>OX439484.1:85201536-86635036 GCA_949320155.1 Melangyna quadrimaculata
CAGTGAATGCATGTAAGAATAGCACATGTTCTTCGCACAAAGGCATCATGTTCAGACTATGCGAAGAAAATACAGGGTGTCCCGTAATTGATGGCCCAAACTAAAACTGGTGAAAGGCCAGGTCATAACCTATCAGAATTTGGTAACTTTTTCATACCGAATCATAACGGTTTTCGAGTAACGGCTATTTTTCGAAACTTTAAAAAAAAATTTATTTTGAACCAGTTTTTTGCTCACCCTGCCCATAATTGACTTTTGTTTTTAACAATTTTTACACTAAAACTTTGGCTAATAGTTTGACTTATTTTACTGAATAAAAAAATGTTCATTTACACTCAGAGAAAAAAACATTGTTGTCAGCTTAACAATCCATTCTTGAATAACCATTAAGACTTAAATTCTTCCTACAAAAATATTTTGTTCTTTGAACAATTTTATTGTTAATACTTTTGGTTTAAAATTTGAAAATCAAGCATCTAAAATTTGATTCAAGAACTTCTTAGTCTCAAAAATGTTCGACTGATATAAACTGTTAAATTAAGAAAAACGTTCTCATTCCAACAACTTCATTGTTGAAAAGAATCAACAGAGAAAAGTAAGCCAAAAGTCTATAACACACACACAGTATGGAGAAAAACGCTCACTCAGCACAAAACACCAATCCCAAAAATTCTTACTCAATGAAAAACAGTTTTAAGAATGACATTTTCAACAAGAGAACTATTTTCTTGTTATGTTAAGAGCAGGATATTATATTTAAGAACTATATTTTTTCAGTCAACAAATAAGTTCTCAAGCCCCAAGCTCTTAAGAAATAAATTGTTAGTTCAACATTTTGTTCTTAAGATGAGAACGTAAGTTCTTGTTCTGATAAAAGGTAACTGTAAAATTGGTTCTGGATAGAATTTCCATTTGTTTCATGTAAAGACAAGGTCAAGTGTTGTGCTATAGTGAATTAATTAATAAAACTCCTAAAAGATAACTTAAAAACAGGTAAAATGTGTTTTATTTGAACTATTTTTAACTAAGTTTACATCAATATTATATAAAAATTATCGATTTGGATATATTTAAACATTAAAAAAATATGATTTCTAGACTGCGATATATGTAGTTCCACTCTTAAAGTAAACGTGCCATGTCTCGAGTTCCATCGTTATTGGAAACTTGTTCTTGTTAAGAATCCCAGAAAAAAACCTATCACAGAATCCATCGTGGTGGAGAATCTTATACAAATAGTAATTCCACAGGGAATTTTGTGAGTTTTTGTCGGGATTTACAAAAGTTTCGGATTACTTGCATCTGTACATACATTTATTGTGTGTTTTCTATAATGTCTAATATAATTTGTTGAAATAAGAAAAACGTTTTTATTTCAACAATTTCATATTTGGATGCATTAAAAATTCCGAGCTTACATTTTATTCTTAAGGCAACAACGTAGCAAGGTCATGAACACATACAGTAAGGGGGAAGACGATACATTTACTTTAGATGTTATGTTAAGAACGTGATTGTATACTCAAGAACTATTCTTCTTCAGTCAACAAATAAGTTCTCAAGCCTCAAGCTCTTAAGAAATAAATTATTGGTTCAACATTTTATTCTTTAGACGAGAATGTAAGTTCTTGTTCTGAAAAAAGGTAACTGTAAAATTGGTTCTGAATGGCATTTCCATTAGTTTCGTGTAAAGACAAGATCAAGTGTTGTGCTATAGTGAATTAATTAATAAAACTCTTAAACAATAACTTCAAAACGGTTAAAATTGCTTTGTTTTTATCTTTTATATCTAGTTTTACATTTAACAATTCATATTAGAAAGAGTACAATAAATTTATCCACATACGCAAGAGTTACAAGGTATTAGACCGAGAGCCCACAGCAATTTTTGCATTTTTTTCTTAAAGCCCAGGTAGCAGGGGTAGGATCTTCAAAATTGTATTTAATTAAAGAGCGGAGCGCCCTTAATATATATATGGTTCAAGACCTATACTGTCGGTCCAAATGTCTGCAAGGCACACTCAAAGATTGAAGCTTTGAGTGCGTCTTGCAGCCATTTGGCTCTTCAGAACATATTTTGGACTCCATAGCCATGTCTAGTGCACTCAGCTCTTTTATTAAATATATGATTTTGAAGTTCTAACAATGCATTTTCAATGTACTGCATTTTCAATGCAGTATTGCATACAAAGACCCCAGCCCCGACATGCCAGACTTTCATATCTGCATATGAATAGTATGGACCTATCTGCAGACAAAAAGAATTTAGCTATCGTCCACATCCAAAATTTGCTGTGGGCTCTTAGTCTATATGATAATATTCACTTTAAGAGTGGAATTATTAACAAGTTTATACAAATTGAAAATTAGTGTCATTGTTTTATTATTTTATTTTGTTTGTATTCAGAAAATTTTCAATCTTATAAAATTTGGAAAAAGTTGAACTGTCATAGCATGGAAAAAATCGAAAAATGTTCAAAGTCTGTAAAATCAATTGTTTTAAACAATATGGAAACTGTTATTCGCTTTTAAAACTGTTATAGTCATTAATATTAATTTTATTATTATTTTTATTATCATAACTTAATAATGAAAAAAATATGTAAAATAAAGTTAAGATATTTATGTTTTTTGAAAAAAACAAGTGTACTTTTTTTTTTAGATTACTTTCAGGTAAAATTAACAAATTATGCAAAAGGTAATTCACCAACCAAATCTTAAAGACAAAAGCCAATAATGACCAAATTTCTTAAATTATTGGTGTTAATTGGTTTATGTAACTAAAATATCTATTGATTTATTGATATGATTTTGCACTTACCTCACGGGTTTAAGATAGTTCATATGTATTTGCGTTGCGTCTAGAAGTTATTTTGGTAGATCTTCTCAGAATGAGAACTCAGATATTTTCTATCAAAATACTGGTACACGCAAATCAAAATTAACTATCTTAAATCAGTGAGGTAAGTTTAATATCATACCAATACAAAAATTGATAAAATTGATTGTTATTTTAACAACTAGCATTCTTAAAATATTAAAAACTATCTTTTTTGGTATAAGAATGTACGTTCTTATCGTATTTCAAATATTTGGGTTCTCAATCGTAGAACTCACATTCTTCATTTCGCTAAGAAAATGATTCTTGTGTCAACAAAAATGTTCTTGAAAAAATGATTGTATACTCAACAACTAAAGTTTTTGGGGAAACAACTTTAGTTCTTGGTATGTTAACAATTTTTTTTTTTTTAGGTTAGAATATCTGTTTTTATTAAATTAAGAACAATTTGCACTCTTAAATTAAGAATATTAGTTGTTGGGAATTATTTAACCCACATATTTTCTTGAGACAAAGTATAAAATTGTTGAAATTGCCAACGTTTTTCTCTGAGTGTACATCACCATTTGCCTACAAACTGAAAGATAAACTTGAACTGTGTCCAAACTTAATTTTTGACCTCAATCTTCTTAAGAGCTCCATGAATAAAATTCGAATACACAATACAGGTTTTATCCTTCAAAAATATCCCATTTTTCTGTAGTTTTTAAAAAGGTATACAACTTGCTAAAGTGGTCCTCAAATAGAAAGTTATAACCGTTTGAATCCAATAAAACAGGTTAAAACTAAAACAAAAATAAAACATTTTTGTTCAAGTATATCGATAAAATTAAAATATCTTTTCAAATATAACTCCGACAAAGTTGAATTTCTGTGGTGAGCTTCCTTAAATTTAGGCAAGGACTATCGATTTTGTAGGGTGAAAGGGGAAAAGTCCAGTATTTTTAAAGATTTCTCGAAAACCATCAGGTTTTTTTTAAGATATATCTTTGGAAAAATTGTAGCTTAATATATTCTACAAAGAATAGATAACTATATTTTTTTTGTTAGACTAATGGATTTTGAGACAAATGAACGCAAATGCAACGCTGAGCTCTTAAAAGCTTTTGCATGAAAATATCAATACACTATACTCAACAACATAAAACAGAAAGAGAAAACAACAAAAATGAACGGCTAATTGCCATTCCAAATTCAAAATGAAATGAGATGTCAAATGAAATTAGCTAATTTGATAATGAAAACACTTTTTTGCCAAATTTCGAAATTACCTCATTTCGGCTCTAATAAAAACGTAGTATTACTCGGAAACCGTTAGATATATGGATAGATACACATAGGTTAAATTTAAAGCTTTCTATTGCACGTGTACATGTGATATACCTACGTATGTACAATTGAATTGATCATGTATTAACACGTGTAGGGTCTTAGTTGTACATGTGTTTTTTGTATTACAGGGGTATTTAGTATAACATTATCATAGACATAGTGGGTATAATGTTATTTAAAACGATTGTTGACCCAAATTGCAGCTAGTACCTATTGCCCGCAAGCAGCAAAGATTTATTTAAACAAAACTAGCCTTATTTGCCACCAAGGGTCTGACATCCGTTTGGGAGGTTCAAATAGGAACAAAATACACACCGGTTTTTTAATTACACGTGTACTTTGCTTATACATGTATTCTGATTATACATGTGTTCTGATTACACGTGTATTTTGATTACATGTGTATTTAAAAGTTATAACATCTTAATAATTTGTTATGACTCGTGACACGAAAAAAAGAGTAATTAAACACACGTTTGAACCGAGATCTTTATTACAACTGTACATTCATGATACGTACCTAATACCTATGTGTATAATGTAGCTATGAGCGAAAAAGTTAATTAAAATAACTATATTTTATAAAAACTAACGATTTTTCATTAATTCTATTTAATAATGAACTAAAATTTCATACAAAACAATTGCGTCCGGAAACTAAAATTAAATCGTCCGGATACTAAATTTTCCTGTCCGGATACTAGCGAAAGTCTTTTTTCTAAACAAAATTAACAATTATGCAAATGTTAAATCTACAAATTATTTAAATATAATATTAACAACAAATACCTAAACTTTAAGAAAAACCATAACCATAAAAACCAATTGAATTGAATTGAATAATTGAGCAAAGTGAAGAAATAATGTTAAGTGACCAGATACTAGTGTGTTTACCTTATAAGCTGGTTTTACTGTAGATTTTTGGTTTTGGACTTTTATAATATAACCTCAAAAAACCTTTCTATAATCTATGGCAGTGATATTTATTAGCTTAAAAATATTTTACAAATAAAATTAATTTTTTTTTTTGAAAATATTGGTTTTGTAGTTAAAAAAGAAAACAAACTGTGGAGAGCGTCGATTTTGGAATTGTTTTTAAAAACCAACCGGGAAAAATTATTTCCATATGAAATAAAGCCTTTAAAGAACCTGCACAATCTAGTATTCGACAAGGCACTAGAGAGTTTTACAAAGATTCTGGCAAGGGGCTAGCAAGGGTAAGCAAAGGCTACAACAAGGGCCTTGGCGATTTATGACCGGCTTGCCTAGTCAGGCAAAAAAAAAGTTGACTTATGTGGGGCTTGATCCCGCAATCTTCTACTTGTAAGTCTGACACCTTAGAACAGGTTTTCTGTTATAACTTGGCTGACGTTTCTCAAAAATCTGTGCTGTTCTGTTCTAAACGTATTTTTTATGCAAAAGTGTGATATGAAAAAAAAGTCAAAGGAAAAAGAGAGAAAAAAGTGTCGTATGATACTGAAATTGCATGGTGCATATAAAATTTTTGTTTTTGATGCACAAGAGACATTCCTCATGAGGTACCGGAACATATGTCCAACAAGTTTTTACTAGGGAGGGCCTCACGAGTGTTTGAAAAGTTTCCGTCGTCTAAGTTTTTTGATTGAAATGCAGCAAGGGCTTGTTAAGTATCTGACAAGTTTTCCTCGTCTAGATTTTCCCTGCTGAAAACTTACTTGGGCCTTGTCCAAACAGAAATTTGGAATTTTAACATCCTTTTTATGGAATGATGACTATTTTTTAAGTACAACAACTAAAGGATATTTATGAAATTTGGAATCGAAAGGGTCCCCAAAAATACTTGTGGTGAAAATTTTTAACCAATGGAAAACACCATTTGTTTTGATTAAGACCAAATTTTTTTTGACACGAAACGAATAATATTGCCATATGGAATAGGTATGTATGTATGGGAAAAAGCGCTTGGAGGCGGAATACGCCAAATTTAGTGTGTATCCTTTAAGTCTCTCCCAAACCAACGCGAAAGCGATGCGGAACATTTGCCGACGGCAGTTTTTGTTGTTATTTAGAATTGTTTTTTTTGTAATTTTTTTTATCATTGTGAATGATTCGCCCTGCATAGCGAATGTTCCGCGTTGGCTTAGGAGATACTTTAGACTTACACCCCCATATTAATAAACGAAGCTATCTTTAACTCGTGGATTAGGAGTAAGATTTCTGCCACTTACGAGCTAGCTAAACCACCAAGGAAGGTATATTTATTTGTCCCAGTTAATCTTCGCTAAACTACCTTCCGTGGTGGTTTAGCTAGCTCTTAAGTGGCAGACATCTTACTCCTAATCCGCGAGTTAAAGATAACTCGCCGCTAGCTTCGTTTATTAATATGGGGGATAAAATGCTTAGTTCATGCTGTTGTAATTTTTTGTGATTTCATAACAGTTTGACTGTTCTATTATTCTTAATTTAATATATTTATTAAAATTGAAGAAAAACAAATATTTCTTCGACATTTGTATACCTATACGCACATATATGTACATACATACCATACAGTTAAACATGCTGCTATAACCTTGTTTTTTTTTAATTACTAATTTTGTTTTCTTTTTTCTTTCACTTCAATAAATCGAACGCCTTCAATAATGCCGGATTATTTTTTTATTTTTTTAATCTTAACGCTTTGTGGATTTTCTCTGCGTAGAGACATGTTCAAATTTCAAATGGAGCGTTAAACCTGTAGGAAGGTATACATGAGTAGGGCAGTATGACATGTTATTCGCGTTTAATTTATATGACACATTGTTTGTATAGGTTAATGCTCCCTGAACTAATAGATTTACAGGTTCGTAGACGAGATTTTATCAATCTTGGGTTCATGGAAGTTAATTTCTTGTTGTCAAAAAATTATCGCTAGATTAGTGACAGTTTTATAGCTACCGGAAATAGCCCAGGGACTAGTTTAAATTCAGTTCTGTTCGGAATAACAAACTTTACGAATAGCCCAGTCAAATTCGACAATAAATTCGCAAAGTGCGATGTAGTTCTGCATTTTTGATATGTTGTTGGCGTATGTTAGAGTAGTCTGTAGCTAAGTTTGCAACTTCGAAAAACCTGTGCTCGCTGCAGAAAAAATGCAACAGTGAAAAAAACGCTAAAATCAAACCATTTTTCCGACATTTTCCTTCATAACTTTGGAAATACGCAACTTACGAAAAAACCATCCACTATATTCTTGTTTGTTATAAAATTTTCTACAAGACCACAATAGTTAAAAATTCATGTATGTTATATTTGAGTTGCATTTGAAATCTGAAAAACTAAGTAATTTTGAAGCGCTCAAAAAATAGGTCAAAAATTGTACAATTCTTCTCAAAATTTGCAATCAAATAGCCTAGAGTATTATAATACAAAATTTGAAAGTTCGATCCAAATCGGCCACACAGTTTTGGCAAGAAACATGATACTGAGTGCAACAAGCAATGTTTGCATCACTGCTGTGGTCAAAGTAGGACACCTTAGTTGGCACTGATTTTTGTACATGTAACCCTTACCTATCATAAAATATCGTTATATTATTTAAGTCTTTTTTTTTAGATACCTTGGTAGCGATTTTAAAAGTTGCGAAAATTTAGCACTGTATGAATAAAAAATGATTTCGTGAAGAATTTTTGCGAATTTAAAATCGCTACCAAAGTTACAACAAAAAAGGAAATAAATATTATAATGACATTTTATGATAGTTAAGGGTTCCAAACACTTGTACAAAAATCAGTACCACTTGTATTGTCCTACTTTGACCACAGCAATGATGCAAACATTGCTTGTTGCACTCAGTTAACTTCATGTTTCGTGCCAAATCTATTTGACCGATTTGGATCGAATTTTCAAATTTTCTCTTTTAATACTCTAGGCTATTTGATTGCAAATTTTGAGCAGTATCGGACAATTTTTGACCCATTTTTTGAGCAACTCAACATAACTTAGTTTTTCAGATTTTTTTTTTACTCATGGTTAGATAGCAACTCAAATATAACATACATGAATTTTAAACTAATGTGGTCTAGTACAAAATTTTATAACAAACAAGAATATAGTGGATGTTTTTTTCCTAAGTTCCGTATTTCCAAAGTTATAAAGGAAAATGTCAGACAAAATGGGGTTATTTTATGGATTTGTTCACTGTTGCATTTTTCCTGCAGCGAGCATAGGTTTTTCGAAGATGCAAACTTAGCAACAGACTACTCTAACATGCCCCAACAACATATCAAAAATGCAGAACTACATCGCGCTTTGCGAATTTAGCCCTTTTTTGTAATTATTGACTGGGCTAGAAGGTGTTAGTACCAGGGTGGGTCAAATACAAATTTCTTTTTAAAAAAGCAATAAATTGAACAAAATAAATTTGTTTGCATGTATTATGGCCTTATAAGAAAAAACATTCCAAACAAAACAAAAAATTTTCATTGGCTTTGCAGTAGCGCATTCTGTCACTCCAATTTTCCAAGACCTTGTTGATGGTTTCGGACTGTAGCTCACGGATTGCTTGGATGATATTGGCTTTAAGGTCTTGAATCGTTTCCGGATTGTTGGCATAACATCGGTCCTTCACGGTTCCCCACAAAAAAAAAAGACCAAAGGGGTCAAATCGCAGCTCCGAGGCTGTCAATTGACATCGCCAAGACGGCTGATAACACGATTTGGGAATTTGGTGCCCAACGGTTTCAAGCGTAAAACGACTCATTTCATTCCGCAAACGCGGTGGTATCATACTGACTTTCTGTGAAGATGTCGAGCGGGAAACAGCTGTCAGTGTCAAAATAACCAATGATTTAAAAAGAAACCACTAGATGGCCCACCCCTTATGCCCGAAAAAGTAAAGCTGCTGGGCATTATTAAGAACTTCAAAATATTATGAACTGGTACATATATACACTGCCGCTCATTTGAATAGGTTCAAACATTTTCACAAACTAATGTTCTTCTATCTTAATAATTATTAAATGCACCCAACTTTATATTTTATGTATACAGGGTGTCCTTTAATTTGTCAATAGTATTTTAGGGCATGATTCTTGGGTGTATTCTTTTGATATCATTTATCGGGGATTTAAGAAAAGACTTATTTTGGTGTACCCTGACCCATGTTAACGGTAATTGCGCTGTTAGTAGTAAGTAATAACGATAGAAAGAAAGTTAAGGCCTTTACTTTTAGAAGAAATTCCAGCCTTTGTAACTGCGTTTAAATAATTCAATAAATTTTATATCTTTTCTGAGTGAGAAAGTAAGAGCAGTTCAACCTACAATATTGGAGGTTTTTGAATGGGAAGAATGAAATAAATCATTTATTCAACCAAAATAGGAGTGAGGAAGTAGCTAAAATCATTATCATAATCATTATATCAATATCAGTGAAATACGAAAACGGGATCTAGCATGCATACAAGATCAAAGAGGACTCATTCGAACACCTGTTATAACCGTTTTAGTTCACATATAAAATAAAAATTATCGATAACCACACATATCATTTTTTATTCATAGCTTTTCGAGCTTAAAGCTAAAAAAAACTTTTTTTTTTAAATTTTACCTGCCGCTGTTTTTTCAAATTATCATAAAATCTATGGGTTTTTAGTATTGTTACATACATTCAAAAAAATTATTAAAACATCATGTTGATTACGCATTTTTTGGAGAAAATCGACCTCAAAGTCAAAAAATTAGCATGGGCAGGAAAAGTGGAACAGGCTTAAAACTGAATATCTTAAGACTCAGAAAAGATATACAATTTATTTAAACGCAGTTACAAAGACTGGTATTTCTTCTAATAATAAAGGTCTGAACGAAATTTCAATCATTATTACTAACAGCGCAATTATCGTTAACATGGGTCAGGGTACACCAAAATAAGACTTTTCTTAAATTCCCGATAAATGTATCAAAATTGCAGATATTCCCTTACTGTAGAACAATTTTTTGTCTTAGAATACACCAAGAATCATGCCCTAAAATACTATTGACGAATTAAGGGACATCCTGTATAGCAAGACTATTTGTTGACACTTATTTTGACAGAAACATAATTTGAAAAATGCAACGTTATTTTGTTATAGTGCTTTGATAATATTATTTGACAAAATCATGTGATTTTTTTGACTCATCAGAATAGATTCACTGGAAATATATTGATTTTACGGCAAACTGCGCTAACTATTCATCTTGTTTTGATTGCCAATCGGTAGTTATAATTGTTTTTCAAGATCTGATTTGAAAATGCGTCGTGAAAAGTCCATAACGAAAGGGAAAAACGGTAATATAAAAGCACTTAGTGAATCGAGTTTAAGATATCTGCTAATCACAAGAAAATTTGTTATGAGCCAAATTTTAGTGAGCAATTATCTCCAAAAATAGTCGAGCTATGGATAAAATATGAAAGGAGGTAGTTGTACAGCCAATAGAAGCGTTTAGACGAGCAATTATCAGAGTTGCATTTAAAATTTTACTACTCTGCTTCAAAGATAATAGAAAAAACGGATGTTAGTTGTAGATTAGGAACTGCGAAGCATAATCTTCGAAGTCCTGAACATGCCAACAGTTCTCCAAATCCAAATCGCAACATTGCGAATATTTTGATGAAATACAATTTAATTTTTCAAGAACAGGCTGGTATAACTTCTTCTTTTGGTACAGAAGTATAAACTCATCTATCCATCCCATAATAAGTATTATTTCATAAAAAAGAAAATGTTTATGACTTTAGTTTTTGATCGAACTGGTGGCACGTTTTTCTGCACGTGGAATTAATCTGTGTTTTTTTTGTTTAATTCGTTTTTATTTACGCTAGACTTCGACGGCTGGTGGCGCATGTGTTTGCAACATTTTTTATGATTTTGACAGCGTAGACATAAATGTTTAGAAAGAGTAAGTCTAGTTATATTGTAAGGGAGTTAGATCTCGACTTTCAAATTTATTCCCTCAACAAAAAGTGTTGAGAGAAGTTGGTGGATTTCGACACTACGTGACTCAGTAGACGTCGATGTTGATGATATTACTATAGTTTTCATATAGGTACAAAGGTTATACTTAGGTAGATGATGGTTTTAGTGTAAAATAATTTGTAGAACATTTATATTTAAAATGGGGTAGAAATGAAAAAAAAAAAGATCCTATTTCAAAAACAGTTTCTGTTTTCAAAATGGGGGAAGAGGGGAGGTGCTATGTTCATTTTTAAAATATCGATTTAAAAAAAATTTAGACATATAAAGTCGTCTTGGAAAAAGACGACCAGCAAAAATATTGACTGATTAAAATGCCGATTTAAAAAGGTCGTGCTGACAAAATAACTGAATGATATTCACTCACTGTACGAGGGGCCGGCGGCGGCGCACTATGAGCCCAAATGCTCAAAACCATCTCAAAAATCCATAACTTCTTTGTTTATCAATATTTTTTTTTTGAAATTTTGCACACGTTTACTTGAATAGCCAAGAATTGAAATTGAGAAAAAAATTTAATTTGATATACATTATTTTCTTTGTTGTAAATAATATAAAACATAAAAGTTGTTCAATCTATATGTGTAAATCATGTTGAAACAAGAACTATTCGACCGATTTTGATGAAATTTTTACAGTTTACTTCTGTAACCGATGAAAATATACCAAGGCACTTTTTATAAAATACGCCCACTGCCACGCCTATTTGTTTGAAATATCATTATTTTACATGACTAGGAAGTCAAACAAAATTAACTGAGTTTTTTTTAAGTTGGCATGAGATTTGTAATTTTTCCGCGTACTTCTCAGCTGCTTTCTACTCCCTTTTTATGTGTTTCTGAATTGTTTCTTATTCAACGTCCTTTAAAAGAACAAATTTTGTTATTAAGCTTTATATTCCAAGTCCTTATTGGAAAGTAAGTAAATGGACTGCGTTTTTGAAAGGTCAGTTTAAATGTAGATACCTAAAGCCTTTTCCTTCATTTACGACGATACACCATCTGACTTCCGTAAAATATTTTGAATCAGATTTTTTTTCGCATCTTTTTGCATAATTCTAAGGAAAATTATAAACGAAGCTTCATCATCAAACTCGATTCCACGTTCCTGATTCTCAGAGCATTCTTCATAAGGATTTGAGGGCCTACCACGTTCTCGAGATATATTTTCACATGTAGAGGTCAAGGATCTACACGAATCCACTATAAATCTGAAGTCATCATTAAGCCAGAATGGGTTCCCACTCTCAAAGGGACCTGGTTTCTCTGGTCTCTGGGCTTTATCCCATCGTTGCTTACATTTCGAGACTAATTATTTTTGAATACTTTTTATTACTATCACCCCTATTGCTATTTGGGATTGTTGATTGATAGTTGATAAATATTGAAATTCGATATAAACCACCCAACCAAAAAAAGTTTTGGTCATTGGGAATAATGCAGACCGTTTTGAATTATAAAAAATTGACAAATATCAATCCAAAATATCATTATTTATCAACTATCAATTAAAAATCGCAATAGGGGTGTGTATCAACGTCGGATTCCGTTAAATTAAAATGTTCCATCAAATAATCAACCATTTCACAATATTTTTTACAGTCTATAATTAATTTACACAGGTCGCGTCCATTACAAATGAACTATTTCTTTTTTTTTATTTTTGTAAATAAAATAAAGATGTAGGTACAAAATAGATCAAGTGCTTTAATGAGAATAAAAGTTTAATACATTATGAATCCTGCCTCTTTTCGCCTACTTTTGTTGTTGCTTTTGATCTCATTGAGTCAGTTTCCATGTTTTATGCAGCTCTCTGCTTTTGTTAACAGTTAAATTTGAATACAGTTCATACCTGATTCAATAACATTATTTTCAATGTTAATTTGTAGATACGCAGATTGTCTTCCTCTCTGTTTTAATGTGTGACTAACACATATAATTAGGGTGAAATTTGTAAATTTTGATCAACTACCTCTAAAATCTTTGTTAATAGTATTTAAAATAATCATGAATTTTTGTTTATTATTGATATGATCCCTAAGACGATGGAAATTTTAAATGGGAAGTTATTGTTTTTTTTTTTAATATCAATGTTTGAATTTTTATAACTTTGGTAATAACCGACGAACAAATTTAAAATTTGGCACCATGTATAGGTGTGTAAGAAATTATATTTTAAAATTTTTTAAACAGTTATATTTTTTTATTCTAGACATACACCATTTTTTTACAATTTTGATTTAGAAGTAAGAAAACAATGGTCTTAGAATTTTTCTAACACACAGTTTTAAAAGTGACTATAGTTGTGTCAAATTTTAATTTTTTTCAGTCGATATTACCAAAGTTATAAGAATTCGAAGTTTTATTTTAAAGACTTATTTTTTTTTCTCATGATACTTTTTTGCTTCTAAGACAAAAAAGCGCAAATAAGCGCAAAATTTTATTTTATTTTATTTCCTTAATTAACAATATTTTTAGAATACAAAACAAGCAATATCTTAGCGGAGGCAGCCGGAGGCAACAGAGAAAACTTCAATTGAAAATAAAATATAACGCATTTACTCATAATTTTTTATTATTTTACTGTTACGTTTAGGTGTAACAAAAGTAACGGTTTTGTAAAGAATATTAATTGGGCTTTTCAAAAATGTATAACATTAAATAAATCTGTTCAGAAACTTACGAAATAATTGACTTCAAATATTCAATTCTTATAATTAGAAATTATATATAATATCGAACTGTCACCTTTAAAGTTCATTTAAAGTACTTATAAAAACACATGATCAAAAAAAAAGTATTGTGTCGTAAAGAACCACTTTTCTAGTATGTAAATCCATCATTAGGTTTTTGAAATTACGAAATTCGTCAAAACCATTTTTGAGATGGATTTCATCATTTGGTCCCATAGTGCGGCGGGTGGCCCATGAATGTGAGCATCATTTCATATAAATGATTAGAATCTAATTCCGTAATACATTTTTCCTATAAAATAGAGAAACTGTGTGTTACCATCTTCTCAAAAAGTATTGAACCAATTTCGACACATTGCATAAATGGTTGTAAAGCCATGGTTGCTGAGGTGTGCAGAATATACATGAGACATGTACCTATGTACAGACACTCTGTTATATTTTTTTACACTGCCGATCATTGTTTTTGTATTTCTCTTGCCTCTCTAGACTATTTAGTCAATCAGTTTTTGGTGGTCAAATTTCGACCTTTCGACTTATCACCAAAAAACAATTTTTTCACGATTATCTCTGGAACCCATTGAAATGTACAAGAAATGTAAAGGTATTGTCAAATGCTATCAGCAGATCCAAAGCAAAACCTTTTACAACGTCTAGTTTTGGGTATATTTGAATTAAAAGTAATTGTTTTGAGTTTTGAAACCCTGGATATACTTGGATGCCTAGAGTTCCGCAAATAAGCCTCAGAAGACATTGCGGTTTTTTTTAAGTCCTTAATGAGATTTTTTAGATTTATCCATAGCTGAAAACTAGAACATTCTGTGAGGACTGGTTCCGAAGATATTTTAATTCAAAGTAATTCCATTATTTTCTATGATTGATGTGCATTTATTCCAATTCAGAGCTTTAATTTTAAAAATAAATACAAAAATCATCCAATTCGGATTGAGGAATTTTTGTTAAAAATTCAATACACAATTAAAGTGCGTATACGCCCCAGTGTACTACTTATGTTTTAACTTCGGTTTTAGAACTCCATATTAACGGCATAATTTTGTCCGACATGTGCAGTTATTGTATATAAATATCTATATCAAAAAATCAAAACCACGGTGGCGGTGCCACTGGCCTGGGAGGGCGTTTGATATGTAGATAATGTAGAGTTAAAAATACATTGAAAATCCCATTAAATCTCTCCAGCGATAATACAGCACCTATAGGCGTACACTGTCGTCCCGAAAATCGACTCATTAATAGTACTAGAGGTTTTATATACACTCCGCTCCACTTGAATAGAAACAAACTTTTTTTTTACTATCAGAGCGTGTAGCGCTTTTGTAAATTCATAAATTCACCTTTTGGTTTTAGTTCCTAAAAGAGAAATCTATAACGAATAAAACTGCAGGGACAGAATAATTCAGGAAAATACTTAAGGTTATTTTTTACCACTTTTCTAATTACTTCATAAAAAACACTGTTTTTTCTGCGCTACTTGAATAGAAACAGTGTGCGTTTTGTCTCAATAGATTACGGTAAGAAGAAAAAATATTGTTATTATAATAGTAGTGTAGATTAAAAATAATAATTGTTTGATCAAAGAAAAGATGGGCCGCGAAAACCATTAAACCCTGCAGAAAAAGCCAAAATAAAAGTACACGCGGAAAACAAGCTTCACCTACGCACAGTAGCCAAACAAATAAGTAGAGGTGTGAAAATTGTTTGGTCGAACCATAGAAATAAAGAAAACTATGGAAAAATGTGTAAGGTAGGTCAAGAGCCACAATAGCAGCAGACCGAAGAAAGATAATTAGACTGACTTCAAATTCAAACGGCTCTGCTGCTAAAATCATGGCTAAGAGTGGTATTACAGCGAGTCTTAACACTATTAGACGTGTTATTCGTGGCTCACAATATTTAAGGCGCCTAAAATTTAAGAAAAAACCACGTTAAATCCAAAACGAAGACAGAATATAATAGATTTTTGCAGGAAGAATATGGCGTGGAAGGAAGACTGGACAAAAGTGGTATTTTCTGACGAAAAAATTCAATTATGATGGCCCGGACGGATATAATTACTATTTTCATGTTATAATGGAGGAACCCAGGTTTCTGGAGCGCCACCATAGCCAAGAAGGCGGTTTAATGGCGTGGGGTGCGATTTTCTGGGTTTTAACAACTGTTCTGGACTTTCCCAAATTGAAAATGACGGCAAACTCCTACACAGAAATACTGCAAGAAGCTTTAGTTTACCGATGTCTTTGGACTAATACCATGGACATTTCAACAAGAAGACGTGCCAATCCTAAACGCAAGGATCATTAACAGTTGCATATACGAGAAAAATGTTCTTAATTCTTCGGACCTAAATATTATTGAAAACGTATGAGGATGGATGGTTCGTAAAGTTTACGATTCTGACCGACAATATGAGGACAAAGAATCCCTTATTGCTGCAATAAAAGAAGAATGAAGTGCAATTTCTTTAAATTATATAAAATAACTGCATAGTTCAGTCTCCAACTGGGGTTTTCAAGTAATTTCAAATAAAGATGGTAGCAAACATTTTAAAATATGATTACGAATAGAAGACTACCCAATTTTACTGCACTTTTTCAATTTGTTTCCTTATTAAAGAGAATGTTTCTATTCAAGTGGCGCAAAACAAAACAGTGTTTTTATTGAAGTAATTAGAAAAGTTATAAAAAATAACATAATGGTATTTTCCTGAATTATTCTGTCCATGCAGTTTTATTCGCAATAGATCCCTCTTTTAGAAACTAAAACCAAAAGGCAAATTTATAAATTTACCAAAGCGCTACACGCTCAGACAGTAAACAAAAAGTTTGTTTCTATTTAAGTGGAGCGGAGTGTACAATGAAGCAGTCTAGGTTAATTTGACTGTTTATCTGCATTAAATAGTTGATAGTTGATTGTTGATCATTAAAATAAATGCTTTTGCTCCACGTAAGGTGATTATCAAATTGACTATCACTTTTTTGCTATGGTTTGTGGGTGACAGCTATTTAGGTGTCACTTTCATACATTTTGCTTAATATTTTTGAGAAAGATAAGTTGTGTTAGCTTAAGCTCCGCCATAAATCGATAGTAAAATGAAAAAAAGTTATCAAAGTTAAAATAAAATATAAGTGAACAGTAATGTTTGTATATATACTTACTTTACTTTACTTTTGATGGCGCTCACAGCCCAGGATGGACTTCGGCCTCAACTAACAAGCCCCTCCAGCCAGCTCTGTCCCTAGCTAGCCGCTTCCAGTTGCGCACACCGAGTGCTTTGATGTCGTCATTCACTTGATTGCGCCACCTGTTACTGGTTCTTCCTCTGCTGCGCACCTCATCGGGATTGGATTCGAAGACTCGTCGGGCAGGTGCGTTGCTGTTCATACGCTCCACGTGCCCCAGTCATCTCAGCCGCTGTATTTTTAGCTTTTTGACCAGGTCAACGTCGCTGTATAGCCCGTATAGCTCGTCGTTGAATCTTCTCCTCCATACTCCTTCGATACACACCGGACCGAAAAGCACACGAAGAATCTTCCTCTCAAAGCACCCTAGCAGATTTTTATCCGAATCTTTCAGTGTCCATGCTTCTGACCCATAAAGCAGGACCGGGATGATTAGGGTTTTGTATAAAGTCTCCTTGGTTCTCTGAGAGAGGGCCTTACTACTTAAATGCCTTCTTAGACCGAAGAAACAGCGGTTGGCAAGAGTAATTCTTCGCTTGATCGCTGCACTGATGTCATTCTGCGATGTAATAGTGGAGCCCAGGTAGACAAAGTCCTTGACAACTTCGAAGTTATATCTGTCCATCGTGATATTTTGCCCGAGTCGACGATGTTGAGATTCCTCTCTCGGTGACAGCATATACTTCGTCTTGTCCTCATTAACCGCCAATCCCATTCTAGTCGCCTCCGATTCAATGCTCGCAAATGCCCCTGCCACAGCTCGCTTTATTCTGTCGACAATGTCTATGTCATCCGCATATGAAAGCAATTGAACGGACTTTTTATAGATTGTTCCGCTGGTGTTGACATGTGCGTTGCGTAAAATGGCTTCAAGAACGATGTTGAATAGGTTGCATGATAACGCGTCGCCTTGCCTCAATCCTTTCTCAACATCAAAGGAATCGGTGGTGTTCTTACCAATTTTGACGGAGCAGCGAGATTTCTCCATCGTCATCCTGCACAGGTGGACGAGTTTGACAGGGATGGTGAGACTCGACATGGCTCTGTATAATTCGTCCCTTTTCACGCTATCATACGCGACTTTAAAATCGATAAAAAGGTGGTGTGTATCGATCTGGAATTCCCGGAATTTTTCTAAAATCTGTCGGAGTGTGAACATTTGATCGACGGTTGACTTGCCTGGCCTAAAACCACACCGATAGGGGCCAATCAGATCGTTGACAAAAGGTTTTAAGCGGTCACACAGGATAGCCGACAAGATTTTATGAGCGACGTTTAGGAGACTAATTCCTCTGTAGTTGGTACATTTCAGAACATCTCCCTTTTTATGGATGGGGCACACTATACCGAGGTTCCATTCATCGGGCATACTTTCCTCCGACCAAATTTTGCAGATGAGCTGGTGTATGCTCCTAGCCAATTCATCTCCCGCTGATTTAAATAGTTCGGCTTGTAAGCCATCCGCACCAGCAGCCTTGTACGACTTAAGTTTGGATATCGCCAGCCGCACTTTGGTTAGGTCGGGTGGACGGAAATCTTGGCCATCATCGTCCAAGTTGAATGGAGCGTTCTGCCTATTGTTCGGCTGCACGTGTTCTGCATAAGGACGTTCCACGTGCAGATCCGAAATTCATTGTCCTTCTTTCGTTTGCTGGGGTCGTCAACTTTAAAATCATCCCTATCCGAGGCTTGTTGTTGTTTCGGAACAACTTTTTTTTACGTGGTAGGGAAGTTACCCCGACGCACAACCTCCGACCCGGAGGACCAGACCCTTCGTATAACTCCAAGGGTAGGGAGCCGGATAAACCGCTCCTTATAGGCCTGAGCTACAAATATGTCGTAGTAGCCCATATAAGGTGTTCACTAAGTAGCTCAACCTAACTGGAACTGTAGACGCCACCGTTGATTCCATCTAGAGAATTCGTCCGCTGCCGCCTCGATGAAAGGAGAAGTGCCTTAGTGGGAACACTGCTCCCCCCTCTCTCGTTGGCTGTCCCCAACAGCTTTCCACGGGGATTTAAACCCCGTCTTCAGCTGAGGTACTAGACACCCGATGTTCACCACTAGGAGGTGAGAGTAGGAGTTGGTAGACAGAGGTGGGTTTTGAGAAAAAACCTGTGGACGCTTGTGTCCTCTTGAATGCACATAACTACCCTTTTAAACATCTTGTATATATACATATATAATTTTAAACGAGTTTAGCATCCTACTTTCCCCTAACATTTTACTTAGGTTAAAATCACCAACTCTTTTTATTTTATCTTTTTAGTATCATACTTAATCCAAATGACAAATTTTGAGAAATTTACTCCAGGTATAGGATGTACCCGAATGTTCCAGGTTAGAGTCCTGCTGGTACCCAACTTTTTTTCCTTTTTCTTTTTTTTTTTTGTAAATAATGAAGTTAAAATGATATAAATATCGGGTACTTATTTAAAGCACATGATGGTTGTCCATCATAATTCAATTAATTTACAAGGCATAAAAACAATAATTGTGTTCATCAAATTCAAACCCAACAAATGGTCTGCTTTTTTTAATATCACTTTACGCAGAAAGAAAAGTTGATAATCAAAATTGATTATCAAAACAGCGACAGTCAACTATCGCCTTAACCAATTCCACCCCAGATTTTTGTTAGCCTGACGTTTATAAACTCACCCAAACTTTAGTCCTGAACAATAAGCTGGCGGTGTTTGAAACTCAGTTAAATCCGTCAAAATTTGTGGGATATCTTGAACCGAGGCTAAACTACGTTTCAATTGTTTGGACAACTGGCATTAAACCAAATATGAGTCGTTTTACAGTCACTTTAGGGACATTTCTTTGGAAACTTATCAATTTATTGGTGTACAAACAAATAATATGCCATCTCTAAAATTCCTTTGTTGAGGTTTAACAGATAAAGAGAACTAGTACCGCCCAGTGGTCGAAATTCGACCATTCTCTATATAATAGGTACTTTAATAAAAAAGATTCTAACCCACTGAACAACGTACATGAATTGTTGTTGTAATGCCCTGCAAAATATATGGATATGGATTAGCACATTGCAAAATTTGCAACTGCGATCTATGTACGTTCGCTCAAAACTGGCTTAGAACGGCATGCTGTAAGATCTAGCCATGTTTCAAAGGCTATGAAAAGGATCCCATTGATAAAATACTGGATACATACATAAAGTACATTCAATATATTGAAGAGGACTAAAGCCCGTATGATACTACATTTTTTTCTCATTTTTAATGCATTCAAAATGAAACTAGAGTAGTTCAAACAATTTATAATTGAAAATAACAATATGAGTGAGCGCGTACACAATAACCACATTAATGTAAAAAAGTCACAAAAAATGTATTAAAAATGAACATATTTCAGATTCTGGCTGCTTTTATTTGACTTTTCAGAAAATGAAAATTAAAAATTATTTCAAAGTACACTGTGACTACAAAAAAAGTATACAATTGGCTCATGAGAACACTAGGTGTATATTTACTTTTGTGGACATTGTAATTGTCAAAACATAATGTCGATCTTTTCATAAAAAATACTTATTTCTCTTTTCCTCTTTGCTGACATGATTTAATGAATTAAAAACGAGGAAAGAATGTAGTATCATACGGGCTTAAGTACAAAAGAGTTCTTTTTTAATTTGTAGGTTTTTATGTAGAATTTTTATTTGGTTTTGTTTTGTTTACCTATTTTTTTTTAAATATGATTTGGTTTGATATTAAAACTACAAATTGCGGATTTTTTTTATTTTTAAATTTTGTGATTTTTTGGGTTGAAAGTTTTTATATTTGGTGATTTAAATTTTAATTTTGGCGGTTTCGGTTTTTAAAACCTGACAACCCTGGCTGTAGGCTTTTTCTGAAGTGTGAGCTGTTGTTGTTTTTTTTTCGGTTTTACTTTGTGCTTGGAATATTGAATATTGGAATATTGAATTCGCTGCACAAACGAAAAGTGATGGTGACCAATCAGTGTTGCCGAAAATACACCATCGTACTCCCGTACTCCTCCTTTCGCATTCGTACTACTATTTTTTTAAAGACTTAAAATATCTTACACTTGCAGATTACAATTAAGTTCCTTATTTTTATTGTAAAACTAATATTACTATGAATTAAGGTATCTGCCATAAGACAGATGTTATAATTAAAGAGATATTTTCTTACTTTTTATTTGTTTATGTATTTTTTTTTTTTTTTTTTTTTTTGATTTTTTTTGATGATTTTTTTTTCTAAATAAAGTTTAAGAAAAAAATTGTGCACACACTTATTTTTAAAGGCAACAAAATATCTGATTAAAAATACTCCCCTTTTTTATACAATATACAAAAAATACAACAAATCAAACCCACATTTTTTTTTTTTTTTATTTTCAGCCTAAATGAAATTTAATTTGTTTTGACAAAGCTCCGCTTACTTGAACAAAGTTTCAGTTATCCGAAGTTCAAACCATGCCTAGCGCATCCGGAACGCATGCGTAACGCATGCAGAACATATCAGGAACGCATGCGAAACGCATCCGGAACGCAACCGTAACGAATGCGGAACGCATCTGGAACGCATGCGTTCCGGATGCGTTCCGGATGCGTTCCGCATGCGTTACGCATGCATTCCGGATGCGTTTCGTATGCGTTACCCATAGGTTACGCATGCGTTCCGGATGCGTTACGCATGCGTAACGCTTGCGTTTCGGATGCGTTCCGGATGTGTTACGCATGCGTTCCGGATGCGTTACGCATGGGTTCCGGATGCGTTACGCATGCGTTCCGGATGCGTTCCGGATGCGTTACGCATGGGTTCCGGATGCGTTCCGGATGCGTTACGCATGCGTTCCGGATGCATTCCGGATGCGTTCCGGATGCGTTCCGGATGCGTTCCGCAAGCGTTACGCATGCAATACGCATGCGTTCCGGTTGTGTTACGCATGCGTTCCGGATGCGTTACGCATGCGTTCCGGATGCGTTACGCTTGCGTTCCGGATGCGTAACGCATGCGTTCCGGATGCGTTACGCATGCGTTCCGGATGCGCTACGCATGCGTTCCGGATGCGTTACGCATGCCTTCCGGATGCGTTCCGGATGCGTTACGCATGCGTTCCGGATGCGTTCCGGATGCGTTCCGGATGCGTTACGCATGCGTTCCGGATGCGTTACGCATGCGTTCCGGATGCGTTACGCATGCGTTCCGGAACCGTTACGCATGTGTTCCGGATGCGTTACGCATGCGTTACGGATGCGTTACGCATGGGTTCCGGATGCGTTACGCATGCGTTCCGGATGTATTCCGGATGCGTTACGCATGCGTTCCGGATGCGTTACGCATGCGTTCCGGATGCGTTACGCATGCGTTACGGATGCGTTACGCATGCGTTCCGGATGCGTTACGCATGCATTCCGGATGCGTTACGCATGCGTTCCGGATGCGTTACGCATGCGTTCCGGATGCGTTACGCATGCGTTCCGGATGCGTTCCGGATGCGTTACGCATGCGTTCCGTATGCGTTACGCATGCGTTACGCATGCGTTCCGGATGCGTTACGCATGCGTTCCAGATGCGTTACGCATGCGTTCCGGATGCGTTACGCATGCATTCCAGATGCGTTACGCATGCGTTCCGGATGCGTTACGCATGCGTTCCGGATGCGTTACGCATGCGTTCTGGATGCGTTCCGGATGCGTTACGCATGCGTTCCGTATGCGTTACGCATGCGTTCCGGATGCGTTACGCATGCGTTCCCGATGCGTTCCGCATGCGTTCCGCATGCGTTCCGGATGTGTTCCGCATGCGTTACGCATGCGTTCCGGATGCGTTACGCATGCGTTCCGGATGCGTTACGCATGCGTTCCAGATGCGTTACGCATGCGTTCCGGATGCGTTCCGGATGCGTTACGCGTGCGTTCCGGATGCCTTACGCATGCGTTCAGGATGCGTTACGCATGCGTTCCGGATGCGTTACGCATGCGTTCCGGATGCGTTCCGGATGCGTTCCGGATGCGTTACGCATGCGTTCCGGATGCGTTACGCATGCGTTACGCATGCGTTCCGGATGCGTTACGCATGCGTTCCGGATGCGTTACGCATGCGTTCCGGATGCGTTACGCATGCGTTCCGGATGCGTTACGCATGCGTTCCTGATGCGTTACGCATGCGTTCCGGATGCGTTCCGGATGCGTTCCGGATGCGTTCCGGATGCGTTACGCGTGCGTTCCGGATGCCTTACGCATGCGTTCAGGATGCGTTACGCATGCGTTCCGGATGCGTTACGCATGCGTTCCGGATGCGTTCCGGATGCGTTCCGGATGCGTTACGCATGCGTTCCGGATGCGTTACGCATGCGTTCCGGATGCGTTACGCATGCGTTCCGGATGCGTTACGCATGCGTTCCGGATGCGTTACGCATGCGTTACGCATGCGTTCCGTATGCGTTCCGCATGCGTTCCGGATGCGTTACGCATGCGTTCCGGATGCGTTCCGGATGCGTTCCGTATGCGTTACGCATGCGTTCCGTATGCGTTACGCATGCGTTCCGTATGCGTTACGCATGCGTTACGTATGCGTTACGCATGCGTTACACATGCGTTCCGTATGCGTTACGCATGCGTTCCGGATGCGTTACGCATGCGTTCCGGATGCGTTCCGGATGCGTTACGCATGCTTTCCGTATGCGTTACGCATGCGTTCCGGATGCGTTACGCATGCGTTCCGGATGCGTTCCGGATGCGTTACGCATGCGTTCCGGATGCGTTACGCATGCGTTCCGGATGCGTTCCGGATGCGTTACGCATGCGTTCCGGATGCGTTACGCATGCGCTCCGTATGCGTTCCGGATGCGTTACGCATGCGTTCCGGATGCGTTACGCATGCGTTCCGGATGCGTTCCGGATGCGTTACGCATGCTTTCCGTATGCGTTACGCATGCGTTCCGGATGCGTTACGCATGCTTTCCGTATGCGTTACGCATGCGTTCCGGATGCGTTCCGCATGCGTTACGCATGCGTTCCGGATGCGTTACGCATGCGTTCCGGATGCGTTACGCATGCGTTCCGGATGCGTTCCGGATGCGTTACGCATGCGTTCCGGATGCGTTCCGTATGCGTTACGCATGCGTTCCGTATGCGTTACGCATGCGTTCCGTATGCGTTACGCATGCGTTACGTATGCGTTACGCATGCGTTACACATGCGTTCCGGATGCGTTACGCATGCGTTCCGGATGCGTTACGCATGCGTTCCGGATGCGTTACGCATGCGTTCCGGATGCGTTACGCATGCGTTACGGATGCGTTACGCATGCGTTCCGGATGCGTTACGCATGCATTCCGGATGCGTTACGCATGCATTCCGGATGCGTAACGCATGCGTTCCGGATGCGTTACGCATGCGTTCCGGATGCGTTACGAATGCGTTCCAGATGCAATACGCAGGCGTTCCGGATTCCTAACGCATGCGTTCCGGATGCGTTCCGTATGCGTACCGGATTGTTACACATGCGTTCCGGATGTGTTACGCATGCGTTCCGGATGCGTTCCGGATGTGTTACGCATGCGTTCCGGATGTGTTACGCATGCGTTCCGGATGTGTTACGCATGCGTTCCGGATGCGTTCCGGATGCGTTACGCATGGGTTCCGGATGCATTACGCATGCGTTCCGGATGCGTTACGCATGCGTTCCGGATGCGTTACGCATGCGTTCCGTATGCGTTACGCATGCGTTACGTATGCGTTACGCATGCGTTACGCATGCGTTCCGGATGCGTTACGCATGCGTTCCGGATGCGTTACGCATGCGTTCCGGATGCGTTACGCATGCGTTACGGATGCGTTACGCATGCGTTCCGGATGCGTAACGCATGCATTCCGGATGCGTTACGCATGCATTCCGGATGCGTTACGCATGCGTTCCGGATGCGTTACGCATGCATTCCGTTCCGGATGCGTTACGAATGCGTTCCAGATGCAATACGCAGGCGTTCCGGATTCCTAACGCATGCGTTCCGGATGCGTTCCGTATGCGTGCCGGATTGTTACGCATGCGTTCCGGATGTGTTACGCATGCGTTCCGGATGCGTTCCGGATGTGTTACGCATGCGTTCCGGATGTGTTACGCATGCGTTCCGGATGTGTTACGCATGCGTTCCGGATGCGTTCCGGATGCGTTACGCATGGGTTCCGGATGCATTACGCATGCGTTCCGGATGCGTTACGCATGCGTTCCGGATGCGTTACGCATGCGTTACGAATGCGTTCCAGATGCAATACGCAGGCGTTCTGGATGCGTTACGCATGCGTTCTGGATGTGTTCCGTATGCGTTCCGTTAGCGTTCCGGATGCGTTCCGCAAGCGTTACGCATGCGTTCCGGTTGCGTTACGGATGCGTTACGCATGCGTTCCGGATGCGTTCCGGATGCGTTACGCATGCGTTCCGGATGCGTTACGGATGAGTTCCGCATGCGTTACGCATGCATTCGGGATGCGTTCCGGAACGCATGCGTAACACATCCGGAAGGCATCCGAAACGCAAGCATTACGCATGCGTAACGCATCCGGAACGCATGCGGATCGCATCCGGAGCGCATACGGAACGCATCCGGATTGCATGCGTATTGCATCCGGAACGCATGCGTAACGCATCCGGAACGCATGCGTTACCAATGCGTAACGCATACGAAACGCATCCGGAATGCATGCGTTCCGGATGCGTAACGCATGCGTTCCGGATGCGTTCCGTATGCGTTCCGGATGTGTTACGCATGCGTTCCGGATGTGTTACGCATGCGTTCCGGATGCGTTCCGGATGTGATACGCATGCGTTCCGGATGTGTTACGCATGCGTTCCGGATGTGTTACGCATGCGTTCCAGATGCGTTCCGGATGCGTTCCGGATGCGTTACGTATGGGTTCCGGATGCATTTCGCATGCGTTCCGGATGCATTCCGGATGCGTTATGCATGCGTTCCAGATGCGTTACGCATGCGTTACGCCTGCGTTACGTATACGTTACGCATGCGTTCAGGATGCATTCCGGATGCATTCCACATGCGTTACGCATGCGTTCCGGATGCGTTCCGCATGCGTTCCGGATGCGTTCCGCATGCGTTCCGGATGCGTTCCGGATGCGTTCCGGATGCGTTCCAGATGCGTTCCGTATGCGTTACGCATGCGTTCCGGATGCGTTCCAGATGCGTTCCGGATGCGTTCCGTATGCGTTCCGGATGCGTTCCGCAAGCGTTACGCATGCAATACGCATGCGTTCCGGTTGCGTTACGCATGCGTTCCGGATGCGTTACGCATGCCTTCCGGATGCGTTCCGGATGCGTTACGCATGCGTTCCGGATGCGTTACGCATTCGTTCCGGATGCGTTACACATGCGTTCCGGATGCGTTACGCATGCGTTACGCATGCGTTCCGGATGCGTTACGCATGCGTTCCGGATGTGTTACGCATGCGTTCCGTATGCGTTCCGGATGGGTTACGCATGCGTTCCGGATGCGTTACGCATGCGTTCCGGATGCGTTCCGCATGCGTTCCGGATGCGTTCCGCATGCGTTCCGGATGCGTTCCGGATGCGTTCCGCATGCGTTACGCATGCGTTCCGGATGCGTTACGCATGCGTTCCGGATGCGTTACGCATGCGTTCCGGATGCGTTACGCATGCGTTCCGGATGCGTTACGCATGCGTTCCGGATGCGTTACGCATGCGTTCCGGATGCGTTCCGGATGCGTTACGGATGCGTTACGCATGCGTTCCGGATGCGTTACGCATGCGTTCCGGATGCGTTACGCATGCATTCCAGATGCGTTACGCATGCGTTCCGGATGCGTTACGCATGCGTTCCGGATGCGTTACGCATGCGTTCCGGATGCGTTCCGGATGAGTTGCGCATGCATTCCGTATGCGTTACGCATGCGTTCCGGATGCGTTACACATGCGTTCCGGATGCGTTACGCATGCGTTCCGGATGCGTTCCGCATGCGTTCCGGATGCGTTCCGGATGCGTTCCGGATGCGTTCCAGATGCGTTCCGTATGCGTTACGCATGCGTTCCGGATGCGTTCCAGATGCGTTCCGGATGCGTTCCGTATGCGTTCCGGATGCGTTCCGCAAGCGTTACGCATGCAATACGCATGCGTTCCGGTTGCGTTACGCATGCGTTCCGGATGCGTTAAGCATGCCTTCCGGATGCGTTCCGGATGCGTTACGCATGCGTTCCGGATGCGTTACGCATCCGGAACGCATGCGTTACACATGCGTTCCGGATGCGTTACGGATGCGTTACGCATGCGTTCCGGATGCGTTACGCATGCGTTCCGGATGCGTAACGCATGCATTCCGGATGCGTTACGCATGCGTTCCGGATGCGTTACGCATGCGTTCCGGATGCGTTACGCATGCGTTCCGGATGCATGCGTTCCAGATGCGTTACGCATGCGTAACGCTTGCGTTTCGGATGCGTTCCGGATGTGTTACGCATGCGGTCCGGATGCGTTACGCATGCGTTCCGGATGCGTTCCGGATGCGTTACGCATGCGCTCCGGATGCGTTACGCATGCGCTCCGGATGCGTTCCGGATGCGTTACGCATGCGTTCCGGATGCGTTACGCATGCTTTCCGGATGCGTTACGCATGGGTTCCGGATGCGTTACGCATGCGTTCCGGATGCGTTCCGGATGCGTTACGCATGCGTTCCGGATGCGTTACGCATGCATTCCGGATGCGTAGTGCATGCGTTCCGGATGTGTTCCGGATGTGTTCCGGATGCGTTACGCATGCATTCCGTATGCGTTACGCATGCGTTCCGGATGCGTTACACATGCGTTCCGGATGCGTTACGCATGCGTTCCGGATGCGTTCCGGATGGGTTACGCATGCGTTCCGGATGCGTTACGCATGCGTTCCGGATGCGTTACGCATGCGTTCCGGATGCGTTACGCATGCGTTCCGGATGCGTTCCGGATGCGTTACGCATGCGTTCCGGATGCGTAACGCATGCGTTCCGGATGCGCAACGCATGCGTTCCGGATGCGTAACGCATGCGTTCCGGATGCGTTACGCATGCGTTCCGGATGCGTTACGCATGCGTTCCGGATGCGTTCCGGATGCGTTACGCATGCGTTACGCATGGGTTCCGGATGCGTTACACATGCGTTCCGGATGCGTTCCGGATGCGTTCCGGATGCGTTCCGGATGCGTTCCGGATGCGTTATGCATGCGTTCCGGATGCGTTCCGGATGCGTTCCGGATGCGTTCTATATGCGTTCCGGAAGCGTTACGCATGCAATACGCATGCGTTCCGGTTACGTTACGCATTCGTTCCGGATGCGTTACGCATGCGTACCGGATGCGTTACGCTTGCGTTCCGGATGCGTAACGCATGCGTTCCGGATGCGTTACGCATGCGTTCCGGATGCGCTACGCATGCGATCCGCATGCGTTCCGGATGCGTTACGCATGCGTTCCGGATGCGTTACGCATGCGTTACGGATGCGTTCCGGATGCGTTACGCATGCGTTCCGGATGCATTCCGGATGCGTTACGCATGCGTTCCGTATGCGTTCCGTATGCGTTACGCATGCGTTACGCATGCGTTCCGGATGCGTTACGCATGCGTTCCGGATGCGTTACGCATGCATTCCGGATGCGTTACGCATGCGTTCCGGATGCGTTCCGGATGCGTAACGCATGCGTTCCGTATGCATACGCATGCGTTACGCATGCGTTCCGGATGCGTTACGCATGCATTCCGGATGCGTTCCGCATGCGTTCCGGATGCGTTACGCATGCGTTCCGTATGCGTTCCGGATGCGTAACGCATGCGTTCCGGATGCGTTCCGGATGCGTTCCGTATGCGTTCCGGATGCGTTCCGCAAGCGTTACGCATGCAATACGCATGCGTTCCGGTTGCGTTACGCATGCGTTCCGGATGCGTTACGCATGCGTTCCGTATGCGTTACGCATGCGTTCCGGATGCGTTACGCATGCGTTCCGGATGCGTAACGCATGCGTTCCGGATGCGCAACGCATGCGTTCCGGATGCGTTACGCATGCGTTCCGTATGCGTTACGCATGCGTTCCGGATGCGTTACGCATGCGTTCCGGATGCGTTCCGGGTGCGTTACGCATGGGTTCCGGATGCGTTACGCATGCGTTCCGGATGCGTTCCGGATGCGTTCCGGATGCGTTATGCATGCGTTCCGGATGCGTTCCGGATGCGTTCCAGATGCGTTCTATATGCGTTCCGGAAGCGTTACGCATGCAATACGCATGCGTTCCGGTTACGTTACGCATTCGTTCCGGATGCGTTACGCATGCGTACCGGATGCGTTACGCTTGCGTTCCGGATGCGTAACGCATGCGTTCCGGATGCGTTACGCATGCGTTCCGGATGCGCTACGCATGCGTTCCGCATGCGTTCCGGATGCGTTACGTATGCGTTCCGGATGCGTTACGCATGCGTTACGGATGCGTTCCGGATGCGTTACGCATGCGTTCCGGATGCATTCCGGATGCGTTACGCATGCGTTCCGTATGCGTTCCGTATGCGTTACGCATGCGTTACGCATGCGTTCCGGATGCGTTACGCATGCGTTCCGGATGCGTTACGCATGCATTCCGGATGCGTTACGCATGCGTTCCGGATGCGTTACGCATGCGTTCCGGATGCGTTACGCATGCATTCCGGATGCGTTACGCATGCGTTCCGGATGCGTTCCGGATGCGTAACGCATGCGTTCCGTATGCATACGCATGCGTTACGCATGCGTTCCGGATGCGTTACGCATGCATTCCGGATGCGTTCCGCATGCGTTCCGGATGCGTTACGCATGCGTTCCGTATGCGTTCCGGATGCGTTACGCATGCGTTCCGGATGCGTTCCGGATGCGTTACGCATGCTTTCCGTATGCGTTACGGATGCGTTACGCATGCGTTCCGGATGCGTTACGCATGCATTCCGCATGCGTTCCGGATGCGTTCCGGATGCGTTACGCATGCATTCCGTATGCGTTACGCATGCGTTCCGGATGCGTTACACATGCGTTCCGGATGCGTTACGCATGCGTTCCGGATGCGTTACGCATGCGTTCCGGATGCGTTCCGGATGGGTTACGCATGCGTTCCGGATGCGTTACGCATGCGTTCCGGATGCATGCGTTCCAGATGCGTTACGCATGCATAACGCTTGCGTTTCGGATGCGTTCCGGATGTGTTACGCATGCGGTCCGGATGCGTTACGCATGCGTTCCGGATGTGTTCCGGATGCGTTCCGGATGCGTTACGCATGCGCTCCGGATGCGTTACGCATGCACTCCGGATGCGTTCCGGATGCGTTCCGGATGCGTTCCGGATGCGTTACGCATGCCTTCCGGATGCGTTACGCATGCCTTCCGGATGCGTTACGCATGCGTTCCGGATGCGTTACGCATGCTTTCCGGATGCGTTACGCATGGGTTCCGGATGCGTTCCGGATGCGTTACGCATGCTTTCCGTATGCGTTACGGATGCGTTACGCATGCGTTCCGGATGCGTTACGCATGCATTCCGCATGCGTTCCGGATGCGTTCCGGATGCGTTACGCATGCATTCCGTATGCGTTACGCATGCGTCCCGGATGCGTTACACATGCGTTCCGGATGCGTTACGCATGCGTTCCGGATGCGTTACGCATGCGTTCCGGATGCGTTCCGGATGGGTTACGCATGCGTTCCGGATGCGTTACGCATGCGTTCCGGATGCATGCGTTCCAGATGCGTTACGCATGCGTAACGCTTGCGTTTCGCATGCGTAACGCTTGCGTTTCGGATGCGTTCCGGATGTGTTACGCATGCGGTCCGGATGCGTTACGCATGCGTTCCGGATGCGTTCCGGATGCGTTCCGGATGCGTTACGCATGCGCTCCGGATGCGCTCCGGATGCGTTACGCATGCGCTCCGGATGCGTTCCGGATGCGTTCCGGATGCGTTACGCATGCCTTCCGGATGCGTTACGCATGCCTTCCGGATGCGTTACGCATGCGTTCCGGATGCGTTACGCATGCTTTCCGGATGCGTTACGCATGGGTTCCGGATGCGTTACGCATGCGTTCCGGATGCGTTCCGGATGCGTTACGCATGCGTTCCGGATGCGTTACGCATGCATTCCGGATGCGTTCCGGATGCGTAGTGCATGCGTTCCGGATGTGTTCCGGATGTGTTCCGGATGCGTTACGCATGCATTCCGTATGCGTTACGCATGCGTTCCGGATGCGTTACACATGCGTTCCGGATGCGTTACGCATGCGTTCCGGATGCGTTCCGGATGCGTTCCGTATTTGTTCCGGATGCGTTCCGCAAGCGTTACGCATGCGTTCCGGATGCGTTACGCATGCGTTCCGGATGCGTTACGCATGCATTACGGATGCGTTACGCATGCGTTCCGGATGCGTTACGCATGCGTTCCGGATGCGTTACGCATGCGTTCCGGATGCGTTCCGGATGCGTTACGCATGCGTTCCGTATGCGTTACGCATGCGTTACGCATGCCTTCCGGATGCGTTACGCATGCCTTCCGGATGCGTTACGCATGCTTTCCGTATGCGTTACGCATGCGTTCCGGATGCGTTACGCATGCGTTCCGGATGCGTTACGCATGCCTTCCGGATGCGTTACGCATGCCTTCCGGATGCGTTACGCATGCGTTCCGGATGCGTTCCGGATGCGTTACGCATGCTTTCCGGATGCGTTCCGGATGCGTTACGCATGCGTTCCGGATGCGTTACGCATGCGTTCCGTATGCGTTCCGGATGCGTTACGCATGCGTTCCGGATGTGTTACGCATGCGTTCCGGATGCGTTACGCATGCGTTCCGGATGCGTTCCGGATGCGTTCCGCATGCGTTCCGGATGCGTTACGCATGCGTTCCGGATGCGTTCCGGATGCGTTACGCATGCGTTCCAGATGCGTTACGCATGCGTTCCGGATGCGTTACGCATGCGTTCCCAATGCGTTCCGGATGCGTTCCGCATGCGCTACGCATGCGTTCCGGATGCGCTACGCATGCGTTCCGGATGCGCTACGCATGCGTTCCGGATGCGTTCCGGATGCGTTACGCATGCGATCCAGATGCGTTACGCATGCGTTCCGGATGCGTTAAGCATGCGTTACCAATGCGTTCCGGATGCGTTCCGCATGCGTTCCGGATGCGTTCCGCATGCGTTCCGGATGCGTAACGCATGCGTTCCGGATGCGTTACCCATGCGTTCCGGATGCGTTACGGATGCAATACGGATGCGTTACGGATGCGTTACGGATGCGTTACGCATGCGTTCCGGATGCGTAACGCATGCGTTCCGGATGCGTTACGCATGCGTTCCGTATGTTTTACGCATGCGTTCCGGATGCGTTACGCATGCGTTCCGGATGCGTTACGCATGCGTTCCGGATGCGTTCCGGATGCGTTACGCATGCGTTCCGGATGCGTTACGCATGCGTTCCTATGCGCTCCGGATGCGTAACGCATGCGTTCCGGATGCGTTACGCATGCATTCCGGATGCGTTCCGCAAGCGTTACGCATGCGTTCCGGATGCGTTCCGGTTGCTTAACGCATGCGTTCCGGATGCGTTACGGATGCAATACGGATGCGTTACGGATGCGTTACGGATGCGTTACGCATGCGTTCCGGATGCGTTACGCATGCTGTCCGGATGCGTTACGCATGCGTTCCGGATGCGTTACGTATGCGTTACTCATGCGTGACGTATGCGTTACGCATGCGTTACGTATGCGTTACGCATGCGTTCCGGATGCGTTACACATGCGTTCCGTATGCGTTACGCATGCGTTCCGGATGCGTTCCGGATGCGTTACGCTTGCGTTCCGTATGCGTTCCGTATGCGTTACGCATAGGTTACGCATGCGTTCCGGATGCGTTCCGTATGCGTACCGGATGCGAACGCATCCGTAACGCATCCGGAACGCATGCGTAACGCATGCGTAACGCTTCCGGAACACATGCGTTACGCATCCGGCAAGCATCCGGAACGCATGCGTAACGCATCCGGAACGCATGCGTAACGCATCCGGAACGCATGCGTATCGCATGCGGAACGCATCCGGAACGCATGCGTAACCTATGCGTAACGCATACGGAACGCAAGCGTAACGCATGTGGAACGCATCCGGATGCGCATGCGTTCCGCATGCGTTACGCATGCGTTCCGGAACGCATCCGTAACGCATCCGGAACGCATGCGTAACGAATCCGGAACGCATCCGAAACGCATGCGTAACGCATCTGGAACGCATGCGTAATGCATCCGGAATGCATGCGTAACGCAGCCGGAACGCATCCGGAAGGCATGCGTAACGCATCCGGAACGCCTGCGTAACGCATCTGGAACGCATGCATAACGCATACGGAACGCATGCGTTACGCATCCAGAACGCGTGCGTAACGCATCCGGAACGCATGTGGAACGCATCCGTAACGCATCCGGAACGCATGCGTAACGTATCCGGAACGCATGCGGAATGTATCCGTGGAGAAAAGTCAAATCATAATAAATAATAATGATAAATGAATGCATTCAGTTCTATTTTAAGTATGATTATTCGTTTGGGGTGGAAACACATTGTAGTGGCTATGGTTTACATTTTATTTTGTAAGACTATTTAATTATTATTAAGTTCGATATGATATGATGTTAAATTTTCTAAAACTAAGATTTGGGGGCCATTTCCAATTGGCCCGGGCAAAGGGCCATAATGAAAAAAAGGGGGCCAAATGGCCCGATCGGGCACTTTGTGGCAACGCTGATACTGATCATTCATAATAATCGTTTCTACTCTGGCTGTGTGAAGTTCGATTCACAATGCGACGTGAAAACGTGACGAGAGCGTGACGTGAATCGCTGTCATTTTTTTCTAGTTATAAAATCGTTCCCCAATTCACAATGCGACGGGTTTCTTGGCGACGAGTTCTTCGACAGCATTATATTATTTATTATTTTTGTTCTTGGTGTGCTGCGTACGTTCAAAATAATGAAAAAAAAAATCAAACTGAAATTACTTTAATTATTTAAATATTATAATTCTGTTTGTACATTGAGCTTGTGAAATGATTTTCGGCCAAAAGTGCAAAGAAATTAAAACTATACAACATTATAATATTGTCAACACAAATAGATATAAATATATTTTCATTGTATAATGTATAATTTCAACTTATCTGTTGTTGTCTTTATTCTTTTCTACAATTTCATAAAATTCACCATCAGTCAAATATAAAAAAAAAACAAAAAAAACGTCGACGAGCGTTTTTTTTCAATTTTCCCAACTTCGGCGTGACGACGCGACGAGAAACGTTTCCTTGTCCCGGTCTACATTGAACGATTTTTCCAGTGCCGACCAAAATTTTTTGTTGTAATCGTGTGCGATTGAGGGGTACAGCCGACATGATCCTTCCAGTTTCGGCCGACTTTTCCATTCAGCACGGGAAAAATCGTTCAATGTAGACCGGAGAATTGTGCATACCCTGGCTTTTCCTCGTATAATTACATGTTTTGAAATCGGTTTGACAACTACGACGATTTCTCGTCACGCTCACGTCGCGTTTTCACGTTGCATTGTGAATCGGGCATGAGGGTGAGCTAAAAATCGCGTCGTTGTTGTTTTTTTCGGTTTTTCTTTGCGCTTGCTTACCACTGCACTGACGTCTATTGGAAGGTTTTGGAATATTGAATTCGCTGCACAAACGAAAAGTGATGGTGGCGGGGTGAGTTTGCAAGCGCGGTCAGGGGGTGTAGAAGCGAAAAACTATATAAACAATAATTTAACTGCCTTAACGGCAAAATATATACAAAACAATAAGTTTGCCGTAGAGTGACTGCCCATATCTTTGAAAAAAAAGCAAACAAAAAATATAATGTGTTGCTATTAACACATTGAAAAAGGTGCGGGTAGAAATCACCTTAACGTATTAATATAATGATGATGATGATAACTTGTGCAAGTCATAGACGTCTTCCAAAGTGTAGTTATTCATAGACTGAAATGGGGTAAAACAAAAAAATAATATCTGTTCTAAAATTACTCCTTCTGCGTTAAGCCCGTATGATACTACCTTTTTTTCTCATTTTTAAGGCATTAAAAATGAAACTAGAGTAGTTCAATACCGATATGAGTGAGCGCGTACACAATAACCACATTAATGTAAAAAAGTCACAAAAAATGTATTAAGAATGAACATATTTCAGATTCTGGCAGCTTTTTTTTGACTTCAGAAATTGAAAATTAAAAATTATTTCAAAGTAGACTGTGACTACAAAAAAAGTATACACTGGACTCATGAGAAAACTAGTTTTTGGTGTATATTTACTTTTGTGGACATTGTAATTGTCAAAATATAATGTCGTTCTTTTCATAAAAAATACTTTTTTCTCTTTTCCTCTTTGCTGACAACAAGTCATGATTTAAGGCTCTCCCAAACCAATGCGGAACATTCGTTGCGGCGAAGAAACATTCGCATGTCAAAGTTTATTTACATGGTGATATATGAGAGTGCCCACACCAACGGGGTGGAGAAAGATATGAATTAATTTTGGCTGACGAATGTTTCTTCGCCGCAACGAATGTTCCGCATTGGTTTGGGAGAGCCTTTAATCTTAGAACAAGAAATAATAAAAAAATCTCTTCTTCTAAGGATTAAATGAATTAAAAATGAGAAAAAATGAATGAATAATGTATGTTTATTTTTTAAAATTTCGCTACGTAGATATTAGTAGGATAAAGTCGTGAAATTTGATTCTGAATATTAAAGAGTTTTTTTACAGTTTTTTTTTTTGATTTGATTTTAAAATGAAATGTGTGATACGATAATTTATTTAACGAAGAACCCCTAGACCCAAACCCTATTTGGAAAATATGCACGCGTGTTTACTCCCAAAATGACAGTTAGTTGAGCTGAGATTTTCAGTCAAACGAATTTTTTTGGCTAGGGCGACATTTTTGGATGTAGGCGAAATATATTAATCTTTCGTGAGCGTTCAATCTTTGGTCAAAAACTGCTAAAGTGTTGAAAATGGAAACGGGTTTGGACTGAAAATCACACAAATGATCAGGAAAATTAAAGCAAACGAACGGACCTAATGAATGTTTGAAACATGAGCGTTTTTTCCATTCCAAATAACAAATTGTTCTGATTCGTTTTGTTGAAAATCTCTCGCTTGAATTTATAAATATAACATACGGTGTAAATTCAATTCAGAAAAGAAAACACAAACTTTTTTTTTTAATTTTTTTCTTTTCATTTATTTTCTAATAATTTCTTTCATTTTGCAGATTTCATATTTTTTGTATTATTTTGTATTTATCGTTAAAAATAATTAAAAAATAAAGAATTAATTAATTAATTTTTGTTTAATTTAATTAATTTTTGTTTCTCATTTTTCCATTTATGTTATCATTTTAATAAAAATTCCTAATTACATCCTAACTTAACTAAATTCAAAAACAAAAAAAAAATGTATTTATATAATATATATATTTACTGCAATACTTATAGCGTAAATTGGTAATATATTTTGCAGTTGCTGTGTTTTCTTATCTTCTTTTATTTGTATATTTTTATTTCCTTTTTTTTTGCGTTCTGTTATAATGTTATATCGATTTAAAAAACAATAATAAAATTACAAATAACTTGTTACATTTTATTGTTACGAAAAGAACTTATCATATTATAAATATATGAATATATGCAAGTACAAAATTAATCGAACTATTTATGTCAACTTAATAAAAAAAAAAATAATAATATTTAAACTTAACATTGAAACATAAAATGGTTTTATTTGTATTTATTTTTAATTTGATAACTACAATCGTTTATGTGTTGTGTACGTGTAAATATACGTGCCAACTATGATTAGCAAATTATTTTGTGTATAGCATTGTAAAAAAAAAAAAAAACATTTAAATAAAATAAAAAAAAACTACAAACAATTTATCAGTAATAAAAAGAAAAAAAGAAATCAAATTGTTATAACTAATTTTTACAGATTTAGCTTTTTATTTTAAATTTAATAACTAAACTGATCACTTATAAAAATTACTTTTTTTGTTTTTATTTTAGTTTTTTTTTTGTTGTTTATATAAGTAAAGATACGTATTTATATAAAAAAGAGAAAACTATAAATAACTTAATAATTATAAAGAGATATTTATTTCTTCTTTCATTTATCTTCACATAACTATACAAATTATTTATAGATATATATTTATATATTTTTTGTTTTTTGCTTCATTACATTAAGTGTATATATATATGCATACGTATCCTAGTTTATTTAGAAATTAGAAGTCTGTTGTTGCTTTCATTTTTGTTTAATAATTAATTATTGTTTTTTTTTTTTATTTATTATACATGTGCACAAAAAATTATTATTTTTTTCTTAAAGTTTTGTTTTTGTTGTTAAGCTAATAAATAACTAAAAAAAAAATAAACTAGTAGTATAAGTAGTACAATATTATATCGTTAATGCAGGGTATTTTTTTTTGTTTGTTTTTAATTTTATACTTATACTTTAAATATAATCTTTTGCTTATTTTTCGTTATGAATATTTTACTTTTCTTTTACAAACGTACGCCATCTACGGTTAATTTTTGTTTATTGTATTTATTATATTTTACATTGATTTGTATTTATTTATATATGTATATATATTTTTGTTTTGTGTGGTAGCTTATTCTTTGCTATGTTCTATTTCGTATCCTTTTTTGAGTTTAAAGAGTAACTGTGAAGTTTTAATTCTGTGAAACGATTAGAGCGGTTTTTGAATTTTCAATAATTGTGGCTGGAGTGTGAGTAGTTTATTTTAGAAATGTATGTTTCATGGTGTGGATCAAATTATTCGATTCCTGTTCTTGGTTTGCTTTCATCTTACTTTACCATTACTAAAATTTTGAGCAACTATGTAATTAAATTAAGGTCTTTGTAATTTAATTCGTTTTGATCTTTAATGAATAATTTACGTATGCCGATAGCATCATAGTTCTCCTCGACCACTAACAAAAATATAATAGATGCCAGAATACTTAAATTAAAGCTAAGTTAAGTTAATAAACAAACTCATCAGTCTTTGTTGTAGCTTTGCATTTTGTTAAGTGGTTGAATGATTTGTACTTGAATGATTTGATTAAGTTTCTTGTTAATTTTACTATTCAAAAATAAATACACAATATGAAGTACGATTTGATATTAGTCTTCGATGGTTTTATGCATTGAAATGCAAAAAAATTATCCTGAAAAAGGGAATCAGTTTTAACTCAATTTAATTAAAAAAAAAAACCATATATTATAAAAATGTACGATTTTTGAAAAATATGAGGGCTGACTTTCTTACAAACATATAAAGCATGCAATGTTTTTTCCCTTGGTCAAGGGTCATATTAATTTGAATTCGAATTTTTTTAGTGAATTTAAAATTGAACAAATATTTGAGAAATATAATCAATCACCCATTTAAAAAAATCGAAAGCAAGCATATAAATGAAAAAAAAAAAAAACACTATTTGATATTGAAATAAGAAAAATGTCTACTTCAAAAATTTAATTAAAATTAGTATTTCGAAATTATTTTAATTGTTACATCGCACAAATAATTGGTAAATTTATTGAAATAAAATGTATAATTTTGTAAGGAAACTATACAAAAATAACGTTTAAGAAGAAATCGAAATAAAAACCTACTAAACTTGAGTTGCCCATCATTTTTTTTTGTTTTAATTTATGCGAGAATTTATTATTTCTGAAATTTTTGTAAGACCTAAAGTATGTAAGACATAAAGTATGTACTCCAAATTGAGAAACAATTAAACAAACTTTTATGTTAAGTAATTGTTGTATAAGAAACAACAAGCGTCAAGCATTCATTGATATTGGATTAATTAATCTCAGTGTTGTATCATGTTAAATAGTTTCAGGTCTGTCCTTACATTTCATTCTGGAAATACTATTTCATCCATACAAAACAAAGTACAAAACATACAACAAATAAAGTGTTATATGACATTATTCCAAAAGTTAAAAAAAGACATCATAAACAACATACAAACAAAAATAAACTTCAGGAACAGCTCAATCAAACAAAACACTTTCTTCCCGTTTCTAGCCGTTCGTCGTCCGCGTTCTTAAGCAATTCTCGAGGTTTTTTTTTTTGTGTATATTTTATATATTTTTTGGTTTTATTTTTTGATAAGTATAAATTTTTTTTTTTTCTAAACACAACTTTTTGTAGATCGTGAGCTTGAACAAAAAGGATTATTATCAGAAGAAATGAATTTATCAAAAATTAAATAAAAATATACATATGTATCTGCAGAGGCCTTCTTTTATGTTGTCTTCCCCAAAATAAATTCCAAATAACTAATATTTCTTCTAATTTGTTTGTTATTTTTATAAAAATAATTTTGCTGTCTCTTTTGTACAATTGTTTTTTTTTTTCTCTACTTAGATCGAATTGAATTTTTTTTTTTGTTTAAAGAAGAGAACCAAAAAAGTCTAATAAAATAATTTGTGTTTTTGTTTAAAAGTTTGTTTGTGTGCCAAGATTAGTTTATATACTTGGGCTATTTTATTCTTCGTCGCTAAGCGCCTCGTACTGTGCCGAGAGTAGCGGCTTGGGTTCGGATGATGATTGTTGTGAGGATTGTTGGTGAAGATTGCCACTGTGGCCGCTTACACCACTCATGCTATGACCGGATACACTTGGGTCGACGATCGGATTCGAATGGAGTTTAGCAAGACCTGCGGAGCTTGGGGGCGGCCCATGAACGTTTAACGCATTAAATGGGTACGTATATGTTGTTGTTGCGAAGGTAGTCACTGGTTGTTGGGGATACGCAGATGGATGGTGGGAGTCATTGTTTTGTGTGGGACCATTGCCACTTCGTCGACTGTCTTCATAGTTCGATGTTTGCTTGCCACCCATTAGACCATCTTGATCCTTGTGACCACCGCCGCTGACTGCTGCCTGCCGAAGGTCATTGGCGTGGAAAGCGGCAGCAGCGGCTACAGCAGCAGCGTGCAATTCTTCAGGACGACCTACGTCTTCAGTACGCATCGCTGCTTCAATGCGATTCTTCACGTATTTCATTGTGTCGAATTGATGGCTGCCGCCGACAATTCCTCCACCTTGCATTCGTCTATCGTGTGGATTGCCACCGGTTGCAGCGGCGGCGGCTGCCATGTAATAGTGGCCCTCATGTGGCATTATTTCATGCATGAATTTTCGTGGACTTAAAGACGGCTGAGCCATGCGAATAATCTGTCGTTCATCGGGAGTTGTTGATCGTCCGCCTCCAGAGGAGCCTGACGATGAGGTGTTTTTACTCCGCTCTTCAGCTTCTTTTTGTTGCATACGTCTGTTGTATTTCCAGCGGTCTGGTGTCACAATAGCTTGCGGATCCTGCATGTACATGAAGTTACGTAAATGCATTGGGTTTGGCCCATAGTCCTTGGCTATTATCGATTCAGTCAACTCTCCAAAAGTAATGTTCTTAGTCAGGACTTGTGGCGGTGGAGGCTGCCGATTGCTGGGTGGACCACTTACTCCCACCCGCTGTTGCTGTTGTTGTTGTTGTTGTTGTTGCTGTTGTTGTTGTTGCTGTTGTTGTTGTTGCTGTTGTTGTTGTTGATGTTGTTGTTGCTGTTGTTGCTGTTGTTGCTGTTGTTGCTGCTGCTGTTGTTGTTGCTGTTGCTGATGTTGTTGCTGCTGTTGTTGCTGATGTTGTTGTTGCTGTTGTTCACCGGTATCTAAATCGATATTGATCACATTAGGCGAATTGGATTTGCCATTATTTTCTGCAGCAGCAATTGCTGCATGATGATTTTGTGGAATATCACGAGGGTTGTACTGTTAAATAAAAAAAAAATATACTTTTTAGACCTTCCTGGAAATTGAACTAATTTAAAACTTACAAATGATGTTCGTGGAGGTTCTCGAGCCATATTAGCCGGTGGTGGATCGGATGCTCCCTGGTTTATCGAGTGTTTGATGATTGCATCGATTAGGCTCGCTGCCGACAGGGTACTGTCTTGGGAACGTCCCGGCCTATGATAGCTATAGTTAGTAACAGGTTTTTGATTTTTGTTTTGTTGATCGGGACAGATCACACATAATAATGAGAGAAAGAGCAGGGAGAGAAATCATGATGATTAGTTAATTGATTAGCGATGAGTTTCGAACTAAGTATTACAAAAAGTTTAAACAAATGCAAATGAACAACATTTAACATACAAAGCACCAAATTCCCAAATTATGAATTAATCTAAAAATAAAGTAATAAGTTGTTCATGTACTTACGGATCTCTTTCACGGTCGGGTATTGCTCGTGGGGGCCCATCGGCTCTCATATAGTGAGGCGGACCTCCTGGTGGTGGTGGAGGAGCATTAGCTGCATATATCCTAGCATTCTCCAAACGACGACCTTCTCGTTCTTGCTCTTCAATACGCTCCCGTTCACGATCTCGACGTTCTCGTTCACGTTCTCTTTCACGGTCGCGTTCTCCGCGCTCTCTGTCAATGCGATCGCGTTCGGCCTGAAGGCGTACTTGGTTCTGGCGCTCAGCCATGCGTTCCCGTTGTTCTCGTTGTTCTCTCTGTTCTATCTGTTCTTGACGTTTTTGCATATCACGTTCCATCACTTGCATACGATCGCGTTTGCATTGTTCCATGCGCCGATGCATATCAGCCATATGTTGCTGCTGGCGAAATTGTTGTTGCTGCTGCTGATGGTGTTGCTGTTGTTGTTGTATTTGCATGGCAGCATGATCACGAGCTATTTGCTGCTGCTGCTGATGGTAGCGGATATCATGATGCGGAGGAGGTGGTTGCTGATGATCAGACATCTGAAGCTTTTCGTCCTTCTGCGGGACGGGCAATTGTGGTTGTTGAACTGCAACATCGACGAACGATGAAAAGGCTTCGTGACCAGCTATAGTAAGAAAAAAAATAAAAATTATTTCACATCCAAATAACAATAAACTAGACCCAATTCTAATGAACTCAATTTACCTGGAGGATAATTGTGGGGCATGGCATGCATTCGACTTGGTGGAGCTGCTGGCGATGGCGGCTTGGAGCCCGTATTATGACGTTGAATGACACCTTGTCGTTGTGGTGGCGGTGTTCGATGTGGACTTGGAGTACTAAATGAGAATAAATAAAATTTATTTGAAAACCAATAGGATAAAATTAAAAAAAAAAAAAATAACCTATTTGCATGATCAGCTGGGGAGGCCCGACTTGACCCATATTCAGTGGGTCGGCCACGTTCCTTATCGTAATAAATCAATGCAGGTGATCCATCCAAGGCACTATTTCGCGGCGACGGAGATTCCTTGTCGCTTCGCGACACATTCCTTTGTTGTCCCTGCATCTGCTGCGAGGTTATATAGTCATGCATTACTATCTGTCGTGTACTTAAGACCGGCTGTGGCTGCTCCATCGTAGAGTACGACACCGGCCTGGCATAAGGTGAATTCACAAAGTTTGGTGCCTGTGGGCTAGACTGCTGCGAATGAGGTGGCATTGGCTTTTGTTGTTGCTGCTGTTGTTGACTACCCGAATTGCCAGCACCTTGTTGCGCTGGACTCTGACGACTAGCTCTGTAGTATCCATACACTCGCTCTCTGCTGTCCTGTAAATGATGAGTTGGTAGATGTATTGGTGTTCCTTGGGTGATGGATCCCAACTTGTTGCTGTCATTACTACTTGATGGAGGTGTCTGTCGAAGTAATCCCTCGAATTTCGGACTGATTGTTGATGCAGCATTTCCTTGCACAATTATTTGCTGTTGAGCATTGTTCATTGGTGTTCCGTGTGTAATAGATCCTTTGGGACCTGGGACAACTGATACCAGTTGACTGGGGCTCGGCGACTGCTGGTGTGGATGGCCTGGGTGATGGATTTGGGGAGACAATTTTGGGGGCATTTTGTTCTTCCCTGGCAGAGGTCCAGACTGTTGGAGTTGTCCGTGGCTTGGCGGTGGCAGCTGCTGTTGTCGAACTACCGCTGAGGGCGGCTGCTGCGATATTGATATCGGTACAGGTACTTGGGACACATAAAGCGAAGATGCTGCCGATGATTTATTAGTCGATCGACCTAGATCTGCGGCGGCTGTATGATGATAAGCCAAATACGACGAAGGTGCCGAAGAAGCATCACAGCCTGCACGATAAATCGATGTGGAATTATTACCAACAACGTGTTTTGGGAGGTGCAGTTGCTGAGGGGGTGGCTGTGGATGCTGCTGCTGTTGTGGCTGATGTTGTTGTTGTTGTTGCTGGTGGTGTTGTTGTTGTTGTTGCTGCTGATGTAGTTGGTGCTGTTGTTGTTGCTGTTGATGCTGCTGTGGAGAGGGACCTGAGTCTCTCGACGGTTTCTTAATCGAGAGATCAAGAGTCTGTGGCTCTGGCTCGCTAGGCCGCTGTTGAACACTGTAGATAATCTCGTCCTTCTCCCTTAGATCATGCGTCTGGGGCTGGGGCACTTTAACAGGCGTTATTGTTGCAGCAATGCCATGAGGATGGCTAATGATTTGGGGTGACATATGCATATGTGAGTTGACAACAGATAAGGTTGCAAGATTTTCCGCCGCAGAAACTGATTGCCGCGACACAGCCACTGCTGAGGTGGAAGCCTGCGGAAGATTCGTTGTTGTTGGAATCGATGTTGTTGGAGGTGGTAAAGAGGATTGTGACATATGCTGCAGCTGTTGTTGCTGCTGTTGTTGATGCTGTTGCTGTTGTTGCTGCAGCTGCAGGTGTTGCGATTGTTGTTGTTGTTGCAGTTGCAGGTGTTGCGATTGTTGTTGTTGTTGCAGCGATTGTTGTTGCTTTACTATTGAACCATCACTGCGAAACTCCCGCACAAATGTTACATCGTTGCTATTGGTTCCAATACTTTGTTGTTGCTGCTGCTGCTGTTGTTGTTGTTGTTGTTGCTGCTGCTGTATTTGCTGCTGCTGTTGTTGTTGTTGTTGCTGCTGTAGTTGTTGTTGTTGTTGTTGTTGTTGTTGATGTTGTTGTTGCTGCTGTTGTTGCTGCTGTTGTTGCTGGTGTTGTTGTTGTTGCAATTGTTGTTGAGGTCCATTGTTAGTCTTTAGATGCTGCGAAGTAACCGAATTCTTCAGTTGTGAAGTGGTTATGCCGGCCGTTTTTAAAGATCTTTCAATCACACTATACACAAAGTCTTGGACATTCATAGACTGTTCGCCAGGGCGTGGGGGACCATTTGGTTGTTGTTGGCCATTGCCAGAAGCTGGTGGAACCATTGCACCATTTGCCGATCCTGCGGAACTTGATATCACTTTGGGACTCTGACGATTCGCCGGAGAATTCTCGTTTTCCTCGTCGGCTGTTTCCGTCGCCGAGCTATCGTACTCTTCAGAGGCTTTTTGCTTCTTTGGAGCTTGCTGTGGCGGCAACAACCGATTGTCCATTTTACTCAGGGCAATCGTTTCATTCGATACATCTACAGATTTCTGTTTAAGCTGGTCCTTTTGCAGTACACTTCCATGTCGACTATGATTCTCAGGACTATCTACTGATGCTGTGTCACTTCCACCATCGCGCTCATCACACGACGATGTACTCAAGTCCGACTCATCGCCATCCGTTCGCCGCTCTTCATCAGTTAGGTTCACATGTGGGTCCAATTTCCGACGAATTCGCATCAAACAAGCCGAACAGCAACGACTCGCATTACTTGGAATTTGGAATTCCTGGATAATAGGATCACGAATATCCGAAGCCAGTTCAAACAACCGTGGTGGTATATTATGAAGACGTTTCGCACGATCTTTCGAATTGGGACATGTAGGCAGAGGGCAGTTGGGATGACGATTACGCACCGATTTGCACTGACATGAATTGCACACTCTAGCTCCAGCCGGAATAGTATCATCTGGGATGCCATATTGCTGACCACGTCCCTTCTTCAACGGACGAGTGCGAGGGCACGCTTCGGTTTTGCAAACAAAACAAGGGTTGAGTTTTTCTGTAAACAAAAAAAAAAAAACACACACAGGAAAATTAATAATTATGTATGTAATTTATGTAATGCTTAAAGAAGCGGAAAAACTTGAAATCACTCAACAAATTATATTTAATCAAGAAATCTTTCCCTCTTGAGATTATAAGGATATGATTTACTGAGGTATTTTTTTAAGTCAATGTCACCTTATCTTCTTGGATTTTTTTTATTTCTGAAATTTTAATGATGTTCAAATAATGATGGCAAACTCGAAGAAAAATACACGATAATATAAAATAAACTCAACGAAGGCATAAATACCAGGGACTTTATAATGTGTAAGCAAGTTTTTCCTTTGTGCATAATCTTAAGTGAGGGGTTAGAAAGTTGTTTGGATATGGCGTTTATATGTATAACGACTAAATTTATTCGATTAATTTAAGGGTTGCAGTTGCAGAATGTCTGAAGTAGGAACTTAATACCCAAAAAGGGTCAAACGCTTAAGAATTAAGAGTCAACTTATCTCAATTTAGCAGAACTGAAGGTTTAAAAAAGTATAAAGCTAACCTAAAGAGTACTTGCTAACTAGTGTTATAAGAATTAAAATAGAAGGAAGAGCTTTTAATTTCTGGCATTGAAACTATAAGATACTAGCTAAAGCAATGCTGTTGTAGTTCAGAAACAAATAACGTCATATCGTATGAATGTTTGATGAGGTTAAGATGAAAAGGAAAATAATCAATTAAAACCAAAAGGGTCTTTGCAAAGAAAATATCCTTACAAAAAATGTAAAATCATCAGCAAAATTCAATCAAATTCAAACTATATTTAACATTAAAATGAGTTTTACCATCTCTACCTTAATATGAGATTTAATTAAGCATGCAGTTTGTTTGTTTATAATTATTTCCTTCTTAGCCTAATTAAAAACTCAATTTACACTCGTTAATCCTTTATCGTCAATTAAAACAAGCAACCATTCATCCATCCTCTTATCTGTTTGATCAAGGAATTACTCTGCAAAAATAATAAATCCAGCCAAAGAGTATAAAACCAGAAAAAGGAACGAACGAGGAATACCTCTACTCGTAAACTCAAATCCAAATTGGCAAAATTTGTAATATTGTTCCTCGCTGATGGTTGTGGACTTTGGTGGTGGTGGTGGAGATATCAAGAGAAAACTCCAACGTCAAACTATACAGTGCTGTGAAAAATGTTTTTTTTTTTCGCATTTTCTCTTCGTTGGAGTTTTTGATCAGTTTAAGAACGAGAAGTTTAAGTACGGGCTCACTTCGCAATTAAATGAGTGCAAAGAAGAAAAAATATCGGATTTCCCCTTCACATTTATTGAATTTCGAAACTCAAACCAAATATAAACACATTCTATGTTGTGCTCCGTGAATACTTTTTTTAAAATCACAGCGTACATTTGAACATTTGATAATAAAAGTGCTGGAGCACCTGCCGATATCGAAAGTTATAATGACAAATGGATTAATACTTCAAAAATATCTAATCGATGACTCCAAGGCCTCATTGGAAATAGAGGACATTGTGAAAATATAAAGCTAATGCGAAAAAGTAAATGTTTCCATATCTCCGGTTTTCACCCTGATACTACAACTAGTGCAATTACTGACTTTGTTTTTTCAAACTTATGTGCACATCCAAATCCTTCAGGGATATCTTGTTTTTTGCTCAATACTAATAACAATAAGGCAAGGAAGCAAAATTTTGTTAATTTTAAAATAATTGTCCCATTGGAGTACAGTAGCTCAATATACGATGCTGCTTTTTGGCCAAGTGGGGTAACGATATGCCCTTTTATAAATTTTCCAAAAAACGTATAATCGAAAGTTCTCAGAGGTCTGAGAACTATGCTCCTTGCTCATTCAATGATATTACTCAATCTACTGCCTCTCTGCCTTCGCTTTCATCTTTAAATTCGTCTACAAGACCATCATCATATTTCCAATTTGGAAATAAAATCTTTTCTTTTTATTATCAAAATGTAGGTGGGTTAAGAACTAAACTTGATAATGTATTTGTTTCTTTTTCTGTATGTATTTTCTTATGTATTTATCTCTGACTCATAATATTGTGTATATTGGTTGACAACAATTTGACATCAAACACAATTGATAATGTGAACCCCGATTCAGAAATGCGTTCATTTCAAATTGTGACTTCACCTCTTTTCCTGTACTAGACGGTGTTCACATTGGACTGACTCTTCCGACTATTTTTGACTTCTCTAAAATTTATCTCTCTCCTACTTCACGGTTATAAAGAGAGAAAAGTAATACAATTTTAAAAAAATTAAAAATTTGTGGATTTTTTTGACGTTATCTTTTATAAATTCGGAGGAATCAGTCCAATCTGAACACCGTCCTAGATTTTTTGATATTGTGATCTATTTTTTTAAGCAAACAGCAAACAAATTTTTTTATTTAATTCTATTTCATTTTATTATGTAAAAATAAACGAACAGAATACCATTTTCATCAATCGAGTCAAGCAATTTGTAAGAGTCTAAGCCAGAACATTGTTCACAGCATTGTATAACCATGTTCCTCAACTATACATAAACATAAAATCCTTCTACGAGGCTTAATTCCCAGCGGTGCTAATTAACGTGTGCATGAGATTAATTGCGCTAACTTGACACAAAATTCCTTTGGCAAATAACGAAAAACGATGATTTTCACTTCATGTAGATTGTAGATGAATTAACGGTATGGGATAGAATTTCCCGGGCTGGTCATGGTGAGGTGCTTCGAAAGCGTTTTAACAAAGTTTCTTTTTTCATTTGTATTTGGAATCGCTTTTGGTTTTATTTCTTGTTAGTTTTTCAGTCTATTTTTTTTAGAGAGGGAGAGAATGAGTGAAATAGGGTAGGTGATTCTTGTAACTGTAGGGATGGATTTTGTAAATGAAAGAAGAGGAATTCATCCATAAATGATTGTTTCGGTATGTAGGTTTTGATTGCAAGCCGTTTAGTTTAGAACAGTTGAGTTTTTTTTTTTTGTTTGTAAACATTTACGCGTTTGTTATCAGACATTTTGGTGTCAACTATAGAATCACATAATTTATCGGGTTTCCAATTGTTGAACTCAATTTCAAGAGCCCAAATACAAGTGACAGGATTTTGTTTGACGTCTTCCATAAATATAGGTGGTTTTGTTTTGGTTTCTTCCAAGCAGATATTGTTTTTTGTTGTTTTTTTTTTTGCTGCGTAAGATACTTAAATTAGTTTGTAAAAACAAGGAACAAATACAAATGACAATTTATGACAACAACGACAAATTAGCTCTGTTTGTTAACTTTTTCCGAAAACTGGTATACTGTACTGGTTCTGTAATAAAACATAATTACATTGAAATTGCGGATTTTTGATGTGATTTTGAAATGCATCACCAGTTATGTACACAACCCGGCTGGAAAAAATCCTAGTTTAGGACAAGGCCCTAATTAGTTTTCGGTAGGAGAAATCTAGACAGGAAAAACTTGTTAGATACTTGGCAAGCCCTTGCTGGATTTCAGTAACAAAAATTTAGACGAGGGAAACTCATGAGACCCTGTCTAGTAAAAACTTGTTTGACATATTTTGGTACCCCACCAGGAATGTCTCTTGTACACCAAAAACAAACTTTTGTAAGCACCATGCAAATTTAGCACCATACGAGACTTTTTTCTCTCTTTCCTTTGTCTTCTTTTCATATCACACTTTTTTATTATTATTATATTATAAGATTGTTCAATGAGAAAAAACCTGTTCTACCTAAAAAGCAAGTACATAAAATCCGGTTCTATCCTGAATGTATTTGTTATGCAAAAATGATTGAAAGTTGTTCACTTTTGACATTGAATTTTTGTATAGCGAGTTAGCCCAGTGGGTACATCATTGGATTGCCAAACAGAAGATCGCGGGATCAAGTCTCACATAAGCCACCTTTTTGTTTTTCTGACGAGGCAAAAGGGTTCATTATCGTCAAGGCCCGTGTTCTAGCCTTTACTAATGCTTGCTAGTGCCTTGCCAGAATCTATGTAAAACTCTCTAGTGCCATGTCGAAAATTAGATTGTTTTTCTGCGCGGTAATGTTAAATTTCCACAGCTGAAGCGTCTCTACAGAAATTTGACCCATAGCTAAACGTAAAATTAATTAACTGTTCATAGGACGATACCTATATGAATAATAAAAAAGAATAACAAAAGAAAAGAAAAGCAAACAAAGAAAACAGAACTTAAAATGTAAACGTTTTAAATTTTAATAAACCACTTATATTAATTTTTCTCTAGTCCTGTTTGTAATTTTTTTTTCTTTTCTTTTGTTCTTCCTTAATTTACTTTGCTCTATTTGCTCTTTGAGACCTGAAATAGATCCAGTGTTATTTTCAGAGTTAAGCCTCAGCTACCACTGCTATGCCTAGACCGTCTTCTTCGTTTTCGCCGCCGCACCGGCACCGGCATGCTGCTGATGCTGGCTGCCGCGAATGAAAAAGGGATAACTTGTGTGCCAACATCAAGTACACACAATAGACTCTTTACTCAAAAGAAATTAAATTGAAGAGCTGAGGGAAAAACGACAAACCGCAACCCTATTCCATCGTCTTACGCAGTATACATATTTAATCTATGTACATTATGTACCTAGGTATGTATATTTTTTGTTATGCAGCTCTACAGTGCACCTTAAAACTCCTTTGGTTATCCGCCTGGAAATCATTGAGTTCTTTATTTTTTGTTCACTCCACCGTTTAAGGGTACCACCACACCCCACCACTCACCCACAGGACATCAATATTTTACTTTGTGATTTGGGTTGGTTCACTTTTGTTTTCTATTTGCATTAATTAGGGTCATGTATTGAATTCGTCAAAAATTGAAACTTAAAATGTGTATGTATCGTATATATGTAAATATGGTGTTTAATAAATCTGTTGTGTACATGATTTTATGTTAAATGAATAAACAACTTGACCTAAACTGTTCTAAATTATATTCGGTCACTTTTTGTTCTATGCAGTTGTTAAGAGCAGTTCGGTGTTTTCAAAATCTAGTTATGAGGTAGCTGATGTCGATTTCGATACAACAAAAAAAATTCGATTTTTTTGATCTTTTTCAGATTTCACTTTCGTTTCATCAAAAAAAAAAATCATTTTTTGGTGGTCTGATTTGATTCAGATCAATTTTGCAAATCTTGATTTCAGGCAAAGATCTACACAGATTTTCACACGCACTTGCACACACTCCAAATTAAAGTGACATTTTTATCCAAATCAATAGAAAATGGCACTCACACAATTACAAACACAATTCAAATCACGTTTTGAGATCTTTTTACCACGATTGATCTTTAGTCCGACCACCAAATCCAAAATTGTTGAATCGAAATCAACATGAGTTAGAAGTGTCAAAACGTCAAACATTTTTTTTGTTTACTTCTACTTACGTAGATTTGTTGACTTCGAATAAGTAAAAAACTAATAAATAAGAACATTGTGCAAATAGATGATGAATTAAAAATGAAAATCATTGAACACAAATTATAATTCAAAAATATTTGTGTTTAAAATTTCATAGCTGATAAAAAAAACATCCAACACGAAGCTGTACTTTTCTGTTTTATCTTATTCTGACGGCTTTCACACATTTGTGCTTTTCTGCTCTGTTCTGATCTAGATCTGAAATGTTTTTATATTTGTCAGTTTTGAACATCTGCACCTTCACTTGTCAAAATTGTGTGTTAGTATAGTGTATACTTTTGCTATGTCAGCAATTTTTAAAATGTTTACTTTCTAATGCCGGATTTACACGAATGGCAAAGGTGCCAATATTTCTGCGAAAAAAATGGTAAAATAATGGCAGAAATAATTTTTGTATGACATGCATTTACACTAGTTCAAATAATGGCAGACTGCCATAAAGAACGAGCAAGTTAATTCTTCTTCTAGAATGACATAATTTGGAAAATAGCGTCAGTAAAGTGTTCACACATAGTCATATAAATGGCAGTATTTTATGCCAAATTCTCTCAGCCATTTTATTTTGGCAAAAATATTTCCAGGGTTTAGAGCGTTTACACGATGAAAAGAAAAATGGCTATAATTTGACAGATATAATGGCGTTTTGCCGTTCGTGTAAATGCAGCATAACACTTTAAATTTTGACAACCTACGCAGTTGCTAGTTAAATATTCGTGTTCAGGAAAGGGAGATTTCGGAGGCCCTCAGCAATCTCAATTGATTGAACAGTATTCCTCAGCAAAAAAATCTCAGTTTGGCTGTCAAAATACTGAGGAAAATTTTTTTTGGATTCGATTGCTTAGCGTTTGACGGAGCAAAATCTCCATATCTCTGTTTCTTGAACGCGCCTAATGAGATCTCAGAAGTCTTGCTGTGAAAATACATGAGCAAGCGAGTGAGACCTCTAAAATGTCATTTTCCTGTACTAGACAAGTATGTTACCTGTGGATAGGTTACACACACAAACTATTCCTACATTCTACATACACAAACATAATGTACGTTTTCTTGAAAAATAAAATTAATTTGGACATTTTTTTTATTTTGTCAGTTTTTTTTTTCTTATTTATTTTAATTTGAGCTTTATTAAGAACAAGTCTATGCGGCTTGAAGGTTCTTTTAATTTGTGCTCCCCCTCTATATTATTCTTGTTTACATTTCGCCAATTTCGTTTGAGGGATTTTGCTCCCATTTCCTTTTCATAAGGTAAATTGTTTTTAATTCATTTTTATTGTTGGTGAGCGCAGCTTGCCACCAAAAAACCAGCATATATCATATACCCCCTTTGGCAAGCGCTGGAGACAGAGAGAGAGAAAGAGAGAGAGAGAGAGAGAGAGGGAAAGTGGAGTGGCAAGGTTTAATTTGGCAAATAGAATTATTAAAAATGCCGTTTGGTAAATTTTTAAAATTACTTCGCAGAGTAGAGTACCACCATAAGCTATGCACTGCATTGCTGCGTACCATGATCCATGACATCCCAAACGGTAAAGGTTTTGAGAGCAAAGTTGTTGTTCTTCTTTGTGTGCAAATATCTTTTAGGTTTGCTTTTTTAAGCTGCGGCCCCCCAAACAACTCTGGAATATCTGAAAAGGGTTTCATTTTTAGCATTTACCTACCCACCGCTCGACCACTTGTTGCCAAAGTAGCTCCAAACCACTAACAACAGAGAGGAGAACTCTTTTTTATTCCTTTTACTTTATTGTTGTCTTCCAGGAAAGTTAAAATGTATAGTACCTAATATATGGTTGACTTAAGGTTGTGGAAGTAAGAAGTAACATAACTGGAGGAAAGAGATTGGCTCCCACTAGTAGTTAATTAGCTAATTTCGTAGTTAAATATTAATAAATTGTTGTGATGTGTAAATACGCTGACTGACTGTTGATTACATATTTTTTTGTTTTTTTATTTGAGTGGTTGTGCTAGTTCTTTGATTTTTAGGTTTTGATTGACTTTTGAATAAATGCCACCTAGTAGAGCAATCAAAGAGATTTTCACAACGGTAATGAATGTCAAGATTGTCATAATTTGATTGTAATTGTAGTGTTGTCGTGAGGTTATGAAATGTGTATGTGTTACTTATTGTTAGAAAATAAGACAGCTAATCGTAAGCATGTCAATTAATAGCTTCAACTGGGGAAAATATTTTTGTATGAACTTATTTTGGTTTTTAAAATATAACAAACCGGGAAATGTACATATTGTGTTACAATAGCCGTATTTTTTTAGAGAGTGACTAGCCACTCAGTAAAAGTTTTACACGGAAAACATAAAAAAAATTCTCTATAATAATTTGTTATTGTTTTGCGTGTAAACATTTTGCTGAGTTGCTAGTCACTCTCTCAAAAAACACGGCTAATGTGGGAATATAACACCTGATTTAGGGCCAATTTTTCAATAGTCAGATAAGCAGTCAGTTAGTATTTAATCCTCAGATAGAGCAAATATCTATTTTTCGATGGGCAGATATAACTTGTTCCTAGGAATAGTAACATTAAATTTATCTGCTCATTGAGAATTCAGATAAAGGAGAGTGCTCAAAAAAAACCCAAAGTCGATAGGGAAAAAACATATACGGTTTGAAAGGGCATTGATTGTAGATATCAAATATGAATTTTCTTATCTTTAAAAGTTATCCCCGAGACTGGCTATGACAATTTATTTATTTTTAATAGCAAGGTGTTTTTTCATGTATACAACATTGGTGAGGGCAGTACAGAAAAGAACAGGTAATGATTAAAAATCATACCTACATATCTACTCGGCACATGGTAATCCGCAAAAGTTTCTTAAAACAAAGTTTGTATTAGGACAAGGCTTCGAAAACTATTTTTCGAAAAAAAAAAAATAATTTTCATAATGCAATGCTCAAAAATACAAGGTTTCGGAAAAAAATTGTTGCAAGCTTGGCGGACGCTATATTTTGTTTGGAATTTAAGGTAGCAACAGTATAGGAAGGTACATGTGCCTTGAATGTTGCATTCTTTAAATTCGAAAATGTGTTAACTGTTATAAATTGGTACATTACTAGTCTTCTCAATATATTAAAAGTTCTCTTATCCAAGGAATTAATTAACAAATTCCGGAATAAATTATGAAAACAAAACATTTCGGAATGTTACCACTGCCGGCCGTTGAAAAATTCTTAGTTTTCCCATTTTCGTTTTCATTTCGGAGTTTTAAAGTTACATAGTAAGGAAAGGGCAAGTCTTAATTATTCATTAGTATAATAGTATGCGAATGTTTAAAAACGAATCGTGTAATCGGGCACATAGTGTACCTAAATGCTCTGGCTGATTTTTGTATTCTTTGTTTTTGTCGAATCACAAACTAACGATTTGACATCTCAGACTGACGAATATTGCTTCACTCACGTTTACTGTTTATGACGGTGTTCACATTGGACTGACTCCTCCAAATTTACAAAAGAAAACGTCAAAAAAACCACAAATTTTTAATTTTTTTCAAAATTTACTACTTTTCTCCTTTTCTTACCATGAAGTGGGAGTGAGATAAATTTCAGAGAAGTCAAAAATAGTCAGAAGAGTCAGTCCAACGTGAACACCGTCAATGTGGCAAATAACGCTTCTCTGTCTTTTTCTTTTGGTGTTTTCAATGGGTAAAATAAATCAATTTATTTTTGATTTGGATCTTTCAAAACACAGATTTTACTTTCCAATGGGCAAATAAATACATATGTCGATTTCGATTCAACAAAAATAATTCGATTTTTTTGATCTTTTCACATTTCATGTTCTTTACTACAAAAAAAATCGAATTTTCTGGTGGTCTGATTTGATTTAGATCAATTTTGCAAATCTAGATTTCAGGCAAAGATCTACACAGATTTTCACACGCACTTGCACAAACACCAAATTAAAGTGACATTTTTATCCAAATCAATAGAAAATGGCACTCACACAATTGCAAGTATAGATCAAATCACGTTTTGAGTTCTATTTACCTCGATTGATCTAAAATTTGACCACGAAATCTAAAATTGTTGAATCGAAATCGACAATAGATTTATTTTTTGATTTAAAATCAATTTTGCAATCTTTTTTTTTTTTTTTTTTTGAATTTATTTCGATTATAAATGAAAATTTTGTTCAAATAGTGATGACGAGTTTTTTGAAGTTATGAAACATTTATGTATGTACGAATACAATGACAAAAATATATTAATTTGAAATGGTGTTCCATTCACCACGAAATAAATCAATGCATACATACAAAGTTACAATTACCTTAACAAAAAAAACCATCAAATTGCAATTTGATAAAATACCTTGCGTCGTCGTGGCATTTATTAATTTTAGGTAGGATGAATTGATATGAAAATAGTTTTCTCGATCTTTCAAGAATTAAGGAAATGGAACTTATATTTTTTCTAAAAGAATCCGCAATTACATACATTACCGCTGTTTAGTGACTAAAATTTCACCGAATTTGAGTGTATGAAAACTTTGTGAAATTGTTGTGAAAACTATCAACCTGAAAGGAGCTGTCAAATAATTCTCCATAGTGAAGAGAGAACAGGAACAAGATAGAAATTATCTGTAGAGATGGAGTCCTCAAAAAGCAATAAAAGGTGCACAAAAATGATTGGAATTCTTCTTGACAAGAGATTTCTTAAATTTTTAACATGAAAGATCTCCCAAACCAACACGAAAACGGAGCGAAATGTTCGCATTGATATTTATGAAAGATACACAATGCTTAACAACAACAAACAACTGTCGTCAGCGAATGATTCGCGTTGGTTTGGGAGAACCCCAAGTATTGCTAACTGTGAACAACCAAGTCTGCCCCATTGGAAAATCGACAATAGCCCAAATGGACCTAACGAAGAGTAAATAAGGCCAACGACTGATGAGGATCATGAAGCGTCCGCAATCCAAAAGAAGTCTTTAGAAACTACTCCATTGCACAAAAAAAAAAAAAATACACGGCTGGAAAAATGCCCAGTTTCGTCAGTTTTCGACATGGCACTAGTCAGTTTTCTTTAGGAAAAATCTAGACGAGGAAAACTTCTCAAATATACGTCAAGCCCTTGCAAGTTTTCAGTAAGTAAAATTTAGACGAGGAAAATGTTTCATACTCTCGTGAGGTTCTCGCTAGTAAGAACTTTTTGGACGTTTTCGGCATCCTATCAGAATAAGCACTATCGTTATTGATACATATGCAACATTTTTACTAAACAAATTGAATCGATGAATCGAAAAATACAAATTTTAACTTTTATTATAATTGATCAGTTTTGGTTTCAAAAAAAAGTTAAAAATTTAACGCTCTTGCAAATCCTGCCACGATAATCATATAGGTATTTACTTTCGAAAAATCTCTATTTTCAACCACCCACCCCGCCAAAGGCTTTTTGAACTTTTCATTAAAATTGATAAAAAATTATAATTTACTGTCTTAGGTAGGTAGAGATGGCGGTCACAAGCATCCTCGCTCGATGACCCAATTAACGCTGTAATGCACCGTTTTGATACCATAACTCGTTTGATCTGTGGATTAAAAGAACATTTTTTTAAGAAAATGAGGGTGTTTGTTGATGGAGCTCCCAACGGATCATTTACTGTCTTAAACTATATTTATTTAATACTAGATGGTTTATCTCAAGTGGTTCATATCCGGTTGTTTTTGTGGTGGGATGTAGCTTAGATTAAGCGCATTTTTGTACTTTTCTTCAAAAGTAAAAGAAGACTCCACTACAGAAATGATCCCGTGAAGTATAGTCTTAATTGTAAAATAATTAAGCGCATTTTTGTACACGATACTAAATCAAATAATATGATAATAAAAGTATTTTACAAAAATGCCCAGTATCATACTAAAATCGTATTAAATTCATAAAAATTTGCGCTATTCCTATTAATATTATTATTCAGGTTTTTATTTTTGATCTGAGTTATTACTATCGGATCACAACCGATACTAAAATACCCTTTTTTAATGTTTCTAGCAAAAATATGAACAAATCTAGTTTTTGCTGGTCCGGGGCCAAGAGTGGTTTTTCTGACGAGGCAAAAGGGTTCATAATCGACAAGGCCCTAGTTTTGGCCATTACTCAGCTATGCTAGGGCCTTGCCAGAATCTTTTTAAAACTCTGTAGTGCCACGTCGAAAACTAGAATGTTTTTCTGCGCGGGTAGTCTTGTTGCGATTTTGAAAAGAAAATATCGTTCCTTGATTTCAAGTCAGAATTCACCCAAGGACCACTAACACATTCATACTCAAACTTCAAAACAAACTCAAATTTATATTTTATTTTGAACTATCCGGTTAAATTAATGATGATTTCAGTTTTTACGTTCAAGCCAAGCTATTTGACTTTTCATTGATACAAAGATAAAACATAGGAATTCAGAAGAATCAATTGGCACTTATTAATTTTTGGATTTCAGAATGAGTGAAACCATTAATGGATAAGTTTCCGGTATGGATAATCGAGTATCGACAGAGTATTACAACGTTATTAAAAAAAAAAAAAAACATTGTTTAAAATTTTTAAATTATTTAAGGAGAAGGACATCAAAATGATATGACAAATTTTAAGGGAATAAACATTAAGCTGATGGTTTCATTTTATACTACACTAACCGACACACATATATCATATTTTTTTCAGTACGTTTTTGTTTGTGTGATTTTAAAATTTAAAAGTAATCTATCTGTTTATGTATATCTTGTGGATTGATTTGTCAGTTTATCAGAGTTCATCTTCCGTTTATCAATTTATCAACTGGACAACTTTTTTAATTTATTCCGATTCTGGAATGGATCTATAAAAATACATACTCGTATTATGTATGTATTTAACATTAAAATATATTCAAAATGAATATTTTATAAAAAAATGCATCATCTGCACAAAATTTTAAAATAATAAATAAAAATACAAAACAAAGTCTGAATACATAACAAAAAAAAAAAAAAAACAACGGCTTGCCATTCACAGTCCATGATTTCTCTTCACCATAACAATATATCGAGTATTTTATTAATTAAAAAACTCAATTAAATATATTTACACACTGAAACGACAGTTGACGATGATGGCTATGCTAGAGCGGTAAATATATGTATATGACATGTATGTATATATTATGCTGCTTGTAGAATTACATTGGATTTATGGCCAGGATAAAAACAAAATCCAGTCAAAATAATATAAAATAAAATATTTTATGTAGCTGCAAATCAAAAATTCATCATAATCATTTTTGTCGAAGGATGCACAACGAGTTCGGCGGTTGAATGGTTGACCAGGTGAAAAAGGGGTAGTAGGAGTGGTAAGGGAAGAGGAAGGGTGATACAGTCAATCTCTGCAGCAATTCATACTTAAAACATACAACCCCCTTCATATAAAATATTTACATTGTTCGGATCAGTAGACTCAATGTTTGATATAAATTAATTAACAAAATCGAGATGAGTGCACTTGGTATACTCGTATATATAAGGATTTAGGACTAGCCCAACTAAGTCCCTAATGCCCCCCATTCAAGTCCTTCAATTTACTTTTAAAACAAATGCATTTAACAAAAATCAATAAAAACAGTTAAAATGTAATTAAAAATAGAATACAAATACCATCATCAATATTATATATTTAAACAATACGCAGAATTGGTTGAGTATTATAGAATAATACTTTACATTTTATTTTCCAATTAAAAAAGTTTTTTTTTTTTGAACAAACTTTTTGATAAATATTAATAAATTATAATACATACGTTACTTTAACTTATTCATTATTATTCGCTGATATTTTAAACAAGGTACTGCCCGAAATGACACACACAAATAGTGCAAATGCAAGCGCAGAAACTGTAAAAGGCATTTTCTCCTTTGAAAATTGATAAACATTCATGATAGTTGACCGTCAAAAAGATTCCCTCGGAACGTCGGGAATAAATTTTTCATGGGAATCATTTTCTTGTTGCAAAATCGAGCTTACAAATACCATTGGATATCTATCAAAAAAACACTTATTCTTCCATGTGATGTTTTTGGGCTATGCCGACAACGACCGAGATAATTTTTATTAATTATCGAGGATTGTCTTTATCACTTAAAGAACTTGTTTATTATTGTTAGTTTATAGCTTTTTCTAAAATAATTTATTACTTTAGAAATTACTACGATTGGGCCAGACGAGATACCCTCTGAGTTCTGGAAAAAGATGGGAGACATCGGGTCTAGATGGCTCATGATTCCCATCTTCAAACTTATTTGCGGCGACCGAATGAATAATCAGTGGAGGGAAAGTTACCTTCTCCTAATCTACAAGGGAAAGGGTGATACACGAAACTGCGATAGCTACCGTTCGATCAGCTGATGTCACACACCATGCAGATCGTTGAGCGAATATTGGATGGCCGCTTACGAAAAATAATACGGCTGTCTGACGACCAGTGCTGGTTTGTTTCGGGTACATCGACCACAGATGCTATTCAGAGTATAAGAATCAGAATGGAAAAATATCGGGATTCCTCGAGAGATTTGCATATTGTATTATTTGATTTTGAAAAAAGCATTCGACAGAAAACCACGAGATCTGATATGGATTGCACTTAGGCAACGAGGAGTTCCGGAAGTCTACGTGCTGATGGTCATGGATATGTACGAGCAAGTTAAAACAAAGGTAAGATGCCCCGCAGGATTCACCGAAGAGTTTCCAATTAGAGTAGATCTGCACCAGGGAAGCGTCCTTTACTCTTTATTACTGTCCTTGACTTTTTGCTTGAGGTTAAGGTGACGGACCCCAAAGTGAATCAGTTATTCTTTGCTGACGATGGAGCCATCATAAGTGAAGATCATGTGTCCTTGCAACGAGCACTTGATGTATGGGTGGATGGATTAGCGCGAAAATTACCGAATACCTATGCTGTCCATTTTCTGATCCACACAGGCCTATTCCGGACATCTATTTGAATGAAACAGTGCTTCCCAAGGGCGAAAAGTTTAAATATCTTGGATCAATGATCAATAGCGAAGCATCTTGTGATGACGACATCAAACATCGCGTAAGCGTAGGGTGGATGAAGTGGCGAGAAAACTCTGCCATCTTCTGTGATAGAAAAATGCCCCCTAAGCTGAAAGGAAAGAACTACACGACAGTTGTTCGTCCAGCGCTTACATACGGTTCACAGTGTTGGACAATGTACAAGAAGTATGAGAGTAAATTGACGGCAGCTGAAATGAAGATGCTTCGCATGACAGCAGGAGTGACAAAGCGTGATCGAATAAGAAGCAAGAGAATCCGAGAAAGCCTACACGTCAAAAATACCATCTTGGACAAAATACAGCATGACCAACTTAGCTGGTACTGTCATGTACAAAGTAGATGCCATGAGAACCCAGTTCAAAAGGCAATAGCACAAGTTCCAACACTATCGCGGAAGAAAGGCAGGCACAAAAACTCATGGATAAAACAAATGCAACGACACCTGCATTTAGTTGGCCTCAGACATGGAACAATCCAAAACCTGGAGGCCTGTCGACGTTTCCTGAGGTCAACCCGGCGAACCCCACAGGTGGAACCTTAGGCGAAGCAGTTGAGTGGGAGAGTTGTGGTCCCCTCGAGATCATGACAATCGCCGGTAAAATGAAGAAGAAGACTTTAGAAATTACTACACAAATTAATGAAACGATAATAACCAATTTTTGATAAGATGGAAATTCAAAACGAACAGAATTTTTAAGAGCAGAATTTTTCAGCGAGCTCTCAAACTTTCGTGTTTGATTTTCTGAATTCTGGATAAATTGGGTAAGTTCAATGAAAAAATCTGAAAATGTATGTCATTGAACGCAAAATTAACTGAAATGTCAATTTTGTATGAAAATCCGAGCTTTTATATACAAAAGCTGTCATCTGAACATTTTGAACTGAAGATTTTGAACATTGTTACTTCATTTGAGTATTACCAATCCGACAGTTTTTTAGAACAACCAATTCGCAAGTATGGAAAACGAAACTAAATTCACAACGCCTCCGTTTTTAGAACACAAGTATTGTTTACTGAAGCGAAAATCAGAACAGGGGTGGTCTCTTTTTTTGAATCAATGTTTTATAGCCTTTTAAAACCAAACACAAAACGCGATTTTCTCAAAAATAATGGTTTAGGAACTAAATCTACCTCGAAAACATTTTTTTGTAAATCAGAAGTTTTTATACTACGTGTTGATTTGGCACTAAACCGAGATTTAGAATCGATTTTTCAATCATCAGTTAAACTATCAGTGGAATAAATACTATAGCATACAAATTTTAATTTCCTCAAATGAAGCATTAAAATAGATGTCGTCTTAAAAACATTGGTTTGTTAAATCAAACTTACTATTTATCGGAGAACACTCCTGGATAGAAGGAAATGTAAAAACTTTTTATCTCACCTGCACTTCATGTCAAAAAAATGAAACACCATTATCATTTTAAACTTTTCTGTCATAATTCTCCCAAATTGTATCCCATTCTGCTCCACCATGGCGATGGCATCGAACAAACATACAAATTCAGTTGACATCAGCGAAAAAATGTTACATAAAAATATTTATAGCGACATGGTGTCGTTTCACTTCAACCAAATTTTAACCCATAAAATTGATTGGAGAAGCGAGCGATGGTACTGGATGAACGACAATGTTTACATACACGTTAACAACGACCTCTTATGACAATTAAAACATAATTGACGGTCAACATAAATAACTCGGCTGTAAGGGTAAATACGGTACTCCTCATTCTACTAGACTCACTCGTTTGACATGTCCCCGATGTCCATCCATTTTTGCTCCCATTTTACTTTTGAAAATTCTAATTTTCAAAATTTTATGCCAACTGATGGATATACCTACATATGTACATACATTCATACTTACTCGTTTAATTCTATAATACACCCATATCCCATCACATGGCATGGCATGGCATTGGTGGTGGACAGATTTTGCCAAGCTGTAGAAAGAGTAATGTCCAGACTCTCATATCATCATCTCCCTGGAGGATTTGAACAATTCAGCAAAATTCGTACGACGACGCCGACAACGACGACTAGGTACATACTGGCTGGAACACTTTGCTTTGTCCATCCTGGCATGTCACTCAGATCTATGATACATCAAGAGAAGAGCTAGAGCGGCACATAAAGGTTTTGTCCATTACATCCTTTTAAGGTTGCCGAAAACATAACGGGAGGGGCAGAGTTGGTTTTTTGTAGGTATAGGTACGACAAGGCTTACAGAAATGAAATTGGCGGAAAAGCCGATTCAAAATGTTGTTTTGTGTGAAGGGATTAGTCTAACTTAAAACAATAACTATACCTCCACTCTCACACTGAAAAAGAGATACTATGTATGCAGATGATGATATGGACAGAGAGTGGACGCAGTAGATATAGATATCTGCTATGCTACCTGACTGAGCTACTAGTGACAACAGCCAGAGGGATATCGCGTGGACGAATTAGTTTTTGATGGTGTATTAGTTTTAAATGCCATTTGTCCTCGGTTCTGTGTTATGAGTTATGTACAATCAAACTACAATGATTGTGCGGGATTGGCTGGGTTTGGGGCATTCAATTCAGATTGAATGAGATATTGGAAAATAGTTATTAATTTGTTTATTGCATTTTAAGTGATTGGATGTATGTACATATATGTAGTCAGTTGTGGTGATATTGCCAACTTCTTATCAATAATATAACATTTATAAAAGAATATGTCAAATTTTGTTGGAAATTGTGGTTCGTTTATGAATTTTCATAGACACGACAGCAGTATTTTTAATCTTCTATAAAATTTATTAGTACTTTTACCCGATCCCACAGCCTGGTTGAATGATTGATTTACAAATAAATAAAATTAATCTTTTTTGTGTGTGTAAGTCTAGAAGTAAACTAACATTTTTATATAAATGTATAATTGCTTAAATTTGTAGATTATTCGTTGATCCTAGCTTAAGGCTGGCTTACACATTAAGTCGTAACTCGTAAGAACAATTTTATATATCCTCCCCACATTGGTGGTACAGGTGAGTTATATCGATGGCTTGTTGCATTTAAACAAACTTATTGTGATCAATTGATGATGAAACTTTGTCTGTGCGTGCATGTGTGTGTACTTAGGGATTTGATTTCTTCTTAAAATCCAGATTCCATTTTCAGAAAAGTGTGATCTGGTGCCAAACGAACGTTTTCAGAAGAATTCGTAATTCTTCAGGACAACCACACGAAATATAGTAAAAATTCGTAACCTAATTCACCGTGTTGCATTGTGATTAAGTGTGTTACTTTTATAGGATACTTTCGCATCGCAGGCATGCACTCCTATTCACGAGATCCATAAAAAAAGGTTAGAATCTGTATAGCGTAATTTTATACGTTTCGCCTAAGGGCCGTTCAGTGCAGTCTTAAGTAGTTGCTTACTAAATACTAACACTGCACTAAGTGATGAGCCAGATGAACAATTTCTTGTGTTGGCAAATATTTGGTCGCGATAAGTTCGCTTGTACTAAGCTCTCTTCGACACCTCACCGTCGACCCAACTTAACCCTTGCGGTACGGATGTGGTACAAGACAAAGAACATTTATATGGACTTGTACCACATCCGTACAGAAAGGGTTAAGATACAGACAACCAGTATAGTGAGCACGGTTTGCTCCCAATTTTCTACATCTCAACAACAACACCAACAACAACAACAACAACAACAACAACAACAACAACAACAACAACAACAACAACAACAACAACAACAACAACAACAACAACAACAACAACAACAACAACAACAACAACAACAACAACAACAACAACAACAACAACAACAACAACAACAACAACAACAACAACAACAACAACAACAACAACAACAACAACAACAACAACAACAACAACAACAACAACAACAACAACAACAACAACAACAACAACAACAACAACACCAACAACAACAAGAGACAGAACGTGCCACGCACCGCTACAACCTGCGTAGCCAAAATCAAATTTAACTTCTCTATGGCAGTTTCCCGGTGACCACGCTCAATGCAATTTGAAGCAAAACGTTCGGGGTGAGTACTGAATTATTGCACTCGCAAAAATATTTGTTTATTTTTAACGCGGCTAATCCGGAATTTTTAAAATGTTTAATGTTAACCACCGCGACAATCTTACAAGTTATATGCCTTCGACAAAGATCTGATAGTGAAAAAAGGACTCCTCCGATGTGTAAATTGGAACGGATACGAACGGGTGTAGCCAAAAATGGCTAACTACATATATATCTATTTATCTAATGTAACTTCAAATTGTAAAGAAGAAATTTTTATAATTGTTGCCTATGGATTAAATAAGCAAATAATCGTATTAAAATTAGAATTCTGAGAATGCGTATAAAACTAATAAAAGCGTATTAAAAGTCACTTTCCATAAGTAAATATATGTACATACATTTAAAAATATCAAAATGACAAAATGTTGATTTTACATTATTTATGTGCAAACATATATCACTTAATTTCTCAGTTTGATTAGTTTTTACTTTAAAATCTGATTCCATCCAACCACCAACCATCATTAAATAAAAAAAAAAAAATACCTTATTATTTATAAATTTATTAATATTTCAAAGTGAAACACTGGATGATTGCGCTTTGGGATTTCGATCTTTTTGTAGCTACATTAATTCTTTATAGCAAAGGAAAAATAATATTGCATCTTTTTGATGAGACAAATGTTTTAGTGCGGAGAAAAAATATAATCTGGAAAGAGTGTGGTGCACTTTCAATTGCTTTTCTTTTCTTTTTTCTTTTATATATACATTTTTTACTCTACAAATTTCCATTAGTTCGATATTTCTATATAAAGAGTGAGGCCGAACACAGAAGTTGAGGATTGAGGACTTTTTCTTGCTTCTCCTTCAAGAATCTTTGCCAAATCAAAATTATGAAAAAAAAAAAAAAAAAAAAATATGTATAAGAATTGAAAAAGGGAAGAGATTGCTTGAGGATTCTGTTTGCATTCGAATGCCATTTATTGAATTAAAAGAAAAATAAGTCACCAAATGAAATTTGTTCATTTTCTTTAATGTTTTTGCAGATTCATTGTTTTTTTTTTATTGCATTTCATTATTTATTTTAAATGAATTTTCTATTTATTTTTCAAATTATACCTACTCTCAAATATGTAGAAGCGATTCTGGGTTGAAAAAAATGTTATTATCAAGAATTGATGAAAGTACCAAAAACTAACAACGTTTTGAATTGTCGAGTAATAATTTTACTGCTGGACCACAAGACGCAGGGTCGCGCATCCTTATCCCGCTTAAGAAATGATTTTATTTTTTAATGACTTAAGATTCATTGCATTTCCATTTTTAACTTACAACATTTATAAATTATCTGCCAATTTCGCACCAAACATTATATTTTGCCCTTAATTTTTACACTGAAGATTTTGAAAGCGCCGCGGCTTATTGTGTTCAAGCACACAGATAGCAGTTGGTATCAAAAAAAATTGAAATGTCAAATAAAATCTTCTAAATGCTCGGTTAGAACGCTTTTCAAGTTTTCGTAAACCTGTTGCCGAAAATCCCATTTTCGGTTTGGTGCGAAAGTTTTTCGGGAAAGTAGACAAACATGTGTTGTGTTGCTGCGTGGCGTATGAAACATGTGAAATTACAGCGACACACGACTCCACAACTCACAAGACAGGGTAGGTGCCGACTTTATTTAAAAAATTGGTAACCGTATTTGTATTTTTGTTTTTAACTTGTTTGGTAACATGAATATTTCTTTTTTTCCTATGGGTTTTCACAGCAAAAATTAAAATTTCTACACATGTACATTATATTGGTGATAAATTTCACTCTAACAAATAGATCTTACCTACTTTAAATAGTACCCCTGTTTGGTAACTAGAAATTTAACCAATTTTCGATATTTTGGGTCAAGTGGATGCAAACTAAGATGTACAATTTTGACTTATAGATTTTTTCAAGATTATACAAATATTTGCAAAAATTAAATTACATTTCCTATCAAAATGTCATTCTTCTCAAAACTCCATTCTTCCTAAGTTTTTATATCTCCATTCAAACATCAATTTGTTTTTTGATAAATGAATCTGTTAAAAAAAAAGTACGCACTGATACATCTAGTTGACACAAGTGTGTGTTTGTAGTTCCCATACGTATAAAAACTATAAATAAACATTTAAAAACCATAACATCGATTAGAACAACAAGTACATACATTTCAAAATTCCCAAAAGAGCACCCGCTTTCAACAGCAAGTTGAACCAAAAACCAAAAGAAATCAAATTAAATTATATCAATTGAAAGAAGAAAAATACAAATAAACCTCAAACAAAATGAAGCAAGGGGAGAGTTTTCCAAAACAAAAAAAAAACCTGAACCACAGAAAGGTAAACAAACCATTCCTCCATCACGATTCAAATGCAGAATTAAGAATCGCAAAGCACGTGAAATACGAAAAAAAACTTCGAATGCGCAGAATCTCTCTCCAAAAAACATGAAGAGAGTAAAAGAAGTCCTTTCATACAATTTATGATGATGGAACAACGGAGAAATATCCTGACGGCAGCACCGGAATGGACACTCGTGAAACGAGCACGAGATGCTTTTTATACCATCCCACTAACTGCCACCCATCACGTCTGAATTGAATGCCTCTTTTTAAACGTATAAAAACTGACAGACAAGTGAACAGGACTTCAGTTTTAATTGAGTTATTACATCGGCAGCACACTTGATTGCCGTGATTCTATAAAAGTGTTTTCATTGGAATAAAAAAAAAATGTTCACTAATTGGCTGACAAGTTCATCGACTAACTCTGCTGCAGCTTTGATGCCACAACTTCCGCCTCCTACATTGGCATCCACACCTCCGGATATTGTCCTGGAAGTTGGACCTTCGCCGGGTGTGCGATTTGTTGCACATAGTATTATATTGAGCATGCATAGTGGATATTTGCGGTCGGCAATACGTTTGGACGAAAGTGGTGTCGGTGGAGGAAATTCTGCAGATATGGTTCTTTTCTTAACCAATGTGACGGCGGATCAATTTGCTCCGCTTCTGACCTACATGTACACTGGATACTTGGATTTAAATGTGGATAATATTTTTGGTGTTCTTTTGGCCACTCATGTATTGCACATGCCGCGGGCACTTGAAATTTGCAGGTAAATGAATTAACATTTCATATATGTACATAAAGCCATTTTTCCAGATTCTGAATATACTTAAACTTTATATTATTTTAAGGGCTTTTTTGTCACGCGCTCAATCTGAAGGATATCTGAGTAATGGACATTTTTTGGGAAGTGTAACCAATAATAACAAAATCATTCGACCAATTGCCAGCAAAGCGTCTGCTCCAAATTTGGGATTTATTGCTCCACCAATGCAACACGTATCCCTGTCAAGTACGGGCACACCATTCAAAAGCCTCCAGCAGCCGTTTGTGGCCGGGCCAGTTTTACAACCTACCATCGATGAACTATCTGAAAGTGATACCCAATCAATTGCTGTAGCATCGCCAAGGCCTACTCCACCAAACCCCAGCGAAAGGGACGAAATTCTCCTTAAACGCTCTTCACCTCCATCGACATCGTACACATTAGCAACCCCTAAACGTCAGCATAAATCAAAGCGATCCAGTGACAAGCATCGCGGCAATAAAACAACTTCCCAACAATCAACAGCACTTGTGGCCAAGGAACCAGTACCCGTGCAAAACGAAGTCGAAAATAAAACCATAATCGATGTGGCAAGCTGTGATGGACCGATTCGTTTTCGGCGTGTGCTCAACGACGCTTACGGCTATAAGCCCGATGTTTTGCAATTTGCCCCCGCCCAAGAACGCACTCAACAAAGTCTATCGTTCTCATTTCATCAACAAATGGCCAAGACAATTAGCCAGCGGCAAATTCATTCGGAAGAGTCCGAGAACAGCGAGGATTTGAGTGCTAAAGGTGGTGGCTCTGGCAACTGCTCCAATTCCAAAACTGGAGAGATCTACAACTGTGTATATTGCAAGCATACTTTTAAGTCGCAATACTGTTATCAAAAGCATGCCAAGAGGCATTTGAATCCTTTATCGCTGGAATGTCCCAGTAGTAATAAATCATCTTCATCGGTTTCTTCAGGACCCATTGCGTTAGCAGAGGCAGCAGCAACAGCTACAGCAACAGTATCAGCAACAGCGTCAACCATGAATTTAGAAATTGAAAAGGATGTAAAAGCCATTCCAGCGGTTGTGGATGTTTCTACAAACGAATTGCAACGACGTGAAGTACGGCCGTTGGACATGAATGTCCAATATTATCCATGCAAAACGTGCGGCAGCAAGTTTCCAAGTTATTATTTTGTACATAAGCATCGCAAAATGTGTCATACTAATGAAGAAAACTCTCAAAGTACTGAACCCGGAAAAAGTGAACAACATTAAAAAGAAGAGTGAAATATGTAGGCGTTTTTAGAATAAAATTAGAATTTGTGAATTTATTGTTGGTGTAGAAATTGATATTTTTTATTGAATAAAAACAAACAAAAAATTACTACTAACTTTATTCCAAACTAATATTTTAATGTTGAAATTGATTTTGAGTTTGTAATGGCAATTTCTCTGATAGATTTTTTTTATAACTTTCGGCAGCATAAAATCAAATAAGTTTCAGTTTACGAGCGCTGGTTTTTACGACGGACGTTAACATGAATGCTAAAATATTTTTTTTTTTGAAATTCCAGTTAAAGAAAATTCGCAGAGTTCTTTTATTAAAATCAGACTTGAAGTCTGTAAAATAAATTGAAATTTATAGGAAGCTACAATCAAAATTAGCTAAGAATGTGCACTATAAAAGTACTTTTTCAAATAAAATATTGAAAACATTCAATGCCAGAATGACTCAAATATGAACATAAAAACAATTAAGGCTTCCATATGATTTTTTTTTTTTAAATCAAATAGGTAACTACTATTAATTCAACTGAATTAATAAACACTGTAAGGCATGCAACATACAGTTTTCTAGTATTACGAGTACATCGAGGTATTCGTTACGAATACCTCGATGTACTCGTAATACTAGAAAAAATTTGGAAGGCAGAAGCAATAATATATTTCGGATTTAACTTCGATGTGGTGCACGAATTATTTGTCCCGGCATCATCGGTTCCAAATGATCTTTGTCGTACCCTGGGATGGTATTTGATACGAGTTTGGAACTTGTAAATGCAATAACATCAAAATCGACAATTTCTTCGCATCTTTTTAAACAACAGCTTACCGCATCAGTTCAAAATTAGACGGAAATGCTAAAACAAGTTGCAAAATTGACCAACTTTTGCCAAAAGAGCACTTCGTCTGCTGCTGAAAATGACTCACATTGTTGTATGATTATGATTAGCCAGAAGAATTGGGTGAAAATTGTTAGAATGACAGCCAATTTTTTTTTGCGAAGTCAAAAAAAAAGTGGGAAGAGTCAGTCCACTCTGTGAATTCCATTTTTTACTAAATATAGTTTTTATATGAACTTTGACAGGACTTTGAACCAACAGGCAAAAAAGGTTCAAACACCATTTATATTTTTTAGCATCGGATACCTACGTCAAAAAAACAATAGGTAACTTAAAAAACAAACAAAAAAAGTGCGCACATAAATCTTTCTGAGAATAAAAGTACATTATTATTAATATTCCGATTAAAGAGAAAAAACTGTGTCACATCAGAGAACAGTACAACCAAATTAACAAAAGTGTTAAAAGACATATGTATGTACATTATAAGAACTCAAATGTTCCGAAAAAGAGAATATCATATTAGTAGGATAAATCTCCACGTCTTTCGACTACACTACCCCATCCATCTGTTCATCTGACATCAGCCTACAACCAAATAAATATCCTCCTATACATATATGTATGTATGAACAATAGTTCCAATACGTATGAACTGAACATATATGTATATAGTTTTTAATTAATTGACAATTTGTTTGTATGAATATTTAAAAAATGGAATTTAATTAACTTTGTTTCCATATCATAGGGCGCTGCGCTGTGTATGGGAGAAAAACCAAATCCTTTGCTTGTCGTGCGTTTTGTATTTTATAGGCATTTATACTTCCTGTTGTGTCACTCATTAATTTTATATATTTTTAACTACAAATTGCCCTCGAAGGGACTGAAGGATGTGTACCACTGAAGGCACATACATATTTTTTTTTTTTTATTATTTCTCATTGGTTTTTTTTTCGCTGCACGTTTTAATTTGGTGGTCGCCAATGGAGAAAAGGACGATTTAACATTTTTTTTCTTTTTTACATTCTATATTCATAAGAGTACTGAGTCCAGTCATCCTGTTTGGGGAATAAAGTACTTGCAATTTACTGAAACGAGCAACCGAACAGCCAAACCAACTCTATTCAATCTCAATTTATACCTTGCCTCCCTTCCCTAGCCCAAAACTCCATATTATGGATATTTTATGGAATTTTAAAATATCCTTAAATCAAATAAAAATGCAAGGACCTCTTCGCCAAACGATCCATCAACCACATCCCTTCATTCAATTTTTCCTTCTCCATCCCTATCATTTCCACCCACATTCACCTTCAGCTCTGGCCTGCTCCAGCTCCTGCTAGGTCCCTTTCTTTCTGAGTGAATTTCGTGATTTCATGCTCAGCGGAGCTGGGCAGTTAATTAAAATATTTTTAACTGGCTAGATTTTTGTTTTTATTTTATTTTCCCCTGCTTTTTTATTTCTCTGGTTTGATGGTTGATTGGTAAAAAGAACCAAGCATTGCGGTGGGTAAACACCAAAGTAAAGCAAAAAAAAAAAAAACAAAAAAAAAAAAAAATTATAATAAAAATAAAGCAAGAAAGTCCTCGTCAATAAAACAAAACAAAAAAAAAATAAATACAAATAACGGAAATGAACCAGTGCGTTAAGTGTTTTCTGTGCAGCACATCATCCATCCCTGGTGGTGTGTTTGTAAGAACATTTTATTACATTTTGATGAATAGCCGTTCGTCCTTTTTAATTTTAATTTGAATTCATTCTCGAATTGTCAATAAAGTTAATTTAAAATTCTATCTCCTTTTTCCCGTATACCATCATACTTTAAAAAACAAGGAGAATAATAAAAAAAAAATAAAAAATGTTCAACAAAAAGAAAAAGGAAACCAAACGAGAGAATTTATGAATAAATGAAGAATGCCTCACAGTGACAATTTCATTAAATTAATTAAATTATGTTGCAGAGATTTAAAAAAATATATTCACAGATAAATTTTATGTACGTTTGTATATAATTTTTATACGACAACAAAAAGGAATAATAATTTGTTTATTTTACAACAAAGAAATAATAAAATAGAAAAAAAACACTTACCTTTATTTTCATTTGAAGTGTTCTCGTTCAACGTTACTGCTTTGGCAGTGTCATTTGTTAAGTTGGCAGGAATCGAAGGAGGTTCCACGTCAAGATGTTTCTTCTTCGGCTCACTGCAATAGAAATTTAAAAAATCAAATTTCAATAAAAAAAAAGTGATTCTCCTAAGCCATTAAAAAAAATTATCAGAAATTCATACCACTACAAACATCTAACAATAAAAATAATAAAATGGACGAATTAGGTTTTATGCTCAAAACTATGACGCGGAAAAGTACTCCAAATGCATTTTTTCTTTGAATTGAAATGACATACCTGCGTATATGTTATATAACTTTTATATGCAATATTTTATAAAACTACCTAGGTAAGGTTAAGTTTAAAAACTACCCAGAAATACTTGTTAGTAAAATTATAACACAATCGGTGGATCAATTAAGATCTATTGGAATTACTTAAAAATAACGTTTAATTTCTCAAAAACCTTCAAAACCTTACATATCAAATTTCAATTGATTTACCATTTAATGCTCCTAACAAAAAAGAACCAAACGTCAAGCTCAATTCGTCCGTTCATTTAGACTCCCGCTCAATGTACTCACAATTTGTTTGTACACCAAAATTATGGTTTTTCTCATTGGTAATCAAAATCAATTTATTATTAAAATGTTTACCGTTCCATTGGGGAAATAATTGATTTATATGCATATTTACTACCTCTTTCTGTCATAACACCAATAAAATTTTGAAGTGTCAGTATGTATTTTAATGTATGTGTTTTTTGAGTTGTGCATGAAATTTGGCCCCAAACATAAATTGAAAAATGGCCCCAAAAATTTATATAAAAAAAAAAAAAAATAACAAAAATTTAAAATTTGTAAATTGAGTCCATTTCTTCATGATTTTGGGTTCTTTTTCATTTTTAATTTTGGGGTGAAATTTCATTATGAAAAAAGGCCCAAACTTTTATTCTCAAACAACTATGAAAAAATGCCCAAAATATCGCGCTATTTTTGTGTACGAATTCGGGATTCGTAATAAATTTGCGATTACAATGGAATTCGTGATAGGGCTGATAGGAATGATTCAATAATCGTACTTTTGTAGAGTATCGCGCGAAAGTACAAAAATCGCAAGAATTTTTTTTTGTACGATTCTTATTTTACTGTCGTTTTTTTTTCTTCAATTTTTGGGTCAATTTTTCATTTTTTTTGGGCCATTTTTCATAAATTTGGGCCTATTTTTCATTGAGTATTTAATTGTGGAAGCAAATACTGGCATTGCTCAGAATATTTGTCTATACTCAAACTAGTTTAAAACGCTCAATTGAAAATTTCCCAAAAACTTCGTATTCATTGAATTGAACCCCATCAAATGACGAGGACTGTAAGTACATATTGTAGATACTCTTTTCAACATTTTCAATTTTCTCTAAACCGCCCTAATATTGCTTCTGGTAACTAGCAAATACAAACAATTAAATCAAGATCATATTTGTCATAATTTTCCCTGCTAATTCTTGCATAGGTATCCGCGAAATAAACGCACTAGACCATGTGGTAAGAGTATCAGTGTTAGCTTCTCATTAGTGTGGTAAGTAGAATTTCAACGTATTGTGCCTTTGCATCAATAAAACAAACAAACGAAACCCTATGCTATGGTACACCCTGCACCATCATCACTGTCCGTACTGTTATGTATGCTTATGCTTGGTATGAGAAAAACAAAATTGAAAATTTAAATAAATTTGACTAACTTACCTAACATCTGAGTTATTATCACTGCCACCATCAGCATCGGTAGCCTTTGTTTTCTGTCCTGGTAGAATGAGACCAGTTTCTGTCATTTTCAATAAAGCAACGGTGTCCTTGTCAGATGCAGACCCTCCACCTCCTCCTATCACTGCCGATGATTTAACTTCATTAGCTGCATTAATGGAAGAAGCATACACAGCGGCGTATGAGCTTTTGATGCCATTTGGTGCCCCAGCTGCATGTTGTGTGCTTGAATTCGTCGATGCACTGCTGTTGTTTTGCTGTACTAACATACCACTGCCATCCAAAGGAGACTTGGAATTGCCATTACCAGCTGCATTGGGGGTGACAGCTTTGGGTGGCAGAGCCACTTCCTTCTCACTAGTCGTCGGCACATTCGATGACACAGAACCAGTCTTGTCTTCGACACCCTTCGCTTCTGTGGAACTCGTGGTGGAATTTGATTTTTCACCAATGACTTCCACAGTGGTTGATGTCTTTGGTCCATTGGTTTCAATACTCGATAAGCTATTGTCAGCACTTTCGGACTTGGCATCTTTTCCAGTAGTCGAGTTCAAAACCGAAGTGTTTGTAGTCGAAGGTGACTTCCGGCCGACGGTAGTGGTTTTTGAATTCGAATCCGAAGTTTCGGATGTACTGGTTGTTGTGGTGGTGGTGGTTGATGGCGGTTCCGTAACTGCCGTTGTCAGAGTAATTGTACATGACGTTGTCACCAATGAGGTGGAGCTGCTGGTACTTGTGACAGACGTGGTAGTGGTTGATGAAGGTGTCACAGATGGTGTTCCTGTTGTTGTGGTTGTTGTTGTCGGTACAGGTGCAGAAGAATCACTTGCCAACTTACTGGAAGATGAGGACAACGAAGTTGTTGATGTTGTCGTATGCGTTGTCGAGGAACCAGAAGTTTTTGAAGATGTGACCGTAGCGCCCGACGAACTACTCGCAGTTGTAGTTGTAGAACTATTAGGGGCTATAGATGAAGAAACTGTCGTAGTGGACGCGGAAGTTGTCGTCGGTATCGTCGTCGTCGATGTCGAAGTGTTTGAAGACGATGACGAACTATGCGACGACAAATGTGCGGCAGAAGAACGATCACGTCCACCAGTCTTTTGTTGTTGTTCACGCTGCAGGCGAGTCGTGACTCCAGTCGTCAGTGAATCGATAATGCATTGAGACTGAGCTTGTTGCGATTTCTGAGGGTTTCTAGAACTTCGCGTTCGCTGTCGGGACTTTCGCAGCAACTGCTTGTAGTTTTCCGTCTTCTTACTGAGGTAGTAGTAGCGAACACAATCCTGCGCAGATTTTCGGTCCAAACTCGCAGCAATGGCTCCGAAGTTTTTCGGATGTTGGAGAAATTTCTCTTTGAAAATCTCCTTTTCGCCAGCAGTCCAGACGTTCACGTTCTGGCGGTCTTTGTAGTCAGCCACCATGTCCGACAGAGCGCCATTCTCATTGTGGAAGATTGCACGCCGCTTTTTGGCGTCATACATCAGTGGTGGTATCACAGCATAGGATCGCATTTTCTTGTCCTCCATGGCCTGCTCCTGCAGTCCATCCATAATCTCTTCCAAATCGGCTTCGGATTTTATCCGTGAGCCGACGCGATTAAAGCGCTCCTTGTCTTCGCGTTGCTTGCGCAGCTCCGTGAACACTTTCTCAAAGAATTCACGGTTTTTTGCTTCGCGTGCTTTTCGCTTAGCGCTCGACTCAGACTTTTCGACTCGTTTGAGCCATTCTTGAGAAGCTTGGGCGTATTTCTCCACCAGTCCGGTGTTGTAGACGTATCGGTCGTGTTTGACCTTTTTTAAATGCTCCAACAAACGCGACTTTATCGTCTCTTGGTGGCGTTTGATGATATCCGCACAGGCCTCCACATCACACGGTTGATTATACAGTGGCAGCTCAACGGGTGGACCTAGCGAACTCAGAATGGAATGTTGGGCGGCAGCGATCTTGCGATTCTCATCGTAGATCTTTTGAGCCAAACTTTGATGGCGTCGTTTGGGTTGCAGGAGTTTCTCTTCTTCCGCCTTTTTGGGTTTGCTAGAAGCTTCCTGCAACAATTCTGCCTTCTTGGTAAGGCTCGCCAGGGTGTTTTCGGCGTTGACGATTTCTTGATCGACCTTCTGGATTTGCATCAGCAAGTCTTCCTTGGCGGTACGACGTTCTTCGACGATTTCATTTGGCAGTGTGGGGGAGATCGCCTCTACTTGGGGATGGTAGGCTTCAGTCGTCTGCGGGGGTCGCTGTTGTTCTCGCGTCTCAATCTTGAGTTGTTGTGTAGCTGGAATATTAATAACTGCCGATTGGTGTCCGCTGTTGAGAAGGCTGCTGTTCATGCTAGTTGGAGGAAGGGGGACCGGTGGTTGCTGCGAATGCGACTGTACTAAATGTGAGCTGCGATTGACTATGAGGGATGAAGAGGGTGTTTGTTGTTGTTGTTGCTGCTGTTGCAGCTGCAACTGGGACTGTTGTTGGGATGATTGTGATGATTGTTGCGAAAGGTGTTGGGAGAGTTGTTGCTGCTGCTGCTGCGTTGGGGGTTGCGTCGGCGGATGTTGTTGATGTTGCTGGTGTTGCTGATGGTGTTGCGAGTGCGGATGTGGTTGCGTAGGCATGCTTTGTTGTCCGGCAGCATTCATACTTGAAACAACGGGTGGCAGGTGATTGGAGTCGCTGAGTCGCATCTTCTTATAAGGTTGTCCCCCAGGATCGGGAGGTGCCTGCTGGTTTTGCTGCTGTTGCTGCCGCGCATGCACAATATAATCACTTGACGCATATTGTACAGATGGCGACTGTGAATGCGAAAGCATAACACCGGGTATGCGTTGACGTCCAACGGCTAGCATACCTCCAGCTCCGACTGGCCCACCACCACTGGTTCCAGCGGCTACACCGACACTCGCAAGTAACTGACCGGATGATGCGTGCGAGTACTGCACTGCTCCGTCCATCGTACTGGCGGTGGGTACGCCAGATACAAGGGTTGGTAGGCTGTTGCTGCTCGACACGACAACTGGTGACGACGCGACTGCTGCTGCCGCCGCTGCTGCACGATGATAGTCTTGGACTTGGGCTGGCGGCATTTGAGGTATTCGAGTGTATGGGCTCTCGCGGTATTGTGCAACCGGACCAATACTATACGAGCTTTGCTGTATGTAACGGTGAGGTGCCTCGCGCACTGCATTAACGTCCGCGAACTTAGGATAGGTGTTGGCTGTAGCGCCCGGTCCGGGGCGCGGAGGTGAGAGCGGACTAGTTGCCGATCGTGATTGGGGTTGTTGTTGCGGGGGTGGCGGTCCAATGCCACCCTTCCCATATGATTGCGGTGTATCGACCGGCCTGTAAAATCAGAACATCACAAAAAACAAGATATTTATTAGATTTGTTTGTAAATTTATTTGTAAATGTTAATTTTTTTTTAATCAGATCAAAATATCAAGAGGCAATTTGATTGTATGTAACGTCTTTTGGAACATGAAAAAATGAAAAAACAAAAACTCCATAAAGTTAGTTCATTTGGCATTAAGAAGCCCAACTATAAGTTTGGTCACAGTTGGGTAAGCATTTCCAGGATTTGGCAACAAATGTTGTCAGCACAAGACTTATGAGATTGGGGTGGTTTTTCATAGTTGTAATTATATTATAATAAAACTCCCAATGAGTGGAAAAGAAAACCAAACCACTGAAAAGATTAAAATCCAAATTTCGGTTATACTGTCATATGTACTGGCTTTGTATGTACATAAGTAATATGTGACAATTGACAAACATTGTAGATTTGAAGAATATTCATGCTTGTAATAAAAGAGTCTTCAAGAAAGTCTACTTACGCAGACTACATTATATGCTTAATCCCTTAAAGGATCATTGGTCTTCATCAAATACAAGAGTGTATCTATGGTAAAAAGCTGACATTGTGAAGTTTCTAAAAAAAACTGTAGAGGGATCCCAATATCTAGTTGAATTGTCTTTTCTAAGAACGAAGTCTTACAAGATTTCCGTCAAAAAATTAGTAAAAGAAAAAATTTAAAAAGCTAAAACTACGTTCAGAATATTAAGCAAATTATGAAACTGGTCCTAAATATCAAATACTTTGTGCTATTTGGATGCACCACTTAGGTCTACAAACAATATGAATAACTTGCATCTCTGAAAAAGGACAGTTTTTAATAGTGAGAGGGAGCAATTAGATGTAACTTTTTATAAAGTTTCTTTCACGAATCTCTACGGTTCTGATAAAGTTTGCTACAACTACTTAGGTACTTCTTGTTTATTTCCAGAAATGAGGTACTTAGATGTTTCGGATTTAATCTATTTGCGAAAAACGAATATCAAAAGATCAGGGACTTGATTATGGAATTCAATACTCTGTAAATTGCCATTTTCGACCCGCTTTTATTCATTCCATCATTCCATCATTCCATCATCCAATACCAAACAAATACTTGCAATATTTTGAACAACTGCCATCGATCTGTGCAATTTAACATCTTAATCCCTTTCGGTTTAAAGCCTTAATCTGAAGTACTAAAAAGCAAACCATCTAACAAATACGAACGCGCTTCGTACTCCATAATCAGTCTATTTTTAATTAGTACGCACGTGGTCAAGAAAAAACTGATAAAACGAGGTTGCAAGTAAGATTATGAACTAAGAGCACACGATTTGTGATACATATGTAGTCGTCACAAAGAGTTGGTAAAATCTGCCGCAATCTGCATAGGTAGGTATGTATGTGAAGCATTAAAAAAAATAAATAAAGCAGTAAATGTATTCGGGAGTTTTGTTGCTTTTGTACAACTCGTACTCGTTAACAAATTGTGTGGAAGTGGTTGATGAGTTCAAGTATTTCAATTGACTCTTTTGATTCTTGAGAACAATGACATTTTTTATATTTTTAGCTAATTTTACGAGTGTCAGTTTGTTCATGGATGTTATGGTTATAATGACGCGATTACATCTCCCTCTAAAAAAAAACACCCTTTTACCGCAAATAAAACATTTATAACAAATTTCATTAATATCCCATAATTTTAAAATGGTTTTGGGTAATATTTTACTACTTGTGGTACTTTTTTTTGAAAAATTTGAAACATTCAATAAAGACAAAATTAGATACCTTGAACTTTTAGGCTATGAATTGCAAGGCAACTTACTTTTGCCATTTATAAGCTTTTCTTTTACATTCAAGAAAGATTTATATTCTGTAGATCACAGGCTTTCACAAAATATGAGCTCTTAAAAGTTTGGGAGCCAAACCTAACCCGACAGATTTCTGAAATATCCGAGATCTCAACAATCCCAAACATCTGAACATGCTGATAAAAAGCTGTCACTATTTACCTATTTCTTGATTCACTTGTTCAATTATTTGTGCTGTTGAAAATCTTATTCTCGATTTTGGGTGCAGATCTTTCACTTAGCGGTTTCAGTAGAAAAAAATGTTCTTACATACATATACAGGGTGTCCAGTAAATAATGTATAACCTTGCATCCGGTTATAACTGCATGTGTTGTACCATTTTGAAAAGTACATTAAACAGCCAACTTTTTAAACTAATTGGCGACTTGTGTTTTAGTACATTTTTTTTTTACTTTAGATTTGGTCAAACTTTTGGGAAAATAAAAAAAAAACTACGATTTTTGTATACAAAAAATAAAACTAAAGAAATTATTTTAAGAAAACTGCAAATTTTCCCCGGGAATATTTAGAATTGGGCTGAATATGTAGACGTCACAAAAAGTTGGTAAAATCTGCCGCAATCTGCATAGATAGGTATGTATGTATGTGAAACATTAAAAAAAAAATAGTGAGTAAACTTATGTGTATTCCTAGAAATACAAGTATGTATTACGGTTGAATTGTTTTAGGGGAGGAATGCAACAGTGGCGCACTTTTTGTAAAAATAACGAAAAATAACGTTCAAGAGATGAAATGCTTCCGTGATATTTCTATCGCTTCATTTGTATACCTCTTCTTTGAATTCTATCCAATAGACTCAAGTGGGTTGTTGGTACACCTGCCAAAATGTTAGAATTGTAGGTACTCGAGTTTTGGACGAAGAAAGGATTTAAAGATCATAGCCAGATCAGAAGGAGAGACAAATTTCTTGCATCGCCGAAAAAACTTTAATACTTAGTAGAATTTTTGGCGACATCGAATATGTGATTGTTTCACATTAGGTGGACTAAAATCTTTTCGGTTTCCTTAATGCAAGTGCCACTCATGGATAGAGGCATAGAGGGTGGGTTTTGTTTTAACGACAGTAGACATCATTGAGGACATAGATATGAATCTAAAAACGAATATGAAAAGCTGAGGGTACTGTCGTCAGCAAAATAGTTTAATGGATTAGACGTTTCAGACAGCATATCATTAATGAAAATGAGGAAGATGGTGGAAGACAAAACGGAATACTGGGGCACGATAGCATTCATTTTGTGGATTTCAGACTTAAAACTATCTAATACAACTGGTATTGAACGGTCCGAAATTTCTAATCCAACGAAGAAGAGACTCATCAATAATGAACGCATTTTTAATAAGAGAGCTTGATGTCAAACTCTATCAAACGCTTTTGAAATATTAAGTCAAATAATATTACTTTCTTCAAAACAATAAAGAGATTTCTCCACTGTTCTGTGAGATTGGGGATTTATTAGTAAAAATTAATATTTTGATTAGGGGTTCAAGATTTGAATTTCCCATTTTTTGTAGGATTCACTGAGGTTCATCTACCTAACTCAGTGGGTTAAATTGTTAACCGATGATACTAGGTATACTACGTTTGTACAACTGGCCATGAAAAGGAATCGTCTTATTTGATGTCCATTTTTTCCATAAAAAAAACTTTCAGTTACCTTGTTACATACATATGTACCTAGCCACCCAACCAAAAAACGTTTGCCTACCTATATACGTGCTAACACTTTTATCATATTTTTGTATGATTTAAAGTTTTAATTTGTACGTAAAAGGTTGGAAATATAGGTATTCTTTTTTGTGATTGAACGAGTTATCTGGAATTTGAAAGTTACTTCTTTATTTAAAGACTTTAAAAACATTCAATCAATGGCAGACTTTTTAAAGGGCAAACGTATCTATTCCTACAATCTGGTATACGATTGAGTTTTAATCCATTGAGAACCGACCATAGATATCGTAAGTACCTAGTGCCTAATTTGGCTCAGTCAATTGTAGTTGATTCTATTTAGGTAAACAAATTAGAAACTGCTTGTGATCCATTGTATACATTTAAGTCGATCGTAATGCCAGTGGTGCGTTCTTTCATTAACCATAGTTAATTATGGTTATGTCAAAAAAAATTGTTGAAGTGTCATTGTTAGAATTAGTTGCAAATTATCACATTTCATTTAGGAACGATTTATTGTTAGATATTGTTGATCTGTCAAACGAACACTTTGGAAAACTTTAATTCATCGTTAATTACCATAAAATCATGTTATTTTCCTACAATATACTCTCCTTTTTCATTAAAAATGGTAAAAAATTAAATTTTAATTCATTTCACTTACTTCACCAAAAGCTTTGTTTTGATTTTTCAATTTTTATTTTTTGTAAACAAACCTTCTCACATGTGCTTTGACAGATCAACAGTTTCAACTCATATCATGGAGATGAGTTGGAAATAGTTACGAATTGTAACTATTTGAAACTAATAAACTGAACGATGTGATGACGTCATATAGTTACAAATCGTTACTATTTTGTAATAAAGGAGCGACCATTGTTAACTATGGTTAATAAAAAAATGCACCACAGGTTTTCACTTGTCATTGAAAGACGCAAATTGACAAACTTTGACAAGACAGGGTGGGCGTTACCAACACAAAAAGCAAAGAAAGTAGAAGTAGAGGGAAAGTATAACCCACCCTGTCTTGACAAACTGTGTGTTTCAATGACAAGTGGAAACTTAGCATAAGTATCAAGTTGCGTGCTAGATCACGCTCTTGTATGTCTGTGGTGCGTTCTTTTACTAACCATAGTTAACTATGGTTATGTCAAAAAAAATTGTTGAAGTGTCATTGTTAGAATTAGTTGCAAATTGTCACATTTCATTTAGGAACGATTTATTGTTAGATATTGTTGATCTGTCAAACGAACACTTTGGAAAACTTTATTTCATCGTTAATTACCATAAAATCATGTTATTTTTCTACAATATACTCTCCTTTTTCATTAAAAATCATTAAAAATGGTAAGAAATTAAATTTTAATTCATTTCACTTACTTCACCAAAAGCTTTGTTTTGATTCTTCAATTTTTATTTTTTGTAATCAAACCTTCTCACATGTGCTTTGACAGATCAACAGTTTCAACTCATATCATGGAGATGAGTTGGAAATAGTTACGAATTGTAACTATTTGACACTAATAAACTGAATTTAGGAACGATGTGATGACGTCATAAAGTTACAAATCGTAACTATTTTGTAATAAAGGAACGACCATTGTTAACTATAGTTAACCATAGTTAACTATGGTTAAAAAAAGAACGCACCACTGATAAGTCAACATGATTCTCTGTTGGACTGTCATCACCTCGTCAGAATAGAAAACAATCTTTTAATAAGCAACCAGTCTGCTTGTTATCTACATAAAACAGATAGAAACCCAAAGCCGATCAAATGAATTGGAAAAAACATCAATAACAAAATTGACCTGTATAAGACGAATCCTAGACACACGAGGTTGATAACGTTATAAAGAAATTAGGTATGTATGCACATGCAATTAAAAAATAGTATGTACCTAATTAAGGTAGGTCTATGTGCAAACAATTTATTACGGTCGTTAAAGCTAAAACATCACTGCCGATGCTTGAAGAGCTTGCCATCACTCGTTGGCTGAGGCAACAGGTGTAGGTATCTAATTTTGGGAATGCCTTAGTTCTAAGTGACATACATATATGAACCTACCTAGTACATATATGTATGTATGAAAATAAACACCATAACTGTTAGTAAATTTCTACTCCCAAAAAATTAAAACTTAGGTAGGTACCTAGACGTCTTCTTAGAGAACACTATACACCAATTTACTTAAATCAGCATTAGCAGATACATTTGAAAATGTGATTAAACAAATTAAAACAATGTAGGTAGCACTTTCTATTTTTTGGCGGGAATATTTCTACTTTTCTTGGAACTAGGTATACATAAAACTAGAATTTGATTCACATCACAAATTTTTGTTGTCAAAGAAAAAAAAACATATTTCACTGAAATGTTCACCTAATAATAATCCAAATCCATCGATTGCGATTCCCAGGAAGGAAGTTGTGATAATATTGATATGATAAGTCTGAATGTTATTTCCTTCACACGGCACCGTGTCTGCCTTATTTTACTGATTCCTCCTGTACTCCACTCAATCGAAATTGCAAGTAAACAAAAACAAAATGAAAATAATAATAAACATCAGTGAGAGAAACTGCATTTTCATGAACCGCAAAGAAGAGTGTAGTCTGTCTATGTTTGTTTCTTTTTCTGTTCTGTAGTGTAACATAACATCATTGAACCGTTTCGCTGAATTACGAGAATGAGACAGTACATCGTCATGGCACCATTTAAATTCGTTTTTCTTTATTTTGCTGCATAAACTAGAACGAGACAGCATTAATAATTTTCAAGATGGCCGAATACCATTGAAAAGAGTCAACCAAATATCGTAAATTCTCCACATCTCTTTCTTTTTCATTGATTTGAAATCAACAATTTGCAGTTGTGTGAGAAATTAATGATGGCCGCCTTTGCGACGATGACGACGGACAACGACTGAACTCATACAAGCTTATATCCCGTTTAGAGGGGAAATCTATAGGAAATTCACCACACTTGCTGTTATCGTTCTTTCTCATGCACACAATAATTATTTATATATACGCCAAATACATTCAAACAAATTTGGCAGTACAGTATATAAATAATTCCCCCGGGTGAAGTCAGATTTTATTCTATTTCTTTTTTGTTGTTGTTGAATTGTATTTTTTTCTTCCAAGTCCCTACGTTGCCACATTTCGGAATAATGTACAATATTTATGTACATGCATAAATTTATACTTGCTGAAAAGTTTTGATATAAGGAAAATTAATGAACTCCAACAACATCCATTCATACAGATTACAAATACACCAGCTGAGGCTCTGGCTCTGAGGCAGACTTGCTAGTTGTTTTTCTGCATGGATTAAATTACTTTTTGCCTTTTTTATATTTTAATTTTTGCTGTTGGCTGGCACTATTATTCATTCAATTATTTTTCTTCTTTCATAACAAATTTTTATTAGGGTGTCGTTGTGTAATTACATGCAATTTTAGAATTTTGTTTTTTTGGTGTAGGTACGTTTCTAGTTTTGTAGGTGTTTATATTTCCATACTCTTATGAAGGTACCTATAGGTACCTACGTATGTAGGTAGGGTAAGTATACCAGTACCCGGCCACCTAACGCATTTTCTTACTTTGGTGTCCTATAAAAAATCAGACTGACAATATAGAATTTTAAAATTTTTTTTCTTGTAATCATTGACAATTTGTTTATGAAATAAAAAAATATATGAAGGTAATTGTACTTTTGCAATAAAAACTAAAATTAATTTTGTCATAAAAGTGCTTTTTCACCAGCATCCGGCCATTGAAATTCAGTAGCCGGACACTTTTGAGCTAGTATCTGGCCAGTTTGTTTATTTTGTAAATATTTGAATCCAAACATTTATTTAAGAATCCGTTATCATTAACAATCCTTGATGATATATTCCAAAAATCAGACATTAATAGGAGCTGCTGTTAAAGCTTTGAGCATTCTTGTGTTACTACCTTCTTGCATACGTAATGTATCGATAGGATCAAAATTGGCCAGAGAATTCATTATTGTTTTTTGCTCATAATTATGATAATAAACCTAAGCATATTTGATATATTCTACTCACTCTTGCATTAAAAGAAATATCCTTATTTAGTTTAAGAACAAATGAGAGACCAATTTGTCTGTCACTTTAAAATAGTTTCTATAGACGTATGTTCCATTATACCTAAGTACAGTAAATTCCGCTTAACTGAAAACATCGGTTATCTGAAACAAGAAATTTAATCCAGAGGCTTTTTGAGAATTTTTCACACAAACTTGTTCGAATAACTGAACTCCAATTAATTGCAAACCGGGTAATTGAAACAAAATTGTTTGTCTCCAATGAACAAGTGAAAAGACCGTTTTTTTGTTTTTAATACCTAGGTATACCTACATATGTTGTAGGTATTCATATTCGTTTTGTGATTAAAAATGTAAATAACTTTATTGTTTAATTGTTTCATATGGAAAAATAACTATTTTGAAACAATACAAAATTTTCATGCTATGAAATTTAATTTGTTTTGATAAAACCCCGCTATTTGAACCAAGTTTCAATTATCCGAAGTTCGGTTAACTGAAATCTCCGCTTAACTGAAACAAATGGTCTGCAATTATGGTGTTCCAAGTTGAGCGGAGTCGACTGTACTACCAGTAGGTACTACATAGCTAAAGTATGATTTGTTTTATTTTTAAATTAGAGCTCCTTGGGGGTGTTGTTTATGTCTGAACTATGCTGTTTATCATTATAGAAATACGTACCTACATTATATATCTTGGTACTTAGTTAGAGAGACCAACACGAAGCAAAACTCATTCGTTTTTTGAGAATAGAAAGAAGAGTTGCTGCTGATCTGATTTTAAATAGGTAGATAGGAAACTAGATAGGTACAACCTGGGTACCTAATAGGTCCTTGGTCAGAACCTACCTAATATCATATTAGGTATAAGGTATATGTACATATTATGTATGTAAAAAACATATATACAAAGGTATAGGTATCTCTGGGATGTTGCACCATAGTGGAACAGTTGAGAATCGCATTAATAATGCATTTAAATAAAATTTGGTGCCCCCAAGCGTGAGTTCATTCTGCTTGCCAATGGGAAGTCTTGTTTCTAATAAATTTTAAGCAGATCTCCAGGTACCCATAGGTACATAGGTAAGTACCTGGGTATAAAAAACATAGGTTCACCTCGTCTATTTAAGTTTAAATATTTCTAAAAAGAGCTGTTAAATGCAACCTTTTTGAAAAAAAGTTAAGTAGTGACCTACCGCTACCAACCTTTTTATCTATGTAATAACTTGGTTTCACCTCGTATTTCTTAAACGGAAACAACAGATTAGGTATTCAATTTCAATGTATAACTACCTATACCTAGGTGCATAGGTATAAGACTACAGGTATAAAAGAATGTGGAACAAGCAACTTTCTGTAGTCATTTACATATTACCTGTCAAAATAGCTGTAAGGACATTTTCTCGGATACAAAAATTGTAATATATGTAGCTCTTTATCGTTAATGTATGTTATGTAGGTACTAGGTAGTTCAAAACTGAGAGTTTTTTTTTGGTAACTTTCGATACATTAACCTAAAGGGGATTTTTATGAATCTATCAACGACAAAAAAGACAGCCAAGACTTTGATGCAATAAAAAATGTTTTTTATATCTAAAACAATCTCTCCACCGACCGAATGAGATTTATACTACATTTCCACCGGATACTAAAACGAGATTTATCACAAATCTCCTTGAAATCTCAAAGATTTACCAATCAAATTTTAATCTCCTCAAGTAATAATATCAAATTAATCTCTGTCAAATCAAACAAACTTTTTTTTTCGGAGAATACCTACTTGTGGAACCGACCAACTTAAACGCCATTTTTTTTCGTTGACAGATGGAAATGTAAAAAAAATATCTCTCACTTCCACTTCATATCAACAAAAAATGAAACACCATTTGAATGTTTTGTCATAATCCTCTTTTATGATGTTTTTGTAAAGTGGAAACACCAAATAAATCTTATTACCTAAATCATGGTTTAGTGGTCTGTGGAAACGTACTACATATTACCCATTAGAAAAATTGTTTTTATTAGGCACGTTCACAAAATTGAGAACCCGTCTTACGTCAAAATGCATATTTACATGTGCCAAACAAAATTTGGATTCCCTTGCACATGTATTTTGACAGTCAGACCTCTGAGATTTCATAGTCCTGAACTAGCCAAATGAGATCTTACATATTTTGCTCCCTTGAAAAGCAAGCGAATTCTAAATTGGCCGCGTTCGTGTACGTCACCAAAGCAATCTGGATTTCTTTGTATTGTTGTAATGCCTAAGGAAAAACCTGCTGATGAACCAAACAGCTAATGTCAAAAAGAAATCTGAAGCTATCCCAAAATTGTTTGGATCAGTTTGGATATTTGAACAGCTGACATCTCATCTGTTTATTTAGTTTTGTGCAGAGTTGTTTTCGTTTAGTTTATTAATTGAAGAACATATAAAAATAATAATAAACTGCGGGTTAATTTAATTAGCAATGAGACTGGGACCGAGTTTCAAATTGAGGACACCAACAACGTTTCCAAATTAAATCGCCGCCGAGTAAATTTTGTATTTTGTTTTGTCAGCTGTTTTTTGACAGATAGTGTTATGTATCCGGTTTTAGTCGTTCGAAAACATATCCGATACTAACGTATCTCAGATACCATATCTGTCTACTACTGGACCGCGGGCATTTTTTCTTCATTATTTTGAAGACAAACTTTTAAATTTAGCTGAGGAATACAGTTCATGTTACTGAGATCGTTGAGACGTCCGAGGAAATGGCCACGTTTGGGTGCGTCGCCAAAGGTATCTGGATTTGTTCGTGTTGTTGTTATTCCTAAGGAAAAACCAGCTGACGAAGCAAACAGCTGATGTCAAAAAGAAATCTTAAACTATCCCAAATGTTTTTGGATCTGTTTGGATATTCGAACAGCTGATACAAGTCATCTGTTTTGTGCCGCGTCGTTTGGTTGTTAATTGAAGAAATTATAAAAAAAAAAAAATAATAAAATGCGGGTTAATTCAATTTGCAATGAGACTGGGATAGTGTTTCGAATTTAGGACACCGATTTCATGGACGAGTAGGTATTTTTTTTTTTTGTATTTTGTTTTGTCAGCTGTTTTTTTCACAGATTGTCACGTATCCGGTTTTGGTCGTTCGAAAACATCAGATACTAACGTTCCTATCTCAGATAGCATATCTGCCTACCACCCGAACGTGACCGATTATTTTATTCAGCACGTGCATAATATAGGTATACTAGTATGTGCGTTTAGTAAAGACGTTGATTACTATTGCTGTTATTGATGTTCAATTCAGCAAACCTACCCTTGGATACAAACTTTTTGAAAAAATCATTTCGTTGTCATTTCACACGACACACGCTTCCCGGTTTTGAATTTAATGTAGGTAATTAGTAACTATATACATATACCTCTACACCCCATAGTCTATACGTGGAAGACATTTTGCATTTTTACCATTGTTTGTTACCCTAAATTCTTAAATTTTAGGTACCAATTTTAATTTTTGTGTGAACTGCAACAGGACTTTGGAATTCAAATTTTAGAAATTGGTAGGTAGTTTTGGGTACCTATCTATTAAACGAACAGATCTATTGATTCAATAATATCTTTTCCTAGCATTAACTAGGTAGGTACCTACCAAGGAGTGAGATAAAATACTGAGAAGTCAAAAAGCAGGCACGGCATGAGTCCAATGTACATATGTATGTAAATGTGTTTGTACCTCCCATCAATTTTTTTGTTTTCTTTAGCATTTAAATATTAAAGTCAACATGTCAATCACGTCAAAAATAAGAATTTATTAAAATTGCTCTTAAATACCTACACCTACATTTTTGCAAAACAAAAATATCAAGAATCATTTTATGATAGAGAAGATTTTCATCAAATTTCCGCAATCGTGTTTTGTCTCCTTTGTGACCCTCCTTAGTCGTCCTAAAAAAAAAACATCAATAAAATGGAAAATTCCTAGCGGGTTTCAATGGAAATGGATATTAAGATACATTTATATAATAAAAGTTTAATTGTATATTCAAGTCCTTGGAGTTTCTTCCTGTTTTTCCTCCCTTTTTTTATTTCGACATCAAATTCGTTATATTTTTCTTTCTTTTGTTAGTGTAACCTCATTTTTTATGGACTTGAATCACTCTTTCATCACTGCCTTTGTCGAAGTCTTCGTTGTTGTCGTCAGTCGTCCTGAACATGTGATGGTGTTTTTTTTTATAGTAGAAAATTGTGTAATCAAAGCTCAAGAAGGACCAATATAATAGGTATCAGAAAAGCAAACGAATGATCAAAAAGTAGGTAGGTAGTAGCTAGGTATACTGGTAACATAAGCAAAATCCAATTTCTTATGATAAAACCGTATACATATATGTATAAGTATACACGGGTCTAAAGACCGTGGAATTCACCCAACCTCCTCCTCATTCTTCTTTATTGGCAATAAGAGCATAAAAAAAACAAAAATAACAACAAGGAAACTCCCCAATCCCCATTGCCCTTCGTGACTACGTATGTAGGTACATTTGGCAGACAAAGCCATTTATTTTATTTTTATTATACCGTTATATGGCTCTAATAAAGGGCAAGTCATGTCGAGAAGGCCAAACTGAAATGAGAAAGAAGGACGAACAAAACCAAAGAGCCAGAGCAGAACAGTGAAGAGCTTACCTACCCACAAATAAAAATATAGGTACCTATGAATGTTTACTTATAGTAAATAATATACAGTGTACAGTAGTATATAATAATCACGCACAAGGACAATGAATACGAAAGGCACCAGAGACCAGAATAATGATACAAAAAAAAAAAACAACAGTTGGACGACCGACCGCCGACGAAAACCAAAAACAAGATAGATATCGGAGTAAAATAAATTACCAAAAGCAAGAAAGCAACCAACTATTGAAAATTCCAGGGCTGTCGTTAAAAAAATTTAGTGCGGATTTTCATTAGAAGTACGTGAAACAAGATTCGTGCCGAAAGTAATAAACGACGAATTACAGCGAGTTAACCATTGTTAACGTTTGGCTCTTGCGACGCAACAAAGCCACGCAAGATTTCGCGTCGGTTTGGGAGAGCCCTGAATCTAACAAGAACAACGCGTATTGATATTACGACATACCTAATGTAGGGCGAGTAGTCTCTTTAATAGCTTAAAAGTCGAATATTATCAAGCCATGGTTAATATAAATTCTTTTAAAATACTGATGATAAGTGGACGTTTGGCTTTAAAACCAGACTTGTTCTGAGAATAAAAATAGCTACATCAATCAGCACTCAAAATTTAAAAAAACAAATAGTAGGTATTAATATAAAAGTGCGACAACTCCCTACGAATAACACTACGACAGCCCTGTTACATCAGCGTTGCTTTGGTTATGCGGACGTAGAGTAGAAGTACTTCTTAAGAATTCCATTAAAAATGTTTTTCTTGTATTAACAACAACTTGAATACAAAACAATCGCGGCTTTCATTTAAAGTTTATTTATTTGTTTCATCTTTCTCCTTTCATGTTTTTTTGTTGTTGAAGATCTTAGCCAAGACGTATGTACATTATACGGAACAAGAGATGAATGTCTTTAACAATTTAAAACCATGAACTTCTTTGTATATATTTTTTCAGTTGTATTTTTTTTTTAAACTAAAAATACTTTTTCAGCTTTACAAAAAAACAATCCATTATAAAAAAGATACCAAATTCTGAAAAAGTTTAAATTAATAATCTCTGGTACTGCAAACTTTTCGATAGCTAGCAGGGTTTTTATACAAGTAGAAGGGGGCCTGCCTCAATGTCGGGACATTTTTTTTTTTTTTTAGTGAAAACAAAAAAATCCATTTTAAATACAAATGTAAACACATTATGAAACAGGGGTAAGGTGCAGTGTTTAATGTGTGTCGGAATTAAGGCTACGGTAAGAGTGTATGTGTGATCTGACAAACAAATGTTCCGACTAATCCTTCGGAATTGTTCGTCAGAAGTTGAAATACTTGTTGTTGTTGCGATGCGCAATCTAAAGCGAACAGCGCCTATGAAAAATTACCAACATGCAACGACTACGGTTTCGGCAAGGTGAAATGCGCTATCGTGTGACTTTAATATCGTTCATTCTTCATTAGCAGATATTACATTTCCATAGGACAGGCGTTAACACCGGAGGCGACAAAGGGGCATTATAGATCCTTAGGTCGCAGTGCAAAAAAAAACATATTTATTATTCATTCATAACACCGACGGAACTATTTTCAACAATTTGTCCAACTATTAGGTTACGTGTAAGTGTGGGACGATAAGTAGAAAATAAATGAAGATTGATACTGCGCTCTTTCGAAAAAAAAAAAATTCTTCCTCGCGTTGATGAAGCCTAGAATGTCAAAATATGTCGACTAAATTTTATTATCGAGCATAAAATTTTCATGGGAATGTTTCCTTCCTTTGAAACATTGTTAACGCCAATACAATGCAATGCTCTTTGTTAGCTTAAATCCGACCCAAACATATGAAAGCCAAATTCCCATGAAAAATGTGTTCCCAATAACAATAAGTGCCGAGAAAACTTTCGAAATCATTCACGTTGCCACTTTACAAAGGAGGGAAACATTCCAGGGAAATTGTATTCTTATTGATAATCGCCATTTGCTCCGACTCATTGAGAGAATGGACAACAATTATTTCAAACCCCAAATTCGAGACGACATATGTAATTAGTGGTATGAATAAAACGGAGTATCTGCTCAGAACTCGAGGATGTGCTCCATTTTATTCATACTACACAAGGTCTGGACGACTGGAAGCAGTATGCTCGGTATTGTAGAGGATAGAAAGTAGGCATATCTCAGGCTGAAACCCTCATGGATCTAGTAAAGAAGTAATAAAATTGCAACTAACAAAACTTCGGGCTTCACTTTTTGCCATCAACCAAAAAAATATTTATGTAATGTTTGAAGAATTAGGTTGAATTCGATTTTTTTTGATTTGACTGAAGATTTTGACAAATTAAGCAAAGATTTTAGCAACAAAATATCTATAGCGTTTGATTTTCGCTAATAACTACGGATAGCGATAGTTAAATAAAAAAAATCGCTCAATGCGTAAAATCAATCGAATTCAAATCCTTCAAATCTAGTCGAACGAACGCTCGTTCCAATATTTTGGGGCTAAGGTATCCGACACATCACCCATCACACATATCACACTTGTTATTGTTGTTGCGTGTCATGTCATGAGTCGTAAGTTCACAAGAAAAAATTATTGTCTTTCGGTCGGAATGGGGTTTAAATCCACATATTAATACTTTTGACTTATGGACTTACTACTCTGCCCCAAAATGTATCATTCAGATAACCTATATATAAATTTTACTCCATGTGAAAGATGCTCTTAAGCCGCTCCCTGACTTGTCAGTACGATATCAGTGAGCAGTTTTTCTTACCGTACCGAAAGCATACCAATACTGCCTTTGTCTCTTCACTTGTCGGTATACTTTCGGTATTTAATCTATACATATCAACTCAGAAGTAGAAATGCTAAAGTACTGCTGACACCCATTTAATGAAAAAAAAAAAATTATTTCGTCGCCTGTTTGTTGCGGCCAAGGAAATTTCACAGGATAATGGATAATGGATGAAAGGATCCAATACATGTAAAAAATGAATATATGTCTTTACTTGAATATACTCCTAATTTATAATTGTACAAAAACTCGTAATTTTCCACTTCCATTACAAGTTTAATGTAATCGTCCATTTCTGCCGTCCATTTCATAATAAAAGCGGTAAATACCGACTGCTTACTGGCTATTCGTACCTTGGATCGGTATACCGCTTATATACCGTACCGGTACTGCATCGTACCGACCTAATCAGGATGTACCCATTGAAATACATGTAATCGGTACACAAGCGGTACAGACTGATTTTACCAAAACGATACCGTACCGACAACTCAAGGAGTGGCCTTAATATTCATTGTTAGAAAATTTAATTTCAATCACAAAATTTAATCATAATTCTATAGGACCGAATGTACTGACCTTAAGTTTCCGCATATTTTTTATATCTAATGGGATAAACACAAATTGCTGTTAACCCATACTCCCGAAAAAAAATACCGAAAGCTCTGGATCCAGGCCACTCAAAAGTCTGTACGGAACTTTGGGTTTTTGAGATCTAGGGGTTTGTGGATTTTCGGTTTTCTACCTTTTGGGTTAACCGTATTTTAGAATTTTCAGGGATATTGGGTTTTCGGCATTTTGAGTCTTTGGGAGTTTGATTTGCTGGAATTTGACCTGAAAGCTTCTGACAAGGTAAGATTTTAAAAAAAAAAATACCTATAGGCTTTTATAAAAGCGGTAAATACCTATGTGCACACTTCAGAAAGCCAGAAATGTCATTTAAATAAAGATTTTGTTCACAATTTAAACAGAAAAAAAGACACTGACAAAATAAGCTAAACGTGGTAGGTATACCTATTCGAATAGTTTATATGAATTCCAACATGAAAAACACTCGTAGGTATACGAACGATTCCGTTGTCTACCTCAGAACATTTTGTATACCTATGTAGGAATACACATCTACTATGTGACCGTTGCCTTACCTCAATAGGTACGTAGGTAGGTACGGTAAACTAGGTTTTTAAGAAATTGGGTACACGCTTAGGATTATTTTGTTGGTAAAAATCAATTTAAGAAAATAAAGCCGACGGCATCTCAATTCTTAAAGAAGACTGTTTATTTGTATTAGTTTGGTAGTTACCAAAACAATTCATGTACATAAGTAGACTGCTTTCATAAAACATGAGAATAAATCATGAAAAATTTAAAGTTTTATGTAGATATGTACCTACCTACTTAGCTTGAAAGGTTCTTTGCACGATTTAGGTGATATGGTTTTATTATGCAATAGAGAACCTTAATTTAAATTAGGTTTTTTTTGTAATATAGGTAGGTACCTACCTACGTACAAAACTTAAATTCAAGAACTTTTAAAAGAAAGTACCTATGTAAACCTACTTATAGGTAGGTATATTTATGTATATGTACATTTGTAGGTACTTTCATAGATATGTATACGAACCTATCTATAAAATAGAACATAAAAGAAGTCTAGAGCACAGAACTTTCAATGTAAAAACTTTATTATTTATAGGTAAGTAAATTTGTACGTTTGAACAGTATCTTTAAATTGTATAGATGAATACATATACATATTTACCAGTATGATGATTTTTTCAACTTCAATTGACCCTCGTTAGTGTTAGAGTTTTCTTCTCATTCCTATTTTGGAATGTTTTCGTTTATTCTTTTTTTTACTTTTTCTTTTCTTTTTTTTTTTTTGAAGATAAGAAAATAAATTCTTTTGAAAACTGCTATTTCATTCTGTATGCCATGTGCGATTATTGATTTTCTCTCTCTAAACAAAACCTCTTCCTTTTTGCTGTTTTTTTGTTTCTTTTTTTGTTTGTTTGCATCCCTCAGCTCCCCCTTTTCCAGTTCACTTGAAGTCTGCGCACGAATACCAACTTAAAACAGACAGAGCTCTTGTTGTAGTCCAGAAACGTGCACAGATGTTTAACAGCAGCAGCGACAGCAGCAGCAGCCACCACAGCAGATCTCTATGTAAACGGAATCAGAATAAATATTCCCGGGGCAAAGTTACTCTTTATATACAACAAAACCAGACCACATCACCTCCTCCCATCCTATATCTAACTATTATATACATATATTGAATGGAATATACTCGTTCATATCTAAGTATATATCCACCCAAACCCACAGCATTATCTTCTATAAGATAAAATAAAATTGCAAGAAAAGAAAGAACAAAAGTAGGTGGGAAAAAGTATCTTCGTGCGGAATCGAAATGATGCAGAAGTTGAGTTGTATTGTAGAAACCAGACAAAGACATAACACAAGAAGAAGTATTTACCAAGAAAACTTACAAGATCTTGGGTTGGTTTACATTAATCTCTTATCTTTTATTTTTCAGCAAAAAAGGTTAAGTAAACATAAAATTCAAGAAGAAAAACTACTTTTAGATGTTTGAAAATCGTTAAGATACTTTTGTATGAAAGTATACATATATGACAACGACGAGGAAATGTCAGAAGTCAGAAGCATTGCTTCTGTTAAAGTGGGTAGTAAAACATGGTTTTATATAACGTTTTACTTTGAATTATAGCTATTATGAGTTCAAATGTCAATGCTTAGTACGTCTGAATGGAGAAAAGATTAAATTTTTGTTTAAATATTAAAGTTCAAAAATAAAGAAGTATGAATAGTAACCATTAAAGTTATGAAATGTCCTTCTAGTCATTCCTATGGATATTTATTTTGTGAAAAATACATAGGTAATCACTATAACTTATTATAGTTAGGTATGTCAATCGGAATTCAAAATGACAAAATTCACATGGGGAAAGGCGCCCAAAATTTTAACAAAATATTCGACAATCCCCAAACAATCAAAAAGTATTTTTTTATGGCATTACTTTTGTTCACTTAACTTAAATTATTATTAGCTATACCTCCCTACAGGATGGTTGATGAATCGTGCTTCAAAAAGAAATCTTAGGCCCGTTTGCTGATACGAAACATAAATATTTAAGTTCAACATAAACGCTTATGTTCTACTTTTTCCTCAGCATAAAGTGTCACATAAGTTCTTATGTTGAACATAAATGCTTAGGTTTCGTTTCAGCAAATGGGCCTTAATAACTTATTTCTGAATAGTTTTTTAACACCAAATTATTTTTAATTTTGTTGATCGTTCTTTAAAATTAATAAAAATGAAAATTGGGATGAGGAAATCCGCATTTGGGTTGTGCACTGCTATCACGTACTAGACTCTATACTTCTTGTCGAAAGAGAATTTCGGCGCACTTTTGACGGCACACCTCTTAGCAGATGGACAATAAAGAGGCTTATTCAATCATTTTTGATCGTGGTACTTTTGCCCAAAGGAGTTATCACCGAAATTCATCAGTTCGGACGCCGGAAACAATTGCTGCTGTAGCTGATGCCATACAGGATACTCCAAGCGTTTCCACAAGAAATTTGTCTGCACGTTTGGGTATCAGCAGGCAAACGTTGCAGACAATATTGCATACTGATTTGAATCTGTTTCCCTACAATATTCAAATTACAAGCAAATTGAGCACTTCAGACTTTCCGGCGCGCTTGGAATTCTGTCAAAAGCTGCTCCAAATGGTACAAGTGGACCAAACCAAGCTTAATTGCATTTTCATGTCGGATGAAGCCCACTTCGACTTCAATGGCAATGTAAACAAGCAAAATTGTCGAATATGATGTGAGTCGAACCCACAAATCCTGCATGAAACTCAACTTCATCCAGATCGGGTCACAGTGTGATGTGCAGTTTCCTCAAGCTGCATTGCCCATACTTTTTTGAGGAAAACGGACTCACCGTAACGGTCAATGTTGACCGTTATTTGAAAAGGCTGAGAGGATTTTTTTTACCCAGAACTGCGTCGGAAGAGAATTCTTTTCAATTCCGTCTGATTTCAACAGTTGTCATTTAACCAGGGTTGTTATGGCAGAAATGCAACAGAAATTTCGCAATAAATTAATTTTGAGAAATTCTTTATTTCGTTGGCCCCCCGGTCCACAGACTTAACAGGAAGTGTACAAGACGAAACCAAATAATTTGAACACCCTGAAGCAATCGATCAAAACAATAATTGAAGCAATTCCGAGGTCAACTTTTCAGTCGGTTATGGACAACTTTCTAGTAAAATGCCGCACATGTGTCAAGGAGGGGGGGATGCCAGTTAAATTCTATTATTTTTAAGAATAATTGAAAATATTTAATAAAATTTAATTTTTTTTAGACTGTGTAAACAAAAATAAAATAAGCGTTCTCTAAAAAAAGTTACTCGAGTTTTTTAATGTAGCAACATTCATCAGCCACCCCCTGTACATAGAACAAAAATATCGGTGCGGTTTAATGGATATTTTTTCATTCGAATTTGATTTAACTTTTTCATTTGGGGATTTTCTCTTGGGGATTTTTGTTTTTTTAATAAAATTTTCTCTTGGGATTTTGGCTTTGGGGATTTTCCGTTTGGAATTTTGTCTTTTGGGCACACATTACTAAATTACTTAAATTATTTAAATCACTAATTCTTTACTTTAAAAAAAACGATGCTGATAAATTAGGTTAGAGAGGAAGCAGTACTAAATCTTTAACTATTCTATAATCAGACACATGTAAGTGCATAACCGATTCAATAAGAACGTAGTCACAAAGCGCTTGGACGTTATTGAATTGGTTTCCTACAGCACAATTTCCAACAACAAAAAAAAAGTCTTTCAAATTTGTCAAGTTTAAATTATGATTGTTTTTGTTTTTTCTGGAAAATTCCACAACAATATATAGCTAATATATACTTTCGCTGACAAAACACCAAAACATGATAACACACTTTGTGCATTTTTACAAGATATTGTTATCTCAAGAATTTTTTTTCTGTAAGCTTGTTGTTTTATTAGTTAATGTAATTATTATTGTTGATAATGCGACCAATAAAATTTATAAACCTAAAACCTTATAGAGAAAATCTAACCGTAAGAAATTGATTAATATCAATTTTTTATTTAAGACAATAATTTTTTTTTGTGTGTCATTGTTGGTATTTTTTTAAAACTTATTTTTAGAATTTTTTTATTATTTGTAAAGGTTGATCAAATTCAAGTCGATCACATTATATTATAAATAAGATAGTTATCTATTTATGATAAGTTATCATTTATGATTTGATAACAATAGATTTTTGACGGCGCAGGAAATAGGTACACAAAACAATTATGGGCTTATGTCCACTTTGACATAAATACTTATGTATACAGTTTATAAAACCTTCCGTTGCGTCGGCCGGACTTCAAAAAGAGCATAATGGCCTAAGGACTGCGATATTGCTACCAGGGGCCTATAACACAGAACAACAAGTCAACTAGTCAACAATTACTTGTTCAACTATGTGTATGTAAGTGAAAATCATTTCTGTAACACACTACAAACCGTAACAATTGTCAATAGAAAAAATGTCCCTTCATTTGTTGAATCAGTTGAACAAGTAAATATACGAAGATGAGTCGTGTATGATAAGTTATTTTTTTTTTTAATTTCAGTACAACACACTTGTTTTTGAAAGCTAATGTCATTTATTGCAAATGTGACTTTTTTTACACATCGATAAACTGTCATTTTATGAACACCATGAACGTCACATATGGCATGGTATTGAAATCACGTTCCAAACCAATTCAAAGGTTATAAATATTTTCTCCCTTGCACTTAGAGCTTTATTTTGTATTAGTAGTGGAACGTAATTAGTGAACTTTCGGTTACACAATCAACAACTTTCTACGGGCACATAATTTTTTTCAATAAATATGGGGTTCTATTTCAAAGTTAATTCTTTCTTTGAACACTTTTGTGTCTCTGGCTCTTATTCAAAATAAAAAAAAAAATCATATTTTGAACAAAACTCTTAGCCACTAAATAAACTCTAAGCAATTTTTCCAAGAATCAGTTGATTAACACTGCTGCAGGTATTTATTTCTAACTTTTTTAATTTCAACTAGTGCGAAACCGTCGGTTGAAATTATTGATCAACTATTCAACAATTTTATTTTACTTTTTCTAAACTCTTGTTCTTTCCAGTTCCGGTGGAATTGTGCAATTTCCCACTTGTTGAAAGTTTTTGTTGTTTTTATAGTTCTCCTAGACTTGTTGTTCCGTGTTACACAACTTTAAAGAAGTTGTTGAATTTCACTTGTTCAACAAGCACTATATGTATTACATTATAGGCCCCAGGTTGATGGCTGGTAGTTCTCACCGTTACCAAGTAACCAAACCTTGCATAGCAATTGAGACAAGAATTGCGAATAGCGAATGGTATCGAAATTTGAAATTTCATTTTCAGGTGTTATAGGTACGAAATAATGAAGTAAAATGGTGGTTATGATATTAAACTAGCAGGATTTTATTCGCCGGTTAATGGAATGCGTTCTGATTTTTTGGATAACAAATTTACGTTCGACAATTTGCAGAAACTTGTTGTTTGTCGTGTAGAAAATTTTAAAATGTTACTTTTTTTATTTAAAAAAAAGAAAATCGTTATTAAATTTTGTAAATAAGATCATTCACTTCTTCGAAAAGTAAAAATAATTATAAGTTAACACTTGATCTCGAAAATGCTTAAAAAGATTTATTCGCATTCGCAGCTTACTTATTCATTTGGCATTTTGTTGAACACAATTTGGACTGGGTTACAACCTTTTCTTTTTTTTTGTTACTACGTCACGTCGTAGGTATGTACGTTGAAAGTCCATTACGATATCCCTGCTTAGTTGATGAAATTGTGTTTGGATATTTTTTTAAAGTTTTGCGTAAGATAAACAATAATACATAATTTAAAGATCCTTAACTTTAGATTCGATAGCTAGTGTTATCACAATTTTTGTTCGATATGATTTGACTATTTGATTGAACATATTAGCGAAGGTTTGCTATTTGTAATCAAGTGATAATCAAATTCGCATTTGATTCGAACTTAATTAAGTTATCCTTTATTCATAATACGACATTATCGAAATCATTAAGTTTGAAGTTCGATTCGCTACTTATAATGAGTGCATTCTGAAAGTGCATTATGAATTTATTAGGACCCCAGCTCCGGGTCAATGTTGCTGGCATGTAGTTTACACTGCCCCCAAAATTTTGAGTATAAAATGCTTTGAGTAAATCAGTCACCTGCTATAGAAATATAATAATGCTTTGATTTCATTTTCTCGAATGTAAAAGTTAATTCAAAAAATTCAAAATTACACACAGCATTCCTTTGAAAACAAGACATCTAAATGCTAATATCAAAGTACAGTATTCCTTAGAGAGGAGCGAGGCCGCTGTGCCATTTTTGAATACAGAGTTTGCATACACACACAAATTTACTTCAATGAGTTTTAATATCCATTAATTTAAAAACCTAACCTATTGGTATGCCGAATCCGAAGGGCTCGACGAGAAGCACTTATTCATGACAAGTGATACTCCTGGAGGCTTTGTCAATTTCACGCAAGTGGCAGTAGCCCTGAAAAAAACTTTTTAGTTTTTAGGTGGACGAGGCTGTACCCAGACCTCCAGCGTGACAGTCCAACGCACTAACCATTACGCTACGGGCTACTACTTCGTCTTGTAATATTTGTGTAAGAAACATTGGCTGCATAACATTGGTTATGCATTAATTCGTCCTGAAAAGCTGATTGATCGAAAAATGAATTCGATTCATGACAGACAAAATTCAAAATTCATAACAAAGCTTACCTACTTATGTAGGCCGTCATCGCGGCTAGTCTTAATCTTCAACTCGCTTTTCGCTTCACTTCGAACATTAGATTTTAGGTTTGTTCCCAAGATTTTTGGACTGAAATTGTCAGCCTGCCAAATTTTTAAAGAGTGGAGATGAAATTCTCTCAGAGTGGGGATGAAATTCTCTCATGGAGAGGAAAACAGCCGAAAAAGTACGGAACGGTTTGTAAATTTACTTACCGCAACCTGTCATTTGACAGACCAAACATTTCTGTCCAAAGAAATTTCTTTGGTCGTGGGTATTTGGGGAAAATTGTTTTACTCTCTTGTGAGCACTCTCTTCTGCCCCAAAAGTACCAAATTTGTTAAGTCTGGAACATTCGTGAAGTCTGGAAGTCCTGGAATTATTGAAAATTGGCAGTTTTGGCCAAGCTTAGGAACTTATGTAGCTAAAAATGTATTGATATATCTTTTATAATGTTTGGTTTAAATTTGTTTTTGCGTCCTTAATATTTTCGCTTGCATAATGTTTGCTGTAGTCAGGGCCACATAATACGAATTCCGTACCACACATATTTATTTATTTTTAGAATAGAGGTAAAGTTTAAAAATACTATGACATCATTCTTGACAAAAGAAAATCAACTACCAGAAAAGAAATAAAACTTGAACGTCCGTAAAACTTTCGTATCATAAAATCCATTCAACAAGAAAGCACTTAAGGAAAAAGCAATAATGATATACGTTAAAATTACTAACCTAGGCTATACAAATATCCAACCATATTTTTAATGACTTCTTTGTCTGGTTTGTTTTTATTTTTTTACTATCATAAAAACAAAATTAAACTTAAAATTGATACAACATTTTAAAACGAAACATAAAACAGTGGAAATAAAAAAAGAAAATGTGAACGTATAAATATGGTTATTTGGCTATAATAGCAGTTATAGACTTTTATATAACTACTATTAAAATTGCTTTCAACCTAGAAACACTATAGGTACGTCTACATAAATGCAATTTCTTAATATTCCTAAGAGCATGTCATATGTAGGTATAGGTAGGAAGGTAGATATACAGTTTCATTAAAAATATTCGCTATCCACCCGCCACATCGCCACAAGTACACTACCTACCACATATGGCACTGAAATGTTTTAATTAAATAAAAATGAGAAAAAATAAAACAACAAGATAAAATAAAATAAATAAACTTGAAAGCGTGGTGGAAACTGGAAATTGCAATTGCAGTCATTCGCAGAGCAGTACGTGTTGTGCCCATTTAGTTTTATTTCAAATGAAACAAATAAATGAAAATGAGGTCTGTAGGTTGCGATCATTTAAAATAATACTATAGAACTGCTCATGTTTTAGAGTACTTTTTTAATTTTTTGTTTGAGATATCAAAAAGGTGGACAGTGTTTTTCTGTAGAATTTTTGAATTGAGACAGAGTTTTTGATTATTTTTCTTCTTTTTTTTAATTAAAGACTATCAAGTTTAAATACTATCAACGATAATAATTTTAGATTATATTTTAAAATACGTGTTAATAGAACTGCATTCAGATTGTTAGACCCCTTTATTTATTGCAAACAACATTTGGACCAAACAATTTGTTGGTATGGATGAGAGTAAAAAGTGGGGTTTGCAGTCAAAAAAAAAAAAAAAATAATATATGTATGTACATTTTTAATGAAATACAGTCGACGTCACCTATAACGACGTGGCTTATAACGACCAGTCGCTTTTAACGACCGCTTTTCCTTTATTTGTTTGGTTATCATACAATTTGCATTTGTTGCATTAATAACGTTGTTGTTGTAGTCGCGTCGGCTATAACGACTTTGAGCATATAACGACCAGTTTCAGACAAAAAAATCTTCGTTTCCGTTGTTTACAACGAGAAATGAAGTAAAATGCAGGCAAAAATGTATTAACTTCGAATTTCAACGTCAGCGTGTTCGAAAAGACAAAAAAAAAACAATACCCATTTTTATTCTGATAAATGAGATACAAATTGATATTTTTTTAGCTTTTTTCCAGAGATGATTTTGACATCAAAAATATTATTTAAAAACCAATATTTGTATTTTTTACAAAGTAAATACATATGTATTCTAAAAACTGCTTTTTGCACACAATTGATGCTCGCGACCCCTAAACATAATTTTAAACATCTGACAAAAATTCAGGGAGTATCTCATGGGTCCAAAGAACTTAAAAAATGGCTTAATTCTAACGAAAAATACACAAAATATTAAAGAAAAACTAGAGAAATAGGAAATTGTGACCCTAGAACTCATTTTATTTAAATTACTTCTGTAACACAGCGAAATTAAACAAACGGTTAACGGATAATGAATGTATAAATATGTACCTACATATGTATATACGATATGCAGGCCGTTATTATAGGTGCTGGGCCAGATTTGCCCCTTGTCCTTTGAAGTTCAACTCTAGTACAGGTAAAATAGTAGACAAACTCCTTCGATTTTTATGTAAGCATGACTATATTTTCAGTACAAAAAGTAAATATTACCGAAAACCCTTACAACTAATGACACGTTGATGAAATTTGGTATAAATATTCAATTTCGTATGTAAACCAAAAATATGAAAGAGTCCATAACGTCTTTTGCTTTTTTGAGGGAAAGTGAAAATTGTGGGACTATACCATTACACTTTAGAAAAAAATACTATCTACCCTCATGAAACTTGGTATAAATGATAAGGAGTGTCACGAGAATAAAAAATCAAAAGTGGCTTTACAAATATTTAGTAGAGTAATGGTGTCTTTTTTGAGGGTTAGAGAAAATGTACTGACATTTTAGTTTGGTATGGTATATGATATAAAAGTATTTTCCACAAATGCCATCGTAATCGGAAACATTTTACGAATCACGAAAAAAACTATCACCAAATCCGTTCGTAGTTGCAATTTGTATGTAATTTTCCACTACGATGGATTCTGTGACCCGTTTTTTAGGGATTCGTAGGAAGTTTCCGATTACGGTGGAATTCGTGATAGGGCTGAATATTGTCGCTGTTTAAGAAAACCGGCATAACTGACAAAAAACACGATTTTTAAGTTAATGATGCAAATCGAATAAAAAAAATTCTCCATCTTTCTGTCAAACTGGCATAACTGAAGCACTTCGGTATCCCTCTAGATGGACTTAGTTCCAATTGGCACATCTTTCCTTTTCATAGTAAATCTTATGACTACAAAACTTTAAACTGATTTTCTGAAGAATGAAGTTTTTTGAGGTATGCCCGTTTTCTTTACGGGCGACGATATGACAACACCAAAAAAAGTTATATTCTTTTTAAGGTGAAGATGACTTTATTTTCTGTAGAACAAGCAAAATATACGCGCTTTATCTAACCTATAAAAAAAAACCACCCTTCTCTAATAATATTTTGATTCTTGATTCTCGTAACATGATTTTTTACTGAATTATATAATTCGCAGTGAGCCAGACATTATTTCCAACTGTGTACATCATTAGGATGTTTCTCCGAGTCATGATTGTATTTCTTGACATCCCGCTCAGCAACTGTGTCAACAATTGCTATTTCCCGATGAGATGGAAAAACAGCTAAAATTGTATCAATAGCAAGAAAAAAAAATGGGCACGACTGGATCGCACAAACTTGCTCTCGTAGCTAACAACTTGAACGTAGCTTAAAATTGACAATTTGCATAGTAGTTCTATAACATTATGATCATTAAAATAAGTTTTAAAAACAATTTAAATTATAAATTATTACTATAAATTAATATATTTTTTTTAATAGCTTAAACAGATAGAGCTCAAAAAAGTATGATATCTGATTTGTTTGATAAATATTAATTTATGAAAAAAAAATTTCAAAAATCGTTAGAGCGGTTTTTTTTTAAATAATTTTTTATATATAAAAATTCTTGAGAATTAAAAAAAATTAAATTTGGTATGCCAACTTTTAGTATTTAATAAAATACAATTTTTCACAAAATTTAAAAAAAAAAATCATAGTCGTTTTCAAGATGTTGAATTTTTAAAATTAAAAATCCAAAATTTATTTTTTTGAAAAATTTTATATGCAAAATTGTTAAAATTATAAAGGCCCTCTTACATACAAAATTTGGTTGAAATCGGTGTAGCGGTTAACGAGAAATTTGAAATCCAAAAAATCGGTTCTATGACAGGTACCGTTAATAACCGTTATAAAAAATTTTTTTTTCTACCAAAATATTATTTGTAGTAATTATAGAATCTCGTAATTTTTTTCCCAAAATCGTTAGTTTTTGAAATAAATCAATTTGTGTATATTGGTTGTATGGCAATTTACCCTCTAGGGAATCCCATAAGAACCTTAAGTCCAAAGTTTGAAGAAAATCGCTTCAGCCGTTTAGGCTGCAGGTCGAGGTACAGACAGACGGACAGACAGACAGAATTGCGAGACCCATTTTTTTTGCGTTTTCTATCATCGCATTGTTAGGGAAAATTATTATCTCGAAATTTTTTCTTTTCAAAAATCCTAAACTTGCCCTATATACTACGTATATCGCAAGTAAAAAAGGTGATAGTAGTATGGTTTCTAGATATTGCCATCAAAGCAACACCAGTAAACCCCTGCACGGACTTATTCTTCGGAGACTTAAGGCATTTTGCGACACCAACAACATAATGCCCAGAATGCAGTTCGTATTTAGCGCGAACCATTTGACGCTTCATTGGGTTTAAAGGTTCTAGAATCTAGAGGGACGTTGACAGCGTCCTTTACAACCACTTAGTTGCTGTTGAATGCTTCTTCTACATATAGAGAAAGCATGTGACATTATCGAAATAACACTAGCACTTCTAAATTTTGTAGGTACACTGATCTAAAATATTTTAAAATTTCTTTATTCAAGATTCTTGTTCGTGTAGTTCGGAAATAGTCAATGAGAAAACCAAAACCATCAGAACGGGAGTTGTTCAAGGACAAAAGCTGGGACCTTCCCTTTACATTCTACAACATATACACTTCGAACCGACCTTAACTCAACAATTCTATGAATTTGGTCTATCCGCTTGATTCGCTAACATACGGGAAATCCATGTATCCAATAGTCATTGCAGCCTGAAAAGTAAATATAAGAACACGTGAGACACATGTGAGAATTCTTCAGCCGATCTTTGCGACTAATGAACGAAGTAATAAATTCTACAAAGACGCATTGTAGTTGCGGCTTAAAGCAACCCTTACCCTTTATCCTACCTCAAGGAACCGAAGAATTTATTCTTATAAAAATAAAAACAATATAGGTATAACATAAAGCTCCTTGTGAGCCAGAAGAAATTAAAATATTAATGTAAAAATAGAATAAGGAGCATATTGTATTATTAAGTTTGAGATTAAAGATGAGCCCAAAGGTAGTCACTAACTTTTAGGGTTTAACTACGAAATTTAGATGATTTCGCACTGAAAAATTAGATTTAATCACTATCTTATTATTTTAGAAACAAATTAAACATTCCATTTTAGACATTTTTATGTACTACAATAGTGCTTTGCGACTAAGACAGTGCAATCACTGGAAAAGGGGCATTTTTTAGTCATAGAACGATTATGAACTTTTCGGACATAGACATTCAAACAGACTATATGATATCGCATATTGAGTTCAATCCGGTGGCCTTAATAGGTATCCCTACAAGGGATGTCTGGACGGAAAACCGGGTCATAAATTCAAATCATGTATCGGTTTTCATGGATGGTTTCAAGACGGGCGAAGGGATAGGGTCAGACATCTTTTCAGATAACTCATCACCTCTAAATAGATCAATAAAGCTTCCCAACTTCTTCAGTGTCTTCCAAGCGGAGGTATTTGCAGTTTATGAGGCAGCAAAGCAACTTGCCATGTGTGAGCTAGTTAACAAAAACATTGACATTTTCATAGACAGTCAGGTGGCCATCAAAGCCATCTACTCAGTTGTCACAAAGTCAGGACACTGTGACATACAGGGGAATAAGAAGGCGGGCGAATTGGCGAAATACGGGTCATCCACTGATCCGAGCGAAACTGAATCGTCAGTACTCATGCCACAGGGGTAAGAAAAGACCAGAATTCACGATAGAGCTCCCTTGAAGCCTCCAATGATAGGTGGTCACAGATTGACACATGTCGGATTTTAAGAAATCTTTGGCCGGATATTTCTAGGAAAAAAACTGAACACTTACTCTCGCTAAGCAGGCCTCAAATATCCCTATTGGTTGGAATCCGAACTGGTCACAACTCAATGGGAACCCACTCTGTAGAGGGTGTCAGGATGAAGAGGCGGAGGAATGCCCTAGCCTAGCTAGAAAAAGAAAAACCTCGGAGAATACTTTTTCGACGAACTGGGCGACATCTCGTCCCTGCCACTAAAGAACATCCTGAAATTCGTTCAGATATCGGGATGGTTCAGGGAGGTACCTCTTACCTAATCTTCCACTTATTCTTTTATTTACCCTTCCCTTTTCCTTCCTTTTCGCAAATCCTGGCGAGCGCAATGGATCCATTGAAGTGTTTTGGCTTGCCGAATCATCACCCCTTACAACCTAACCTAACCTATGTACTACAAAATGTTGAATTCTGAAAGCGAGAGTTCTCTAGGCTAAAAACACACCAGGTCAGTGGAAAAGGTTTGATTCTGAAACCGCAATGTAGGCACCTACTCATATTTTCACACGTTTTCCTCGGTGACCCGGTGTGTTTCAGTCTTATGGCTGATTAGGTAAGTCGGTAGCCTCTATAACACATAGGAAGGAACTCTTCGTCAATTATCTATCGAAAGTTTTTTTTTTTTTTAATATGTATTCAAAAGTATTGCACTTAATAATTCAAAAATACTTGAATAAAATCTCTAATCTATAGACTTAATTCAGACAAAACAAAATTTAAGTGAAAAAAAACAGCAAAATGTTAACAAAAAAAATCATCTCAGTTCAAAAGATGATGTATTATTCGACCTCCAAAGCATCATTCCATCATCAGACGCCTCATCTCAACTTATTTGTCACATTTCACTTCATTCAAAAAATCAAACTGTCAAGTTGAACACATTATTCAGGTTGATGACCTCCATAAAGTTCGTACCCGTTTTTTTTTATTATTTTTTTTTTTTAATAATTCAGCTTATTTCAAGTCTTTAAAGAATTCAATCAAACCTTAACTTCATGAGAATTTTCGATCTAAAGCCACAGCAGCTAGACACATCCATAAACACCGAGCCTGCTAAACATAAAACCGCAGAAATAAATACTTAAACGTAAAAGAAGAAGGCATAGAGGAAGACGAGGAAAAAAAAAAAAATAAGAAAAATAAAAGAGATGAGGTTATTCCCTGTTACATGATAAGAATACCAAAACAGGTTGAAATTGTACACGTTTTCCAGCCATGCAAGAATATATACGTATCAAGAAACTTTATTACTTTATTCGCTCACGAAGGTATACCTAATGCGAAGATTCTTTTTTTGTGTAGGTACTTATTTTTTTTTTTTTTTTTTTTTTTTTTTTTGTTTTACAAAAAGTTGTTCTGCCACTTTTGTATAATTTCTTTTTCATGTTTTTTTTTGTTTTTGCAATCTACTTTAACAAAACAAGAGTTTTCTATACCTATATATATAGAATACCTATAAGAAGAGAACCACCATTATTGGGACAAAAAAAAATATCTTCTACCATCACTCCTTATTTAAAGTAGGTATAGGTATGTGTTGCTAGATGGGCTATGTGGAGTGCGATGGTGCTTAAGTGGCATCTCACCGTCGCTGTCAGCATTATCACCATCATCATCGCCATATGCATGTACATATGTTTGTATCTATGTAAGTTCCCCGTAATTCAAGGCCAGCTTGTTCATACAGTCGTTATAGGCCACAATTCAGGGCACTGGAATTAGAGGGGCGTTATGACGAATGGTCTTGAAAGTTTCTCCGAAATAATAAGTTTAAAATATTCTAATGATTATGTTTTTGTAAAGATTTTTCCTTTTCAAGATACATGAGAAGATAGTAAAGTAAGCACTGCACTGCGGATTGAGTTTTGAGCATTCTGTAATCGGCATGACTATTTTTTTTTACATATAGGCCACGGAAATTCCTGACATTTAAATTTATTTGACATTATCAATTTCCAATTATTGGATACTGGCAACTTAAATTGACCAAACCCAGACGCCAATCTAGGGACTTTTGGAGGTTGGTCTAGCGACTTTTCATTTCAGCTTGTAGCAACACTGGCCAATGATTTTTATAAACAATACTTTGATAGTCGACTTTTAATAAAGTAGTCGTTTTGATCAGATTGTGGATTAAGGAATGTTGTTACCAGGGAGGGGGGTTGTGAACAGACAGTGAATAATAATGTGCTCTTATAAACAAACTAAGTGTCGCTCAATGTGGGATTTTTCAAATTTTCTCAATATTATACAGGGTGATTCGCATAATGTTTTGGCAAAAGGTTTGGTCTAGACAATACAATATCTTATTAGAGGAGCGGTTCCAATCCCCCCGCTCAGGCGGGAGGTGCAATTTTCTAAAAAAAAAAAATTACTTTAAACAGAAAAAAAGATAGAAAAATAACAATAAAACTCAAAATTCCTTGTTATGCCTTTCTGTAAGCCCAGAAATCTCTTATTTTCTTGTCTTAAGGAAAATTAGTTTTCAAATTAAGTACAATTTTTGTTTTCAAAACTCAATGCTCTTACCAGTTCTTATTATAATACAAAACACTGCATGGTTCCAGGACTTTTCCTTTTTTTTAAACAAAATGAACATTCATAAAAAAAAAAACTATGAAATAAACTTTATTAACGTCTCTTTGGCGTGATGAGATTCTTCGCAGTTATACTCTCTTACTCTTAGACCCCGACCTCAGCAAGAGGTGTTGAAATGTAGTGGAAAGGAACTAACGAAAGCAGGAATGAAAATTTCAAGACTTGATTTTTGACGTTTCTGATTTTACAACCGCAAAAGTTCTTTAGTGTTAGCAAACATTTTTGAATTGGAAAATTGTTTTTCGAAATCGAATATACGTACGTAGTATACGAGTATATTTGAGATTATTTTCCCACAAAACAACCCTAAATTCCATGCGCTGCAGAATACCGAAAGGAAGTACGTATGCATTTTCGCCAACCCGGGCAATCACGAACGTACATACGTGCCTGTCAAAAAGGCAAAAGAGTTAACTCGGGTTTAACTTTAACAGCGCACTGAAAAACTCACCCTTAATAGTGAGTAAAAAATTTGCAACTCAATTTGTTTGTTATAAAATTCTCCACAAGAAGACATTTATTTTAAACTTTCTGGTGTTATATTTTTGGTGCTATACAGCGTTGACGTCAGAAAAAAGCTGTAAAAAACAGAGTAGTTTTGAAGCGCTAAACTGACAGATAAAAAAGGGTCCAATTGTTTTAAAAATGTTTTAAAAATATAAGACCTAAGCCTCTGACCCGGAGTGCAAGAGTGACATTTTTGTGTTTGACTGCCCTAAATCTTTCTATGACCAAAGTTTCATCCATGTACCGATGAGGTCGAAAAATATGTTGCCAGCTCTCCGGCTATTAGGTCGCAGTGCAAAACCACATATTTATTAGGGGTCCTCATGCAAACGCAGAAAACCCATAGAAAGCTTAGAAACGATAGAATTTTCTATCGGTAGAAATGAACTGTCAAAAATTGTATGGGAAAAATTTTCTGCAAAATATAGAATTTTATCTCACAATTTTGAAGCGGAAAGCGTAGAAAAAAACCCTTAGAAACTTTGTGACGTGTAATATGACATTTGACTTAACTTAGCTGGTTGTTTCTATCGTTTACGCAAAAATTTCTAATGGGGTGTTCATGTAACCTTTTGCGTAAAATTATATTTTTCTACAAAGCGAAAAATTATCTCGTTACATGAATACCCTTATTATTCATCGTCCCGTTATAAGTTAAACAAATTTGAAAAAACAAAAACGTGACGAGGCGGTAAATGCTTTTTTGATTTTTATAAAGATAGAATAGAATAGATCTCTTCACGCAAGTCTCAATTTTCCCTCCCTTTGTTAATCAGGCTTCAAATCTTCGAATTTTTGACGTTAAAAGACACCGAGAATGATAAACACTCTTTTTGAAAGTAACAACATTTTGGCCTAAATTTTGTGAAGACTTAAGATTTTTTTAGTGCGTGTTGGGGGAGGGGGGTGTTGGATTCACCCCATTTGCCACCATCTTGGAAAAAGGGCGTTAGAAGTAATCAACCATATCTTAAAAAAATGATTGTGTAGAACTAAAAATGAAAAAGTTATAATTAAAGACAGACACATATTTTCTTCGAAAACTCTTATTTTTATGGGTTATATTTCTTATTCTATTGCATGTAAACTTTCAATGATATTTTTCTTGAAAATGCTTGTGTAGATTTCATGACTTTAAAGAAAAAAAAGTGTCTTAAAATACATTTTAGGGGAATTAAATTTTTTAGTAAGTGGTATTGTTTTTTATTTTTTATTGTGAGGCTAACAGTTTTAAATATATCGCGGCCGTCAATGCCGCCAAAAAACTATTTTTATTTTTCTTCCTCTTCTCTGCCCCACCCCGGGGCCACCCACCCCCTTTTCACCTTCCCCCCCTCCTCCTTCTCTATCATCCTCCAACCCACCACCGACTATTCTTTAACTGTGAAAATATTGAGGAACAAAGTTTTGGAGCAGGTCTCATCCCCGAAAATACTCACTTTGAGTTCTTGCGATAAAAAATCAAATGTTATCATTTAAGGTGCAGGGAAATAATTCCAAGGGAATCTACCCATGAGCATTTATTTCACTTTTAGTGGGAATGGGCTCCTTTTTTCAAAGTGGGTTTGATTCCCGGCTGGAAAAATGCCCAGTTTCGGTCTAGTTTCAACACGGCACTAGTCAGTTTTCTTTAAGGAAAATCTAGACGAGGAAAACTTGTCAAATATACGCCAAGTCCTTAAAAGTTTTCAGTAGGTAAAATTTGGACGAGGAAAATTTTTCATACTCTCGTGAGGTTCTCGCTCGTAAGAACTTGTTGGAAGTTTTCGGCATCCTATCAGACTAAGCACTATCGCAATTGATACATATGCAAAATTTTAACTAAACAAATTGAATCGATGAATCGAAAAAAACAAATTTTAACTTTTATTATAATTGATCAGTTTTGGTTTCATAAAAAAAGTTAAAAATTTCACGCTCTTGCAAATCCTGCCAAGATATATGTACGTACATAGGTATTTACTTTCGAGAATCTCTATTTTCACACCCCCGCCAAAGGCAGTTTAAAAAGCCTTTGGCGGGGGCATTAAAATTAATCAAAAATTATAATTTACTGTCTTAAACTATATTTACTTATTACCAGATGGTTCATCTCAAGTGTTTCATATCGGTTGTTTTTGTGGTGGGATGTAGTTTAGATTTAGCTCATTTTTGTACACGATACTAAATCAAATAATATGATAATAAGAGTATTTTACAAAAATGCCCAGTATCATACTAAAATTGGTTTAATATCGTATTAAATTCATAAAAATTTGCGCTATTATTTTTATTATTCAGGTTTTTATTTTTAATCTCAGTTATTTTACTATCGGATCACACCCGATACTAAAATAATACCCTTTTTTAATGTTTCTAACAAAAATATGAACAATTCTAGTTTTTATTGTTCAGGGGCCTAGAGTGGTTTTTCTGACGATGCGAAAGGGTTCATAATCGACAAGGCTCTAGTTTTGGCCATTACTCAGCCATGCTAGGGCCTTGCCAGAATCTATTTAAAACTCTCTAGTGCCACGTCGAAAACTAGAATATTTTTCTGCGCGGGTTCCTACCGAGATTCCTATACTGAGAATGAATTTCCACTTTGAAAGGTGGAGTCTCTGCCGACTAAGTGTGAGAAATAGTTACACTTCTATGATTTTTGTTTAATTATTTTGTAGTTATTTAAGAAAATTAAAAAATCCCGTCCATTATGCTCCAATTTTCAAAATCTTGTTCTTAATAAAAGAACTGCATGCCTAGATTTCGATATTTTTGAACCAGGTTTATGGTTTGAGATTTTGGAAATGGCGTTAGGAAATACATGGACACTGAAAAAATCGGATGAAAATCTGCTAGGGTGCTTTGAGAGGAAGATTCTTCGTGTGATTTTCGGTCCGGTGTGTATCGAAGGAGTGTGGGGGAGAACATTCAACGACGAGCTATACGGGCTATACAGCGACGTTGACCCAGTAAAAAAGCTGAAAATACAGCGGCTGAGATGGCTGGGGCACGTGGAGCGTATGGACAGCAACACACCTGCCCCACGAGTTTTCGAATCCAACCCCGATGGTCTACGCAGCAGAGGAAAAATCCGTAACAAGTGGCGCGCACAAGGGACAGAGAGGAGGGGCTGTGAGCGCCATCTAAAGTAAAGTAAGTAAGTAAGTAAGTTAAGAAATATCCCCCAAGGAAAAAACGCCCAAATCGATTTGGCCCAAGAAAATCTGAACACCCAAGGTAGTTTAATAGGTACACATGAACTGAAACCACACCAACTGGCAACATAGGCGCCTGCCTGGCGATTGAGCGTACAGCGTACAGCGTGAGCGGGACAGAACCCCAAAAAGAGAGTTAAAATCCTTGAACCTGCGAAGTGGGCCACCCAAGGTACTTTTTATTACCCAACTGATACCATAGGCGGCAGCCTAGCGACAGAGCATACCCTAAGCCAATTATAGAGTTATAGTTCAAAAAATATTAAAAATTTGACCAATTTAAGGTGAGAAACAATTCCACAAAATTTAAGGTGAAATATATTCTCGCGCTCGGTGGTAATCGATTCCACTTTGAAAAGTGGAGCAGATTCCAACTAAAGGTGAAATAAATTCCCATGTGGAGCCGATTCCAGTGGAATTATTTCCCTGCACCGTCACGCTGACGTCTCGTTTTCTCATCGTATTGTGAAACAGGCTATATAGCTATTTCCAAAAAAAAGGGATAATAAATTAAAATAGCTGCACGAATTTTTTTTTTAATCTTGAGAAACTTCTGGTTCTCTTAAAACACCTGGGACTTCCAAAATAAAAAAAAAAGATTAGGTAGGTAATTTTCAAAGAAAGTGGGGTGCTTTTTGTTAAACGTAAAAAAATTAAACTTGAGCAATTAATACTAATAAAACTCGTAGATTCGTAAAGTATAGAAATATTTCATCTACAGGGCGCCAAGTTTGCTCGAACCCACATAGTGCAATTTTGAGTTGTTCTCGTCCACGTCCTACAAAACAGCACATTCCGAATCTGTGTAGGTATACTGTATCTAACCATAAAATCCAGAAAAGAAAGGAGATGTTGTATCTGTATCTATCTACGAAAATATGTTATATCTATATTTATAGGCATATACACCTATTCTGTGTGAAGGTTTTGTATTTTGTTTGTTCTTTTGTATATTTGGTTTACCTCCATCGAACAGACATTCTTTAGCCGGTTTTTTTTTTGTGAGAGGAGAACTGCAAAACAAGAGAACCCAGAATATAGAAAACAACGGGGAAGGAGTGCTGAGCTGAAGCTATTAGGCTCTGAAACTGAAGCTGATTATGCGGTATTCTGGTTTTTATGGGATCATTTTCCATTTTGTTTCTTTTGTTTTTCCACTATTATGTATGTATGTATGAATTTTATATTCTGTCTATGAATTCTGTTGCAATTTTTTTTTTTGTTGCTAAATGCAATTTTCTATACAAAAATATGTGTACGTATGTACCTAAGTTGATATTATATGTACATATTTACCAAGTATACCTCGTTATGTATGTTTTTGCACAAGACAGTTATCTGGGTGCAGTGTTTCTGGTCGCTATAAGATTTAGAAACATGCCAGGTATTATTATGTACCTAGACATGAGTGTATAGAGGTATTTGATGCTCAGGAAGAAAATGCAAAAGTAGGTAGGTACCTACCTAGTTAGTTAGTTGTTCTTACTTGAGCTGATTTCTAGAGAGCAACTTGAATATTAAATTAATTGTTTGTGCATAAATGTTCTCAAATTAAAAAAACAAAATATATGTAGATAGGTACATATATGAACAATACAGTACATATTTACAACTATAATAATTGTATATACCTACATAAAATTAGTTCTAGAATTTCAATACTTTTAAGGATAAGTGTTTTTTTTATAAGAGCCCTATATCATTTTAAAAATGTTAAATAGTATCATACTAAAACCCTAATATTAGGCTGTTTAAAATTTTGCACCAATATTTCGGAAACGGTTTTATCAATTTACCTGTCGGAGAGTAAAAGAAATATTCAGCCCTATCACGAATTCCATCGTAATCGGAAACTTCTAACGAATCCCTAAAAAACGGATAACAGAATCCATCGTAGTGGAAAATCCCATACAAATTGCAAATGCGAACGGATTTGGTGATAGTTTTTTCGGGATTCGTAAAATGTGTCCGATTACGATGGAATTTGTGAAAGGGCAGATTGGGAAGATTTAGGGCCAGTTTCACAGTCGCAGTAGTGGCACTTAAGAGCGCAATATAGGATACAAAATGCGAATTTTGGTAGTGCCTGAATAAGTTCTACTTAAGTCCCCCGTGTTCGAAACTTAAGTGTTACTAGAAATAATCAACAAATTCCATTATGCAAATCTTAAGGGCATGTTATTCCGGTAAGCGTTCAGTGTGAAAATGGCCCTTTAGGCTCTCCCAAACCAACGCGAAAAATTCGCCGACGGCAGTTATTATATTATTGTCATTATTTATTTGTCATGTTTGTTATCATTGTGAATGATTCGCCCTGCAGGCCGAATGTTTCGCGTTAGTTTATAAAAAAAAAAAATCGGGTGGCACAACGGCTCACGAAGAACCAGGGCCTAGTGACTAACAACTCGCAACCATTCCTGTGTGCGCCTTTCGACAGGAATGGAAGGGACCTACAATTTTATGCCGAATCCGAACGGCTAGACGAGAAGCACTTATTCGTGACAAGTGATACTCTTGGAGGATTTGTCAATTCCTCGCAAGAGGCAGTAGCCCTGAAAAAAAACTTTTTAGTTTTTAGGTGGACGAGGCTGGGAAGCGATCCCCGTCCACCTAAAAACTAAAAAGTTTTTTTCGCGTTAGTTTGGGAGAGCCTTTAATCTTTATTTGAGGAATTGTCGTGGATTTTGCTTACGAGAATTCACGGTTGTAAAAATGCCAAGTTTCTGTCTAGTTCGAGCAAGGCACTATGTAAGTTTTCCCAAGGATAATTTGTCAAATGCTCGTCAAGCATTTGCAGGTTTCCAGTACCAAATTCTTACGAGGAAAACTTTTCAAATACTCGTAAGGCCCACCCTAGTAAAAATTTGTTAAACATGTTTCGGCTACTGCCTCTTGCGAGGAATTGACAAAAGTGTTCTTCGTCTAGCCCTTCGAATTCGGCATAGAAATTGTAGGGCCCCTCCATTCCTGGGGTCACAAGCAGACAGGAATGATTGAGAGTTATAAATCATTGACAAAAGTGTAGTTCGTCTAGCCCTTCAAATTCGGCATAGAAATTGTAGGGCCCCTCCATTCCTGGGGTCACAAGCAGACAGGAATGATTGAGAGTTATAAATCACTGCCCTGGTTCTCCACGAGCTGTTGCGCTATAATATTTATTTTTAAACCTGGAGAAATGCAAGTTTGTAGTGAAGGGACGTGCAGAGCGAATAAGAAAGGAGCAACATTTTGGTACGAAAAACAAGTAGAGCCACACTCGAACATTAATAAATACCAATTTAATTAATTTAATTTTGGTGATACTTTATTTTTGTTTGGTGAATAAAATTGGTACCAGAACCAGCCCGCATCAGACAATTAAAATCAGAGCTCTTAAAGAAAATTGTTTCTGGTTTTTCGAGTCTAAAACTGAAAAAGCACTACTATAGGTACACTTATTTACGTACAATCATCCGATAGGTTTGTTTACGCCATGTGCGATTGAAGCAAACGTTACTCCCGTGTTAGTTTAGTTAAAAATTAATAACCTCAAATCGTTTTTTGTCATATTCAAACGTGCATTGCATTTAAAAAAAACCTGAGGTCTTACAGGCATATAGTTAAAACAATTATTATTATTATAAAATTCATCAATTTGAATGGAACAGTGCTTTCCAAGTGCAAAAAGTTTAAATATCTTGGGTCAATGGTCAATAGCAAAGAATCTTGTGATGACGACATCAACATCGAGTAAGCGTAGGGTGAATGAAGTGGCGGGAAAACTCTGCCATCTTCTACACGGCAGTTGTTCGTCCAGCGCTTACATACGGTTCACAGTGTTGGACAATGTTCAAGAAGTATAAGAGTAAATTGACGGCAGCTGAAATGAAGATGCTTCGCATGACAGCAGGAGTGACAAAGTGTGATCGAATAAGAAGCAAGAGAATCCGAGGAAGCCTACACGTCAAAAATACCATCATAGCTGGTACTGTTATGTACAAAGAAGATGCCATGAGAACCCAGTTCAAAATGCAATAGCACAAGACGTTCCAACACTATCGCGGAGGAAAGGCAAGCGCAAAATCTCCTGGATGAAATAAATGCAACGACACCTGCATTTAGTTGGCCCCAGACATGGAACAATCCAAAACCGGGAGGCCTGTAAACATTTTCTGGGATCAGCCCGGCGAACCCCACAAGTGGAACCCTAGGAACCCTCGAGATCATGACAATCGCCGGTTAAATGAAGAAGAAGAATAAAATTCAAACGTGCGCACATGGCAAAAACCAGATAACGGATTTTGAGCTGTTCAACACCAAAAATTACCTCATGAACAAAATGTAAGCTTTTGAAACCAACAAAAATTTGAACTTTTCATTTTAAACATTTTAAAATTCAAAGAGCTCATCATCGAAAGTTAAAGAGTTTAAAGTTTTGTATTGGTCTCAAAAATTACAAAATTGAAAATATAAAAAAGTGACTTAACAGAACGATAATTTAAGATGTTTTGAAAAAAAAAAAAAATACAAAAAAGAAGCAGTGATTCATGACAAGTATGATTGTGTTGAAGTACGCGTGTGTGTATGTTTATAAGTTATACGTTCCTTAAAAGCGAAGTTTAGCAAGTTAAAAGTTATCCGCTCGCCATGACAAATTAATGAATTCAAATAATGAGTTGAAACGTGTCTTAGTGTTATTTTGCCGGTATTATGCGTTTATAAATAGGGATGTAAATGCTAAGGTTCAAGTTGAACATATACTCGTATGCATTAATTTTTCCTCTGCTAACAGTCACATATAAGTGCTTATGTTGAACTTACATATTAACGTATGATTCTTTTTAAATAATGGGCTATTACTCTATTCGAAGAAAAAAATTGTTATAATACCAAGCTCTCTTAACAATGAAGAAGCCTAGAACTGCGACTATCAAATTGGTTTGCCTACTTAAATTAAGATTCACGTCCATTCGTTCCACCTATTTGTAAATGCAAAACAAATATTCGCCATAGATTTTATAATTAAAATTCTAACGACAACAAGACTATTTTTGATTGTTGTCAAAAATTAAACTATAAACTCCCATACTTGGGACACCATTTGACAAGTAGTGGAGAGAACTAACGGATTTTAATGGGCTATAAATAATTATCTGTTGATACTGAGTCAGTATCAGTATACAGAATTTAGTTTCAAAGATGATCAGGCATACTCTACTGTATTGATTTGAAATATAATTTCTTTGAAGCTTTGCATTCGAAGAATGGAAAATGGTTTGAGGCAAACTTAATAAATCATTCACAATCGAATCGTATTGCGCAGAAAAGGGCGCGGGACAACTCAATGGCTCCTAGCTGTTATGGAGTCATATGTGACTTAGGAAGCAAAAGGTTGTTTTTTGCTTGTGTACATATCAACCAGTATAGGTTCAATTTATTTTGTGATATTTTTTTACGTTCTGTGAACTAATATTAATCAGTATTTATCAGTATACGGTCTAATCTCTGAGGCAACCTGTTAAAAAGTAGTATCTTATACACCTCTTATAGATAATTTTCTAAGCTACAAATATATTTATTATTCTATAGCCGTAACGAAATATTCAGAAAATAGAATTTTATGGGACATTTAGCCAACAACCAACCACCCCCCCTCCCATCATTTATGCTCTTATGTGAAGATACCGAAATCAATAGGAATTTGTGTGTAATGTTTTGTGTAAATTAATAAATCTAGCCTTCTCCTTTGTTATTGCTTTTATTGGTATTTTACAGACGTAAAAAACTAGACTTAAATATCTAATCTTTAGAAGTTTATATTTTATAGGTCATAGAGCTTGAAAGCAATTACTTTTGTTTTATAAGTACCTTAAGATTATTTGAAAAAAAAAAAAAAAAAATATTTAAAGTACTAAAATATCGTTGCGTCATTGAAGAGAAACACATATCATAATGTACCTACAGGTACCAAACTGATTTTTAAATATCAATCATGAAGATTCTGATGTGGGAAAAGAAACCTCTACAAAAAAAAAAAGCTTGTACTATTAATTAGTGAGTTATGTATTTTGGTTGCGATGACATCTTTCTATCAATAGCTATTATATGAGAAATAACAACTGCAACGGAAGTCCCTTACGTAAGTTGCTAGCCATTTCCACACCACTTGTCTTTTTTTCTCAGGCTATCAATAATAAAGTAATTAATAGAGTTTTGTTATTACTGGGCAGAAAACAAGGGGTAAGATTAAAACAGGAGTTGCCTAATAAGAATAGACACAATAGCTTCATATGCTTTAAAAATATTAGTAAACTTATGCTTTTCTAGGATAGAATCATCATCATTAAAAAAATTCATCAAAATCTCTTCAGCCGTTTTGGAGAATGTCATAAATAATCTCAAGTTTTTTTTATCACAAGGTATTGAAATCTATTGTTATAATAATGAGATTTTCCTCAACAGCTATTAAATTTTGTTTGACAGGTACCGTTATTATGTCCTAAAAAAAATTAAAATATTCTAGTTATCAAACGTTATGCGTAGCCATAAAACGAGTAGAACTCAAGATATAACCCAGCATCAACTCCCAAATTTTGCTGCTGGCTCTTGAACTATTAGGCTAGGTTAGGTTGAAGTGACTGTCAGCACAGAACTGAGTACTTCATATTACATATTTCTGAACGAGCCCATTAGATGTTTTTAACGTTTTATACTACTTTTTCACCGACGGTTTCCACCAAAGAAAAGGATTAAAAAGAGGATTTTGCAAAACATTCAAATGGTGTTTAATTTTTTTGATATGAAGTTGAGACAGTTTTTTTTTTTAATTTCCAACTGTCGACGAAAGAAAATGGCGTTTAAATGGGTCTGTTTCACGATTGTTCTCCGAAATAAAGTAAGTTTGATTTGACAAACACACACTACGTTTCCACCAGACACTAAACCGAGATTTAGCAAGATTATCACAAATCTCCATGAAATCTCGAAGATTTACCACACAAATTTTAATCTCTTCAAATGAAGATTTCAAATAAAACTCATTCAAATCTACTTGAAAACATAAGTTTGTCAAATCAAACAAACTTTTTTTTCGGAGAATAATTGTGGAAGCGACCCATTTAAACGCCATTTTCGTTTATTGACAGATGGAAATGTAAAAAAAAACTATCTATCTCACTTCCACTTCATTAAAAAAAAAATTAAACAACATTTGAATGTTGTGCCATAATCCACTTTTTGATCTTTTTGTGCAGTGGAAACACCACCCAAATCGCATTGCCTAAATCTCGGTTTAGTGGATGGTGGAAACGTAGTATAAGGGAACCATAAATTTGCACAAATCAGACATTAGCGAAGAATATCGGAAAAGAATTGAATGAAAAAGATCGGTACTTTATGATTTGCGAGTGATATTTTAAGAACCTTGATTTTCTATTGGGTCTGTGAAAACTTAAAATTAATTAGTTACTTACATAATTTCCAATCAACTTAATAAACGAATATTTTTATGATTAATCTCATGATTTGAAATAAGATTACTTTCGGTTCTATATGGACGGTGGAAACCTTATATTAAAGGATTTTAAATTATTTTAAAAAGAAGTTCCTTTCTATAAGTAACAAAGTGCGAGACAAGGGGGCCGATCAGGCGTCGTGTGAGGAAATAAGATCGAATTTTAATTTCACCCAAATATTAAAAGAAAAAATGTACTTTGATTCAAACAAAGGCAAAGTTAAAAAAAATGTTTATATCATAATATACACAATTATAAAAAGATTAAATTTAACTAACAACGTATATTGTATGTACTTGTAGATAACATAGCTCCAAACAACCGATAACACAAATGTCATTCGTGCATCGTCGTCGTCGTCGTAACATTTAAGATGATGCGATAAGGTTTTTTTTTCTTTTAATTTGTTTCGCAAAAATTTTCCAAAACAAAATAATACAACAACGTTACCAACACACAGACATCAGCTTGTATATTATTGTATTATAAATGTCATAAAAATATATGGATGGATTTCAAATGAATGAGTAACCTTCTTGTTATAAAATTGTATGACATGGTATCTATTTCTAGTATCACGTTTATTATATTGCAGTTACTTGAATTCTTTGTTTGTTTTTTTTTTTGTATAGCTGTGAGCAGCTGATTCAAAGGGGTCTATGAATAACTAAGAAAAATATAACTGGAACTGTGCGCCATTGGATTTACTTAGATGTAGGTATACGATAACAACATTTACAAAAGGGCACACGTTTTTTTCATTGCCAGAATTATGCAGAAAAAGAAATTTGCCTACGTAGGTATATTCTTTCTAGGTATACATAGGTAAAATATTGAGATGGCATCATAGTTAACATGCAGAGATGATGCTAATATAGATTATGTATGTAGGTAAGACCTTACTTTTATGAATCATTTTTGCTCATATTCCATTTTTATATTTTTACTAGCTGACCCGGCAAACGTTGTTCTGCCATATAAATTATTTAAAGGGAAATACCGAATATATTGTTAGTGTGTTTGAATTTTTCAACGATCGATAAAGTTGATCGGATATGATCGATAATATAGAACGATTGTTAATAAATGAAATAGAACGAATATAGATATTTGAACAAAAGTGTGTTTGACGTTTATGCTACCGGCAATGACAGTGCCTTTTGTCATTCGATAAACGTTCGTGACTCTTGTGTTCTATTGCCGGTAACCTTGAAACAGCTTGACACAACCGCCGCGCCGTTGACAAATGGTCTTCCCAAGCCGGAGTATGATAACGGTTCATTCTTTGGTGAAGATAAAATGGATATGTGGGGATGGGATCTATGAAAAAGTAATTGAGCGCCGTAGTCGATGACTGCCGATAAAAATAAAAAACACCATCCATTCATTCAGTTTCTTAATTTAATATCTTTCATTAATGTAAATGACATATTCATTGTTTGAACTCTTAACAGTTAAATGTGAAGTGAAATCAGTTTGTATTTTTATCGTAAAGTAGAAAGATGAAATCAAAAATATCAATCTCAATTTCCAAGAGCAATTATTGAGTGTATAATATTTTTTATCAGTCCGTCTGTAGCCAACAGAAATAAGCTGACCCGCCAAAACGTTGTTCTGCAAATAAATTATTTCTGGTGAATATTGGGGTTGTTAAATAAAAATAACGAATGTATTGTAAGTGTGTTTGAATGTTTTGAAGATCGATTAAATTCTTGATCTTCATCAAGAAATGGACTGTGTTGGCATTGTTCTTTGCAACACTCACACAAATCATCAGTTTAGCTATTACACGAATATAAACACCATAGCAATAGGAACAAAATGTTGATTGAAATGAGGTTTAACTGACTTTTGAAAAATTGGCCCTTATTTTTTACGAACATTTCACAGTCACAAAACACGTAAATATTTCTTGTAAATTAAAATAAATCGTGCAAAACGTTGCACATACTGCGTTATGATTCATCATAAATAGAGAAAATAAATGTCAAAGTGACGCAAAACGTCAATGAATAAGTTCGGTGGCATCTGTCATTTAACAACACAAATAATTTCGTTCTGTGGGTTAAATTATTTGAATATTGTTCATACAAAAATACTAAAATCGTCATTAAAAAATGGGTGGTTGGTGTAGGAGGGTAAAATGTTGGGGTTATAGGTATTTTAGGATGTCAAATCAAAAAAAAAAAAATACAAAAAAAAAAATTCGGGATAGGGAGACCCTTATCACCTAGAGGTATGAAATATACTCTAAAACCAAATGTACACATAAAAAAAAAAATAAATAAATAAATAAAGACTTACAATCAAATTGCCTTGATGTGGGATTCAATAAAACGAAGTAAATGTCTTACCTGAAAATAAATGAAAACAAATTGATTAATTACGATATTTATATAAAAAATAATATTTTTTGTTTAGTATAAAAACTAATTAATTTATTTGTATACAAAATTTAAGTAAAAGTTTTAGACTAGGAGCCTGCAGCAATTTGTTAGGTGTGAGAGATATCAAAAAGTCTATACAAATGGTCTATAATATTTATATGCAAATATAAAATTCTTGCACATCGGAGTTAGGGCCTTTGCATGTAATACTGAATGTTTTTACAATGCAGCCCTTTTAAAATTATTTATCTGTTTCCTTAGGTTATTTTATTTTATTATAAAATTATTTATCTGTTTCCTTAGGTTATTTTAAGATTAAAACTTATTTTAAAATCGACAATGACACTTTTTTTTAATCAAAGGACAAAAAACCATTACAACAGAGATTCCGTTTAACACCTAGTGATAGTAACGGAAATTTGAAGTTATCGATAATTGGATGAAACTTCTCACACCGAATGATTTCAAGCTTTAAAGTACCAAATAATACTCGTCCCCCACCTCGGTTCCAAGGCTAAGGTCTTATTTACGAAAACAACGTACAAAATAAGGACATAATTGATGAAACCGGAGTGGCAAACTATTTTATATTCTAGAACTAACAAATTCGGGGGTTGGCCTTGGAAGTGACATTCGTTAATATAAAACAAATAATGAATCATAATTATTTAACTCGAACAGCAGCAAAAAATGAGGCGCTTTACTCTGTGAAAAGTATATTTACATCGAGATATTTTACATCATTGTGTGAAATGTAGTAATTACTTAATAAGAGGCATTGGTTAGGTTTTATTTTTGTCTCGTCTAGTTATTAGTTGTTTTTTTTGGAAAAAACTGTTCATCCGAAAGGAATTTTAATTAAACATTGTTTGGTTTTTAATGAATAGCATTTAAAGTGGCGTTTTTTTTGTTTTGAATACCTAGTCTTTTTGCAAGAAAATTGATTTATCAAAGACATAATATGCCAACTTATAAAAAAAATGTGAAAGGCATAAGGTTTAAGAAATTTAACATGATCTGAATAAAACATTAAAGACGGTTTGATATTGGTGAGATATAATCAGGGTTTTAATCTGCAGTTCTAAAATTGAAATGTCTGAAATCGAATTATAGTGCTCACAGGAATAAGCCAATAAATTGACTTGTCAGAAATGTCAAATCTTTCTAGCATGTGCGCGATTCTTCCAAATATGTGCGATTCTCTCAAAGTGATACCAAATGTCGAATATTATTTTTGTGATTTATTTACGCAGATGGTAAATCAAATCCTATCACATGTGACTGTCACCCCGTTAACAAGCAGTATCGAAAGCTCGAATTGGATTAGGGCCAGATTTTAGACCTAAGTTTTTCGTCACGTGAGTTGATAGCCCCATTTGAAGTTGAGTTGATATGGTGTTGAGATTACAGTTGAAGGAATCGCTTCAATATATTTATTTCACACAAAAAAAAACAGTTAAAATTTAATGAATTTTAGTACATACTTCGCATAGCTATCAAAAAAAAATCAATAACTTTACTCGCACATGTTCAAAAACACTTTCGCCAACACATCCATCAGACCGACTAACTCTTCGACCCAAGTTTTTTTTATCAACAATTTCGACTCGACTCCGCTCCTGAAGTGGAATCGAGTCGGTTGAAGCTCATTTCAACTCAATAAAGGTATACAAATGGTACAAGCGAGTTTGAAGCTCGATTGAATACATCATGAAAACGGGATATGTCACAAATCACCTTACGCGATTCCACCCTAGCAGTTGTAAATCTACATTCCCGCAGTTATTATTTTTCAAAAGAAATTACATATTTAAGATGAAGTGAAAACACCTAAGATGAGGTCGCAATAAGAACTGTAATTTCAAACAAAATTCTTTCAGAAATAAGCGTTAATTTGCTTAAATTTATGAAATGAAAAATTTGAACCAGACAAGCATGTTGATTAATTTGAACAAAATTAACTGGAACAGAAAAAGACAAAAAACTTATCGATACAGATTTGGAAAGAAATCTTCTTTATCTTTGAATCGGTAAGTTCTGCGGTGTCGAAAGATTACAAGAAATAATTTTTTTTTTTAAATGGCATCACATTTGAAAACCAGCGAATATTATCCGCTCCTCTGCATGCAACGGTATTTTGAAAAAAAAAAAACAATATTTTTGATTTTTATGCTTGAACTGTAAAAACAGAATAAATAAATAGGAATTACAAAATCCATAATTTTTCCCTAAAACAGGACCCCAAATATTCTATTGAAAATATTTTAGTGCTTTCCCGCGCAGGAAAACATTCTAGTTTTCGACATGGCACGGGAGAGTCTTAAATAGATTCTGGCAAGGCCCCAGCATGGCTGAGTAATGGACAAAACTAGGACCTTGTCGATTATGAGCTCTTTCGCCTCGTCAGAAAAACCACTCTAGGCCCCTGAACAGTAAAAACTAGAATTGTTCATATTTTTGCTAGAAACATTAAAAAAGGTTATTTTAGTATCGGGTGTGATCCGATAGTAAAATGACTGAGATTAAAAATAAAAACCTGAATAATAAAAATAATAGCGCAAATTTTTATGAATTTAATACGATATAAAGCAAATTTAGTATGATACTAGACATTTTTGTAAAATAATCTTATTATCATATTATTTGATTTAGTAGTTATGTAGGTATTTTTTTTAATAAATTTATTTTTATAGATATACATACAACTTTCAACTTGATTTTCTGACAACAAAACTACTATCTTCCAGCTTCGAAATAGCACCTTCAATGTATAAATTCCTTAAAGTAAAAACATTTAAGTTTTAAATCGATGACTTTCAATTGTTTTAATGTGGGGAGGACAATGCGGTATACGAAAATTAAATGACAGTTGAATTCATTCTTTAGAGAAACAATTCTCACAACCTTTTTCTTTTTTTGAAAGATTTCATGTAGAATTTTATACAAAATGTGAGACGTTCATGGCAATTTTTGTTGGCTCAGATCGATTAGAATTACTTCTTCATTCTTTCAAATAAGTTTTACTTTTTTCAAAATTCTGTTTTTAAATTTCGATTTTCAAAATAAAGCATATAGTATCTACTTAGTATGTTTGTTCCAGAAATCGCAACCAATCGATTTCAATCCAGATTTATTATTTCCACCTTTCAGGAGTGATTCGAAAGAAAAACCTATATGACTATCTTGGTAGGATTTGCAAGAGCTTGAAATTTTAAACTTTTTTTTGAAACCAAAACTGATCAATTATAATAAAAGTTAAAATTAGTATTTTTCGATTCATCGATTCAATTTGTTTAGTTAAAATTGTGCATATGTATCAATAACGATAGTGCTTAGTCTGATAGAATGCCGAAAACGTCCAACAAGTTCTTACGAGCGAGAACCTCACGAGAGTATGAAACATTTTCCTCGTCTAAATTTTACTTACTGAAAACTTTCAAGGGCTTGGCGTATAATCGACAAGTTTTTCTCGTCTAGATTTCCCCTAAACTGACTAGTGCCATATCAAAAATTGACAGAAACTGGGCATTTTTCCAACCGAGTTTTGATGTCGATTTTTGAAAACCCCTACGTAAACGAGGCTCTTCATGAGCCGTTGTGCCACCCGATTTATTTTTTTTTTTTACGTAAACGAGGGGTAATGGTAACAACACAAATTTTCTTGTCTGGTTTCGACCTTCATGCATGCCTTAAAAATAAAAATCTTTTTGGGAGGACCATAATCGTTAATAAAAAAATTCAAAAAGAAACGTCCCCATACGTTTGTTTGCAAATTTGTTACAAAAATTAACTTATTTTTAAAAATAGACCTATTTGGCTATTGAACAAAATAACTACATATTGACCAAACCTACATTATATGTACATGAAGAATGTATGTACTTATAGGTACTTATAGTTCCTTATAATTTTACTAAGAACCCTTATTTTGAAGTAAAAATCACTATGGAATATGAAATACTTAGTTTATTAGAGCAATTACAGGTAAATATATTTTTTTTAAACTAAATATCAATGGTAATTTACCTCTAGTGTATTTAATGCAATTATAATGATATTATATCCCACCATTCAATCACGAAGTAGAAATGAAAAGTTGTCATTAAAAAAACAACAACAACGAAACGAAAACAAAATAATGCACCGTCATTACGTAGTTCATGCAATGAAAATCACCTTCAACCGTGCTTCCCTTAATGCTATTATAAAATAGGTAAAACATATAAAAGTGTATCCGACCGATACATTATTATTGTTGTTGTTTCATTTTTTTTTTGTTTTGTATGTCAACGGCCTTGATGCAAATTATCACAATCGCCTGAGTGAACTGTGTAGAAGCCACATGGTATGCAAAGTATTGTGTCGTGCAACTGCTCGTATTGTTATATAATTACATACATATAAATATATGTTTATATATATGGTACGAATAGTTTTACGTTCATCATTCATGTGCTTGCAGTTCATGCTGCGACTATTTTTTTTTTTGTAGTGGGTAATACCAGATAATACGATTTACTTATTCAATGCTAATAGTTGTAGAAGATATAGTTACAAAATGGATAGTGATTTTAAATTGAAAGATACAAAAAAAATCAGACTCAATGTCAGCCATTTTGAATTGAAATTGAAAGCTCAAGCAAAAACTTAAACTACAATATTTTCTCCGTGGTTTCTTATATTATTTATATTTTGTTTGGGTCCCCGGCTGGAAAAACTTCAGGTTTCTGTCTAGTTTGGGCAAAGCCCTAGTAAGTTTTCAGTAGGGAAAATCTTGATTAGGAAAACTTGTCAGATACTTGTCAAGCCCTTGCTGGATTTCAGTACCAATAATTTAGACGAGGGAAACTTTTCAAAACATTATTGAGGCCCTCCCTAATAAAAACTTATTGAACATGATTCTGTACCTCATCAGGAATGTCTCTTGTACTCCAAAAATAATTTTGTTTTAAGAACCATGCAATTTGAGTATCATACGGCATTTTTTTCTCTCTTTCCTTGTGTTCTTTTTCATATCACACTTTTTACTATTATGGGTGTGAGACATTTGTAAAAGTTGTTATTCTACAACAATTCTGTTATATTCTGTATGGTATTTGTTATGCAATATGGTATGAAACTTATTCACTTTCGACATTGAATTGTTACATAGCAAGTTAGTCCAGTGGGTAGAGCATTGGAATGACAAGCAGAAGACCGCGGGATTAAGTCCCACATAGGCCAATTTTTATTTTGTTAGCCAGACTCGACAAAAGGCTTCAAAATCGCCAAGGCCCTTGGTGTAGCCTTTGCTTACCCTTACTAGCCCTTTGCCAGAATTTATGTTAAACTCTCTAGAGCCTTGTCAAAAACTAGATTGTTTTTCTGCGCGGAGTTTAAATTACAGCATTGCTAAAATTAAAAATTAGAATTAGTTTCTATATGGCTTTCAAAACTATATGATATCAGATATCGGAACTGAATAACGCCCGCCGCCACCGCGCCGCCCCGGGGTAAATTACTTCTATCACTTGCAACACTAACTCTCTGACTATAAACAACGAACAAAGAGAAATAATAGGAAAATTCTTACTTAATTGGTGACATTAAAAGTGTCAATACACTCTGTCTAGTTATATACTCGTACTATAGAAACAGTATAGTAACGAGATCAGCGGAGAGTGGGAGAGGATTTGAAATTCTTAAGTGGATGAGAGTTTTTGTTTAATTAAGTTTTTATAATTTGTATTGTTTTTTTTATAATTTAGAAATTTATCTTACTACGGTTCAGGTAGTTTGCATTTATTAGATTGTAATTGATAAATAATTAGGTGAAACTGAATTAGGAGCTGTGGATGACGTTGAAATAATAATAATTTGCTGATGAGTTATATTATTGCCTTTTTTTTATTTATGTCAACTAGATCGTGCAAGGTAGATAGGTACTTTTGAGCTAGTTTGAAAAGCCTTGCTATAATGTATTTTTTTTAAATTAATTTAAAACATTAAACTTTTGCTTTACTTTAATAGGTAGATAGAGCTTTAAATGAATCACTATACCACCACACTGAAAATAGCTGTTTGACGACTAAAACTTCGATATCCTAGATTTCCTTTCTAATTAAATAGTGAATTGAAATCATTAGAAAATATGAAATTATTTTAGGATATTTTTGAGCTCTGAAACCATAATACACAGCAAAATTAAGACGATACACACCATAAAAAAAAAAGGAATCCTCCCTTCGAGAGCTTGTTTTACATGGCCATCCGGCGCAATACAGAACAACCACGTCTTTTGTTTTGCGATAGCGACCTATAATTCATGAAACCGATGATTATTATTTCGTTGTATTTTAATGAAATATCGTTTTGAATAATGCCCAAAATAAAATCATCAAAGGGCACGGCCGGCAGTGCCCAGCCAAGTTCTGGCAGTACACCCTTTTTACAGGAACAAACTCAGGCGATTTTCGACCCCCCTCTAACTTCAGTACCAATTAAGTCAGAAACTTCAAACTCGCAGTATTTGCTAAGCTCATCAGGTTTAGACAACTCAACAAATATCAATTCCTTAACATCAGTGGTTCCCGAGATATAAGCCTGCAAAAATAGCAAAAACCGTAACTGGCTCACTGACAGATCATCAAAACTATGGAGCACTTCCCGACATCGTAGAATCTTGTAATTTCGCACAACGGTAGGCGTTGTGGTGTATACAAAGGAAAAAATCGAAAAATTAAGATTTTCCATTCAGGGGGCGTGTTACCCGTCCTTTTTCATAGAACTGATATAAATTACTTGGAGCACTTCTGATTGTCGAAGATTGATTTTCATAGAATTGGTATAAATTATTTGGAGCACTTCTGACTGTCATGGAATGATGAAATTTGGTACAGCGGTAGGGCATAAAGTGCAGACAAAGGAAAAGTTTTAAAATTTGAGATTTTACATTCGGGGGGCGTGGCATCCGCCCATTTGAATAAGAATTGATATCAATTATGAAGAGCACTTCTGGTTGTCGTAGAATGATGAAATTTGGTAGAACTTGAACTTTAAACAAAGGCTTAACTTTAAAATTTGATATTTAACACTCATCCACCTATTTTCTCAGAATTGTTATTAATTATATGGATCACTTCGGATTGTTGCAGAATAATTTAATTTGGTAGACTGGTAGATGATGTGGTCAATACAAAGGAGATATTGGACAATTTTAAATTATCCATTCAGGGGCGTGGCACCCGCCCATATTCTCAGAATTGATATCATCTATGGAGAGAACTTCTGATTGTCGTAGAGTGATGAAATTTGGTAGAGCGATAGGACTTGACATGCGACCAAAGGGGAAATTAAAACTTTGAGATTTTATATTCAGTGGGCGTGGCAACCACCCATTTTCACAGAATTAATATTAAATATATTGAGAGCACTTCCGATTAGTGCAGGATTCTGAAATTTGGTAAAGTGGTAAGTTTTCAGGTGTATACAAAGAAAAAGTGGAAATCATGAACTTTTTAATGCAGGGGCGTTTCATCCACCCACTTTTCCTGATAAATAGAATTTTTGGAAGAAGTAGTGTAATCACACCAAAAGGAGCCAAGTTCTTCTATATGGGTGATTATTTATTTTGAAGTCAATAACAGCGCAAGCGATGTTTCTAACTGCGCCACTTTTAAATTTTAAATATTTGCAGATATGTAATTAAAAAAAAAATTGTTTTTATCGTCCAAATGTAATTTCCGTCGCGTGTCTCCTCCTTGTTTCAGCGCGGAAAAATTGATTTTTTGTTTGTTTTTAAATGCATACATTTTAATTTGACTGAGTTCCAGGATTAAGAATATGTAGTTAAATACAACTTCCCTAAAAATTAAATTTATTTATTTGAAACAATTAACTTACAAACTTTCAAACATGTGTCTCCATGTATTTGCATCATTTCCGTAAAAAAATGTTAAATGCTTATAAATTCAAATTAACGGCCGTCAGTTTATAAGATTTAGATTAAATGAAGAAACTTATTCATGCTTCCTTTGAAATATATTTAATTAAATGGGTGGGACATCAGTTTCGTGTGTAATTTTAAAGTAAGTGGTTGTATTCGTCACGTGTTTCATCAATTTTGTCGTTTCCGTAGGTGCATATAATTTTAGTAAGTGATAGTAAAAAAAAAAAAATATTTTGTAACAGTCTTGTGAGGTTATGTTGCAGTTAGTTATACAAAATTAAAAAAAAATATACTCTCTATTTGTCTTGTCTAAAAAGCTAAAAAACGTCGATTTTCGTCATTTCCGTCACCTTTATTGGGTTACGGCGGTTAGAAAATGGTTACGGAAATGACTTTAGATGTGTTTTTTTCTTAAGAAAATCATGAATTTATTACAAATCATTAAAACTTTTGTGCACGCATTTAAAACCTCTAAAAGGCAATTGCAGACCGTAACAAATTATTTGTCTTTACGTTAAATGTCATTTCCGTACCACACAATCATTTCCGTAAATCGATTTAATTTAGATTTTAATAATTTTAAATAAATTCCTGTAATACTGTAAGTCTTTTAAACGCATCCTGAATCACACGGCCCTTGTTACAAGGAATATTTTAAAATGAACATTTTTGTACTGGTACATTATCATTTCCGTATCGAAGGCGTCATTTCCGTATCAAACCCAAATTCTCAAAAATCAAGTTCCCGCACTTTAAATCATTAATTTATTCTATTTTTTTTATTTTTTTACTTGGCAAGTTTTCTTTTATTACCTAATTTCTCAATTTTAAAATGAAAAATTGACTAGTAAACCAACTCAATTTAAGGCAGTAATCTCTGATTAGATTTCTCTGATAATTTCGAGGTTCTTCCATATAACTCTACTTAAAATATTTAATATTTAACATTAATAAACTTACTTTTAGATCTCACTACTTCTTACGGCTGACTTGTTACGCATATGTTTTTGTATATAGAAGAACTGGCTCCTTTTGCAACATTTATGTTTTTGGTGTGATCGTTTAAACAGGATCAAACTCAGGCGATTTGTTCGCAACATCTGCTAAGCTCATCATATTTTTTAAAGTTTAACAGGCGTGTTTTTTTGTGCCTTAGCTTAAGAAAAAAACGCTCATAATTGCTTCAAAAAAGAGTTTGGCAGCATTGATATAACATTGACATTTTCTGACATTTTAGCTGTCAAATGTTTGTAAACAAAAAAAAAATCTAAACTAAATTTCGTCAAAATTTTGATAAATTAAAAGGATTGTCTCCTCCCTGGACCAGGTCTTTCTTTTATTTATTGAAAAGTAACATTTATTTTAAATTAATAATTATGTTTTAACAAATAAAACAATTTTCGGTTTTTACCTTTTTATCATTATTTGTCTTTACGTTAAATGTCATTTCCGTACCACACAATCATTTCCGTAAATCGATTTAATTTAGATTTTAATAATTTTAAATAAATTCCTGTAATACTGTAAGTCTTTTAAACGCATCCTGAATCACACGGCCCTTGTTACAAGGAATATTTTAAAATGAACATTTTTGTACTGGTACATTATCATTTCCGTATCGAAGGCGTCATTTCCGTATCAAACCCAAATTCTCAAAAATCAAGTTCCCGCACTTTAAATCATTAATTTATTCTATTTTTTTTATTTTTTTACTTGGCAAGTTTTCTTTTATTACCTAATTTCTCAATTTTAAAATGAAAAATTGACTAGTAAACCAACTCAATTTAAGGCAGTAATCATTAAACAACAGATTTCTCTGATAATTTCGAGGTTCTTCCATATAACTCTACTTAAAATATTTAATATTTAACATTAATAAACTTACTTTTAGATCTCACTACTTCTTACGGCTGACTTGTTACGCATATGTTTTTGTATATAGAAGAACTGGCTCCTTTTGCAACATTTATGTTTTTGGTGTGATCGTTTAAACAGGATCAAACTCAGGCGATTTGTTCGCAACATCTGCTAAGCTCATCATATTTTTTAAAGTTTAACAGGCGTGTTTTTTTGTGCCTTAGCTTAAGAAAAAAACGCTCATAATTGCTTCAAAAAAGAGTTTGGCAGCATTGATATAACATTGACATTTTCTGACATTTTAGCTGTCAAATGTTTGTAAACAAAAAAAAAATCTAAACTAAATTTCGTCAAAATTTTGATAAATTAAAAGGATTGTCTCCTCCCTGGACCAGGTCTTTCTTTTATTTATTGAAAAGTAACATTTATTTTAAATTAATAATTATGTTTTAACAAATAAAACAATTTTCGGTTTTTACCTTTTTATCTGTCATCCTTTTCTCGATCATTCGACCCGTGCTTCAAGATCCATCTGCCAAATTAATGAATTTTTGGGTGAATTTTTGACTTTTGTTGCGAATTAATTGGATAAACTTAGAAAATAGTGTATGGAAGCACTGTTTTTATTTTAGCTTAATTCTTAAGCAGAGATGTTTATCGCCGCGAACTAAGCATATATGTTGTTGTATTTTACATGGAAATTTTTTGAAAGCTAACATAGAGGGCACTAAAAAACACGACTAACATCATACAATTCGATAATTTTCATTAGTGGCTTCTTCCAAGTCAAATTGCATTGATAATGTTAAATAAGTATATTTAACTGAGACAGAACATGTGCTGTTCTTCGAATAGTTTGATTTTATAAATATTGAAATTCAAGAAATTTATTTAACTAAAATTTTCACTTTTCATATTTTTTTTTGTTGCTGCTCTCAGAGAAACAAAAAAAAAAAAAAAGAAAATAATAATAAAATTAAACTGATTCATGTGGCGTTATAAAAATTTCTAGAGGTTGCCAAATTGCATTTCAACAATACAATGGCTACAAAATAAAACTCACCTCCCCTGCTAAGAAAAAACCCAAGAAAACAAAAGTATATTTTTCGACAGCAACAACCAATTTTAAATGTTCATTTATATTTAGAAGATCGACTACATATATTCCTACACTTGAGCATCTTGGAAAAATGCCAAACAATAATTTTTTTTTATTTATATCTATTTTTTTTCTGTTCCTAAACTAAACAAAACCGTTTAAAATAAATTCACATAAAATCTATAAGAAAAAAAAAAACATTGAAAGGCTGTCTCACATTGCGTAAATGGCATCGTATTCATCGGGCGCCCATCTATAAATTCTGTTTTGACCGATATTTAAAGTAAAAAAAAAAATAAACAAACGTTTTTCTTTCTCGTCTATTTTTAATGAATTATCAACCAATTAAAATATTTTTTTTTTCTGTGTGAAATAAATTCATTCGTCATACTTTGATAATTAGAGTTTACGGAATACAACCTCGTTGAAGGTCGGTAAATTAATAAAAAAAAGAAAAAAAAAAAAAAAACATTCGACCCCCAATGAACCTTCTAAGTTTGTTACTAATTTATTTTTTTGTTTTATTTCAATTTTAATTTATGTGTCTGTAGATAATAAAATTGACAAGTAAACGTTGTATCGTTTCCTTCTTATGTACATATGTATATTTAAGTATAACTGATATAGGGTATAGGTTGCCACGCAAATGTTAAGTTTTATTAATATATTTACTGCATCAATAAAATGTATCGTTATCAATGAATGATAAGAAAAATAAATACATACATAAATATGTACATATGTATGTTTATATTAAGAAGGGGTGTATTAAATATTTGTTTACAAAAATTGATATTCAATTTAAAAAAAAAAAATATTATAAGTGTTTTGTCAATCGTAAGTCTGGCCCTACGGTTACAAGCAATTCGTATACATATTCATACTCTAAAGTGTTTTGTTTCGAGTCAGTAGATTAGATAAGCACGTGTCCTGTTTTATTTCAATTTTACCATAGGTTCTTTTATGGCATACTATGGATTCGTAAAAATATTGATCTCGAGATGTTGCGTTTTACGGTTGTTTGCTATTTTTTTTAATAGTTTTCGATAGAAAAGTGTGCTATACTTTTGCGTCATCAGGTTAGCACATTCAAATTGTTTTTAGTTTTTCTCCAAAGTTTTAGTTTTCCTAAAAAGAAAATTGCTATCCGTGAAAGAGAAGTCAAAAATTGAAGCTTATAAGGAGTTAAAGCTATCAACAAGTGCAATATCGGGACAAAATTGGTATAAGTCGTAAAGTGATATCCGTATTCCTCTGTAATAAGTCGGGATATGGTAAAAATAATAAAGGCGGTAATAATAGAATTATTTCCAATGCTGATAAGAGATCTGTTTTGAGCGAAGCATCGAACTCTCATAACTGAACCGCAAGAATTAGGGCAAGCTTGGAGTTAGTTAAAGCTAGCTTATCCACTATTCAAAGAGTGAAAAGAAATGCTTCAACTGATGATGATGAGAAATGCTGAAACTGATGAAAAAAAACCCTCAACGCGACTCGTAAGGAAATGCGCTTAAATATTGCACGCACGCACGACGCACGTGTCCTGCAGTTCTGATTGGCGCTACGTTGTCTTTTCGGACGAAAAATAATTAAATTTGGATGGTCCAGACTGCTACAACTACTACTTCCATGATCTTCGCAAGGAGGAAAACCAGTTGGATCGCCTTAACAGGCCGACTCCACAGACCATACAGATGTCCAACATCACAACCACAATCCAATAAATAAACAGTGCATTTTTACTCACTGGGCTTATTATGCCCTGTCGTTCATTAACCTTTTACCACTACTTCTATCTTTTCCAACAAAATGCACTACAAATTCAACAAAAACAACAAAAAAACTCACACGCACATGAAACGTCATCTCATAGCCAAGCTTTGAACAGCCCTTCATGTCCTGTTCAAAACGTTATTTCTTTCGACTTGTCGCTGCATGGACATGAATTTTTTGGAATCCATTGGATTTCTTTTAGACATTTTCATAGACCTCCCATCGTTCATGGCGTTCATGGTGGAGGCGGCCTGTAATAATCGGGTTGTAATGGCGTGGGGAACCCTCTCGTACTATGGAGCGTCCGAGTTACAGTTTTTGACAGTACATTTGAATGCAAACACTTACAAAAACGTTCTTCAAACTGCTTTTCCCCATTTTGAAAATTTGTTTGCTACCTTGCCATGGCATTTTTAACACGATGCTTCGATCCACATACTGCTCGGGTGGTTAAGTCATGGATTGAGGGCCAAAATGTGAGTTTATTGCAGTGAGTGGCAACCTTACTCACCCGACATCAATATTGTTCCTGTTTCGGGTGTTCTTTGCTTCAGAAAGAGAAAGAATATACAAGGAAAGCTACAAATAATTTGCAATACGTCACTTTACTAAGCAAAAACGTACAATGCTGCCAACTCTTTTTCATAAAATCTAGTTAAACGAAGTTTAACTGAACTGAAGATCAGATTTCACTGTGGAACCCGATGAGTTAAATCAAAAACTTAAGTTCAGTTTAATGTTCAGCTGATCTTAAGTTTAAACTCCCACTGTGAAACTGGTTGTTACGCGAACAGGTGTGCCAACCTGATAACGCGTAATATCTAGAATAGTTATATTAATGCCGTTTTCCATTGGTTTTATTTATCCTGAAATCCAATGGAACAGTCCAAAATGCTTCTACTCAATTTTGGGATTTGGTAACTGCATAGGTGAATCGTCAAATAAAATTATTTGTAAAACACGAGTTTAGTAACTCCGAAAATCCAAATAATATTTTTTGTTTGATTTTTTTTTTAATTTGTTTATAAATATTTACCAACAACTTTGATTTTGGATGCAAATTAAATTAAAATGGAAAGTTAAAAAAAAAACATAAAGTTCATTGCAGTTTGTTTTGACGTTAAGGTTTGAATGTATTAGTGGTTTTTGAGTGGATTTAGTAGGCTGATTCTGAAAAGCGCGTCGGATTGCTTTCATTGGCGGATTTGTATTTTCTTCTTTTCAAAAGCGCAAAATTATTCATATTTGCATTTCTTTTTTTTTTAATTCGCTAACAATCCGTCACCTAGAAAAAAAATGGAAAGCAAAAGCGCTTTTTTGAAGAAGAAAATACAAATCCGGCGATCCGCCGCGCTTTTCAGAATCGGTCTACGAATCGAAAATCAGGAATCGAATTTTTCTTCTCAGAATCTTCAGGAGCGTATTTTTTGTGCCAATGGAATGGTTTCAGAAGACTTCCGAACGCTTCTGGACGCTTCCGGACGTCCAATGAAAAACGGCATAATAATGTATGTAGCCGGTTTTTGTCCATAACACAAATAACAGAAATAATGTTTCAGCCGTTTCTTTACTAGTCTCGCTTGGTCGATTTTGTTATAATTTTGAAAAATGCCTAAGTATCGACAAATCTTACATTTAAAATTTGTATGAATAATTTTTTTACGAAAAAATGAAATCACCCGGGGTTTAGACAAGCGAGTAGAACTAGTAGCATTTGTATCATAGTGTTAGTTTTATGGATGTATGTATGACTAGTAGCTCTCTGCGCGTTTTGTCAACTAGTATGATTTTGTTTAAATATTTCATACAGAAAAATATACAAATTATGGAAACAATGGAAACAAAACAAATAAATAAAAACAATTCACTACACTAGCAGGATAACTGGCAGGCTGCAGGCAAAAATATTATACTATTTGCCCTCTTAGTCGACTCTCTCGTGTTCAGATACACTAACACACATATACGCTACTAGTTCTACTCGCTTGTCTAAACCACGGGTCAAATATAATTTTTTTTTCACATTTATTTTAAATAAAAAAAAAATTTCAAGATTTCTTTTTAACTGGTTTTTATTATTTTCTCGTTAACAATATAAAAATATTATCAAACAATTGCTATAAACCCTCAATGTCTCGCTACATAAGAGTGTCCGTTATTTCCCAAACTCATTTATTTGGATAGCAGACCATGTCAAACGAAAGTTTATGCCGAAACAAAAAATTATTGGCCAAACCAATTATTCCGAGGTCATTAACCCGTGCCTCTAAGATCATACTTTTCCCATACAAATTTGTATGGGATTTTTGCACTTTTCACATTTTATTTTTTTTTCTCTGGAACTCAGTTATTCTAATTTTTTTTAGGAATTCTGATTAAAAAACTGCACTTAAAAATGTATTAAAAAATTTTAAATTATAATTTATTTCGATTTTTTAATTTAATAAATACATACATTAATTTTATATATTTGTCTCTTATTTTTCTCTCTCTATCTTCAGCAGTTTTTTTTAATGATTATCATGTCAAATCTTTCATACAATCTCCCACCTTACAATTGAAGCGCTTAGAAGATGAAGGTGTTAAGTGACATTTTTTGAAATTTGGCTTTTTACCTACAGATGAAAGTGTTATATGAAAACTTAAATTTCTGACTCGTCTGTACTCTTCTATCGTCTCTAGATTCATATTTAGCCAAAGATGAAGGTGTTATATGCAATAACTTTAAAAATAAACTTTGTGGATGAATGTGTTAAATGCGCTCAAGTCCTTTATATTAAGTCCTTTATACAAAAATTATTTTATATGAACTTTTCATTTCACGCATAAAGGTGTTAAGTGGGCACTTTAAGATAAGACATTATAGGTGAACACCACAAAAATCAGTGCATGAGCAGGCAAGAGGCACCAGCCAGCACACACACTACTTCAAATTTGAATATTCCGACGCAGGTGGCTTAACATGGTGGCTAAAATTTGTATAGTCTTACGCACAATTTGAAAGCGTTATTTTTCACACACATCTATTAGTCTAAGAGCCAACGACATTAAAAGTCAAGTCATTTGCGTAATGTTGTAACCCATACCAAAACATAGCCGATACCCTTGACGAATGGGTGTTAAATTGACCTTCGGTGTAACAAAAATGACAGAAGTCAAGTCATTTGCTTAACATTTGCTTCAGGACACTCTCACAGGCTAAAGTTCAAAAACGCAGACCGAAATTCCATGAAGAACACCCCAGCAGACTAATTTTATTTTTACTTTATTGCAAGGTTCAATTTAGGGACTCAATAAAATTGATTCGCAGAGAAATTTACAAAGAATGCTATGATAAATATGTTTCTTATATTCTTATAGTAAGGTTATTATAGCAACAAACGTCCTGACTATAATGCCAAGATTTTATGCCAAGAGAGAACAAATTGAAACAACTTTCTGCAGAAAAAATTAAAAATTTAAAAGAACAGATGAATTTCGTTCGTGTAGAAAATCAATTGTTTTATTTAAATGCAATTTCAGCAGATACTGGAGAAGGGAAAGACAAAAAAACAAACAAAAAATAAGTAAATTACAACATATCAAAAAGTAACTCAACACCTTTATAAAAACAAAATTAAATTTAATACAAAAAAGTTCCTAGAAGAAGGTGTTAAATGCACAAAAGTGTAAATATCTCAACAACTATTTGCGTTAAATAAAAAAGATTCCTAAAATTAAATTCACCTGAGTTTTATTGACTTTAAATTATCCATACAGTATTTTTATTATTTTCATAAAAAAAGTTATAGGCAAATAAACTTTAAATGCTTATAACTCAAATGTTTAAAAATGTCGCTTACGTCCTTCATCTTCTAAGCGCTTCAATTGTCCAACAAATTGTTGGTTTGTAAACAGTGTACGGAGAAAAGAGAAAGAACCCGAATTAGTACAAATTTGTATGGGAAAAGTATGATCTTAGAGGCATGGGTTAATGACCTCGGAAAAAAATTTTGTTTGTCAATAATTCTTTCTTTCGGCAAAAACTTTCGTTTGGCGGGGTGCTATCCAAAAAAATGAGTTTGGGAAATAATGGACACCCTATGCTCCATTCTAGCTGTTAGCTATAAGAAAAAGTTAATGCAATCCAGTTCTAAATTTTGTTTAAAACTGCGTAGGTAGTAAACAAGAAAAAAAATATAACAATAAAAGCTTTATGAACTGTTTAAAAAGTTAAAAGTCAAATTAGGTATCCTGTTTCCCAAGATTTATAATACAGATAACTTTTCATTTTTAGAATAAATATAAAAAGAACCATGCATTTTCCAGCCAGTTTAATTTCTGCATATAAACTAAATAAGTACCTATAGCTATTTACATGGATTGTTATTATGATCTAAAGCAGATCCGCTTCCATAGAGTATACTCATTTTTTTTTAATTTATTAGACTCTCTCTGTTGCTATACATTATGTAATTAAAGTTCATGGCTGGAGGGCTTTTTGCTTACAAAAAAAAAAATAACAAACACGCATGGTATTGCTGTGCAAATTAAAAAAAGAACTTGGAAAAAAGAAGAAAATTCACATGAAAGGGTGCGGGCATTTTTGTTTAGTTTAGTTTTTTTTTTTCATTTTTGATTTTCCATTCTATTTTCTGGCTGAGTTGGCTGCTTTCATTTGGGCTAAAAGGGTGAGATGTCAGGGGATGGTGGATATATATTAAGACTATAGCATTATAGGGACTGCCTGGGTTCTAGCAAAGCAATAGCAGTAGCAAGCAAAAAAAAAAAAAACCTATCCGTTCTAGTTTTAATTTTTTTACAGTTCGAAGTTTTTCAAGTCTTGCTAGGTATATATATGTACTTATACGAATATACAAATGTTACCTATGTATTTATAGTAGGTAGGTATAGGTATATGCCGGCGCGGCGTAGGTGGTTTAATGGTTTCCTCTGCAGTTGGGCTATTTTGTATGTTGAGTTGCCTTTCCTCTAACCGTTTGCCATATTTTTTATCTTAAAAACAAGAAAGTAGGAGGTGATTATGGTTTCTCCAAAAGCCAAAACTACAGCCGTGTGAGAGTGAAGGTTGGTTTGGTTGGGTTGAGTTGGGTGGTGTTGGGTTGGTTGCCTTTAGTTTAATTTTATTTGAATGAGATTTTTTTTGTATAGGTAGGCTCTTGATATTTTTTGCACTATTCACTGTGCAAGATATTCTATGGAAAGGTTTTTGTTCCTTTAAATTATTTGAACAGATTAAACCTGCATAAAATCTGCCTTAAGGTGAAATAAAGAATACCTACTATGACGTCGCAAAATAGAGGTCTGCGACCAGGAGATGGAATAAATATGTTCCTTGGTCCTGCCCGGCTGCAGATAAACACAAGACCACCAACTATAGGACCTGCAGCAAGCCAAACAAAAATAAGGCCACAACCAGTTTTTCCATCAACCAGTCGCAAACAAAAAAAAAAAAAACAACCAATGCAACGCTGAGAATGGACAAATATGACTAACAATACCTTAAAAATTGTCTTATTGACTAACAATATCATCAAAATTGTCTTCCTAACAATAGTCTTGCTAAAATGCCTATCCTTTTGTATAATAATAGTTACCTCCAATACAAACAGCAATTTAAAAGCCAAATTAGGAATGAAGCTAAACAGAGTTCAACAAATTGATTTGCTCCTGCGCAGAAATACTCAATGACAAGTAGTATAATATGAAAACTTATCTGGTTACAATACTTTAAAGCAAATAAATTACCGAATGCATTGCTTTAATTTAATTAGAAAAAAAATTAAATCGGGTGGCACAACGGCTCATAAAGAACCAGGGCAGAGGTGACTAACAACTCGCAACCATTCCTGTATGTGCCTTTCGATAGGAATGGAAGGGACCTACAATTTTATGCCGAATCCGAACGGCTAGACGAGAAGCACTTATTCCTGACAAGTGATACTCTTGGAGGATTTGTCAATTCCTCGCAAGAGGCAAAAAAAAAATAAATCGGGTGGCACAACGGCTCATGAAGAACCAGGGCCTAGTGACTAACAACTCGCAACCATTCCTGTGTGCGCCTTTCGACAGGAATGGAAGGGATCTACAGTTTTATGCTGAATCCGAACGGCTAGACGAGAAGCACTTATTCGTCACAAGTGATACTCTTGGAGGATTTGTCAATTCCTCGCAAGAGGTAGTAGCCCTGAAAAAAAAACTTTTTTAGTTTTTTAGGTGGACGAGGCTGGGAAGCGATCCCCGACCTCCAGCGTGACAGTCGAACGCACTAACCATTACGCTACGGGCTACTACAATTTAATTAGAAGTTGTTTATTATTTAAGAAAAACACATCGTTAGATGATAAACTAAGAACATTTTATATTTTTTTTTATTATTATGTATACAAAATTAAAACTCTATTAATAGCTTAAATTTCTTATAAAATAAAATTTCACAAAAATTAGATTCTTCGAATTTTGACGCATCATTAATTATAATTTTTTTTTTTCTATTTTTAACTAAGCACACATTATAGGTATATACATACCTCTGGTTGGATATCTTAAAACTGTAATAAATATTTTCATCTCAGCGTCGCGTCGTCTCTTATAATAATAAAAAAAAAATAATAAACAAACAAAACCATTGGGCTACGATGAAGCGTGTTTTTTTTTATTTCACAATATTTTGATTTTTTGTTTAAATAATTTTATTTTTTAGAGTTTAAAAATACATAGCTACAATACCTAGAGTTTTCTATGATGCAAGTTTTTTTTGTTGATGTCTGTGATAAAATCGCATTTTTTTCAATAATCTAGCACTACGATACCAAAACTTTTTCCTAGAAGATTAAAAAAAAAATGTATCCAAACTACGGGTGTGAAACATCTGTATAGGATTGTTCAGTGAGGAAAAACCTATTCTAAGTTGTTCTACCTAAAAAACAAGTACCTAAAATCAGGTTCTGTATGTATTTGTTATGCAATATGGAATGAAACTTATTCACTCTCGATATTGAATTTTTGTATAGCGAGTTAGCCAATTGGGTAGCGCATTAGACCGATAAATCAGAAGATCGCGGGATCAAGTTCCAAATAAGCCAGCTTTTTTTTTTTTTTTTGCCTGATGAGGCAAAATATTTCCTATTTCATGGCTTTTATCATGCGACTTATTGCCATTTAAATACCCATTCAACTTTGCTGTGTATAAGAGGCATTTGTTGTTTTCGAGCACGAAAAAATAATTACAAAAAAAAACCAAGCCATTGACGAGATATTCGAGAATATGCCCAAAAAAAAAACCTTAGAACTTTATTTCTTATTATTTGATTTTTTTGCCAATAACCTGATATGCTAAATGTGCTAGAGATTATTACATGTACGAAGTTAAATCAAAAACGTTAGAGCCGTTTTTCATTAAACTTGATAGAAGTGAAATTGTTGTATGGCAACAAACCGTCCTAGATGACCTAGAACAAAATCGAATTTCTCAGCAAAACAATCAAATAAAACGGCTCCATACAAAATTTTCAACAAAACCGTTAATTTGTTAAGTCGTTAGATCGATTAACATAAATCAGGCTAACGGGACGGAAATTATAACTATAATAACGTTTTTGGACTTCTCTTTAATCTTTATGTTAGTTTTGATTAAAACCTCGATTTTTGTCGCAAGAAACCAATAATTGCCCTATAGAGCAAGTAAAAACTTTACGGAACAAATTGATTTATAAAGGTTTTTTTTATGTGAATTCGAAAATTTACAATTTTTCAAAGCATTCTTTGCAACTCATATTTGACTGCAGAAAAAAGTTGATGTTGCTCCACGTGTACGATTTTAACTGACTGGTTTATACGTCTCACGAAAACTTGTGTTGAACGAAAAATCCAAAGTCGAAGGATACAATTTTACAGACATACAACTGGGGCCAGAAGCTTAAATCAATTGTTTAAAAAAAGAGCAGGGATAAATACCCTGGAATAAAAGGCTGATTTCAAAAATTTTATTAATGTTGACGCCTTTAAGGACCTTATAATAGTGCCAGTGATTAAAGTACTAAAACGGGACTTATTATTTACTACCGAAGTAATAAGTTTTGTCAAAACAAAATATTTAAGTACTTTACCTACCACTTTCTTACAAAATCACTTTTTTCAATCATTTGTATTTATTTATTGATTTCATCAAGCAGAGTAAAACTCTTACAGACTAACATGTATAAATAATAATAATAATAATAAAAATAGTATATGGGTGATTCTCCACTAAAAGCTCCTTTTCGTGGCCCCGACCAAAATTGGTTCAACAAATTAAAAAAAACTTATTTATTTTGAATTTAATAACAGCGCAAGCAACGTTTCTAACTGGGCCACTTCTGAATTTTAAATATTTGCAGATATGTAATACAAAAATAATTGTTTTTATGGTCCAAATGTCATTTCCGTCGCATGTCTCCTCCTTGTTTCGGCGCGGAAAATGGATTTTTGTTGGTTTTTAAATGCATACATTTTAATTTGTCTGAGTTCCAGGATTAATATACAAGTTAAATACAAGTTCCCTAAAAATTAAATTTACTTATTTGAAACAATTAACTTACAATCTTTCAAACATGTGTCTCCATGTATTTGCATCATTTCCGTAACAAAATGTTAAATGCTTATAAATTCAAATTAACGGCCGTCAGTTTAAAGGATTTAGACTTAATGAAGAAACTCATTCATGCTTTCTTTGAAATATATTCAATTAAATGGGTGGGACATCAGTTTCGTGTGTTATTTTAAAGTAAGTGGTTGTATTCGTCACGTGTTTCATCAATTTCGTCATTTCCGTAGGTGCATATAATTTTAGTAAGTGATAGTAAAAAAAAAAAAAAATATTTTGTAACAGTCTTGTGAGGTTATGTTGCAGTTAGTTTACAAAATTTAAAAAAAAATATACTTTTTATATTTCTCGTCTAAAAAGCCGAAAAACATCGATTTTCGTCATTTCCGTCGCCTTTAGATGTGTTTTTTCTTTAAAAAAAATCATGAGTTTATTGCAAATCATTAAAATATTTGTGCATTCATTTAAAACACCTAAAAGGCAATTGCAGACCGTAAAACTGAGATAGGTGGGGAAGAGAAAACGTTATCTTTACTAGTTAAATGTCATTTCCGTACCACACAATCATTTCCGTAAATCGATTTAATTTAGATTTTAATAATTTTAAATAAATTCCTGTAATACCGTAAGTCTTTTAAATGCATCCTGAATCACACGACCCTTGTTACAAGGAATATTTTAAAAGGAAAATTTTTGTACTGGTACATTATCATTTCCGTATCATAGGCGTCATTTCCGTATCAAGCCCAAATTCTCAAAAACGCTTAAAATCAAGTGCCCGCACTTTAAATTATTAATTTATTCCATAATTTATAACAACACTTGAATGTACATAATTTTTTTCTGAAATTTAGGTAGGGGACATTTTAGGTGCTGAAAAGGAGCTTTTAACGGAGAATCACCCATATACAAGATAAATAATTAATTATAAATAAATAAAATATTAAAAAAATGACATAGGAAATAACTAGGTTTAGTGAGATAATTATATGAAGAAACATTAACATTTTTAACGATTAAATAATAAATTTATTATTAGGTCTTTTTTAAACACATCTCTTGAACAATTTGAAAAAAAATATCTATAAAGCCTATCACAGAATTTGTTTCCCTTATACATGGTGCAAACGGTTCGTTCATACTATAATTACTTCTATAGAAATTTTCCCGTAAATGAAAATTTATAATATAATATATATAATTCGACAAGGAAAAAAGAAATTTATACGCTCCAACAATGCAGGACAATATATACGATTATTTATTAAGTCTTTGATAAGCATTATACAAAAGTACTTTCTTCTAAGATCAAGTGTTTGAATATTAAAAAGCAGACACCTAGTTGCATAAGAAAAAAAAAATAAATAAATCGGGTGGCACAACGGCTCATGAAGAACCAGGGCCTAGTGACTAACAACTCGCAACCATTCCTGTGTGCGCCTTTCGACAGGAATGGAAGGGACCTACAATTTTATGCCGAATCCGAACGGCTAGACGAGAAGCACTTATCCGTGACAAGTGATACTCTTGGAGGATTTGTCAATTCCTCGCAAGAGGCAGTAGCCCTGAAAAAAAACTTTTTAGTTTTTAGGTGGACGAGGCTGGGAAGCGATCCCAGACCTCCAGCGTGACAGTCGAACGCACTAACCATTACGCTACGGGCTACTTCATAAGAGGGAACTTTAAAAGACCAGTTCAGTTTGAAAAATAAAAATCTTGTAAATCTTCTTTGAACACTTTCAAGCCTTAAAGAGTGGATTTCATAATAGGGGTTCCAAATTATGCAGCAATAATCAAGAACTGACCTAACCAGAGGATCAGCAAAATCCTTTGAGTTTCTTCGTATGAATCCAACCATTTTGTTTGCCTTACTAACGACATAATCAATGTGACTACAAAAAGTAAAACGTTCATCCAAGATCACTCCGAGACCTTTCTTAACAACTACTCTTTCAAGGACTATATTATTGATGGTGTAGCTGAAGATGATGGGAGAAATTTTCCTATGACAAGTGAAACTTTGACATTTACCAATAATGGAAATCGATTTAAATGAACAGCTGATACTTTGTTTCCAAAAATGGAACACAGTCGTTTAAATGATTTGTGTTCGTTTATCTTCCTGTTCTCGTCTGCCAGAATTTCATTCAATTATTAACTAGGTTTATGCTCAAAGTTGGTTTTTGTATCGACAAGTGGACTTTCCAATGACACGATATCTTCAATTATTGCTAGGATTTAACTCACATGCCAAACGAAATTCCAAAATTGGACTGTTTTTTGTTTAATTGGTGGTTTTCAATGAGAACTAGGTATTACTGGTTCATAAAAGTATTACAAAATTCTTCATACCTACATCAACTACACAAAAAAAAATTGTTCTCTCCAATTACCGGGGCTATCTCTACCTTCTTAAATGACACTGCGTAGCAACAAATTCACTTGAAATATTCATTGCACTATTAATGGTGACCTAATTTATATTCTTCTTCCCTTTCCATCTAAAAATAAATTCACCAAACAGGAACAAAAATAAAAAAAAAAATAAAAGGAAGTCCCTAACAAACTACGGTTTGCTTGCTTTATGTACATATATCTACATTCATACAATTCTACATAATTATGGACAAAAATTAAACTTCTCTCTGTGACGCATCACATCCGTTTCCCTTTCGTTATGCCGAACGCACAAGGCACAATCCGCACACAATCATTATTTTTAATATAATTTTATTTTATTTTTTCCTTTCGTCTGTAAAACTTTTTTCTCTGTCTACTACTACTACCTCTGAATTTTAAATTTAATAAATGTACATATATTTATGTTTGTATGTATGGAGGCAATGTGGATGATAAATACATATTAATCATTGAGAATCGGAAAATCCCCTTCCAGGTGAACAATCACTTTCCAATTCGAAGAAGTGTCTCAAACAAAAAAAAGGTATACTCGCAGATCGAAGAACGATCGGTTTGTTTGCCATAAACGTACACATCAACGTACAATAAGTATGTATGTATGTAGATACTTGTATCAAATTTCCAACATTGTACTTCGTGTCTTTCCTTTTCCTATCTATCGATTTTACTATGGTTGCGACTGAGGATGAGAGCCATACATACAAATAAATATTTTATGTGCACGAATGGGTCGGGTCGCACTTACTTGATCTTAGAGCTCAAATGATAAACAAAAATAAAAATAGAAAATCTTGAAAAATTACGCATAAATAAATTTCAGGGGTTTTTCCATTTGAATAACTCTGAAATTTTAGAAGATAAGGCATATTACTGTTTTGAACCTTAGTAAGAAATTCAATTCAATTATTTATGGTTACGGTTCTCCCAAACCAACGCGAAAGCGGCGCGAAACATTCGCCGACGGCAGTTGTTCTTGTTAAGGCTCTCCCAAAGCAACGCGAAAGCGGCGCATTCGCCGACGCGGCAGTTTTTGTTTATTTGTCATTTTTGTTATCATTGTGAATGATTCGCCCTGCTAGCGAATGTTCCGCGTTGGTTTGGGGAGGCTTTATTTAGCATTGTTTATTTGTCATTTCTGTTATGATTGTGAATGATTCGGACTGCAGAGCGAATGTTTCACGTTGGTTTTGGGGAGACTAAGCGGAGAAAACACTAATTACACTTGAGTACACTTACCTATGCCTTCATTTAAATTTGCCTTAATATGCAAGCAGTTGTTTTTTTATTTCTCTTGTTTTTCTAGGCCCTGGAATTAATTAGTGTCAATTTGGTGTAATCTTAATTTGGCCGCACACACATACATATATTTACACCTAAAAAAATCACTTTAAACTAGGATCATATTTGTTCTTAATTAGTTAGGTTTTATTAAAATATACAAAAATTGAATCGATTCGAATTTAACGAAAATTATTTCTTTAACTTTCGAATACCTACGTTTCAGTTTTTTTTTTTTTTGCAAATCCACAGACAGCCTTAAATTTTTTTTTTCTTAAAAGGTACCGATATCGCAAGTTAAAAATGAACAACGGCACAATGACCTTTCAGTTAAACACAAATATAGTTTTGCCTTGTAGATAATGTAAACAGCGGGTAGGTAGAAAAGTACCCTTTATAATGTACACAAATTTATAAGCAATGATGTGCATACCTATGTATGTACATAACTTAGGTATAAATTGTGAACATGGGTATACTCAAATCTACCTATACCTACTGTAAATTCCTAGATCCGCTTTAAAAAAAAAAATCTCTTTTACAATTGCATGGTTTTCTTGTGACAAATAAGTTATTGATCTTTGTTATAATGTTCAAAAGCAGGTGCCAGTAAGTGTTTTTTTTTTCCTTGGTGTGTTGTTTTTCTAAAAACTACCTAAGATTCTGCAGAGTTTACACTTACAGTACCGTGCGAAAAAAAATTGCTAGGTTTTCTTTTTGATTTGTTTTTAGCTACAAGCTATGAAGCCATTTTCTTCAAATTTAGAACATGTCCCTAGAAGGAAATTAAAAGTTTTGTTATCTGACATAGGTACAACTGTTAAGGAAAAGTTTATTTATTTCGAACGATATTGATAAAAAAACACTACTGGATCGCTCGAACTTGCTCTTGAAGCTAAAAACTTTAAACCTCATAATGTATGTTCTTGGTTCAATAATTTCAGTCAATTTACAGAACAAAAATGTAACTTTTCGGCGCAAATCGTTGTCCGGCAGCTACCCGTTCCAGATGAAGACAACAATTTGAATCTCTATTCAAGGGAATCAGATAAAAATGCTTCACACCACATTTGAAGCAAATACACGTTTATGCTCCATCTCGATGTACCTACATCAGGACGCACAGATCGATGCGAGGGACGTCCTGCTTAAAATAAAAAAATATACATAGATGCTTCATGATTTTTAAAACGATTTTACCAAAAAAAGTCATGAGATTATGTTTTCTTAATAAATCGTAGACAAATCACTGCACGCTTATATGATGAGAAACATGTCACAAAATATATATTTTTTTGTATTGTTTTGAATAGTTAAAATAAATTAATAAGACCTATCGGCTATCTGGGGGAATTTTGTTTTTTTTCCAAAATATAAGAACCATGATTTATCATGAGAAACGCGCGCCGGCACCAATCAATTGGATTTTATGTATGATAACCTGATTTTTTGTTGACTCGAAACCAATACTTGTCGTTGTCGAAACCAATACTTGTCAATTGCTTTAGAAAAAACAGAAATAGATTGCAACCAGTCTTTTGTTTTCTTTAAATGTACATAACACTTATTATAAATTTCTTACACCTGAGAAACAAAAAATAAGAACAGTTTTTCTTTGCAGAAACCAAACACAGCCGATATATAAGAATAAAACTATTTTTAAGTTTTTAGATTTATTATCTTCGCAGCAGTAAATTATTTGTTGCAAAAATATTACTCTTGCTGGAGCAGCGGTGGATATAATGAAGATAACAAGGACTAACGTCTCCGTTTGCCGCAGAAATGATATTAATGGAGACAAAATTATAAAAGAAAAAATGCAACTTCAGACTTTGTCCGCATGTAATAATAAAATTTCAAGTGACAATAGAGATAGTATTTAAGATTGCAGGTTCGTTATATAGAAGTAGGTTTATTATTATTATTTGTTTGTTGAATTGGTGGTCGGAAAAGCATTACCAATACATGTAAAATTTAAAATTTTGATGAAAGTTAAAATGACTACGCATTACAAAATTTATTTTTCTGATTATGCATACCTATATAATAATTTGAAGGAAAGGAAAAGTTTTTTTAAAATTACTCCATTTACATGACAGGATTCGACGATCGAATCGAATCGGATTGATATTTCAATCTAGGTATATGACCTCACTGAATCGAATTCAAATAGAATCGCAGTACACTTGAAGTGAGACTTTAACTTGACTGTGTGCGTACGGAAATAAGTTTATGAATATGGTGACTACGAGAGAAACAACAAAACAAAGCAAATTGAATTACACACACATAAAACTCGATTCTTTAATTTTTCAATCCAGGTCTACTTGTATTTTTCGATTCAGCTTGCAAACTGGAATCGGATCGAGAAATCCTGTTTGAATCCGATCCAGGTCTATATGGAATTGAATCCGACTTCAAGTTTGATTCAATTCTCCATGTAAACGAAGTAATACTTCGAAGTAATACTTCGTTTACATGGAGAATTGAATCAAACTTGAAGTCGGGTTCAATTCCATATAGACCTGGATCGGATTCAAACAGGATTTCTCGCTTGCAAAATGGAATCGGATCGAGAAATCCTGTTTGAATCCGATCCATGTCTATATGGAATTGAATCCGACTTAAAGTCTGATTCAATTCTCCATGTAAACGAAGTATTAATTCGAGGTATTACTTCGAAGTATTACTTCATTAACATTGAGAATTGAATCAGACTTGAAGTCTGGAATGTCTCTTTTTTCTCTCTTTCCTTTGTCTTCCTATCACACATTAATATGGGTTTGAGACATCTGTATAAGATTATTCAATGAGTAGCGTATTGGACTGACATTCAGAAGATCGCGGGATCAAGTCCCACATAAGCCAGCTTTTTTTTGCCTTACGAGGCAAAAGGGTTCATAAACGTCAAGGCCCGTGTCCTAGCCTTTGCTAAATCTTGCTAGTGCCTTGCAAGAATCTATGTAAAACTCTCTAGTGCCTTATCGAAAACTAGATTGTTTTTCTGCGCGGGGACATTGCAAGTGTTGCCGTTTTCTTAATTAATTTTTCTTCTTTTTTAAAGTATTTCTTTTTTTCATACGATTTTTTCTTTCTTGGACCTTTTTCACATATGTTGCAAATCATCCCCAGCTTACTGAATTGAAAACTATTGTTTTGTGATGTATAGTTTTCTGGATTTTGACCGGGTGTAGGGCTGAGATTTGTTGTTACATAGATAAACCAAACTAAGACTGTTGCGGATATTTCACCACATTTCAATTCACCACAGACACAATTTCGTATGAGTACGCACATCACATTTTGATGAAGTTTTTAGCTGTGCACACGACAAATCACAAGTTAAATGCAAATGAATTTCAAGATAAGCTGATTTACTGTGGATTTATTTAATCAGATGAAGGTGTGAAGAGAATAAGGGATAAGGAAAGTACTGCCAGGTAAATATATACATGCCTGCACACATGCATACCTCTACTTCCTTTTTAATTTCTGCTTCGCCTTAAATGTTAATTAAATGATTAATTTATGAATAATGCACTTTTTCATGGAAAAATAAAGTATGTATTTACCTAATATTTAGGTTAACATGTTTGAATACAAAAGAATTTTTTTAATCATTTTGTCCCCATCATTAGGTTGTAATTTTTTAATGCAAAAGAATTAAAATGTGCACTTCTGTAAAACAAACTTCCAGAGTGCTTATAAACGTGCCGGACGTGGTAGTACGAAAACATTCGAAATTCGAATACATGAAAATCGTAGTGATAAATAGGCCACTACCGCTTTCGGAGAGAAAACAGTGGTTGCCGGGCGCCTATGTAAGTAAAAGCCTTTGTAAAAAAAGCGCCTATGTTAGCTTAAAAAAAATTCCATGTAAAATACAACAACAAATATGCTTAATTCGCGGCGATAAACATCTTTGCTTAAGAATTAAGCTTAGATAAAAACAGTGCTTCCATATAGGTCCTATTTTCTACGTTTATCCGATGAATTCTCAACAAATGTCAAAAATTCATTAATTTGGCATATGTATCTTGAAGCACAAGTCAAATGATCGAAAAAAAAAATGACAGAAAAATAGCTAAAAACCAAACATTTTTTTATTTGTTAAAAAAATTATTAATTTAAAATAAATGTTACTTTCCAATGAATAAAACAAGATCTGGTCCAGGGAGGAGACGTTTCTTTTAATTTATCAACATTTTAACGAAATTTAGTTTAATTTTTTTTTTTTGACAAACACAGTTGACATCCAAAATGTCAGAAAATGTCAGTGTTATATCTGTGCTGCCAAATTCTTTTCTGAAGTAGTGGTGAGCGTTTTTGTGTGCCATTATTTCTTAAGCTAACATAGAGGGCACAAAAAACACGCCTATTATAAATTGGAAATAAAAAAAAAAAGATAGTTGATGTATTTTAATTAAGAGAAGTTTGGCTGGCTTCTCTTTTGGACTGTTTGGATTGGTACTTACCGTCAGACAATTATGGTATGGTTCTACCTTAAAGTGCGTTTCATATGAGCATGAGCATATTTATTCGCAAGTTTTTGGAACGCGTCCTATTGTTAATTGTGAATTTACAATTGACAGTTCACAGAAGCTTCTTTATTAATGTTTAAATTTAGTTTTTTTTGTTATTTTTCTTTTCAAATAAATGAGAATATTTATTTACTTCAATAAAAATAATTTGATAATTTCTCTTGAAATTGGTTAAAATGATTTATTCGCATTTATAGCATTATGGATAAACAGATTTGCACAAACGAGATTTTGATTTTTCAGAATTTTGAAATACAGAATAAAATGGGCCAAGTTTATCAAGTGGCAAACAATTATGGTTAATGTAGGTATTTTTATTTATTTTAATTGAATGACTTCTTAGACAAATTTAAACACTTCACAATGTCGTTTCTAGGTATTTTAAATTTAAATTTTCTTTTACAATACAAATTGCAATACATCATGTCGCTTTTCATTGTTGTCATAGGTTCACACACGCCAATTATTTAAATTATTATTCCAAAATGAAAAACAAAAAAAGAACGTGTTGAGTACTTGATTTTTTTTATTTTCCTTTCTTTTTACAGACATATTTACAATTTTAATACAAAAATATTCACAAAGTCAGGTCTCGTAACATTATATTCCCGTCAAACCAGTCATGGGTTTTTTTCCTTTGTTCATAAAAAAGCAATAATATATACCTACGTACATTTTTCCACCCTGAAAACCCCCATCCCTTATAATGATAATATTCATTCAAAATAAAATTTCATTTACATACTTCCGAAAATAGAAAAAAAAAGAAATAAATGAACAATTACGTACGAGAATAGTCCTGAGGATTGTGTTGCATTTAAGAAAGATTAATTTTTATAATCTTAAATGTTACAAGACGTGTTTTGTTGTTATTATGATTAATAAAAAAAATGATCGAAGTGTTTTTCAAAGGACTGTTACCTGTAAATTGAGATTCCCAAATAAAAAAAACATATAAAACATAGCGGTAATTTCATATTTTGTTGATCGATTAGTTATTGTTTTCTTTATTAAGCATATCTTATCGTTTTTATCAGAATTAAAAATCATTCGTTGTAAATTAACTGTTCAGAGTATTACACTGCCGCGCTGACTATAAGGTGTACCTACCTATAACGTTAACAATATGTATATGTAGGTGCAAACGTTCTACCTTTTAAGTTATTCTGCTAGGCAATATGGGTTGAATGTTCTGGACTAAATTTATACACATGTATCCTATAGAAAGCAGCCTTTATAGTTGTTATTGTTTTACCTGCAGACACGTTACAAAAATGTGTGTTGGTTGTGTGTAGGTAGCAAATCAATTCTAATGGCCGCGCCATAGATTTTGTATGACTAGTTCTGCACCAACAATTTACCGCTTAGTCACGAAAATATATTAAAATAAAAACGCATTTATAACTACAAAAATAAAATGAAAATATTAACCTATACATTTACATGGTTATCTTCATAGGTATATTATATGTATTTCGTTAGAAAATTTAATTATGGGAATCGACAATCTGCCGCTGTTGTCATGAATATTATATTTACGTGCGTAATCGTTAATCAATCGTTAAATCGATTGCGGAGTAACGAACGGGTATAAAACAAAAAGATTGTCAAAGAAAAAAAAAAAACAATTTTAATGATGTGCTTTGTTTATGATGATAATAAATTTTGCTCAATGTAGATAATATTAAAATTGGTTAAATATAGGTACGTACCTGTGAATATATTTCTAGGGTACAAGATATTATATACAAAATAAAATAAAACATCTGGGTACTGGGTCACACGAAATAACTAACCTGACCCTACAATATCTTTAATTCAAGTTTATGGTAAAAATCCGGACAAACAGTTGATTTTATACACAGGTATGTATGTAGAAAATATACTTTCACATAATTTAATGGAACAATTGGTCACATTCAATAATACAACATACCCAGTTGTTTTATGTTTTGTTTGTTTTATTTTATTTTCCAACATTTTTGGCTCGAATGCCGAAAAGAATAGTCATCCCGATTATGGAATCCGCTAAATGGTCTGCGGATGGCTTCCGACAATTTTGTTCATTTTCTTGTATTAGAGAATCCGCTGTAAAAAATTGCAGGAATGTCGGCAACGTAGTTTGAAAATATTCAGATTATGAAATACTCAGCCCATCAGCTCTCCATATACTTTTTGACATTTTAAATCAGCACCAAAATCGTTGCGAATGCAAGTTTATTTTGATAACAAAACTGGAAAACAAAAAGTAAGTTTTAATTCATAATCATTCAAGTTTTTGAATATAAATAGTTTTCATTTTCATGCAGAAAAAGAACTACAAACCGTTTTGAGAAGAGGGAGCCGGACATTGCGAAGAATTTGACAAAAAATCCCCATTGTTTTTCTCTTGTTTTATTAAATTTGATTTATTTTAACACACTTTATTTCTATTTTGTTGTCAATATTGTTATTAAATTTTTTTTTAATTGAATGGCCTCGTTCACGTTGCACTGAGATAGGTTATCTCGAATACTCGAGTATCCGTATATGTTTGTGAACTACTAGAACCGGATAGGTTACCTTAGCACACAATTCAACGTAAAATTTAAATTTGAAGTCAGCTGTTCTTAACATTTGTCTTCAGATAACTGAGTATCCGATAATTTTTGGGATAGGTTGAGATTTCTTTTTTTAGAACAACTGTTTTATCACCGGCTGTTTTTTTCTCAAGGGATTACAACAACACAAACCAATCCGGATTGCTTGGAATTGGTAAGTGAACGAGGCCAATGTCAAAAACTGACAGCATCGATAAGAAAGTTCGAAAATGATAAGGAAGTTTTAAAGTTTGGCAATGTAGTTCTACCGGGGATTTTATAGTTAATCTATATCGCGGAAGTGAATGGCCTGTTGATCGGATCAACTCCCCGGGAATACAATTTTGCGGATTCTGTAATCGGCATGAATAATATTCGTAAGAAAACATTTGCTGCTGAAAAATTGTAACATTTTTCTTGCGATACATCTACACAGGTATATTCTTAAGGACAAGTTTTGGATTCGAAAAAAAATTGAATTTTTAATCAACACACCTACAATGACAGAGAACGCAAAAAAAGAGGGACCCGCAATTCTGTCTGTACATCGACCTGTTGCCTACAACACTGAACTGATTTTCTTCAAACCTTTAACTATCGTTTCTTAAATTAAGGAGAAAATTAAATTTTGTTTAGCTACAAAAATAACGGTACATTCCATAAAAGTTATTAGGATCTAAAAATTTACTTAAAAATAAATAACCTTAAACTTATTTTGGTAAGAAAATGTCTTACAAATACCGTTACCTGTCATAAGCGGCTACATGAAATGTAGCCCCAAACATAAAATGAAAAATGGTCCCAAAAATGTATATGGGCAATAACAAAAACAAAACAAAACATTTTTTGTACGATTGAAATTTTCTGTTGCAGTTGCTTCTTATATTAATTTTGGGGCAATTGTTCATTTTTTGTTTGGGATCATTTTTTATAAGTTTGGGTGGATTTTTCCATTTCGAAAATGGGCCCATTTTTCATTAGGAAAAAAAGACCCACAATTGGGGGCAATTTTCATTTTGGGCCATTTTTCATTGTGGCCAAATTTCATACTTAAAATTGGGCTACATGAAATTTGGCCTCAATGAAATATGGCCCCAAACATAAAATGAAAAATTGCCCCAAAAATTTATATGGAAACAACAACAAAAAAATTAAAGTTTGAAAATTGGGGCCATTTTTCTTAGTTTTTGCGCTTTTTTTCACTTTTGATTTTGGGGTGAAATTTCGTTATGAAAAATGGCCCCAAACTTTTATTCTTAAACCAAAATATCTTTAGCAATAAAAAGTTTGAAACCATACCGACTGAGCATTACCTAAGCGAAGCGAAGAAGTCACGTGAGCGGGACAGAGGACCCAAAAAGGGACTTAAAATCCGTCAACCCGTCAAGCAGGCCAAGCAGAGTTGTTGTTTTAGAGAACAGTTTTGGAAAAAAATTAATGTGCGAACTCCAAATTTTGATATAAATAAAATTAAAGTGGAGACAAAAAGTTTTCGAATTATTTTTTTTTCGTTTTTCAAAATTTTACGTTTAAGTACTACTTTTGTTTTTAAAATTTCTTTTCAATTCTTAGTAAAACACTGAAAACCGTATGGGTTTGGGACTTTTACTTTTCAAGATATTAAAAAATATTGGAATTAACTTTCTCATCAAACTAAATAATAAAATCTAGAAGAATCTAATCTCATTTAAGTAACTGGTTCGTTTTTTCTTGTTTTGACTAAGAAGTTGATTTCACGTTCCAAAAATATGTGTTGTGAATTTAACGGTATTATCACTTCAATAAATTTAAACAAAAATATGGTAATATGCTCTGTCATTTTCTTTGCGTCAAAACGTCATAATCTTTGCAAGCTGACCAAAAGAACTCAAGATTTAAGTTTTTAAGACGATCTTAGCGTCTTTTTCTTGGCGAATTATAAAACACAAAAAATCAACAAAACAAAGTCCCCAAAAAAAAATCGATTAAGGTTCGCTTTAAATGCTTATATCTTGAGACAGAGCATCACGGTACACATTTTTTTGATTGAAAAATCGCTATTTTCAAACCCCCACCAAAAGCTGAAAAAAACATGCCAGACTTTTGTTTTCGATTTCAGAATTTATGCACCTACAAACCCTCATACTAATATTTTGGTTAATAATCCACTGATCCACTCCCAAAATTTGCTTGCGGCTCTTAGACTATAATATTGAAGTTAATTTGATTGCAAATCGATTTATTTCATGTTTTAAGATAACTGACAATTCCAAAAACATGCTTTATTGGTTGGAAAATTTTTGTTTTGTTTAATATTCTAGGACATTTTAGATTAAACTGATATTTAAAGGTAAAAAAATAATGATAATTAAGTTCTACTCATGCATATACCAGCATTTTTGATAGTTTTAGCCAAAGGTCAGTCCTCTTAACACACATTTAAAGCACCTGTGAAAAATTGGAGAGTGGTGTGTCATTGTTTGTTTTGTTTTTCAGTATAATCATGGACCAGCCTAATGTGCACTCTCATACTGTGCTGGGAAACACTATACAAAAAAAATTTAATCAAACTAAAACATAAATCTCTTAACTCTGCAGATTTGTTCTCATATAATATGTACGATTGTACATACATACCTTATATTCTAAAACAACATTCCCCCATGTCGTAGTAGAAAATCTCATAAAACAAATAGGTAAGCCATTCACTTACGAACGAAAATATATAAAAAGAACCTTGACCGCGTATGTTTTTTGTTTGTGTTTTTTTCTTAATTTGCTACACCACCATTAAACTTCAAAAGCTCCCCTCTTCAAGCCATCAATCTTTTCTTCATCTTAGATACAAAAAAAAAAAAAATTAAACAAAACAACAACAAACCTTGATATTCATTTTCACTTCAACTGTTTTGGCGCGCCCGCCGTTGGTTTCTTTTCTTAACAGCATTCATATTTTTTTTTATAATTATCTAACATCAGATTTTGGGAGAAAGATACAACGAATAATATATTAAAAAAAAACTCTTAAATGGAATTTATTTTTCTGAATTAATCAATTTCTTTGTTAGATATGACAGAGCCTCTGACTTCAGAGACGGTCTGATGAAAAGCAAGAGGCTTGAATTTGATTCTAGTTTCTTTTTTTTCTTTTGTTGTATCTCATTCAATTTTGATTGACTCATGCTTTGTTATTTTATTTCACTTTTGCTGGTTGGTTTGTTAATTTTAATGTTTTTTTTTTTTTTTTGTACGGTCTGCATTGCAGCAGCAATCAGCAAGAGCCATATTTGTCGTAGCCTTTGTTTGAAGTATATTTTTGTTTGTGCATATATGTATGTATAATGTATCCACTTGAATATCTCAATTCTATAGAGTATATTCTTAAGAATTGGTATAGTTGAGAACAAAAAAATAAAAACGCCTTCAGTACCTACCTAATAATAAATTAATAAAAGTAACTGGTTCTGATACTCGGTACTAACGAAAAGTTAATACCTCAGCATTTCTTTACATCATTAGTACCAGATCTAAGTTCAAAAAGCGGTATCAGAATATAGTACGTCTAAAACTGGTCTAATTGTAATTTTGACACTATTTATTTAATAGGTTCGTTCCTTTACCTTAAATTTCTGTGATTTTCTGTGCAATTGTATGATTTTCAGTCCAAAGCCGTTCCCGTACTCAAAAACTTGGCAGTTTTTGACAAGAGAGTAAATAATTTCCCCAACCTGTGATTTTCTGTCCGAGAAATTTCTTCGGGCAGAAAATCACAGCACAGTGTAATGTCATTTTGAGAGTAAAAGAATGAAAGCCAAACATCGTGCCGTACTTGTCTGGCACATTTGGTAATACGGAATTTGGTTGAACTTGCGTTCCCTTAATTTTGCACAGTTTTGATATTTTTGAGAATATTTCAACGTTGCTCTCCAAAATCTGAGAGTTTGTGATTTTGTGTGCAAAAAGGAAATGATCGGACCTTATATTTACAGCAATTTTCAGTTTTATTTTGGAAGAAAAACGGCGAAGCATTTGGCAGCATTAATAGGCCTACGTTTGCTATTTTATATGCTGGTTGTTTAAACACAGCTTGCAGAAGATCTTTGGCATGAAATAACCGAAATATATAAATGTAATTCAGTTGAAAGTGATATAGAAAATGTTCGTCTGCCAGGACGTATAGTTGCCGAAAAAACGGCATACAATTTACAAAAGTTAAATGAGTTACTTATCATGCCCTCGAGGCTTTGATAAGGTTAAGGTGGCCGGCAAACCCCCGATAGACATCGCGTCGTCTCCGAAAATGCGTTTTGTTGGCGTTTTTTTAGGTCATCACAGATTATGAATTGTTTTTTAGGTTTGCAATAATGTTGGGCTTTAATTTAATGCAAAGTGCATTAGGTTCATTAAAAATGCCCTTTTTCCTGATGTTGAAATATTACACATGAATTGAATAAGGGTGTGTCATCATTACGCCTGTTGTTAATCATTATGTACCAAATATGTCGTTGTAGCGTCTTATTTGGTACATAAATACATATGTACATATATATGCATGTATATACAGGGTGTCACATCGTCACCGGCCCAGTGGAAAACTAAGGGTTCCTGAGTAAATTTAAAGTCGAAAAATTAAGAGTTACTTTTCTCGTTTTCGCTTCCTTTTCGACTTATAACGGTTTTTATGGTTTCTGATCTTTTTTCTTTTAACTAGCACTAACTTTACCAAACTGCATCCGATTGTTGATTTTTTGTGTTATTTACACAAGGAGAGTAAGCACTTTGTACTTGCGATACAATTTTTTGCCATGCGGATAACGGTTTTCCCACATTTAAATGTCAAACACATTTGTTTGCATTTTTAGGTCGTTTTTTGACTTTGGTGTCATTTTTTCCACAAAAACACCTCCTTATTAAGGGGCATCTTTTCTATTTTATAATGAAAGCATATATTATTTTCTTGAACATACTTAACATAAAAAAGAAAGTTCAAGAAATAACAGAAAATTAAAATTAATTATTTTTTTGTAGCGAGCAACCTACAAAAGGTGTTAAAAACTTCCTGCCTGCTTCCACATAGCTTAAACGTAATATTTTATTTGTTTTTATTCAAATATTAATTTTTTTTTTACTTTATTTGTTTTTTTCTGTTTTTAATAAATTTTAATGTTGTATTTAGTTAAAAAAAAATACCTCTGAAAAAATTCAGGTAGTGTGTCATGGGTTCAAAGAACTTAATTCCAAAAAATGGCTTAAATCAAACGAAAAATACACAAAATATTTAAAAATGGGCACGACTGGATCGCACAAACTTGCTCTCGTAGCTAACAACTTGAACGTAGCTTAAAATTGACGATGTGCATATATAGTGGTTCTATAACATTATGATAAAAAAAATTAAAAAAAAACTATTTAAAATATAAATTATTACTATAAATTAATATAATTCTTTTTTTTTAATGGCTAAAACAGATAGAGCTTAGAAAAGTATGCCATCTAAATTGTTTGATAAATATGAATTTACGACAAAAAAATTTCAAAAATCGTTAGAGCGGTTTTTTTTTTAGATATAAACATATATAAAAATTCTTGAAAATTAAAAAAAATTAAATTTGGTATGCCAACTTTTAGTATTTAATAAAATACAATTTTACACAAAATTTAAAAAAAAAAACATAAAGCCGTTTTCAAGATATCGAATTTTCAAAAAAAAAAAATTCCAATATGTTCTTTAAAATCCAAAAATTATTTTTTCGAAAATTTTTATATGCAAAATTGTTAAAATTGTAAGCGACCTTTTGTGTAAAAATTTTGGTTGAAATCGCTGTAGTAGTTAACGAGAAATTTGATAACCAAAAAATCGATTGTATTACAGGTACCGTTAATAACCATTCTAAATTTTTTTATTTTCTACCAAAATATTTATTTTAGTAATTTTAGTACATCGTAAATTTTTTTTTTAATCGTTAGAGCCGGTTTTGAAATAAATAAATGTTTGTATATTGGCTGTATGACAGGTACCGTTAGTTTTTGAGCTAAAAAAAAAATTTTAATTTCCTCTCTAGGGAATCACATAAGAACCTTAAGTCCAAAGTTTGAAGAAAATCGCTTCAGCCGTTTAGGCTGCAGGTCGAGGTACAGACAGACGGAGAGACAGACAGACAGAATTGCGAGACCCACTTTTTTCGCGTTCTCTATCATCGTAATGTTAGGGAAAATTACTCAGCCCTATCGAGGTATCCGTTCGGAGAAATTTTTTTTCCGATCTATTCGTAATCGGACAATTTTCTACCGAGCTATCCGTTCCGACAGACAGATCGGACAATCATCCGATAAAATGTAACGACTATCATCGCATAGCGATGAAGTGCGATCAGTCCAGAATTGTTGACAGTTGTGCGTTAAATTTCTTCCGAAATTCTCCGACAGAAAATAGTTGCGGAATATTTTAAGAAAAGTAAGCATAAAAATATAAACATATATAATTTTGTTTCGTTAGTGCAATAAACAACGAAGACGACTCAGCAAGAGAGGTTGGTTGAAATAACAAATAGATTATAAAGCAAAACTATCCATTTTTGTGAACCAATTTATAAACTTTTAAACATCACAAAGATTTTTACTTATTGAACTAATCAGGACGAATGTGTCAAATGAATGCGATTGTATGCTTTATCTTTTTTGTTCCGAAGTGGATACCTCGAACGAAATCTAAGTTCCAATCGGAACGGACTATCGTTTCGGAACTTTATCCCAACGGATACCTCGATAGGGCTGACTATCTCAAATTTTTTTTTGTACGAATCCTAAACTTGCCCTATACTACGTATATCGCAAGTAAAAAAAACTAAATAAATAGGGCATTGTGACCCTAAAACTAATTTTATTTAAAATAAAATAACTTCTGTCAAACAGCGAATTTGGACAAACGGTTACCGTATAACAAATGCATAAATATGTACATACGATATGAAGGCCGTTGTTATTGGTGCTGGGCCCAATTTGCCTATTGGCATTTACAATCTTTTTTTGAGACTTCATTCATATTTGCGAATTTTGACATAGGGTACACCACAATTAACTGCAAATATCCAACAGTATAACTTTGAATTCTTATATTATTTTCCATGTGTTCGGCTTCCTGCCTCCTTGTATCAATTAATCGCAAAAATAAAAAAATATTTCTCACTTATAATCTTCAAGTTTACTATACAAATATGTGTAGATATATAAACACATATAATGAAGAGAAAACAAAAAAAAAAAAAAACAATGGCTGGTTGGTGGATTTACAATACGAAAATATGTACAGTATAAAGTCAAGGCCAGTACTAGTACTATTGTCTGTGTTTTTTGTTGTGCTAAAAAATTGCTTGTTTGAGATCCTATGCTCACATATGGCGGATGTCTCGTTGAAGTTGAACACACAAAGAGAAAAAAAAAATAAATTGCAACATAAATCAAGTTTTTTTTTTGTTGAACTTTCAGTTCTTTTTACGCCGGAAATATTGTGTGAAGATAAATAAAACATTTGCAAGTGAAAAAGTATTTTGCATTGTTTTTTTGTACTGTTTGTAGGTATTTTTGTTGTAATAGAATACACAATTGAGTTAAATTTTTAAATTATTTTTACGTTCTCTGACTTACAAATAAAATTTAATCCTTGGTATATTACCGGTGTCATCTGTAGACAATTGTGGTCTGCGTAGGTAGGTATGTATATAGCTATTTAAATAATAACCTACTACCTGTGGTAGTATTTTTTTAACACACTTGTCAAACAAAAAGCAAACTGAGAGAAGAAGTTTTTGTTGTATTTACTGTGTTTTTTTTTTTAAAGGAAATGTATCTCTGTGTGGCCCACTCGAGATTAAACAAAAAAAAACAGTGTAGTTGAAAATTTTCATTTTTTTAATGGTAAAACTTCTAAAAAGTTAAGCATTATTGTGAACCAAAATTTAAAAAAAAAATCAATTTTTTTTTTTTTTGAAAACTAAATATTTTGAAAACGACATTGTCAATATTTTCAAAACAAGCTATAAAATAATATTTTATCACTTTGTAGAATACTTGAAAAAATCACGATTTTAAATTCAAAAATAACGTTAGCTTCCATACAAATGTTGAAAAACCGTTAAGAAAAAACTTATTTTTCTCGAAAACGGCTCCAAGAATTGATAATTTGGTATGGTAAATAGTTTTATGAAAACAAATTTTACCAATAACGGTTATAACGGTACCTGTCATAGAACCGATATTTTTGTTTTCAAATTTCTCGTTGACGGCTGCACCGATTTCAACCAAAGTTTTCATACAACTAAAATAATATTGCATGTAAACAAATTTTCAAAAAAAAAAAAAAAAACATTTTTGGATTAAAAAAAAAAATATTGACATTTTTTTTTTGAAAATTCAATACGTATCTTGAAAACGATCTAATGAATATTTTTGAATTTTTGAAAATGAGCGAAAAATTTTATTAAAAATTAATTTTTAAGAAAATCGCTCCAACAACTTTTTATTTTTTTTCATAAATTCATATTTATCAAACAAATCAGATGGCATACTTGATTTTGAGCTCTTACTTTTAAAGCCATTAAAATAATAAATTTATAGTATCTAATAATTAAATTAATTTTTTTTAATAAAATCATGATCAGCCCAATTCTAAATATTCCCCGGGAGATTTGTTCCCGAAAAATTTAAACGCTCCTAACATCAAATATATTAACATTTTCAATTTTTTGGACATTTAGAATTCCAGCTTTATCCTCGTTGTATTATTTCTCATATTCGAAGTTTGCTTAGAATTAGAAAAAGGGAACAAAATTCCCGGGAATTTCTCGTTTAGAATAAGAGAGTAGGGAAAAGGGAAGTATTTCCCCGGGAATTTTTATTTAGAATTGGGCTGAATATGTATTTTGGAACCAAAACATATGCACTTGTACATTATCAATTTCTAGCTACGTTAAATTTGTTAGCTACGAGTTCAAGTTTATGCGATCCAGTCGTGCTCATTTTTTTTTTATTGAAATGTCCGGCTGGGAAAATGTCAAGTTTCTGTCTAGTTTGGGTAAGGCCCTACAAGGTTTTCAGCAGGGTAAATATAGACAAGGAATACTTGTCAGATACTTAACAAGCCCTTACTGATTTCAGTACCCAACAATTTAGACGAGGAAAACTTTTCAACCACTCGTGAGGCAATCTTTATTTTTTATAAGCACCATGGAATATCACCATTATACGACACTTGTGGGTGCGCATTGGATTGACAATCAGAAGATCACGGGATCAACTCCTACATAAGCCACCTTTTTTTTTTTTTGTTTGTCTGACGAGGCAAAAGGGTTCATAATCGCCAAGGCCCGTGTTCTAACCCTTGCTAAATCTTGCTAGTGCCCTGCAAGAATCTATGTAAATCTCTCTAGTGCCATATCGAAAACTAGATTGTTTTTCTGCGCGGGTGGCCATATTTTCTGAACTATCTGTTATAAATGTTCGATTTATATCACTGCTCTTATCAATTTGTGCTCAAAAACAAAAAATCAAACGGTTTTAGGATTTTTACCAACCAACTTCTCATACAAATCAAGACAAAACTAAGAAATTGATATCTTACTGACTGCTGAAAATATCTTTTTGCGCGCCGTCGCTTTAAAATTACCAATAATACAAACAAAATAATGAATAAATTATTTGAATTAACCAATAAATTCGTTGAGCCAACAAATAGTTTACTGACCTTTTAACTTAATGAGATAAATAATCAGTCCTATTGTGAGTTCCGCATGAAAGAAAATCTGCCCGGAAAAATTACATTTCACTCTTCCCTTAGTGTGAGTTTTGGGTGAAAAATGTTCCCTGTTCGTAAAAAATTTCCTTATTGGCTTTATTGACAGCATTGTTTTCGTGTGAAATATGTCATGTCATTTACAGCAAAATTTCCATTTAATTTTTGGTGGCGAACGAGGCCACATTTGTTGTAAAATGGAGGGTGAAACTAGCAATAGCTTTTACAAATCCGGGCGAACAAAATATTTTCGGGCGAAATGTTTTCCGGGTGAAACTCACAACATGGCTGAATGTGAATAAATACGAATAGTTTAATAATAATAATAATTTTAACTATATGCCTGTAACACCTCAGGTCTTTTTAATGCAATGCGCGGTACTAGTTAGAAGGAATAGAAGGAAAGGAAAGATTTTTGTTGGCACAGTGGATTGAGAATTAGATGTTAAATATCTCATAAAATTCCACGGGTGGCATCCAATTGAAACTGGGGAATATAGAAAAGAGTGCAATCTAGACTGGGGCTCGAACCCACACGTCCAGGTTAGCAGTCAAACACTATATCCCCTGTGCCATTGCCACCTGCAATGGCACAGTAACTTAATCAAGGAAATTAAGGGAATATGTCGTAAGTTCATCGTCTCAATGAAAATAATGACCAAATGCTTTTTGTCTTTTCGTTGACTAATGAAAAAGATTTACTGGATCAACGAAAATTGATTTTTTACTGTAGCATCGAACGAATTTTAATGAAAACTTTATTGTGTCACATAAATTTTGTTTATACTTATGTACAGTACAACATTCCTAATGGAAATTACTCCTTTTTTGTGCTCTCGTTTGTATTTATTTATTATACAATAATTATTAATAATTAAATTTAAGGTTTGGGAATTTTCTGAACTTCTTAATTTTTGAGGTTTTGGATTCACATGAACAGATTTTAATGAAATTTGAACGTTTTTTTTTTTTTAATTATTTAGACACATTTTTGTTTTTTTTTTTTCATTTTTATTCAAAATCGTGAAATTAAGAATCTGTTAATTACTAAGACATTCCCCAATATGGTCTTTGACTTACTATAACTAGCTCAATCAAAGTCCTACTGTAAATTATTCCATGCTTCGATTTAAAAGCATAAAATTAAGGTTTTTGTCAACATACCTATGAATCGGTGATGCTCCCGATGGTATTCTTTGCTGATACGCCGACATATTTCCTTGCGGCTGTGATGAAGATGGAGCACCTCCTTGTTGATTCTGTTGCTGTGACGATGGCCCGTTATCACTGCCGCCACCACCTCTTTGTCCGGGTGGCGGTGGACCACCGACCTGCACTGAAGACCGAATGGCTGCTTCCATTTCATGCCGACAGCGTAATCATATTATGAAGATACGCAAGTGACACCATATTTTTGTATATTTTTTTTTGTATTATTTTCGTAGATTATTTATTTTATTTTATTCAATCACAAACACAATACACACTATTTTTTTTTTTTTTGTAAATTCTTATTTGATCGAATTTTCTTTTTCTTTTCTATTTTATTTAAGAAAAGGCTCTGCTTTTATTTAATAATTTTATGATTAAATACACAACTTTTCACAGACTTTATTTTTTATATTTAAAATATATACTTTTGTTGTTGTTGTTATATTCTGTTAAACAATTCTTATTTATTTTAAATTGAATAAAAAATTACTTGTAATTTTTATCTTAAAAGTAGAAGACCATACACAGATATATATTTAAATTTAAATATTATACTTTATTTTATTTTTTTAATTTTATTATATAAAAACTGCACACTTTTTTGTATTCGTTAAATTTATTTTTAAATCACTTTTATTTAATGAATATTTTCTGGTTGCAAGGGATGCAGTGAATTTCTTTCTTTTTTTCATTCAGATATTTTTTTTTTATTTTTCAAATTTTATTGATAAGAATAATTAAATTACATATACATATTAAATAGAGGATATTATTATTATCTATTATTATTAAATATTATGTGTATATTTTTGTTTAGCTTTCGTCGTTTATGAAATGACAGGATTTTACGATAATTTGCTCTATCTTAACATTTTGAATTATTATTTTATTATTGATTTTCATTTTCATTTATTTATTTATTTATGGAAAAATTTATGAAAAAAACTTAAAAAAGTGGAACACAAGTTTCAAGCCAGCTATTTCACATCCTGTAAAAAAAAATAAACAAATATATAAAAACAACAGATATAGGTACATAGATATGATTAAAATTATATCACGTCGAGATGGCGGTAGAATTACGAACGCGTCAAAGCAAAAAATCCATATGCACAAAATTCGTTTTAATGTATCCCATCTGTCTTTCGGAATGTAGCAAACATTAAAAAGTTAATTTTGTTTATCGACAATTAAATAGCGGCCGTGGAATTTTTGTATGATAAATAAATGATGTAGTTGTGCATGGAAACGGGTAAGTTGTTTGTTTGTGAATTTAATCGCAGTTTTTGATGAGGAATATCTTTTTTTTCTTTTAATTTACATTTTGAGTGATTTTTTTCTCTACTAGGGGGCGTTTTATTGAAAGTCTGGCTAAGGTCTGTATTTGGATTTACTTGAATCTGAAAAGAAAAAAAATATAATTATTTAGAAAATTGCATTGTTAATGGACCTATTTAAAATAAGTTTAAAATATGTAGTGTGACTTGATTTTGGTGGTAAGTATCTGCTTTGGGTTCATTTTGTCAAAATGTTCGGTTTAATATTATTTAAGGCTAATAAATGTCGAAAACAAAATTTAATCTACCACTAGCTTTGAAGTCATGGCGCAGGGGCCCTCGAATTTGTTTGCTAAAATGAATAAGCTTAAAGTTTGAAAATAAATATGTTTTAGAGAATAAACTAGATATTTGTAACGGCAAAGTTTGTAAATCGCAACAGTGCTGAGACCCCTCTTTTTCTTAAACACACCTGATATTCCAATGAAAATAGAAACAAAAGTACATTACAAACACTTTCACTTTCCAACACTATTGGATTTGGAAAATTAGGTATGTTCAATATATGCTGTAGATCAGTGTTTCCCAACGTGGGGCCACGCCACACAGGGGAGCAATTTGTTATTATAGGGGGGGGGAGCAATTGAAAGTTATGCTGGACTACACTTCTCTCCAAAAAATATATGCTTCTTGTGTTTCCACACTTAAAGATATATTTCGGACGTACCCAGGATCTGCTTCTGTATTTTTCAATTCCATCAACTGTTACCAACTTCACTTCATTATTACCTTTTCCATCTTGATATTTAACTGAATGTGGATTAAGTGTCATAATTAATTTGCAGATAACAAAAAAGAAATTTCCTGGATATAAAAAAGAAACGGGGAGACTTAATACTGTTGTAGCTGAATTGATTGACGCATCAAGCGCAAGGGATTTAACCCTTTCGGTACGGATGTGGTACAAGTCCATATAAATAATCTTTGTCTTGTACCACATCCGTACCGAAAGGGTTAAATACTAACAATTACATAACATACAAAGTTACAGTTACATAATAATTAAATTATTTCTTATTTGAATTTCAGTTCTACATTATACTGGTATGTATGTATGTTTTTAAAATAAACTTACGGCTTACTTAATTTCTATGGATTTCTTCCTTATGTCAGCTATTGAATTTTTGCACTGGACATTTCAGATTTTTGATGTTCAAAATTATTTTGGTATCTTCATATAATGTTAGGGGGTCATGAGGATTTTGGAAAAGTTCTGTGGGGCATACAAATTTTGGCTGTAAAACTGTTGGATTTTTAGATTTAAGTACATATTTATTTGTATACATTAAAAAAAATATATTTAAACAAAAATGTTTATTTTTAAATGGGCATATTTCCGCTAATTTTTATCGAACTATCTTTTTATATCCATCATATTAAAGGCAAGAATATTGAAAAATGACCATTCTCAGAAATGCATGGATGAATTTGTTCGAATTGTGTGTTTTAAGCAAGCTTTAGTTCCACACAAACAAATTCAATAATAGAAACCCGTGAACGCAATTGTTCCTTATCAAAAGCTATGTATATTTAATAGCCTATTATATTTTAAGATCTTTTTAAAAAAAATGATTGCAAAAAACAACCTAACTTTGATTTTCCACGTCTTAACATAGAACGATCTTGTTTTTAAGTTCAGAGCAGATCCTGAACTGTACAAAAAAAGATGTTTTTTTTTTTAAACTCAGACCGCTGGGAGCTTAGAATTTGTGTTCATTTTTCCATTCAGATCATGACCTGAACCTATTAACATCTTGCTCCACGAGCTAAAGAATAAATGAAGGAGCAATCTAGGCACTAGGCATACATACATTATGTCGAACAAGGAAACAAAAGAAGCAACAACAAAAAAACTAGTTTGAAAACTTTATTAAGAGGAAAAACAAAAATGTTCAAATACGTTTATACAGGGTGGGACAAATACAAGTCTTTTTAAAAATGCAATAGAATAGTCCACGTATTATATCTTTATTAGTAAGCGCAAACATTCCCATTAATTATGGAATACAACGTCGGTCAAGTGGCTGCCTCGGCTGGCTTCGCAGTAGCGCATTCTGTTACTCTAATTTTCCAAGACCTTGTTGATGGTTTCGGGCTGTAGCTCACGGACTGCTTAGATGATATTGGCCTTAATAGGTTAAATCCTTTCCCGATTGTCAGCATAACATCAGTACTTCAATGTTTCCCACATAAAAAAGTCCAAAGGGGTCAAATCACAGCTCCGAGGCGGCCAATTGATATCGCCAAGACGGCCGATAACACGATTTCGGAATTTGGTGCGGAAAAGATCGATTGTGGCATGGGCTAAGTTGTATGGCGCGTCATCCTGCATGAACCAAATCCATGTCTTCAATTTCAGTTGAAAAAAAAAATCGGTTAACATGGCTCTGTAACGCCAACCGTTGACCGAAACGTTGTTCCCAGCATCATTTTCAAAGAAAAATGGTCTAATGAACACCGCCGTAATGTTTAATGTCTTTCACATTTTTTTTTATAATCAGTGTTCTAGAGAAATAGCCAGTTGCAAACAGTTGTAAGCAATTCAACCGTAATACTCGTGCTTCTAGGAATGCCCATCAGTTTACCCTCGACCTAAACTTCGGACGTACTGTTAAGTACAGAGATTCTTTCTTCAGGCCCACTTCGCATCACACATTCAAAACCAATGTGCAAGGGTATTTCCTGTTTCTGTCACTCTCTATGGGTGCATTGGCTTCTCGACATTAACGTGCGGATTTTCCGAGCCCAAGATGCGGCAATTTTGTTTGAGAACGTAGCCGCCGAGATGAAAATGATTTTTCGCCTAAAATCGTTGTCCAGTTCAAGCTGCTCTAAGGCTCAAACTGCGAAGCAATAACGAAGCAGATGGGCGTGCTGAGTCAATTGGACTTTGTAAGCGAATAATCCGAGATCTTTGTGCAGAATTCTTCTCAGGCTAGTGCGTGAAATATTGAGCTGTTAAGATCGATGGCGCGTTGATGTTCGTGAATTGAGTCTCACAGTCTCGCTTTCTGCAGCCACATTCTCGTCTGTGTACACCGTACGACGACGGGGACCATGAGTGTTGTTCACTAGCATACCAAAGTCACGAACTTTTTGCACAAACTTAGATACACCAACCACGTACTGTTCGGGCTACACATCACTCACTTTGTAAATAAGTTTTCAATATTTCCCAACTTTGTTCAAGCGTAAAGCAAATCGTTTCGGTCCGCTGAGGTATGATACTGACTTTCTGTCAAGATTTCGAGCGGGAAACTGCTGTCAGTGTCAAAATAACCTATGATTTAAAAATACTCCACTAGATGGCCCATCATTTAGTTGCATTTGTTTTTCCGCTAACTAGATAGACTTTCATGTGTCTTTTTGTTTACAAACTATCAGAATTGGAACGAAAAATCAAAAAGATGTAATCTTACTTTCACTAATTAAATGTCACAGATATAATTACTGGAAGGAACAATAATTTAAAGATTAATGCAGATTTTTAACGTAAAAAGAGAAGGATAATTTCGACTTACAATTTTATTTCTGTTCATTTACTGGATTATTTGTCTTACTTAGATTATTAAAGCTAAAGCTGTTCCTTTTTTTGGCCGCACAACCCGAATGTGGAATACTTTACCTGGCTTTATCTTTCCCAGCCTTTTTAATATTCAGAGGTTCAAAATCAATGTGCATCGGTATCTCCTCGTTCGTTCCCTATTTTCCCAACGCTCGCACTGAGTTTAAACATTTAAAGGGTAGCCAAAATCCCTTTAGTGCACGCTCAACAAAAAATTGTTTAATCGCACAAGTGTTTTTGTTCTCCTGCAGAAAGAAAACCAAAGTCCTAACTTTCGAAAATTAAGAAAACATATTTAGCTTTTTTTCAGTACGACCGGCATTGCTCAGCCTTTTAACGTTTTTTTTTTTGGTCTTTCCATATTTTCAAAAAAACGAGTTGTCAAAAGAAACTATTTTTTGTGATCTTTTATTTTTGAACATGCCAGAGGTTTCGCACGAGAAATCTTGTATTTATTTATTTAGAATGTGTTTGCAATACAAAAATACAAGACGTAGTCGCATGCATACTCTTGTTCATTGTAAATATTTGAAGGCTATGTGCTTATTATGGAAATGTTACTGCTAAAATATCTAAACAAAGTAATAAAAAATAAATAAAATAAAAACAACAAAAATCAGGTTAACCGCAGCAACTACCCATGAATAAATTGCACTCGATTTGGTCTAATTTAAATGAACTTTTTATAGTAGCGCTACCCATTTCATAAAAAAGTTAAATATTTTTGCTCGGAAATCAACTTTTAATCAATTTCATGATTTAAGGGTGAATTCATCTAATTAGTTAGTTTAGATATTACATATAAAATCTTTAGCTTGATACACTAGATATTGCAACTTGATTCCATTTAAATGTCACAGATCCAAATAGCTAAAATAAAATAGTTTTTCAGTGTTGGGTTAAGCCCGAGTTAGTTAACTCTGGAAACAGATCTATCTTCTCTAGAGTAACGTTAGGACCCGACTGGAAAAATGTCAAGTTTCTGTCTAGTTTCGACAAGGCCCTACTTAGTTTTCAGTACGGTAAATATAGACAAGGAAAACTTGTCAGATACTTAACAAGCCCTTGCTGGGTTTCAGTACTAAAAATTTTGACGAGGAAAACTTTTCAAACACTCGTGAGGCAATCTCTAGTAAAAAGTTGTTTGACACGTTTCGGGACCCCATCAGGAATGTCTCTTGTACACCAAAAACACAAATTTTATGAGCACCATGCAATTTCAGCATCATACGACACTTTTTCTCTCTTTCGTTGGTCTTCTTTTTCGTATCACACTTTACTATGGGTTTGAGACATCTGTATAGGATTGTTCAATGAGGAAAAACCTGTTCTAAGTTGTTCCACCTAAAAGCAAGTTGTTCCACCCTAAAAGCAAATCCGGTTCTATTCTGTATGTATTTGTTATGAAATATGGAATGAAACTCATTCACTTTCGACATTGGATTTTCGTATAGCGAGTTAACCCAGTGGGACGCGCATTGGATTTTGGACTGACATTCAGAGGATCACGGGATGATGTCCCACATGACATAAGCCAGCTTTTTTGTTTTTGCCGAAGAGGCAAAAGGGTTCATAATCACCAAGGCCCGTGTTCTAGTCATTGCTAAACCTTGCTAGTGCCTTGCAAGAATCTGTAGTGCCTTATCGAAAACTAGATTTTTTTTCTGCGCGGAAAGATGTTTTTTAATTGATGATGAATGCAGAATTCCTTAAAAAAACACAGAAGATAAAATATTAAACATTTTTTGAGTTAATCCAAAGTTAACACCAAATTTGGTGAGTTAACTCCAGTTTAACTTAAAACCCGCACTGAAAAACTGGCCCTAACATGGATTAAAACCATATATAAACCCGTTATAAACATTTGTTATCAAAAATTGTGTGTGTGTGTGTGCGAGTATGTGTACCTTAATCTAATCATAAAAAAAAACTTTCTCTAAAATGCGCATCACAACGTGTATTTACCCTATAACAAGAACCTAATGCATACCACGTGATGTACAAATACCTGAACGCTCCATTCAAACACGATAAACGACCAACAACGATAAGATCAAGTCACGACTCAAATAAAGAAAATAAAAATGTTAATAATAAAAATAATAAATATTTACCAACACATTTATACCTATCTATAGGTATAAATATTTTATGTGTAGGTATAAAGTGTCGCATTAAATAAAGATACAACAACAAAAGCAATTCAATACAAAAAAAAACTTACAATAGGAGTAGGTAGAACTTGAAACTTAACAATAATAATACAAAAAAAAGTCACTTGACAACAAACAGTAAAGAAATAAATAAATAAAAAAAAGTTTAATTAAATTAAATTTACAACAATAAAAAAAAACAAGTTATAATAATAAACAATAGTACTTTAAGTAAAAAAAAAAATATTTCATTTCCGCTGCTATAGTCACGGTTTGTTACGATGTATCTGAACTACCAGACAGCCACCTCTAGAAACGACAGCCGCGTGATGTAAAAATAAATAACATTATCGTTGGACTGTTATTATTTTTTATTATTATTATTGGATGAATAGCTTTTGTTGTTGTTTTTTTTTTTTGTAAGTTGTTTATTTAATGTAACGATCTCGCGCGCATTTTTATATTCTGTTATGTATTAAATTATTGTGGAATATGGAAACTTGTAGGTCAATGAGCTGTGCTCTCGGACTGAATTGCCGGTTAACATGAATTGATAGTAAAAAAGAAAAAAATAGTATGATAAGTACCTACATAGATAAAAATATGTCAAAGTTGTTTTTTATCAAGGCATATTTTGTTATATTATTTTTCTGTTATCAATTTTTTGACTGACATAAAGGTATGTAGATACAATTTAATAGATTAATGTGGATTTCCTTTAAAAAAAAAATCAAATCTGTGAAGGGGAAATTTGATTTGTTTAGAAAAAAAGATCAAATTTTCAAACCCCCAGTTTCACAGTAGAAGTTTAAACTCTACTTTTGGTTTAAACTTCAGTTCAACAATTTATTTAGTTTCACAGTTTCGTTTAAACCTTCAACTGAGTTCAATTTGTAGTTTAAGTTAACCGAGATCATTCTGCCGTTTAAACCTTAGTTCAACGTTTGGTACCACTATACATAATACATTATGGAATTTATTTACTTATTTTTCGTAACCAATTCCATCAGCAAATCTATGTCTGCTGTTGTTGTTATTTCTCTTTTTTTGCACAATTATTGGTTTATTTTCCATTTTTTGTTTAATTAATGTCGTGTTACTTGAAAAAACAAAATGTCGACAGATTATCAACAACTCAAAATAATTGTTGCTGTTGTCACGGTAAAATTTACCGCGACAAAAACTGTTCTTTTCACTCTCCAAATCCTTGCCCCCACCTATCCTTTTCTTCTTTCCATACAGGTGTTTCCTTCAATATACTATGAGAGCGTAGGGCAGCCATGGTCCATCAGCCATTGGTACACTCTCTCAGTATCTTGAAGAAACAATATCGATGAAATCGCTATCTTAAAATGGATAGGGTAATTGACAGACACGTGGAAGTCTTATATGAATCATCACCAACAGACGAATGGTCTGTTTGGAAACGAAACCCAAAAACAAAGCGCGGGTGACAGTTGCTCCCCAGTCGCCAGAAGTAACTCTTTGTGAGAATGGCCGAAGGCCCAACGTTATTTCATGCTGTTAAATTCTTTAAATCTTAATTTGTTAAAAATGGAACGTTATCAACTTATCCCTAATCTGCAATATCTAACGAAAGCCCATTGAATTTTTTTTTTGTAAATCGCGTTCATTTGAAAATAGTTTCCAACTTTTCCTTCGAAATTTTCAAAAGTTTAGTAATTTGTTAATGTATTTTTCACTGCGACGAATTTCTCCTTATTTTCTTTTGTTTTGGGGTTTTAGAAACGGTATTTGGAGGGGACTAATGAATTTTGTAAGTCGAAATTGAGTTCTTGAGTTTTTGATATTTGTTGTCAGTCAGGATTTTTCTCAAGAAAATAATAGGGGGAAAATGACTGAATGCGTTCATCGGTTTCGCCGCTCCTGGAAGTTGCCACCAGCGGTCGGCGATTTCCACGATGACGAAGCATAGTCAGGGAGATGTAGGTGCGAGTAAGCAGGACCGCTGGATTTCGTCAACGGTAGCGCTGTTCAGCAAGTTAGCTGAGAGTGGCTTACAAATGACGTGATCGAAATCCGCGGATTCCGATTGGCCGAAAGCCGGGGAGTTCAGCGCAAAAAGTGGGTCGAATGGACATCGAAAAATCCAGACGAACACTTCTTGTCTGAAGAGCATTGGATCAAGTCGAAAAAATTTGAGAATAAGCAAAACGTGATAGCAAATTAACAAAGAATCTTTAGAAATCAATTTCGAAATCGAAATTAGTATATAGAGAAATAGTTGTTGTGTAAGAAAAAAAAATTGTGGAAAAGAAAAGCTGTGAAAAAAAAATGATAGAAATAAGGAGAAATCTGAGGCAGTATGAAGGAGAAAAAATTGTGAAGGAGCATAGAAGGAACGAAAAAGAAACAGAAAGAAATCGTTGGAGGCAAGGGAAAAAAAAAAGATAAGCAAAGTTGTGATTGTTCTTAAGGAACTTAAATTCGTCTTTTGTCATATCATTTTTTGAAAATCGTTAAATTCGTTTGGCTTTCGTTCTGGTAATTTTCTTGAAATTGCGAGACGCGCGACCCGTTTATTTTTTCTTTTGTTCTTTCGGGACAGAGTGATAACGGTCCATTTTAATTTGCTTAACCTCTATCTATTGTTAAAGTACCGAAAATATCTTGGGTTTTATTCCTTAAAAGGTTTCCCAAGCAAATAAATATTCATTAAAATCTTATTGCCAACTTTAAATTTCATAATTTGTCTTATTTGTATATTAAACATTCTTTCACCGTCGCTTTCCGCTTCAAAGGTTTGTAATTTCCTTATTAAACAAAAAATTACTGGCTCCCTTTTATTTTCAGCGACTACGCCCCTGTGGTAGCATCAACGGAAATATTTATTTTGTATTCATTTAATTATATTTTTTTATAAACGACAAAAAAAAAGTTATTTGGTGAACCCACCCCCTTACTGAGCATAGCTGTGGAGGTAGCATTGTAAACACTACCTTGTGTTGCACTTCCATAACACTTGACCTCGAACATAGTTTTTTTCACTTTCCTCTTTGCTTGACATTCGGAAACAAGCAACATACATAATTCGTCGTTAGTTAATCTTGCCGGTCGTGTTTGATAAATCCGTATTTTGATTGTTTTTATTTTTAAATTAAATATTAACTAATCGTCGGTTCGGCCCGTCGCAAAAAGTGCAACACTGTTTCGCGGTTTTTTTTGATTCAGAAAGAGAAAGAAGAGACAAGGAGAGCTACGTACCTACTGTTTGCAATACGTCACTTGGTGAGGCAAAAACAAACAATGCTGCCAACTTTTTTTCGTAAAATCTAGTCAAACGAAGTTCAACTGATCTGAGGATCAGATTTCAGAGTTAAACCAAAAATTTAAACTCAGTTCAAGGCTCAGCTGATCTTAAGTTTAAACTCCCACTATGAAACTGGGAGTAAACAAAACAAATCTTTCATTATAGAAAGACTTACACTGAATTGCACACAAGATATTATTTGCGAGTTCCTTAAAACAAAAAAAGATTTGATCTCCAATCATTGAAAGGAAATCGACATTAGATTCAGATTCTTGAGAAGTTTTTATTTGCCTTAGAGTATAGACGGTGTGTTTCCGACTTTTTTTTGACTTCTCTGTACTTTATCTCACTCCCACTTCATGGTTACAAAGAGAGGGAAAGCAATAAATTAAAAAAAAAAAAAAAATTAGTGGATTTTTGTTGACGTTTTCTTTTGTGAAGTAAAAAAAAAATCAGGAGTTAGTCCAAAGGATGGTTTTCACATTCGACTTTCTCCTTCAATTTTTTTTAATTTACAAAAGAAAAAATCCACGAAAATTTAAATTTTTAAAAAAATTTGTTCAGTTTATTTTTTTTGTTGACGTTTCCTTTTGTAAAGTCAAAAAAAGTCGGAGGAGTCAGTTAAATGTGAACACCGTCCTATAAAGCAAGTCAAATTTATTGAAATTTAAATCGAAGACCCCGCTTACATGGAAATTTTGTTAGCAGTCAAAATCCGAACCGAAAAGATGAGCAGTGGCGCTTTTTTTACATAGAACCATTCACACGGTGATTATTCTGCAAACAAAAAAAGAAACATACTCAACTATACACGTTGATCCAATATACTCCTCAAGGTCCTTATTAACCAAACCGAACGAGTTGAAACGTTTTTGTCTTGCAATGGCAACTAACAAAAAAGAACTTTTATAAGGAATTTCGTTTTTGTTTTGCATTAAAAAAAAAAAAAAAAAAAACTGAAAAGTCACGCTGAATTTGTGTATAAAAATGATTGGGAGGGGCAAGCAATTTCATACAAAAAGTGTGTTTAAATTCCCGTCTGCTATTTCAAATTCAAAACTTGACAACGAATTTCACAATAAAAATAAAAATTAATTTTACAAGAAAATTATTGGTTTAACCATCCGCTACAAATGTTATGTAAGTGTTCAGCTGTTTCATAACTTTTAGTCTAGCGGTAAAAATAGGAGTAGCGTTTGAATCATGCTTTTTCGGATAAAATCGATTTTGATTAAAAATTAATTGCAATGTACAAAAGATTTAAAACTTGAGACAAATGTAACTGTGTGAAATATCACTTTGAATTTTTGCCACTTGAAATAACGCAAAAGTTGATCATAAAATTTTGTAACTTTAGAAAGTAGAAATTATTTGTAAGTAGAAATTAATAAATATAGTTCTAATTAAATAAACGTTAAGTTCCCAAAAAAAAAAACATAAAAAAGTAGCAGTGTTTAATGTTTAACCGTGAAAAGAAAGTATGTTACCTATATCAGCTGATTGACAACAAAAAAGGGATTTGGTTAAAAAAAAAATGAAACATTAACAATCTGTAACTTACAACGGATCTTTAAGAATAAGGTTCCACATCTACAATAATCAGCCCTATTGTGAGTTCCGCGTGAAAGAAAATCCTCCAGGAAAATTTACATTTCACTCTACCCTTATTGTGAGTTTTGGGCGAAAAATGTTCCCCTGGTTCGTAAAAATTCCATTATTGGCGCTATTGACAGCATTTTTTTCATGTTAAATATGTCGATTTCATTTACAGCAAGAAAGATGTCACACTTGTTGTAAAATGGGGTGTGAAACTCGCAATAGCTTTTAAAAATCCGGGCGAACAAAACATTTTCGAATTGTTTTCCGGACGAAACTCACAATAGGACTGAATATTAGTGTATTATGAAGTCATATTTAACAGAAGAGTCACGAGTTCAACAATACTACAAAAAATGAGTACAATCTCATTTCAAAAAGTACCATGAAAACACACTGCTATTTCAAAATATCTAATACGATGAAATACGTGCGGTGTGATTCCGTGTGAAAGAGGCCTAGCACTAAGGTGCTGAAGAATTCTTAAAAAGTGGCTTTCGTCAAACCGTTCTTCCGATTTCGTGTCGATTTGTTTGTCTGTGTGTCCACATACATCGAGCTAGATCCTAAATAGGTGAATTGATTTGATTTGTTTTAAATTTGCTTTATCATTATTATGTGATTCTCTAGAGAAGACATTAGAATAATTATTTTAGCTCATCTCAAAGAAGTATAGCCGTTATTCGATGATTTCTGTTTCTCAAACGATTTTAAATGAAGCTGAAGATCGCTGCATCCCAGTTTTTTTTTTTTTTTTCTTTTAAAGTTGCAGACCTCGAAAAGTATCAATGATAGGTATTGGAATATTTCAAATACCAAAATGTTGTGCAAATAATTATCCAGGCGCGATGTCCGTTACTTTTTGAAATTTGCATCCCGTTATACCTTTTTTTTTAATTAGTTTTTAACATTTTAAAATTAACTTTATTTTAAAAAAGTGCAGATATAACAAACTAACGGTTTTAATTTAATCACATATGTATCAAAAAAAATGTGCTGTAAAACAACAAAAGCACTACATAAACTCTCATTATAGCTCTGATTGTCATTAACCGTAATGCATCAGTGCACTTTTTGATTCACAAAACCCATGGAAAACTCACATTCAACTTAATATTATGTTCGTACATACCTATGTATATAAAAAGGTAACGATTAATTTATAAAACATGTGTTAAAAACATTTAAAACATAAAATAAAACAATTTTCATTAATAATATCTGTTTTTTGTTTGCACAGTGGTTTTATTTTTTCCTGTTTAACATTTTTAATTTAACATCTGCACTAATTGACTGGCCATGACGTCAGCTTGAGTTTGCCAGCACGAAATTTTAAACATAAAATCCCACACCACGTCAATTCATTATCCAGCAACAATCAATCAACCAAGTGTAATAAGTTAAAAAAGAAACAAAAATAAAATACTTTCAAGAAATAAATTGCAAACAACGGGTTAGTTCAAGACGTGAAAATAGGAAGAAAAAAAAAGTAAAATGGATAAATTATTCTGTAGAAGGCGTCAATTGAGATGTGCATTGAGACGTTTATACCTAACATACACTCTGACCACTTGATTGAAGATGAATTTTCGTTCGCCAAAAAAACACGAATATAATTTAATCTTATTAAAATAAACTCAAGTTTGAACTTAAACTTTTGACGCCAATTTTACATCGAGCTAGAGCTTAAACGAGTTGACCGATTTGCTTTAAATTTGGTAAAAATATACATTGAATTGAAAATAAACGGTTACCTTATTTTTAAGAAAGAGATTTTCAAACATTTTAATATTAATTTAGATGTCTTTACCTTAAAAATACGTTTATGGAGTTATTATGTTTATACCAAACACCACAGATAAATATCTTCATACCTATATTGTCTAATTTCCATGGCGAGAAATCTTTGAATTGTCGTAATTGAGCATCATTTTTATCTGTAAGTATTAACCAATCCCAGGCAAAAAAAATTATATTCACCACACCATGCAAAACCATTGCAGATCAGTTTTCATCCGGAAGTGTAAAATAACCACATCAAAAAAGCACAAAAAAAAAATGTGACATCAATTAAGAGACGTAGAGTGTTCGTATATAAACACTATATTCTCGTTAAAAAGAAAATTAAACACCACAAAATACACAAGCATACATCTGTATCTAATATTTGCAGAAAGCTGGAAAAAAAATCGATTGCACTTAGTCATCGTGTGGCTTAACTTTTTTTTTTATTTAACTGTTATTTACATAATAAATGTAGATACACGAGAGGAAAAAAAAAAATAAAGATAAATAAATAAAACGACAATGAATGGCCATTAAGTTGGTGTTTGGCGCAATTTTATTTTTGTGTCAGATTGTTTGTATGACGACCAGAGCCGGAAGGAGCATATAGCTAAGCTATGTCATCAGTTTGGCGGTTGTTTGTGAAGGGGCGTTCCCGAATATCTTAATAGCCGGGATCTGAAGATAGTTTTAAAGTAGTTTAGAAATTATACCGATTAAAATTATTATGTGTACATACATAAGTATTGCGTGTTATCACAAACGAAATTTCTGACACGCACTACTTAAATGCGCCATTGGGTAGACCTCGCTTAAGGCACCAAGTTCACTCAGGCCGTCACTGAATTCAACCGATTTTCGCCATGATGTTTAAGTATCTTGTCATGTGTGTTCGCCAATTTACAAGCAGACAAGAAAAAAAATCTGAAAATTGAGATAATATTTTTTGTAAACCTTGCTCATGACGAATAACGGACCGTTTCTTAGAATATTGTGAGTATTAATGAGAAGCATTCAACTTTTGACTGATACCCCTTAACTGGCAAATTTAAGCACATTTAAGGGATTTAGAGATCTGAAGAGCAACACGTGTAGAAATACATACATATCTACATTTATATATAGAAAACACTCTTATTTGAACAGTAAGTTTTGGTTTTGGTAAACCATAAAGCTCATGAATAAAAAATCATCGAACAGTGCCTGCAGACAAATTAAAAAAAAAAATTAAGTTATTTTGTTAGAGCGGAATCCAGACTTAACTTTTTCAACCGTTGTATTTTTGAGATATTGCAAAACTAAAGGTAAAAACAAATATTGATTTTTGAGGTTAGGTTGCGTCGTTTAATATTGTTTCCCCATAAAAACAGATAGCATAATATTTTCCTTTAAATTTTATTTTGTAGCTCTTAAATCTTTTCATTTCATTCGTAAGTTAATAATCGTTAGTTTGCTAGTTGACTTTACTTGTGTTTTATTTTTTTTTTTTTTAAATTATTTAAAAAATTGTCTTTGATTGTCTTAAACTATTTACTTTATTATGGATGGTTAATTTCGGGTTGTTCATATCAGGTCGTCTTTGTGTTGGGATGTGCAATAAGGGTGGCTACTAGCCACGGTTGTTTGACGCTTCATCCTCGTAGAATTGGATTGCTTCGTCGTCGTTGATAGAAATAATTACTTCGTCCAGTATTGCTGATACATCCAGGTATCGTAGCTCGGGGTATCTCTCTTCGCTTGTTATGGTTCTCACTATCGGGTTCAGATGGTTGCAAAGATTGCTCGTCAATCTTTTGGCAATATTGATCATTTATTTGTCCAGGGGTGTTATTCCGGAAGCTTCGTAGAATCGCTTGTTGCTGTAATGCTTTCGTCATTGTTGGTCGAAGTATAGTCCCGTGCAGATTCGCATGATTTTCCTCTCAAACATTCCAAGCTTTCTTATGCTGGTTTTGGAAATAGCAAACAATGTTGGAAAGCCGTATGTGACGATCGGTCTGAGAAGTTGCTTATAGAGAAGCAACTTTGTGCTCTGCCTCAGTCCATTCCTTTTCCGCATAAGAGGGTGGATTCGGTGGAATTGCTTTTTGGATTAGGATTAGCTTTTTTAGAGTAGCTGTTACGTGCGGGTTGAACGTAACCTCTCCTCAAAGTTGATACCCAGGTATTTCACTCACGGTTTGGTCATCAGTTGTGATCCGTCCGGCAGATTGAGTATAATGCTACGGCAGCTTTTGGCTGAAGGGGTGTTGCGATGTCCTGCGGATCTTCTGGAGCAAGCCAGCTCGGATTTAGCTGCGTTTGACTGTAATGCCCATCTTGTGTAGAATTCTCACAGCCGTCGAACGTACTCTTCTTCTCTTGGGGCTAAAATGACTGGGTACATGAATTCGGCATTATGTTAGTGAGTCATCCGCATAAAGCGAATTCATTGCTTTGTTTGGTTGAGGTTGGTCCGATGTGTATAATAAGTTGTAGATGTATGGTCCCAGTTTGGATCCTTGAGAGCTGGTAATGCTAACGTGACAGACATTATTTTTTTAAAGATTTTCAGTGCTGTGTGCGATTGAAGTAATAGTTAGTTAGTGTGACTCATGTCAAAATTGAACCAGTGTGTGATGATGATGACCCAATTGGTTTTATATTCAAATACCATCTATGCAAAACAAACGCTCACTGGCAGATTGAATGATTTTGAAAATGTTTATTATCATCTTTAAAATTAGGAATTTGACCTCAAAAACAAATGTAATACCTACTCAGACTGACCCAACTGTCAATTAAGTTTCACTCCTCCAATTAATGCGAAAGGCACAGAAATGCAAATGCCATCTAGTGGTTTCTTTTTAAATCCTAGGTTAGTTTGACACTGACAGTAGTTTCCCTCTCGAAATATTGACAGAAAGTAAGTATCATATCTCCGCGGAACGAAATGTGTCAATTTACGCTTGAACAACGTTGGGAAATATTGAAAACTTATTTCCAAAGAATTGGGCAAAGATTTTGGGCGAAAAATCATCTTTTCTGACGAGGCGCATTTTTATTTCGGCGGCTACGTTAACAAAGAAAATTGCCGCATTTGGGGCTCGGAGAGCCCGCACGTTACTGTCGAGAAGCCAATGCGTTCAGAGAGAGTTACAGTTTGGTGCGGATTTTGGAGTGGTGGCATGATTGGACCATTTCTCTTCGAAAATAAGGCTGGGAACAACGTTTCGGTCAACGGTGGGCGTTACAGAGCCATGTTAACCACCTTTTTTTTTACTGAAATTAAAGACATGGATTTTTACGACCTCTGGTTCATGCAGGATAACACACCATGCCACGCAGCCCAAGCCACAATCGATCTTTTGCGCATCAAATTCCCAAATCGTGTTATCAGCCGTCTTAGCAATGTCAATTAGCAGCCTCTGAGCTGCGATTTGACGCCTTTGGGCTTTTGTTGTGGGGAACCGTGAATGACCGATGTCCTGAACAATCCGGAAACGATTCAAGCACTTAAGGCCAATGTTATCCAAAAAATCCATGAGCTACAGCCCGAAACTATCAACAAAGTTTAAAATGCGGTACTGCGAAGCCAGCCGAGGCAGCCACTTGAACGACGTAATTAATGGCTTTTTCTAAAAAAAGCTATATCAATACATTTTTAAAACGAAACCATGGATAAGGATATATATCTCGTTTAGGATCGCCGACAACTGATTAGATTTACTTAGACGTTGCACGTTGCCGTCGGGAATAAATTCTCAAGCTACATTATGTACCATTTTACCTGTCTATGTATATTTATCCTCACTTACCACTCCCGGTGGTGTTCCGATACAATAGCGTTTATTTAAAATCATTTTTACCGTCGGCCCACCTTGTTTAAATAAGTTTCTTCACTATCCACCTTTTTCAGGCAATTCGCTTTGTCCGATTACGTAATGTCACCCTTTGTCTTTAAGTTGAGATTCTCCTGGGAATCTTTTTCATATCATTTAGGTCACGCACCTATAGACTCCTAAGAACGCAACAAAAATATTAAAAGACTAAATGTAAACTTACAAGTTTTTTAAGTTATGCAAAACTGTCTTGTTTTACAATAATTTTTTGTTTAATAATCCATTTCGGCTATTTAAATTGTATTTAAAAAAAAAAACAGAATGATTTTTAGAGTTCTAAAATTAGACAAAAAGAATTGCTTGTGTTCTAAATAATTTTAATCCAAGAACCTGACACTCCAGATTTCGTTTCCAAGATAATAATTTATTTAAATGAGTTGTCTTACTTTTTAAAATTCCATTAACCACTGGTTGACATTGAACCGCAAAAATAAAATACAAACCAAAAAAAAAAAACAAAAATCGAGCTACTCACCTCTGCGTCGTCGTCGTCGACGATTCCATTAACCTTTTATCTTTTGTTTGACCTTAACTTGAGTTTTCAAGTTCGGCATAGTCCCACATTGTTCAATAATAAATTTTGTTTGTTCAATTATTTTCTCATTTTGATATATGTATTTATATATAGGTATGTATGTAGCTATATGTATATTAATTAATTTTGTATACACGTCGCGTCTTCGTCGTTGTGTTCACTTTATACCTACAATGCATACCTATATTGTTTAAACAAATTTTCGACAGAAAGCAATAGGTTTGTTTATTTTAAAAATAAGTACCGTCAACAGTGTGTGGCGGCAAAGGAGCGGTAGCAAGCTCGCGCTTATAAATTAATTCCGATTAATTATTCTCAAGGTGGTTTAACAAAAAATTTCATTCATTCATACTGCACACAACACATACAAATTAAACTAATGTTTTGTGCGTACAGTACAGTGCTTGCTGCCGATTTTCAATATGAATTCTGGCAATTTTTTTTATGAATAGGAGTGGGTTTTTAAGTTATCATTAAATAAGTTATACCATAGGTATATTCAAAAATATTAATATATATAATATTATTATTATTATATTATTCAAAAATAAAGTCAGTTTTTCTTATTTAAACAAAAATTAGGTCAGCCCTGTGAGTTTTTTTTAGGAACTTACAGCATGGAATAGAGGCTATTAATAAATTTATTTAAAAACACACAGTACTTTGTGTAGTAATATATTGTCAACAGCATTGTTTTTAAGCATAACTCTTTCTAATTCGAAAAAACTGATGTGTGATTGCTGACTGGGGAGTTTTTTTGTTGTTGTCAACATTAGTTAAACAAAATATACATAAGCTACCTACCTACCTATTTGTTGGTAGAATGCTTAATTCCTATTTTTGATAATATCTATACACCAAATTTGATTGCACCATGTACGTGCCTCTAAGAAATTTGAATAATGCTGTAATGGCAAAAGAAAGAAGCAGGTACGGAGTTAATGGCAAAAACAAAATACTGCGGGCTACGCGTATGTATTAAACGCCAATATATATAATATTTTGATTAGCTTTCAGGAGCTATGTATACATCGTATAGCTCGATGTCATCATACTAAGATCGTTAGTATGCATTTTTGTTTCCACTTATAATAAGCAATATGTTGAACGCGTTTTGTTAGAAACTACATACAGCCGTTGACAGCTAATTAGAAACGATTTTATTTTTGTTTAACATTTTTCTAAGTTTCTAATTAGTTGGCTCAGCCAAATCAGAGGTTTAAATATAAAAATATTTTTGAAACCATGTGTCCCTATGAAAATTTGAAAAATACTGTAACATTTTTTAAAAAATATTTCAAATTTTATGATCATTACATTAATAAATAAAAGACGATATTTAGGCACCTATTATGAATCGCGATTCGCAAGAAATATTAGGCGAATCTGACTTTTGGCACTACCGTTTATGACTCCCCTAACTATATTCGGCTAAAAAGTAAAAAATGTGATGAATTGAGATGTTGCTCTGTACGAACGTAGCAGTTTGCTATTCTTAAATCCACGACATAAGTGGTTTTAAAAACGTTCGACTTGAGTCGAACGTTCGACTCGCGAGTCACAATAGGGCTCTTAGAAAATTGAATAAGAAAATCCATGTTTCTATTTAAACACCAAATCGTTTCTAATGAGCTGTCAATAATGGCTGTGTGTATCTACTTACAATGGAGTTAAATAAGTAATTAGAAATAATTATAAAAATAATAATAGGCATGCCCAACTAAAAGACCAGAGAATTTTATATTTAATTGTTTGCTCGGGTAAAATTACATTTCATGTAGATACCTAGTAACATATAACACCAGACTTTTAATTCAGGACCAGACGATGTTACCACTCGTATCAGACGACTCTACGATTACTACCAGCGCTGGGGTTTCAAAATCAACTCGACGAAATAAGAACGGACCTGCTTCAGACGACCAAGAAACTCCGGAAGTCAAAGAGGACCCTCAGCCGCAAACTGCAGGAACACCAAGATCACTCTACCCGATGGAACTCAAATGTCAGTCAGAAGTTACGTGAAATAACTGAATACATTTCGACGAACTATACCGGTTCAACCCACACACCGCAGCTGTACTGAAAAAAGCAAATTTTGCATTCCACCGCATTCCACCGCATTCATCCACTGATGCTAAAACAAAACGACTCAGTCAGAAGACCAACCTTCTTCATTATAAGCAGCTCATCAGGCTGGTCATCACGTACTGTTTTCCCATCTGGTTTACGACGACAAAAACTCACATGCACATGCTGGCAATATTCGAGAAAGATCTTGCGGATCTGCACAGGGATGCACATTGACAGGATACGTTTAAAACATATCAGCAACAAGAAGCCAAAATTCAACAACTTGACAGATACCTCATCAAATCCAGCCGACGGTGTTTGCCAAATCTAGTCAAATACCCGAACCCTCTGATAGATACGAGGAGTTGTAAACCAGCCAAGACATCCTGACCAGCGGTACCTTGGAGCAATGGAACGAGGATCTAATAACAACCAACGACGAAGAGAACATCCCCTTCTACGCAGATAACTAGCGTTAAGCTAATTGTAAATAATAATTTTGTTCAATAAAAATCGTTAATCGTCGTTAATCAGACGATGTTACCACTAAAGCACCCGACAAGAACATATTGTTTTGACTGAAATGTATCGAGCATACTTATAAACTAAAAAAAACTAGGTATTGTATTTCTTTAATTATCCCAACTGCGTTAACAGGTTAGATATACGCAAATTATCAACACGTTGACCCTAAACTGTGTGTAACCGATAGTGACAACGCAGTCTTAAACACATTGATACTGGGTACAGTTTTTACGGATATAAGAAACTAGCATATTAGCCTAGTTCGCTGCCGATGCGAAATGAAATTTTCCTGTGGTCTCCAGGAAGACAACAAAATGCTTACGAAATCACATCGGAAAATATTTATGAAGAGTTTCTCAATTTGGTCATGCTGTACTGATAGAAATAACAAATAAAAACACGAATAAACCTCAAATGTCATTTTCCGCATACATACAATGATGGTGTTCACATTGGACTGACTCCTCCAAATTTTCAAAATAAAACGTCAAAAAAAAAGAAAAATCCACAAATTTTTAAATTTTTTAAAAATTTACTACTTTTTGCTCTTTCTAACCATGAAGTGGGAGGGATATAAATTTCTGAGAAGTAAAAAATAGTCGGAAGAGTCAGTCTAATGTGAACACCCTCAATTGATGGTCCAGGAAATTAGTTCTGTGCGAAAAGAGAGTGGAGATTTTGTCAAAACAATCTGGTATAATCATCAATTTCGCTAGTCGAACAGCGTACCGCAGAACGGAAAGCACAACGAAATTTTTCGTTTATGATTTGTTGGTCATGTCATTTTTGTATGGTATTTTTCGTTTCACATCAGCAGCGTAGGTACTAGGCTATAAGAAAAGCACGGTTAGGATGGGTGGGAAAACCTATCTATTTCCTATCTCGCATATAAGAAAGAAATTTCTTGGATTTTCAGTTTCTAACATCCGAATTGTACTGTATTGTACGTTGACGACGTCACACATCTTGTCAATTTTAGCTTTGTTCAGCGACGCTGTTCCGAACTGGTTGGATCAGAAAATTTCAACATTTTGCTGTTCAATGACAATTTTCTGTTCCAAACTGTTCTGATTTGCTGTTCAGTGAGTTTAGAACAGAATCGAACAGGATTTTGTGTACTTGGGTAGAACAACTTAGTTTATGTACCTATTAAATTTCAAAACTGCATGGCAGCAGCATTACCTTTATTCAAACGTCTTGAAACAGCATAATAAAACAGAAATCAAATTAAAATGCATGTTCATGTTGTATTATATGCACAGGTACCCTCATCCATACAATGTTTGTATATTTGTATGAATTAGGTATGCAGACACTGTTCCTATGTACCTAAAGCAAAACTATCACTATAAATTGTTCCATTAATTAGGTTTCTAAAATTTGCAAAATGCGTTTTCCATAGATTTATTAACTCATAAAGCCCGGAACATTGCTGCTAGTCTTGCGTTGAAAAACAACCATTAGGTAGGTAGGTAACGTACCTACCTAACCTAGTCTGAAGGCTGACAATTAGAGGTTTTCAACATAGGTGGGTAAGTAGGAACCTACCTACCACAGTTCGAAAAAATTGTCACTGCTTACTTGTAAAACATTAAACTTAAAATAGCTAAACACACAAAATTAACAAAATAAAACTATCTACAATAAAACTATCTACATAGGTAGACATCTCCTCAGCTTTATTTTGCACAGCCAACTTAAAACATCAAGCACTTGTCAGAAGTCAGGCTTTTTTGACCGACACTGTTATGCCAATCATTCAATTCAACTTTTTTGTGGGTAATAAAATGCAAGGAATACGAAATTCGATAAAAAAGAACAACCTACCTACCTACATCAACCCACCTAAATGAAGTCAAAAGAAAAACGTAATACCTATGTATGTATGTACCTACTATGTAGGTATAAACATATGTATACGAAATAAAAAACGAGACGAAAAAGAAAATCCCATAGCTCAGCAGTTTCATACACAGATACACAACACATAAAAAAAAAGCTCAACAAAATGGCTGCCAACATAGTCGTCGGGCGTCGGGGCATGGCATGACATGAAATAATAATACAAAAAAGTAAAAAAAAAAAAAAAATAAACAAACAACAACAAAGTTTAACATTAAAGAAAACGTGAACGGGAAATTATAGCAATAGATGCCAGAACATGGTACGGCACGTTGTCATGTGAAAGTGTGCAAATGTTTTGCAAGTTGTGCGGGGCCAAGGCGCTTATAGTGTGAACGACTGTGACATGTCTTTTTTTTATTTTCAAATGACAGTGACGTTTAAAAGTTGTATGACAAAAAGAAAAATGCATCCATTTAATTTTTTGTGCGGCCAATGCCTACATGTATATCCTACCTAGGTATTCTACTTTGTAGTCCAATTTATGATGTGACGGTCGGTAGTCAGAAAATCAACCTGATATGCGGCTATTGTCAATTACCGTTACCTACCTATGTACATCAAAGAGATCAAATGCACTAGATATGTATAGGTATGTACATGTACCTACAAATTTCAAACCTTCGCACAATTTATCCCCCAAAACACATTTTTTTTGCATTGTTGTATTTGTAATTTTAGTTTGTGTTCATGATTCATGAATAGATAGATGTGAAATCCAACAACAATTACCTATCTAACCCGGCTGCTTTTTTTTTTAGCTCGAAGGCAACCAGGAACGACAGCCGAGGTAAAAATGGACTGTAACATCGATTTATAAAAGGCTAAGGTTTTAGTCAATTTGATAGAAAGGTCGACAGGTCATCGGCACGATCGGATTCAGAAAATTCCTTTTGTAAATTTAACGGTAGAAATCACCGTTAATAGGTATGTAGGTATCTCTACATACTTACATAGGTATACTGAGATTCGAAAAGCAAAACGGTTTTGACCAGTCTTATTAACGGATATCAGCAAGGTGAATTTTGAAAAAAGAAAATAGGTACCTAGAAGTAGGTAGGTTAGGGATGTCCGATAAATTTGTTTTGTCAGATATTTAATGTGGGTATCGTGGAGCTTGTAGAGGACGAGTATTTTTGTTCAGGGACGATGACGGAAAATGGATGACGGATTTAAGTTCAACACTCAAAATTACATTTAGAATGAGTCTTACTTGCTCGTTCTCAAACTCGTGTAGGCCTTTATAATCGAAAACAGTATAAAAATCAACCGATTGTGCTAATTTATTACTAGCATCCTTGGAAAGCCAAAACGAATAATTTTAAGTCGGTGCAATCACGTTTGATACACGAATTTCTTCATCTTTTTTTGATTTATAAATAAATGTCTGGAAGTAGGCACCATTTTGATAATTGTCTGGGTATCTTCTATACTCTACAAGATCCAAGATACCCATTTCGAATATCTGACAAAACAAAATTTATCGCACACCCTCTTTTCACACATATTCGGTTTCATTCGTTTCGATTTCATATTCGGTTCATATTCAGTTTGTATACTCACTAATAATTAAAATTAAATAAAATGTTTTAAACAAAATAAAAACTTCAGAAAAACCGAAACCGAACCGAATATGTGTGAACGCTACGTTCCGAATACGTGCCGTTTTGAAACCGAATGAAACCGATTCGTTTCGAGGGATCGTTCGGTGCTATACGGTTTCCATTAGGTTTTTTATTCTTGCCGTTTTATCGTTTCACACATATCAGGCACAGCCGAATACAAACCGAATAGTGGCCGAACCGAACGAAACTAATTTTCGGTTTTTCTGATTTTTTTAATACATTTTATTTAATTTTAATTATTAGTGAGTACAAACCGAATATGAACCGTCTGTGTGTGAAGAGGTCTTGACGGGAACCGAAATCAAACCGAATACAGACCCAACCGAATGAAACCGAATGTGTGTGAAACGATCCTAAGGTAGGTTAGGTACAAAATAAAAGATTCTGGTTTTTGAACAAAAAATTATGATCTACCTATCTCCGTCTTTAAAATGTGTGTTATTTTTAATTTGCGGGTGGCAATGTCAAAGTTGATGTTGTCTTTGACTGCTTACCTGGCCGTGTGGGTTCGAGCCCCAGTCTAGGTAGCATTCTTTTCTGTATTCCCCAGTTTCAACTGGATGCCTACCGTGGAATTTCATGAGATAATAAAAATATAATTCTCAATCCACCGTGTCAACAAAAATCTTTCCTTTCCTTCTTTTCCTTCTAACTAGTGCCGTGCATTACATTTAAATTACCTGGTGTCTTACTGACATTTAGGTAGTCAAAACTATTAGGTATTATCTCGCAACTCATTGATCGTGAACAGAAAAGAGAAGACTGCACTATGAATTTATGCGGATTCCCCAAAGAAAACTCATGGTTTCATCCGAGCTGTAAAGAGGTAATTAGGATCAGAGAATTAAGTTTCCCTTGTTATAAAGCCAACCCTACTGAGGAAAGCGGGAAGAAGTTTCAAAAAGCCAGTTAGACCCCTTTCACCCTAGGAAACTGAGTTGCCGGCGATTTTTAGTTTGTTGGCGAGAAGGTCGTAAAAGGAAGACAAAAAATCTGCCCTCACACCCTTCTCGCCTACAAACTAGCCAGTTTCTGGCAACTCAGTGTCCTTGTGTGAAAGTCGTCTTATGGTCATGTTCGACGAACCAAATATTTGCATAACTAAAAATTAAAGCGAAAAACACAACAAATATTCGAAACATTACTTTGTCTTCAATTCCAATGCTCGTCTTCAACACAACATTATTGCGATAGATATTTCAAAGGCGGTTCATAGAGTTTGGCATAAAGCTCTCTTATTGAAAATGCGCGCATATTGTATCGATTAATCTCTTTTTCGTTGGATTAGAAATTACCTTTCGGATCGTTCAATACAAGTCGGTATTAGATGGTTTTAAGTCTGAAATTCACAAAAAAAACTGTAATAATAGTATGCTGTCTAAATATTATAATCCATTACACTTTTATGCTGACGACAATTCTTTTAGCTTTTCATATTCGTTTGTAGATTCACATCCGTCTCCTTCGAGTGCTCAAATTCAACGGCAGCGTAAGATAAGCTCATTAAATTCTGATCTCGACAGCATTCACTAATGGGGAATCAATAACCGCGTTGAATTTATTGCTTGAAAAAAAAAAACTAATGCTGCCTACTGTCGTTAAAACAAAACCCACCGCCAATGCCGCTATCCATGCCTGGCACTTGCATTGAAGAAACCGAAAAAGTTCAGTCCTCGGTATGTGTATTACAGACCACTATAATTTGTGGAACGATCACATATTCGACTTCGCTAAAACTGCTCCTAAGTGCTTACGTTTTCTTCGGCGATGCAAGAAATTTGTCTCCCCTACTAATCTGGATATAATCTATAAAGCTTTATTCGTCTAAAACTCGAGTAGGTACCTACAATTATCTCATTTAGACAGGTGCTTTAACAACGCACATGGTCTATTCGATAGAATCCAGGAAGAGCATGCTTCAAAAACTCAATGCTGCCTTCTGTCATTAAAGCGAAACCCACCTCCAATGCCGCTTTCCATGGACGGCACTTGCATCGAGGAAACCGAACAGCTCTCAGTTCTCGGTATGTGTGTCACAGACCACCTAATGTGGAATGACCACATATTTGACGTCGCCAAAAACGCTGCTAAGTGCTTAGGTTTTCTCCGAAGATGCAAGAAATTCTTTACCCCCTCTGATCTGGCTATGATCTACAAAGCATTTATTCGTCCAAAGCTTGAGTATAATTCACATATATGGGCAGGTGCTCCTATAACTCATCTAAGCTTGTTGGACCGAATACAAAAAAGGGCCCTAAAAATGATAGGTGATCGAACAATAACGTCAACAATAGCACCCCTCGAACATCGCCGCAATGTCACCTGTCTCTCACTGTTATATCGCTATTTTTATAAACAGTGTTCAAGTGAAATAGCCAGTTGCATTCCTCCCCTTAAACAATTCAACCGTAATACTCGCGCTTTTAGGAATGCTCATCAGTTTACCCTTGAGCCCAATTTCGGACGTACCGTTAAGTATAGGGATTCCTTCTTTAGTCGCACAACAAGAATGTGGAATGCTTTACCTGACCCTATTTCCCCCCCCCCCCCATTTTGATATTCAGAACTTCAAAACCAATGTGCATCGGTATCTCCTTTTAAATCCTTCCTTGTTTTCCTTTTTTGCTCTCTGTAGCAATTTTTACAAACAGTGTTCTAGTGAAATAGCTAGTCGTTTTCCTCCCTTTAAAAAATTTAAACGTAATAGGTACTTGTATTTTTAGGAATGCACATGACATGACCTCGAGCCCAATTTCTGACGTACTGTCAAGTAGGTTATAGAGATTCTTTTTTTAGCCGCACTACCCGATTGTGGAATATTTTACCCGGCTCTATTTGTCCCTTCCATTTTACCTAATACCCAAAGGTTCAAAACCGCGTACCTATCTTGGTACCTACCAAAATGAAAGTACTTAGTAGGTACTTGATAATGTAGGTTTATTAAATTATATTTATTATTAAGAAGGTTTACAGATATTCCTTACATTCACCTTGGCAAGGTTATTCATGGATGAATCGGTGCATTTTTTTTTTAAAGCATTTCGAATTTTTACAAAATCTCAAAAATAGGGCAAACAATTATTGTTACGTTCCATTTTCAGACTGGAATATCTCAAAAATTAAATCCGACGGCAGAAAATGGATGACGGATTAGAGTTCAGCACACCAAATTACTTACTTGCTCCTTCTCGAACCCGTGTAGGCCTTTAAAATCGCAAAAAAGCCAATTAATCGCCTAAAAAAAGGCATATTTTGAAATTTTAAGAAGGGCCCGTTACTTGTGTTATTTTTTATTAGCAGCCCTAGAGAGTCAAAAGTAATCTTTTGAAGTCGGTGAAATCACGTTTGATAAGTAAATTCCTTCACATCATAATTTTTTGACATAAGTTTTTTACATACAAAATAGCCGCGGGGTCTGGAAGTTACATAGGTACCATGTTTTTAAATTTCCGGGATTTAGAAATACTTGTGTGAATATCCTCAAGATACCCATTGATTATGAACCAATATCTGACCACAAAAATTTAAAAGACACCCCTAGGCAATCAAAAGATTTTTTCTTATTCAATATGGTGTAAAACTTTATAGGTTAGCTACGGATCATTAAAAACTTAGCAAATAAAACATATAGGTATTAGGTAGACACCTTCCTAATTAGCGGAAATTGTAGACCCTACCTAGGAGTGTTGGTACCAATCTATCTACCAAGGCACCTATATGAAGGAAGGTACACACCGACCTACAAGAAAAAGTGAAAAAGCTTAAATTAAAAGGAACTTTTAGTAGGTAGGTAGGTATACCTTGGTAGTAACTGAGCTATAGTTATTAACTATAGAGGTGCCTTCGTACCTAAACGCAAAGGTTTAAAAGATTTCATACAAGGAACAATATTCCAAATTATGCGACGGCATTTACATAGCTGGGTACCTATGTACATGGTATACAAACCTTACACCCTTATTCATAAAGAAAAAATAGTTATTTTAGCTGCCGTATTTAGGAAAACTACACCATGGAATAAGACTGTACCGGACTCAAACGGAACAGTAAGCAATTGCCTTTAGTTTGAGCCCAGAAAACTCTTATTCCATGGTGTAGTTTTCCTAAAGCCTAAGCACGGGAGATAAAATAACTATTTTTTCTTTATGAATACGGGTAGTAGGTACATAGGTACATACCTCCTAATCTGACACCAAAATAAGTTATTCCCAAAATCGGAACAACAGTACTGAATTGAACAATCAATATTATAAAATCACAAACCTATTTGTGTACATAATAGGTAGGTACCTACCTATTCCTAGCCCTGCAATTTTGTTTCCACCACCAAAACATGTGCATCATTGAAACTTCACTTTTCAGAATAAAATACACAAAAAAAAAACGATATAAAAAATACCGGCAGATAGTACTTAAATACATTATACACTCAAGTATATACCTATGTATATAGGTATACCTAGGTCGAATAAAGTACATAGGTAGACAAAAAAAAAGCTGCTACAATAATAATTTCTGAAGATTAGAAACATGAAATGTGACAACACACCATTTCGTGCTTTTGCCCGTTTATTTTGCTGCTGATATTAGTCAAACTGGCAACGTAGCATTCTGTTCGAATACACAACACAGAGTAGGTAGGTAGGTATGTATTAAATAAGAATGTATACCCAACCAACAGAGCAATACACCTACCTATAATTTACATACATACATATTATAATCGACCGACCGACCGACGACGACGACATCGCGTACATAGGTATGTATGATGGTAGGTATGATGGTAGGTATAGATAGTATTGCATATGTACGTATGTTTGTATGTACGTGTATACTTTATAATTCAGCAATCTAGTTTTTTTTTTATTCATTTGATTTGTGTCATGTTCGTATCGCATTAAGTAGACAGAATTTATAAGAAAAAGGAAAATAAAAAAATGTGGCATGTACCAGCTGAACTCAATCCGTATACGCTAGCTTATGTGAGTATGCACATACTATAAATTTGTGTGTACTCACGGTGAATGGCTGTTTGAACATTGATAATTGATAACAGGATTTATCTTTAATAACAAAAAAAATATGAAAAGTATGTACATGTGTATATAGGTACCAATAGGTTGGTAGGTGCGGAAAGGGGAACTTCAATGAAGATGATAACGGGATCGAATGCAGACTACGGAGACTCACTATGCATGTAGGTACTTAGGTTGGATTAATGCGCAAAATATAGGTAGGTATATCTCCCCATAGGTAGGTAGGCAGGTATTTTATTTTTAAGGAAGCACTGTTAAAAAGTTAATACTTTAGGTATGGGCCTCCGGCCTACCTATATAGGTACCTATAAAAAGGATGCATAGGCACATACCTGCCTACTTGTAGATTGAAATCAATTTAAAAATGTTGAAATACTTACACATTAGGTCCTACATAGGTTGTAGGTAAATCTATGTAAACAAACAAACCTTATATGTACCTACCTAGGTACCTAGCTCAATCTTTCTTTTTATTGAGATATCTAGGCAACTATACCTACCTATCGAATGGATAGAAATAAAAAAAAAAAAAAAATGGTAGGTACCTACTTAGGTACCGGTTTATACTGTCTGAGGCAGAACTAGGTATATATGTAGGTACACCACCTACTGTTATTTAAGGCGGGCGGAAAATAGGTAGGTAGGTTGGCTATGTAGGTAGATATAGGTAGGTACCAGGTAGGCATTTAGAAATGTATACTCTTTATTCTGTTAAGGAATTCGCAAAGGAAAAGAAATAAGTTTGACACTTTTCACAAAATATTTTGAAAATAAGTTTTTTTTAATGCGAAATAACACACAAAATTCAAATATATATTGAAATATTTTGTATTAATCTAAAGAACCATTCTTGACATTCACTTTGTAAAAATAATCCCTTTCAAATGTGGGCCGCAACTGCGACATGTCTCGTCCATGCGGACGTTCCAATTTTCGATGAAGCGTTCGGTATCTGGTCGGTATCTCACGAATAACACGGGTAATGTATGGAAAAAGTCCAACGGTGTGATATCGCATGATCTTGCTGCCCAATATCACTGGTCCGAAGCGTGAAATTAATTGTTCATCGAAGCGGTCTCTCAATATTTCAATTGTTTCACGGGCTGTGTGGCAAGTATAAGAGTCGATAAACATCGACCAAAATTTGTGTCTTAGTAGGGTATAACGTATAACAGACAGACTGAAGAGCCCACTGTTATACCTCGGCGAAACACAATTATTTCTGGAGTTGAGGTCACTTGTGCTCTTGAATTTCTTCCGGTCGTTCTACGGCCCCAAGTTTTCTTATTGACGTACATTGAACCAGAAATGGGCCTCATCGCGGAACAAAATGTTGTTTGAAAACAGTGGATCTTCAGCAAGTCTATCGAGAGCCCATTCTTTACGATTTGCAAATGTTGTTCGTGTGTAAGTCTTTTCATGATGAAATGTCAATGAATACTGAATAAAAAACACATGGCAACTTGACACGACTCACGCGCCATATGCCGAAAAACCCATTTTGAACAAAATACCTACCTATCGGATCAGAAAATAGTAAATACACGTGTTAATACACGTGTTCGTACACGATTAAATCACACGTGTAATACTCGTAGACATTAACATAGGAAGGAACACACTTGCTTAAAGTTTAATAAAGCACCTACCTACCTATATAAGAGCCTATGGCCGCAAACGTTATGGTACCTATAACAAATGGATATGTAGGAATATGTAGGTACTAAGGATCATGAATCCAGGGACAATAAGATATATCAAATTGCATACAAATGTTGGATAGTGTCATTAACCATAAACACTTTATTATTATAAAGATGTCAATCCTATGTACGTTTTACTCCCCAAACCCCATTCAAAGTCAAAAAATGATCAAGAAATTCGCGTATCAAACGTGGTTTCACCGACTCAAAAAGATTTCTTCTAGCTCTCTAGTGATGCTAGTAATAAAAAAGCATAAGTTACTGTCCCTTAAAATTTAAAAACATTCCTTTTTTACTCGATATAGGGTAGAGTTGCCTAATTCCGGCCGTCTCCAGTAGCCGGCCGCCTTCCAAAAAATGGCTCGTAATTAGTGAAATAGTAGTGATACTTCTGTGGTTACAGTTTTTAAAGGGTCTGTCATCTCTCTCCTACTAATTGCAACTTTTTTCGTTCCATTATACAAGTATACTAGCTCAGTTTTTTACATCTGTAGTTGTGCGATCTCGCCGGCACACGATTTTATTAAGTTTTGTTGTCAAAAACGTTAGTTGGACATTGTTCCAAAATAAGCGTTTATTTTGAAATATTTGGAAGTAAATGTCTTTTATGCATATATATTTGTTTATTATGTTATATTTTAGTCAAATCTACTTTAAAAAGCGAAAAAAAAATAATTTTTACGATTTTTTTAAGCGGGCCGGCAATAGGACACACAAAAAACCTCTGTTGCTTATATTCGGCCACCCCGGCCGAAGATAGGAAACATTATTTTTTGTCTGTCTCCTTATTTCGGCCCCTTTAAAAACAAAAGGAAAAATACCACAATTTTATTATATTTAATTATTTTATTATAAATTAGGTCCTAACTTATTCACTCTACATTAAATTTGCTATTAAAAATGGGAAATTAATCAAATTTGTATGAAAATTTTAAACAATCCCTTTTTTAATGATGCGTTTAAATTAAATGGGGATTAAATAAATAAGGCCTAAAGGCCAATTTTTCAATAGTCAGTTAAGCAGTCAGTTAGTAGGTACTTAATCCTCAGAAAGAGCAAAATTTGTTTAAGGCTTGGTCTTATTTCAGGAGGCTTGAACTGGACGAGAAACATGACTGTCCTTTTAATTTCTTTAGTAAAATAAAATAGTGACAGCTAAGTGTTCAGGTGTGTTTCGAAAATACATAATTCTGAGCGCTCAGAAGTCAGAACACGCTTAGTTCAGAGGATGTTCAGAGCATTCTCGATATGCTCGGACTCTGTTCAGAACTCTTTTCTGAGCTTAAAAAGAAAAAGCCTATTTTCTGGATAAAAATTGACCTTAAAGTCAAAAAGAAAAATGGTACAGGCTATAAACAGGATATCTGAGGACTCAAAAACGAAATCAAATTTATTTAAACGCAATTACAAAGGCTGGTATTTCCTCTACAAATAAAAGCCTAAACGAAGTTTCTATCATTAGTATTAACAGAGAAATTTCTGTTAACATGGCTAAGGGAACACCAAAGTAAGCCTTTTCTTAAATCCCCGATAAAATATGTAACAGTTAGAGATAGACCAATACTGTACAACGATATTGTTCTAAGAATATACCCAGAAATCATTTCCTAATTTATTTTAATTTTTTATTTTAATTTTTATTTTAATTTTATATATTAAAACTTCATATCACAACTTTTGATTTTAAATATAACTATGCGACGTGTTTCGGAGTGCTACTCCATCCTTGGGCTATCGGGATATTAAGTTTTAATATACCTATGTACCCATAAAATAAAAATTAAAACTAAAATTAGAAAAATAATTTGAATTTTGTATTTAATTTATTAATTTGAAATTTATTTAAAGATTAAACATTTATAATGAACACAACTTGGAGACAAGAAACTCATAAAATGTATTTTTTTATGTTTAATACTTGTTTTTCTAATATAACTAAAAACGAAAGTTGGTAGGTATGTTGTTTTGTTATAAGGAAAAAAAAAATAAAATAGTTGAATTCGTAAATATAGACTTTTACTGAGGGGGCTGAGTATAGGAAACACAAAGGCCGGAATCAGGATCCAAGGGGCCGAAAACAGGAAAATGTGAGTTTTTTCAGAAAAACAATGAAATATATTGTTTTACGTTAAAATATTATTGTTTTATGTTTGTATAACTCTTAAGAAATCTCTAATGAACAATTTGGTAAATAAAACAATATCAAAAAGTTAAAAATTCAAGGCCTATTCATAAGTTTTGTCGGAAAATTTCGTTAAGGGGCCGGCTACTGGCAACTCTACCCTATATGGCTGAAAACCCCCAAAAAATTGGTTGTTTTTTAAATTTGTCTCGATTTTAAAGCCCTAAACGGGTTTGGGAACGAGCAAGTAAGAATCGTCTTAGTGGTAATTTCGTGTGCTGAGCTCAAATTCGTCATTCATTTTCCGCTATCGGCTCTAGTTTTTAAGATATTCCAGTCTGAAGATGGATTATTTAAACATTTTTTTCCCTATTTTTGAGATTTTGTAAAAATTCGAAATGCTTTTTTTTTTTTTCAAAAAAAAAAAAAAAGCGCTGATTTATCCATGATCAACAGTTATAGTGCAATACTTTCATGAATCGGTGCATTACTTTTTTTTTTTGAAAAAAGCATTTCGAATTTTTACAAAATCTCAAAAAATAGGGAAAAAATTGAGGAGCAGTAACCGTTAGTTATTTCGATAGGTAGGTAGGTACCTATATCAATAGATTTAAAAAGCGATTCGTTATACTGTACGACCGTATTATCTCTCCATAGGTACTGTACGTTCAGTACAAGGACTCTTCGCCGCCACCGGTCGCTACGGTGGGCATTCTTTTTAAGGTTTTTGCTTAAGAGTAAAGAAGGGAAAAATCTAACGAAATGTGCAGAAGTTTTATATTTGTATACCATGTTTCAAAATAGAAGCTGTAGAATATAGAATTCAAAATTTCACGCTGTCAATTTTGTATTTTATTATTTCATTTGGACTCAAATTGAGTAGGTATCAAGGTACCTACTAAACTTAAGGTAGAAAAAACAAAAACTAACCAGGGCCCATTATATCACGTAGAAAGAAAACCATCGGATGACATCGTTTTCCTTATTGCTAACAAATCTCTAAAGTAAAATAAAGAGAGCTATCTTCAAAACAATATCGTCCGATATCGTTTATTTTACGTGATCTGAATACAAAAAAATCAAAACTGATCTCAATGTCAACAAATTGAAACTAAGTTCAGTTAACAAGTTAAATTCTTTAGGGAACATAATGTAGATCTAACACATAATATTGGAACTGATGATGATAATAAACAAACGAAAAATATAACCAAAAAAGAGGTGTGTTAATTTTATTTCATTTGTGTTTTTTTTCAAGATAAGCTATGGGTTGGTACATAGGTATATTGTGAATTAACATTTCCAATGAACTTCACAGCGTCATGAAGCACTTTTAATAGCCAACGTATTCAAATTAATATATAATTATTATATCTGTTTGTAGGTATAGGTTAGGTACCTACCTACGAGTAGGTTTTATCTGCATTATACATATAAACTAAAAACCTTTTGATTTTTACCAGGTCAGACCATGACCATGATTTTATTACAAGTAATCAATTAGGTATTAGAATTATTTTTAATTAAAATCATGAACGAGTAGGTAGGTATGTAATTGCCCTTCACAAAAGTCATAACAAATATTCACATACCTACACAAACAAAAACAAAAAGAAAAAAAATTGAACAAATGAAACGTGCTTACAACGAAATGATTAATTAAACACGAACTTATTTTCATACAACTAACTAGGTTCCTGACATTCTATGCCCCAATTTTTTTTTATTGGTTTTGCTGATAATCCATGATCACGAAAAGTGTGGAGTTCAAGCGTGATAACATGCTAAATGTTTTCGAATATTTTTATTTATTTTGTTACGTCATTCTAAGTCTTGTTTATTGTATAAGTGCAATCTAAAAATATCTTTTTTTTAGTTAAATTTATTTAAAGCTGATAAGAAATCTGTTTCGAGATAAGAACAAAAACAATAACTTACTGAGAACTAACAAATAATAAAAGTGCAATCAAATATAAAAAGGGGTTCTTTGTACTTTCGAGCAGAGGGTGTATTGCATGCTTAATAAATCTTGGTAGATATTTCAATTGAAAAAAGTTATTTATATGGAATTATACAGGGTGATTCACCTAATGTGCGACAAAAAGCTAGAGCGTGTAGGTTAGGTTGAGACAATAGAAAATTCGTATGGAAAAGGGAGTAACTATACCTATTTCCCCCCGTTTAGACGAAAGGGGCGATTTTTTGTTTTAAATTTATTTTTTTTTATTTTAATAATTTGTTTTAAGCAAATTTTGATTAGAGAATTGCCCCTACCGTCTAAAGGGGGGAATATACTCCCGCTCCCATACGATTTTTGTGTTTTGTCATATTTAAGGTGACGTCACACACCGAAAGGAAAGTATTTTCAGAAAGCAGTAAGCTTTCGGAAAGCAAAACTTTCATAGTGTGACGACCCTAAAAGTACTTTCTTGAAAGCGTTTTCCAAAAGTGGTTTTCTTTCTTGAAAACGCTTCTATTCAGTGACTAGTTCGTGAAAGCGTTTTCAAGAAAGCTTTAAGAAAACGCTTTCTGCTTTCATAAACTGTTTGTAAAAGTTTTAAGCTTTCTTGCTCTTCTTCTTTTTGTGGGATCATTACGTTTTCCCGCAACTCAGATGACCAGGTAACGTTTGAACACCGATTTTGTAAGCTACCTCTATCCCGCGAAACGTGATGTATGAAGTATGAAGTGCCACCTTTTAATCGAATAATCAGACGATAATGAAAAACTAATTTTTCAAAATCGATATATTTTTCTCTTTAAACGCTATTTTCGGCTGAACTAAGCCGCGTAAAGATCAAAAAAATTGCACATTCCTGTTAGAAAGGTAACGGAAGTGCCACGGTGCCACCTTTCAATCGATTTATCGCACGATACGGTAAATTAACTTTTGTTTTAAAACTCAATTTGCGGCCTACCTATTGCGATCTATTGCGAATAAAACTGCAGGGACAGAATATTTCAGGCAAATACCATAAGGTTATTTCTTACCACTTTTCTAATTACTTCATTAAATACACTGTTTTTTTTGCGCCTCTTGAATGGAAACAGTTCACGCTGGAGGTCTGGGTTCACTTTCCAGCCTCGTCCACCTAAAAACTAAAAAAGATTTTTTTCAGGGCTACTGCCTCTTGCGAGGAATTGACAAATCCTCCAAGAGTATCACTTGTCACGAATAAGTGCTTCTCGTCTAGCCATTCGGATTCGGCATACAATTGTAAAAAAAATGTGTAAGGTAGGCAATCAAGAGCCACAACAGATAATAAGACTGGCTTCAAATACAATCGATTTTACTGCTAAAAACAATGCAAAGAGTGGTATTACAGCAAGTCTTAACACTATTAGACGTACTTTTTGTGGGTAACGACATTTAAAGCACGTACAAAAAAAGAACAAACCACAGATAAATCCAAAACGAAGACACAATATAATAGATTTTGCAGTGGTATTTTGTGATGAAAAAAATTCAATGTAGATATTGCGGATGGATTTACTGTTTTCATGTAATGAAGGTTTCTGGAGCACCACCATAGCCGAGAAGGTGATGTAATGGCGCGATGTTCGATTTTCTGGTTTGGAACAATTGATCTGGAGTTTCCCACATTGAAAATAACGGCAAACGTAAATATTGCAAGAAGCTTTCCCTAAGTTTACCGATGCATTTGGACCAATACCATGGACATTTCAACAAGACAACGTGCCAACACTCAACGCAAGGATCATTAAAATTTGGATATCCAAGAAAAATGTTACCTTACTTTCATGGCCACCGTATTCTCCGGGCCTAAATATTATTGAAAACGTATGGGGATGGATGGTTCGTAGAGTTTACAATTCTGACATGACAATATGAGGACAAAAACTACCCAATTTTACTCCACTTTTTCAATTTGTTTCCGTATTTAAGAGACTGTTTCTATTCAACTGGCGCAAAAAAAAGCAGTGTTTTAAATGTAGTAATTAGAAAACTGGTAAAAAATAACCTAATGGTATTTTCCTGAATTATTCTGTCTCTGCAGTTATATTCGCATTAGATCCCTCTTATAGGAACTAAAACTAAAAGGTGAATTTATAAAGTGGAGCGAAGTGTATAAGCTTTTTAAACGAACCTTACCCTGAAGATACACTGGCAAGTGCTGGCAAGCAAGTTGCTAGGTATACAAACACATTTTTTTTACTAATACCTACAAACCTAAGCAACTTGCTCGTCAACTGGCATGGAATTTCTGAAGCCAGTATAGAAGCAAGTTGAAATGTAAGTGGATTCGTTCAGACTTGTATATAAAGCGATATCTATATAGCTTTTCGTGAAATATTTGGAATTAAATATTCTTTCTGCCACAACTTTTAATGAGAGGAGGGACCAAGAAATTTAAACATTTCCAAAACAGGCAACAACTGTCAAATATGATTGAAGGATGTCTATGATTATGATGAATTATACAAAATCTCTTTAAAATCCTATTTTTTTAAAGTATATTTTTTGCTTGGAAAAAATGAGAATTTTGGAGATTTCCGGTGACCTTTGGAACATTCTGTTACCGATTTGTCAAGCCATAGGCTGTGGGAAAAGGCGATTTTAGCGCTTTTGGGTGACATTTGGAACGTAATATTCCTCATACGACATAATTTAGTTTCTTACCTATCTGTCAAGGTATGAATTGTCAAATTCCATTAAAAAATGGCTATGATAATGATGGATTAAAAAATCATCATATTACAAAAATCGAAATTTTGAAAATTAAATTTTTAAATTAAAAAACCGAAATTTATGATTCAGATGAAGTACAATTCCATGTGAGATTGCGACTTTGTGGTTTTATTTTAATTTTTGTCATTAAAGTACGATTTTCCATATTTTAAGCAATATAAAAATATAAGATCGAACCCTAGAAAGGCTAGCAGAACGTAACCAATAAAAAAACTTGAAACTTGAACGTCTCAGCATATTCACGTAAAGGAATTAAACAGTCAATGAAAAATTATATTCACAAAATGTGTTCATTATGAACGCTTATATAAGCATGCATTAACAGTTTTTTTCTAGAAGTCATAATTTTTACGATATCATTATTTTTAAAAAATTACAAAAAGTCAAAAATACTGGTTTTTGGCTCTTTTCTCTTAAATGACGAATTTTTCGGAAAATGTTTTAAACTTATGTTGTAGATTTTAATATTCTCTAAAGAAAATATTATGTTACTTTTTTTGCGTATAACACATCAGTTGCAAGATATTGCGACTTCAAAAATGGTAAAATTTAGAACATTTTTGAACAAAAAAAAATGATATTCAGCCCTATTGTGAGTTTCACCCGTATAACACATCAGTTGCAAGATATTGCGACTTCAAAAATTGTAAAATTTAGAACATTTTTGAACAAAAAAAAAATGATTTTCAGCCCTATTGTGAGTTTCACCCGGAAAACATTTCGCCCAAAAATATTTTGTTCGCCCGGATTTTTAAAAGCTATTGTGGATTTCACCCTCCATTTAGCAACAAGTGTGGCCTCGATCGCCAAAATTAAATGGAAATCTTTTCACCCGAAACTCACAATAAGAGAGATGTGAAATGTAATTTTTCCGGGCGGATTTTCTTTCACGCGGAACTCACAATAGGTTTGATTGTTTAAAATGACGTTATATATATTATTTAATTAAAAATACATACATTCAACTTACCTTTGTCATATTTATGTTTGTATGATGTATGTATTTTTTTAGGGTCTACCACGAAATCTAGAAAACCAAAACCTCGAAAGTCATAATCTAGAATGTCAAAATCTCGAATTACAAAAATCTATAAAACCAAAATATAGAATGCATATAATCTAGAATAACAAAAATTTAGAAAGACGAAATCTAGAACGACAAAAATCTCGAAAAACCATTCACTTTTGAGACAATGCTTAAGATTTGCGCGCGCAAATCTTAAGCATTGTCTCAAAAGTGATTGGTTTTTCGAGATCTTTCACGATTAGGTAATTTTTAAAATATAATAACGGTACTTTTATTATTAAATTAGGATCACAGAAGACAGTTTAGATAAATTAAAACATTACCTACTTTCAACTATTCTTTCTCCAATCTTCACATTCATACATATGTATGAGGAAGAGCTAGGTAATACAATTTTAACTTGAAACATACAGCAAACAAACATTATTAATTTTGCATCGCCAGTAAAATTTGTGTAAACGTAGTGAACGCTTTACCTAGAATGTTAAAGTCAACTAGCAACAACATTATGCATTGTTATTTCTATGATTTTGTACAGTTACTTTCCATTATATTATTATTACTATAACACTTGGCACAGTCCATGTAAGTACGCTGTTATTTCTGTCTACGTTTGTTTTTTTTTTTCGTCTGAAGTGTTGTTTATTTATTTTTTTAATTGATTTAATTATCATTTTTTTTTGAATAAATATAAAAAAACTCGTACATATGTATGAACATTCAAAATGAAAAAAAAGTCGTTTATTTTACCTTTCTGTATAATAGTATTTTAAAATATTCCCAACAGTTAAGAGAGCATACCTAACAAAATTCTAGATTTTTTTCTAGATTTTATTTTGACTTTTCTAGATTTTGTGTTTCGAGATTTTTGTACATTTGAGAGTTTTGTCATTCTAGATTTTTACATTCGAGATTTTTTTTTTGTTTTTCTAGATTTTGTCCATTCGAGATTTTGTCATTATCTAGATAACGTCATGATCCCGTATTTTTAGTCATATACCTAATATTTATAACGTCATTTTAAACAATATCAATTTTCAAACAAATAGTTTGACTCTCTAGAGTCTTTGAATGTGAGTTTTGGGTGGACGAATTTCGCTCAGTGGGCGATACTTGTATTATGAAACAAACTAAATCTTTGCAAGAGCTTTTTATGTATGTGGAAACAATATTCGTATGTTTAAACATTTTATAAAAATAATCTGTTCATTAAAAAGATCAACATCATAGCTCAAAAAACTTCAATCTTCAAAAATCGCAATTTAAAGTTTTATCGCATAATATTACACTATTAAAACATTTATTGGACTGTTTTCACTTCAAAGGTCCCTTCGTAAATGAAAAAATACAGTACCTAACTATTTCCACAAAAAAACGACAAAAGATGCTCTATAGCCTTTAATTTTTCAGTTCTAGAAATGATTTTTTTGCCAAAAAATAGTTTATAGAAAATGAGTTTGAACTGTATCTCATTGAATACACATTACGCAAAAATGCAGAGTTCAACGAAAGATTTAATTATTATCTTCATGTAAAAAAATTGTAGTAGCCCTTACCGTAATGGTTAGTGCGTTCGACTGTCACGCTGGAAGTCTGGGTTCGCCTCCCAGCCTCGTCCACCTAAAAACATAAAAAGTTTTTTTTTTTCAGGGCTACTGCCTCTTGCGAGGAATTGACAAATCCTCCAAGAGTATCACTTGTCACGAATAAGTGCTTCTCGTCTAGCCATTCGGATTCGGCATAAAATTGTAGGTCCCTTCCATTCCTGTCGAAAGGCGCACACAGGAATGGTTGCGAGTTGTTAGTCACTAGGCCCTGGTTCTTCACGAGCCGTTGTACCACCCAATTTATTTTTTTTTTATAATGTGAAAAAATTCAGTGCTGAACAAAATTTTCCCTGACCGCTTTCAAAATTCCCTGACTTTCCCTGACCAAATTTTCGTTCCCTGACTTTCTAGTCGAGTGGCAACCATGTAATTACATGCATTTTGTAGATATTTAAAAATGAAAACTCTAGAATTAATAAAAAAATAATAAGTTTCCTCGCATTGAAATTATGATAGATATTTATAACCTACTTTGAAAGATAAATCCACCAAATAAAATTAGGTACCTACCTATCCGCATGTGAAAAATCTTGCGACCTCAATTAAAATTTGAGCCGAAAATGGCATGAATGGGTAGTTTTTGGGAGTAGGTACACGATGAGACCTAAATAATGTTGCATAATGCCGGTTTGGTAACATTAAAGTTTAAATTATTTTGGAAACATTTTTTTTTCCTAGGTATAGGTACCTAGCGTTATGACAGCAAATTGTGAAATTTGTAAAAATAAGCAAGGAATTAGAACTTATCAAACAGACAGTGACCGAGGTTGTTAACTTCTAAGAAAAAAATCTTAGGTCAAAAATAAAATCATCGAACGGAATAAAATATTAAACATTATAGGTAGGTACCTACCTGTACCTATGTATGTAGGTGTATCTACATATAGGTTCCTATTCCTAAGAAATAATAGGTAGGTATTACGTAGGTATAGGCACCTAGATTGAAGTCCACCTAACTAAGCCTCGCATCGAATTTCATAACCAGACACGAGTTTAATCATTATTTAAGCTACCTAGGTACATAATGTACCCACCTATGTAAATGTTCTTTTTCCCAGAAAAGGTCAGATAGGTACGTGCCAATATTGCGAACTGACCCTTGATAAACTTAAATCGCTAAAACCCAAACCCTTCAACTCATCACTACTCCCCAAATTAGGTGCATCCCAGTCAAATTAAATAAATTCAAAACTCCCATTCTCCATTAAAAAAAAAAAATATCGACCCCATAGTTCCAAAAATACTAAAAGTACCTACCGACCAATAAAGTTTCAAAAACTAATATATTTCCCAAAATCGATAATTTCACAAGTCACTGTCGTATGTTTTCGTTATAAAGCACACCCCAAGGAAAATCGATATTCCCCAACCCTTATGTAACACAAGTTCGACCCACCACTTGGACAGTAGGTACCAAAAAAAAAACAAGATAAATCCAATAAAAAAGTCACACCTTTTCAATTTAAACTTATAAATAACTATCAAAATAAAAGTTAAATATTTTACTTACCAATTTAAAAAAAAAATATTCCAAATTCTGGTATCCAATTTGTTAGAAAAATTTTAAATAGTTTTTCATGTTTCATTTTCGACACAGAAAAAAAAAATTATAAAAACGAAAAAAGAATCGTGACCTCACCCAAATAAAATTATTATAGGGAATTTTTGATGTTAACTTTTGAATTAAATTCTTTTCTTCCTTTTTTATTCACAATGGGATTTTGAAAAAAAAAAATACAAAATTTATAAACTTCAATTTATTAATTATGCCTAGTTTATTAAGAAGAAGTTAAAATTGCACATTTTATGTAATTTAAGGTGAGGTCGCACTCAAAGGATAAAAATATCGATTTTATCTTTAGAATTTATGAAATAATAAACTTTGATTCCGCAATTTAATATCCAGATTAATTTTAAACAAAACTCCCCCTGATCACTTGATTTTACAGACAAAAAAAAATCAGAAAAATCGATTATTTTTTCTCTGCTGAAATGGAAAAAAAAATCCCGAAATGAAATAAAATTCCTCTACTGCTTTTTCCGCACACCAACATGATAAAAAAAAACTAAAAAAATTTTCTTTAAGATAAAGAATTTATAAAACGAGCTTTGATGCAAAATTAAAGCACTCGATTCTTTAACAAATAAAACGCACTTTTCTTCATTTTTCTTTCTTTTTTCCACACAAAACACATTGCAAATGAGGAAAAAGCCCGATTTTTCCATGCACATACATCTTCGAATACACCACACACTTTCAACTCGAGAAACACCCTTTTTTTCTAACTTTAACCATCTTTCTGCGTTTTACCTTTAGTGCAGGGCTTTAACTTTTGCCTTTAAAACGCTTGAAAATGAAAGCAATTAATTTTTATTTTTAAACCAACAAATAAGTTTAGAGAGAAATTAATGAAAAACGATTGTTTAGAATCACAGATTAGTTTCGGGGACATAAATAATTCCTCGTCGAAACGAAGGACACAGTACGAGACGATAATTAAGAAAAAAAAAATAAGTAGGTAGATTGGTATCGAGAACGATTTTGTTCAATTTTCATGTCATTTAGCTGGGATAATTAACGAATTTTTGCAGTGGATTATCAACGACATTCTATTGCATATATTAAGTTACCTTTTCGCAATAAATTTAAACATTTAAACGCAAAAAATTGAATTTTTTTCACCCGGATTATAAAACGCACGGCCGAAGAGAATCTATATCTTGCTAAAAATTTACTTTAACGAAAATTCACCATAGATGGAGTACGTGTATATGGTATTGGTTGCCCTGGTGCTGACGTCTTTGGTGGTTTCAACGACGACGACGACGACAAAACGCGGCTACACGACGCACACAGCTAAGCAAAACTATACCACTATACGCCACTGCCAGCATAATGAGATATACGACCAACAATACGGTGTATAATTTTTTTGTGGTGTGATTTGCTGTGTTCGTGTGTGTGGGGATGGTTAATGATTCTTCTGCTCTGCATGCTAAATACGAAGAAATTCACCACGACTTGTTGTCAGTTTTCATATCATCTGTGATGTCTGGGGTTTGTTTTGTGGAAATAGATTGATTTGTTTGATCAATTTATTATAATTGCAATCAACACCATTTTTTTGTCTGCAAATTACAATACTGTGGACAATAGTATATTTGCATTTGGTGTCTAATATTTGATGTTTTTAGTTATCAAAGTCACATGCCTTTGTGAGTTGTGACTAAAAAAAAATTGATACTATTTTGAAAAATATGGCAACATGGCTATTGACAATATTATGTTGGTGTAGCTCTCATGGAGGGGAAATTCGGTGGCCGAGTTGAGAACAAAAATAACCCGTATATCCCGTTTAGTGTAGTAAAAAAAAGCAAATTGGTTTTCTACCATCAGCATACACACACATGCAGAGGTAGCCTAGAATTTAATTCCAGAAGAAAGAAATGTGGTGAAAGAACAAAGAACTGGCAAAACTAGCAGCAAGAAAATTATCATCATGCACGAAATTGACAGGAGATGGGCAGTGAGTGAAAAGAAAAAGTACAAAAAAAAACTTGCAAAATATTTTTTTAAATTTATTTTTCTTCTAAACTTTATAGGTATGTAGGTATGGCTGTATGCAATATGTACATAAATATAGGTAGGTACATACACATGTATATAAAATATAATCCAAGTTTTCTATACAATTCGTAAGTATTCGTCGTGTAAATTATAATGTTGCTGTCATCCATAACCCATAAGTAGGTATGTACCTACCTACATATATACATTATATACATACCGACATTTATATTATTTGTTATTTATAAATGACCCAACAAAGTTCATATATTTTTTGTTTTCGCCAACAATTTAAAGGCGAAAAGAGGAATTAATAAAACACCAACATGAGGCGGACAGATGGAATCGGTTAAAATAAAGTACATATCAAACAAAAAAAAATTGAATCAAGTTTGAAGAAGTGAGATAGGGCTATGAAAATAGAATGTAGGAAAGAGAAGGAAGTATAAAAATGGCGCATAACGAAACTTTATTTTCTTTGGTTTTTTGTGGATGGGTAAACGGGCGGCGGCGGTCTATTTTGCCATTCTCTCTCATTCGTTTTTTTTTTTTTTTATTATATCTTGTGGACTTAGTGTGCGTGAAAATTATAATTTTTTTTATTTATTTATTTCAAGTCTTATAATTTTTTTTTCTTTAGTAACAGTTGTTGAGAGAAATGTGTATTTATGTAGGTAGGTATGTATGTATGGTTTTGAAGATTAAGATAGGAAGGAGAAGATTGCGTGCACTTCACTCCACCAGCTTATTTCATTCCAACCTAGCTATTATACATACCGATAAACATCATACACAAAGGGGAAAAGAGTAGATAGATATGTATGGAAGTATGTATATTTTCGTTTTTAGAGTTGGGAAGAAGAAGAAGCCATGCTTTTAATGATTTTTATGATTTACAATACATACAAATATAGTTGTACTACATTAGCTATATATGTGTAGAACATTATTAAACAGAAAAAAAAACAAAAACAAGAAAATTGATGTTTGCATTTTATGTTAGGAAAATGGGAAGCAATGTAGAGAAATAATTAAAGAGAGGTAGGTAGGTAGACTGAATTGTGCAAGTTTGTAGTTTTTTTTGTTGCAGGTTCCTTGGTAAGGTGGGTAGGGTAAAGTTTCGGTGGACTGGAGGTAGTGCAGAGATCGGATGACGTCGTTGTTAAAAATTGCAAATTTTTTAAAGAATTGGGTTAGGTATATCTACATAGACACCTACCTACCTAGGTATTTTATTCTACATTGTACCTATACTTTGACAGCCTGGTTAGGTAGGTAAGGTACCTTGTACCTATCTACAAAGATACATAATGTGTATATGTATAGGTAGGTACCTACCTACCTAGGTATTGAATACAGTATTTTACGGATATAAGAAACTCATTTAACCCTGAAACCCTACCCTGGGGTCCAATTGAAAAAATATATTTATTTGAATATTTTAAAGTAACCCATTCCGGCGCCACTCAAGGTATTCTCATATTATCTTAGCCGCCTAATCATCGGTAATTTTTTTACAGTCGCGGAAATTTAAACTTCAGGGTCCCATAGACCCCAGGGTAGGTTTAGTGCAAGTTTTTGAAGATTTTTAAGACGGACCAGACGATGACCATTGGCTATATTTTATGGGATTTTGAAAATTGTGGGTGTTAATTCTTATTTTCTCCTGAAAATGGCGTCAAATCAAAAAAAAATTAGACGAGAAACTTCCTCAAAAAATTGGCACTGGACCTCATCAAACCCCAAATGGAGGAGGTTCAATTGGCCAACTTTGCGTTCAAATTTCCAAGTATTGATTGGAGATATTTTGAACATGAAACGACCATTGACGAAAATAAGGTGTGGGTGTTGCCGAAATCCTCTTTGTGGCGAACATAGCCGCACTGTGTGCCAAACGTGCCTGGACTCGAAACTTTAATACATATTTAACATTTTAAATTTCGTATGATCTCAATAAATAATAATTTTTATTAAATTGGGTTTTGATTTTTTGTGGAAGGCCAAAAATTGTTTGGGGTCTCCAAGACCCCAGGGTAGGGTTAGTGTAGCTCGAGGAAGGGTAGGGTTTAAGGGTTAAGAAAAACTCGCGTATAAGAAATGCGGTCCAAAACACTGTGTCTTTTTCTTTAAATTCCATTTGGAATTAATCGCATATAAGAAAAAATGGCTAGGTATAACGTATAAATCATTTCTTTGCACAGATATTAATTTCAAGAACAAAAAAGTACGCATAGGAAGGTACCTAGGTAGGTAGGTACCTATTAAAAAATTTAATGAAGTTTTTAAAAATTTTAAAAATATGAACTGCGAGTACCTAGGTACATAGGTACATTTTCTCGTCGCTCTGGATTAAAATTCAATAACTAAACAAATAGAAAGCAGAGCTAGGTCGTTTCTGAGCGACGGACTGACGACCTAATCTCCGCAATTATTGATATTGTTTTGCTTGTGAATTTTTCGCTCAGTGCGTTGCCAAAGCCTAAGAGATTCACCAAATTACGGCGTTGCGGCTGATAGTCTTGTCCGCGTCCAATCAAGTGTCCACATTAAGGAAAATAAAAACTTATAGGTAGGTACCTACCTACCTAAGTAATTTAAATCCTCGATCCGCGATCTCGAGCATAATTTGTCCGTTTAACGAATCTGTCCGCAAAAGAAGGTTTCACTGTACCAAAATAAAAAAAGCACAAAATTTCGACTTATGTCACTTTGCTTTTCCAGCGACGATATGAACAATAATGAATTCTCTGGCCGGTTTTTGGTGCAAGCTGTTTATGTATGCGACCATAGAAGCTACAACGTTAAATTTAAATATTTTTGTAGCCCTAGGTTTCGATCATACCAAATCAATTATGTATGTATACAAGAAGGCAGAAACACATGCGCTCATAACTTTAACAGTAGGTCCTATTAATATATGATTTTTGAAATATGATTACGTACCTACCTATAATAGGTACCTATCTTTAAATGGTTTTTTTGTAATACCTAAATGTTTAAATACTAATATTTACAAAATAAACTAACCGGAAACGGATAGATAACGCTCCATTCCTCTTTCTGTCATATATTCCTTTGATCTTCATCAAGGAATGAACCGTCGTGCTGGCATTGTTCTCCGTAACAGTTAACACCCACACAAATATACCAAATATTTGTACTTACTGTTGAAAAACGGTATGTCGATAATGTATTTGTTGTTTAAGAGCCGGTTTACCAATCCAGTTAAATTATTAGGTCCAGTTTTTCAGTGCGAGGTCATCCTAGTTTCAGAGTTAAACTCGAGTTAACTCCTGAAACATGTATTTCAGTCTATTATAATCTTGTATTTAACTCTGAGTTAACCCTTCAAATTTGATGCGTTAACTCTGGTTTAAATGTAAAGATGTTTTTGACAGATACTGAAATACGTATACATATATGCATTCTACTATATTTTTCCACACAATCAATCAAATTTTCTGAGTGGAAAAGTTTGAATTTCGTTAATTCATTTTGTAAAATTTAAAAAAAAAAACATCAAAAGATGTTAAAAACAATACGGCTGTGGCTCACAGGTTTTGTTTTTGAAAGAAAAACAACTGTCAACCAAATTGTCAAAATCTATCGATTTCGATAGTATTTTGACAACTGAATCGATAACTTTTCAGTGATACCAAATTATAATACCACTCATGAGGTTAAAATAAAACCCCCACTGAAAAACTGGTTCACGAGTTAACTCTGAATTTAGGATTAACTAGCTCTGGGTTCAACTCGGAGTTAACTCAGCACTGAAAAACTAGGCCTAAGGCATAAATACCACAGCAACATTAACAAATTTTGTATTTATTCGGAGAAGAAGTAGGTACCTATTTACTATATGAGGTTTAACTGGCTTTCGAAAAATTGGCCCTTAGTATTTTATCAACCTTTCACAGTCACAAAATACGTACGTAAAATTTTGCACTCACTGCGTTATGATACCTACATCATAAATGCATAAAATAAATGTCAAAGTAACGCGACACTTCACGTCAATGAATAAGTTCGATGAGCCGGATGTCAATCTCATTATCTACGCCTGTCATTCAACAACGTAAATAATTTCGTTCTGTTTGTTAAATTATTTGTATATTGTTCATACAAATATACCTACTAAAATCGCGATTAAAAAATGGGTGGTTGGCGTAGTATGCTGAAATAATGAGGTTATAGGTATTTTTGCATGTTAAATCTTACAAAAAAATAAAAAAAAAAATATCTGGATAGGGACACTCTAATTACCGGGCGGTATGGCATATGTATATGTACATTAAAACCTATTCTCATATCTACCAAATATTCCATTTCATTAAAATCGGTCGAGCCGTTTCGAGGGAGTTCGGCCACAAACACCGTGACACGAGATTTTTATATACATACATACATAGGTACCTACAAGGAGATTATAAAAGATTTAAAAAACAAAATGTTTTAAAATTCTATATTGTCTTGACAGATTTTGTATACCTAGGACACCAAAGCAAGAAAATGCGTAAGGGGTGCACTTACCCTACCTTTCATGAATTAAAACTTCATGGGTGATAAGTTGTTAGTTACCAACTTCCTGTAACCTAAAGTGAAAAAGTGTCCATACCTACCTACTTAAATGGTGGTTAACTATATTTTGTCATTCACATTTAAATGAACGCCATCCAGAGTCAACAATCACATTGAAATGTCATTGAACCCCTTATCTAATGAAGTATTTGCATCAATAATTTGGGTGTTTTAAAACAATACATAATATAGGTATGTAGATAGATACATACCTACTTAAATATTATCCAAATAAAATATGATAATATTTCTCATGCTCTATGCTCTTGATGGTCTTGCTCTTGACCTTGTCGTTCGTCAAAATACTCCACGTACCTACAACCTATCTACAAATAAAGAAATTAATAAAGAAAAAAATGGTTGAAGTTGAATTGAAATAATAAATGAAGGGAATTTCAAACTATGTATGCAGAATAATGTACATACATACATACAACAACTGCACACCTCCGTTCGTACCGTCTAACAAACCACTGTAATTTATTTTCTGTTTGGCTTTCATTTTTTTGATTTGCGGTTTGCACCATCTAACAGTGGTGTCAAAGTGGTAAAAGTGTAACAAAAAAAAATTACGACCTCAAATCGTATGTGTACCTACCTACATACTTTCTACTTATATAGGTGCCCAAAAGCCTTGTAAAGTGTGGTCCAACAAAAACGCACCAGACTATTGAGTAATTATTGTTATTATTGTACTATTCGTACTAGAATGTCAGCTTATTAGGCCTGACCATTCTTTATTCCGTCAATTTCATTGAATTTTTAAACAACAACAACAACTTAAAGGCGCTACCACCAATCGCTTGGGTGGAGATATAGCTATTTCGTGCTTTGCCACTTTTGCACTCACAGTCTCCTTTTTGTGGTGCTGAGCTTTAATCCAATTTTATTTGAAAAACTTTGTATGCACACCATAGGATTCGAACCCACGCATATCAGATTTGCTCAGTCTTAGCAGTGGTGTACACTACGCACTCCACCGCTTGAGATCACTGACGTCACAGGTCGAGATGTGTTATTTGTTTATCAAATGCATTTGGAGCATCAGCATTTTTATAAGCGTCTTTAAGTATGCTGTCTTGTTCCGCCTCCATCTTTCTCCATACCTTATTTCGATAGACTACAATTTGCAGTACGTGTGTACGCAGTGCGTGGGTTCGAATCCTATGGTGTGCATACAAAGTTTTTCAAATAAAATTGGATTAAAGCTCAGCACCACAAAAAGGAGACTGATGAGTGCAAAAGTGGCAAAGCACGAAATAGCTATATCTCCAGCCAAGCAATTGGTGGTAGCGCCTTTAAGTTGTTGTTGTTGTTCAAAAATTCAATAAAATTGACGGAATAAAGAATGGTCAGGCCTAATAAGCTGACATTCTAGTACGAATAGTACAATAATAACAATAATTACTTAATAGTCTGGTTCGTTACCGATCTTCCAACCTCTCCCCCTTTTGATACGTACTGCGAATTGTAGTCTATCGAAATAAGGTATGGAGAAAAATGGAGGTGAAACAAGACAGCATAATTAAAGACGCTTATAAAAATGCTGATGCTCCAAATACATTTGATAAACAAATAACACATCTCGACCTATGACGTCAGTGGTCTCAAGCGGTAGAGTGCGTAGTGCACACGACTGCTAAGACTGAGCAAATCTAATATGCGTGGGTTCGAATCCTATGGTGTGCATAAAAAGTTTTTCAAATAAAATTGGATTAAAGCTCAGCACCACAAAAAGGAGACTGTGAGTGCAAAAGTGGCAAATCACGAAATAGCTATATCTCCAGCCAAGCAATTGGTGGTAGCGCCTTTAAGTTGCTGTTGTTGTTCAAAAATTCAAAAAAAAAACGCACGATATTAATTGTAAATAAAACAAAAAGTTTTCAGAGAATTATCTTAATATTTGTTTATTATGATAGAAGGATCTATGACAATTATGTGTGAAACAAAATATCGGCCAAATGCTCGCCACGGCTTCGGTGGCATACCTCTATCCGATGGTCCATGTTTTCTATGACTCTGAGACATATTTGAGGTTCAATGTCGTTAATGTGCCGAATTATCTCATCCCTTAGCTCTTGAACTGTTCTTGGCTTATTGACGTACACTTTTTCTTTTAAATATCCTCAAAGAAAGAAGTCCAACGGTGTCATATCACATAATCGTGGCGGCCAATTAACATAGCCACGACGGCTACGTGGGATAACATGGCCATTGAATTTCTCGCGCAAAAGAACCATTGTTTCGTTGGTTGTGTTGCAAGTGGCACCGTCCTGTTGGAAGCACATATCGTCCAGGTCCATATCCTCAATTACTGGCCACAAGAGGTCCGTTATCATCTGTCGAAAGCGAACACCATTCACGGTAACTGCTTCGCCAACCTCATTTTCGAAGAAGTACGGCCCGATGACGCGCGCGTCGAGCCCATAAACCATACCACACAGTTACTCTTTGCGGATGCATCGGCTTTTCAACAATCCTCACGGGTTCTCATTTGGCCAAATGCGGCAATTTTACTTTTTAAAGAATCCACTGAGGTGAAAGTTTGCCTCGTCGCTAAAGATGATTTTCTCTTTTGATTTTTTGAACATTTTGATTTGAACTCCCATTTTCGTAAAAGGTTTCAATTCAACAATCTTAACGCGCTGCTCAATTGTGTACCTCGCCATGGTTGAATTTGTCAAACACTGAAACAAAGAAAAGTCAAATTAAGTTGGCAAAACAACTCGACGCTAATGTGTGACTCACAATTAACATCGTGCATTATGGTTGGACCACCCTTTATATAATTTATATAAAGGGTTAATAGGCACCGCACCTATAATAGGTGTAAAGTAAACCCGCTTTCATAATTGTGAATTCGTTGTTTTTTCATATTAATATTGGTCTAATACCTATATGTTTAAATATTGGTCTGTGTTCATAAACCAAACATCTTTTTTTTCGAGGAACACAGCTACCTACATATTATGTAGGTACATAATCAATTCCGGATAAAGGCTCACCCCGATTATAGTAGCCTTAGCTGTCGTCTTTCTGGGTTTTAAGCTGGTCAGTGTACATTGGTAGCTGAAGTTTACCTGATAGGTACCTATTTGTTCAATATTCAAAAGTGTGATGCAAAGGTAGTTTTTCCATCCTTTCATGCAAAACGCACCACTGTGCGCCACCACAAGTCGGTTAAAGAGTGGGCAACAGTGCAAGTGCCCACACCAATACAATCGCAGTGAACTCTGCATATGGTAACAATTACGAATGACCGGGAACAGCAACCCGAGCATCCCAAACCCCATTTACAACTCTAAATAACAATACCTTTTATTTGTACAAAATCAATCATTAAAAGCGGAGGAGTACCTAACCTACCTATGTATGTTTGTATGTTGGTATTACACATACAAAATAAAATAAGAATCACCATATCACCACACCACCACCATTTTACATATTTGTTTTTTCTTATTTTCTCTTTCCGCCGTCTAATTCCCGCTTTTTATTTTATGCGGTCATTGTTTGTATTTTCATCAGGGGCAGAGTTTCACATTGCAAAAGCAAGTGGCTTCATAGGGCGGCTTATTTAACAACTGAAGTAAAATAAAGTTTTTTGAAATACAATTTCTACCTAGGATCCTAGGTATACAGGGTGATTCACCTAGGGTTCGACAAAAAGCTAAAGTGTGTAGGTTGGGTTGGTCAACCTTGCCCAAAACTGCCCCAATAATTGTCAACAATTGTTGCCCAAATCCTGTTCCACACTTCACAAATTTGGTAGTTTTGGTCAGATGAGAGCGCTCACGAGAGAGTACAAAAATTTCCCCACCTGACAAATTCTGCCCAAGAAATTTTTTTGGGCAGAAATTGTTGGTCTTTCAAATGTGAGGTTGAGGTACGTTGTATACAAAATTTACTGTTGTAGAGTCATCGGTTCAGTTTGCTTCGAGTTGGAATAAAAAAAGATAAGAACAATTAACAGAATATTTGTGTGAATATTGAATCGAATTTGTTCTCTCGATTCATATAACATCACCCACAACAACTCAAGATGATACACCGAAGCACACTCTGTCTCTTTTTTGATTTAGTCGTGATGCTGATGATGGAATGTTAAATTCCGAAATGCATTCAAAGTACTCCTTTCCTTTGTAAACTTTTTTATTATTCGTTTTGTGTTTATAAAGTAAAAAATTTATGGAATCAGTTAAAGTGTTCGGCTTTTTGTTTAATTGTTGTGGGAAATTGTGTGGCACAATTTTTGCCAAGAAAACGTTCCCAACTTTTTCGGCAGTTTTTCTCTCTGTAAGAGAATTTCATTCCCACTCTTCAAAATTTGGCAGACCAACAATTTCTCCCCAAAATCTTGGGAACAAACCTAATACAAAAATCGTATATGAGGGGGGTCTATTCCTCCCGTTTAGGTAGGAGAGGAAATTTATAAAAAGTTGACTTAAAACACACACAAATTTTACGTAATCAAGTACTATTTTTGAGTCAAAAACTTAAACCGTTTGTTTGTTTCATTTTTGCGTACAAAAAAAAAAAAAACTTTCGAAAGTTTTTTTTGATGTGGCATTTTAAGAAGTGTCTTTTTTGGGAAAAGTCATTTCCAAAAGCGGGTTTCGTTTTGAATAGCCCGCTATTTGGGCAGCTGTCACTTTTGACTTGTCAAATGTCATTTTTTTGACATTTAACAAGTGAAAACTACGTTATTACTAAAAATGGAACGATACACGCTTCAACAACGCATTGAAATCGTTAAAATTCATTACGAAAATGGTGAAAATTTTTCAGTCTCATAGTACGCAAAACTAGAGCACTTTTGTGTCGTCGTGAAGCACCTTCTCGGCTGGCAATAGTGAAACTGGTGGACAAATTTGAGCCCTTGGGACACATTGGTGATGTGAAGAATTGAAACCGTATGCGTCGCTAAAGAACAACTAAGAATATTGCTGCTGTAGCCTGCAGTACATTTTTCATTACATCGGATTTAGCAAGAAAAGGTTTCCTGACCGTCCTATTTCTCGAAAAGATGATCACAATAATTGGCCAACGAAATCTTGTGATTTACCTTACATTTTTCTTTGTTTACGTCAAAATCACAGCAACATCTATTTTTAATTTCTGACACCCTGCACGCTATAATAACTTAGATATGTGTACTGTGGTTTGTGGATGCCTTTTTAAGGTCCTTACTTCTACAACATATCAATTGTAGGACCTCCAAACCTCCAATCAAGCTGAAGGATCCTTCAAGATAGCTGAAGGCGCCTCCAACAGAGCTCCCAAGATTAGCTTGCGTCCACAGAAACTCTATACTAAATCGCCCTAATTGATGGAGGGAAGTACGATATGCCCTTGGCACGGCCTATGCAGAGGGGACCAGAAATCACCCGGATAATTGTTCACTAGATGAGTTTTCAAATTTAACAAACTTCCTTGATGCGAGAAATGCATAGATCCGCTCATGATGAGATTTATTATTGGTATTGCTATTGCTAGGTATATAGGGTACATCGTAGGTATATGTATTATTTTTGTTTCTTTTTTCATCTGTTTTTTTTTTTTATGAGAGTAACTTTATTATACTGTGTATGTGTATTTCTTACCTGATTTTGCACTTCTTTTCTTTAGCTTGAAAGTTATTTCTTGATAGGAATACCTTTCAACCTATTTATACTTATCTTTAATAAAAGAAATGATGATTAATATTAATACCTAGAAGATTATGATTATGAGAGATTAGTTTATGGAAATGTGAGGGCGACACTACACCTATAAATAAATGAAAAAGAGGTCAGCTTAAGATAGGTGGGTAGGTAGGTACCTATGTATATGAGAAAAAAAAATCAAGAATGGATAAACCTGCTTAACAAGATTTATAATATACCTACCTACCAATACCAAAGAAATCAGCATAGAGTTTTCAAGTTAAAGCCAAACCATTTAAAGCTATGGCAATTTGGTGCTACAAGGTAGCACACGTGTTGGACTTATAGTCCGTTAGCCCCAGAGTTGTATTGGTAGGGGCCGTAACTTTGATCCGAAAAGTTCACAAGAAATATCTGTAGATTATGCTATAGGTATAGCAACATAGTTACATTGTAACGGCATAAACTGGGTGAGCAGTGTCGTTTTACTTTAGCTTTATGTCCCTTTCCCTTACTCAAATTTTCTCCATTGAAATTATGTAGATACCTAAACGATAAGCCGTGTTGCCGCTAAGCAAAATCAATAAGGCTCCCAAATAGGGGCCAGGACAAAAATTCTGGAATAGAAAAAATATGTACCTACACAAAAAACAAAACAGTAGATATACAGAAGCAAAACAAAAATTGGCTCAGCTTTCCTTGAAGGGCGCACGAATTTTCACACGCGTATAATTGTATTCGGTAGATTTATCTAAAAATAATAAATATCATAATTTTAAAGTGAGGAAACTTTTATTTATATTTTTAATTAATTTATAAAGTTTTTATTTTTCATACAAAATGAATGTAATTTACTGCGTTTGTTTGATTTGACAGTTCTTTAACATGCACAAATTAGGGTTCGAGTATATGTATTTTTTAGGGATTTTTTTTGGGGATTTTTAAGGGATTACGCGCCCGCCTGACGACTGAGCATACCCTAAGCGGAGTGACGGAATTGCGTGAGCGGGACAGAGGACCCGAAAAGGCAGTTAAAATCCTTGAACCCGCGAAGCTGGCCGCCCAAATTACTTGTAATCGAAAAAAAAAACATCATACATAATTCGCAAAAAAATTTCCAACAACAAATCCCAAACAAAATCCACACATCACACAACACTTACCAAATCGAAGTTGTTGAGTAGTAGAACTGTCAAAATAAGTATAATTGTTTTATTTAATGGCTGAAGATTTCATTCATATTAAATACAATTTTCTAACATTAAATGTTTATTAAAAATTGAAATAAAAGTTTGCTCATCTTAAAATTGTTAAATTGAATTATTTAATCTACCGAAAAAAAAGTAGCGTGTGAAAATATGTGCTATCTTAAGGGAAACTTGAATAGCGTTCAAAAAAAAAATACCAAAATCGAAAAATTTAAATATTTTTTTAATCATATTTAGGGGTGTTTCCTCACCGTAATATTTTTAAGTTATTCTATAGCAAACATTGTTTATTTAAATGATCGTTTTAACAAAAATTAAAAAAATGATTTACCTTCTCATGCTTTTTTAATTCGATTTTTTTGATGCAAAACAAAAGAAACTTCTTGCAACAAAACAAGACTATAGTTAACTGTTTAAGTTTTCTAAATTGTTATTCGAAAGTAAATTGTAGTGTTAACCCTTTCTGCTGTCATTTTGCTGAAAAGCATAGGTATTTCGAATTATTTGGAAGTAATCATTCAGTATGCACATATTAATTTTTTTGAAGTAAAATGACAGCGTTCAGTACGAAACTTTGTGATCGATTTTATTTTATATGAAAATTGAAAATTTTCGGATTATCTATGTGCTGGGATACACTAGCGCAAAAAAGAATTAATTCACGGAAGAGAGCGGATGATTTTTAGAAAGAATGAAAGGGATGGAAAAAAATGCCATCCCTTTCTTTCTTCTCTTTCGTGAATTAATTAATTTTTGCGCTCGTGTATCCCAGCACTATGTAAATGAAAATTATTTTATTTAATATACATAGACCTAAAGCCCACTTAGAATTTAAACATTTTTTTATTACGAGTTAAATCGTAAAAATTCGGGGCCAATAAGGGGCTTCGATAAGTATGTATAGTATATGTAGAAACCGATGGTGAGAGCTCGTGAAGAACCTGGAACCAGTGACTTACAACTATGTACTTTCAAGCATTCCCCTAAGCATTTTGTTATTCGACGGAAATAAAGTGGGACTATAAGTTTCAACTTAGTCCGAGCGGCTAAGGTTAGAAGCTTGCGAAATGATGATTTTGCGACACAATACGTAATAAAAAAGAAATAATAATGAACGAACTACCCATCTACCTGCCTATTTTCTTGGCGTTTTTCATTTTTGGCTTAGAGAATATCATTGCGCTGTCAAAAAAAGGTCTGTGTTTATTTTTTAGCTCAGAGCACTCAGAGTGCAGACAAGGAGGCCTGTCTGGTTAAATGAAGAAGAAGAAGAAGAAGAAGAAGAGCACTCAGAGTGCTTAACTTGAATTTCTTTTTTCAATCAGAGCTAGCTCGGAGTTCGTCCATTTGATCGGAATAAGAAGACCGAGCGAATGATGCAAAAAAGCTGAGCGCAGCCAACTTTACTCTTTTTTCTGTTTCTTACAATGAGCTCAGACGAAGCATACCGCACCGTATATGAAAGTTCAGTGCTAGATGTGTTTCAAAATTATATCAGAGAGCTCCGATCACTCTGCCTAGAGCTAACTCAGATCGCTCAAGCTCTGCGCCAAGCTAAAAAGGAAAAGCGATTAACGACAAGGTAGGTATCTACCAATTTAATGAAATCTTATAGGAAGTTTAACAGGACACTGTATAAGTTTAAGGGCCAGTTTGTTCACAGCTGATTATCTTAAAACCATGATTAGTGGAGCTGGGAAATCCTCAAATGTTTTTGTTGATCAAATTTTGTTTACAAAATTCAAATTATGAGTTGCTATAATCATGGATTTCACTAATCAGCCAATTTTAGTTGATTAGCGTTAGTTAATTAAAACCTATGAAAGTCACATACTAAATTTAACCCACTGTGAACAAACTGGCCCTAAGAACATGCATTAATGAATGAGGGATATTACACTGCGACCTTGGGATCTATTGTGCCGCTCATCTTACAGCTCTTCCTCTAGATGTATTCCTCTCAAGAATTGGAGTATTTGGAGTATTTTAAGAGATGGTAAGTCGCTCTCTTTTACCTGGTAGCGTCCCAGGTACTTTTTTCTTTGACGTATGAGTGTGCTACATCTGCCTAGAGTATGGTCCGGCGTTTCCTCATCTGTGCCACAGAACCAGCATGTGGCACTACCTACTAGGCCAAGTATACTAAGGTGCCTTTTAAGTTTGCAGTGTCCACTGGGGAGACCCGTTATAATTCTTAGGTTGTTTCTACTTAAGCTGATACAGTCTATAAAACGTTGGTAGATATAGTTCCCAAGTAATAGTTTAGCCTGTCTTAGCTTTGGGAGTTCTTTCCAAGTTTTGGATTTTATTGCCTCCTCTTCTTTTTTGATTTTGTTTCTTATCACGTTATCTCCTTTTCCGCAATAAGGTTCAGGTCCCGTTAAGGGAGTCGTTGCAACTATTTTTGCTAGGGAGTCTGCATCTTCGTTGTCCTGGACACCTACGTGGCCAGGTACCGAATGGAGTGTGACAGTGTTATTTTTGCCGAGTTCATTAAGCCTTCCTTCACATTCCCATACCAGCTTAGAGCTGATGGAGCAGGAGCTCAGACTTTTAAGTGCGGCTTGGCTATCTGACATAATGGAAATGTTTTGTTTATTGTGATTCCTTTCGAGATTTTGACCTGCGCATGTTCCTATCGCTTGTTCTTCAGCTGAAAAAATGCTAGAGAACTGTCCCATCGATAAGATGCATATACATATGTAGGGATCCGATTTTTCTGTAGACCTTAACTCACTGGACACCTGATTATTGGCAGAGACACTTTTGGTCGTGTGAAATATTAAATTTGATTTATTAGGTTTTGTACAAGATCTCGACGTTACCGTTATTTTACCAAAAACCATATCTTTCTACATAGGTATCTAAATACCTAGGAAATTCATAACTAGTTCCCGATTCCCGGATAAGTAATAAGTAGGTAGGTATACACTTAGTACCTATGTTATGTATGTATGTTTGTACAGATATATTTCGTTATGTAGAGGCTTATACATATTCATTTATGTATTTACATAGGAAGGTATAATTATAACTCTTCTGCGCAGTTCCAAATCAAAAATGAAATTAGAACGCAAAAGACGAAAGTCGTAAAGAAAAGAATATTTTGTTTTCCAATCGCATCTTCACATCAGTTCAAAACAGATGAAACCAAAAACTTATCTGATGTCTTTGAGTCTATCTCCAAAGTATATAATATACCTACCCATCCATACTTTATCTTCAATTTGTTTTTATCTCCACTTCACACACAAACTATCCTTTCTTTAATTCATACAAACATATATATCCCTCGTCTGTCTGTCATAAGTCACAAAAATCGTTACTGTGAGCAAACGAAGAAAAACAGCAAAGAAAACCAATTTAAACAAATAAAAAAGAAGCAGAAATCAAGCCAAATCGCAGAAGAATTTCTCAAACTCTGTCCTCTACCTATGCCAACTTTTCTTGAGAACCTACAAAATGCCCTGCCAACGTTGTTATAAAATTATATTGTATTGCTTCTTCCTAAAACACCCCTTATTACCCTCTTTTCATCGATCGGCAACCCAGCCAGTCACCCACCATCTTAACATACCATACCAATACGAATACCATACCATATCGATATCCACCACCATCCAAATTGACTTTACGGATAAAGACTTCTCTTCCCAAATCACAATCCCATTACATTAATTTTTACTTTTTTTTGTATTTTTCGAATACTTCTTTGCTTCAACCTTTCCCTCCCACTGATTCTGTGGCTCAGTGCAGAGAGAACGACAAAACTATGACGGTATGACTTGCTGTTCCTTTGAAAACACCTATAAATAGTTTTGGTTTTTATTCAGACAGGGTCGGAAGGTACATTTTTGGGCCTGCGAAGCAGGGTTCCCTCTAGAAAAAAAATATTTCCGAATAAAACTTATTCTCGTGTCAGGTGAATGACGTGGGTAAATTTAAGGTCTGATTCGTATTCAGTGCATAAAATAAAAAACAATTAATAATGGTTGTAGGATGTTTATTGCACCAGAAGGTGTGTAAAATTTTGTACGCTTTTGTTTTCCACATCGCACCTCATGATTACAAAAAAAAGAAAATAAGTAAACAAATAATTGACTGTCAACGCTTGAAAGGTGGATTTTGTCGTTAAAATGTGCTAATTTCATAAAAAAATTCACCAACTCGTTTTCCAAAAATTACATTTGAAATACAAAATTTTTAAAAAAACAGGTACCTACCTACATTTTTTGAAAATTCACCTTGGCCGTTTTTTTTTCAAAGAGTGTAAAGCAACCCAGCAACATTTTTAAACGGAAAATTTCTAGCTCGTAACGACCTCTCTCAGGAGCAAAGGCGGGAAGAGTTCAGTGTTATGTTTGATCGCGATATTCTTTGCTCAACTATCTTTTATCTAGAATCAATGTTTGATTTTAGATAAAAGATAGTTGAGCAAAGAATATCGCGATCAAACATAACACTGAACTCTTCCCGCCTTTGTTCCAAAGTTGAAAGGCCTAACAAACTGTAATTTTTTTTAAATTAACACTACGTTTTCACCTAAAGATAATCCGTATTAAAAAGAGTAGATTAAAAGTTAATCTTGAAGTGTTTTCACCAGAGAAAAAAAGATTATTTTGACAATTCCACAGAGACGTACAAGCACTTCTTGGGAAAAGGATGTTGTGATAAATGAGGACTTTTCTAAGGAAAATTTTAGAATTTCCCGAAAAACTCCAACCATATCATCGAAGGTAATGATTTTAAATAGAGTTCCAGTTTTCGTAAAAAAAATCTATATTTATTCTTAAAGGAACTGCCCATTGCGTCAATATGTACGAGCCTAGCAAAAATGATCTACTGTATTAATATTTTTTGATATAAATTTATTTGTTCAACTGAACATGAAATCTCATTTAATATAAATAAATGCAAAATTTACAACTTCAACACTGAACATTCACAACATTAGGATAGTCCACAAAGATACAGTCCTTCTTGGCTTGTTGCCCTTTTCCAAAAAGTCTTTGTTGGTCGACAATTTGATGATTTCGATTTCTTCAATTCAACTTCACCAGAGCCACTGCCTTCAATCAGGCTGAGTAAGTAGTTCTTGGCAGGCTGACGAACATTGGCGATCATTTGAGGAGTTCATGCAGGCAACGTTCATGCCGGTGGCCATCAATATCTCGAGCATCTCAACGCTGCGGGAGACTGGTCCAATGGTGCCCACGTTTTCCTCTGTTTTTTTGTTTGATTTGGTTCCATTATCTGTAAGTTATATATAGTTTTTTTTATTAATACTTACACAAAAAATTAATTCCTAGACAGTGCTCGGCATCCTCAAAATAAAGTCTGACATTTTTGTTTTGTTTATTGACAATTGTCGAAAATGACATTTAGATAGGCGCGTTCCACGAAATAAGGTTTGTTTGTTTTAATTATCTCCTACTTCCAAGAAGATTTCGATGAGATTAATTTCTAATCTTTGTTTGAGGAGATTATAATTTGTATGGGAAATCTTCAAATTTTCAAAGATTTCAAAGAAGATTATGGTAAAATCCACTTAAATCCGGATTAAGTGGTAGGTGAAAACGTAGTATAAAACAACTTCATTACTATGTGAAAAATCTCGAAGCACGAAACGTAATAAAGTTTCTTTTGGATTATCTCTAACCGATTTGTGTGCTTGACAGTAGAAGGACTCCAAAGAACAACACAAAATTTCTTATATGGGGCGAATAATAAGCGATCAGTATACAAAGTTTTTACCGTATAGGAATATCCTTAGAATTTCGTTTTACAAAACCCAGCTTTCGCAACTATTGCGTTAATATGCTGATCAAATATATATATTAATTTCATTAACTTTTGGCGATGTTTGATTGTCTAAATTTCAGCAAAATATAGGTGCAGTGCATTAACGCCCACGGAATTATCCCCCGCGGGTGTTAATTCCCCAAAAAAAAAAGGAATCAACCCCCGCGGGTGTTAATTCCTTTTTAAATTGGAATTAACACCCGCGGGGGATAATTCCCTTTTCTGACGGGTTTTAATTCCAATTTAAAATGGAAATAAACCCCATCTGGCAGGCACTATGGTATCAGTCGGTCTGCTTTCAAATTTTTTGTACCAAATAGTACTTTGGGTGGCCAGCTTCGCGGGTTCAAGGATTTTAACTCCCTTTTCGGGTCCTCTGTCCCGCTCACGCGACTCCATCGCTCCGCTTAGGGTATGCTCAGTCGCCTGGCAGTCACATATGTTGTCAGTCAGTCTGCTTTCAGTGTGTAGTAAACAGTGATTTGGGTAAAAGTTTTTAAGAATCATATATGTATGAAGTTTGGGTCCTAATGCCAATTCCAAAGAGCAAAAACACCCGTGGGTCTTAGTTCCTTTTTGTGGTGGGCCTTCGCCTTATTACCACTTTAAAAAGGAATTAACAACCGCGGGGGTTAATTCCTTTTTTTTGGGAATTAAAACCCGCGGGGGATAATTCCGCGGGCGTTAATGCACTGCACCCTGTTACAGATCCTACTTTCTAAGTTCAATCGAACGTTGAAGTTTAAATTTTAATTTGAAAATGTAACGACCCAATGTTCCCGACGGCGAACATCGTCAAGCAGCGCGGAACATAGCGAATAGTCTTGTTGTTCCAGGAACTGACCTTCGGTAACTTGAGTAGGTATACAAGCTATGGCATCAGCATAGATGAAACAGTCGAGGAGCTAACGAGCGAGAAAGAAGAGTTTAGGTATATGGGAGGAAAGAAAAGGTTGTGGATTTCTTTAGCTAGTCTGTGAGGGGGGGCGTTCGGCGTTGCAACTCAATATGAAGAGCTTGCAGAGTTCCTGACTCACAGATTTGCGTTGGAATACGAGTCGGTTAGGATTCAAGAAGCTTCGACTCGAAGTTTCAAGATTAATGCCTACAGAGTTAATTGATCCTGGAATGAGGGGAATTTGGCAAATTTAACTGGTTGCGATGCAGGACAAGTATAGGACTGTTAATTGTTAGTAGACAGTATAATCGGACGGTCATAACGTTCCCGGCTCGAAATTTCTTCAAAGACGTTATTCTTGTTCGCACTAAAATTGCATAGTGTATATCAAACAAAAAGTTGCATTTAACTCGATTTTACTAAATTAATGCAGACATAGTGAAGTCAAGCTACTTACCTATATAATAAAAAAAAACGGCCGAAACGAATTCGGCCATAATTAAAGACTATTCGGGATTATCTTTTAAATTAATTGCCCTAGGATAATAAAATTATCCATTTAAAACTATTAAAGAAACCCATAACAAAATTCGTATTGATCAAGGCATCAGAAAAAAAAGAGACTTAGCAGTGGCAGCCCGGTTCACATCACTACCCTATTTGGAGACATACATTTTCATAGGCTCCATAGCGCAGAACTGGAGAACAACTCCAGTAATCCGGGGTTCAAATCACCTCGGCCAAACGTCATATTTTTTTTATTTAATTTTGTTATTATTCAATAATTAATTTGTTATAAAGAATTTTATCGCTTCGCGAACCGTGACTTTAAAATTTAAATCGCGGAAGTGATGGTTATGCATATACATAGCCAGTATTACAAATTTGAAAACAATAATAGAAAGAAAAAGTGTACAAACAAAGTGTACAATTAAAAGGTACACCCCAACAACTCCAGCTGCAGTGGCCACTACACAAGGATTTACAGGGGTCAGTTTGATTTTTACTGATTTATTTAAATTTTGTGTGAAACATAAAGAAAATATTAAATATTCATAACATATAATAAACTTACGCGATTTAAAGGGGGGTTTCACTTAGGGGAAAAAAGAATTTAAATTGTAATTAGATAAAAGAGGATCGTATATATACCAAATTTGCTTAATAAAACGAAGACGGGGTTATAATTTTTTTTTATAACTTTTTCAGTTGAAATTTCGTGGTTGCCATAAGAGCTAGAATTTGTATTTTTTTTAATTAATTTTGGAATTGTATAATGATTAAAGATAAATTATAAACAGTACGTCAATGGAATTTTAAAAGATGTTAAATTGAAAAAAATTGAAAATGAGGGAAATAAACGATTTTTTTTACAATTGAAAGGAAAAATTCAATTAAAATGAGCAAATAAATTATTTTAACCAAAAAAGGAAGAGAAGAAGAATGGAAGGAGGATGATATGGGAAGAAGAGGAAGAAGCCTGGACAAGGGGTTACTCTAGCGAGGGAGTAACCAAGGTAGGGGGGGTTAAGTTAAATGTCTCGCGCATCATCGACACCTAGATGCTTGCTGGCTATAAATATTATTTTTGTGATGAGACCAGGGTCAAAGAACCTCCGCAACCGCTGAGCTACGGGTTCCAGTTTGCCAGCCAAGACCCTTTGCAGACAAAGCGGCTCGTTACAACCCAAAATATAATGGGGAGAAAAGATCGACTAGATTAGATTAGATAAGAATAGACTTTATTATTAAGGGTATTCATGTAATGAGATAATTTTTCGCTTTGTAGAAAAATATAATTTTACGCAAATGGTTACATGAACACCCCATTAGAAATGTTTGCGTAAACGATATAAACAAACAGCTAAGTTAAGTTAATGTCAAATTTAACGTCACAAAGTTTCTAAGGGTTTTTTTTCTACGCTTTTCGCTTCAAATTTGTGAGATAAAATTCTATATTTTGCAGAAAATGTTTCCCATACAAATTTTGACAGTTCATTTCTACCGATAGAAAATTCTTTTCTGCGTTGGCATGAATACCCCTTTTATAATAATTCAGGTTTACAATTATTTTTTACAAGTCTTTTAAGACCTGGTTTTAAAACCGTCGTCGGTCAGATTGACAGATAATCGAATACAAATTTAATTTAATTTAATTTACAAATTCTTTTCATAACTCGTATTAAAAAAAATAAAAAGTGCATCTAAGACATTATAAAGTAGATGATGATTTACGACAGTCAAAAGCATTCTGTTCTGATTCTATTTCTATAAGTCATCGCAGTTCGAATAAATTTATAAAGCTTGTTCCAGCCCTGCATGCCATTTAAAATGTCTATTAGTTCTTCAACATCCAATCGATTTCTGCCAAAAACATCACGTCGAGTTTCCATTAAAATTGAACATGATCCTAGCAAATGCGCAATGTTTTCTCTTTCGTGGGTGTTGCACAGATCACATTCAAGAGGTAAGTCAGTCCTATGAGGAATAAAATTCAGAGTCAGGATTTCCCTTCTGGCTCGTAAAATCGTAGATATCATATACTTGGAGTGCCTGTCGTGAAAATTATTTGATTCACCTAGGACGAAGTTGAGTCTGCTGTAGTATTCTCTATAATGTGAATCCTTGGCCTGGTTAATGAAGTCCTCCCAAAATTTTGTGTCGAGTTTCGACAAAAAATAGTAACACTGTTGTTTTAAACGCGTTACATCTTGCAGATCAAAATCAAACGCTTCCCCCACAGAATCAGATAAGCTTATCCACGATTGTACAAAATTCATCTTATTGGAAACTAAATGTCTTAAAACTTTATTTACATGTCTTGACGCATCCATTTGAAGTATTTTTACAACATAATCAAAATGGGTCTTAAGTGTGTCGATAAACATCGGAGGAATTCCAGTTTCAATATGTAGCATGTAGTTCGGCGTAGTTGAAGGAAGAGCAAAAACTCGTTTTAAAAAGAACCGGAGTAGTTTTTCGACATCCTCATACCGTTTATGGCCCCACACTTGCGCGCAGTACAACAAAACAGACTTTGAAACGGCTTGAAATACTTTATATTTGTCGGAATGGTGAATAGTTTTATTTGAAATACATTTTGTCCACGATACGCATATGGCAGCCTTTGACTCCTGGAGTTTTACTTTCACTTGCTTTTTTATACACGGTTTACTCGATATTATCATCCCCAGATACTTGAATTCTTTCACGACACTGACTTCTTCTCCTTTGTAACTCCACCATATCTCCCGCTTCCTTTTCTAAAAATCATAATTTTTGATTTGCTAAGATTGACTGCTAGGTTCCAAGAATTGCAGTATTCTTCCAATCAAGAGATCATTTCTTTCAGTTGATCAGGAGCATCTGATAATATGACGATGTCATCCGCATACATTAAAACTGGAATGCAAATCCAGCAAATCGCACGCCTGTTCCCAGGATCTCAACAATATCGTCTATAAAAAGTGTGAATAAAATAGTACTCAACGCACATCCTTGCTTTAGACCCATTGAAGACCTGAATTCTTCAGATAGGGTTTCACCGTCCGACACAGAAATAGCATCTTTTCCATACAGCGCCTTCAAAATAAAAATAATTTTGGAAGAGATACCACAATTGGCAAGTTTTAAAAACAAAGCTTCTCTGTCGATGCTGTCGAAGGCTGCTCTAAAGTCCATGAAGAAGGCATATAGTTTTTTTCCACAATGAAGGTATGTTTCAGCAATATTTAAAAGAAGAAAAACTTGGTCTATTGTTAATTAGCCAGAACGAAATCCAGCTTGAAATTCACTGAGCTTTGAATGATCGTGTACCCAGGTGGTCAGTCTTCGAAATATCATACTGGCAAATAATTTCATGGACGCGTTTAAGAACGATATTCCACGGTAGTTCTCTGCAATGGATGGGTCACCCTTTTTAAAAAGCGGAAAAATTATTGAGGACAGGAAATTAGCTGGAATTGAACAAGCCCTAAAAATTCCATTGTAACATCTTAAGAGCTCGGATAAAAAACTGGGACAGGCATACTTAAAAATATCTGATGGAATTCTGTCCGTCCCGGCCGCCTTGTTTTCTTTGGCATTATCCAATGCTGACAGAAGTTCCTCTTCTTAAAAAGCTGAGTCTAGAACGTCGTCTTCAATATTTGGCATCGCGTAATGAAACTTGCGCGCCAAACAATCCGTATTCAGCAAAGATTCAAAGTAGTTTTTTAAATCAGCAGCCTTAAGATTGTTTCCAATTGAAGACTTAACTCCATTTACCAACTTCATTGCCTTCCAAAACTCTGTGAAAGATCTAGCTTTGGATAATAAATTTACCAGACTTTTATTGTAATCTGTCCTTTTTCTTAAGCACAGTGCTTTATATTTTTTTATTTTCTTCAACGTACCATCTTTTAAAACCAATATTGTTGTAAGCTCGAAATAAAGTGAGAAACGAAAACGAAAGGTTTCTAGCGATTTCACATTCCTCGTCAAACCATTTTTCACTGTAGTTTTGGGCCTTTACGGAGTGTGGTTGATGTGGGTAAGCTTTTTTCACAATTGTCTGCAATTCTTCCATACATGGAACTGGGGAAACTTCTTTCAGATGAATTAGTTCAGCATTCAGGTTTTGCTGGTACTTTTGAAGCAAATTATCCCTCCATTTCAGCCTTGGCGGTAATTTTAGTTCGGCATTGGTACACTGAACGGCTATGTTATTACTTAAAGTAATTATAAGTGGCATATGTTCGGAAAATGTTTTGGCCTCGACTTTGATCTTGATCTTAAATGCTCACGAGCAGATGGCGCTGATGCATCAAAGGAGATATTCTTGACAGCTGCTGATCCATTGACACCCACTGACATAGTTGTTTCATTAATATGAGTTGTATTTTTATTTTGTTCAAATTGTGCCCTTAAACCTTTTAAAATTGGATATTTTCCACTAAAAATTGAAAAGAGAAAAGAAGAGAAGGAGAAAAAATCGACTATGTGTCATAACCGCACATTTTTTCAAACTAAGCTGGAAATCATTTTTGCTACGCCAGGCTTGGAAATACAGCAGACAATTCTGGAACAGTAAGTACACAGTCATTCATGGATTTTATATCCGTATTTTGATCATTAGCGAATAAAAGAAATCTAAACTGAGTAAAATAATGTGAATATTATTAATGTACAGTACGAAAAGCGGTGGTCCTAGATGGCTTCCCTCGGTTACATGATTGGCTTTCTTTCAGTCAAATATGAATACAACCATTTGAGAATTATACCATCGAAATAATAAGCTTTAATTTAAAAGAATATTCAAATTTACTCTACTAAAATTTTTGACAAAGTCAGTATAAACAGCATCTATCTGCCTGTGTCTTTCTTTAGCTGAAATACAAAAATTGGCGAACTTAACCAAATTCGCACAAGTGGATCTTCAACTTATAAAACTCAATTTCATTTGTACCAATTTATCAAGTATATTTGGAATCGTGGCTTACTTGGAAACTGCTGTATAGTTTTCTGATTTTGTCTATCCTTCCTGATTTGTGAATGGCACTTATAGCTGATAACTTCCACTCATCTAAAAACTCTTAACTGTAATGATGTACACAAAGATTCTGCACAATTTTTTAAAACTATAGGAAAGATTCCATATGAATAACGCTCGCACAATTAGGCATTATCACAGTTGTTCCTAACATTACAAGCAGTGATTGACGATAAGAAACTGAAATCTGAAACAGAAATCAGAGCTGCTGAGCAATAGGTATACTTTCCTAAAACTTTGTGCGAACACATTTACAATAGTCTGAGGATCACTAGAAGATAGATTGTCATACCACATAAGCGTGGGGCTTCCTACGCTTTTTCTTTTAGAATTAAGCCTTAACTAGATAGACCTACTTTTGTACAAAAGTGAGAAATTAAAAAGCTCTCTAAAGAAACATGCTTGCAAAAAAACATACGAAAATTGTTCTGACACATAAATTAAATCACCATGCACAGTGTTTTCCATTGTTTTTTTCCAGGCACATTTGTACTTTTGTACAAAAGTAGGCCTATGTAGTTAAGCCTTTAACGTACTGCCATAAGCTTTTCGCATTATGCTTCAAGTTTGATTCTAATGACTGTGCATGAAAACATGCTAAACATTTAGACAGAAAAATAAACTCTTTCCTGAGCCGAGAAAAGTTCATGAAATCGATTTATAAGCACGAGTGTTTGTATTTTTAAGGATTCTGAAACGAAAGTTTGACCATGGAGGATGTGAACTTACTTTTGGGAGTTGGGATAGCAATTAAGACGGCATTTTTTTAAAAGTTCAAAATGAAGTTAAAATTATAACATAATTGTCTTGTGCCACAAACCCTTAAGAAAAAGAACGCAAGTGCTTAATTTATTTAAGAGAAAAAAATTAATCTTTCAAAAACTATCGATTAAAATAACTTTATTTAAAAAGGAAATTGAAGAATGGGTTTCTGGGTTTAAGATAAGCTATAGGAGAATATTGTAGGTGCTACCATTGTTTTTCAATAGTGGTGTTTCTACTTTAAATCATTTAAAAAAAAAATAGCGTCTCCCGTCTTAACAAGGGTTCATATACCACCCCTTCCGGTGTGCAGTGGCGGATCCAGGGGGGTGGCTATAGGGGCTAAAGCCCCCCCCACAACCGATTCCTAACATTAGATGAAATATAGAAAGCAATACATTACAACGTAGAGTTTTATATTTGTCTCCAATCATGTTAAGCTTACCGAGATTGGGCTGAACAATTTTAATGTTATGTAATTTTGTTTGTAGTCCTCAAACGAATTTGGTTGGGGCTAAAGTCTTTTGGCAATTATTGGAGAAAAGGCCAGTTCGGGCTACGAATAATGGACTTGTGTAATGCAAAAACAATTATTCCCTATAAATAAAGTGCAGAAAATTGACACGAAAAAAACCAGCTCGGGACTATGGCCCGACATTAATTCCACAAAAACGTGCTCGGTGTTAAACAACCAATTCCCTTAGCATTTAAATTAACTCTAGGGACTGTCAAAGACCAAAGTAGGGGCTAAGGCTTGAAGAGATAATTGAAAAAAGGGGTCGCGGCTGAACAATTAACATGTCAAATGCAACAACAATTTACTCAAAAAACTTAGCTTATTTAACAAAAAAAAAAATGCAGTTGGGACTAAAACCCGATTAAAAGTCGATCAGTTTAACTGTAATTAGTGCTGGCCACGAGACGAGACTCTGCGCGACTTTTGTAAGTCTCGTCTCGGTCTCGTCTCCGAAAAATACGATTTCCTGACAACGTGTTGATTATTAGAACGAAATATTTTCGATTATAGTTTGAATACGTGCAGAAGAAAATAAATATTTAACTGAAATTGGATTTTTTAATTTATTAGACTCTCTGCAAAAGGCAGTCTCGTTTCGTCTCGTCTCAGTCTCGTCATGCGAGACCGAGATCGAGACCGAGACATTTCTTGTCTAGTGGCCAGCCCTAAGTGTAATTGTTTAATACAACAGAAATAGTTTCTTACGGCCATCCAGGACCTAGAGAATCTTGGGGCTTATATTTCCAAAGCAATTACATATAAGATCTCTAGTCAAGGAGAGAAATTTCACAAGCGTAAGTTTTCTCTGTGCACTCAGAAAATCATGGAGAAGCAAATGAATATTTGCATTCTCTCAAGAGTCTAGAGCGACGTGCAAATTTATCGACATATTTTTTGAGCCGGAATATAAAGTGTATGCAGCGTATAAACGAAAATTCATTCACGCTTGCAGAATTAGGCCGCATGCTATTTTTTATAGCAGCTTTTTCGTCAGTCCGACTAAAAGTCGTATAGTTTTGACATTTCATTTTTCATTCGGCAAAATATTGTTTTCTGTGCTTTCCAATGATAGTTCGAACAAAACAGATACCTGGTCTACTATTTGATTTGAGTAGTTCACAAAAATGAGATCTCCAGAGAGCTCATACTGTAAAAACACATGAGATTTTGCCGTGAGACCTCTTAGATATCATTTTCATTTTTGTCTCAAACTGGATCTTCAAGCCCCGCCCACAGCCAAATCCTAGATCCGCTACTGCCGGTGTGAATGTTCTATGCTTTTGGTCCATCCTACACGCTCCAGTACTTTGATGCATTTATATCAACCATTCTTTATTTGTCTTTATAATGTTTGATAATACTACTTGTAACGTGTTATATTAAATTTAAATTAATTGCAAAATTTTGAAATGCTGTATTTTGGAAACTATTAGCCGTGTTTTTTTGCAGGTTCAGATAGAATTTGACGAAAAGAACAACATCTGAACTAAGGAATTTACCTATAAAATACAAAAACAACTTAAGTCCATATGAACTTAGCTAAGTCCAGATAATTATCGGTTCTTAACTTAAATTCAGATAGAAAAAGTACTGCCAGCTCCAATTACTATTTTGTTATCGATAGTTTGTATGAAAACGTCAATATATCTGAGCCAACGAATGACAAATTTGTCTATAAACAAAAAAATGGACGACCATTGTTTTTGCAATAATTCCAGTAATAATTCCAGCCAAAATGTAATACTCGCGTGGTAGCCAACACAAGTGGTTGTTGTTCATTTAAAACCTTCATTGTTTTTTGAATTAATTTTGTTTCTGGTTTGTGATTTAAAATCGCTTTTTTTCATATTTTTTTGTTTTATTAACGATCGGAATAATTTTCTATACGAGATTTCTTTTTATTTGAATGTATTTTGTTTTTATTTTGCATGCTTGTCCAACAGCTAAAAGGTTAGTGATGGCAATTTCTGAGTTTCGTGATAGCGCTGGGCATTTTTGCTTCGATGACTTTGCTAAGTTCGGATGTCGTTTTTTTCGAAAATTTTATCTGAACCTGCAAAAAAACACGGCTATTGCATCTACAGAAATAGTTCTGGGCTCAAATTGAAGCAAATTTAGTTACTTTGAAATCGTGGAACAATTTGTTTATTTAATATTAGTTTTTTAGGACTAAAATACCTAATAACTGAAACTAATACTAATACCTAATTGTTGACTAAGAAGCGTCGCCGCTCGATGTCGAAAACTTGGGTTATTTAATAGGCCAACATCCTGAACAATTTATCAAAAAATCAGGACTTCAGAAAAATCAGATTTGACGCATACGTGGGTGTACATATATATTGTAATTGTACTATTAATACACAAAAAATTTAAAAATTAATTAATAAAACTTACCCTACATTGGTTCCACATAAGATCTTACTAATATTGGGATCTGACTTCCTTCGAACTTCAATACAATGTTGGCCGATTCAACCAGGGAAAAACGTTGTTGAACAAGATAATTTTGATGTTGTTGGATCAAATAATTGTTTGTTGCATAACAAGAATTCAATAATCTCATTTAGCACTTACGAACTAATGCCAAGATTTCGTGCGAGATGGACTTCTTCTGTAAGAGCCATGGCTTTTATTTTGCGTTTTTGTGATACAATTCGTAAAAGGAATGCTGATAAAGAGCCTTTTGTAACACCTTTTGAATATCAGCGAGCGGAGAGTTGGATGTTTAGAAAAATTCAAATGGATTCATTCCAAGCTGATGTTGAATCTCTGAGTACAAACGAAAAAGTGAAATCATCAAGCTCTATATTCAGGGGCCTCATCACGAAAAACAAAAACGATAGGACGATTTCGTTTTCAATATTGCTATCTCTATCACTTTAGTAGGGAAAAATAAAGACAGCTATCTCTAAAACGATATCGTTCGATTGTTTTTGTTTTACGTGATGAGGCACCAGTTTATATTCATTTCCTTATGAGGAAAATAATATACGGATGAGTTCTAGAGTACAAAAAGCAATGATTTCTTATGCAGCTCGGAACCCAGGAATTTTACCAAAAATTCATCCACTTAAACTTACTAATTGATCATCACAACTGCAGAAATAACCATATGGGAACAGCTTTAACTATTTCAGACATTGGAGAAAAAGCTTGGGTAATCAACATTCGAAGTGCAGTTGAGAGAGTGAGGTCAAAATGCTTCATGTGTAAGCGGCTTACAGCAAAATCAATAATGCGGATCATGGGGCAGCTGACTGAATCCCGTTTGTCTTTTAACTTAAAACCGTTAACTCTTGTTGGAGTTGATTGCTTTTGGCCGTTACTCGTTAAGTTTGGAAGAGGAACGGTGAAGCGTTATGGGATGTTACTTGCATGTCTCACATTTAGAGCAGTGCATATAGAATTGTTAAAATTTGGTCGGATGAAAGTATGCCCGATGAATGGAACCTCGGTATAGTGTGCCCCATCCATAAAAAGGGAGATGTTCTGAAATGTACCAACTGGAGAGGAATTAGTCTCCTAAACGTCGCTTATAAAATCTTGTCGGCTATCCTGTGTGACCGCTTAAAACCTTTTGTCAATGATCTGATCGGCCCCTATCAGTGTGGTTTTAGGCCAGGCAAGTCAACCGTCGATCAAATGTTCACACTCCGACAGATTTTAGAAAAATCCCGGGAATTCCAGATTGATACACACCACCTTTTTATCGATTTAAAAGTCGCATATGATAGCGTGAAAATGGACGAATTATACAGAGCCATGTCGAGTCTCGGCATCCCTGCCAAACTCGTCCGCCTGTGCAGGATGACGATGGAGAAATCTCGCTCCGTCAAAATTGGTAAGAACACCACCGATTCCTTCGATGTTGAGAAAGGATTGGGGCAAGACGACGCGTTATCATGCAACCTATTCAACATCGTTCTTGAAGCCATTGTACGCAACGCACATGTCAACACCAGCGGTACAATCTATTTGCTTGCATATGCGGATGACATAGACATTGTCGGAAGAACGAAGCAAGCTGTGGCAGGGCATTTGCGAGCATTGAATCGGAGGCGGCTAGAATGGGATTGGCGGTTAATGAGGACAAGACGAAGTATATGCTGTCATCGAGAGAGGAATCTCAACACCGTCGATTCGGGCAAAATATCACGATGGACAGATATAACTTCGAAGTTGTCAAGGACTTTGTCTACCTGGGCTCCACTATTACATCGCAGAATGACATCAGTGCAGAGATCAAGCGAAGAATTACTCTTGCCAACCGCTGTTTCTTCGGTTTAAGAAGGCATTTAAGTAGTAAGGCCCTCTCTCAGAGAACCAAGGAGACTATATACAAGACCCTTATCATCCCGGTCCTGCTTTATGGGTCAGGAGCATGGACACTGAAAGATTCGGATAAAAATCTGCTAGGGTGCTTTGAGAGGAAGATTCTTCGTGTGATTTTCGGTCCGGTGTGTATCGAAGTAGTATGGAGGAGAAGATTCAACGACGAGCTCTACGGGCTATACAGCGACGTTGACCTGGTCAAAAAGCTGAAAATACATCGGCTGAGATGGCTGGGGCACGTGGAGCGTATGTACAGCAACGCACCTGCCCGGCGAGTCTTCGAATCCAACCCCGATGGGGTACGCAGCAAAGGAAGAACCCGTAACAGGTGGCGCAAACAAGTGGATGACGACATCAAAGCACTCGGTGTGTGCAACTGGAAGCGGCTAGCTAGGGACAGAGCTGGCTGGAGGGACTTGTTAGTTGAGGCCGAAGCCCATCCTGGGCTGTGAGTTCCATCAAAAGTAAAGTAAGTAATATAGACCTGAGTTTATATCAATGCACATTGGGTCTCCGTCGTTTCATTATAATTCGTGTAGTCACTCGTTTCTTATACAGTGATAATAACTTTGACGGAGCAAAGAACCAAATGGACAAAGACGTCAAAGGTATGAAGATTGCTTTAAGTGAATTCGCATCGAAGTTTGAAGGAATAAGTTAGCGTTTCATTCCTTGTTATTCACCATGGATGGGAGGAGTGTGGGAACAACTCATTCAGTCGATTAAAAAAAGCATCGATTTTGTTCTCAGAGGAATGATTACTCATGTAGATGTTTTGCGGAACGCGTTAATGGAAGCTCATCCACTCACCCACATTCCTGTTGATCCAGAATACTTTTCGGAGACGACGACAGATACGTAACAGCTCCAGGCATGTTTTCAGACAGAGATATGTTAAGTAGACTCTACAGCCGTCGTTTTCAACATTTAATGAGTGAAATAACAAAACGTTGGCATGCTGAATATCTACCGGTTATTACAGGACGTTCAAAACGGCATCATGATAATAATGAAATGCATCATGCATGGCAGCTGGGACGTGTTGTAAAAGTTTACATGGTACAGATGGAGTAGTTCGAACTGCAGACATCCAAATTTCAACTGGAAAGATTAAATTAAAAAGATCAGTTGGAAGGCTTGCTATCTTAGATTTGGAGTCTTCACACTAGAAGTTCAGACGGGCGCTGGAATGCCATCAAGCCTTCAAATATTTTCAAAAAAATCTTGAATTCGAAAACACTTTGAATATTTTTTTGAATCTTAGAGTCTTTGGATTTTGTTTGTCTTTAATTCTAATTTCTTTTCTTAATTATTTCATTTTCTAATTTGCAACTAACGATTAATGTTGTATTCAAAGTTTAATGTTTTCAATCTTTGCTCACGTTGTTCTTTCGAAAATTATTCCTAAAAACCAATTTGTAAGTTATTATTATTTGTATTTTCACTAACCAAATTATTAATTATCAGCTTTATTCTGCTAAACGGGGGATCGAACGTTCAATTGACTTCATCGATTCACGTTCGCTCGTCGTCTATATTCTGCTAAATGTCGGGGAAACTACTTTACCTACTCTTATTTCCAATTTTTCGAAATACATACTCTGAGAGAATTAATTTTGTGAAATAATTTTGTATCTGTCATAGTTTGTAAATTATTTTCTGAAATTTAAATAAATATTTGAATCATTTGTGGTGATAAATGCATTTTTTACATTACAAATACAATTTTCGTGTCATGGCAAAGCGCAAAAAGCGTGAATAGTTAAAAAAAAAATAAAGCATTTTGTACTTATTTTTTTAAATCTTTTTGTCATCTCTCTCTCTCTGTGCAAAACTGTGTTACTTTATAAGCGAAAATAACCCGAAAATTTGTTGCAAAATTTGTTAAAAAATTATTGAAATAAAAACGAAAAATACACAGACGGGCTTAAACAAAACCACTTTCTCCTCTAAAAGAATCATATTAAATGCTTTACCAAATTTGAACTAAATCGATCTACCCATTTAGTCTCTAGCTTGTAGTAGAATGGACGCACAGGGACACATAACAATATCGATGGATTTCTCCGTCATCGTAATGCATTTCTTATTAATAATCGTCTGTACAATACGACAAACGCAACAAATTAATTGCGGGTGTCAAAGGGAATGTTTTGTATAGGGGTGATCCATTCACTGGTTTATGAGAATGTTGAACTGTACAGCCGACGACAACGAGGAATGTTTCCCTTCGATAGTAGCTATAGTAGAATACCTACAAATTGATGATTTTTGAATCATCATTCCCTTCCACGGTAAGCAGAATATAGGGCTGTATGATTTTTATCCAGAAAATAAAATTGTAACGTCTCCCTAGAAATTGGCCTTTTGAGTTTTGAATTAGAGTAACTCATTTTTTCTTGGTACAATATTTATACTTTGGAAGGCTTTAAGCGAAGGAGCAACATAAAGCAATCGTCAAAACGACGATCAAAAATTTATTTGATAATCAACTATCAGCTTAGCCGATTTCACCCCAGGTTTGTCAAACAGGTTTGATAATGTGTACCCCGCTTTAATCCATGATTATTGAAACTGGAAAATCGTCGAATGTGTTTATTGTTAATCAAATTGTTTCCAAAAAACTAAAGTATGGATCCTAACCGTGGATATCGCATTTTTTTTTTAAATAAATGGAACCATCGCGATGTTGGCTCCTAACAGTCCAGGTATAATATGTCCAAGGTGTCAGTAATGTGCAAGAAGTTTAGTACAATCGTCAAAATGTATCCACTAGTTAAAATTTAAACGAGCTCCTGAGCCAAGATATATATATTACAGCTAATATCATAAGCATGTTTATTTTTGTTCAGTTCTGCGCATGTTGTCAAAATCAAAAGTAAAAAAAAGTTGAATTTCAAACAATCACAAAAAATTTGTTTACTGTGTACTTACACAAAGGGCAGCCATCTTGAAATTTGGAAAGCTGCGCCTGATAATACCTAAGAGCTTAGATATGTGTACTGTGCTCCTGAGCTGGTTGAATTTTGACGACTATATTCACCTTAGTAATGTCAAAATTAAGCAATGGCATCAAATTTAATGCACTTTAAAAACGCAATTGACACGAGGCCTAAGTAGCTGCCTTTTTTCATCTTCCTCGTCTTATCCATTAGCGCCCTCAATTTGTGTGTTTCTAGTTCCAATCTTTTATCAAGCCGGCCGAGTTATTATCAATACAAATGCATTCAAGGAAATATACTTTTCTTTTGTATTGGTGCTATTTGGACAATTTTGTTGCCATTTAATTGTTGGATTTTAACAACATTGCAGGGGGTGACCGAGGGAATGTGGTGTTTAACTTGTTTCTAACTTAAGCATTGGCTGAAATAGGTAAGGGAAACCAACTACCAGGTTTGTCAAACAGGTTTGATAATGTGTACCCCGCTTTAATCCATGATTATTGAAACTGGAAAATCGTCGAATGTGTTTATTGTTAATCAAATTGTTTCCAAAAAACTAAAGTATGGATCCTAACCGTGGATATCGCATTTTTTTTTTAAATAAATGGAACCATCGCGATGTTGGCTCCTAACAGTCCAGGTATAATATGTCCAAGGTGTCAGTAATGTGCAAGAAGTTTAGTACAATCGTCAAAATGTATCCACTAGTTAAAATTTAAACGAGCTCCTGAGCCAAGATATATATATTACAGCTAATATCATAAGCATGTTTATTTTTGTTCAGTTCTGCGCATGTTGTCAAAATCAAAAGTAAAAAAAAGTTGAATTTCAAACAATCACAAAAAATTTGTTTACTGTGTACTTACACAAAGGGCAGCCATCTTGAAATTTGGAAAGCTGCGCCTGATAATACCTAAGAGCTTAGATATGTGTACTGTGCTCCTGAGCTGGTTGAATTTTGACGACTATATTCACCTTAGTAATGTCAAAATTAAGCAATGGCATCAAATTTAATGCACTTTAAAAACGCAATTGACACGAGGCCTAAGTAGCTGCCTTTTTTCATCTTCCTCGTCTTATCCATTAGCGCCCTCAATTTGTGTGTTTCTAGTTCCAATCTTTTATCAAGCCGGCCGAGTTATTATCAATACAAATGCATTCAAGGAAATATACTTTTCTTTTGTATTGGTGCTATTTGGACAATTTTGTTGCCATTTAATTGTTGGATTTTAACAACATTACAGGGGGTGACCGAGGGAATGTGGTGTTTAACTTGTTTCTAACTTAAGCATTGGCTGAAATAGGTAAGGGAAACCAACTACAGTTATAGATAAGAAAATGAATGTGGATGAAACCAGGTGGAAGTGCAATAATTGATGTAAGAAATAAATACATAATAAGTACCTATCACAAAAAAAAAATAAAATAGGAAATGTATGAGTAATATACCTACTAGCTCCAAGCTGGTTGCTGCACAGTGCAATGGAACTTGGAGGAATTGGATCGTCCGTTGACTGACGGTTCTACGAGATACTTTTACAGAAGTTGTAGAATTACACTTTTAAAATTAAAATGTGTAATTCTGTCTTTCACTGAAAGAGTTGAAATAAAATGATTGCACTTAAGGAATTATTCTTCTTTGAAAAAAAAAAATATTTTAAAAGCCTAGGATAGATACGTAAAGGTAGGTACCTAAAGAGGTAAGTGGTTTTAAGCTTTCGTTATAATTTACAAAAAAGTTCGACACTCCGTTATTAAAAAGAATTGTTGTTTCTTAAGTGGAAGAAGGTAGGTTCATACATATTGCTTTAAAGATAGGTAGGTTTGAAACCTACATATTAATTAAAGGGGTTTTGACTACCATAAAGATGATTAAACACAGTGTGCCCGTTAGAAAAATAGAGAAGGATTCAAAAGAAGATACCTCCCTCCTGATGCGATGTGCTGTGTAGGTATAGGTTTTGAAGTTCTGAGAATAAAATTCGCATCTGCTAACACTATTCAATCAAACAAAGTTGGTTCCCAATCCCAACGTTTGAAACCATGCAATGTTGCTGGGTTGGGTCTCTAAGAAAGACAGATGCAGATTTAAATTTTGGTGTGGCCAGGCTAGGCATCTATGAAGGTACTTCCTATTAAAGTTAAGATTCAGAATGTGAGTTTTGTACTACAAGAGCTTTTAAGGACCATTCACATGAGAGCCACCAACGACCGTAGAATGAACAAACAAATGGGAATTAAAACATTAATAAACCTTAATATTTCACAAAATATAGTCAAAATGGTAGAATTCGATTAAAGATTAATTTTAAAACTATAAAATCTAAATTTTTATTTGCTTAAATATGAAAAATTTGAGAAAATAAATTGGTCGTTACGAATTGTGGCTATTCGCGACGAACAAATTGTTTTCTTAAAATGCTCTTCTTTTAGCAATTAAAATAAAAATTTTAGAATCTTAAAACAATCGTTAATTATATTTCTTCCATTTTGTCTAGATTTTGTAAAGAATTTAGGTTTATTAATGTTTTAAATTCCTTTTGTTCATTCATCCGCCGGTCGCTGGTCGCTCTCATGTGGATAGTCTTTTACACCGCTTATTTGTTTTCTACATTACGTTTGATTTGAAAAACGAGTTCTTTTATATGCACCTATTCCATTTGGTAGTCCTATTTCAATAAATCATCGATTTCATCAGTCAAGGCCTCTCCACGTGAAGAAACTTGATAGAATAGGTATAACTTCTAACAATAACATTACAATCATGTGGCAGTGGCACTTAGGTATAATAGTTATACGAATAACTATATCTACCAAATGTTCAATAGGTGTAGGTACGCGGCGTAGAACATCGTGAATAAATTTCTGTACAGATCTGTAAGTATCATGAATCGGCAGAATTTAAATTTATTTATACCTATATCAATTGTTGTCCATTTAACCAAAACAACGTCAGCGGTTTCAAAATAATCGACCAATTTAAAATCAGTTCACATTTTTACTTTTCTGAATTAATGAACTAAACACTTGAGTCCCGATTCCGAGTGGAAACGGTGAGCCGGCTGGAGCAAGGTGCCGGACGCAGCGATCGTTGTGTATGTATACCTACCTAACGAGTTCAAATTTCCTCCCACTTGCCATTTTTATATTTTTAAATTAGCTCTAAGATATTCAAATGGCCAGTAGACTTAAGATACCATATGGAATACAACACTGGTTTTTATGTTAATCATGCATTTGCTATTTGCATGTATATAGTATAGGTACATTTTTTATCGATTTTATAATCGCCCGATACCGGAACAATTAATTTTATAATTTATAGTGAGCGATACTTTCATGATGATATGATGCCAAGCTTACCCTATTTACCATATTTATCGGAGAAAAATTTGCATTATCGAACTATGAATAGGTATCTGTTGAGTGTTGTTTCCAATCAAAGATTTTCCCATTAAAAAACAAAAAAATTAAAGTGGTCAATGACCATCATTTTGTTTAGCCACGACGAGCTAGACAAAAAAAAAAAATAAAAAATTGTTCGTTAAAATATTATGTACATACCTATAAAAATTTGAAATGCAATATTTTTAATAACTTAGAGGTAGGCAACAACACCAAAATTATTACCAAATCAACTAGGTCGTTGACGAGATATTCGGGAATACCTATGCAAAAATAAGGCAATTTGCTCAAAAAAACTTGAGTCTGTATTTTCTTTATCCTTTTTTTTTTCAAGAGTTTGGTAGGTATGCAGTATTATACCAAGTCCGAAATTTAATAAAAATCTCTTAAGTCGTTTTCGAGAAAACTTAAAAAAAAAAAGTAAATCGTTGCATGGCAGCTTTTTGCTCTAGATGAATGAGCTATGACACAGAGAAATTTACCTACCGGGCGTCTTGTTGAAAAATAACTTTTTAAGACGTCTGCACTATCTCAATTGTAAGTTTGATTGAAATCTCGAAATTTTTGTTTGACACGAAACCAATACATACCACTGATCTCTATAATACACTGGATAGTGTATTTCTTACAAAAATAACAAATTTTTTTTACTCCAATTGAAGATGACAATTAGGCACCAAGACAACTATTTGACGTCTTCCAGTCACAAAAAAAAAGTATTTTGACGTGAATTATTTTATTTTTTCGTTGTACAAACAAAATTGAGTTGAAAGGTTGTTTTTTTTAGTGAATTAACAATTAGCTTAAAAATAAATAAATTTTTTGAAATAAATAAAGGCATTCATAAATAGAAAGTTTTTATTAGTTTATATTAATTCAAAGAATATTTTCTTGTGACGCTATCTTTTGTTTCGTTGACTACCTATGAAAATAGAAATGGATTTTTCACTTTAAAAATATCTCGCGGAAAATATGTTTATTAGTAGCTGTGAATTTGCAAGTTTTGTAGTCTTAAGTTCATTTGACAGCAGGCAGCTAAGGATGAGCGATGTTCATCGATGTTGGCAAAACATCATACATCGATGTAAAAACATGTGAAACATCGCAAAATCTTAAGATTGAAAACATGGACTTTAAAACAGCTAACAAATTTGCAAAATAATTCACAATTACTTCTGCTAGTAAAATGTTGAGCGAGTAAGTTTTGCCTTCTTTAAGCACTCCTTACACTTGAAATCTTTTGTCTATGACCTCATGCTTATAAAAAAGAAACACATTCCAACCGCTATGATGCTTTCATCACATTTGTTTGACCTTTGATGTTCATGTAGGTACGCAAATTATTTCAGCTTTCAAAGTTTTTGCAAGTATTAGGCGTATTCACGCAAACGCGTAAAACCCAGGGATGGAATCGGCTAAGGTGATATTTCATAAGTGATAGTCATTATCGACAAATTCTGTGTGCATAACAAGTGATACTTATATTTTTGTGACTATTTTCTGTGATAGCTAAATACATGTCACAGAAAATAGTCACAAAAATATGATTGTCACTTGTGACAATCACCTTACGCAGACGGAGTTTGTCGATAATGATTATCACTTATTACCTTATTCGTTTACACCCCAGATAAACCTGAGAAATCAGGTAATTTTATCTCGGTAGAAATAAACTGTCAAAATGTATATGCAAAAAATATTCTGTTAGCCAGATAATTTTATCTCGGGAATTTGTTGCTGAAAGCGCAGAAATAAACCTGATACACTGGTATAAGTGATTTGTGACGTTTAATTTGATTTTTTTCCACGTTTACACAAGTATCTTTAATGGGGTGTTCATTTAAACAACTTGCGGAAAGTTATATTTTGCTGCAAATCTCGCTGCATGAATACCCTTATTAAAATCATTGATGTTCAGAAAGCTAAGGCACCGTTTACAAATGATTTTTTGTAAATAAGACATGCTAAGACGGTGTGCTGTGGAGTCGTGTGTTGCTGTCAGACCATTTATAATACGTCACCCAACCACACTACAAACGAGACAAAAGTGGTTCTATGGATATGAATATCATAAGGCGTGTTTTTTTTTGTGCCCTCTATGTTAGCTTAACAAATAGTGGCACGAAAAACGTACCTATTAAAAAACATCGATTCTTGTGATGTGATAATTTTTGACAACCATGTTGGTTCTTCGATGTTGACATCGATGTTTTTCAATATCGCTCATTCCTAGCAGGGGCTCTAAATATTGTTATCCTGTAATACAACAAAAATAGCCAGCTGCACTGTAACAGTTTTTCAAATAATGGAGTCAAACTTTTTGTACGAATACGCTGTCCAGTGTATTATAGAGATCAGTGATATATACCTGCTCTATAGTAGAACAAGTACAAAATGAAAGTTGTGGAAAGTGGTAGCCTCTTTTTCAAAAATCTAGCATGATAAAGGTACATCTATGATATAGGTGCCTCATTGTCGGGAGAGTGCCAACTCTACCCTACCTTTTTTAATTTTAGCTATATTTTTGTATATACCTACTAGTGCATAAATAAAATAAAAAAAATAAAATAAAAAAAATAAAATAAAAAAAATAAAATAAAAAAAGAGCAAGACAAAAAGTTATTTTAAAAATGCATACACAACTTTATTTGGAACATTGCCAGCTTTCTTTCAGACTATTTTCTGATGTTTGTTTTTGTTTTTTTTTATTTATTCTGGTTGCAGGTCACACAATATGAAAGGATCATACGCACGCCAACGACGACAACTAAAAAAGTTGAAGATTGAAAAAAAGTATTTCAGAAAACGCGTAGCACCACCACCACCATCCGGTGCTGAACAAAATTTGACGTCGAAGGCGAACTTAAAACAAAAAAGAAAAAAAATTTACGCAACAATTAAATACGGAAAAGACGAAAAATACTCATACCTTGTATACCTAAACTTAAAGAGGCAACTATAATGATCGGAGGGGCATTGAAGTGGTCGGACGAAAACAAGTGAGTACAAGGAAATCAAATGATGCGTCTATATCACTGAACTCTATAATACTAATAAAAATGTAATAATAATATAATGTATTATAGAGATCAGTGGTCTATATAATTGCGGTATTTGCTTTTCGTTCAGTTTCGTTCACTTTTGTTTTCAAATGTCAAAATCTTCACTTAGATGATAATTACAATAATTGTTAAAATGAGCAAAACTTCTTAAAAGACAAAAATGATTTCTTTATTTTGGCTTTAAAATTTTGCATCTTTCAGATTCATGGAAGTATGGGTATTCACTTTTGAAGCTTACAGATTGGTAAAGTTCCCTTTTTTGCTTCATTTGCTGCGTTTACATCAGCAAACAAGATTTTTGGGCAGAAATTATTAGTCTGTCAAATTTTTGGAGAGTGTGGATGAAATTCTCTCATTAGAGAGAGGAAAACTGCATTAAAAGTGTTGAACGATGTCCTTTGAGTATATATAATATGGAGTGCTCGTTTACGTTCCGAAAATGTAACCATCATAGGGGGCGCGGTAATCTATGCGTTTATTCAATTTTCAATATAGAGAGGGTTTTTACAACAACACCGTCATAGCTGCAGCTGTCAAAAAACCCTCTCTATAATGAAATCACGCCCCCTATCATAGACTCAAGTACTTCAATGCATTTGGGATAGGAACGAGCACTCCATATTATATATACTCAAAGACGATGTCTTGGCAAAAACTTGAATTAACTCAAATAACAGTAAATTTACGTACCGCAACCTGAAATTTGACAGACTAAAAATTTGTGCCCAAAGAAGCGCTCTTTCTGCCCAAAACTATCAAATTTTGTGAAGGAAGAAATAGAATTTTATAAATTTTTTTTGAGAATTGGCAGTTTCTTTTCAAGATTGCGAACAGACCTGTCATTTTTTTTTTTTAATATGCCGCGCACTAAAGGGGTTTTTACTACCTTTTATATGACAAGCACAGTGCGAGCGTTAGGAAAATAAGGCAGGATTTAAAAGGAGATACCGATACACATTGGTTTTGAAGTTCTGAATATCAAAATGGGGGGGAAAAATAGGGCCAGGTAAAGCATTCCACATTCTTGTTGTGCGACTAAAGAAAGAATCCCTATACTTAAGGGTACGTCCGAAGTTGGGCTCAAGGGTAAACTGATGAGCATTCCTTAAAACTCGAGTATTACGGTTGAATTGTTTAAGGGGACGAATGCAACTGACTATTTCACTTGAACACTGCTCATAAAAATAGCGATAGAACAGTGAGAGACAGGTGACATTGCGGCGGTGGTCGAGAGATGCTATTGTTGCCGTTATTGTTCTATCATTTTTAGGGCCCTTTTTGAATTCTATCCAACTTATAGGAGCACCTGCCCATATATGTGAATTATACTCAAGCTTTGGACGAATAAAGACTGGGTATTAGATAACAACAAAAAGGTTTGGCATGCAATAATATGAAGGTATGTTGTATGTTCGCAAAAAACGTGTACGTATCTACCTCCTTTCGTTATTTTGACGTTCATGGAATTTAGGATTGTTTTGTGGGAAAACAGTAGTAATAGGTAATGTTTTTTAATCACTCGTGTATACTTAGTATTCGTATTCGCTTCCCGCTTCATTTTAACAACTTTCGCCTAGAATACTTAGGTACAAATTTGTATATCATATAGGTACGTGCATCAGTTGTAGGAGTTACAAACATTATAAAAACATGTGTGGGTGCCGGGACTTAAGGGAGAATGTATAAACAAGGCATACCAAACTTCCAGTTGGTTGCTTGGTTTAAAAAAAAAACTGCCTGTACCAAATTAGCAACCTGCACCACATTACCCCAATTTAATTTATTCAATGCACGAACCATTGGCTTCCATGAGTCAAAACCATTGTATATAAAACCTATGGTTCTATTTATGAGTCGATTTTCGGGACGATAGTCTACGCCTAATGCCCTCCCAGGCCAGTGGCACCGCCACCGCCGTTTTGGTGTTTTGATAGTACTATAGATATTTATATACAATGTCAAAACTACCTATGCCACATTACCGACCTGTACCACATTACCTCAATTTAATCAATTCAATGCACGAACCATTGGCTCTCATATGAGTCAAAAATGTTCGGTAAACAAAATGGTGCGGAACGGATATGTAATGCTGTATCCGTGCTATCCTAGGCTGAGTTCCGAAATGCATCAGATGCGCATTTGATGCAAAGTCATAAGTTCCAAAACTCAAACGTGAAAATAAGCAGCATGTTTGCGTAGCAGATGCGCATCAATAGAGTATTGCTGCCGCATCAAAACTTTTTGGAACTCAGCCCTACTTTCAATTTAACCCATACCGAGAGAGAGCTAAGATGTTTAAACATCAAAAACAAATTTTTGAAAACTTTGACCTGTGAGTAGGTACCTACATCTACGGTGTGGGTACATAATTCATGTCTATAAACTACATAATGAAGTATTGTAGTTAAAGACATGAATTTATTTCACCAAAAGAAACTGTTTTTTTTCCTCTCTAACAAGGAAGATAACTATACCTACCAACTGAAAAATAAAAACATTGGATTATTAAAATTCAAGAAAATTTGATTCCAACGTTTTGAGAAACTTAACATACTTACATTTTGTAGCGAAATATCTTTTGGTATCATAAAATCATAATAATCATATTTGTATTTGATGGCCGGTCTTGAACTTAATATTCTCAACCCGCATGCATCATCATGCGGAAGACATTAAACAAAGTCAAGTCATGCAATACAATATAAAATAAACCTTTTTGCATCATCTTACATTGTTTTTCAATGTATATTATATTTGTTTTTGTTATTATATCAATCCCCATCGCATAACCTATACCTACTAGTTGTACTACAAAATGATATTTTGGTGTGGGGGTACTCTTTTGCTTTTTATTATTGCTTAAGTCAAAATATACTGGAAAGCTAAATATTAGTTGGATGGAATAAAAATTACCCTATTGAGAGTCAGTACGAAGTATGATTATCTGGTTTATCAAACGGTAACTTTAGTTAGTTGAATATAAACAGTAATATTGTAATAACTAATAAACAATGCTGATTATATTATAATTCACAAATTAACTCAAACGTCACTAAAAAGTTAATTCACGAATTAAAATTTCTTTTTAATAAAAAAAACTGCTGATTCTCATTAAGTATCAAATTTTGACGAATCCCAACTACAATAAACCAAAACTCTGTTGTCACCTTGTTTGGTTTGCCCACAAACTTTCATACCACATGTGAACCCTTAAACAAAAAATAGGGTTTGTGTCCTAAGGTGAGGTGAAATAAGGCCAAACGCGAAATAAGACCAAATCTCAAATTATGGCCTTATTTCGCTTTGAAAATGGAAATAATAAGGCCATATTGGCTTTATTTTCATTTCCAAAACGAAATAAGGTAAAAATTTGATTTGGAAATAAGAGCAAATGTGTGAATTCCTTTTAAATGGGGAACTAACATCTGCAGGGTATAATTCCTTTTTCTGGCTGGTTTTAATTTCAATTTAAATTGGAAATAAAACAAAACTGGCAGGCGCCTAATTTATCAATTGGTCTGCTTTCAAAGATTTTGTACTAAACAGCACTTTGGGTGGACAGTTTCGCTTCGCGGGTTCAAGGATTTTAACTCCCTTTTTCGGTCCTCTGTTCCGCTCACGCAACTCCTTCGCTCCGCTTAGGGTATGCTGAGGCACCTGATGGCAGGCGCATATGTTGTCAGTCTGTCTGCTTTCAAAATGTTTGGACTAAATAGTGATTTGGGTAAAAGTATTTAAATGAAGTGTGGGCCTTAATGCCAATTCTAAAAAGCACTTATTACCACTTAAAGAAGAAATTAACACCGCGGGTGTTATTTCCCTTTTGTTTGTGAAATAATACCCGCGGGGTTAATTTCTTCTTAGTGGTATTAAGGCCCACCACAAAGAAAAATAACTAAGACCCGCGGGTGTTTTTGCTTATATATATCGCACAAGTTGGCCAACTTTCAACTTTTGCGCTTTTGCGTGCATCTATCAAATTTTGAATAGGAAAAAAAAACAATCGACTGCTCGAAAAAAAATTATTTCTGTTTTCAGTATTTTTGTGTTGTGTTTAATTTACAAAAAAAAAAAAAAAAAAAAAAAATAGAGAGTGAATGTGAAGCAATTATTTATAGGACGGGAGGCGACCGTAGGCTCTAGCTCGATAAACATCTGAACGAACAGACAAAACAGACCAACAAGACGCGACCACATGACGAACGATATAATTTTTTTTAAATTCTCCATCGTCTTAAAAAGGGGTTCGGCATCATGTTGTGAACTTGAAAAACATTTACACCAGCTAATAGTGCGGGAGGCGACCGTAGGTTTACCTATCTCATCGCGGCTTCCGGAAAGAATGATGTCAATTCATAGCTTTATACTTAACATTAACAAAACCGCTTGTCAGACAAGGTTTTTAAGGTGCCAATGGGTAGAAAACGCACTTTTTCGGTTGCATTTTTGGCTTAGGATACCTAAACCATGATTGATTTTTTATAAATGGGGTATCAAATGAAAGCTTAGACTGCCTTCTTTACAAATCCAGTGGTCGGACAAACTTTTGATGGTTTTTGCAGCGAGTCTGACCACTTTTGTAAAAAGAGATATTTTTTTAACCTTTGCATTTAAAATCCATTTAAGTGGGAAAAGCTTTTTTCTATCTATAGTTCTGCATAGCTGTCCACGTGTTAAACGCAATGGATACAAAAATAAATCTTTTTACAAAAGTGGTCGGACTCGCCGCAACAACCAACAAAAGTTTGTCCGACCACTGGTTTTGTAAAGAGGGCAGCCTAAGCTTTCATTTGATACACCATTTATAATAATCCGCGATGAGATAGGTAAACCTACGGTCGCCTCCCGCACTATTAGCTGGTGTAAATGTTTTTCAAGTTCACAACATGGTGCCGAACCCCGTTTTAAGACGATGGAGAATTTAAAAAAAATTATATCTTTTGTCATGTGGTCTTTCGCGTGTTGTTGGTCTGTTTTGTCTGTTCGTTCAGATGTTTATCGAGCTAGAGCCTGAACGCGTGAACGGATTTGCTTTAAACTTGATTGCAAATAATGTGATTTTTTAGAGGAGAAATTAGAATTTTCATTTTAGCTCACCTAGAACGGATAGGTGTCATACAACGATACGGCTCTAAAGGTTTTGATTAAATTTATGAAATGCATACATTGCAATTAATTATAATACTGTGTATCTACCTATTTTATAATATTATTTTATATTTTGAACAAAAATTCACTTAATTTGACACTTATTTAACAAAATTTGATTATTTTTGATTAAGGAAGTTACTCACTAATATTGTTTTAATAGCTATACCGATTTTATTAAATTTTTGTTACCCATTAATTCCAAGTCTGGTTCTCCATCTCAAAGACAGCCAAGAAGGAACTTCAAATGTTCGAAAGAAAGCTACTAAGGATTTGTACAGGACTACATTTCGACTGGCAGCGAATGAGACATCACAGCAATGAGCTTCTTTACACAGAGGCGAACATCACCCCCCCCTGGACAGGTACCTACTGCTTCAAGCAAAGAAGGTAGTAGGACTCACCAACAGCCACCCAAATCAACTGATGAGAAGAATGGCCACTCAGCAACGACACTCTGAGCCGAGACATCCTGGATGACAACAATGACTCAAGTGCAAAAATTTCGATTCTTCAGAATACGCAATTTAAAATAGTTCAAATTTTCAAGATAAAGCTGCCATAACCAGCACTAACGTCATTGTTCAGCGGAAACTTAAGTAAAATCAAAAAAAAAGCGGAGTTCACAGTTAGGACGTTGTCTAACAAATCGGAGTAATGTTTTTTGGAGATACGTATTACAATTTACAACAAGAAGGTAAGACAAAGAATCTCCAAAACATTTAATTTAAAAAAGTGTAACGGTACGAACCCACTTCTGCTTCCTGGTGAGAAAAATTTCTACTGGGACTTTGTTCCATTGGAAAGTAAAACCTTTTCTGAGGCGTTTTGCATAGTTAACTTGGAAAATTGAATTTATGCACTTGTGCCCTTGTTCTATTGGAGGTGCGATATATAAATATTATTACTATATTTTATGATAGTTAAGGGTTCCAAGTACGTGTAAAAAAATTAGTGCCAAGTTAAGTGTCCTACTTTGACTACAGCAATGATGCAAACATTGCGTGTTGCAATAAGTTAACATTATGTTTCTCGCCAAAACCATTTGACCGATTTGGATCGAATTTTCGAATTTCGTCTTGTAATACTCTAAACTATTTGATTCCAAATTTTAAGAAGAATTGGATAATTTTTGACCTATTTTTTAAGTGCTTCAAAATTACTTACTTTTGCAGATTTTGATTTTTAGTTCATGGTCAGATAGATACACAAATATAACATGCATGAATATAAAATTAATGTGGTGTTGTAGAAAATTTTATAAGAAACAAGTTTATTGTGGGTGGTTTTTTCCTAAGTTGTATATTTTCAAAGTTATAAAGGCAAACGTCGGGAAAAATGGGGTGATTTTAGCGTTTTTTTCACTGTTGCATTTTTCCTGCAGAGAGCGCATGTTTTTCGAAGTTGCAAACTTAGCTACAGACTATTTTAACATGCCCCAAGAACATATCAAAAATGCAGAACTACATCGCGCTTTGCGAATTTATTGTCGAATTTGACTGGACTAATTCGTTTATAAACAAAATACATATTAAAAAGAACAGCTATTTTCTGTTTAGTTTATTCATATAATGTACTTTACATACCTACTTTATGTTACAAATAGTTATAAAAATAATTGCACCCTATGAACGAGTTATAAAGAATAAACAAAAATAAATCATGGATTCGTATAAACACAAAACCGGCTTTATCAAAACAACATTTTATATTATTAAAGGAGGCAAGCAGACTACCATGTATCATGTCTGTGCAATAAGAAATCTTGAATGTAAGAATGAGAATCTTGTAAACATTCTACAGTTTACAGTCATGCGGCAGTGTTTCACTTGGGGTGGAAGCCCACAACGAAGACTGCAAAAGTAATGGTAACCATTTCCATATTTGCTGAAATAGCATTTTCAATAAAATTGAATTGACAAAAAAACTTTTAGGTATCTTGTGCAAAAATTGGCTAAATTAGAAAAATATTTAATTTTTAAATTGTTATACTATTATACGAGTGTACTTCCCTATTATACATTTCTTACTTGCGGTATTTATGTAAATATGTGCGATTTTACTCAAGATGTTGACCTACTATTATGATGATAGGGAAGACAAAAATAGTGCGCCTCGCAATTATGTCTGTCTGTCCTCGAGGCTACAGCATAGCTGAATAGATTTTCTCCAAACGTAGCCCCTAGTGTTTTTTGAGTAACATACCCAAACATTTTTTTTTAGGCCACAAATGTTTCCAGCCACTCAAAAACGGTTCCTCCCAAGAGTTTGCTAAAAAAAATTAGCACTTTCAGTGTCTTGCTAAATTTTAGTTATTATACAAAAGCAAGTTTGTGGGATCCGGTTGTGCATTTTATGTTAAACTACAACAACTGGTTTAGGTACTTACAAATTAAAATACTTGTTTTTCAAGTTTTCTTTTTATTTAAGAAGCAATTTTGTGTTCTTGTGAGTTCTCACTCATTTAAGGTTTACTTTTGTTTAATCAATTAGCACATTTTTTGAGCTATTTAGTAGAATACACTTGAATGTACCATTTCAGAAAACATATTTTTTTTATTCGCATAGTAAATTAAATAATTGAACACAAAAATAAATAACAAGGAACGTTTTAACATAGGAAGGAAGAAGGAATTCTATACGTATGAAAAGTTATACAACATAGATAAAGTGAATGTAATGTTGGCTTCCGAAATATTGAACAATAAACAAATGTTGAATGTTTTAAATCTTAAGTTGCTAATGAAAAGTTTATAAATCTATGCATTAATAACATGCATTAATAACATGCTTTAACAATGTAGTTTTAGGGCATTTTAGATAGGTAAACTATTCATAAACACCACAAAAATAATTATTCATCTGCTTAAACCATCTGACAAAGATTTCCTTCTGTATAATAATTCGTTTGTTTGTTCTAAAAATTACCTATGTATACGTTAGATAAAGTGTTGGTTGTTAAAATGGTTTTTCGTCGTATATTTAAAATGAGTTAAGCGAAATTATTATAAAATTTAGGAATTTTGATGTTCAGCTTCTAAATTATTTAGTATAGGTAAAGCTTTAAAGCTGAAATATCAACAACTTAAAATCATTATGATTTCAATTTTAGTTTCAATCCATACAAAAATATTTCTATAACAAAAATGCAACAATATGCATACAACTGCAACTAAATAGTTTGTGTTTTTCTATAAATTTTACTCAACAGTTAGCAACCAACGGTCCAACACAATTAAAATTAGCAGGAGTATAAAACTGGTTAACATTTTTTCAAAAATATGACAATTTTGAAAACAAAAATTGTATCAAGTACATTCGGGCGTATACGTGCTTTTTATTTTATTGAATTCTATAGCTGACCCGGCAAACGTTGTTGTGCCAAATAAATTATTTCTAGTAATAATTTTGGTTGTTAAATAAGAAATAACGAATGTATTGTAAGTGTGTTTGGATTTTTTAACGATCGATAGAATTGATCGAATGTGATCGATAAAATAGAACGATCGTTAATCGATGAAATAGAACGAATGAAGATGGCTCGATAAACTTCGTATCACTTACATAATATTTGTGTAAAATGTTGTCAAAACTTAATACAAAATTTATATTTACATTAAATGCAACACAGTTATCCACTTAACCAATTTAAAGCTTTCTGATGTATTAAATATTTTTGCTTATTTTGCGGTGCGTAAATATATAAAGAAGATGGGTTTCCGACTCGTATAATTGCCCATGCGCGAAACAGGGAAACTCCAAGTTGATTCCGCAAACTTCCAACGACTGGCCTTGCGATTTGTTTATGGTCATCATAAAGGCTAGACGAACGGGAAATTGTAGATGCTTAAAATCGATTTAAAATTGAAATCGTCGGTATACCCGGGATCAAAACATCTTCTCCTTTGTATTTTCCCTTGATGATCTTAGCCTCGATGACGTTATTCAGCAGGTTTTTCACAGCCATTCTCGTTTCATTGCAGAGTCGTTGTTGATTAATGTTACGCAGCATAATTACAACTGATCCTACTTTTAATTTTAAATTGTGAGGTGGAAGTCCAGACAAATCCAGGGAATTTAAAACCGCAATCCTTAAGCGTACTATCCCAAAGTGAATCGTTCTCGAGCAACTGTAGTAGTTGACATGCTTCACGGTAAGTCGCACACAAATATCTATCAACTGTTCTCAGCTGTTGAAACGATGTTGGACCACGAACATTCACCAACATCAATCGAAGATAATAACATTCATCGTTATTTGGATGTACTGTGTAGATGCGTCCTAGAGCGTCTGAGGCAAATACATTTGGGTGTCCTTTAACTGGTTTCCGACGCTGAAACGATTTCGTTGATGAGTTCCACGCCGTGTAATATCAGCATACAGCAAAGTGCGAGCGAAAACATCTGTTTCACAACTTGAGAAGAAGCTTGTTAATGTGGTCGATGGTGGACGTGCCGCTCTATCTGCCGCGTTCTCTTGATTGAAATACACTCGTTGTCCGTTTTCTTAAAGAACTGCCAAATGGACTACTCAGGGTGTCTTTCGTGGATCGCTAATGAAAATATGCGTCAAATAGCTTCGCTGCTGCTTACATAGCGTATCTGATACTGAGATACTTCATCATTTGTATTAGTTAAACCAAAGCTGGGACGTGTCGCTACCTTTGTTAACATATTTACATATGTATTTAGATACTTTCTCGATTTGATGGAATAACAATATTCCACATTGATGTGAGCTTCAAAATAAGCTTTGGACAGTTTGAACTGCTGGTTGGCTTCGACGATAACAATAAAACTGATGATAATAGATCGTCTTAAATTTTAATTATTTATTTTATTTGTTCGACAATCAACTGACAGTTTTACATTTTGTTTTTATTTCTGTAACAGAAGTGTTTTGTATGCCAACAAAACAGACCAAAGAGAGATCGGTCGTGTTTAGTTCATGTTTCTCACCGTTTAAACCTTCCATGAACTTCCACAAGTATTTCAAGGTCAAAATTAGCCAAATCGGTGCAGCCATTCCCGAGTTTTAGCGAAACAAACGGACAGCTATTCATTTTTATATATATAGATTATTGTTTGTGCACCTGATGCTTTAGGTGTGTTTTATGTTCGAGCGACCGTTAATTTACGAGTCAAATAGATCAAATCGTTTATGAAAGCCTAAACGAAAAGTTTCCTATTACACGATGAATCTATATCCTATCTTCGAATTTAAATGAGCGCGAAGGAAAAAATTATAGGATCTTAACTTCGGCAATTACTAAAAAAAGTATTTTCGTATAAAATTTGCTAATTTCGTTTTGAATCTCATTTCATTTACAATATGGTTTGGCAGTAGAGACAGTGTTTTGACATTTTCATACAAAAGATTTTGAAATTGATTCCCGCTGGATGCATTCACCTAATTTCGGATCTAATTTCGTGCGAATTTGGTTGAAATTAGTTTATTTGGAAACGAGAATTTGTATGGAAAATGAGGTAATTTGGATCTAATTTGGAAATTTGCAGCCTAATGAAAATGTAGTATAAGTAGGTACACACAAATATTAGCGTTTCGTGTAGCTCGTGGATTTATACTAGCACTCGCCGTTAAAGGAACAAAAAAAATTATCGAACAATTTAATTTATCCGTAAGACCGTAACGATGTAAATGACATATTGCGTATGCGTACAATGAAATTGTACCTTGATTTTAAAACCGGTCCCCCGTGAACGTATTGGCGTTCGAGCAAATGAAAATTACGTCATCCGTCAATCGAGTGAACGTTTTCGGACCGCGACCTACGTTAACTGACGGAACGTAATCTATAAAATGAGAACATGAGTGTATTTTAGTAGATTAATGTTCAAAATTGTAACAAATCAAGTTCTGAATACACCGATATTATGTCATTTTGATGGTTTTGATTTAAATTAGAATAAAGAAAAATAAATTACAATAGAGGTGGATTTTTTTTTTTTAAGTTCGAATGAAAGTAGTAATGAGTTTAGTGAACAAATACTTTGGAAATAGCTAAGGGATTAAAGCGATCCACCTCATTAAAAATAATTATAACTATATGCCTGTAAGACCTCATGACCGCATGACGAGACTGCCTTTTAAGCAACCGAGACGAGACTGTATATTTGGACCGAAATAAAAATATCAATGACATTATGTGTGACATATAACATCGTTCAAATGGCCGCCGCGGCTTCGCTGGGTGGCGCGGATTCGAAAGGTCCTGTTTTCGATGACTCTGGCGCATAAATCAGGCTGAGTTCGACAGATGACATCGATTATGTTGTCTTTGAGGGCCGCGGTGGTTTGCGGCTTTTTCGAATAGACCTGCGACTTAAGAAAGCCCCGCAAGAAAAAGTCCAAAAGGGACAAATCACACGATCTTGGTGACCAATTCACTTCGCCTCGGCGAGAGATAACCATGCCATGCAACCGCTCGTGCAGAATATCGATTGTGTCTTGAGCTGTGTGGCACTGGCACGTAGCGCCATTCTTTTGAAACCATATGTCTTCGGTGTCCATATCATCCCATTCAGGCCACAAGAAGTTGATGATAGTTATGGCCTGGCCAGCATCATTTTTGAAGAAGTATGGACCGATGACGCCTCCAGCCCAAAATCCACACCAAACAGTAACTTTATTTGGATGCATTGGCACCTCGAGAATCTCGCATGGATTGTTGTCGTCCCAAATTTGTCAATTTTGCTTATTCACGTACCCATTCATCCAAAAATGGTCCTCATCGCTAAAGATGATTTTTCGACCAAAATTGGGATCAACTTCCAACTGCTCCATAACCCAATTTGCACGTGTTGCTCGACGCTGTTACTAACCATGATGATTTGTCTTTAGTAACTGATTAAAAAACGATATTTCGACGGAAAGTAAAAGAAACAATATGGCCGCCACGAGCTGTCAAAATCAACCCGTCCCTATTGGAAACCCCTTTAGATGTTTTATATTCTCCAAAAGTCGAAATTACATAAGAGAAGCTATGTTCCACTTCCATGCTTTAAATTTATCACTGGTGGCACTCGCACTCCAGATGTACATACAAAAATGTAGTTTTGTGCTTTGTTATAGGCATACAAATATTAGGTATTTTTCACGAGTTGAAAGACTAAAATAGCAAATATTATTTTATATGTACATGTGTGTAAAGTTTTTGTTTCCTACTTACAACATAATTTTAACCAGAAAAAACTCATAAAAAAGAGAACTAACATAAATAAAGAATTTAAATTAAGAGAAGAGTAATCTTCAACGTGTCGTTTTATAGGTATAATTTAAATTGAATTATTTCCATTTTTGTCCTTTTGTCCTTAAAATTTTCCGACTATGAAACGGGTGATCTTGGTGCTTTGGACTTTCCTCTGTTCTTCTATTGTCAAAAATTTCGTCAATAACTTGTAAGACCTTCATCCGAAACCTGCGGTTCTGTCTATCGTCCATTTTACGTACATCACGCAATAGGCTTTTAAAAAAACTCATATCAGAATCGTGCTCATCATCGTCCTCGTTAAGTTTTCGCCGCTTACTCAACACAGATTCTGCTTCATCGATAATTTCAAAATACTTATCTTTATAAGTTTGATGTTCTTCACTTTCGCTTTTTATTTCAGGTTTATTACTGATTGGCATGGGTGACGTAGATTCAACTTCAGTGTCCATTCGAAAACATTCTGTAACTTCATTAGTTATATGAGTTTCCTCCAGGAATGGACCTGGTTTTGAATATTCGGTATCATATTCTAGGACTGTACTATCATCTACATTGGTTTTATTTTTAAAGGTGGTCGAACGCATTGAAAATGGTAGTAGAAAATGGAGGTGTGACGTAAGATAATAGGGCCTTTTTTGTCTATTGCCTTTCTTAATTGAATGTCTTTTGATACTTCTGAATAACGCATCTCGAATTTTTCTCCAACGTTCGGGACAGCTTTCGACTGTGAATAAAATAAAAAGAAAATAAAATTTTCATTCAATCACAAGTAAAAATTAGTTATCCATGGTTTTTATTAATTAATACTAAAATTTTTTTCAGTGCAAAGTTGCAATGTTGCAAAATATCTTGCAAATTTTTAATTACCTTACAATTCACAAGTCAACTGAAATGTCATTGAACAGTTAAATAATGAAATTGTATATAAAAAGTTTTTATAGGTAGGTATACAGTGATAACGAATTAAAATCATTTTAGTAAAAAAAACATTAACTGCTACCTAATTCTCGTTGAGTATTAAATCTTGCCAAAATCTACTACAGTCAACAAAAACTTTTGTGACAAAAGAAGAGTAGGTATCGTATAATTGTTCACTTTGCACACACACACTCTCTCACCAAATGTGAACTTTTGCACACATGCTTTCTCATGAAGTCGCAGTTTTCTCTGATTATTTGTAAATAATGTTAATAGGGTTTGTGTCACTGTTGTTTCTTTTCTTTCATCATCTAGTGTTTGGCAAAAATTACAAATCCTGGATTAACCGAATGTGTCAATGTGTGTGTGTGATGTGAAAGACAAAATATTAATGGACGCATTCGGGTGGTAGGCAGATATGGTCAGTTCCCCTATTGTCGAACACTTAGTGCTCCTTGGTAAATTAATCGTCTACTATGGAGGGCCCGTTCATCGTAAATAGGTGATGTAAAATTAATCACAACAAAAACATAAATATTAAAGAAGTAGCCAAGTTCTTCTATATACAAAAACCTTTGCGTAACAAGTCAACCGTAAAAAGTAGTGAGATCTAAAAGTACGCCAAGTTTTAAGTTTATTAATGTTAAATATCAAATATTTTAAGTAGAGTTATATGGAAGAACCTTAAAATTTATCAGAGAAATCTGTTATTTAATGATTACTGACATAAATTGAGTTGGTTTACTTGGCAAGTTTTTTTTGTATTACCTAATTACTCAATTTTGAAAAGAAAACTTGCCAAGTAAACTAACTCAATTTATGTCAGTAATCATTAAATAACAGATTTCTCTGATAATTTTAAGGTTCTTCCATATAACTCTACTTAAAATATTTAATATTTAACATTAGTAAACTTAGAACTTGGCGTACTTTTATATCTCACTACTTTTTACGGTTGACTCGTTACACAAAGGTTTTTGTATATGGAAGAACTTGGCTACTTTTTTAACATTTATGTTTTTGTTGTGATTTCACTACTTTTTACAAAGATTCTTTTTATTAGGAAAAGTGGGTGGATGAAACGCCCCTGCATGAGAAAGTTCATGATTTCAACTTTTTCTTTGCATACTCACGCCTGAAAACTAACCACTTTACCAAATTTCATAATCCTGCACAAATCTTTCAATATATTTAATATTAATTCTGTGAAAATGGGTGGTTGCCACGCCCACTGAATGTAAAATCCCAAAGGTTTAATTTCCCCTTTGCCTTCATGTCAAGTCCTATCGCTCTACCAAATTTCATCACTCTACGACAATCAGAAGTTCTCTACATAGTTGATATCAATTCCGAGTATTAAAGCGGGTGCCACGCCTCTGAATAGATAGTCTAAAATTTTCCAATATCTCCTTTGTACTGACCACATGATCTACCAGTTTACCAAATTTTATTATTCTGCAACAATCAAAAGTGATCGATATAATTAATAACAATTCTGATAAAATGGGCGGATACCACGCCCCATGAATGTTAAATATCAAATTTAAAAGTGTAGCCTATGTTTGCGGTTCAAATTCTACCGCTGTACCAAATTTCATAATTCTACGACAAACAGAAGTGCTCAATTTAATTGATATAAATTCTGCGAAAATGGGCGCATGCCACGCCTTCTGAACGCAAAATCTCAAATTTTAAAATTTTGCATTTGCTTGCACCTCTAGCCCTACCGTTTACCCAATTCGATCGTTCTACGACAATCAGAAGAGCTCCTAATAATTGATATCAATTCTTATTCAAATGGGCGGATGCCACGCCCCTGAATGTAAAATCTCAAATTTTAAAATTTTCCCTTTGCCAGCACTTTAAGCCCTACGGTTGTACCAAATATCATCGTTCCACGATAGTCAGAATTGCCCCAAATAATTGATATCAATTCCATGAAAATGGGCGGGTACCACGCCCCCTGAATGTAAAATCTCAAATTTTAAAATTTTTCATTTGTCTGCACTTTAAGCCCTACCGCTGTACCAAGTTTCATTATTCCACGACAGTCAGAAGTGCTCCAAATAATTTTTATCAATTCTATGAAAACGGGGAGATACCACGCCCCCTGAATGAAAAATCATAAATTTTAAAATTTTTCCTTTGCCTGCACTTTAAGCCCTACCGCTGTACTAAACTTCATCAATCTACGGCAATCAGAAGTGCTCCAAGTAATTTATATCATTTCTATGTAAATGGGCGGGTACCACGCCCCCTGAATGGAAAATCTTAAATTTTGGATTTTTTCCTTTGTGTACACCACAAGGCCTACCGTTATGCGAAATTGCATGATTCTACGATGTCGGAAAGTGCTCCATAATTTTGATGATCTGTCAGTGAGTCAGTCAGGTACGGTTTTTGCGAATTTTGCTGTCTTATATTTTGGGAACCACTGATGCTAAAGAATTGAAATTTGGTGGGTTGACTAAACCTGGTGAGCTTAGCAAATGCTGTGAAGTTTCTGGCTTTATTGGCAATGAAGTTAGAGGGGGGTCAAAAATCGCCTGAGTTTGATCATGTAAAGAGAACTTGGCTGGGCACTACCGTGCCCTTTGATTGGAAGCGTAAACTAAAAAAAATCTTATTTCTTTAAGGATTTTTCTAGTAACTTTTCCCACTTTTCTTTAAATAAAATAAAACCAGAAGCCGAACACAACAAAGTTTCCTAATTTCAAACATGGGATTTTATGTACATATTGACACCTGGTAAGTTGCTTTCCACGCCACCTGCATCCCAAGCGCTTAAGCTTCAGGCAATAGAATTATTTTCGATTTGACGTTCAATGTATTTCCCATAAGAGAAAACGAAAAAAGCGCCAGATGAAAATCAAAGGGCACGGTAGTGCCCAGCCAAGTTCTGACACTACACCCTTTTTACAGGATCAAACTCAGGCGATTTTCGACCCCCCTCTAAATTCAGTACCAATATAGTCAGAAACTTCAATCTCGCAGCAATTTCTAAGCTCACCAGGTTTAGACAACTCACCAAATTTCAATTTCTTAGTATCAGTGGTTCCCGAGATATAAGACTGCAAAAATAGCAAAAACCGTAACTGACTCACTGACAGATCATCAAAATTATGGAGCACTTCCCGACATTGTAGAATCTTGTAATTTCCCAATCTAGTGTATACAAAGGGAAAATCCAAAATTTAAGATTTTCCATTCAGGGGGCGTGGTACCCGCCCATTTTCATAGAAATGATATAAATTACTTGGAGCACTTCTGATTGCCGTAGATTTATGAAATTAAGTACAGCGGTAGTGTTAAAAGTGCAGGCAAAGCACTTCCCGACATCATAGAATCTTGTAATTTCGCAATCTAGTGTATACAAAGGGAAAAATCCAAAATTTGAGATTTTTCATTCAGAGGGCGTGGTATCTGCCCATTTTCATAGAATTGATAAAAATTATTTGGAGCACTTCTGACTGTCGTGGAATGATGAAACTTGGTACAGCGGTAGGGCTTAAAGTGCAGGCAAATAAAAAAATTTAAAAATTGAGATTTTACATTCAGGGGGCGTGGCATCCGCCCATTTGAATAAGAATTGATATCAATTATGAGGAGCACTTCTGATTGCCGTAGAATGATCAAATTTGGTAAAACAGTAGGGTTCGAAGTCCAAGCAAATGCAAAATTTTAAAATTTAAGATTTTACATTGAGAGGGCGTGGCATCCGCCCATTTTCGCTGAATTGATATCAATTATATGGAGCACTTCTAGTTGTCGTAGAATGATGAAATTTGGTAGCGCGATAGAACTTGGACTGCAAACATAGGCTAAACTTTAAAATTTGATATTAAACATTCATGGGGCGTGGCATCCGCCCATTTTCTCAGAACAATTAGTAATTATATTTATCACTTCGGATTGTTGCAGAATAATAAAATTTGGTAGACTGGTAGATCATGTGGTCAATACAAAGGAGATATTGGAACATTTTAAATTATCCATTCAGGGGCGTGGCACCCGCCAATATTCTCAGAATTGGTATCAACTATGTAGAAAACTTCTGATTGCCATAGAGTGATGAAATTTGGTAGAGCGATAGGACTTGACATGCAAGCTAAGGGGAAATTAAGACTTTGAGATTTTACATTCAGTAGGCGTGGCCCCCATCCATTTTCAAAGAATTAATATTAAATATATATTGAGGGCACTTCGGATTTGTGCAGGATTATGAAATTTGGTATAGTGATTAGTTTTCAGGCGTGGGTAGGGTATACAAAGAAAAAGTTGGAATCATGAACTTTTTCATTCAGGGGCGTTTCATCCACCCACTTTTCCTGATAAAAAGAGGTAGTGAAATGGTTCATTTAAATCCATAAGAAACTCTAGCACCCTAACCTTTTACCTGACTACGCACATGATATCGTTCTGACTGACGCCTTGCATCTATTTTGGAAAACAACAACAAGAAAGCACGTTTGTTTACATATTTCATCTGCAAAATAAAGCAAATTAGTAATAAGTTTCGATATATTTTACGTTTGATTTGCAAACTAGCATGTTTAATTATTCTATTTCAATTATAATACAAACAACCATTCATATAAAATTAATTTGTTAAAATAATGTTTCTATGAGCTGTTTTTGTTTTTCTCTTATGGGAAATGCATTGAACGTCAAATGGAAAAGAAATCTATGACCCTGTTTAGATTGGGAAGATTGAGTACGGACTGGTAAGTACCATCGTGTTTACATTACAAACTGTGAGGCGCCTTAAAATGCATTGAAACAACAACAACTTCCACATTGAAAGAACAACAAAGCAGACTCATGAGTCCGGTGTTTATATTTTCTACATGCCTCACGAGACCTCTTAATCTGCACTTCTCTTTCCTACAAACTGGCGTGAGTCACAGGGTCTATCTCGATTGTTAGTTTCACGCGTTGGCTGCTAGGTGCCGTGACTACATGTGCCAATACGAATACATAGTTTCAACCTAAATATTTTATGAATAATTTTGTTGGAATTTTTATTTTTATTTATTTTTTAATTCAATTTTTTGGAAGTAGGTTTGGTATTTTTTGTTTCATTTTCAAATGTGAGGTCAGAAATACTCAGAGTAAAGATAAGTACAGATGGTTGCTAGATTTTAAAATATTGTCAAATCTGCCAGTGAAAACTATGTTTTAAATGTCTTACAACCGTTTGAATTAAGAAAGTAGTTTGACAATATTATAAGAAACATCTCAACCCATTGACAGTCGTCTGCACTTAGGTCCAGTTTCACAGTGTTTGAAAATGGGTCTTTTTTTATCCTGCTTTGAACACTTAAGTTGTCCTTAGGTTAAGATTGTCCTATCTACTTAGGGCCAGTTTCACAGTAACAGTAGTAGCACTTAAGTGCGAAATATAGGATACAAAAAGCCATTTTGCAGTGCATACTTACCTGAATAAGTTACACTTAAGTATCCCGTGTTGGGCATTTAAGGGTCACTAACTCAGACTGCAAAATTGATCAAAAAGTACCATTATGCAAACTTTAAGTGCAACTTATTCTACTAAGTGTTAACTGTGCAACTGGCCCTTAATGAAAATCTAAAGGCTTAACTACGCATAGACCTACTTTTTGCAAAAAGTGCAGAGGTGAGAAATAAAAATGTATGCAAAAAAAAGCATTCTAAAATTTTTCTGACAGATAAATTAAGTACACAATTTTCAATAGTTTTTTGCAAGCAGGTGTCTTCAGCATAGATATGTATTTCTTACTTTCGTTCGTTTATGCAAAAAGCTGCTATATGTATTTAAGCTAAGGTAACTTATCGGACAAATGAAACCTAAAATAGATAGTTAATTATTATGGGTATTCATGCCTATAAACCATTTTTTGTTTGTTTATTTTTTTTTTTTTTTTTTAATTCTATGGTTTCTAAGCTTTATCTGGGTTTTACGCGTTGGCATGAATAGCCCTATTAAGTTTTAAGCTACAAATTTACCTTAAATGAATAATGATAGATAACACTAACAAATATATATTTAACTTAATTTGCCAGCAATACACACAGTTTTCCACAACAATCTCAACAATTTTTTTTTGTATCGAAACGGTAAACGATGTCACTCTCTGAAGGAACAATACACATTGCCATTTTTATAAGTTTTGACATTAGTTGTACTAGATGAGAATTCCTAAAGGTTAAGGGGGATAACACAAGTCGAATTTAACATTTTTAGAACCCAAAAATCTAAGAAATTCAACAGTTTGAACGCTTTTTTAGTGTTCGACTACTGGGAGTGTTCGAAGTTAGACGACCTTACTCTATGGTATCTGAGATACGTTAGTATCTGATATGTTTTCGAACGACCAAAACCAGATACGTAACCAAACTAAACGATAACCAAGAAAATAAACAGCTGTTCTGTTAATCTGCTGTTAGTATAATCCAAACAGATCTGAAAATTGTTGGGATAGCTTTAGATTTTTTTTTGACATCAGCTGTTTGGTTCGTCGGGTGGTTTTTCCTTAGGCATTACAACAACACGAACTAATTTAGATACCTTTGGATACGTACCCGACCGCCACAGTACACATAACTAAGGTATTATCAGGCGCGGCTTGTCAAATTTCAAGATGGCTGCCCATGAATGAAGGAATACAAGATTACGAAACTTCCTACGTTTTTGGAGACGAAAGAAAATTTGTATAGAGATGATTTTTTGTTCGCAAACTATTGTATGACTAACATAGTTTTTCATTTTAAAAATATTACCGAAAAATGTTTTTTAATTGTTTTTCAATTGTTTTAAATTAAATTATATATTATAAGCGTAAAAATAGGAAGCAAAACTAGACAGTGCAGTGAAAAAAATAAAATATAAGATATATTCCCTTCTTCAATTAATATTTTTATTGTTGTTATTATATCATGAAAATATAGCCTACAACATTTAAAAAAAATAATGGTAAAAAATCACTTCAACAACAAGTTCAAGTGACTTAAAGATTTCGCGTCTCTATATCTCATACAAATTATACAAAAGTTTAGTCTTTTTTATCTCCACTTGTGTCACGAAGCGTGTTGAAATTACAATAACAAAACAAAAAATCCGAAGTGTCGTAATCTTGTATTCTTTCATTCATGATGGCTGCCCATTGTGTGAGTAGACGATTCTTTGAAATTCAATTTTTTTACTATTGATTATGACAACATGCGCAGAACTGAACAAAAATGAAAACACTAGTGATATTACCTGTAATATTTGTGTCATACCTAAGGTGACCATCTGTACCGAAATGACCGGTACAGTACCGAAAATTAACGCTGTGTACCGTGTACCAAAGAAAAGCCTCGGTACACACAAATATACCGAAATAAAATTCGTGTACCAAAATGTATGAATAAATTGAGATAAAATCTGAATAGTGTAAGCACATCCTTTAATATTTCTTTCCTCGTGTTTGCAACTTTATTCATCAACATCTTCAACATAACTTTTGTGTTTGCATTCTCATTTCTCTTGTATGTATATGATTTGTTTTGTTTTTAATTGCATTCCAACCATTGTACTTTCCAATCGGTTCTTCCGGTGTTCGCTACTGGTTTTATTTGTTTGTTACAAAAATTAAACTAAATCCAAAAAACTCCAAGAAAGCGCGGGATAAATCCGCTCAATGGAAATTTAAGAGACAAATGCAATTTTATCAAGAAACCCTTTTCGAAAATATGTTACTGAGAAAAAGATTAAATCATGGGAAGAAAACAGCGTTGCTACTGACCATCGATGTGTAGAGTTTTTTCAATATTTTTAAAAACATTCCATACAATCATTTACTGAAAATTGTCGAGTATAATTTGTCTGTTTGGCAGGTACTTCGGCCAAAGTAAACAGTGGGCGTTTTTCTTTTTTAGTTCAGAGCAGGACCTAAACTGTCAAAAAAAAATCCGTGTTTCTTCTTTAGCTCCTACTGAAATAATTAAAGAATTTATATTTCTTTTTTCGCTCTGAATATCTTCAGAGCACGTTCAGAGCGCGCTCTATGAGCTCAGAATAAATTGATAGAGCAGACGGAGTTGAATAGCTGAACCCAAATTTGACAAGTGGAAACAAATTAAAAAAGTAAATATGGCGGACGAGAATAGTCGACGAGAATAAATCTGAACTCTCAGAGCAGAGCACGCTCATTTCAGAGATCGCTCAGAGTGTGTTCAGACTCTGTTCAGAGCTCTACTCTGAACTAAAAAAGAAAAACGCCCAGTGTTCTCTTGGTTGAGCATTTCAACTTTGAAAGAACCTTTGTATTGCATTAGAATGGGAAATATTCATTCAAAAAGCACGATATTTCAAATATTTATTTGTATTTATATTCAAATATTCATAATATTAAGTACATATTTATCAGAAAAATGTTAAGTAGGGTAGAGTTGCCAGTAGCCGGCCCCTTAACGAAATTTTCCGACAAAACTTATGATTAAGCCTTGAATTTTTAACTTTTTGATATTGTTTTATTTACCAAATAGTTCATTAGAGATTTCTTAAGAGTTATACAAAAATAAAACAACAATATTTTAACGTAAAACAATATATTTCATTGTTTTTCTGAAAAAACTCACATTTTCCTGTTTTCGGCCCCTTGGGTCCTGATTCCGGCCTTTGTGTTTCCTATTCTCAGCCCCCTCAGTAAAAAGGCTATACTTACGAATTCAACTATTTTATTTTTGTTTTCCTTATAACAAAACAACATACCTACCTACTTTCGTTTTTAGTTATATTAGAAAAACAAGTGTTAAACATAAAAAAATACATTTTATGAGTTTCTTGTCTCCAAGTTGTGTTCATTATAAATGTTTAATCTTAAAATAAATTTCAAATTGATAAATTAAATACAAAATACAAATTATTTTAATAATTTTAATTTAAATTTGTATTTTATAGGTACATAGGTATATTAAAACTTAATATCCCGATAGCCCAAGGGTGGAGTAGCACTCCGAAACACATCGCATAGTTGTATTTAAAATCAAAAGTTGTGATATGAAGTTTTAATATATAAAATTAAAAATTAATTAGGAAATGATTTGTGGGTATATTCTAAGAACAAAATCGTTGTACAGTAATGGTCTATCTCTAATTGCTACATCTTTTATCGGGGATTTAAGAAAAGGCTTACTTTGGTGTACCCTTAGCCATGATAACAAAAATTTCTCTGTTAATACTAATAACAGAAACTTCGTTTATGCTTTTATTTGTAGAGGAAATACCAGCCTTTGTAATTGCATTTAAATAAATCTGATTTCGTTTTTGAGTCTTCAGATATCCTGTTTGTAGTCTGTACCAATTTTCTTTTTGACTTTAAGGTCAATTTTATCCAGAAAATAGGCTTTTTCTTTTTTAGCTCAGAAAAGAATTCTGAACAGAGTCCGAGCATATCGAGAATGCTCTGAACATCCTCTGAACTAAGCGTGTTCTGACTTCTGAGCGCTCAGAATGTCAGAATTATTTTCGAAACACACCTGAACACTAAGCTGTCACTATTTTATCTTACTAAAGAAATTAAAAGGACAGTCATGTTTCTCGTCCAGTTCAAGCCTCCTGAAAAAAGACCAAGCCTTAACAAAATTTTGCTCTTTCTGAGGATTACGTACCTACTAACTGACTGCTTAACTGACTATTAAAAAATTGGCCCTTAGGCCTAATTTGTTCAATCCCCATTAAATTTAAATCCATCATTAAAAAAAAAATTGTATAGCAAATTTAATGTAGAGTGAATAAGGTAGGACCTAATTTATAGTAAAATAATTAAATATAATAAAATTGTGGTATTTTTCCTTTTGTTTTTAAAGGGGCCGAAATAAGGAGACAGACAAAAAATAATGTTTCCTATCTTTGGCCGGGGTGGACGAATATAAGCAACAGAGGTTTTTTGTGTGTCCTTTTGCCGGCCCGCTTAAAAAAATCGTAAAAATTACTTTTTTTTCGCTTTTTAAAGTAGATTTGACTAAAATATAACATAATAAACAAATATAAATGCATAAAAGACATTTACTTCCAAATATTTCAAAACAAACGCTTATTTTGCAACAATGTCCAGCTAACGTTTTTGACAAAAAATGAAATCGTGTGCCGGCGAGATTGCACAACTACAGATGTAAAAACTGAGGTAGTATAATTGTATAATGGAACGAATTAGTAGAATAGAGATGACAGACCCTTTAAAAACTCTAACCACAGAAGTATCACTACTATTTCACTAATTACGTGCCATTTTTTGGCAGGCGGCCGGCTACTGGAGACGGCCGGAATTAGGCAACTCTACCCTAGTATCATACTAAACCCTCAAAGGCTGTTTAAAATTTTGCGCCATTATTTTGTTGGTGATTAGGTATTTATTTCTTGTCATAATCGTATTTAATGACAAGAAATATGCACACAATGACAAAAATAATGATATTTTGTCGCTCGTCACCCAGACTTGCAGACTCAGTTAGTGCAGCGCAATCGTGCATTTTTCTTAGTTTTGAAACATATGTACACATTTCATAAAATATTAGAAGGTAGGTAATTCAGATAATTTACCTTTTACATCAACATTATGTACACACCTGGTTCATTAATTTGCTTTGATATCTTATCCCACGCAGATTTAACCATTTTCTTGTTTCTATATTCTTTTGACTTATTATTCCAAATACAAGGGTAAGTCTCCACCATTTTTACAAAATTCACGTTTAACTTTTCAGCACTTACTTTCATTTTAAAAATGCAGTATTTATACGTAGTAGTAGTAGCTGTACCTATTACTGTTACTTGGCTGGATGACGCGCACGCAGAAACTGTCATACCTATATGCAGTTTTTCTCTTGCAACTGCAACCAAAGTTGATTTCGTTTCCCTCTTTCCTCATTAATACAAACGTACTTCTACCTATGTACTCTTAATTTGTGTATGTGCATGTGGTAGATATTTGTATTCTATATTTGCGTACATCGACATTATTCTGCTGTTCTTTTTTCTTCTTTTCTCTAATACCTAACTATATTAAAATTGATAAGTATAAATATATCACATACATACATTGCAAACGTAATGTATGTATGTATTATGTAGAGGATTACTGTGTTACTGTCCAAGAGCAGACAGCAAATTTTCGGAGTGGATTTACAGTCGAATCCGCTTAACTGGAACACTACCATCAATTAAGGGGCCAGTTATAGCTATCATTGAAAACCATCATTGAAATAGTTAGCTGTTGATTTTGAGACCCTTCGAAAGTTTAATCATTGAGTATTTAAATGAAGAACTATAGCTTATGACTCCAAAATTATTTCTCCTCCATTTCATTTTGACCCATATCTTCCCCAGAACGTAACTTTTAATTTTTTCAATGATCATGGGTAAGGTAGTTCATCATTGAAAAATTAAGTCATTTTATGAGACAGTAGTAGCCCGTAGCGTAATGGTTAGTGCGTTCGACTGTCACGCTGGAGGTATGGGATCGCTTCCCAGCCTCGTCCACCTAAAAACTAAAATGTTTTTTTTCAGGGCTACTGCCTCTTGCGAGGAATTGACAAATCCTCCAAGAGTATCACTTGTCACGAATAAGTGCTTCTCGTCTAGTCGTTCGGATTCGGCATAAAATTGTAGGTCCCTTCCATTCCTGTCGAAAGGCGCACACAGGAATGGTTGCGAGTTGTTAGTCACTAGGCCCTGGTTCTTCATGAGCCGTTGTGCCACCCGATTTTTTTTATGAGAAAAGTTGTGCAAAATTGAATTTTGTTTTACCTAGGAATAATTATTTAGTCAATTAGCTTTACTTTGGCATCAAAATAGTCATTTATTTTTTCTTCGAAACCTCTCAAAATTGACAATTAATATTTTCAATGATGGTTTTCAATGATAGCTATAACTGGCCCCTAAGCGGAGTTTTCAGTTAACCGAACTTCGATATTTGAAACTTGTTTCAAATAAGCGGAGTTTTGTCAGCCTGAAATAAAAACCTTTAGGTATGAATTGTGTCAAAATAGTTATAGTTCCATATGAAAGAATTCAAACAACAAAGGTATTTACATTTTTAATCACAAAAAGCCTAAGGAATAAATTCCTTGTTCCAGATAACCGATGTTTTCAGTTAAGCGGAGTGCAGTTAAGCGGATTTGTCTGTATAACCAAAATCTAAGTACCTATGGGGGTTTAATCTTTAAAGGGGCATATTTTGTGATATCGAAATCAGAAGTCTGGCAGTGTTTTTTCAGCATTAGGCGCAGGGCGGGGTGTTAAATGTTGAGATGTTCTAAATTTGTATCAGGGGTATATTAGCACCTAAATAATTTTTTAAAAAATAAATCATAATGGCTTGTGATTTTCCCTAACCCCAAACACCGTAATCTTGGTGATCCGACTAAAAGAACTCAAGATATAAGGTTTTTAAGTGAATTCTCTCGAAGATAGGGAAACTGCCGAAAAAGTGTGGAACGGTTTGATGACAAAATCATGACTTGACTCTAATACATATTAAAGAATGTCGAAGGCGTTTTTAACCCACTCGATTCATTATCATTAGTTACGCTCAAAAATGTTCTTACCACAATACAACACATTACATAAATCAATAAATACTCATAAAAAGTTTTATTTTTAAACGGCTTATATTTAGCTTCATAATAAGTCCATAAAACTTATGATTACCTACCTGTTAACATTATTTATTTTAAATTTTAACTGTTTTGAAGTTATAGTTTTCTTATCTTATCTTATTTTCTTTATTTATTTATTTTATTTTATTTTATTTTATTTTATTTACTTTCGATGAATATTTTTTATTAAAAGATTGAATTATCTTTAAAATGTTGTTTTTATTTAAATAATTAGGATGTCCTTTTCAAAAAAAACTAGGTTGCACTACATTTTAAATCCCCTACGCTACATTTTGTACCAGTTGGGGGGGGGCAACACTGCTTCCGCTGCTGAGTTACGTAGCGTCGAAATCAAGCAGCTTCTCTACAACAATTATGTTGAGAAACAGTTTATGCTGTCATAATCATGCGACAAATACGCCCAAGCGGACAAATCGAGCGTAATTAAATATGACTCCATGGCATCACTATAAGGTTTATATATACAAAGCTAGTACCTAGTAGTAGCCCGTAGCGTAATGGTTAGTGCGTTCGACTGTCACGCTGGAGGTCTGGGATCGCTTCCCAGCCTCATCCACCTAAAAACTAAAAAGTTTTTTTTTCAGGGCTACTGCCTCTTGCGAGGAATTGACAAATCCTCCAAGAGTATCACTTGTCACGAATAAGTGCTTCTCGTCTTGCCGTTCGGATTCAGCATAAAATTGTAGGTCCCTTCCATTCCTGTCGAAAGGCGCACACAGGAATGGTTGCGAGTTGTTAGTCACTAGGCCCTGGTTCTTCATGAGCCATTGTGCCACCCTATTTATTTATTTTTTTAGTACCTAGTTTATATGGTAAATTTAAGGAATATTTAATAAAAATGCTTGAAAAAATTTGCGACAAAAAAAAAAATATTTCAGAAACATTTTTTAAACAATTGCTCTAAAATGTTTCTCTTGTTCTGAATACATCTGAAGATAAATAGGTAGACACAGGTATTTTTAAGATAGATGGGTACTGGTATACCTAGGTAATGCCCAATGAGTTTTGGTAGAATTGTCTGTAATATAAAAAAATTTAGACTCAAGGTACCTACCTTCCTGTAGAATTCGCTGTAAAAAATTTGGGAATGTCGGTAATGTGGTTTGAAAAACCCATCCGCATTCCATATAGGTAACTTTTGACATTTCAAATCCTCACCAAAGTCGTTGTGGATCAAGTCAACTCCCCGGGAATAAAATTTTGCGGATTGTGTAATCAAAATGAAATTTATTGTTCTTTTTGTTTAAATAATAATACCATTAAAAACATCGTTCATTCAATGTCATTTAATAATTTCAAAAAGATTCGATCCATATCCTTTATTCTAATTAAATTAAAGTCGTGAAAAAAGTATAATTTTAACTAATCATAACTTAGCACATTATTTAATTTATTGTAGAAATGTTGGATTAAACTTGTAAACATTTCTGGAGTTTAACTTTTTTTTAGAATAAATTAACATATACACACATATATACAAAATATGCTCTTAAACTAGTACAAAATTAAATATTAAATTTAAAACTCATATTAAACACCTATGTATGTTCATACATTCATGCATACTTAATTTTAATTAATATTGGTTAAGTAAAGTAGATATACATGCATTATATACATAAACGTTTTGCTTCTGTTGATTAACTATGGGCTAGTTGGTTCCACTTTTTGAACGAACTTTTCAGATACAATATTTACATGTTGTTGCTGGACGTTGTAGTTAGATCTTGCTATTTGACATTGTCTAATATAATTCTCGTCTCTTTGAATATCGAATTCGCCTTCGTCAAACAGAAGCTCTAGAACTTCCAAGGTCCTTCGTTTGAAAATTCTCTGTTTCCTGTCTGAAAGTTTGTTTATATCAGGCAACAAACTTCGTAAGAAAAAAATATTCGCTTCACTTTGCTCATCATTAATTTTCGGTGGAGAGATCTCTTCTGTAGTGTCATTTGTTCTTTCTGGTAGTGAAAACGGATTAAAATCTATAACTGGGCAACAATTAATTACTGTCTCATTCTGTTCTGTTGAATGTTCCTGTTCCCAACTGTTTGATTGTTCATTATTTGGTTCAACAATCACAAAATCTTGTATTGGTGGATTTTGGATAACATTTGTTGTTGAATTCTCGTGATCTATAGGTGGAAAAGTATTTTCATCGAATGAGCAATTTATTGTGGACGATTCTGTTGGTTTCTTAGAGCGTAGTTTTGAAGATTTGACTCTGGTTTCGGCGTATGGCTGAATATGACCCCTCAAAAAACTCATTTCGTTTCTCAGATGCCAATGCCTCTTTTTTACCTTGTTACAACGTTCTTCACGCAACAAACGCGCATAACAATTTCTCAAGGTAGTCCATTTAAGTTTACATGCACGAACTGAAAACAAACGTACAAATTACATATATTACATACATGATAATGACAAAGAATTTCAAAAAAAAGTATGCAATTTTTGTACCCCGAGAATTTTCGGACAAATTTTAAAGTTCAAAAAGGCTTTTGTTTTTATATTTAGCATGAAATTGATTATACTCAACGGACGTCATTGTTTTTCATCCAAGTCCCTTTGGACTTGAAATAAATAGCCGTGTTTTTTTGCAGGTTCAGATAAAATTTCCTAAAAAAAAAACGGCATCCGAACTTAGCAAAGTCATCGAAGCAAAAATGACCAGCACTATCACGAAACTGTTCAAAAGGGTAGTTATGTGCATTCAAGAGGACACAAGCGTCCACAGGTTTTTCTCAAAATCCACCTCTGTCTACCAACTCCTACTCTCACCTCCACGTGGTGAACATCGGGTGTCTAGTACCTCAGCTGGAGACGGGGTTTAAATCCCCGTGGAAAGCTGTTGGGGACAGCCAACGAGAGAGGGGGGGAGGAGTGTTCCCACTAAGGCACTTCTCCTTTCATCGAGGCGGCAGCGGACGAATTCTCTAGATGGAATCAACGGTGGCGTCTACAGTTCCAGTTAGGTTGAACTACTTAGTGAACACCTTATATGGGCTACTACGACATATTCGTAGCTCAGGCCTATAAGGAGCGGTTTATCCGGCTCCCTACCCTTGGAGTTATACGAAGGGTCTGGTCCTCCGGGTCGGGGGTTGTGCGTCGGGGTAACTTCCCTACCACGTAAAAAAAAGTTGTTCCGAAACAACAACAAGCCTCGGATATGGATGATTTTAAAGTTGACGACCCCAGCAAACGAAACAAGGACAATGAATTTCGGATCTGCACGTGGAACGTCCTGTCCTTATACAGAACACGTGCAGCCGAACAATTAGTGGAGAACCTGGACAGGCTAAAGGCTGACGTAACAGCCATCCAGGAAGTGCGATGGGATGGAGAGGGCATACGGAGACTGAAAACGTGTGACATCTACTACGGCGGGTGCTTGAAGGAACAGGGTCAGCGGCTCTTGGGTTGTGGTTTTGTGATAAGGGGAAGACTTAGGCAAGAAGTCTTGGGCTTCCGAAGTGTAAGCGAGCGCCTGGTCACAATCCGCATCAAAGGCAAATTTAAGAACATTTCGCTGATTTGTGTTCACGCCCCCCATGAAAGGAGAGAAGACTCAACCAAAGAAGCATTCTACGATCTCTTGGAGACAACGTATGATATGTGCCCGAAGTACGACGTGAAGATCATTCTTGGTGACTTCAACGCAAGATTCGGAAAGGAGGGCATCTTTGGTTCGATAGTCGGAGGACACAGCCTACACGACGAAACTTCCGGCAACGGACACAGGCTGGCAGACTTTGCGGCGGGGCGAAATGTCATCATCTCAAGCACCTACTTCCCACACCTCAATATACACAAGGGGACTTGGCGGTCGCGTGATCAAGTAACCGTCAACCAAATCGACCACGTTGCGATAGACGCGAGACATGCTTCCAGTATCTTGGACGTCCGAACGTTCCGAGGGGCCAACATTGACTCGGATCACTACCTGGTGGTAGCTAGACTACGTATGCGGATATCCATGACGCGACAACGCAGAGCAGATGCTGTGAAAAGATTCGATGTCGAGAAGCTTAAATCGCAAGAGACTGCCAGAACTTTTGCAGACCACGTAACTCTTAATCTCTCAGGAGGTCCGCTACCAGCATCAAGTGCAGAGGACCAGTGGGAACACTGTCAACAAGCCATTAGAAGTGCCGCCTCGGATGTGCTGGGTTTCACTAGGCGAATACAACGAAACCCCTGGTTCGATGAGGAGTGCCGGCTAGCGCATGCAGCTAAGGACGAGGCCTACCAGGCAATGCTGCAGACTCGAACAAGAGCTGCTGAGAGAGTGGCCCGGGAGCTCTACGGGCTGAAACGAAAAGAGGAACGCCGACTTCTCAGGAGGAAAAAGAGAGAGCACGAGAAGCGGGCGGTAGAGTCTATTGAGGGTTGTAGCGGTAGGGGAGATGTTCGAAAATTTTATCAGAGGGTGAAGCGATCCACCCAAGGATTCAAGGCTAGAACGGAAGCCTGCCGAGATGAGAGTGGGAATATGGTAGTAGACACACAGTCAGTGCTGAGGATCTGGAAAGAACACTTCTCTAGACTGCTTAATGGCGAAGACAGCCAAGATGCCGCTAATAGGCAGAACGCTCCATTCAACTTGGACGATGATGGCCAAGAGTTCCGTCCACCCGACCTAACCGAAGTTCGGCTGGCGATATCCAAACTTAAGTCGTACAAGGCTGCAGGTGCGGATGGCTTACAAGCCGAACTATTTAAATCAGCGGGAGATGAATTGGCTAGGAGCATACACCAGCTCATCTGCAAAATTTGGTCGGAGGAAAGTATGCCCGATGAATGGAACCTCGGTATAGTGTGCCCTATCCATAAAAAGGGAGATGTTCTGAAATGTACCAACTACAGAGGAATTAGTCTCCTAAACGTCGCTTATAAAATCTTGTCGGCCATCCTGTGTGACCGCTTAAAACCTTTTGTCAACGATCTGATCGGCCCTTATCAGTGCGGTTTTAGGCCAGGCAAGTCAACCGTCGATCAAATGTTCACACTCCGACAGATTTTAGAAAAATCCCGGGAATTCCAGATCGATACACACCACCTTTTTATCGATTTTAAAGTCGCGTATGATAGCGTGAAAAGGGACGAATTATACAGAGCCATGTCGAGTCTCGGCATCCCTGCCAAACTCGTCCGCTTGTGCAGGATGACGATGGAGAAATCTCGCTGCTCCGTCAAAATTGGTAAGAACACCACCGATTCCTTTGATGTTGAGAAAGGATTGAGGCAAGGCGACGCGTTATCATGCAACCTATTCAACATCGTTCTTGAAGCCATTGTACGCAACGCACATGTCAACACCAGCGGTACAATCTATCAAAAGTCCGTTCAATTGCTTGCATATGCGGATGACATAGACATTGTCGGCAGAACGAAGCGAGCTGTGGCAGGGGCATTTGCGAGCATTGAATCGGAGGCGGCTAGAATGGGATTGGCGGTTAATGAGGACAAGACGAAGTATATGCTGTCATCGAGAGAGGAATCTCAACATCGTCGACTCGGGCAAAATATCACGATGGACAGATATAACTTCGAAGTTGTCAAGGACTTTGTCTACCTGGGCTCCACTATTACATCGCAGAATGACATCAGTGCAGAGATCAAGCGAAGAATTACTCTTGCCAACCGCTGTTTCTTCGGTCTAAGAAGGCATTTAAGTAGTAAGGCCCTCTCTCAGAGAACCAAGGAGACTTTATACAAAACCCTAATCATCCCGGTCCTGCTTTATGGGTCAGAAGCATGGACACTGAAAGATTCGGATAAAAATCTGCTAGGGTGCTTTGAGAGGAAGATTCTTCGTGTGATTTTCGGTCCGGTGTGTATCGAAGGAGTATGGAGGAGAAGATTCAACGACGAGCTATACGGGCTATACAGCGACGTTGACCTGGTCAAAAAGCTGAAAATACAGCGGCTTAGATGGCTGGGGCACGTGGAGCGTATGGACAGCAACGCACCTGCCCGACGAGTCTTCGAATCCAACCCCGATGGGGTACGCAGCAGAGGAAGAACCCGTAACAGGTGGCGCAATCAAGTGAATGACGACATCAAAGCACTCGGTGTGCGCAACTGGAAGCGGCTAGCTAGGGACAGAGCTGGCTGGAGGGGCTTGTTAGTTGAGGCCGAAGCCCATCCTGGGCTGTGAGCGCCATCAAAAGTAAGTAAAGTATCACGAAACTCAGAAATCGCCATCACTAACCTTTCAGCTTTTGGACAAGCATGCCACATAAAAACAAAATACATAGTACAGGAAAATTAGCAAAAAAAAAAACAATCGATTTTTGGAATGAAATACAGGACGGCTGAATTTTTTATACCTGCTATTAAAAAAGCTTATGTTGAGTTTTTCGGGACGCCATCTTCCTGGAAATCCGCCTTTTGGGAAACGTGAAGTGATCTATATCTCCGAAACTGTTGATCTTAGATGAAAATTGTAAGGCCAAGCTTGTAGGCAACTAAAATATCCTTCGTTGACTAGTACATTTTTTCAGTGCGGGCGATATTTTCAAGGTTATGTCGTGTTATTATTTGTTTTTTCACATTTCACACATTTTTATCATTCTTGAATAAGCTAACGGGATTTAATTTCTAAATGAGAATTTTAGAACACTTATTTTCCAAAATTTTGATATATTTTTAAAGATGATGCGATACCACAGTCAAAAGTTACAGCCATTTTAGTTGCGATAAAATGAAATGGCTGTAACTCTTTACTTCGGTATCGCACCATCTTCAAAAATATATCAAAATGATGGAAATTTAATGTACTAAAATTCTCATTTGGGACATTAAAAAATTGCAATTGCAAAAAATTTAAAAATAAAACGATCTAACCTTGAAAATATTGCCTGCACCGAAAAAAAAATATAGATATAAACGAGAGATGGTTTGATTGCCTACAACCTTGGTGTATTAATTTTTCCTCTAAGATTAATAGTTTCGGAGATAGGTCCATTCGCATTTTCCAAAATGGTGGATTTCGCCAGGGTCATGGCGCGGCGTCCCGAATAACCGGACATAAGCTTTTTTAATAGCCCTCTTTCACTTATAAAGAAATCAGCTTACCAATATTTCATTCCGCGAAAAAGTCTATCTTTATTGTATTTTATCGGCTCAATTGATTTAGCAGCTAATTTTCCAAATGCTCTAACTTAGGACTGGGATATCGCACCATCTTCAAAAATATATGAACATTTGTTAAACTTTGTGGTCTACAATTTTTATCACGAGAACAATTTACGTAAGTTTCTTACGAAATGCGAAAACGTGAAAAAGTAAAAGATAAAACGACATAACCACAAAAATATTGTCCACGCGGAAAAATTTATAATTTTTTTCCCAACAAATTTGATTATGACAACTATTTACTTCAAATCGATAGTTTCGGAGATATAGATCAATTCGCGTTTTCCAAAATGGCGGATTCCCCCAGGGGGATGACGTCCCGAAAAACTCAACATTCGCTTTTCTAATAGCCCTATTTCAGGTATAAAAAAATCAGCCGTCCTGTATTTCGTTCCACAAAAGTCTAATTTTCCTGTGCTCACTTTCAAATAAAACGAAATCTCGTGCCTATAGAAAATTATTCCGATCGTTAATAAAACAAAACAAAAAATGTGAAAAAAACGCAATTTTAAATCCCAAATCAGAAAAAAAATTAACTTACATAACAATGCTCGTCCATTTTTGTTTACAAAAAATATTTTCATTCGTTGGCTCAGATATTTTGACGTTTTCATCGATAACAAAATAGAAATTTGGGCTGGCAGTACTTTTTCTATCTGAACTTAAAGCGGGGTACACATTATCAGATCTGTTTGACTTCAAACATCACACAGTATCAAAAAAAAATTGTGAACAAAGAACGTGTTTGTCAAACAGAGACTACACATTATTATCAGTGCTGTCGTTTCACAAATTCCGTGAGTAGCACTTTTCATAAAATTTGGGGAGCATTTTCGGAAGTTGGGGAGAGAAAGCAGAGCGGAACATTCGCTCTGCAGGGCGAATAATTCACAATGTTAACAAAAATGAGAAATAAGAAATGCCAAATAACAACACAAACTGATTATAACAAAAATATCAAAAAAAGGATTATGACAAAACATTCAAGTGGATTTTCATTTTTTTGATATGAAGTGGAAGGTAGATAGGTACTTTTGTTTAAATTTCCATCTGTCAATAAAAGAAAATTGTGTTTAAATGGGTAGGTTCTACAATTATTCTTCGAAAAAAAAGGTTTGTTTGATTTGACAAACTAATGTCTCCAAGAAAATTTGAATGAAATGTATTCATTTTAGGAGATTACAATGTGTATGGTTAATCTTCGCGATTTAAAATATGATATCAAATATGACATTTTGGAGTTTAAGAGAGATGTGAAATTTTAAATAGGAGCATGGATGTGAGAAAAACAGAATTAAAAAATATTTTCAAACTGCGAAATACGTTTTTCATCAAATTTTTCATACGGAGACTTTGGGAACCTTTTTGAGACATGGGTAGCACAGTCGTCCTTTTCACAGTAAAGGAGCCAAATGCTACTATAGTAGCCACTCCGACAGCACTGATTATTATCAAACCTGAACAGGTTTGTCAAACAGGTTTGATAATGTGTACCCCGCTTAAGTTACACCCTGACTCCACAGGCCATGCAGATTTCCAACATCAGAACCACAATCCAATCAACAAACAGTGCATTTTTACTCACTGAGCAAATCATGTCATGTCGTTCATTAGCCTTTCACAACTAGTTCTATATTTTACAACAAAATTCACTTACACATTCAAGAAAAACTAGAAAAAAATCGCACGCACATGAAACGTCATCTTATGGCCAAGCCCTCCATGTCTTGTTCAAAACGTAACTTTTTCGACATGTTGCTGCATGGACATAGATTTTTTTTGCCTCCATGGGATTTTTTTTAAACATGTTCATAGTCCGGCCATCGTTCATGGCCTGTGGTGGCGGTCTGTTAAGAACCGATTATTATCTGGACTTAGATAAGTTCATAGTACGTAATTTTTTCTCAGCTTTTTTGAAAATGAAAAAAATGAATAAAAATAAATATTTCAGAAAGATTTAAAAATCATTTAAGAAAAAAAAAACCCAAATTCATAAATGTAAAAATACTGTATGAATACTGTATAATTTTTTGAAAAATTGTCATATTTCTGTATAGTTTTCAAAAAAGTTGATGTTATTGGTAAAAGGAAACAAAAATAATTATAAAAAAGTAGAAAAATTTTCCAACGGACATTCTGTTATTCTTTTATTAATTTCCATACAAATTTTCGAACTGTCAAAAACCCTTTTATTCTTTTATTAATTGATATTCTGCAGTTCGAAATCTGTTATAAACCATAATAGAATAAAATACAGATTTTTTTGACTTTTATCATAAAAGATTTCAATAAACACTTTAATTTCATTAATCATTAATGAATTGTTCTTGAAAGTAGACAAATATAACAAAACAATGATAAAATGCATAATAACAAACACAAATAAGTAATCTAAAACAAAATTATTTTTACACACTAAAGAACAGAACACTTTTGATGGATGAAAGGTAAAAAATAGTCGCTTTAATCTTGCCGGTGTGCTTTTTTAATTGGAAATATATTAAATTCAGGAACTGTAATGGACAATTTACATAGAATAATAATTTATCTGAGCAAAACAAAACACGAGAGATTTTTTTTAATTACTACAGCTGATAATTTGATAGCAGATTTCAGGTCTGTTCGTTTAAATGATTCCTTTTCGAAGTTCCATAACAGACTTTCGTAAATGATTGAACTCCTGAATACCAATTATAAGAATCTTTTATGGTGGAGATCTGTTATACATTATAGCAGACAATTCATAGCAGAATAACATATGTGGCAGAACAGGCCTTTTTGTCTTCATAAATCATAAGTAAACTTTGCAGTGTTACCGAAATTATACATTTATGAATTCGACCACATTCTTAAAAATTTGTGAAATATTTCCAAAATAATTCTTTTGGTATGGACATATGTAGGTACTTTTCTGTATGTGAAAAATTTCGAAATAAGTAGGTATTTCGGTGAGTTTTGATGTTGTGCAACATTGCAATTTGAGACGCTAATTACGAAATCACGTTTGTGACTTTGATAAGCGGGAGCCAAATTTTCTAGCCACTTCACTGATGATGCCGAGGGGAGCCGATTTTTCAATTACGACTTAAACTATCTGAGTAACAAATTCTAGCAACAGGAACAATTTTTTGTTTTATTCGAAGAATAAGTACCTACTTGCTATTCGTGGTTTAACTGGCTTTTGAAAAATTGGACCTAGGTGTACTTTTTTGAAAAACCATTTGAGAAATGTTTTAATATTAGTAGCTACCTATACAAAACTAAAAACTGTGTTCATATTTATTCTCATATTTAAATTATAGAAAGGTACATTACCTATAAGGATTAGATAACAAATTATACATATACATATGTAGGTTAGACGTTAGGTACATTTATATTTTATACATGGTATTATTCAATCAAATGGATACAACAGCAATAGGAATACAAAATTAAAGTAAAACGCATACCCGGACGATTCATTTGAAAAGCTACATCCTTCCAAAGTTCATCAAGTAATCTCTGGTGCCTCTTTTTGCCTCTCTTTGGTCTCGGTCCATAGATACTTGGTCTGTCTCTTATCAAGGAAATCAGTTTTTCAACAGTCTTGAGCTCCATAGTCATAGTCCTACTTTGAACACACTCAAAAATCAACTGCTGTGCTGCTGAAACTGATGCAGTGAGACAACTCAGACTCTGTTTTCTGCTATTTCGTCGATGGTCTATGGTTTTTTTGGTTTTTTTATTTTCTGCGTCGCTTTTAACTGTGTCCATATAATATGATGTCTACTTGGGTGGAGAAAACAGTTTTGAGTTGAGTATAGAGTGTTCTCGTATACCATACCATGGAGTTAGTGGTTGTGCCTGCTTCTATATAACGAAAACTTTAGCCAGTGTAAAAAACTTGTTTTTGTTCCATGCTGTTGCTGTTGCTTACTGACTGCCAGCACAACGACTACACATGAACACAATAAAACCAGGCAGCAAATATAAGCGGTCTCGCAAATGGTTTTTGTCCGTTTGTTTCATTTGTGCTATCTTATATAATCAAGTATATTTTCGTAAATAAACATACTGTATTGTTCAAGCAGACCTCAGCGTCGCGTCAGTGAATTATGATTGAGCGACTTGTTTTTTGCTTTTATTTCTACATCTGGAATTTTGACTTATTTTCGGATTTCTTATTTAAGTTGATTCCTGCGAAAGCTTTGATGCTTGCAAGGTACATAGGTACCTATACTGTGTAATTTTGTTTTGGTTTCCATTTGGTAGGAAACGAAAATTGTTTGCGTTTGCTTTTGTATAGCTACCTACCTATAAAACAAAAACCACGCAGGCCTATAAGCTATAATCTGAAATGTGTGAACTATTTTTGCTTCCTCCAGTGAAAAACAGTACAAAATTGAGAAGAGAAGCAGGTAGGTACCTATTCTTGTATTGATAACAGATTTTTTTAGTTTGAAAATACCAGACTAAAAACGTCATCGCGGGCGTTTGCAATGTTCACAATTCTAGTTGGCTTCGCTTTTCGAGTCAGACAACACCCGAAGGAAGGTATGTTGATGTTGAGCTCTTTGTTGAGTTAAACTACCTGACTCAGCTTATTGACTAGCCAACTCGAATCCCTGTTATGCAGGTCCATCCGCCAACACTCTTGACTTGTTTCTTACCTCTGATCCTGATAAATACACTATAGGTGTCTTTTGTTGAGCTCCCTAATGTGAACATTAGGAACTGGTTCAAGAAAATAACCCTGACTTTCCAGTCACATTAAGGAATTTTTATTTTGAATGTTGGCACAACTTGCTGTTTTTTGTGTATTATTTTCTCAAACAAAATGGACGCCATATCAGAAAAGAATTAAATACAATCAATTTAAGTAAATTTATCTATTATAATGCTATTTTGTATAAATTAATAGAGAACTGGCTATTTCCCACAAAGAAATAGTATTTTCTTCAAGCTGTTCGAGAAGTGCAATATTTCAATGCCAATAGACCAAAAGGGATGTGTTCATTAAAAATGGTTATCAACCATTTCTTCATTTATGCTGTAAGAATGTTGTCATATAATTTCTAAGCGATTGGGGAGAATAATTTTTAATAAGAAAATTGTATCTATATCATCGAAAATGTATTTTGTTATTTTTTCATGAAATAATTTGTTGTACAGTTTTAAGACTTTGTATACAAATTTTTGTTATCAAAATCTGCTCAAAACTACCATACTCAACGAACATTTCCTTGGAAATCATTAGAAAGTTAATGTTCACATTAGAGTTACTGAAGTTTCAATGTTGTTTTAACTTGTTGTTGTTGCTTTTGTGTGTGAAAATTTGGCCTAATGTGAAACATTTCTTAATGTTCACATTAGGAAGTCAACAAAACATGTCTATTAGTGTGTTATCGCCTCTAGACTCATCAGACCATTCTCAGTTAAAGAAAAAGCACCAAGGAGAATCCTTTGGCAATACGAGAAAGCCAACTGCGACCGTCTCAACGGTTTCTTCAGTAACTTTAACTGGTGTAGTGTATCCACATATGCGCCGCCACTGCCCATTTAACAAATGAGTGACAAAACATGTAAAGTGAAATCGAGTATGTTAGTCATAGCATAACATCAGCATTCTACTCGATTGCATTGATTGTCACTCAATAGTAATAAGATCCTTATTTAAATATTGTAGCCAATAAGAAAAAAGTATAACGTTTGAATGTGAGATTGAATGTGTAGAAGTAAGATAGAAAAGTATTATAACAGTTAGACAAATTAGTATATAAGGAATGTTAAGATTCAATAAAGACACTTGTGTTTTGAACACGGAAACTATCACTTCTTAATTTGGCGGCGAGTAATCGCTCTATCCAATATAGCGTAGTACGCTTAAATTACTGATAGCATGGTACGCTTAAAATACCAAAAACTTAGGGACCACTTAACCAACAACATATAACACTACATGGCGATCCTGCCAAATACTACCAAATGTCGCAGCAAGAAATAGATGCTATAGTGAACAAGTGGGAAAAATACCTGGAGGAATTGAAGAAGAAGAAGATCGAAGAATACATTCCCGAAGGCCCAACACCGCCAATAAAATACACACCGACACTAACGACTGCTGGACCAAAACCCATTACTATCCTTCAATATCAAGAGAGGCAACAAAACCAAAAACAAGCTCTAAGGCAAATAAGGGAACATCAACAAACAGAGCAGTTAAAACCAAAACGAAACCGAATCCGTGGAGGTAAACAAGTAAGGGCACGAAAGGAAATTGCCGATCTCCATCGTATTATCACCCTCACAACTGACAAAAAACAAAAAAACACTAATAAACAAGTTAAAAACACTAAAGAAGCAGCATTATGGGAAAAGGCCAGAGCAAACCTGAAACAATAGTTAACAACAACAATGTCCAAGAACAAATAACCATGCCAATAATTCCAGAATCAGTGGCAACAGCCGCAGTCATCATCACCATCCTTTACGCCGCATACAAAATAAACAAATATTTTAAGAATTATGTACATAAACATAAAAATCAAATAACAAATGTATAAACAAAAAAAAAAAAAAAAAAAAAAACTATTATTAAATAACAAACAAAAAAAAAAAAAAAAAAAATCTTATAAATCTCACTTATTTAAATGGAAGAAGTAAAAAAACAACTTAGAAACCATTTTCTTAAATATTAAGAAGAGTTCAAGTAGACCTTATAAATTTGAAACTGTTAAAGCAAAAATTAAAGAAATAGAAAATCTTAAAGAAAAATTTAGTAATTTAGAAGCTAGTCAAGAAATAGAAGATAGCAAAGCACTCAAACTAGAATTCGAAGGTTTATATAATAGCACTAAAAAAATACTAGAGGAACAGCTGCAAGAACACAAATTAGCTTTTGAAAAAGAAAGAAAGAAAGAAATAAACAATAAAATGGCAGATTTTGATTTAGGAATAGCTATGAAAGCAATCCCAATGTTTTCAGGAAACTTCAAAGAATTACATAGTTTTCTTAAGATAGTTGAGATAATCCACAAGGGATTAAAAACCACTTGTACACAACAATTGATAGAATTCGTTTTTCACGTAAAATTAGGAATCAATGTAAAAACAGCACTAGGAAATACAGACCCTAATAATTTTGAAACCCTTAAATCTTTACTCGAAGAAAGATATAAGAGTAGTACAACCATTCCTCAGATTCAAAATAGCTTAGCTAATTTTAATCAGAGAAATCTTTCAGTGACTTCATTTAGAGACAAATTACTCAACACTATAGCAGAGTTAAATAATCTTCAGATTAAAGAGTTAGGCTGCAATGCTACCAAAGAAGAAAAAAATGTGATAAGGAAAATGAACGACATTTATAGTTTAAATATCTTTAAAAATGGTCTTAACGACAATTTTAAACAAACTATTTTTGCATCCCAACCTAAATCACTAACAGAAGCATCAAACCTCGCAATAGAATTAGAAAAAACAAATACTAACGCTTTAATGTACTATAGACATAACCCAGAAAACATTAATCGACAAAACAGACAAAACTTTAATCAAGACGGCAATGACCGTAACAGATTCCAAAGAAACATGAATCAAAATCAATACAACAGCAACATCCAAACTCGAAATTGCAACCGAAACAATAACTTCAATCGACATTATAACTGGAACAATAACCGAACCCAAAATGCTCAAAGAAACAATAACCAAGGTCATAATCAAAACCAATTCAGAAATACGAGACAGCAAATACGACTATTACATAATGAGCGACAAGAGGGAAACGAATACGGCTCGGAATACGCGAATATTCCAGACAGCCAAAATTAAAAGTGTATAGAATATCGGATAGCAACACAAATTTTATTGTTGCAAAACATAAAAATAATAATATATAATGCCCCGAAACACTACGGTTGCAGTATAAGACACCACAACGAAAATCTAGTACGTATCCTCGAACGACTCAAACAATACAACCTTAAGCTAAATCCAGAAAAATGCAATTTTCTTTGCCCTGAAGTAATATATCTAGGCCACTTAATTACAAGCAAATGGCGTAAAAACCGACCCTGCAAAACACAAAACGATTAAAGAGTATCCAATTCCAAAAAATGCAGATGAAGTTAGACGATTTATAGCCTTTTGCAATTATTACAGGAGGTTCATACCAAATTTTGCTGATATTGCACAAAGCCTTAATAACCTTTTAAAGTAAAACACGAAATTCAAGTGGGATACAAATTGTCAAACAGCTTTTGACACTTTAAAAAATAAACTCATGGAACCTCCTATACTACAGCATCCAAATTTCGAAAAACCATTTATTCTAACAACTGACGCATCAAATTATGCACTAGGAGCAATCCTTTCCCAAGGCGAAATTGGTGCAGATCTTCCCATATCATACGCAAGTAAATCACTGCAAAAACATGACCTTAACAAACCCGTAATAGAAAAAGAATTACTCGCAATCCACTGGGGTATACAATTTTTCCGATCATACCTATACGGACGAAAATTCACTGTTGTCACCGACCATAGACCTTTAGTATCTCTATTCTCACACAAAAATCCATCGTCAAAAATGACTAGAATACGATTAGACTTAAGCGATTATGAGTTTGACATAATATACAAAAAAGGAAAAATGAATACAAACGCAGACGCTCTATCTAGAATAAAAATCGACTCGGACTTATTAAAACAAATGATACCGACAGAAATCGATGAAACCGTCAAAAGAACATTAGTTATCACAAGGGGGATGTCCACAAAAATGAATACGGACAACAACAAGGAGAAATGCAATTCTCAAGAGAAGCCTGTACACCTTCAAATCTGGGAATGCATATCCATTAATGACGTCAAAAATATAAAGAAATTAAAATTTAATATTGATAAAAATGCTAGGAATTCAAAAATAAATATTGATGAAAATTTTTTACACGTGCGATGCAGCGATAAATCGTCGAATCCAGATTCGAACCTGATGAAGCCTGCATCAGATATAAACAAAGAAAATAAGTATAGGTATACGGGATCTAACGATAATTCAGCGACACTAGAGTCGACACTGAAGAAATTAGCATCCAGAATGAATAAAGAAAAAATAAACGAGCTAGCCCTTATGAACAATGATGAAATATTTAAGCATTTTGAAAAAGATAAATTCAAAGAAACATATGCAAACATAAAAATAAATGGCCAGAATCCTAAGCTAAAAATAATAATATATAATGCCCCGAAACAAATACTTGATGATTTAACTAAATACAAACTAATCGACGAATTTCATAACTCTGCACACGGAGGACATTTAGGTATTCGGAAAACCCTAATAAAATTAAAACAAAGATACATATGGCGAAAGATGAATCAAATGGTAAAACAATTCATAACAAACTGTGATTCATGTGTAAGAAATAAACAAACAAAAAACACAATAGAACCACAAACGATTACAGACACTCCAAGCAACAGTTTTGAAGTGGTGTCAATTGACACAGTCGGACCATTACGAATATCAAATGAAAAAAGATATATTTTAACCATGCAATGTGAACTGACTAAATTTGTCATCGCATACCCTATGACATCAAAAGACGCAACAACAACAGCAAAGACTTTAGTCGAAGAATTTATTCTTAGATATGGACACTTTAAGATTCTAAAATCAGATAAAGGTACAGAATTCAATAACGAACTTATGAGCAACATATGTTCGCTATTAAAGATAAAGCAAACATTTTCTTCTCCATATCACCACCAAACTATAGGTGCCCTTGAAAGAAATCATCGGACACTCAATAAATTTCTTTTATCAAATGTCAATGACAATGAATGGGACAAATGGGTTCCATATTTTACATTTGCATACAATACAGCACCACATATAGACACTGGGTATTCACCATATGAACTCGTTTATGGGAAACTACCATGCTTACAAGCAGACACGTTAAATAATAAAACAAAAATTTATAACTATGACAACTATGCTCATGAGCTAAAAGTCAGGTTACAATATGCACTTAGCAAAGCCAGAGAAATGGAAATAAAAATAAAAGAAAAAAGAACAGCAACGGAAAATAAGAAATACAATAATAGGTTAGATCTAGGAATAGGTGACTTAGTATTACTAAAAGTAGGAAATAGAAAGAAAAATCAATCACCTTATATTGGTCCATTTAAAATAATAGAAAGAAAAGGAGTCAATTCAGTAATTGATAAAAATGGTATAAATAAAGAAATACATAATAACCTTCTGAAACCATATAGACCAAATTATAATTTATAAAAAAAAAAAAAAAAAAAAAAAAAAAAAAAAAAAAAGTAATTACAATTTAATTGAACATACAAATTTTAGCGTGTAAAAGTAAATTTTCCAAATTATGCATAGAGTAATAATTTTCGAAATATAATTTTACCACCAAAATTTTTCTTAAGGGCGAGGGTGTAGTGTATCCACATATGCGCCGCCACTGCCCATTTAACAAATGAGTGACAAAACATGTAAAGTGAAATCGAGTATGTTAGTCATAGCATAACATCAGCATTCTACTCGATTGCATTGATTGTCACTCAATAGTAATAAGATCCTTATTTAAATATTGTAGCCAATAAGAAAATAGTATAATGTTTGTATGTGAGATTGAATGTGTAGAAGTAAGATAGAAAAGTATTATAACAGTTAGACAAATTAGTATATAAGGAATGTTAAGATTCAATAAAGACACTTGTGTTTTGAACACGGAAACTATCACTTCTTAATTTGGCGGCGAGTAATCGCTCTATCCAATATAGCGTAGTACGCTTAAATTACTGAAAGCATGGTACGCTTAAAATACCAAAAACTTAGGGACCACTTAACCAACAACATATAACACTACACTGGTCACTATGCTTACTCGATAGTTACGTAGACGCCAGTGCAGATATGACCACAAATTTAATTCTTTGTGAAATGAGAAAGTTTATCCCGAATAGGGTAAAATCTATCAAACCCAAAGAAAACTCATGGTTTGACTCGAGCTATACAGAGGTTATTTAGGGTCAGAGAAGTAAGTTTCCGTAGTTACAAAGCCAACCCTACTGAGGAAAACCAGAAGAAGTTTCAACAAGCCAGGAAGACCTGTAACGGCCATACTCGAACAACTAAATTTTGCATGACCAAAAATTAAGACAAAAATACTGCATACTGTGCAAGTAGTAAACATTTTTGGTCATTTCCAAAAAAAAAACATTCGAAACACTACTTCGTCTGCGGTTCCAACGCTCGTCTTCAACGATACACCTGCTGTCAGCTTGCAAGATAAAGCCAATTTGCATGCATCACGCAGTTTGCTGTTAATTCGACGCTACCATTTAATGATAAAACTCCGCCTGTAACTAAGAGCGAAGACGATTTAATGGGACAAATCTTCTTTCGCACTCATGCAGTTGATAGAGTTCTGAGAGATCTCGATATACACAAATACGCTGGCCCGGATAGTATCCCTCCCATTGTTCTGAAGAGGTGTTGTTCAACGTTTGTCCTATTTGACGGTCTCTTTCCGAGTGGATGGAAAACAACGTTTGTCCAGCCAGTCCCTAAAAAAGCTGTATTTTCTTCACCATAAAACTATCGACCAATTGCACTTACGTCCCTTCTTTCCAAGGTCATGGAAACCATGATTAATTTCTATCTCAAGAAATATCTCGAAGAACGAAAGATTCTTAATGACCGGCAGTACGGTTTCTCTCACCGAACCATCGACCTATAGCGATCGCCGTGGTGATGGCCTGGACACCATCATTAATTTCGAAGAAGTACGGACCGATAACGCCTGCAGCTGAAAATCCACACCAAACAGTAACTTGATTTGGATGCATTGGCACTTCGTGAATCTCGCGTGGATTGGTGTCGTCCCAAATCCGGCAATTTTTATGCTTATTCACGTACCCATTCATCCAAAAATGGGCCTCATCCCTAAAGATGATTTTGCGACAAAAATTGGGATCTACTTCCAACTACTCCAAACCCCAACGCTCGAAAGTAAGTAAGTTACAGCTCGACGCTGTAACTTATCATGATGATTTCTCTTTAGTAACTGATTAAAAGACGATATTTTGACAGAAAGTAAAATAAACAATATGGCCGCCACAAGCTGTCAAAATCAACCCGTCCCTATTGGAAAACCCTTTATATAATTCCAGCTCATACTTATATTTTGCATATGCATCCAAACCAAAAATTTGCTCTATCAATGCTGATTATTGTTTTATGTATAATGTATAGGTATCTTATGGGATGGTATGATAAAATTTATTTGAAATGTGCCAGAAACCGATTGTGGGACCTAACGCTATTTTGGTGGTCTGCAAAAAAAATGTAACAGTTTTTGTTTCTTATGGGATGGTATGATAAAATTTATTTGAAATGTGCCAGAAACCGATTGTGGGACCTAACGCTATTTTGGTGGTCTGCAAAAAAAATGTAACAGTTTTTGTATACCTAACTGTATATACCTATTTGTATACCTATAGAGTAATAAGAGAAGCAACGTATACGTGAATTTATGCTTTTTTTTATTTCGTTTATATTTTTTGTCCAAAGTATGTGTGAGTCACTATTTGCTTGCCGATTTTTCCGCCTTAGAGTAAAGCTTTGAGTTCTTCACTAGGTAAAATTCAGAAATCTTTTGTTTTTATAATTCATTTTGAAAGTCTTACAACATTTGTTTTGGACATCAGTTCGCAGGTTAGCCCGCTTCACGGGTTCCGAGGATTTAAACGCTCTGTTTGGGTCCTCTGTCGCTCTTACGCAACTCCTTTTATAAGCATTAAAAAGAGCAATGGTGTTTTGAATTTTTTGTACTGGCCAAAAAAATCTTATTTAGGACAACGTTGGTTTTTAACTAAGAGTAAGGATAATTTTACTTGAGATAAATATTCTATTAGTGCGGAGGCTTAGCAATATAATTGTGCACTTTGTGATACAAGCATGAAATTTTTATCATAGTTGGTTCCATGTAAAAACATGATTTTAAGAGATTGGGCCACTTGATATGTTCGCCCCTTTAGGTGGGCGGGGCAATTTTGGTAGGAAAATTACTTAAAATGGAAAAAAAAAATATTAAAAAAAAAACGACAGTACCTACAAAATTTTGTTATAGCTTTTCTTAAAGCTAATACTTCATTCTCTTATATTGTATTTAAATAAAGTTTTTTCAATGGTAATTTTTCGAAAAAAATATTTTCAAAGTCAAAATTAAAAAAAAAAAGTTGAATTTTTTTTCAAAATTTTACGTAATTAATTACTAATTTTATTTTAATTTTTTAATAGTATTATTAATTGGTGATAAAATGGTAGGGACTAGATGGTTGTTAGTTGTCTAGTTTTTGAGAATACATATTGAAAAATTACCAAAACCACTTTTTTATAATTTTTTGTTTATTGATCTTTAAGTACATGCAAACAGTCATCTTTGTTCTAAAAACACACTGGATTTTTATTTTAGGATTTTTTTTTATATTTCCTTTTAATTAAAAATATTTTTTAATTTAAAAATATATACCTATAGGTATGCGGTTACTAACGGTACTTTTGGTATAACAAAAATATCTCAGTTAAGAAACTCTGGAGCATTCTCCCTCGCATATGCAAAGATTCATGCATGGTAATTCTTCTTGGATTGACAGCCGCTCTGGCATCCCTTCTTGCAACCACAACGAATTAGCTCCACACATGCCTAAGCTGCATCAGGGATTTTAATCCACTCCGGAACATAAAAGCCACTCCAACCCCAACTAGTACAGGAGGTAGTACAGGACTTGGAATACGTACCTGCCCCCAGATGAAGCAGCCCTGATATATGGCTCGCTTCACGTGTTGCTTGAGTGCATCTAATGTGGGTGGAATCCTTTGTACTAAGCTTGTTCTTGTACAAAGCTTCTTTCTTGTTTTGATGATGCTAGTGATGCGTGCATCGTTTCCTCAGGTATAATTTTCGGGGTGCAGCTCAAATTCTTTAGGGCTTCTGTTAACTCGGGCATCGAACTCCAAGTTATGGAGTACTTAGAGTTCCATGCCACATCACTTTACCATGTCCAGGACACAACTATGGAGTTGGCTCAAAGATGGAGTGTGGTGTTGGTGCAGTGATTTTGTCTGAGTCTCTAAATGTCTCTAGGTCCTTTCGGCTACCTGTCTTTGTTAGTGTTTTCTAGCTGAATAACTAGCAATCGGGGAAGCATGCAAGTTACTAAAGGAAGATCCAAACCAGAACCGTAATGCAGCTATTATTATAGACAGTCAGGCGGGTGTTAAAGCCATTAATTCAGCTAAATCATCTTCCAAATTGGTCCAGCAATGCCCGGATGAGCTTGCAAGTCTGAACACTGACCTCGGTGTCACTGTTACCTGGGTTCCAGGTCACAGTGGCATTAAGGGCAATGAACGGGCTGACGAGCTGGACAGACAAGCATTATCCCTTCATGTCTCACTTGCGGAAAGAGTCTACATTCCGCTAGGAGTTATGAAAGACAATATTCTCTAAATTTTTCTTAATGAATCAAATCGCAGGTGGAACAGTTTATCAAACTGTATTATTTCTAGAAAGATTTGGCCCACCTATGATAAAGCCCGAACAATTGGACTAATACACAGACCCAGGCAAGACATATGCAGGGTCATTGCAACCTGAAGCGGACACTGGGCAATAGGAGAGCATGCAGCGAAGCTGGGCTTACCTCACAATACTCACTGTCGGAGCTGTGGGGACCAGCAGGAAAAGGAAATAGCAGTTTATTTCCTCTGCAAATGCCCTACTGTGGCCAAAGATAAAACACAATCATTCGGAAGGGCATTTTTTGACGACATTAACGAACATTCGGAAAAGAAGATCAAAGACTAGATTTCTTTCCTCAGCGGGACGGAATGGCTCAAGGAAAAATTTCGGCTACCTTTGCATCACACCTTCCGTCGATTCCCTATGATCACATGAAAGCGGACTAGGGTTCTGGCTGGGGTTCATGATGCACAGCGGATTGATGATCATTCGATGAGATCAGTGGATGCTCCAGTGTCAGCCAACAAACTGTTGGGCAAACTGTGAATGGGGCGGGTGCTAGTCTGATAGAGTGAGTGATCCGCTTTCTGATGATTGTGTTAAAAGCTGCCCAGTCATTCCACAAACAACAAAATCCTTTCAATCCTATTCGACCAACCAAAATGGGCGATATCCCGAGGATATGCCCACAATCTCCCATTTCAAATATATTCACAGATTCTAACGGGTTATGGTATCAAAACGGCGCACTTAAGCGCTAATTGGGCTATGGCCTAGGCTGCCCGTGGCCGCCATTTCTAGCTACCTATGTTATGTACCTAGATATGTATATACATACATATTGTAAAAACAAAATTAAAATACGTTTTTGTCGACTGACTTTTTCTTTCACACAAAAAAACACAAAATAAATCTATTGAAAAAACGGTGTAAAATAAGGGAGATGGTGTAAGGCTCCTGGGGAATCTGTTTTATGCTATTGATTGAAATGAACAACCAAAAAAAGAAAAATCCAGTGTGTTTTTAGATCCAAGATGACGTTTTGCATGCACTTAAAGATCAACAAAAAAAAATGTTTAAATGTGGTTTTAGTAATTTTTAATTATCTCAAAAACTAGACAATTTACAACCATCTAGTTCCTACCATTTTATCACCAATTCATAATACTATTAAAAAATTAAATAAAATTAGTAATTAATTACGTAAAATTATGAAAAAAAAAATTCAACTTTTTTTTAAATTTTGACTTTGAAAACTTTATTTAAATACAATATAAGGGTATGAATTATTAGCTTTAAATAAAGCTATAACAAAATTTTGTAGGTACTGTCGTTTTTTTTTTAATATTTTTTTTTCCATTTTAAGTAATTTTCCTACCAAAATTGCCCCGCCCACCTAAAGGGGCGAACATATCAAGTGGCACAATCTCTTAAAATCATGTTTTTGCAAGGAACCAACTATGATAAAAATTTCATGCTTGCATCACAAAGTGCACAATTAGTCTTTATATGGGTGCTATGCCGCTCCACTATATACTGTTTAAAAGGTGAAATGTATCCGTCTCTTTTAAACTCACTTGGCGGAAAATATTTTCATATTTTTTTTTTTAAATCTATGCAGTAATTCATTTGTTTAATTTAGAAATTAAAACAAAAGTACGTATACGCCAGAGTGTACGTAATCTGGAATTTCAATTTAGAAATGCATGTTATCATAATTAAAGCAGAACAAAATTTGCGTTAACTAAAAACAAAAGCAGACTAACGTGTGCTTTTCTAAAATTTTTAAAATTCTCATGAATGCTATATAAATTGGTAAAAAGACAATCCATAACGTATTTATGAAATTGATGTTTTTTTTTTACTCCACGCGCGCAAAAGGGGTTATGGCTACCCTTAAAATGTTTTTAACACAGCACGAGCAATTAGGTAAGTAGGAGAGGATTTAGAAGGAGATACCGATGAACATTGGTTTTGAACGTTTGCACATCGAAATGGAAGGGGAAAGTCGAGTCAGGTAAAGCATTCCACATTCGTGTGGTGCGACTGAAGAAAGAATCTCTGTACATTACAGTACCTCCGAAGTTGGGCTCGAGGGTGAACTGATGGACCTTCCTAGAAGCGCGAGTATGACGGTTGAATTTTGAATTTGAATTTGAATTTTAAGGGGAGGAATGCAACTGGCTATTTCACTAGAACACTGATTATAATAATAGCGACAAAATAGAGAAAGACACGAAACATTACGGCGGTGTTCGAAAGATGTAATTGTTTCTGTTATAGATCTTTCGCCTATCATTTTTGAAGCCCTCTTTTAAATTCTGTCCAACAAACTCAAGTGAGTTTTTGGAGCTCCTGCCCAAACATGACAATTGTACTCAAGTTTTGGACGAATAAATGCTTTGTAGATCACAGCCAGATCAGAAGGGGAAAAAAACTTCTTGCATCTACGGAGAAAACCTAAACACTTAGCAGCGTTTTTGGCGACATCAAATATGTGGTCATTCCACAAAAGGTGGTCTGTGACACACATACCGAGAACTGAGAGCTGTTCGGTTTCCTCAATGCAAGTGCCGCCCATGGATAGCGGCATTGGGGGTGGGTTTCGCTTTAACGACAGGAGACAACATTGAGTTTTAGAAGCATTAAATTCTACGCGGTTTTTGATTCCCCATTGGACAATGCTGTCGAGATCAGAATTTAATGAGCTCATCATACGCTGCCGTTCAAGTTCCACATCCGAAGGACATGGATGAGAATCTGTAAACGGATATGAGAAGCTGAGGGTACTATCGTCAGCAAAACAGTTTAATGGATTAGAAGTTTCAGACAAAAGATCATTTATAAAAATAAGGAAGAGAGTCGGAGACAAAACGGAGCCCTGGGGCACACCAGCATTTATTTTGTGGATTTCAGACTTGAAACCGTCCAATACGACTTGTATTGAACGTTCCGAAAGGTAATTTCTAATCCAACGCAGAAGAGGTTCATCGAAACCAAATGCGCGCATTTTCGATAAGCGAGCTTGGTGCCAAACTCTATCAAACGCTTTTGAAATATCAAGTGCAATAATCTTACTTTCTCCAAACGATGTAAGGATTTGTTCCACTGTTCGGTGAGATATACCATCAGATCACCAGTGGACCTATTGCTACGAAAGCCTTACTGCCGGTCATTAAGAACCTTTCGTTCCTCGAGATATTTCTATGTAGGTTTTAATATCCATAGTTGGTATTTTCAATGAAAATAATATAAAAGGTGAAGTCAGACCATTCAAAATTTTGTCGCAAAAATTAGACTTACTAACAAATGTTTTTCCTATTAAAAGATGAGTCCGACATTATTAAGATCAACGAAAACATGTACATAATATGTACGTTGTATAAACTTATTCCTAGTTCATAGTATACACGTACACTAGTATTTGTTTTGTATTTTTGTAAATTTTGGGATATATTTTTTTAAGACACACCCGAGTCTTCAAATTGTATAGGTGCCTGTCTTATTACATTGAAGTAATCGGGATTTTCTACTATTAGATATGAACAGTAAATGGGTACCTGCAGATATCGGAACAAGTTGTAAATATAGGGACTTCCTTGTAGCCCTACTAGCAGCTATCAAATGGGGATCGATCATGTAGAGGAAGTGATAATAAAGCAAGACAAAAATTTATTTGTCAATAAAGAACCAGTTTCACTACATTTTGCATTCCAAATTTGTTTTACACACACATTTTTTCTATAAACAAACGAATTAAAGAAATATGTATTGTTTGTACATTTGACTATTTTTAAACTTTTTCGTGAATATTTTATTTAAATTAATAAAGGTTTTCCTAGGTACTTCATACCTTCAAAAGATACAAATAGTTTACATATTTTACTTCATATTGTAGGCAGATATTTTATATACGTACAAATTAAGACAGAATCCTTTTAAACATTTAATAAGGTTAAATATTGGAACAAAAAAATTACTGTCGGTGCCAAAAGCTCTTTCTACTTGTACTTTTCAATTTAAAGCAACTTTTTATTAGTTTATGAAAGTTTCCTAATTTGTTCAAAAAAAAAAAAAAAAAATTAAGTAGGTAATTTCACTTTTGCATCCATCGTCCTTCGGCAGATTGTCTTCAAACTACACATAAAATGGAAAACAAACTTTAAGTACTGGTATAGTATGTATGCATGTATAGTAAAGGGTCCGCCACCTAACGTTTTTTTTTTTCAACTAGCTTATTTCGTGAATGGTAACACTTAGCTCATGTCTGATTTGACATATAATAAGTTTTATCCTTCCGCTGAACAAATATGGTTGTGTATACACTTGAACAACGCTGGGAAATATTGCGACATTAATTTGCCGATTTTGCCAAAAAAAAAATCATCTTTTCAGATGAAGCTCATTTTGATCTTGGCGGGTATGTAAACAAGAAAAATTGTCGCATTTGGGGCACAGAAAACCCGCACGCATACATTGAAAAGCCGATACACCCAAAACGAGTCACTGTTTGGTGCGGATTTTGGTCCAAAGGCATAATTGGGCCATTTTTCTTCAACTGAGCAAGGAGAGGCCGTTACAGTCAATGGCGATCGTTATTGGGCCATGTTGAACGAATTTTTGTTCACCAAAAATTGAAGAGGAGGATATTGGCAACATTTGGTTTCAACAAGACGGCGCTACGTGCCACACAGCCGAAGCTACAATCGATGTTGATGATGCATTTTCAAGTTATTCGGCGGACCCTTTATATGTACATACGTGTATACGTATTTTCTTGCAGAAGAAAAAAAAATAATCTCAAAATTCAAAACTTCTTCCTAACATTCCCCGAAAATGCCTTTCCAAAAACATTTTATCTATAAGTTTTATAATCCCGATGCTCCTTAGGAACATAATAATCATCTTCAAGGAAGGTAGGTATGAAAGTTTTAGTTTTCGGGAGGAAAAATTCATTTTTTACATTGGTAGAAAGGATGGTATCTGCTCATAAATTCTCATCTAGATATTTTTACAAATTCTCTTGGATACTTCTATCAACTTCTATCAACTAATTCACTGCTATATAGGTAAAGAGGAACAAAACTAAAAGATAATAATGAAGGAATTATTTGCTGCAGGCAGAATTCCTGGATTCCAACGCAATTGAATCAATATTCATCAAAAAACCCCTACCTAGTCAATTTTTATTGTAGAAACCAAATTCATGATTCGGTCTTCTCTAATTTAAGGGAATTTGTGACGATAGCCCGAGAGCTGGTGAATATTTACTCAAAGTGTTTTATACCGCTCCAAATTTTGTGGCCATGTCATTTGTACCAGTGCAAACTACATGCCATCGGTCTGGCAGCGATGTCGCACCCCAACACCATTAAAATGTACTTTCAAAATGCAACAACAGTAATAATCTCTCCAAAGCAGCTTTATAACGCTCCAAATTTACATCACTAAAGCCTTGTACCTATACTAACTAAAATCCATCGGGCAGCGATACCGCCAGTAACGCCAGTAAAATAAATGCACTTTCAAAATGCATTTTTGTGGTGCTAGGTCCGCGGGCTCGCTGCCAGCCCAATGGTCTCTAGTCAGTATAGGTACAAGAAGTGGGTGTAATCGGGGTCATATTTTGCGCGTTCAGTCGAATTGACAAAAACGAGTATACCTAACTCTGAACCTCCGATCTAAAGCGAAATTTATTTTCAGATTTTCTTTTCAAATAAAGCGCGTTCTAGCGTTTTTTGTGATAAATTACAAAAACAAAATTTGACCGTCGCCTTTTTTCTTTGCTGATAAAGGGTTAAACGTACCCTTTAAGATAATTTAGCAGGCTCCCGAAACATTTTCTGCTGAAAACATTTACACTGTCTTTCGCCGAGTTCACATAGAAAATCGCATCGTGTTACCCCTTGAGCACAATGGGATGCAGCTGTAGCTAAAATAATCGCTGTAGTATAAGCTGTCAATAAAAACGCTCACTTATGTAGCAAAGGACGTTTACAATGATGTAGCGCATCATCACAGCTATTTTGAATTGTAAATTTATTCGAGACGTGTTCAACGCATATGCAATTTATATTTGAACTGAATTTGTATGATAACTGACTATACAAAAGTTACAAAACCAGAAAAAACTTCTCAAATGCATTGAACGTTCCCAAAAAAAAAGTGAAAAGTCAAAAAATTACATACGGGAAACCCATATGTCATTCCAAATGCAGCTTGTAGCGCTGCAAAAGTTAAAGTTGAGTCAACTTTCGCAGCAGACAATTTTCTTACTACAGCAACAGCTTCCCATTGTGTCGATGTATACCATTTTCGTATCTTTCAACTTTGACATAGTGCTACAAGCAACAGCTACAGCTACACTATTGTGTTCGGCCAGTTAATTTGGGGGCTGTTATTTATCGCAGTATAAATTAATTTTGACAAGGGAAAATTCGTTGCTGCACCGAATGATTCGCGTTGATTTGGAAGAACCTTAAATTTAAAAATGTTATTTTAAAGGTTTGTGATAAAATAATTTGGATTCCTCGGGATCCAAGGTATTTAATCTTAAGTGACTCATCTGATGATTAAATTTTCCGTAAACCTTAAAATTATTCATATATTTTGTTATACTCCTTAGATAGATTTACAAAATTCAAGATTTTTAACATCAAAGTTTCCATAGAAAGCTACATCACAACATTCCAGCCTCGTACCACCAATATACCTGACAGTTGTTGTCTTGTCCATACTCCCTGATATAAAAATGGAATGACAAATTCCACAAAAGCTTTAGTCTTACCTTATCCTTACGATTTCCCATCCTCTTCAATAGACATCGATTCGAAACAGGTGAAGTGGTGGAGCTCTGAGGTGGATAATTTTTAGCCAGTTGCGGATTAAGATTGTTAGAGGTCTGGGGCGGCAATGCTAAATAATCCTTTGTGTGATCAGTTTTTTTGTAGTCTTAATAACGCCAGCTTTTACGACAAAAACATCAATTACAGTTATTATATTTCAGGTGCGGGCTCAGAAAGTAAGAATATATCAAATAATGAATACAAAACAATATAAAATCTTTTACCCTGAGGTCACACGAGCCAGTAGTGGCAATTCATTTAAATTTTTTTACTAACACATACAAACCTGAGAAATTTTCTCGTGAACTGGCTTGCCTTTTTCGCCGTCGTCAATTGGGGAACCAGTAGAGAAGATAGTTGCCTCTTTCAGACTTGTACATAATTACATATACAGGGTGTCCAGTAAATAATGGATAACCGCTTAATGCCTCATAGTAGACTTTATGACCGTCCTGAAAACTAATAAAAAAAGTCTATCCCAACCACAAGAAAAGATATGTGCATTTTTTTTGTTCAGTGCATTATTTTTTGCGTTACTTTACGTTTTTAAATACCACGACTACAAGTGAATGAATTCTACCGTTTTTTCTTCGTAGCAATATTTAACATTGTTTGTGCCAACACATAAGAAGACAAGAATTATAATAACGGTTGGAATTCTTAGAGAACAAAATTTTTGAACTTTGATTTTCGATGCAAAATTTGAAAGAAAATAATTTTTGAAAAATTTAAATCATCTCTGGTAATAAAAAATGCATGAATACCTAAGTGGCCAACTATTCTTAAAATATGCCTGTCGAATGCGGATTTCAAAATAGTATAGTTTATTATTGTATCTCGAACCAATAGCAAGTTATTTCTAAAAATCTGCAATACTTGAGCCAATTTAGTAAAAACAAAAGTTTTCAAAATTAGCACAGTAAACGTGAAAAAATACTATGCGTTGAACATGGTAGATTTTTGATTGATTGTCTGTCTTAATAATGTTGTCCTAATGATAAATCCAAGCTTTTAACTTCTAGGGCCGAATGAAACATTACCAACAATATTAACAAAGTGCAAAAAAACGGCTACATTTTCGAGCTTGTTTTTAATTATACCTCTTCAATTTGTCTTTTAAAAAACCATCAAATATTTTGGTAGTGGTTATTAACAAATTAATTTTCTTATAAGAGGTGCATTAAATAAATCGAATACAGCAAGCCGATCAGCTTCTAAGAGGAGGTATGCAATCTTGTGGAAACCGCTGCATTACAAACATGCCAGAGATACAGGCAGATGGGCATAAGGTCTGGGGCCAATTTTATGGCCACCCCGTTCACCAGACCTAAATCAACTTGATTTTTTTATTGGGGCTGCATTAAGAAAATCATGTACCTACAGCAAGCCCATCAGGTCCTTAGAGGAGATGAGAAATCTTGGGGAGGCAGCTGCATTACAAGATTCTGAGCAAAAATTAACAATATTATTATAAGATTTTCATTTATTCGGAGGTGCAGAACCTGTATTAGAATGAGTGGAAAACAGTTTGAGCATTTGCTTTAAATTAAAAAAAAATATCTATTTTTGTTTTTGTTTTCTAACTAAGTGATCAAGTGATTGAAAGTTGGCTCAAAACTCAAAAGACTATTTGTTTGAAGAAAATAACAAATAAACTTAAAGCAACTGCGAAAATATTTTATGATTTTGTTAGGGCCCATTAGACCAGGTATAATTCAAAACAAGCTTGAAATGCAGCCGTTTTTTGCACTTTGTTGGCATTTTTGGTAATGTTGAAATCGGCCCTAGAAGTTAATAGCTTGGATTTATCACTTAGATAATATCATAAAAACAGGCAATCAATCGAAAATCTACCATGTTGGACGCCAGATATTATTTTCACGTTTAATTTGCTAATTTTTAAAACATTTGTTTTTGCTAAATTGACTCTCTTGTTGCTGATTTGTACCAATAACTTCCTATTGGTTCAAGATGCAATAATAAATTATACCATTTTGAAATCCGCATTTAACGCGCATATTTTTAAAATAGTTAGCCACTTAGGTATTCATGCATTTTTTCACACCAGAGATGATTTCACTTTTTCAAAAATTATTTTCTTCCCCATTTTGCATCGAAAATCAAAGTTCAATAATTTTTTTCTCTAAGAATTCCAACAGTTATTATAATTTATTTTTCTTATTTTTTGGCTCAAACAATGTTAAATATTGCTACGAAATGGTAGAATTCATTCACTTATAGTCGTGGTATTCAAAAACGTAAAGTAACGCAAAAAATAATGCACTGAACAAAAAATTCACTTATCTTTTCTTGGGGTTGGGATAGACTTTTTTTATTAGTTTTTTAGGACGGTCATAAAGTCGACTATGAGGCATTCAGCGGTTATCCATTATTTACTGGACACCCTGTATAAAGCGATGAAGATAGCTTTTCGTTGAAATGTTTGTAATTAAATATTCTTTCTAATACAACTTTTAATGAGAGGAGGGACCAAGAAATTAAACATTTCCAAAACAGGCAACTGTCAAATATGGTTGAAGGATGGCTATGATTTATGATGCATTATGCAAAATCTCTTAAAAATCCTATTTTTTTGAGAGTATATTTTTGGCTTGTGAAAAATGAAAGTTTTGAGGATTTCGGGTGACATTGGGAACATTCTGTTAAAGATTTTTCATGCCATAGACTGTCAAATTAAGTTTAAAGATTGCTAAGGAGATGATGCATTGAAAAAACTTAAGGAAAACGCGATTTTAGCGCTTTTGAGTGAAACTTGGAACGAAATATTCCTCGTATGACGTAATTAAGTTTCTAACCTATCTGCCAACGTATTAACTGCTAAGTTCCATTAAAGGATAGCTACGATGATGATGGATTAAAAAACCTCAACAAAATCCATTTTTTTTAATTATTTAAAAACAAATCGAACATTTTTGAATAAGATGAATGTCAATGTTACTTTGACAAGACAGAAAAGTCTGTCAACGCATTGGCAGTATTATGCGTTGACCATCGCAAAATTAACGCGTTAAAGTAGGAAAAAATCGAAGTCCGATGCCAAAGCAAATTCAATAAAAACGTGTATTTATAGAATCCTAGATAGGCTATCCCAGTAAAAGCTGGACGTGGCCAGTAAGATACTTGAAAGCCACCCTCGTCACAGCATATTCACGTAGGTATAGGAATTTGACAGTCAAAGTATGTAGTCAATTTGCTTGCCAGTACTGTCTCGTGTGGCCTCAGGGTTATTTAATACTAGCGACCACCCCAGCTTTGTACGGGAAACACTTTTTACTTTTACCCTGTTTACAAGCCGTATCGATAGCTCGATTTGAATTACGTTCGGATTTTAGACCCGAGTTTTGCGTCACTTCAGTCGAGAGCCCCATTTGAAGTTGAGTTGATATGGTGCTGAGATTACCTACTGTAGAAGGAATGGCATCAATATATGTATATTTCACACAAAAACATTCAAAATTGTATGAATTTTAGTACATATGTACTTCGCATAGCTATCAAACCAAATAAACAATTTTACTCGCGCATGTGCAAAAACACTCTCTTCAACACATCCATCAGACCGACTCTTCGAACCTGGACCACTAATCGTCGATAAATTTGGCCGAGAAACGGTGAAAAATGGAACAAAATTTATACGATTTGTTTCAATTCCCATCGTTTCTCGCCAATTTTGATCGACGCGATAGTTAGGCGCCAGTTATAGCTTTCATTGAAATCCATCATTGAAACACAAATCAGTGAAATGGTGGAATGTTTTTTGACAAGTCGGTTATAGCTAAATTGAAATTTTCTTTCATTGAAAATTTCATTCCCCATACAAAAAACAACTTTGAGGTTAAAGTCGATCATTGAACGAAAAACTGACAGACGAGATCAGGAAGAGAAAGGAACTCATTACATTGGAACGATTGTGTTCCACTTTTGGGAACAAAATATCAGCTGTTCATTGAAAACGATTTTCATCATTCAAAAACAAAAAATGATTTTATATGAAAGTTGTAAGGAAAACTAAACATTTTTTTGACTAAAAAAATTATATAACTGACAACCATCATTTTGGTAACAAAACGCCATCAGTTTTATTTGCTTAAGTGCATCAAAATTGAAAGACAAAATTTTCAATGATGGTTTTCAATGAAAGCTATAACTGGCGCCTTAGTAGCCAGTTATAGCGATCATTAAAAACCATCAGTATAAATTGAAACAGTTGAAAACTGGAATTTTTTACGTACGGGCGGTTATAGCAATCAGTAAAATTATATCAGTAAATTAATGTCAAACCGATAGCCGCAATCTTTTATTTATTTTTAATGATGCAAAATGCTTCAGTAATTTTTTTACTGATGAATGGAACAGTAACAAAATGGAACATAGAAAACTGAAACGAATTTCCATCAGTAAAATAAATAAATGCTTTTATTACAAAAAATATTCTTCCTTGGGATTATTTTTTGTCAGAAAAAAATATTTTAATCGATTTGCCATCGACTAGTATCATTTTTATGTTTCTAATCTTTTTATAACACATGAAATTATCCAAAAGAAAATTTTTATTTATGGTTTTTAATGATCGCTATAACTGGCCCCTTACAGAACAGGAGTCCAGAGGTTTTATATCAACAATTTCGACTCGACTTCGCTACTGAATTGGAATCGAGTCGGTTGAAGCTCATTTCAACTCAATGCAGGTATACAAAGGGGCCTAGCGAGCCTGAAGCTCGCTCGAATACCTCATGTAAACGGGGTATTTGGATTTAAAATTAGGTTAATCGGAAGATTGCCTAAAAATTTCACTAAAATCGTTCACGTGCGCCGTTTTGGAGTCGATAAAGAACATTATGTGCCTGTACATACATACCTTAATGTACCTGTATCGAATTTTTGAGAAAAGGCAGTTTGGACAGTATAATTCATTTTACAAAATGTTGAGTTCGAGAATACATTTATCAAAAACTTTTTATATTATTATATTTACCACCCACCCCTACCTTAGCCCACTAGTGATTCCAGCACATTTTCAGTAGGCCCTATAATCTGTTCAACAAAAATTGTCAGTACAGGGAAGATAAACGTTTGTATCTCTGGCTGGTTGCATTAAATTGCATTTACCTTATTTCAAGTAAAAGCTCTCATAGGGTTTCCGCACTTAGCATTATATCTCACCTTAATTAATTCTGTTCTCAAAAGCTTGAAAACAGAAAGCCATTTTATAAAAACCCCTGAAAAAGCTCTTTTGTATTGCTTTCAATGGGTAAGGGTAACTCTGTTGGAAGAATATATATTTTATTAAGCTCACACAGCCAGAGTAGAAACGATTAATATGATCAGTGTGCTTTGCTTTCGGTATGCAATGAAGACGGTCATGATGGAGTGTACGATATTTTGCAGGGCATTACAACCACAATTCCTGTACGTTGTTCAGTGGGTTAGAATCTTTTTTATTGGCACTTTTCTCAATTGAGTGTCGTGACTCGTGAGAGTATACACAGGTACCATTGTTTTGAAAAAAACTCGACCATATTGACAATTTTTGTTGAACAGAGTATAGTCCTTTTAAGCTCCTCACATTCTTTTTTTCCAGAGCTGCCACCCAAATATACAGGGTGTCCCATAAAGGACGATCCAAACTGAATATGGTGATAGGCCAGGTCATGACCTTTCAGAATTTGGTAACTTGTTCATACCGAATCATAACGGTTTTCGAGTAACGGCTATTTTTCGAAATTTTAAAAAAACTTTACTTTGAACCAGTTTTTTGCTCACCCTGTCCATAATTGATTTTCGTTTTTTACAATTTTTGCACTAAAACTTTGGCTAATAGTTTGACTTATTTCACTGAATAAAAAAATTTTCATTTACATCACCATTTGTCTAAAAACTAAAAGATAAACTTGAACTTTGACCAAACTTAATTTTTGACCTCAATCTTCTTAAGAGCTCCATGAATAAAATTCGTATGACACAATACGGGCTTTATCTTCCAAAAATATCCCGTTTTTCTGTAGTTTTTAAAAAGGTATAAAACTTGCTGAAGGAGATAGACACAACTTTGTATGAAATTTGGCCTCATCAAAAATGGCCAACGAGCTTAACTAATGAAGTTAGCTATCTAGTTATTATATAAAATTCAATGGTTACTCAACAAAACCAGGGCCCTATTTCATAAAAATTGACAGGTGAAAATTCTACATATTTGTCACACTTGTCTGAAAAATGTGTATTTCATAAAATATTGACAGGTAACAAATTTGTCAGAAAAAATACATTGACAATTTTGTCGTTGTCATACTCACGATACATATATTACAGGTAATATCATTAGCGTATTCATTTTTGTTTAGTTCTGCGCATGTTGTCAAAATCAATTTCAAATCTTCACTAAAAATTTGGTTTTGTTTACTGTGTACTTACACAAAGGCCTGCCATCTTGAAATTTGACAAGGTGGGCCTGATAATACCTTAGATATTGTGTTCTATGGTCATACTCACAGTACACCATATCTAAGGTATTATCAGGCGCAGCTTTCCTAGCACTCTTTCAATTTTAAAATGTCACAGTTTGCAAAATCGTCTTTTAAGCCTAGTACGCTGCTGATGCGAAACGAAATTTTCCTGTGGTCTCCAGAAAGACAACAAATACTTACGAAAACACACCGGAAAAATATTCATGGAGAGTTTCACAAATTGCAAATAAATAAAACAAAATTTAATGAAAAAAATCAAACAGCAGCCATGCTGTAATGAAAGTAACAACAAATAAAAACACGAACAAACCCAAATGTCATTTTTCCGCACACAATTAACTGTCCGGTCAATTAATTCTGTGCGAAAAAAGAGTGGAGACTTGTCAAAGCGATCTGGTATAATCATCAACGACGAAATTTTTCGTTTATGATTTCGTCATGTCATTTTTGTATGGGATTTTTCGTTTCACATCAGCAGCGTACTAGGCTTTATTATTAAAAAGTGAAGCGCTGGCGACGTATTTAGGCTCTCCCAAACTAAATCGTTTATCATTTTATGTCTTTTCACTGTCAACACTTAACCGTAACTGAGTTTCCTGTCGCAATTGTCAATTAAATACTGACAAATATATATGTAAATTGTATTTTTTTTTCATTTCATAAAAGAATTGTCAGTACAAATTTGTCGGAAAATTCCTGACAATTATGAAAAAACACTTGATAATTCATTGTCATGACAATTTTTTTATGAAACGTCAATTTTCGGGTATTTTCCGACTGAATGGGATATAAATAAAAATAGAATAGATATAGAATCGTTTGAAGTTGTAGCTTGTGCAATGGGTGATATCGTCTAACTCAATTGCGTTTCAGAAGCAAGAGTCCTTATTGGACGTTGTCTAGGAACCGAAAAACTGTTCCTTTTTTTGACAACACTTGGGGATGTCAAGAAAACTTGGGTTAACCCTGGGAAAAGTTCAAACGAAACTTGTATCGGGCTAGACTTATTAGTACAAGAGCCGACAGCAAATTTTGGGAGTGGATGTATAACCAAAATCTAAGTATGACGGTTTAAAGGAGCATATTTTGTGATATCGAAATCAAAAGTCTGACAGGTTTTTGTCTCAGCCTTTGGTGGGGTATTGAAAATAGAGATTTTCTAAATTTCTTTTCAAGGGTTTCATCACTTCAATTATTTTTTTTTTAAAACACATCATGATGCTCTGCCATTTTCCCTAAGTGCAAAGACCTTAATCTTGGTGATCCGATTAATAGAACTCAAGATATAAGCATTTAAAGCGAACCTTAATCGTCTTCTCTTGGAGACTTTGTTTTGTTGATTTTCTGCGTTTCATAATTCTCCAAGAAAAAACAGATGAGGTTCGATTAAAAACCTTATATCTTGAGTTCTATTGGTCGGATCACAAAGATTGAAGTGTTTGGACTTAGGGAAAATGACAAAGCATCAAAATGTATTTTTAAAAAAATAATTGAAAGGATAATACCCCTGATCAGAAATTTGTAAAATCTCTATTTTCAACATCCCGCCCCCGCTTAAGGCTGAGAAAAAAACATGCCAGACTTTTGATTTCGATATCACAAAATATACCCCTTTAAACCCTCATACTCAGATTTTGGTTATACATCCACTTCCAAAATTTGCTATCGGCTCTTAGACTATAATTAAGTAATGTATGTAATTTTCGATCGGACTTTGGAACAGTTTTACTCCTTTTTGATTCCAATCGAATTATTTTCTGCTGACGATGCTATCTTTGCAAAAAGTTTAGTGTGTGTGAGTGTACAGAATTAGCACTGTACAGTTAACAAAACTTTGATTTGTGATTAAAAGATGACAGCACTGTAAATAAGGTATTGAAAATATTTGAAGCGAGTACAATAATTATTATTACCTACGGCTACCACTGGAAAATTACTGTTCTGTGCCCTGTGCATCAAGAAAATTTAATGTTCACTTTAATTCCTTCCGGAAGGTCGTCAACGCAAAATCAGATTGTGTTTTTTTCATGTACAATTGTACATGCATATATCCATATCTATGTATACATAGGAAGGTAAATGAAATAATGGTTGTGTTTGATGAATTCAATGAAACTGTCTGCTTTAATATAGACAATCTTAAAGGCAACCACCCCAAAGTGTACACGTGCGTTCTGTTACATAAATCGTGGGTTCAACGTTGAACATGAACTGTCGATGGGTGAGTTTCAGCATCCTCCCGGCTGAATTCCCTTATTATTTTTCGTTCCCCATAAAAAGGGATTGCTAGGGAGATCTAGGATTTTTTTTTTTTAGAAATTGGTTTGTTATGTAGGTGTTTTAATATGGTCGGTCGAAAATTTATAAGAACACGACGACCCAATAAGAGTAAATAGGTATTCGTGAAATATGAGCGTAAGAGGGGTTTAAGCGGACTTAAGTTATAAAACCCTGGTGTCCTGGGTTTTCGTTATTTGTTATCATGGGTTGTTATGACGTGCAGCACTTATTCCTTTTGAATATTAAAACGTGTCTTGGGAGTGTATCCGCTCGAAGAATGAAATTTAACAGGCGAAATTACATAAATGAATTTTCAATAACGAAGATGAATAAATTTAAAAATTGAAATTAAAAGAATTTACCTACATTCATTTTAAGCGAAACTTGAAACATTATTATACCTAACAGTGAATTTGCATTCAACGGTCAACGCCCTTCGAACTGCTTAAAAATAAGCTCCGAATGTCCGAAGTATGCTCTCCGGCACGTTGGTGAAGTTAAAATAACGATGACGTTCTTGAACTGGTAGGTTTAAGTAGGTGTACCTACATTTACGCAAGATAGGTACAAACTCGTCATAATTGCTTGTCACTGACCTAATCGTGAAAACGATTCAAAACCTGCCATTACTTTAGACATTGCAATAGAAACAAATGCAAAAAAAAAAAAAAATAAATCGGGTGGCACAACGGCTCATGAAGAACCAGGGCCTAGTGACTAACAACTCGCAACCATTCCTGTGTGCGCCTATCGACAGGAATAGAAGGGACCTACAATTTTAGGCCGAATCCGAACGGCTAGACGAGAAGAACTTATTCGTGACAAGTGATACTCTTTGAGGATTTGTCAATTCCTCGCAGGAGGCAGTAGCCCTGAAAAAAACTTTTTTAGTTTTTAGGTGGACGAGGCTGGGAAGCGAACCCAGACCTCCAGCGTGACAGTTGAACGCACTAACCATTACGCTACGGGCTACTACAGAAACAAATGCAAGTGACCTTTAATTGTGTTTTGGATTTAGAGTTTTTAGAATTTTTATTATTTAAAAACATAATTTGGACAGAGATTACCAAAGATAAATGTACAAAAACTCTTAATTCCAAAACCCTAGAAAAACCATACCGAAAATTCAGACACCCAAAAACCCATAAGCCACAACTCAAAGCAGGGATGAAAAATCGTCTTTCAGCAATGTATCGAATGTTAAAAAAAGTGTATCGAATTGTACTTTTTGATTTTTTTTTCAACAATTCAATGTTTATGAAGAATAATAAATAAACAGGAGCAATGTTGTTCCTAGCGTGTTTGGAGTGGAAACCAGCTAAGTACACTTAATTCTACAAAATTTAGTATAAAGGTCCATTTTGGATCCCGAAAATCCCGTGATTGAAATGCTCCAATCTTGAATAGTCGCATACATTTTTTCCTGCTTGCATTTTTTATACTTTCTTGCCTTCAACAACCAACCAACAAACAAATTGAACGTGGAAATCAAAAACACTATAAATAAATATGTAAATCTTTTGTTATTGTTTTACCCCCCTAAAACCCATTTGATAATATTATTGTTCTAATTCAAAAATAAATTCTGATTCAAAATGTGATTTACCAACACTATCTTTCTGGTAAAATGTATCTTCTTGTTTATTTATTTATTTTTTAATACTTTAATACCTTCCTACTCAACTAAAATTTTTATTTTTATTTTTCTGTTTTTTTTTTTTTTTTAAACAGTTTTTATGAATTAGTTTTTAAAATGTTAAATATTAAAGTTATGTTTTTAAGAGTTTTTATGAATAGGTACCTAAGTATTTTTGGAAGTAAAAGATTTTGCAAATCCCGGGGTTCAAATTTTTATATCCCGGGATTGAACAAATATCCCGGGATTGCAATCTCTAATTCCACCATAATGCTAGTGTTTCGTGTAAAAAAGAAACTATAAAGAAGGTAGGTGTAGTGAAAATTTATTATACAAATTAACTAGGTAGGTAGAGGTAGAAAAGTAATACGTTTTATTAATTTAAGCTGCATTGTATACAATCGACACAATAAGGATACTTTAGAAATTGGATAAAATCGAATGTATATGTTTAAGTAAATAGCTATTATCGACTTTCGCAAGCGTGACTTGTTTAATATATATTATATTAAGGTTTTGTAAAATACTTGTTCCTAACTACTGTACTATTTTGTCAAGAGCTTTAGAAGTTTATCAAATTCTATCGTAGTAACGATTTCATTATTTGTATTAGTCACAATACTTTTCTCGTTTAATAAACATCGTTTTAAAATAATTATCAGTCTCGACTAGTTATTTCGGTAGATACTTTTACAGCGTTAACAAATAACTTCAATAGGTTATGGGCCCAGTTATACGTACAAAAGTATAATTAAAAAAAAAAAGAAATAACTGCAATATTTTGTTTGTGCGAGGATCATAGCATATCAAAGAAGACGCTATTACGTTGAATCGATTTCGTAATCAGTATTTGCAATTGAAAATATTTTTCGGATAATTGCTGGTTATACTTCGAGAAGATTCGATAAAAACGATAAGGCGTATAATTGCAAAATAGACGAGATAGAAAAGGATATATCAACAATTGAAAAGTTCATCAACCCACCACAATGGATGATGTGGAAATTCCAAGTTCGTGTGAATTTAATGGCTTTGGAACTTTATGGCTAAGTCGATGGAACATTGGAAAGGCCAGATGAAGCAATCCAACTAGCAGCATGGTCGAAAAAGGATGCTAAGGCTCAGAAAGTCATTGTGAACTCATGTAGTTCTAAGGTTCGCATTCATATATGTAATTATTCAACATCAAAGGAAATGTGGGACAAGTTACATTCGATTTACGAGCAGACAAACGATTCAGCCAAGCCTATTTTAGAAGAGCAGTATTATCTCTATCAGAAAAACCCAGCCCATGATATTGCCACGCACATTTCTACACCCTAGACAATAGTATGTTCATGACGAAAATACTAATGACATTGCCATCGGAGTACAGACATTTTTCTACAGCATGGGACTCAACGGCTAAGGACCATCAAACCATTATTAATTTGACGAATCGGCTCTTGGTTGAAGAAAGTCGACTTGGAGTTGATAATATGCATTTAGGCGAAGTTGGAACAAGTGAAGCTTTACTGGCGGAGCGGAACACTAGTTTGATAAAGAAGCAAAGTCTACCAAGTTTCAAGAAGGACAAACTGAAACGACCAGGAAAATGTTTCAAATGTGGATGAACTGGACACTGGAAACGTGATTGTAAGGTACAGACACAGACACGATCAGACGGGGACAAAGCATTTTTCAGCAACATTGTTCAATCTCTGGGAACGTGTGATGCATGGTTCGTTGACTCAGGTGCTACAAATGACATGTGTAGGCGTCGTGATTGGTTTATGACATTTACAAAATTGGATAAACCAGTTAATGTTGTTCTTGGTGATGGAAAACTGATGCATGCTATTGGACGAGGTGATTTGAAGGTTCTGTCATACAGTGGAGCTGAGTGGATAGAAAAAACAATACAGAATGTTTTGTATGCACCAAATTTGTATGCAAGTTTATTTTCTTCAACTAAAGCCATGAACAATGGTCACACAAGCTGGTCCGACAAAGATTCATTTAAGCTGTTGGATGGCGAAAGTGTTGTTGCAGTGGAAGCAAGAAAAGGCGGTATGTTTCAAATGCTTTTCAAGATTATTGAGCCAACGTCCGACAAATCAATGGTGGCTGTGAAAAGTGATACGTTGCGCATTTGGCATGAACGTCCAGGCCATCAAAACCTGCCTCATGTTAGAAATTTTTTGAAAAAGAATGGTATTCGATTTGTCGATGAAAACTTTGACTGTGATGGTTGTGCATTTGGGAAGCAACATCGGCTCAGCTCCAACTCACGGCCAGACAGATCTTTGAAGTGCGGTGAAGTCATCCATGCGGATGTTTGCGGACCAATGGAGGAAGATTCACTTGGAAGCTCAAGGTATTTTGTACTTTTTAAGGACGTTTCTCAAAGTATCGTTTTGTATACTTTCTCAAAATCAAATCGGAGGCTTTTGAAAATTTCAAAATAGTCTTGAAGATAGCTGAAAATCAATGCGGTCATCCAATTAAGATTTTTCAAACGGATAATGGTCTGGAATTTGTGAACAGTTCTTCCAAGCAGTTTTTAGAAGAAAATGGGATTCATCATCGCCGGTCAGTTGCCTACACTCCTGAACAAAATGGATGTATCGAACGTGAAAACCGAACCATCATGGAATCAGCTCGGTCAATGATTCACGCCAAAAGACTTAATCCTCAGCTTTGGGCGGAGGCAGTTCAAACAGCTGTATTTGTTTTGAATCGTACAGGAACCAGTACTGTAAAAGACAAAACGCCATATGAACTGTGGAACAACAAGCGAGCACAATTTGATCATTTTCGCATCTTCGGTTCAGAGGTTTACGTTCACATCCCAAAGCAAAAACGGAGAAAATTAGATCCGAAGTCAAGAAAACGTATATTTGTTGGATATGATGAAAGTCAAAAAGGAATTCGTGTCGTTGATGAATCGAATTGCGTCTCAGTGGTACGTGATGTAAGGTTTTTAGCAGAGGAATCATCTACAGCCATTATTATCGAAGATGAAGAACAAGAAAACGATGTTCAAGAAGATTTAGATGATCACCACCTTGACAGTCAACAAGCAATAACAGAATCTGAAAGTCAACAAGCAAAAAGAAGAACGCAAGCTGAAAGTCAGCCAGCTAAAAGAATTCCAAGACAACCAATTCTAGAAGCTAAAATTGATGAAAATAATATTTAAGAAAAACGTTTACGCAACCGCCAAGAAGGAGCTTCTATAGCAATGGCTTTGTTAGTGATCAGTGAGGAACCCAAGTCTTATGAAGAAGCCATCAAATCAAATGAAAGCGTCAAGTGGTTGAAAGCCATGAAGGAGGAGTTTGATTCACTTATGCAAAACCAAACCTGGAACTTGGTTGAAAAACCAAAGAATCAAAAGGTAATCGACAACAAATGGGTTTTTAAAGTAAAGAGGAACACAGACGAATCGATAGAACGTTTTAAGGCAAGACTAGTATGTCGTGGTTTCAATCAGGAGTATGGGATCGATTATTTAGAAACATTCAGCCCAGTTGTTCGATTAACATCATTGCGAGCGATTCTGGCAATTGCTGCAGAGAAGAGGATGTACATAAAGCAGTTCGATGTTAAAACAGTGTTTCTGAACGGAGATCTGAAAGAAGTCGATTTTATGCAGCAACCAGTTGGTTTTGACGACAACAGTGGACGTATTTGTAGACTACATAAGAGCTTGTATGGTCTGAAGCAAGCTTCACGCTGTTGGAACCGGAAGTTCAAGACGTTCATCAATCTTTTTGGGTTCAGAACTTGTGATTCAGATTCATGTGTTTTTGTAAGTAACAAAATTGGAAAGACACTCATAATGGCAATTTATGTGGATGATGGGATTGTGACTGGAGACGATGAAGCAAATGTTATATGCGTAATTGAACATCTGCAAGAACACTTCGAAGTCAGACAAATGCAAGTGGGTTGTTTTCTGGGCTTTGAAATCGACCAGCAAGCCGATGGTTCTATATTTATGCACCAAACAGCATATAGTAAAAATATTTTACAACGATTCCATTTCGAAGATTGCAATCCAGTATCAGCTGATCCAAACCAACTACTAACTAATTCTGAAGAGTCAGAACCAAGCAAGTTTCCATATCGACAACTAGTTGGAAGTACTTGGTCATCGCTACAAGACCTGACATAAGTTATGCAATTGGGAATACGAGTCGATATATGGAAAAACCATTGGTGGTACACGAGAATGCCCTAAAAAGGATTATGAAATACATCAAAGGTACAATCAGCTATGGAATCCTATACAAAACAAATGTGGATCATCATTTATGCGGATTCAGTGATGCGGACTATGCTGGTGACATTGACACACGAAGATCGACATCATGCTTTGTCTTTAAATACAATGATGGGATTATCAGTTGGATCAGTACAAGACAGAAATGTGTATCGCTCTCTACTACGGAGTCAGAATATGTAGCAGCATCTGAAGCAGTGAAGGAGTTAATTTGGTTACAACGATTGTTTGAAGAGATAGTGCCAAACAAAATTACGGGTGCTACAACGTTTTATATGGATAACACAGGTGCGATTCGTTTAATAAAGAATCCAGAATTCCATCGACGCAGTAAGCACATTGATGTCAGGTATCACTTCATCCGTGAAAGATTCGAAGAGGGATGCTTTAATTTGGAGTATGTATCAACAACAGATATGATTGCTGACATCTTAACCAAAGCTCTACCAAGGGAACGATTTCATTTTTTACGAGCTTTAATGGGAGTATTTGACAAAAAGTGGGAGTGTTTAATATATATTATATTAAGGTTTTGTAAAATACTTGTTCCTAACTACTGTACTATTTTGTCAAGAGCTATAGAAGATTATCAAATTCTATCGTAGTAACGATTTCATTATTTGTATTAGTCACAATACTTTTCTCGTTTAATAAACATCCTTTTATAATAATCATCAGTCTCGACTAGTTATTTCGGTAGATACCTTTTCACCGTTAACAAATAACTTCAATATGACTCAAAGGCCTAGGTCAAGAAAACCCAAAACCAAGACAAATATTTAAGGAACAAAATTCAAGAGACCTCAAAATACGCGAAAACGCAAAATCCCATTGGAACTTTCCAAAACCAATACAAAATCTGGAAAAAACGAAAACCAAAAAAAAAAAAAAAACTAAAAAACAATAATTGCTCAAATTCAAATATTGAAAACTCAACATCTCATACTTCAAAATCCTGAAAACCCAGAATCCCGAGAACTCTTAGTCCCGAAACCCGAAATCCTTGTATTGGTTTTGATGAAATGACAGAAATGATATGAATTAAAACAAATAGGTAAATATTATTTTTAAATGTTTATTTATTGTAGTAATTATATGTAGTAGCCCGTAGCGTAATGGTTATTGCGTTCGACTGGCACGCTGGAGGTCTGGGATCGCTTCCCAGCCTCGTCCACCTAAAAACTAAAAAAAAATTTTTCAGGACTACTGCCTCTTGCGAGGAATTGACAAATCCTCCAAGAGTATCACTTGTCACGAATAAGTACTTCTCGTCTAGCCGTTCGGATTAGGCAAAAAATTGTAGGTCCCTTCCATTCCTGTCGAAAGGCGCACACAGGAATGGTTGCGAGTTGTTAGTCACTAGGCCTGGTTCTTCATGAGCCGTTGTGCCACCCGATTTATTTATTATTTTTATTGAATCATTAGTATTTATTATTAATTAACATACATACATCATTATTATTTTATTAATCTACCATCATAACTGCCTCGAGACGTCTTCTTCCTTCTCTATACGCTTTCATTATGTCTTCCAGAGTCATTCCAGTCATCCTGCCCATTGTTGGTCTTAGCAACTCAGGATTGCGCTGAGTAAGTATCTGATAACGTATTGCCAGCGTTCCTGTAGTTACCATAGTCGTTCCATAACGATTAATAAAATCTCCATCGCCAGTATAAAATTTTTCATAATCAAATTTTCTACGACCACCAATAAAAGATCGGTTTAACTTTTCTAAAATTCCTCCTTCAATTGGTCTATGGCACTGAAGCAGCGTAGCTTCCCAACCTTTTTCCAGAAAGAAACTCAAGTGGGCGTATCCTTCGATTCGTTCCCTCTCCCAACTATCCACCGAAATAACCTCAAAGTAAACATTAAACTTACTCTCCAATTTGAAATCCTCCTCGCACAACAGTGCAATTTCTAAACAATGTCCAAAACCACAAACTCCACCGGTGTTCGCTTTCGAAGAATGCGTACAAGCATTTAAGAGGCCGTCCTCGCGGATTGTTCGGTCTGGCAAACGTATGTGGTACCTTACGTGAATGTTATCGTATTCGAAGTCTTCGGCTGTTTGGATTTCAATTAGTATGGTCACCCGTCGGGTACGTTTCGGTGGCATTGAAAATTGAGCCGACAGTTCATCAAAACTCACCCAATGGGGTATTTCCGATAACTGTAGTTCGGCAAATGGAGACATTTCGCGTCTCAGTCGAGATTGCTTGGAAGTATTCTCAATACCGTACGCATAGAGATGACGGTAATCCGTATCGACCTCGATGAAGTACGGATTTTCCTGAAAATTGTTGAAGTCTGGATAAATATGCAGAATTTTGTCGGTTTTTTGCCAACGCAGAGACACCAACAGTGTATTTGGATTGATGGCAGCATAGACGTGCATCAAGGCGACATCTTTGTCACTGTCATTACGTGTTCCTCCATTCTCAGACATCATCTCTTCTGATTCAGGAATAAAATTGTCCTCATCGACGTAAGTAAATAGGGGCTCATTTGAAATACATAACGAGTTTTGTTGTTCATGTTCAAGGATTAATTGATGATAAGACTTTTGGGCGTCAGTAAGGCAGTTATTCATGTCACTAAAGAATTCTATTTCGTGTGCACTAAATAGTTTCTCTTGCCATTTAATATTTATTACCTTTAAGGAGGTGTCCATGTCGCTAGTTCCTTCATTTTTGTCTGACACTGATCCACCGGATTTGACATCAAACTTTGGAAGATTAAGCAAAGAGTTTATGTGTTGAAAGGTGAGGTCAAATTGAAAGTTTTTAATGTCGTCTTTAATGTGGTAGATTGCTGAGGCTTTTGTGGTTTTCTTGTACATTTTATTTGGCTTTAGTTCACCTATTGTATTCCTATTGGAACTGTGCCTGAAATATGTTGCAGTTCAGTTGAATGTTTGTTTGGGCACAACAAGACATGTTGTCATGGAAACAATTTTTCTTTGTATACTTTTTCGCTTTGTGTTTTTTTTATTGGATTCGAAAGTCGAAAGTATGTTTGATCTAAAAATATTTAAAAACAAAAAAAAAAAAACAAGTGCAGAGCTGAAATAAATTAAATACCGTGTTATTATTAAAAATTATTTTTGAATTTAACCTATAAAAACGAAAATTTAATACGCTACTACCTTATCGACATTCAATGGCAGGTTAAAAAAAAATTAACAGTCTGTCCTACAAAATGATTGTATTTGCGTTGTTATTATTCGGCAGTTGCATCGCGTCTATGTGGGTGCACACTTTTAAGGCTCTCCCAAACGCGAATCATTCGACGCTGCGGAGAAACATTCGTCAGTCAAAATTTATTTACATGGTGATAAAAAAGAGTGCCTACACCAACGCGGCGGAGAAACATTCGCCTTTCAAAATTTATTTACAGGGTGATAAATGAGTGCCCACACCAACGGCAAATGTTTCTCGCAAGCGAATGTTAGGAGATCATTTATATTAACCCTGAGGCTACACGAGCCAGTACTGGCTTACAAGTTACAAAACATTTAAATTTTCTTACTAACACATACAAACCTGAGCAACTTGCTCGTCAACTGGCTTGCCATTTTCGAAGCCAGTTGGGAAGCCAGCAGAGAAGACAGTGGCCTTCCCAACTAACAATTTTACAACCTAAAGTATAGTGTGAAGAAAAATAAAAAAAAATCATGTATGTAAGCCTAGGGATCGAACTCTGGATGCCTAGCACTACTTGTCGAGCTCGCTAACCGCTCGGCCAATCTCTTATATGAAATAGTTAGCATTAAAACCGATTGACTTTCTCAAAGAAGCGTTTTTGCCTGCCGCACGTGAATTAATATAAGTGACTAATGTTTACATTGCACATAATTATTTATGCAAATAATAAAGATGCGTGCGCTCATTCGCATTATTACAAATTAATTATTACAATCACATAACACGTTTTACTTGAATTGCAAATGGTGGCAAAATGGAGTCATGGCGTTTGCAATATAAGATTTTCCATATTTGCTAATATAAACATTATAGCAACCCGAGCAAGATACTTACTTTAAGGATTGCATTAATATTTCTTTGGATCACTATTCGATATGATTAAAGAAACATCAGTTCATCGCATTGTGATGCTGATATTATTGCTAATTAAAAGTCTAATGGATCAGTTATATCACCTTTGACTCCTATACCGATTTGGCTTCCCGTCAGAAGGATTTCTGGGTCACTAAAGATACGAATGACACTTTAATGTCTGAAATCGGAAGCAATTTTGTTAGTTGGGTTGTTCAGACTTGTTTACAAAGCGATATAAGGCGTGTTTTTTAAGTGCCCTATATGTTAGCTTAAAAAAATGTCCATGTGAAATGTGATAAACATCCCTGCTTAAGAATTAAAGCTCTCCCAAACCAATGCGAAACATTCGTTGCGGCGAAGAAACATTCGTCAGTCAAAATAAATTCATATGTTTCTCCGCCGCGTTGGTGTGGGCACTCTCATATATCACCATGTAAATAAATTTTGACATGCGAATGTTTCTTCACCGCAACGAATGTTCCGCATTGGTTTGGGAGAGCCTTTAAGCTGGTCATACACGACCGAGCCGAACGGCTCGGAACCAATTTGGTTCGTGGTTCTCCGACTGGCTGAATATCCAAATGGTTCGGCGCCGAACCTTTTTGACATTTATCCAGTACAAAATGTTCGGAGCAAATTGTCTCCGAGCTTATGTCGAATTCCTTACAACCAAAAAAATTCGAATTTTTCTGAACAAATCGAATTTTTTCTAAACAAAATCGATTTTAATGCTGTCAAACAAATCTTGCGTTTTTAGCTAGATTCCACATCAAATCGCACACACACTATCAAGATCTGACATTTCTCATGCATCAAGATGGAATTAAATGTTCTCGTTACAATTTTGTGACGAAGTTAAAAAAGAATACAAATGTTTAAGTGTTCTTAATTGTTTAATATTTCAGTGAATGATGAAAAAAAGTAAAGATAATTGTGCGTATCTTCAAGAAACAAAAAATCTTATTAAAATAACATACAATTCGCGAGGAAAACACGTTGCAAAATTATTTTTCTTCGTCCCCTAGTGAAATATTCAGAATAGATCCTCGCTGCTGTGTGTGGATTAATTTTGGATTGTAATTTTTTTACTTGATTACGCGCACAATTGTTTTTGATGTTTTTCAATTATCAGACGAAATATATTTCCTTTTAAATTATCAAAACAACGCGAAAATAAAATACACTTTAATATTTGCTTAGCGCGCACTACTTCTTAGTCAAATTCCTGTCAAATTGCACTTACACACTCACAAAAAAAAAATAAATTTTTTTTAAATTCCTTCTACCAAGAAATTTTTTTTAATGAAATCGACTTCAAATGGTTGTAAGGAATTCGAAATTAAATAAAAACAGTGCTTCCATACACTATTTTCTACGTTTCTCTGATGAATTTTCAACAAATGTCAAAAATTCATCCAAAAGTTCAATAATTTGGCAGATGGATCTTAATCCACGGGTTGTCGGGTTGACTGGTCGTAAAAAAGATGACAGAAAAAAAGGCAAAAGCCAAACATTTTTTTATTTGTTAAAATAAAATTTATTTATTTGAAATAAATGTTATACTTTCCATTCCAGTAAATAAAAGAAAGACCTGGTCCAGGGATGAGACGTTTCCTTTAATTTATCAAAAATTTGACGATATTTTGTTTAATTTTTTTTTTTTTGTTGACAAACAGTTTACAGCCAATATGTCAGAAAATGGCCACGATCAAGAATCGATGGGATAATATAGTTTCGTATCCATATTTTATTATTATATTATTTTAATAATTTTTCTCAATACAAACGTATGTATACCAACATTTTTCGGATAGTATGGATAGCAATCACACGGGATATTGGCTGCATTCGGAAACCTATGCGATAGCCTATCTAAGATAGTTAAGTATCCATATTTTCGAATGTATTGATTGTTTTTAACATTTTGCATGAGGATACAAACGTATAGGTACCAACATTTTTCAGATAGCTTGGATAGCTATCCAACAGCAAAAGCTGTTTTGTCATCAGCTGTTTTTTTACACGGGATTACAACAACACGAACGTATCTGGATAGCTCTACATAGGTTTCCGAATGCGGCCATTGCAACAACATGAACCTATCCGGAAAGCTCTATATAGGTTTTTGATCGTGCCCAATGTCATTGTTATATCAGTGCTGTCAAATTATTTTCTTAAGCAACGATGAGCGTTTTTTTGTGCCATTATTTCTTAAGCTAACATAGAGGGCACAAAAAAACACGCCTGTAGCTTTTCGTTGAAAATTTAATGAAAAATTAAATATTCTTTCTACCACAACTTTTAATGAGAGGAGGACCAAGAAATTTTAAAATGTCCAAAAACGGCAAATGTCAAATATGATTGAAGGATGGCTATGATTATGATGAATTATACAAAATCTCTTAAAAATCCTAATTTTTTGAGAGTATATTTTTTGCTTGGGAAAAATGAGAGTTTTGGGGATTTCGGGTGACATGTGGACTATTTCTGTTACCGATTTGTTAACCCATTTACTGTCAAATTAAATTGAAAGATTCCTGCGGAGATGATGCATTGAAAAACTTAAAGATATCTGAATTTTTTTAGATTTAGACTTTTAGATCGCGGGAAAAGGCGATTTTAGCGCCTTTGGGTGACATTTTGCAACGAAATATTCCTCGTATAACGAAATTTAGTTTCTTACATATCTGCCAACGTATGAACTGTCAAATTCTTTTAAAGGATGGCTACGATGATGATGGATTAAAAAACCTCAAAAAAATCCATTTTTTTTTTTTAATATTTTTGAATTAGATGAAAATCAATCCATGTTACTTTGACGCGAAAGAAAAGTCTGTCAATGCATCTGTCAGCGCATTGGCAGTATTATGCGTTGACCATCACAAGACTTGATGCATAATTCGACGTAATTTTTTGTTAAGTAAGAAAAAATTGAAGTCCGATAACAAAGCAAATTCAATAATAATGTGTATTTAGAATCCTAGATCGGCTATATCCTAGTAAAAGCTAAACGTGACCGCAGATACTTGAAAGCAACTTGCTTACAAGTTGCTTGCCGCCTACGTCACAGCATATTTACGTATACAAACTTGACAGTCAATCTATGTAGCTAACTGGCTTGCCAGTACTGGCTCGTGTAGCTTCAGGGTAAAGGACGCGAGCTAATGTGAAAAACCAACGAAGTCAAAAAAGGAGGCAGAGCCATTTACACTCAAGTAAAATAAAGGCTCTCCCAAACCAATGCGGAACATTCGTTGCGGCGAAAAAACATTCGCATGTCAAAATTTATTTACACGGTGATATATGAGAGTGCCCACACCAACGCGGCGGAGAAACATATGAAATAATTTTGAGTGACGAATGTTTTTTCGCCGCAACGAATGTTTCGCATTGGTTTGGGAGAGCCTTAAATGCTCTCCGAAACCGATTCGAAAAATTCGCTAGCAACAGTTTTATTTGTTGTTGTTTAGCATTGTGTTTCCTTCATTTTGTCTATCGCTGTGGGTGTTTCGCTCCGCTTTTGTGTGGTTTGGAGGGACTGTAATGAAAAAACAGTTGGTTCCTCAAAATTCGTAACGATTTTTCCAGTCTGTTTTTGTTCGCTTTAACTTTCTTTCTAGTTGCTTGTGTGTGTACAGTTTGTTTGATGATGTGATTTAATAGTAATGAAAAACTGAGCAAAAAAAAAAAAAACAAAAGGAAAAGGAAAAGGGAAAACAACAAAAATTAGAAACGCTTTCGCTTGGATAAAAATGACGATTTTGAAATATAAAAACTCTTCTCCAAAACTACATTAACAAAAGGCGTGTTTGTTTGTGCACTGTTTTTATTCTAGCTTTATTCTTAAGCAGAGATGTTTATCGTCACGAACTAAGCATATTTGTTGTTGTATTTTACATGTTATTTTTTTTTAAGCTAACATAGAGGGCACTAAAAAACTCGCCTATTATAAAGCTACAATGGCCAGGTTCACCATACGCTGACTATGCTTTCTCGAATACTCGAGTATCCGTAAATTTCTTAACACACAATTCAACGTAAAATTTAAATTTGAAGTCAGCTGTTCTTGACATTTATCTTCAGATAGCGGATTATACGAGATTTCTTTTTTGAGAACAGCTGTTTAATACTACTTTTCCACCAGACACTAAACCGAGATTTAGCAAGATTATCACAAATCTCCTTGAAATCTATAAGATTTACCATACAAATTTTAATCTCCTCAAATGAAGATTTCAAATAAAACTCATTCAAATCTACTTGGAAACATTAGTTTGTCAAATCAAACAAACTTTTTTTTCGAAGAATAATTGTGGAACCGACCTGTTTTCTTTTATTGACAGATGGAAATGTAAACAAAAACTATCTATCTCACTTCCACTTCATATCAAAAAAATAAAACACCATTTGAATGTTTTGCGATAATCCTCTTTTTGTGCAGTGGAAACACCAAACAAATCTCATTACCTAAATCTCGGTTTAGTGGTTGGTGGAAACGTAGTATTATTATGAGAGTTGCAATCATAACATCCGCCATGGTTAAAATTCTTAAGAGAAATGATGTTTGACAAATGTGACCGCAAATGGCTTCAATCCATCAAATTTTCATCGAACAATATTTGTCAAACATTCCCTAATATCAGCCTAACGTGAACGTGCCCATTACTATAACACAAACCAAATGATGTTTGACAAATGTGAACGCAAATGGCTTCAATCCATCAAATATTAATCGAACCATATTTGTCAAACATTCCCTAATATCAGCCCAACGTGAACATTTCCATTACAATAAAGGTTAGAACGCACACAACTGCAGCGGAACTACACTTCACGACGCGGCAAAACATTATTTGTATGAAATTGTATGAGCTATATCGCACTAAGCGGCAACTGAACTTAATAAAATTTCGTACAAATTATTGTGAATCGCAGTTCCGTTGCAGTGCAGTTCCGCCTAGTGCGGTCTAACCTTAATGGTGGATTTACATGTATCTGTATTTAGTTTCTGCACAAAAAAGGGATGCCAAATACAAAATGTATATTTTTTAGATAGAGAGAAAAGATCAAAATGCAGAAGAACTTCGTTTTTGCATTATAGGAAAGTGCCATAATGCCGAAATGAAGACGAACATGTTCATCTTCTTGTTGGTTCTCTTTCACTCGCTGGGATTTTTTGCATACATCTGTCCTGCTCTACTTTTCTGCATTATGCAGACGAATATACATGTAAATCCACCATAACACAAACCAATCCCGCTTGCTTGGAATTGGCCGCGTTCGGATACGTAACCAAAGGTATCTGGATTTGTTTGTGTTGTTGTTATGCCTAAGGAAAAAACAGCTGACGAACCAAACAACTGATGTCAAAAAGAAATCCAAAGCAATCCCAAAAATTTTCGGATCTGTTTGTATTCAGCCTGATCCACATCTGTGTCGTGTGTTGTGTTGTGGAGTCGTGTGTCGCTATCGCTACAATGTATTTCATATGCGTAGAACCATATTTGTCTCGTGTGTTGTGTTGCAGTGTGGCGCATAAAATATATGGAATGACAGCGACACACGACTCCACAACACAACACACGACACAGATGTGGATCAGGCTTTATACTAACAGCTGACATCTCATCTGTTCATTTTCTTGGTTTTCGTTTGGTTTGGTTACGTATCCGGTTTTGTTCGTTCGAAAACATATCAGATTCTAACGTATCTCAGATACTTATCTGCTTATCACCCGAACGTGGCCATTGGTTAGTGAACGAGCCCAAATACTTAGATTTGACTACCTTACCATTTCAGCACATACTCAAACCGATAACTCAATCGATTTATCTTGTTTTGCTGGAAATGTAGTGCGCAGAAAAAAAAAACAAACAGAAAGAAACGTCAAAAACGTGAAAAACGAAACAAAAGAGACAAGGAAGAAACAACAGCCACTGGCCCAGCCAGACAAGACAACAAGACAGTAGAAAAGGTAGAAGTGTAGGAGTCGACGGCTGAGAATCAGAATAGCTCCCCTTTTTCAAGTGTTTTGTTATCATTTTTATATACATACCTACATTCGTTTAAAGTTATTTGCTAATAGTTATAATTGTGGGAACTGTTTATTCCCTGCCGAGTATTAATTTACCTTTTGCATAATATTACCTTACAGTATCCCTCTGTGATCTGTTCTTGCCCTCTAATTTTAATGGATAAATCTTGTTGGTTCCTTGAATAAACTCATTTTTACAAAAATAATCGAATCCAGCCTAGCCACGGTGTAAAATTCTAATGAATCTGGGTCTTACTCACCACATCAACCTTATCCAAAAGTGAAACTGCATTAAAACCCCACCTTTGGCTAACAAGTGTGGCCCTTGCACTTGAAAGCATTGCATTCCCCAAGTTCTATCTAATAACCCAAAGGTTTTATAATACATAATTTCCAAAAAGAGAAAGAAAGTATGAGCCGGCAACGACAGCAGTCACAGCAGTTTGACCTAGAATCGGCTAATGGGTCGCGTCAACAGGAGGAAATTCCATTACGACGAATGATTTCAGTGCCCGAAGCAGAAGATCGACAACGAGTCAGACGTATTTTCGATAATGTAAGTATATTTATGTAGGTACTTAGAATTTAAGTTTACTTCATGAATTCAATGTCATTAACACAGCGGCGAACGCTGTTGGTGCAATTTTCTGTTCCTTAAGTAAGGTAGTAAAATTACTTGTTCATTAGGGAGCTGAATCACTTCAAACAATTAAATGCCTATATGAATATGAATTATATGTGACTGAAACTGACTATAGGAACTTAGTAGTAAGTATGGGTGATATCGTGTTTTTGACGATGACGATATCCATCGAATAAAATTTTTAATCAGCATTTGCTATTTCAAACTCTGATTAGATATAATTTTAAGGTCGGGCAAAAGCTCACTTAACCTGGCCCAAGGAATGCGAACAAGTTGCGTGTGTTACTTAGCTTTTGTCTATTTAAGGTAAAAACGCTTGAGAATGAAGATGTTGTTTTTTTTGGTATTTTATTTATTTTCTTGTGTGGAAAAGTAGGTTGAGTTTGCTTTGTTTGGAATAGAGTATCGCATTGACTTGCTTCATATCTGACTGAGTAGCGCAATGGATTGCAAAGTTAAAACACAATTTATCTTTGTAAAATGCAATTAAAAAAAATACAACCAACAGTTGCGTTACACCTATCTGGTCTCTGTTAAAGGTGAAATCCTAAACAAGTCGGCCTCCTTTTATGATTTAAGTTGAGTTGAGAATTATACAAAAACAATCGTTATCCAATATGAATCTATGAAACACCAATAGAAACTGTTATCGCCATCATTTACTTCAGATACTCTTGGTTCTAGTTATACTTGAGCTATTTTGAGATTTGTTTTGATGGAATACGATGAAAAGAGAGCCTGATCAAACAGAGTACGGGCTACCATTTTGTTCTCACTATTTACAAACAAATTTTGAACGTCGTATTCTTTCATTGCCGGTGAAAGGTTAATTTATAATTAACAACGGGCCATTCACGTTCAAGCAGTCGTTAGAACTGTCCGACGAACTTCAGTCGTATACGAAAGGTTCTACCGTGAATGTTCTTGTCGTACATCGGACCGTGCGACTATCGTCAGGTCGGACTTCTACAAACCTTACGACACGGCCGAAACCGTCGTATAGTGAATGGCAATTTTTGGGACAGTCTGTACGACCAAACTACTCAGTCTACGATTAAAACTCTATTGAACGTTTCTAGGACACAAAATAAATAAATACAAATATGGAAGAAACTATTGAACTAAATTTGTGGTCATCACAAGGTTCGTCTTATAGCAACAAGCAACAAGCAACTAAGAAATGCAGCGTATGGCGATTTAAAAAAAAGCCACAATATTACTAACCCGACCTGAATAAAACAAAAATACGTCAAAACCAAAACAGTAATCCTGAATCAGCGTTCAGAAGAAAAGTATTTAGATCAAAAAAATCCGGCAGTGGGACTGATGATATATGTTATATAATGTATGTACATAAATCCACGCTTTGGAAGTATGACTTATTACTTTTCACAGCTGAAATCGGAAGGGTTGGAATGATATCAGAAGGCAGTAATTTGGTAATTTTCTAATAGTCTACGTGCAAATGCAACGTACTTGATAAGATTTGTTTGTTACAAAATGATAACTACGATATCGACAATCAAGTAATTCCATCATGAAGGTTTAGTTATTCAATTTTAGATAATTTGTTTTAGTCTTCGTGTTCCCCCGACACAATTCTTCTTAGAAAGCATTCCTTAGATTATTTTGCTTTCTTTTTTCTTTCTTCAAGAGCAATACACCCTAAAAGTGCTATAGCTACCAGCATTTCTCTTTTCTTCCTGTTCATAGTCGCAATTAACTAGCAACTTACTACTGAGAACTTTTCGGGCGACTGTCCGTTCAACCAAGTCGCAATGTTTGTGTGTACTTTCGACCGTCGTTGCAAACGTGCGATCGACAGCCTTTGCGACTATCTCAACGTGAATGCCCGGTTTAATCAATAACCTTTTTTGAAATATCGAATCGAAAATTTTGACACGCAATATTATGAAATTTTTTTAGAAGCTTCTGCATAGAACAATAATTTGAATCAATTCATTCAATAATGAGAAGGTTAGGTTAGGTGGTGATGAAGCGGCAAACGGAATCACCTCACTCGGATCTCAATATATCCATCTACCCCAAAATTAAGAAATTCGTATTATAAAGTCGAATTTTGTCGTTTCCTTTATGCTAAAATGTCATCTTTTTTGAGGCAAAGATTTTAAGAATTTACGTGTTTTTTCGTACATTTTAAAAATCTTTGGAGCTCAACATACGAAAAAAAAGACTTCATACTACGAATTTCGTAATTGGGGTGGTGTTCCTTGGATAGGTAAAATGTTGGAAAAAGGAAGGGTGAGGAAAATAGTAAGTGGCAAATTGGGTAAGGTAAGGTCCCAACATAAACTACTTTCAACCCTTATTAGCAGGGAAAGGATTTTGCTGACCTAAAAAAATAAAAAAGGCAAACAAAAATTCTTAAACAGGCAAAAAAAGGTATTTATTAAACAAAAAGAATATTACCATAACTTAACGTCTAATTATAATAGTATTGAACTACCAACAGCTTTTTGAAATTCTCAGCTAAGGACCTTTCTAGTGGAGTGGAGCTCATTTTAAACTCTCAATTCTCTACATCATTCACTTCAACGTTTTCGGACGTTGCCCTTTATTACAGCATTTGATCAACAGTTTTAAGTCTACGATTTACATTTAAAACAGTAATGAACTTTTTCAAAACTTCATTTTCAATTATTGGCCCTTTCGATTTTTCCAAATTTTCATTGATCTTTTCAGTGCAAGGAAATGCACGATCATTCATAGAGAAATGCCAAGATATAGGGTTTATGAGTAAACAAACAAAAAATGGACAAGAAATTTTATTGAGAAAAGATCATAGTAACTCTATCTACAGTCTACACTACCTGCTTTCTTTTTCTTGTAGGTATGTTGAGCGCGATCAAATTTGTTTTCTATGCGCTTTAGATTGTGTTAGGATCATGTTTTTAAGTGAAATAATCTGAAATGGAAAAACTACATGCAGTTTGTATTTGTAGAATTTTTATGAAGTTTTTTTGTTTAACTTTGATAAAAAAAAGCAAGCAAGTAAAAATTGACAAAAAAGACACTAACGGGTAAAAACGGCAAAAAAAGCACTAACGGGTAAAAAAGGCAAAATAAAATACATATATTTTGAATCAGGAGGACATGAATCGTGTTTGTATAAAGTCGATACTTTCCTACGATCAACCAAAAGAAATAGGCAAAGTTTGCAAAATCCTTTCCCTGCTTATTAGTAACTCAAAAGCATATTATAAGAACTATTTGGAGAAAAACAAGAAGAAGAAGAAGTTTTCCGTTGTTTTTTAGCTCTGGTATACTTCCATTAAAACATCTTTACTTTTATAAAGTTTTAAAAATATTCTTCTTAAGAAGTGATTCACGTTATACGTTTTGCACACTTGACAAAGAAATCTTGCATTCGTTCCAGCACATAATTCTCAGCACTTTTTTTCAATTTTATACTTCAGTAGCACCAAGACTTTATAAAATGTTACCCACTAATATTCGTCCTATTGGCTCGTTATACTTTTTTTTAAGGAAGATTAAAAATGGCTTTTTAACTAGGATTTTGATGATATACATGGCTTATTTAAAATCTTAGCTTAAATGTTTTACATATTGATTCTTTGTACACTCTTAATTTTTTTTTGTTATTCGACATTCCACACCACGACATTTGTTGAATAACTTTTGATAATATTTTAACTTTTTTTTTAATCTTGTAAATTTATATTGAATTTTGTTTTAGATCGATACTTTCGACACTTGCCGTAAGACAACAGATTGTATCTTAATCGATTTCTTTTTTTTTTTTTATAAAAATAGTATGAACATAATGTAATGTTTAGCCGTGTTTTTTAAGTGAGTGTCTAGCAACTCAGCAAAATGTTTACACGCAAAACAATAACAAAAGTGGCAAAGCACGAAATAGCTATATCTCCAGCCAAATTGGTGGTAGCGCCTTTAAGTTGTTGTTGTTGTTCAAACATTCAATGAAATTGATGGAATAAAGAATAAAAATAAATCGGATGGCACAACGGCTCATGAAGAACCAGGGCCTAGTGACTAACAACTCGCAACCATTCCTGTGTGCGCCTATCGACAGAAATGGTAAGGACCTACAATTTTATGCCGAATCCGAACGGCTAGACGAGAAGCACTTATTCGTGACAAGTGATACTCTTGGAGGATTTGTCAATTCCTCGCAAGAGGCAGTAGCCCTGAAAAAAAACTTAAGTTTTTTTTTTTAGGTGGACGAGGCTGGGAAGCGAACCCAGACCTCCAGCGTGACAGTTGAATTCACTAACCATTACGCTACGGGCTACTATACGGAATAAAGAATAGTCAAGCCTAATAAGCTGACATTGTAGTACGAATAGTACAATAATAACAATAATAACAAAACAAATTGTTATAGAAAATTTTGTTTGTGTTTTCCGTGTAAAACTTTAACTGAGTCGCTAGTCGCTAGTCGCTCTCTCAAATTGTCGCTCTCTCTGATTATCTTTAAGATGAAAATTGTATGTATTTTTAAGGAAAGAAGAAATAAATATATTTAATAATCACCCTTATTACGGTTGTCGGTTCACTGAAACGAAAGTTAAACGACACGTCCCTGGAGGTTTCAATTGATGCTTAATTCAAATGAATTTCGTCATAATAATGAGATGCGTGGAGATTGGCGAAAATGTCGAAGATTTGGGTTTATTTAAACGCCAACTGTTGCTTCTAGAGCCTTGTCGTTTTAGTGAAACGACAATCCTTATAGGGGTGAATAATAATAATAAAAACAAAGTTAATTTTAAATGAATGGCAGAATGTTCAATAGTAACAGGAACGATATGTCGGTCAGTTCGTCGAAAAAATATTCTCCGAGGGCTGTTTTTCTTGTTCTAGCTAGGCTACTGCGTTCACAAAGAAATTGAGATGAGTATGTTTTTTTCCGACCATCGGTTTTTATCAGATCCTTGGATGACCCGTTTTTCACCAATTCGTGCCCATATATGTATATCACGCTGTCCTGGGACACATGGTAATTTTAATGATCATTGGTAAGGTAGTTCATCATTGAAAAATTAAAAGTTACGTTATGGGGAAGATATGGGTCAAAATGAATTTTTTTTTGAAGGAGAAATAATTTTGAAATCGTAAGCTATATTTCTGCATTAAAATATTCAACGATTAAACTTTCGAAAGGTCTCAAAATCAACAGTTAACTTTTTCAATGATGGTTTTCAATGATAGCCATAACTGGCACCTTACCTAGAAATAAATATTAAGTCAATTAGCTTTACTTTGGCATCAAAATAATCACATATTTTTTCTTCAAATTGCCTCAAAATGGACAATTAATATTTTCAATGATGGTTTTCAATGATAGCTATAACAGGTGCCTTAGTCTCAAAGCAATATTGGCCGCCATTTCATTTGTAAAACGATCAAGTGGGGCTAGTGAAAGAAAAGCTTCTAGGGCTGAGGTCGGTGAAGTTCTCATTGTACTAGTTGTGCCGTTACGCGGTAGTCTTTGAATTTTAGTTATGGTTTTGAATTTGCTTGCCTTGTCTAACGCTTGCCACCAAACCAAACACGCGTATGTCAAGATTGGCCTTACTATGCTTGTGTATATCCAACGGTTCTGGGGCTCGAATGCCATCTTTTTCCAAAAAAAAATTACTACAAGTATAGAATGCTATTCACGCTTTCTTCTCTTTTTTTCTTTAGTTTTTTCTCTTTAGTTAAGAATTAAGAACAAGATATTTTTCCGTACCTGTGATATGAAGCGGTGTTCCTTTTATGGTGTAGGGTTTATATTTGGAATGTCTCGTTTGAAGCTTGGAGTCAATCCAGTTTGAAAGCATCGGATTGATGCCTGCTATAGATTCAAGGGCTTGCCGAATTGCACTATTTTCGACATTATCAAAGGCTTCTTCTATGTAAAAATAAAAATGAGAAAATCAAAATAAAAAATAATGATGGCATGGGAATTACCGTTAATAAAACAAAAGCACAAAGTACTTTTAAGATGATCTTTGAAATATTTTTTTTAATATTTCAACAAGTTAATTCCATATATACATACCTATGTAGTAAATGTATGTAAGAATGTAAGGTATGTTAGAAATATTAATGGGGGACAGGTTTTTTATTTGTGAATCTCTAAAATATATATACAATAAAATATCTGTGTAGAAAGGTATAGCTTACTCTCGTGACAGTTCGTTGACATTAATTTGTATTAGTTAACACATTATACCAACAGGTTGCTGCGGCTAAAAAGAATAATTTGTATTATTCTAAATTGCCGACAATAGCGACAGTTTTTTTCTTAAAATCCAAACAAAAAAATCTTTGTTATAGAGAATTAACTTTTTGTATTTTCGGTCTTGTTTACGAAAATTTTCCCCTCCAATATATTTCTTAAAGTCACATTTCAAAGACTCATCATGACTTTATTTTATTTTTCACTTTTGTTTAAACTCGTTCATATTACACACATATCATCACCCTCATGCCAAGAGCATGAATGTGCAAATTTTCAGTATTTTGAGTTTATTATTTTTTTTTTTTTATAAATTGTACGTGTTTCATCTTCCATGTCATCCTGAGGGCTGTGAGAATGTTAACAAGAAAATAATTTTCAAAATTTTTCCATTTCTAGTTCTTGCATAAAGTCAAAATTCAAATATATTTTTCTACGGCAATCATCATTATAAGGAGACAAATTATTCCTATGGTAAAATACTGGCTAATCTAAATGAAAATATGCCTTAACTTTGTTGTTGTATTGTATGTATGTATGTACTTAGTCTTGCTTGCGAATAAGTTTAGTCAGCAAAGCAAAACAAACACACAAACAAGACTGACGACAATTTTTTGTTATTATATATATATATATATTATATTATATTGTGTACCTGTCATTTTTTGTAATCATACAGAATTTTTCACTGCGATTACGTATTGGTTTGGGAGAGCATTAATAATATTAAAGAAAAATTAGTACAAACAATTATGACTTATACATAAATCATAATTTATACAAGAGCGTATGCAGGATTTTGATCAGAGAGGGGGTAAACTCATTCAATAAGCAATTTAGATGATTTTTTTAAGTATTTATTTTTTTCGGTAATACGAAACTGGAACAACATTTTTTAACCATAAATAATTAAATAGGAAAATAAAAATAAACAATTCTTACTTAATTTAAATTCATTTTAAAATAAAATCTACTTTTAAGTACTCAAGGAACTTCTGTCTGTGACTTTTTTTAACCTATATGACACCTATTTTAAAGAAAAGGGATCATTGATGTAGGTATGTAAGATATTTGTTTAATTAATTTAATGCTAAGCGGCGTGGGTCTTCACCAAATATTTCAAGGACTTTTTTTGCTTGGTCTAGGTTCGAATCCAGTTGACGGCAAAACAATTTATAAATTAAAATTGGAACATTAGACTAAGCACCACTAAAAGGAATCTGATGATTGGTGTGGCAGCCATTAAATTGCAATAATTCCAGCCAAAATATAATACTCGGTGGTAGCCAACACAAGTGGTTGTTGTTCATTCAAAACCTTCAATTTTATAAAAGTTGTTTGTGCAATAGCACAATGCAGCTGAAAAGCTGTTGTAGAGTTTCCTTCAATAGAAAGCTCCCTCAATCGATTGACGATGCTTTCAAAATGTTCCTTAAAAATCGCAATGCTTTTACATTTCTTAGACCAGCGAGTTTTACAAAATGCAGGAATGTTTGGGACATACTTTCTACTTGTAAGGGAATTGCGGTAAAAGTTAATGACATCTTTCATCGTTGCTATTGTGTTTCGAATTTCTGGATTATCATTCAGGTCATTAACCACCAAATTCAGCTTATGGCTTGCACAATGGAAGAACAGAGCATTAGGGTATGCTCTCAAATTGCCTGCACACCATTTTCTTTGCCCGACATTGTTGAACAGCCATCATAACCTTGCCCATTGAGTTTCTTTGGATGAAGCCCTGTATCTTCAATAAATCTGTCTATCGCAGAAGAAATGGTCTTTGCATCCATTGTATCCAGCTCTACAAAACCTACGAATTCTTCGCAAATCACGCTTTTTTTCTGATCGTAAAACGAACACCAATCGAAAGTTGTTCTTTCCTGATACATGCCGACTTTCATCTCCCATCAGTGAAAAGGCATAGGCTTCCTAAACGTCCTTAATAATTTTATCCCTGATCTTTTGGCCACAGAAATAAATAATTTCATCTGCTCTTAGTCACAATTTGATTAAAAAACTGTAACAGAATACAATAATGAATTTCTGGTTGTTTTTTTTAACAATATTTGTTTCCATTATAATTCTGGGTTTTAAAATAAAATTCACGACTGGTTCGCATGAACTATGTAGGTCTTTAATTTATGAACTAAAACTGCACTCTCAATATCTAGTTGAGACATTGAGAGTGTATACTAATGATTGGCTGTGGGGTATCAAATTTGATATACAGGTTGAGCCAAATACAAGTTTCTTTAAAAAATTGCAATTAAATGAACAAAATTAGATTTTGTCCATGTTAATTATGGAATAGAACCTAGTTCAAGTGGTTTCCTTGGCTGGCTTCGAAGTAGCGCATTTTGTCACTCCAACTATCCAAGACCTTGTTGATGGTTTCGGACTGGAGCTCACGGATTGCTTGGCTGATATTGGCCTTAAGTGCTTGAATCGTTTTCGGATTGTTGGCATAACATCGGTCCTTCACGGTTCTCCATAGAAAAAAAAGTCCAAAAGGGTCAAATCGCAGCTCCGAGGTGGCCAATTGACATCACCAAGACAGCTTATAACATTATTTGGGAATTTGGTGCGTAAAAGATTAACCAACGGTCGTCGTCCAAATACATGTCTTCAATTTCAGTAAAAAAAAGTCTGTTAACATGGCTCTGTAATGCCCACCGTTGACCGAAACCTTGTTCCCAGCCTCATTTTCGAAGAAAAACGGTCCACTGATGCAACCACTTTACAATCCGCACTAAACTGTCACTCTCTGTGGATGGATTGGCTTTTTGACAGTAACGTGCGGGTTTTCCAAGCCCCAGGTGCGGCAATTGGGTTTGTTAACGTAGCCGCCGAGACGAAAATGCACCTCGTCAGAAAAGATTATTTTTCGCCCAAAAATGTTGGTGCTACACAGCACTCACTTTGGAAATAAGTTTTCAATATTTTCCAACGATGTTCAAGCGTAAAGCGACTCTTTTCGTTCTGCAGAGGTATGATACTGACTTCCTGTCAAGATTTCGAGCGGAAAACAGCTGTCAGTGGAAAAATAACATATGATTGAAAAAAAAATGAAAGTTGTTTTTTCTAGAATTAAAATTAAACAAAAAATTCCTCTTTGCTTTCATGACTTCAATATTTTGAAGATTTTTTTTAAGAAAATTCATTTTTTGAAAAAAAAAAAAAAAAAAATACTAACAGACAAATTGGTGTGGTGTGCGTCGACTGTAATTGTCATATTAACTGGTGGACCAATTTTCTTCAATATCAAATTTGGTACAAGGTATTATTATGTAGGTGCATTATCGCTGACAGTAGAACTTTGAATTTTTGTTTAAGGTCATTTAGAACGGGTAGCTGCCACCGATGTTGTTGATTTTTGTTTGATTTTCTTAGAAACGGCTTTTCAGGTTATGATTAAACTTACCCTGTAATGTCCAAAAATGATTACTATAAAAGTGCATCCATTTAAGGTTTTTTTTTTGATAAAAAAATGTAGCTAGAAACATAACGGCATAATTCCGGATTTTGACATTTTTTTGAGAAAATCTTGTCATTATTTTTTGTTCGTGTACCTAAATATTTATAACTAACGAAATGAATTTATTTTCTCACTTGTACTTTTAGGAAAAACTGGGTTTATTAATGGACTTGCAACAAAAATGCATACCTTCAATATATGTATAAAGCCATGTTCTAGTATTGTACCACAAAAGTAATTTTCTGTCTAGTCTTGAAGTTAATTGTCATTCTTTTTTTTAGAAGTATAATTCCCTCGGCAGGTTTTTAAGTTAAGCACCAAGGGAAACAAATTTATGTTGAATTTCACATGCTGTTAAGCTCAAACCACTATTTTTACAGATTCTCCTTGGGATCAAGACCAAGCTTCGATTTTTTCTTAAAACACTTTCCGGATTTGACAGTTTTATAGCTAAGAAAATTCTCTTGACTTGGCTTAGTTTTTGTTGGTTGTTCTTGTTGCGCTTAAAATGTTAATTGTTAGCCCCTATAGCCCCTTTATACGAGCCCAAACGCAAAATAGTTGGACTACCTATGATAAAAAACTAAAATCAGCTAGTTCTTAAATTCCATCGGCAATAAACTCAATATTTTTGGTATTTTTCTTAAGCTATATTTATTTTAGATAAAAATAAGTAACAAAAAACAAAATGACTTCAATTAAATAACCATAAAGAGCCGCCTTAAAAAATAAAATAACGATTGATACATTTAAACGCAAAATAGTTGGCCTACGCGTCTTAATTTTTATTTTACCATGGTGTTACGTCGCCTCTGGCCTTGATAACTGCTTCTATGCGTCGTGGCATTCTGTCAACTAGTTTTTGACATTCTTCGGTACCAAAAGATTCCCAGCTTTTAGGCCTTGAAGAGTCCGACATGGTTCTTTTCGAAGGTTTGAAGTCGTGGTATTGATGGGAGTAGCTCATTTTCCAGAATATCCCGTTACTTGGTAGCATTGACAATTCCATTTACAAAATGTAAATTGCCCAAACCTCGCCCATACATGCATCCCCATAGAGATGCTGGAAACTTGACTGTTTTTTTAAGGCAATCTTTGTGAAAGGCCTCTTTGGGGTTTCTCATGACACGTTTTCGTTCGTCGCCCACGCAAACTTCAAACCTCGACTTATCACTCCAAATAACGGACCGCCATTGACTTAAAGTCCAGTTCTTACGTTGCTTGGCCCACTCTAGGGGCCTTTTCTTTTGTTTATGTGTTAAAAGTGGTTTTTCTTTGGCCTATGTTTTAACGAATCAAAATAGCTCTAATTTAAATAAATCTAAAACAAACCTTATAAAATGTATATCCAATTTTTGTCATTGTCCGCTTGCAAGTGTCGACTGAAACACTTTTTTGGATTCTTTCTCTCCATTGAACAGTTATTGCAGCGGCATATTGACGTCGATTTTCCTTTATTATTTTTTTTAAAGACTCGGCAATGTCGAGGTTTCGCAATTGGTGGGCGTCCCGTTTTTTAACCAACCACTACATTTCCACTATTTTTGAACTTTGTGATAATGTTTCGAATTGATGAGCGAGGTAAATTAAATTGGTTTGCTATTTTGTAGCTCGACAAACCCGTTTCGAAGGCTTTAACTACAAATTCCCTAAGGTCTCGTGATAATGCAACACCACGCACCATGATTGACACTAAACTGTTGCTGGCTTACTTAAAACAAGAGATCAATAAACAACAAAACAAGTGCATGTCATTTTTTTAATAACGGTTAACTGAACATCTATTTAAATCGTCATAGGCCAACTTATTTGCATCCCATAGAGAGTAGTCCAACTATTATGCTCTTATCTTTGTTTAAGAGAATGCAACCTGTAGCCATGTGTGTTTTCTCTAAGTTAAGTTCTGTTTGGTCTTATTTACTCATTAAATGTAACTAGCCTACCCGTGCGAGACCTCTCGCACAAGAAGTTTTTCGCGATCAAGAACCTATGCGAAAGCATATAAGATAGATAAGTATCCATATAGGTTTTTGAACGGATTGGTTGTTTTTGACACTTCACTTGGGATACAAATGTATACCAAAATGTATACAGCAAAAGCTGTTTTGTCATCAGCTGTTTTTACACGGGATTTAAACAACACAAACCTATCCGGATAGTTCATGTTCGAGTGTATTTACTCTGCAGTGAACCATGGTTGTAATCTTTTATATTAATTTTCTTGTATACAAATTAAAATAAAATATTACAAACATGGTTCAGTGTAGAGTAAATACACTCAAACATGAACATTCGCTATCCAAAGCCGACTATATCTCGCTTATCAGCGTAAAGCTGATGATGGCACGTTAACCATCTCTTTTTCTTTCTCGTGTAAAATGTTGTTTTTGTAATTAAGACTTAATTCTTGTAATCAATGGAACATTAATCATAAACAAATTACTATGCGGATAGCTCTACATAGGTTTGTGATCGCGGCCATTGGCCGTTGTCCCGCAAACACTTCCACTTTCCAATCGTGTTGGAAGAACCTTATGTGCCTGTCCACATTTATGAGAAATTAGATCTGTTCAAATATCTGAAAGGTAGATGTAAATAAAGGTAAGATCGCACTTGATGTGGAATGAACTACAGCTCAGTATAAAAATAATAATAAGATATGAACTAAAAGTTTTTATTTATTATTTTATATATAGAATTTATTCAGTCATATTTTGTATAAATTAAATTGCAAGAAACAATATTTCCTTAGTCTGTGGATGAATTTTCTATGTTTTTATTTTGTGAATGAAAATGACAAACGAAATGAACAACTATATTACAATAAACAATCCTTAATTTTTTTTTTTATAAAATTTTATTGTATGCATGTATGTATGTGTATGAAGAATGTGAATGTGTGTATGAAAGAATGATGAGTGAAGTTATAGAAGTTCTTTAAAAATAACATTGGAATTAATGATTCAATCTTTTTTATAGTTATGAAAATATTTCAGAAACTTTTTACTTTTGAGAAAGCCACATAAAGTTGACCATAAGAAAATACAGTATCCGGCAAGTGCAACCCAGCTCTTTGTAATATTTGACCTTGCACTTTATTTATGGTGATACCATATGAAATTTTAATGGGAAACTGCTTTCTCGTCATGTTGAATGAATGGCATAGATGTATCCCATGGTGTTGATTATATTCTCGGAATTAAAACAGTTCTTCCAGTATGTTATGATGAAAATACTTAATTGAGTTATTATCATCCTCGCCCCATTGATCAAACCTTCATTAGCGTTTAGATTCCGTATTATCATTACAGTCGTGTTTACATTAATTTGTGAGATAGAAGGCCAGAATGACAAACACTATTAAGGAACTCAACAAAATACAGTTCTTCATCGGATCTATCATCAGATTGAATCGATCCATAGCTGTACTAAATGTTTGCTTCATCTGCAATTATTTTGTCTACAATATGATCATTTATTTTTTCGCAATCTTTTTTTTGGGGCATAAAATTGCTCGATCAAGTAACTGCAAAACGTTGCCTTCATTTATGACATGTATATCATAAGATTTATGCAAATATTCATTTTCGGGGACATGCAATATTTTGGATCTTCAATTGCATCTGGAGACAAATCATTTTAGTACTCCAACTCACCGTTCCCCAACTTTAAAAGCCAGTTACTAAAAATGGGATCGTCGTTTGTCCTCATATTTCCTTTTTTCAATTTTTGAGATTGTTTTATATTTGCTTCAATAATTGTTGTTCTACTGTCGTGCCTTACAACAGGAAGAACCTGCCTAAAATCTCCACGCAGGAATAGGCATATATGAGTCCGCTCTCTTTGAAAATGAGGAATACTTCTTGCCATGATGAAGAAATTTTACCAGTGCCTTCTGGTTCAGAAACTTTTCGAAGCAAAATTTGCAAAATTATGGATTGATTTTTTAATTTTAAATTTATTTTAATTTTTTTAAAGTTAATTTTAATTTAAAAAAAAAAACCAAATACCTATGTAAAATTCATCTTTCTCTTTTTAATACACGTTCCAGTGGTATTATGTCTGTGACAGTTAATTATCGCGAAATGGAGATAAGATCTTTTTTCTCATGCGGACTTATTCAATTTGGAAGTCTTAAAGATCTCCCAAGAAATGCAAACAGTCACGCACGGAGAAGCTATACTGATATTCACACCTTGCAATTGCAAGTTAGTACAATAATAATTATTATTTGTTATGCACCGTTTAGTTCCGTCAACGTCCAGTGCATTTACTTTATTTCCATCCACAACATAAATTAAACAGACCTGATTTCCCATAAGATGAAAATGAATTCGTTAAATAAACACTTCTAATTGCAATTCCAAAAAATCAAGTTCCTATGTCCCGATCTACATTGCCCGATTTTACCACGAAGATTTTTCCAGAAATCGTGTGAAATGTACACACAGAACGATTTTTTCCATAAGATTTTTTCCTTGTCTTCTTCATTTTTTTATTGCTGTGCTCCTCATTTTTCATTCATATTCAATCACACCATCAAACGAGCGGCACACTGACACCGAACACACACAAAAAACTGAATGCATCTTTCTCTTTTTAATGCACGTTCCAGTGGTATTATGTCTGTGCTGACACTTAATTATAATGAAATAGAGATAAGATCTTTTTTCTCTTTCGGACTTATTCAATTTGGATGTATTAAAGATCTCCCAAACCAGTGGGAATAATTTAGTAACAGTAACCCCGTTAATTTCCATGTTTACACGTTGTATTCAATTTAACATAAATACAATTATATAAAAGAAAACCAATATAATTTTTATTCATATCGTTCAACAAATTCTTCATTCACATTTAAGGTTAGACCGCGCACAACACTTCACACACTTCACGACGCGGCAAAACATTATTTGTATGAAATTGTATGAGATATATCGCACTAAGCGGTAACTCAGCTTCATAAAATTTCATACAATAGGCAATAGGTCCACTGGTGATCTGATGGTATATCTCACCGAACAGTGGCACAAATCTTTACATCGTTTTGGAGAAAGTAAGATTATTGCGCTTGATATTTCTAAAGCATTTGATAGCGTTTGCCATTAAGCTCTCTTATCGAAAATGCGTGCATTTGGTATCGATGAATCTCTTCTTCGTTGGATTAGAAATTACCTTTCGGACCGTTCAATACAAGTTGTATTTGATGGTTTCAAGTCTGAAATTCACAAAATAAATGCTGGTGTGCCCCAGGGCTCCGTTCTGTCTCCGACTCTCTTCCTTATATTCATAAACGATCTTTTATCTGAAACTTCTAATCCATTAAATTGTTTCGCTGACGACAGTACCCTCAGCTTTTCATATTCGTTCTAGATTCACATCCATGTCCTTCGGATGTGGAACTTGAACGGCAGCGTATGATAAGCTCATTAAATTCTGATCTCGACAGCATTGTCCAATGGGGAATAAAAAATCGTGTAGAATTTAATGCTTCAAAAACTCAATGCTGTCTACTGTCGTTAAAACAAAACCCACCCCCCATGGCACTATCCATGAGTGGCACTTGCATTGAGGAAACCGAAAAGCTTTCAGTCCTCGGTATGTGTGTCACAGACCACCTTTTATGGAACGACCACATATTCGACAACGCCAAAAATGCTGCTAAGTGTTTAGGTTTTCTCCGTCGATGCAAGAAATTTTTCTCCCCTTCTGATCTGGCTGTGATCTACAAAGCCTTTATTCGTCCAAAACTTGAGTATAACTCTCACATTTGGGCAGGTGCTCCAATAACCCACTTGAGTTTATTGGATAGAATTGAAAAGAGAGCTCTTAAAATGATAGGTGAAAGAACTATAACGGAAACATTCTCATCTCTTGAGCACCGTCGAAATGTTTCATGTCTTTCGTTATTTTACCGTTATTTCCATAAACAATGCTCTAGTGAAATAGCCAGTTGCATTCCTCCCCTTAAACAATTCAACCGTAATACTCGCGCTTCTAGGAATGCCCATCAGTTTACCCTTGAGCCCAATTTCGGACGTACTGTTAAGTACAGAGATTCTTTCTTTAGTCGCACTACTCGAATGTGGAATGCTCTACCCAGCTCAATTTTCCCCTCCCATTGTGATCTACAGACGTTCAAAACCAATGTGCATCGGTATCTCCTTTTAAATCCCCTCCAATCTACCTAATTGCTCGTGCTGTGTATATCATCTTAAGGGTAGTCACAACCCCTTTTGCACGCGCTTAATATAAAAAAAAAAATACAAATTATTGTGAATCGCAGTTCCACCTGGTGCAGTCTAATCTTTAATAAAATTATTGAAAAGAAAAACAAACTTAATAAAGATGACATACAAATATTCTATTTACAGAAATAAACAACTTTGTTCATATCTTAGTTCGTGATTACACTGTTCATGAAAAAAACGTACGTACTTCCTTTCGTTATTTTGGCATTCATGGAATTTGGGTTGTTTTGTAAAAAATAATCAGTACAAATAATTAAAAATGTTTTAATCACTTGTTTCTAAAATATACATATATAAATAAGTATATTTAATTACGGACAAAATTTCCAATTCGATCATTTTTGTGACACCACCGAACAGCATTGTGGTTGCCAAATCAGAAACGTCAAAGTTCAACCAGAAAAAGTCTTGAAATTTTCTTTCCCGCTTTCGTTACTTCCTTCCCCCTACATTTCTACACCCTTAACCCAATCTGTGAAGAAAAAACGAAAGACGAAACAACCGAAAAAATGAATCGTGTAATCGTGGTCTTAATGTTATTCCGACATCTTCAAGTGATTCCTTGCCTATTATTCCATGCACACCACAATATATTGAACAGACCTAATATACACGATTGGAAATTGTAATGTTTGTTTTGAAAAGTTCATTGGAATTTGAAGTGTTCATTTTCATTGGAATATTATAATATTTTTAAAGCTAGTTTTTAATTAAATTATAAATATTTATAAAATAAAACTATAACTCTCGAAGTCCTTGGGAAATTTCGATTGTTTTGACACCTCAACCATTAAAATCGGTTCAGTATGTTGGCTTAAAACAGTCACGTACTACTGAAATAATATACAGGGTGTCCCATTAACAATGGTCCAAACTGAAATTGGTGATAGGCCAGGGTATGAACTATCAGAATTTGGTAACTTTTCCATACCGATTCATAGCGGTTCTCGAGTAACGGCTATTTTTTGAAATTTGAAAAAAATCTAACTTTAAACCAGTTTTTTGCTCACCCTGTCCATAATTGATTTTTGTTTTTTACAAATTTTGCATAAAAAAAATTCACTTATAGTTTCTCTACTTTACTGAGTAAAATATTTTTAATTGGCATCACCATTTGCCTACAAATCATTAGTTAGTATTGAACTTTGCCAAAATTAATTTTTGACCTCAATCTTCTCATGAGCCCCCTGAATAAAATTCGTATGGCTCAATACAGGTTTTGTATTTCAAAAATTACCTATTTTTTTGTAGTTTCAAAAAAGGTATTAAACTTGCCAAAGATATGTTTAAATAGACAGTTATAACCGTTTGAACCCAATCAAACAGGTTCAAAATCAAACAAAAATAAAACATTTTTGTTCAAATATTTCGGTAAAATTAGAATTTCACTTCAAATATAACTCCGAAAGAGCTGAATTTTGGTGGAGATCTTCGTTTTGATGTCTTACGCATTTCTTAAATAAATACCTTAAATTTTGACAAGGAATTTTAATTTTCTGTGGTGAAAGAGTATAAATCCAGTATATTTGAAAATTTTTCGAAAACCATCAGGTTTTTTAAGAAGTGTCTTTGGAAAACATGTAGCTTATAAAATTCTACAGAAAAAAGATTAACTCCTTTTTTTCGTTGGAGCAAGAGATTTTGAGAAAACGGGGACAAAATGTGTTTTTATACTTTGATGTGGTATTTTCCACGCAGTTGCATTTGCGCACATTTGTCTCAAAATTTATTGGTCTAACGGAAAAATGTATCCTAATGGTTTTTTTTTAGAATGCTATAAGCTACAAGTTTTCCAAAGACACTTCTTTAAAAACCTGATGGTTTTCGAAAACTTTTCAAGAATACTGGATTTTTACGCTTTCACCACAGAAAATAGAAGGTCCTTGTCCAAAATTAAAGGTATTTATTTAAGACATCAAAACGAAGATCTCCACCAAAATTCAGCTCTTTCGGAGTTATATTTGAAGTGAAATTCTAATTTTATCGAAATATTTGAACAAAAATGTTTTATTTTTGTTTGGATTTGAACCTGTTTGATTGGGTTCAAACGGTTATAACTGTCTATTTAAACATAGCTTTGGCAAGTTTAATACCTTTTTTGAAACTACAGAAAAATAGGCAATTTTTGAAATATAAAAGCTGTATTGAGCCATACGAATTTTATTCAGGGGGCTCATCAGAAGATTGAGGTCAAAAATTAATTTTGGCAAAGTTCAATATTAACTAATGATTTGTAGGCAAATGGTGATGCCAATTAAAAATATTTTACTCGGTAAAGTTAGTGAAACTATAAGTGAATATTTTAATGCAAAATTTGTAAAAAACAAAAATCAATTATGGACAGGGTGAGCAAAAAACTGGTTCAAAGTTAGATTTTTTTTCATATTTCAAAAAATAGCCGTTACTCGAGAACCGCTATGATTCGGTTTAGAAAAGTTACCAAATTCTGAAAGGCCATGGCCGGGCCTTTCACCAGTTTTGGTTTGGACCATTGTTAATGGGACACCCTGTATATGATTTATTACATTGACAAAAAAAAATTTAATCAACAACTGCTTGGGACAGAAAATGAAGGTATATAAAGAGGATTAATGTGTTAATTGATGAGTAGGCCAAATATTTTGCGGTTGGGTCGTAGATCCGCCACTGATGATTGGAATGATAGATAGTAGAGAGCAGATTTTCAGATTTGTTCTTAAATTAAAGTAGATCAATTGAAGTAAATTGGTGTCTCTGATTACTACAACCTATTTTTAGTTGCTCTATAGGACAAGTACTTCTTGTCAAGTTTTTAATCAAAACTAACATTAAGATGAAGGAGAAGACAAGACGTCCGTGTTGGTCTCTTCGTCTGTGCGTTCTGATGTACATACATCGAGTTAGAGCCTAAATCGTTAGACGGATTTTCTTCAAAATTGGTGTGTAGCCACCATACAACGATTTCGGTCTTATCAAGTTTTCTCGAAAATGATAACGACTTTACATAATTGAACTGTTTTTTTTTTTTTTTTTACAAGAAATGCGAATAATGTTTTGAGTTTTTTTTAGCAAATTGCCTTTTTGTTGGCATATTCCCGTATATCTCATCAATTGCTTAATTGATTCTGTCATAATTTTGCAGTTATGCGCTTCTAAGCTACTCAAATAATATTGCGTTTAAAATTTGTCTTAATATATATGTATGCTCAAGCGAAAAAAAATGTTATTTTGGAAAAAGCTGTCTTTATTTTTCTCTACTGAGGTCATAGAGGTAGCAATATTGAAAACGATATCGTCCTATCGTTTTCGTTTTACGTGACGAGCTAAGACCCCTGGTTGGGAAAAACCTACCTTTAGTTATGTTTCGTATCAAATAAAATTTTATCTCATTTTTATTTCTGGGAATTATAATCTAAAAAATGTCGTATTTAAAAATAAATTTTAGAATATCTAATACCAAACGGACAAATTAGCTGATACTTTGGAACTTATCACTAATTGTTCTAACTCAAAAGTACATATTATAGTACATATTGACCTATACTGAGTTGTACAACTCTATGGCACACAAAGTGACAGACTGTATGCAGAACACTTTTGTGCATGAATCTTATTAATGCAACACATAATCCTGTAGGTGCTTTTGTTCTTTTTGTGCAGCTCAGGTTTATTAAAGAAACTTATTCTCATAGTATTTGTTTTAGTTAAGTTATTTAGCTTCAAATTGTATGTTTGGTTTTGGTGATAATTAGTTATTTATAACTTTGTCAGGATGTTGCTTGGGTTTAAAAAAAACTTTCAGCTTTCCATAGAATTTTGAAAAAAATGAGATTATGGAATGCCATTTTAAAAACGGAACGATAAAGAATACAAGACCGGCAAATTTAACATTGTAGCAGAAGTTATTTTTTCCCAATCTAAACCTACCAACGAATAAAATAGTACTCACTTCTTCATAAGTTCTAAGTCATATACGAACTATAGAGATTTATTCTCGTTTGAACTTAACTTAACCTCATTTGTCTTAATACAGATGGCAGTAAAAAAAGGGGAAATGAACTTGCATAGTGTTAATTCGTAGCTTTGTTTTCTTATCACATTACTATTAAATGCGGTTAACCGTATAATTGCGGTTATCCACTTGTGGTTAAATTATACTTTTTCCGGTAATGTGATTCATACGATAAATCAAATGCGTTTGTATTTGTTTGCAGGGAAATTATTTGTATCGCAATACAAAATATCAATAGATGGGTACAAGCAGTATTACATACAGTAATTTGCAAAAAAAAAAATAAAGTTGAATAAATGATAAGATAAATAAATTCATAGAAACCGGTATTCTTATAAATGAAGACCTGACAATAATTATTGTGGTGTAATGATTAGTTACTCCAAGCTTTTACACGTTGGCTGCCATGTGAGCCACCGGTGGTACACATTTTTTTTCCACATAATACCGTGTGTACCACCGGTGGTTCACAGCACTTGTTTATTTCTTTGAATTGTAGATTTTCAGTCTGCTGATAAAAGCAATTTTTTCCTTCAGTGGCACCTTGGTTAATGTTTTTTCTTTTCATTATTTCATCTTTTCTTTATTTATGGAATTTCATTTTTAATTTTTTTTTTAGATTTGACTTTATTTGAAACTTATTTATAAAATTCATAATGTTAGGTTAGGTTAAAGTGGCTGTCAGGAAAACGGCTGACACACTTTGACCATAATTAGGTCCGTTCTGATACCACATGATAGGAATGAGGAGATTATCCTCATTACGAAAACCATTCGGAGCTTTTTATGAAGCGAGAGAGACAGTGTATGTCTGTATTGGCCAGATCGCTTGGATCATTGAAAAAGTAGTCCCCCAGATGGAGTCTGCGCCTCTGTGAAAGAGCAGGACATGTGCAGAGGAGGTGAGGAATTGTTTCCTCCAAAATTCATAATAGTAAATAACAAACAAAATATACTATGTATATAGTAAATAACAAAATATACAAAATTCAAAGTTTATTGGAAAAAATAAAAAAATAATTGTAAAAAATTAATGTTTTTTGAGGGAACAATCCACGCATAATGCAGGTTTACCATCACAATTATCGCAATATGTGGACACCCTTTTAGCTTTTTTTTGAGCAGCAACTCTGCCTTCGATTTCTTGAATATCGTTGTAGCAACTAGAAGAACGTTTTGGAGTTTTTCGATTCGTCTTGTCTCGTGTGTCGAACTCTTTTATAACATGTTTGATGTTCAAAGAAGTTGACGGGTCTACCTCCAGTTCGCAAAGAGATTCGCAGATTGATTGCCTAAATTCCAGAATTTGTGCATTTGTGTGGAACTGTTTATAGATTACTAGTGCATTTACAACAGGTGTACTTAGAAGGAATTCAAATGCAATTTTGTGGTACCATTTTATAGTTTTTCGTAATGGCGTGAAATAGCACGCCATTTGATCTGAAATATCTATACCTTGCTTGCCTTTATTATATTCTAGAATCATCTTCAACTTTTGTATTTCTTCGTTGTTTCGATTTCTCTTGCCTGTGGAATCAACTTCCAAGTTGTGTTTCGTGCTTAGCATGAGCACGTCACGTTTATCCTTCCACTTTGCAATTACAATTCCAGAGTTTTCACGTCCAATAACTTCGTTTTTTTTTTAAGTTTTGAATTTGTCACATCCTTTGGGTTTCCGGATCTATTTTTTCTCAAAGTACCAACTAGGTTGAGTAACAATTGGAACCGATTACGTGACATAACATGAGGGACAGAACTATTTTTATAAAATTTGTTTGTACTCCAGTACAAGGAAATTGCAGGATAATTTATTATTCCCATATAAATCACTAGTCCAAGAAACTTTTTTATCTCCGGTACCTTTGTATCATCCCATTTCTTTATTCGAGATCTTCGAGTAACTGTGGACTTTCCCAAGAATTGATTTGCATTAAAATTAGTTTGGAACACTATCAGTTCATAGACTTCATCCGTAACCATCAAGCTAAACAAATCAATTGGTTTTATTGAACTGGTTTGCAGATAAGATATCCCAGGTGTAGATGATTCATCACGAAACGTAAACGTCTTGAGTGACCTTCCGCTAACAGCCGACCATACGTTGGATGGAATATTGACAACCACAGCGTCTTCATCCTCTGAAGATTCATTATTATCCCCTAAGGCGGCCGAGTCACTAGATTCAAAACAAGTTGGTACGTAATCACTAGAATTTGAGCCTTCAAAGTCCAAGCTATCATCACTATCAGAATCTTCACCTTGGTTTCTTTTCCCGTAAAATAATTTAGTTGGAATTGCTTCTTTGTTTGCCATTGAAAATTTATATAATAACAAAGTCACACTTCTATACGAATAACCTGCAAACTAAAGAAAAAACTAAAGCGAAATAACGGAAAAATACGTGTGACCACCGGTGGTACACATGGCACCATATATTAATAGAGTGCCATGTGAGCCACCGGTAGACACAGCCTAAAAACACGTATAAAACGTCACAACTGTAATAAACAACATGAATCGATAATAACAGTTTGAAATTTCGATGATGTTTTTTTTTGTACGGTGGCAGTCAACGTGTTAAAAGTTACTTTCGATGTTCAATTTCACATTAATACTTTATAGTGATTTGAGAATGTCTTTATTGTCATTGTTGTATCTATTAACATATTTTTTTTTCAGCTTTTTAGTGCGCGTGCGATTTAAAAAACCAAGAAAAGTGGTTAGCCATTCGGGATTCAAGATTTTGCCATGCGAGACTTTGCCAAAATACAACGATTCTTGAACTTTTGTTCGTATTATTCCAAAGAACGACAAGGGATGGACAAACCTGGGTTTTCTTCAACACTTTGGGCTACAGCAGCAATATTTTAAGTTATTCTTGAGCGACGTGTACGGGTTTTATTCTTCACATCGCCAACTTGTCCCAACAGCTCAAATTTTTCCACTAATTTCTGAATTGCGGTTGGAAAACCCTTTATTATGACCTTAGAATACAAAGTATGTTATTTATGCATGGTACTAAGTACTAAGAGATAGTTGTGTGGAATTGAAAATTAAATTTGAAATCATTTTACAACCAAAAGTTATTGTTAAAATACTAAAAAGCAACAAATTTTTTTCTTTGTTTTCTATTTAAAATAATTAAGGTTTTAGATTTATTATAGAATGTCTTAATAAATGATATAAATTTAACATACTATACTATTATTTAAATACTATTATTAAATAATAAACAGAATTAGACAATTTTTTGTTGGTAAATTATGCTTAATTTATGTCACTTATTAAGATATTTTATAAAAAATCTAAAACCTTAATAATTAACTAACTTTTCAAACAATTTTGGGATTACTGAAAGCTTACAAACTATCTCTTAGAACTCTGCGTTGCATAAATAATATACTTTGTGTGTCTTAGATTTCAGTTGATGTCGAAAGAAGAAGACGTTGGTAAGACATGTAACAAAATCTTATTGTTATTATTTGAATGTTAAAGAAGGATTGAACCAGGCTTATGTGTGTCTAATTTATTTGTTAAGAATATAAGGAAACCTTAAGCATTTTTTTGATAATTTTTTCGCAAACATTTGATATGGGATTAGGTATATTTAAAGATCTAAAACGCAAAGTAAAAAAAAAACAATTTAATTCATAAAAGTGGTCGGACCTATGGTACACTCCAATAAAAGTCTGTCCGACCTCTGGTTTCATAACCAAAATAGTCTACGCTATGCCAAAACATTTGGTGGTAGCGCCTTTAAGTTGTTGTTTTTGTTCAAAAATTCAGTCTATGCTTTTGTTTGATACCCCATATTTTAAAATCCAAAGGAGCTATGGGTTAGTAATGGGTAAAAATGTAATTAAAAACTTATATAAGTTTGTTGATCAAATTTTAAATTTTCAATGATGTTTATAAATGGGCTCTTTTGATCGTTATGTTATGTATGCGAATTAAATTAAAAGAATTTCATATTTTCACCCTACGTTTCGTTGAAATTTCTCAACTTCTTCAAGGGTCACAATTTATTTATTAAATAAATAACAAATTAAAATTCGATTTTTGAACATTGGATATTTTTAGTACAGACTTACTTGCTTTTAAATTCTACATTTATGATTTTAATTTTCGATTATAAAAATTATTAATTAGGTTAATGAGATAATGCGGACGTGGAACAGTATGTTCAAAAAGTATCTGACGAAAAAGAAAAAGAAGTTACCAGATCAAAAATTGCAAATAGAATTGGGACATACAAAAGAAAAATCAAAAATTCGGAGAAAGAGGAATTCATCTTAAAAACCTTCAAGAAAACTCAACGACTAATCCGAAATCACAAGAATGACATAATAATTACGGAAGCAGACAAAGGGAACAAAACGGTTATCATGTATAAAGAATAACACAACAACAAAATACATGAATTATAACAAGACAAAACTACGTACAAAACAACAAGGACAGACCCCACAAATCAACTACAAAAAACCAACAACACGAGTGTAAATGAGTTACACAACCAAAAGTACATTGATACACATACGAAAAAATCGCTACTCTGTTCAGTAGCCTCAGCACCAATCCTGTACGGATTACCGAAAGTTTACAAGCCGAACTTACCGCTACGTCCTATAGCCTCATCAACAAATGTACCTTGTTACAATATGGCAAAATACATCGGAAAAATTCTTCAACACTTAACATCAGACGATTACAACATACCAAATTCCCAACAGCTAAGAGAAAAAACACAAAACATCATTTTGGATGAAGACGAAATACTTGTTTCTTTTGACGTGGTATCACTGTTTACGAACATACCAACATACCTAGCAATTAAAATTATAATGGCAAAATGGGAAAAAGTACAAGAACAAACAATAATTCCCAAAAAGCAGTTTTTGAAAATTCTTCAATTTTGTCTCAAAGACAATAATTACTTCAAATTTAAAATGATAGGTGAAAGAACTATAACGGAAACATTCTCATCTCTTGAGCACCGTCGAAATGTTTCATGTCTTTCGTTATTTTACCGTTATTTACATAAACAATGCTCTAGTGCAACCGTAATACTCGCGCTTCTAGGAATGCCCATCAGTTTACCCTTGAGCCCAATTTCGAACGTACTGTTAAGTACAGAGATTCTTTCTTTAGTCGCACTACTCGAATGTGGAACGCTCTACCCAGCTCAATTTTCCCCTCCCATTGTGATCTACAGACGTTCAAAACCAATGTACATCGGTATCTCCTTTTAAACCCCCTCCAATCTACCTAATCGCTCGTGATGTGTATATCATCTTAAGGGAAGTCACAACCCCTTTTGCACGCGCTAAATATATACAGGGTGTCCCATTAACAATGGTCCAAACTGAAATTGGTGATAGACCAGGTGATGAACTATCAGAATTTGGTAACTTTTCCATACCGAATCATAGCGGTTCTCGAGTAACGGCTATTTTTTGAAATTTGAAAAAAATCTAACTTTGAACCAGTTTTTTGCTCACCCTGTCCATAATTGATTTTTGTTTTTTACAAATTTGGCATTAAAAAATTCACTTATAGTTTCACTAACTTTACTGAGTAAAATATTTTTGATTGGCATCACCATTTGCCTACAAATCATTAGTTAATATTGAACTTTGCCAAAATTAATTTTTGACCTCAATCTTCTGATGAGCCCCCTGAATAAAATTCGTATGGCTCAATACAAGTTTTATATTTCAAAAATTGCCTACTTTTCTGCAGTTTCAAAAAAGGTATTAAACTTGCCAAAGCTATTTTTAAATAGACAGTTATAACCGTTTGAACCCAATAAAACAGGTTCAAAATCAAACAAAAATGAAACATTTTTGTTCAAATATTTCGATAAAATTAGATTTTCACTTCAAATATAACTCCGAAAGAGCTGAATTTTGGTGGAGATCTTCGTTTTGATGTCATACGCATTTCTTAAATAAAAACATTAAATTTTGACAAGGACTTTTAATTTTCTGTGGTGAAAGAGTATAAATCCTATATATTTGAAAATTTTACGAAAACCATCAGGTTTTTTAAGAAGTGTCTTTGGAAAACATGTAGCTTATAAAATTCTACACAAAAAAGATAAACTCCTTTTTTCGTTGGAGCAAGAGATTTTGAGAAAACGGGGACAAGATGTGTTTTCATACTTTGATGTGGTATTTTCTACACCGTTGCATTTGCGCACATTTGTCTCAAAATTTATTGGTCTAACGGAAAAATGTATCCTAATGGTTTTTTTTAGAATGCTATAAGCTACAAGTTTTCCAAAGACACTTCTTAAAAAAGCCGATGGTTTTCGAAAAATTTTCAAAAATACTGGATTTATACGCTTTCACCACAGAAAATAGAAGGTCCTTGTCCAAATTAAAGGTATTTATTTAAGACATCAAAACGAAGATCTCCACCAAAATTCAGCTCTTTCGGAGTTATATTTGAAGTGAAAATCTAATTTTATCGAAATATTTGAACAAAAATGTTTCATTTTTGTTTGATTTTGAACCTGTTTTATTGCGTTCAAACGGTTATAACTGTCTATTTAAAAATAGCTTTGGCAAGTTTAATACCTTTTTTGAAACTGCAGAAAAGTAGGCAATTTTTGAAATATAAAACTTGTATTGAGCCATACGAATTTTATTCAGGGGGCTCATCAGAAGATTGAGGTCAAAAATTAATTTTGGCAAAGTTCAATATTAACTAATGATTTGTAGGCAAATGGTGATGCCAATCAAAAATATTTTACTCAGTAAAGTTAGTGAAACTATAAGTGAATTTTTTAATGCCAAATTTGTAAAAAACAAAAATCAATTATGGACAGGGTGAGCAAAAAACTGGTTCAAAGTTAGATTTTTTTCAAATTTCAAAAAATAGCCGTTACTCGAGAACCGCTATGATTCGGTATGGAAAAGTTACCAAATTCTGATAGTTCATCACCTGGCCTATCACCAATTTCAGTTTGGACCATTGTTAATGGGACACCCTGTATATAAAAAATAAACAGTTTACAATCAAGTATTTAGAATGCCTATGGGCAACCCACTCTCACCAACGATCGCCAACATAGTCATTGACAACCTCTTGGACGATACCATTGAAAAACTGAACTAAACAAACACAAAAATAAAATTTATTGTCAAATATGTCGATGACATTTTTGCAATAATTAAAAAACAGGACCAAATTTTAATAATGACCACTCTGAATGAATATCACAAAAAATTACAATTCACAATAGAATCAGAAACCAACAATTCACTACCCTTTTTGGACACCAAGCTGTACAGAACAGATAACAAAATAATAATGGACTGGTATGCGAAACCAATGGCATCCAGTAGAATGATAAATTTCTTTTCAACACAAACAATGAAACATAAAATAAATAGTGCCAAAAACCTAATAAACAAAATTATAGACATCAGCCATCCACAATTTCATACCAAAAACTACATAAAAATAAGAACCATTTTAAAAAAAGAACAATTTCCCAAAAAAAATTATGAACGAACTGATAAATGAAAAAACTTTCTCCAAACACATTCCGAAAAATAAAACAGATACAACAAACGGACCTGGCAACACCTTCTATTCAACAACATATATACCTGGTTTGACAGATAACAAATCTCTATACAACACACTAAATATAAAAAGAGAAGACGACAAAAAAGGAAAAATAATATTTGCACACAGATCCAACATGATACTACGAAACATATGTTATACATAGGAACCACGAAAAGATTTTTAACAACAAGACTGACTGAGCATCAAGCTGATATCCGAAATAAACGAACAACAACAGCTTTAGCACAACACATTATGGACCATGAACACACAGCTGATTTTGACAACGTAAGAATACTTGATAAAGAAAAAAGAGAAAGCACACGTTACACATTGGAAAGCTTACGCATCCAGCAAAAGCATAGCTTTACCATGAACACGAAAGAGGATAAAGACAAGCTAAGCGCCATGTACACTCATGTGATAAAGTAAACCGACTGTGATATAAGTGTTTTTCTGTTCGGTCTGGTTTTTTTTTTTTGTATTAAATTGTTTTAAATTATTTATTTATATCTCATTAACCTAATTAATAATTTTTATAATCGAAAATTAAAATCATAAGTGTCGAATTTAAAAGCAAGTAAGTCTGTACTAAAAATATCCAATGTTCAAAAATCTAATTTTAATTTGTTATTTACAAAGTTTCAATAAATTGTGATTCCTGAAGAAGTTGAGAAATTTCAACGAAACGTAGGGTGAAAATATGGAATTCTTTTAATTTAATTCGCATACATAACATAACGATCAAAAGAGCCCAATTATAAACATAATTGTAATTAAAAACAATTTTTTTTTTGCTGCCTACTCTTGAAGGACCTACCTTAGCAGATTTTTTTTTTTATCCAACTTATATTATTAGCATAGAAAAAGGTCTTAGGTATTTTTTGATACCACTTTTTCAACTTTCTGACAAAGTTTTTTATAGTTTTCAATACAAAAGACGCAAAGTGCAAAAAAAAAACACCAGTTGTTATAAAAATGGTCGGACTGGTGGTAATCACCAGAAAAAAGCTGTCCGACCGCTGGTTTCGTAAAGAGGACAATCCTAGCTTTCATTTGATACCCCATTTGTGACTGCACCTATGAGATATATTAGCCATCAAAAATGGCACCGGAAATTACCATTTTTCGAACCCATGGCAACTGAAAAACTTTGTCCGACCAACGGTTTTGATTTCGTGTAGCCTAAAGCTATCGATTAGTGTCCATTCTTTTTACATCCACGATGAGATAGGTCGCCCACCCCCCGCTATACCTTCCGTAGAAAAAAATGTATTCCATTTATTGAAATGATGACTCGATTTTCAGTGAAACAAGCATAACATAACCAAGTTTTAACGGTATGGTGATGAAACTTGGAACACATGTCTTATTTGTCGTAAGAAACAAGAATCAAAAGGGTCCATAAAAAAATCTAGGGTGAAATTGTGTTTTTTTCCGTGAAAGAGAGAAGTAGAAAGCTATGACCAGTAAACCCCCCCCCCCCATAACAAGTACGTTCACGAAAGTTGGCAGGGATCTTTCATTTTGTATTATAACCAAGAATAAAAAAAAGATAAATCAAATATCTAAGGTCACAGCGTGGTTATTGAGAAAAAATGTTTTATCTGCTCTATCCAAAAAAAATACATTAATATTTTCATTAAATTGACGATTACTTTCTTGATGGTGATTGTATCGTCTTAATTTCACATTAATTGGATTCAGCGTTAAAAAAATACTTTAAAATCATGTTCCAAATTTTATATACTTATGCAGGGAAAGGATTTTGCTGACCTAAAAAAATCAAAAAAGGCAAACAAAAATTCTCAAAAAGAGAAGATTAGCATAACTTAACGTCTAATTATAATATTATTGAACCACCAACAGCTTTTTGAAGTTCTCAGATAACAGCCTTCTACGATTGTCTCTTAGAAGCGTCTTAAATGAGCTAAAGGACCTTTCTACTTGAGCAGAAAAGAGTGGAGCCCACTTTAAACTCTCTAGTCTCTACATCATTCAATTAAACGTTTTCGAAAAGTGTGGAGTTGACGTCCCCATTTATTACAGCATTTGCTCAACAGTTTTAAGTCTACGATTTACATTGAAAACAGTAGTGAACTTTTTCAACACATCATTTACAATTATTGACCCTTTCGATTTTTCCAAATTTTCATTGATATTTGAAGTGCAAGGAAATGCACGATCATTCATAGAGAAATACAAAGATCTAGTTTTAATAAGTAAAAAAACAAAAAAGGACACGAAATTTTACTGAGAAAAGATCATGGTAACTCTATGTACAGTGTACACTACCTGCTTTTTTTTCTTGTATGTTGAGGGCAAGCAAATTTGTTTTCTGTGCGCTTTAGATTGTGTTAAGATGATGTTTTTAAGTGAAATAATCTCAACTGGAAATGGAAAACTACATGCAGTTTGTATCTGTAGAATTTGTTTGAAATTTTTTGTTTAACTTTGATAAAAAAAGCAAGCAAGTCAAAATTGTCACAAAAGACACCAACGGGTAAAAAAGGCAAAAAAAGCATTCACGGGTAAAAAAGTCAAAAAAAAAGCAAAATAAAATACATATATTTTGAACCAGGAGGACATGAATCGCGTTTGTATAAAGTTGATACTTTCTTACGATCACGCAAAAAAAAGGCAAAGTTATTAAAAGCCTTTGCCTCTACATATGTATGTACGTCGATTATACAAAAATAAAATGTTGGGTTTATAACCCATATTTTCCTTTCGCAAAAAAGACCTGCAACCATATATTTGCATGGATCCTTTTGGAGTCCTGGTTCTAACAAAAAATAAAACATTGCTACTAACCTTCATCACTGTACCAGTTTTGGAAGGATTTACTGGTAGCAGTAATTCACTTTTCACTTTCACCCAAAAAAAAACAACACTTGGGCGAAAGCCTAAGATATTTTGATGGACTCTTTTGATTCTTATTCCTTACGACAAATGAAACACGTGTTCCAAATATCATCACCAAACCGTTGGAACTCGGGTTATGTTATGCTAGTTGCACTGCAAATTCTGTCATCAGTTTATAGAAATTACATAACTTTTTCCAGAGGTGCTGTATTGCATTTATTTTGGTTTCATAAGTTTAGGCAGCAAACACTACTTTAAATTGATGTATCATTATGCTTAAATTATACCAAGAAAATATATATCGGTTTGACATGCTTCCACATCTCCCTCTACATCTTACCGCACATTGATTTCAACCCAGTTGTACTTGCAAGACTTTCCATCAAGAGAACTCTGGAAGGAAAACCGGGTCACAAACGTAGATTGTGTCTCGGTATTCACTCACGGGTCCAAATCAGGGGGTAGGGTCTGGCATCTTTTCAGAAAACCCACCCATAAACAAGTCGATAAAACTAGGGAACTTCTGTAGCGTCTTTCAATCAGAGGTCCTTGCAGTTTGTGAAGCTGCAAAGCATCTCTCCATGATTTCTTCATAGATAGCGTCGCTGCAATCAAAGTCATATCATCAATTGTCACAAAATCCAAACTGATTGATTTCTGTCGCAGCGAAATAAAATCGTTGGGCGCAGCAATCACAGTTACCCTTCGTTGGGCAGTCCAACTGGCCAAAGACGGGGCAACCCTGGGTACTTATGCCTCTAGAACAAGAAAAATTTAGAATTCACCACAGTTTCTTAAAAGTCACAAACGACCGGTGGTCAACACTTGATACCTGCCGGGTTTCAAGGACTTTATGGCCGTTACTCTCTAGGAACAAAACAGACTATTTACTTAAGCTAAGCAGGCCCCAATTATCCCTTTTAGTTGCTAGTTGCACGGGTCACAACTCCATGAGAACCCACTTGAGCAGAATGGGCATCAGCTCATCTGACCTATTTAGAGGTTGTCAAGACGAGGAGGTGGTGGAGGGCTCATACCACTTCCTTTGCGAATGCCCCAGCCTAGCTAGAATCAGAAGAGCAACTCTCGGAAAATACTTCTTCCAAAAATTGGATAGCGTCTTTATTTTGCCACCTGCAAACATCATGAAATTCATCCAGATTTCAGGATGGTTCAGGGAGGCTCCTCCTACCATGACTCCTCTTTGATACCACCATCCACTCCTCACCCATCCTTTCTCCTACAAGTCAGCCCCCGGGGAGCAGGTTCACGTTCATGGTCCAAAATTTAGTTTTTAATCTGGTGTAAGCTGTAGTGTAAAAAAAAATACAACAAATATACATACATACAAACACCACTTACATCAATAAGCTTGCGCATGAATGTGATATTCACAATCAGCATAGAATTACAATGCCTACATAATTTATATAATTCAAATAACAGCAGACCTAAAATATAATCTAGTTTAACACACCTGGAACGCATACATTCCAGCAGATCAGATCCATTTAAAGAAAGTTTTACTCCCGAAACCTTAAATCTAATTCTTTAAGTACCTTAAATCATATTTCGGACGTACAGAGATTCCTTCTCTAGCTATACTTTTCGAATGTAGAATACTTGACCTAATCTATTTCCCCCCATCCCATTGTGATATTGAGAAATTCAAAGCGTCTTCTTCCTTTTTTTCTAATGCTCTGTTTTCATAAGGAAGGTAGAAATATTAAAATATTTTTTTGAAAATGTGTCTTATATTCTATCTTTTTTTATTATATTCTAGCATGACACTGATAACGATGGCTATCTCGACCTTACAGAACTTAAACTTCTCATTGCACAAGGACTCTGTCAAGATATACCAGAAGCTATGGCACGAAACATTGTGGATGTATCAGATGAAGATGGAAATGGACGCTTGGATTTTGAAGAATTTTACCAGCTTTCTATTAAAAACCGTTGGTTGATAACCAGTTACATCAATAACTATTGTAAAATGATTGTACCTCGACGAGAACCAGTACAAGGTGATCAAATTGGTGAGATAATAATATTGAGCACAAAGTATTTTATTATTTTATAAAATAAATTTCTATTCCATAATTAGATGGAGCCTATGAAAGACAAATGACATTCTGTCCGCCACCACTTACAATGATAATTTTCTCGATGGTAGAGATTATCATGTTTATGATAGATGTTATACATTTTAAGTGAGTTTTGAATAACCCTTTAGAAATACTTTCTTTAAACTGATTCTTTTGATAGAGATGATCCAAAGCAATCGCAACACTTAGGGGAAAGCACTAAAGGACCCGCAGCTACTTTGTTCATTTTTAATCCATACCGAAGATACGAAGGATGGCGTTTCGTTAGCTATATGTTTGTTCATGTGGGCATAATGCATCTTTTTATGAACCTTGTCATTCAAATTTTTCTGGGAATCGCTCTGGAACTAGTGCACCACTGGTGGCGTGTGGCCTTGGTGTATCTGGCTGGTGTAGTTGCAGGATCGATGGGAACTTCGCTAAGCAGTCCAACGATTTATCTTGCCGGCGCTTCAGGAGGCGTATATGCCCTTATTACAGCCCACATTGCCACAATTATAATGGTAAGGATCAGGCATTAACTGTTCTATTTGAAATATAAACGTTTTTACTTTCAGAACTTCTCAGACATGGACTACGCAATCGTACAACTTTTTGTGTTTCTGATATTCTGCTTTACCGATCTGGGAACTTCAATATACCGTCACCTTAACGATAAGCATGACCAAATTGGCTACGTTGCACATTTATCAGGGGCTGTAGCTGGTCTGCTCGTTGGCATTGGAGTGTTGCGAAATCTTAAAGAACGACGTTGGGAACGCATTCTATGGTGGATTGCGGTAACTTTCTACTTCGCACTCATGTTAGCCGGTATTATGTTTCAAATATTCTACCCAGAATATTTCCCCAAACAAGAACAATGGAATGGAAATTTATATTAATATTAGTACAACGAACAATATTTCCACAAATTCAAGCGCATCAATATTATATTTTTTTTTTCGTATGAATGTGAAAGATGACCACCAAAGTGCCCTTAGAGGTTCAGTTTCAAGTCATTTGTATTTTTGTCAGCATTTACAAATAATGTATTAAAATAAGAAGATACAAAATGTTACTAAAGAAAACAATCAATTTAGAATACAACTAGATCGAGCTTAATATTTTTGTATTGTATATCAGCAGGGCTTATTTATATTTTTTATATACATATAACCTTTTTTATAATGGTATTTTTGTACACTTAAATTTGTTTTTGTAAGCAATTTCCCCTTACGTCCGTATTTTTGTTTTTAAGTATACATTTAGAAATAGTTGAAGAAACAAAAGTTGACTAAATTATCATTTATTAGCTATAAGATAATGTTAACAACAAATTATTTGATAATATACAAACTTGCAATTACTTGAGTGATAGAAGAGACTTTTTATTGTTATTATTGTAAGATAATCTTTTGTTTTTATATGTATGATTGGAGAGTCTTTTGCGCTTGATGATCTTCCTTTAAGGTAGTAGTCTTATAATTATTTAGACCCATTAGCAATGATTTCAATAAAAGCACTTTTGTGATAATTTGCGCTGAGGGAGTAGAACCAAATAAGGTTTCAAGTTTTACTTAAATATTTTAGTTTTGTGTGAACAACTTATATTTTGAGAGTTCTTGTGAAAAGAAAAATCGATTTCAATTTTGGTTGTTAATCTTTTGATAGTTTAATTGTTTTTTTTTTTTTAATCAAAAATGGATTCAATAGCCATTTCAGTTTTTAAAGTAAATGAGGAAAATATGCAAAGAATACCGAGTACGATTTGTTATTACTTTATTTGCCCTTTGAACAAAAATAAAAATCATAGGTAATATGTATGTACATATTTTCACATTTAATTTCGTAATAAAACTTACATTTCTCTTTTAGTTTAAATATTTTCGCGTTGTGCCTATTCGTCTGCAAGCTATTGTTTCTTTTTGGTTCCACAGACTACTATGAAAATAACTGTTCGTGGAAAAAACAGTCAAACTTGCTATTCATTCGGGGCTAGTTATAACACTTTTCCCGAACTCCGAATTTTGTAGGAAATATTTTTAGTACGACAGGACCTATAATACTTTTTTTCGGGATTCGTAGAACGAATATATTACGACAAAGCCTGTGATAAGGCTGAATAATTAATTTTGTTTTTTCTTTGAAGCACCGTTTTCAGCCCTACCGTTTTCAGCCCTATTGTGAGTTTCGCGTGAAAAAGAAATCCGCCCGGAAAAATTACATTTCACTGTTCCCTTGTGAGTTTCGGGCGAAAAGATTTCCATTTAATTTTTGGTGGCGAACGAGGACACACTTAGTAAAATGGAGAGTAAAACTCACAATAGCTTTTAAAAATCCGGGCGAACAAACCATTTTCGGGCGAAATGTTTTCCTGGTAAAACTCACAATAGTGCTGATTAGTTTTTTTTTAGTTTTCGCCATTTTCCTACATGATTAAGTTGCATATTAGTTTTTAAAGGAGTAATCTGTTTTAATAATTTAAAATGAATGAAAGCATTTATTTAGTGAATTCTATAAATTAAATCATACATTTTATACAAGCCAGTCTTTTCCAATTTCACTCTTTTCAATTCAGAAACAACGTTTATGATTTAATATAAAATAGAATTTATATTTGTGAATATTTATCTCGGTAAAAGTCCATGTCTTCCAGTTTTTGAGGAAATTAAAAATAATAAAAAATATACACACAAATTTTTCTGACAAAAAATTAGTTTTCGTAGTTTGCAAATTTCTTAAAAACAAGATATAGAAAATTTGTATGAAAAACCCAAATGGAACTCCGAAAAGTTAACATTTTAGCCCATCTTGTCACATTGTTGAGACACAAGCAACTTTGTTAAATTTCACCCACCCTAATGAACATACTGTACTTCAATTTAAATGTGAAGAGGGCTATTTTCCGGACACTGTGTTTACTATATACCTGAAAATAGTAAGCGGTCACGAGTGCGTATACGTAACCTTTTATTGTTTTAATGGATTTTCTCAAACGACAGCAGGAAAAATATTATCAAGCAATCGTTTCAGGTATTCACCCCTATTGCGATTTGCGATTGTTGATTGATAGTTGATGTATATTGAAATTCGATATTAAACCACCCAAACGAAAAAAGTACGGAAAATTTAATTTTAAATTTAATTAACTCGACCGCACAAACAATATATAACAATTTAAACTGATTTTAAATTTTACAAATGACAATTTTGACAAAAACACACTTGATTTGAAATTAAGGCAGATATTTCTCACAATACAGATATCGGATATTTCTTGACTGAATTTCCAGTAAAAGTTCCCTTCATTTGAAGTCAGCTTTTGAAAGCTGGCGAATCACAGTCTAGAAAGTTGCCTTACTTGCAAGTCGCCTTAGTCATCTGAACGTACCCACTTTTTGTAAAGTTTTCACTATTGCAAACTTATTTCAAATGATGTGTAAACTTCAAACAAATCAAAATCAACCGAATTCTTGATGTTTTTTTGCCGATGGTGATGATTAATGATTACAACAGCCGCGTTACACAGCATCATGTTCAAAAAGCAGTGTTGCATACAAAATTTGAAGTTTATGAGCTTACACATTGGGTAGGTTCAGATGACTTAGGGGACTTGCAAGTAGGGCAAAATTATAGACTGTGATTGGCCAGCTGTCGAAAGTTCCCTTCTTTTGAAACAATTTTTCGACAGCTGACCAATCACAGTCTAGAAATTTGCCTAACTTGCAAGTCACCTAAGTCCTCTGAACCTACCCATTCTCTCCTTGGCAATATGATTTTGTCAAAATCAGACTACGCGAAATCGAATCGACACATTCCCAACAATAAATCAAACAAATTTGAGAGAAAATGAATACATATAAATGAAAGAAATACTTTGAATTAAGCAAATAAAAAAAAAAATAAAAACTCACATTTTAATTCGAAAAAATAAAAGTTAAATTTAATGAATCCAACACTTTAAAAGTAATGAACATCAATAGAATTTACCTACAGGGTGATTCACCTGAGGTGTACCAAAAAGTTAGAGCGCGTAGGTTAGATCGAGACAATCAAAAACTCGTATAAGAAAGGGGCAGTCTATTACCCACCCGTTGAGGCAGGAGGGGCAACTATAAAATAACATTGTCATAAAACAGAAACAAAATTATTAAGAAATAACGGTAACACGTACAACAACGTGTTGTACCTACTTTTTTGCAAACCTAGAAAACCCTTCTTTTATAATATTTTTAAATAAAGTTGTTGTAGTGAACAGTTTTCGAAAAATTAATTTTCAAACTTAAATTTAAAAAAAAAATTAACTCAAAAATTTCAAACTATTTTTTTCAAAAATTTTCTTTGTTACGTACAATTTTTGTTTTCAAAATTCAATGCTTGATTCTCAGTCAACCACTGAAAATCGGATGGCTCTAGGACTTTTACTTTTTTGGCTGACAAGAACTGATGGGAATTACCGTTATTATTTGCCCTCAACAGAAAAGGGCAAAAAATATGTGGGCATATTATCCAAAGCACTAGGAGGTACATAAGTTTGAAGAAAATCAATCCAGCCAGCCCATTTTGTTATTTTATATTTTAAGTTTTAAAATTATTTTTACTTTTTTTAACCATCATTCACGAAGTTACACCGACTTACAAAAATCACTTAAAAACTAATAAAAGTGTCCTGCTCCAATAAGTTTTTGACAGAGTGTGCTACAATCCAAAGTAATTTTATTGAATTTGGATTCAATTTTAAACAAAATTTCTTGTGTACGTTCGGTTGATTCAGGAAAATATATATAGCCATCTTTTGGGCGTGAAAATAATATCTAAGGTGAACTGATCTACATAATAGCAAAACAATTGTATGCGACATGAATTTTAAACATCACAATCATAAAATTAAGACGAAATAATTAAATAGATTACATTTATATATATATATCAAATAATGGATTTTAAGAAAACAAACAAAAACGAAGAGTGTAGATAATAATAGGTAATGTATGTAGCTAAATTAATATTAACGAAGATCATCGAAACAATATAAACGACGTTAAAGGTTCCCCCAATGCGAAACATTCGTTGTTGACAAGGTTTTTAGACAAGGTTTTGAGAATAATGTTAATGATAAATGAATTTTTAAGAGCGAAAGTTGTCTTAGCAGAATACGAGTTGTTTATTTAACGAAATAATAATTGTAATGATCCAGTCAAAGTGAAAAAAGTAGATTTTAAATTAGTCCAGGAAAAATCCGAAAAAGCTTAATTTTGGTGGAGAGGTTCATTTTCTTCCTTAAAAGTAAACTGAATTTGGAGTGGAACAACAACTATAAAATTCTTTTAGTACGATTGATAGACTTGGCGAAAACCGTTGAAAACATTGGGATGTAGTACATTTTAGTAAACAAAAATGTGATAAAACTATATTTTTATTCTTGAATGAATTGGTTTCTTTTATTTTGTGTAAAAGCTCCTGAGAAGTGTATTTGTGGGATTGATTTAAATATTCAGCGGATTTCAAATTAATTGGAAAATATATTATTTCGATCAGTTTCTGAGAAGAATACCTCGAAGCAAAATTCCTACCTTTCCGTTCTGGCGGCTACTTTGATAAGTCCTTAATGGAGAAGTACAATTGGTTTTATTACGACCGACGGACATGACGCTTCGTGCGTCGCACAGTGGGACGACACTCATAGCAATTGATAAAAAATCAACTATTTAAGCGGTGTTATTTGGAGTTTTCAACTCGTGCAATAGTTATATATATAGAGCCGTTAACATTGACTGCTGGCGATTTTTTAAGTCCGTGTCCTGGACGTCAGCTGTAGCTCGAGATGGAGCCATGGAGCCTTAACAGGTAGTAGGTAGTTATACCGATTTGCATACAAATTTGTTACACATCATTTTTATATATTTGCCTAAAGGTGAAATTCAAATTTTTGATTAAGCTCATAAACGGCTTGTTAAAATACATTTTTTTTTAAAGTTTATTCGAAAACGGCTTTTAGCCCGAGAGCAGGCAACATATTTGTCGACCTCATCGGTACATGAATGAAACTATGGTCATAGAAAGATTGAGGGCGGTCAAATACAAAAACGTCAGTCTTGTACTTCAGGTCAGAGGCTTAGGTCTTATATTATTGAAATATTAAAAATAAGAGCCTAATCGATCGAACCAGAGTAGCAGGCAGTGTTTTTGTATTTAATGGTCATAAATCCTTCTGTGACTAAAGTTTCAACCTTTTACGAAGTGAGGTGTAAGTTAATTGATCGCAAGTTTTCTGAATAGACCAAGAGCTAGCAACGGATGCACTTACGCCACAATCATACAAATTATTCGTACTGAAAGATAAAGGGCCATTTAATACAAAAACAACAGTCTGCCATTCCGGTTCGATCAATTTGGCCCTTATTTTAAATGTTATAAAAATATAAGACCTTGGCCTCTGACCTGGACCTGCGTGTAAGATTGACGTTTTTGTATTTAACGACCCTCAATCCTTCTGTAACCAAAGATTCATACAAATGTACCGATGAGTTCAAACAATATGTTGCCAGCTCTCAGTCTATAAGGCTTCTTTTATTATATTCTAGTTCTAAATTTAACGCTAAATTCAAGCACAAGATTAAAGCTCAATTCAAGTGTTTTGATTAGACATTAGAGGACGAGATCCTGTTGGAATATTCATTCAAGTTTTATAATACGAGGGCGAGATCCTGTAGGAAGATTCAAGTTCTATAATACGCACATAGATTGTAACTGAATTCTAGCGTTGGATTCCAGGTCTAAATTCGAGTTCTGTCTTCCAGCAATAGAAGCTTACAAAGCACAAAATTCTAGCTACATACATACAAACATATGTACATACATATGTATATTCAAGCGCTATTGCTTATTTTTGCGATGTTTTAGAAATGTTTACTTATTATTATTGTATTTATTTGTGTATTTCGGGGTTGAAATGTTAATTTTCTCAATGCTTTTGTGCCAGAATGCAGTTGAAATTTATTAATTACACTATACCTTATAATTAATCTAAGCAGTTGATTGGAAATAATTTTATTTAACACGATTCATGAATCAGTCAGCATCGTACCTTGACTCACTTAACAACCATAGTAAAACTGATAAATGAATACAAAAATTAAATGAATAGTTGGTTATCTTCAACTGTGACCTTAAACTCTGTTGTTCAAAATTTGTTTTCAGTTTTAGGTTTGAGAGACATTTTAAACGTCCTTCATATAAAGGGGTTATGTTTCATAATATAAGAAAATGACAAAACAGCTTTCTTTTCACATTCAAATTCAAGGAAAGCGCATTTTATAGATATTAATATCTCTACAATTTGTACCTTTGTACAATTATTATTATATATGAAGATATTTATTACAAAAGTATAACGCGTAGTTCAATGGTTTGTGAGGCGCTTAGTCTGTATTCAAACCCAACTGAACCCGGCGCGAACGCAGGAAAAAAATTTAAATTTAATGTGTTCATAAAACACTTTCTCTGAATTAAAACATTACTTATATCCCAGTTAAAATAGACATAAAAATCTCAAAACTAAACAAAATTCCGATAACGCTTAAACTTGGCGGGGGCCTTCCAGTGACTGTATAACGCAGCAATGACAAAAAGTCCCCGTCGATCCGACAGGAGCATACATTTTTAAGTATGGTTTAGTGTCGAAAAAATCACTTTTTAGTAAATAACTTTTTAATGGCAAATGCTATCGAAAAGAGGTTCGAGTACAGTTTGTAGATCATAAAATTCTCTATAAAAAAATGCTCACTTATCTTTCCTAGGACCAATGATTAAGAAGGTATAGCTATTTAAAAATAACATAAAATGACGGAAATATTGTTTTTTTTTTTTTAAATAACTTAGTTGAATATTGTTTTCAGAAAATAGTACCTACTCTATTTATAAGGCTATTTATATAGAGATATATATACATGAAAAGTGTATATATGTACTATAGTAAGCCATCCTCACGGTTTAATAGGAATATCCATAAAACAAATATTGTTGGTATTTTACGTTTTTTTTTCAAATAGCTATATTTTAAAAATTCTTGCGGGTAGAAAAAAAAAGTTTTATATTTTTTTAAAGAAAATTTTGTGGTCTACAAACTGTACCTAGACTACTTTTCGATATCATTGACGGTTTACCAGTTATACTCAGAGAAACAATAATTTCGTCAATTTTTTGTTTTCTTAAAAGCTCTATTTTGTAAATTATAGGTCGTAGGAAAAAAAGTGTGTTAATCTTTTTTATAGAACATTTTGCTGCCTAAAAAGTCTTCCTATACTAGCATTGACGGTTTAGCAGTTAAAACAATATTTTCGTCATTTAATGTTATTTTTAAATAGCTATACCTTCTTAATCATTGGTCGTAGGAAAAAAAGTGGGCATTTTTTATAGAGAATTTTATGATCTACAAACTCTACTTGAACTTCTTTTCGATAGCCATTTGCCATTAAAAAGTTATTTTCTAAAAACTGATTTTTTTTTGACACTTGACCATGCTTAAAAAGTTATGCTCCTGTTGGATCGACGGGGACTTTTTGTCATTGCTGCTGTAACAACTTTTCAAGGAGACATAGATTTTCTGATGGAATTAGTTATGAAAAAAAAAAATGGACATAGATTTGCTTATGGAATTGGTTATGAAAAATAAGTGTGTAAATAAATTCCATAGTGTATTATGTAGTGGTCCCAAATGCTGAACTCAGGTTAAAACAGAACAATGCTGTCGTTTAACTTAAACTACAAATAGAACTCAAGGTTTAAACGAAACTGCGAAACTGAATAGTGGAGACAGGGTACGGTTGAAACACAGGACGGTTGCAACAACGCAAATATCTTGCAAACCGTGGGTGGTGGGTGGATGGGACTCAGAGACGCGCAAAGCTGCAACAGGTTAAAAGACAAACTTCAATCTTGCTTAGGTCGAAGCACGCTTCAGTTGTCTACGGGAGGGCTTTTTCTTTTTTGACATCCAAAATAAGTTTTTTGTTCGGATATTTTTCCTATTACTGTGTTTTCTATTCGTTAGAGAATTTTGACAATATTTTTGTGATCGATGTAAAGAATGTAGAATACAATATTATATGGTGACTATTTTCAATGGCGCAAAATTATAGTCACCTCCTATTAACTAGGATAAGTACATATTAGGTAATACCAATTTAATTTTAAAAGCAGGTACTAATTTTGTATGAAATTATAAACATTTTTTAACCTACCTACAACTAGTGTAACCCTTTAGCCCTACCCCTTGTTAATTTTTGTCGAACAGACCCAAAAATTAACAGTTTGGGAAAGCAAATACAGTTTGAGGAGCATATTTTTTTAAAAGCAAATTAAAGAAGACAGCAGACTTAACACCTAAACAAAAAAAAATCGGGAAAACTTAGATTGTCAAAAAAAATGAATGATGAAAATTATCCAACAAACCACACACATAGCTACATACATACACACATGAGTTATTTATAATTTTGTTGTATTTTTTTATATGAAGGTAAAGTGAGGTAGTATGTAGTGGGTAGGGACGAAAGTGAGCAGACCAGACAGAGTGATCTTCTTAAATCAGCATCGAGAGTAAAATTCGTCTTTTATACATTTCCGGATTTCAGAAATCACTTGATGACATTTTAGAATGCCATGCGACTAACAGATAGGTACTTTGGCTCAACTGAACCCCATTTTAAAAGACAAAAGGAACTTTCCACGAAATTAAATTTATCACAAGCCGCTAACGATAAAGTGGGCTTTATTACGACTATAATTGTCAAAACACTAATTTTGATTTTAGTATCTACTTAAATCATTTTAAAGTGTACTTTATGTGACTATAATTTTGCGCCAATGTTTTTTTAGTATTGTTACTGACACTTTTTATATTTGTTTACCTATAGGAGGGGTTGGGGACGGTTGAAACACTGTATCTACGACCATTGCGACCTGGAATATTCCAAAATAGTAATTTAACTGGTTTCTGACCAATCACAATTAAAGAAAACTTTTCATTTTGTTTCTTTTAAATTATTAAATGAAGTAACGTTTTATATTTAAATTATTTCATTCTTATTGTTTGTTGTTTTTTTTTGATAAACCGTGAAATACTGAAGACAAATATATCTTGTCAAACATTGTCATAATTTTCGTTATAATTACAAAAAAAAAACATACAAATTTATAAATACATACATATTTAATAGTATGCACTATTTGCATTTTTTTGAACTGACCCCAATCACTGTTTGAACCGCCCCTGGTATGGGTACGGTTGAAACAAATTGGACTTTTTTTGTAATTTGACGTATACTTAAAATAATGCACATGGTACTAAAATAACACTGTCCATATGTAGAAAAAAAAACATGATCTTTCATTTAACATACCGTCAGCATCGCTCGGTGTTCAAATGGCAATACTATGGATGATATAAACGAAACTGTTTCAACCGTACCCGCAGTCTCCCCTAAATTGTTGAACTGAAGTCTAAACCAAAAGTGGAGTTTAAACTTCCACTGTGAATCTGGGGGTGCATTATAAATAAGTAAAATGATTTAAACAAAAGCAAATAAGTAGGTCCTATCTACATACAAAAAGTTTTTTTTAAATGTAAAAAAGAAATTGCGTCAGTTCGTGAGATGAGGGACGACATAGGTACAATAACGAAACAAAGAGGGCTTCCCTCACTACTTTCATAACTGTCTCCTTTTCTATTTTTGAAATCATCTATTTCAATTACCCACTCATACTCATATTTATGTATATTTAGATACTCCTTAAAAATTCTGATGTAAGTGAATTTTCCCAAGTATAAACTCGATTTAGCACAAGCATGCAATCCACGCGATCAACTCTAAAAGGACACATTATCCAGAGTTTCAGATATGCGGGAATGTTACCCTCACCCCTTGCCCTAAGATTGATTGAATGGGACCAGACCAGGCCAGAGGGGATGTGCATATGAATCAGCATTGAGAATAATTCAAAACTCAGAAGCAAAATGCAATTAAATACAATTAAGGGTGACTACATAGGTACTATATGGTTTGCTTTAGCCTCATGGTCTCATGGATGACAATGATGACTTCACAACTTATATGACCATCGGTTATGTATATATGGTATGGGTAGTTTATTTAAAAATATAGTAAGAACAATTTATTTTGGAAATTTCTGCTGGCGTCATCGTCTGTAGAAATGCGGGTTGAAAATGCCTGCATATTGTTTTGCATTCTAACACAGATATAGGCAATTTAATAATTGATATGTATGTTTTCCATTCTAATCACGCGATATAATGCAATGCATTAATGAAAAGGAATACCTACACTACAGCTATAGCTATTATTATTATCTTAACGGATCTAAAAATATTGTATGTTATGTACGTAGTACCTACATACATACATACTTTATTCAATCTATATTTCATTCAAAGAGGAAAAATATCAACAGTAATTTTGTAAGCTTAATAGATATTCGACACAATAAAATCCTAACATGGAATATTTCTAACGATTAGTACTATTTAAAAAAAAAACAAGTAGTTTGATCGCAAGCTTCACTCGATGGTAAAAAAGTTTTAAAATGTCTTCACTGCCGGTTGAATAGTTGAAAGTTTTTTTTATAGTTGGGAATAAACTATTTTTAGTTAAATAAAACGTCATTTTAGTCAAGGGTAAGACAACCGATTTCGTTTTCAAAACAACAACAACTAAGAGTTTATAATTTTTGTTTGGGTTTGAAAGCTTTCGTAAAGAATTTATAAACACGACTGTGACTGTCTCGAAGTTCTGTAATCTCTACAGTGCAATGCAATGACAAGTTTTAGTTTAAAAGCTAGCAGTTATTGTAACCAACCCATACTAGACACAAAACTAAAATGTGTGTATACTTTCAGTGAAACTATGTATGTACAGTGGTGTCAAAAACATTCCGGATTTTTTTTGTTCAACTGCATTGAGTGTTGGTTTTTGAGATAAAAATGAACAAATCAAATGTTTGTAATTTTTCGCCATTTTTATTAAACAATTGTATCATTTAAACAAAAAACATGGTAAATTATCCATTAAAACAAAAAATAATAGTCAAAAATTAAAGTTGATTCAGAATATCAATGTGACAAACTAACCGGATTTTATCTTGTACAATTAATTATTATTTTGTATTTAATATTTTGTCCAGTAACCCCTATTTTTTATCACAGCTCGACATCAACGAGGCATTGACTGAATTAAATTTTCGAAAATAGAAGCAGGAATATTCTCCCATTCATTTTTCAAGGCTGCAAAAAGAAAAGTTGTTGACGTGTGCTTTTTTTTCCCAACCCGCCTTTTTAAAATGGCCCACAAGTTTTCAATTGGGTTTTGATCGGGTGATTGAGACGGCCATTCTAAAACACGAATATTTTTTGTCGCAAACCACTCTTTTAGCAGCTTTGAAGAATGTTTGGGGTCATTATCCTGCTGAAAAACCCAACGCAAAGGCATTTCTTCCTCTGCATATGAAAGCATTACTGACTCCAAAATGTCCTTATATTGAAAACGGTCCATAATTCCTATGATTTGGTGTATTGAACCGCAGCCTGCGCTTGAAAAACAGCCCCACACCATCACCGAGGCTCCACCGTGCTTAACTGTAGGGAGTACATTTGCAGACTTTAATCGCATACCTTTTGAGCGCCTTACTGTCCTTGCACCGTCGGAGTAAAACAAGTTGAATTTGTTTTCATCACTGAAAAGCACGCTCCTCCATTTGCTTAAAGACCAGTTAAGATGATTTTTTGCAAATTCAACCCTGAGTTAAATATTTTGATTAGGAAGTACATTTGCAGACTTTAATCGCGTACTTTTTGAGCGCCTTACTGTCCTTGCACCATCGGAGTAAAACAAGTTGAATTTGCTTTCATCACTGAAAAGCACGCTCCTCCATTTGCTTAAGGACCAGTTAAGATGATTTTTTGCAAATTCAACCCTGAGTTAAATATTTTGATTAGGAATTTAAAGTCTTTTCCAAACACCTTTCATGGCTTACCTTTTTCTACGATGTTTAGCAGTAAGAATAGGTTTCTTCGCTGGTCGAAATGCAAAAAGACCGAAATCTCTTAAACGGTCCCTTACCGTACTTGGCCCTATAGGTAGATTTAGTTCATCACAAATTATCTTTGAAGTTGCCAAAGGGTCTTTAAGCACAAAATTCTTTATGCGCCTATCAGTTTGAACAGTTGTTTGTTGTTTTGCGAGAGCGTCCACCAAAATGATCTGCTTCTACTGATTTCCCGCTTCTAAATTTTGTCATGATGTCACAAACTGTTGTTGTTGGAATTTGAAATATTTCAGATATTAAATTTTGTTTTGTACCGGCTTGGAACTTTTCTATTACCTAGTATCGAATCGCGTTGCTATAACCTTTTTAACCATTTTCTGCACTATATAATTTCAACTAACACAGCTCTCAACTTGTAAAGTCTGTTTAATCTACGGCGTGAGTCAAAAGACTCGAAAAAACCGCTACTTTAACATCTAGACTCGCAATCTTCCTGCAATACGGTTAGTTTTGCACAGGCATGTTATTGAATAACTTTATAAAATATTTTTTTTTATTGTTCTTGTCATCGTAGCATTATATTTTTAAGGTTATTATTAAATTGTCTCATACCCAGTAGCGGATCTAGGATTTGGCTGTGGGGGGGGCTTGCAGTTTGGATATCCATTTTGAGACCTTAAGTAATAAAATTTGCTTGTCCGAAGATAAATTTTATAATTTATAACAAATAATAGAGATCAGTTTAGGTTTAATGCAAGACCGTACTCAACTTTAGTCGAACTAAACTTCACGACAACGCGGCAAAACATTATTTTTTATGAAATTTAAGGAGCTATATCGCACTCAGCGGCAGCTGCACTTCATACAAATTCATACGAATTCGTGTGAAGTGTAGTTCCGATGCAGTGCAGTTGCGGCGAGTGCCGCCTAACCTTTAAGGCTCAAGTATTTTTTTTTTGCCTTTTCCTTTAATGATATCCATTTTTTGTGTGCCTTTATATCCGCTCCTGTTGCGCTTCAAAATGTTTTCAATACAAAGTACAATAACAATTATTCATAATTGCTGTAGCGGAGATAGAAGCAAATTCAAAGGCGCACAATAATTTTTAGCCATATATGCTTGAACCACGCGTACAAATACGTTTATTTATATTATTTAAAAATTGATTAGGTACCTACATTATGTAGTTATATTTTTAAATTAGCTGTGGGTATGTTTTGAACTTCCCATTTTTGACAAGATTTGCAAACTGTTTTTAATTGGCTAGTTCAGAAAAATTATATTTAAGTGTTCGTACTGGCAAAAGCTCATATATGTGCTTTGACACGGTATTAGTCCTCTAAGATCTCATTTTTCCTGAATTATCCAAATCAAAGAGAAACTATTTTGTTCAAAATGACACTTTACGACATAAGACAAAGCTGCTCTAAGAAATAAGCCGCAGCCCAATTCTGCCAGCGTGAATGAGTTTTCGTGTATACGCTGCATACGCTTTATAGGTATTCATGCTAAAAAAATATGTCGACAAATTTGCACGTCACTCTAGAGTCTAGAGGGATTGCAAATATTCATTTGCTTTTGCATGATTTTCTGAGCGCGCACAGAGAAAACTCACAATTCCTGTTGTATTAAACATACACTTAACTTGACATCCCGTTGTTCTCCAATGGTTTAAGCCACAAATGCGTTTCTTTCGGTAAATTAGCTTTGTTTTTAGTATATACAGTTGGGGAATTTGACGCGTTAATGTAAAGCCTCGACCATTTTTATCTCTTTTTACTTATCTCTTCAAGCCTTAGCCCCAACTTCGGACTTTGACAGTCCCTAGACTTGAGCCCCCAAAACTCTCTGGAACAAGGTTAGTTTTTAGGAAGTAAGTTGCTTAACCCTGGCTAGGTTTTTTGTCCAATATATTCATAGCCCCCAACTTAGTTTTTGTCCAATTCGCTTCAGGCTTCAGCCCCAATCTTAGGACTTAGAAAAAAAATTACACAACATGTATGCAAATAGTTCAGCCCCAACCACGTTATTTTGTCCATCAAATTTTATAGCTTAACAATATTTTAGACGGAATATAAAATTCTACACGTTGTAATGTATTGCTTTCAAATTATTTTATGATTCGGCTGTGGGGGGGGGGGGGGCTTTAGCCCCTATAGCCACCTCCCTGGATCCGCTACTGCTCATACCCTTTACAAATTATTGAAAACCTATGGAAAGTTATTAGGTTTCTACTTGATATTAAGAAAAACATTATACTGAGGAAAAATCCGGAATGTTTTTGGCAACACTGTACATACATATTTACAGCCATTGACATCTAATTAGAAACGATTTTGTGTTCAAATAAAAACATGGACTTTCTTATTCAATTTTCTAAATATCTTCTTTTGTAATAAAATCATCATACAATTTGAAATATTTTTTGTAAAATGTAACAGTTTTTTTTTCAATTTTTCATAGGGACACATGTTTTCAAAAATATTTTTATATTTAAACCTCTGATTTGGCTGAGCCAACTAATTAAAAACTTAGAAAAATGTTAAATAAAAATACAATCGTTTCTCATTAGCTGTCAACGGCTGTAAGTAATTTCATTTAATTTTATGTCGATTTCGATTCAACAAAAAAAAAAATCGATTTTTTTTATCTTTTTCAGATTTCTCTATTCAACCAAAAAAATTGAATTTTTTGGTGGTCTGATTTGATTTAGATCAATTTTGCAAATCTTAATTTCAGGCACAGAACTTCACAGATTTTCACACGTTTTCAGTTCTTTTTACCACGATTGATCTTAAGTCTGACCACCAAATCCAAAATTGTTGAATCGAAACCGACATTAGATTTTGATCTGTCAAAAATGCAATTTTTTTCAATTCTTATCTTCCATTGGGGAAATAAATTAATTGTTTTTGATCTAAAATTAATTTTACAGGTCAAAATTAAGATTTACCCTTCCTTGTACTAATTCCAATACAATAATGAACTGTCAGTTTGAAAATGTGTATGGAAATTGTTTTTAATATAAAATGGAAGCAGTTGGTAATTTCAAAAATCTCTTTTTTTTCTTCTGAAAGTGCATTAAGTGATAAAGACTTAACCTAAATAATAATGACACAAATACAAAAAAACGCAAATACTATAACAACAACAAATTAATTTGAAATTATGTTCCATTCGCCATAGTAAAAATCAAATTTAAGATTGAAATCTGAATTTACCAATGGAAAACACCACCGCTGCGCTGCTCCAAACCCAAAAATTCTATTTCTATATTCTTTTTCAAACTTTTGAGTTTGGAAGCAAATTTTTCAAAAACTCAATTAAAATAACTTTGTTTAAAAAGAAAATTCAAGAATGAATTTCTTGGTTTAATACAAGCTAAAAGAGTATATTGTAGGTGTTACCATTAATTTTCAATAGTGTTGTTTCTACTTAATGTAATTTTTTTTAGAAAAAATTTCCCCCATCTAAACGGGGGTATATAGACCCCCTACCGGTATGATTATTGTATTCTTTTGGTCCAACCTTTACGCTCCGGTGCTTTGATGCATTTATATTAACCATTCTATTGGGTTTTTTGTGTGATAACACACTCGCAGTTAGGCTGCATAGCTTTCGCTCCGTCATTTATATTATTTATGAATGTTTGAATGTTCAACAACCACTTGAGCCACTTGAACGCTGCTTGTCGTTTTGACTATACAGCTGGGAGCTGTTTCACCAAACGTTTTTCGCTTTTCACTTTACAAATTTCACTTTTACTTTGCAAATTTCGATTCACTTTTACTTTTATTATATTCCGCGTTGAAAAATACTTTTAAATCATGAATCATATAACTCAAATATACCAAACTAAAATTTCAATTAAAAATCACACATTCAATTAAAAAGTACGAGTGACCTCAACTCCAGAAATTATTGTGTTTCGCCCAAGGTATAACAGTGGGCTCTTCAGTCAGTCTGTTATACCCTACTTAGACACAAATTTTGGTCGATGTTTACCGACTCTTATAAAAATCACAGCAAAAAGAGACTGTGTAATTTCAATATTTTAATATTTAAATTTCTTCATCTTCTTATTTAAAAAATCACACATTTTCTTAAACCATAAAAAGAACACCCTTCCCTACTAAATATTTTTATAGACTCTTTTGAATCTTGATTGTCGTGAGACTCTTAACATTTGTATCAAGTTTCATGGGCGTAGTATTTTTTTCACAAGTGTTATGGTATAGTCCGTAACTTTTCTCTTCCCCTCGAAAAAGCACCATTTTAAAATAGATATTGTTATGGACTCTTGTTATATTTGTTTGTCATAAGGAATGGAATTTTTATACCATGTTTCATCAACGTACCAGTATTTTAAAGGGTGTTCGGCAATATTTTCCTATCGTACTGAAATTATAGTCACAATTACATAAAAATGACTATAACTTTTTTTCTGGTTTAAATGTCATTAGATTAACCATTAAAAAGTGCCTGTGCCATATGCATAGATTATGCCAAAATCATTTTATCCTTTTATGCACTCCCCCCTCTACCGCTCAAAAAATAAATTAACTTCTTATTCTCATTTAATTAAATAAAATTAAGTTTTTTTGTAAATAATAAAAATGAAGATAATGTCGAAGTAAATGCAATCAAAATCGAATAAATGGCTTACTTTATCTTTGTTTATTTTGTCTATAAAATTCTTTTTGAATACGCCATTTTAAAGGAAATTGTATAATCTTTCTTTTCTTTTGTTTGTTTTTTTTAAATTTATTTTAGCACATTAAAAATGTATTTAAAATTTTTTGAATATGCTTATTCGATAGTAAATTTTATTCTTTATAAAAGGTTAACGTCATCTTTTCGAAATTTAGCTTGGTTTTCGAGTTATATGCAAAAAAACGAAAAGGGTTGCATTTACTCCCCCCCCCCCAAATTACACCCTCTGATTTAATAGCACTCCGTGATTTTATCATCTTCAATAACCCATACAATGATTTTGACAATACAAACCCGGTAACGTCTTAGTTCCTTATTGCCCTAGGACATAATCAATAGCCTGAGTTTTTGTGTACAGCACATCGGGTTGGGAATAGAGCCCAATATCACAATGTTGTACCTAAGGACGCAATAAGCAAAGCAACCGCCATAAAATTTTTCAGAAATAGCCATACCCTAATGCAGTAATTTAATAAGAGATAGTGCTTCACAGCCATATTTATAAAAACAGCGCTTAACTCACCTGTATCTTTCAAGCTCTCGTGTAAGCATGGATTAAGAGATAGCTCGTGAATTAAAACGTATTACTTTTCTTAGTTAACCATTCGCTAAGCCTCCTTCCTTGTTGGTTAAGCTAGCTTCTTAGGTAAGTGGCAGAAATCTAACTCCTAATCCACGAGTTAAAGATAATTCGCCACTAGCTCCGTTTATTAATATGGGGTTCAGTGAATGATGGTTAGTAACAAATCCAGTGAACAAAGATTTCACAGGACTCATTAAGTAATTAGTTGAATCATTGAAAGCATTTTGGTGTCAGATGTAGGTAGGTACATTTACTTGTTGTTTGCAATGTAAACTTTAAATTCTTTAGGTATATTAAAGGAAATTTTATTTTCATTAATTTTATAATTTTATTTTATTTGTCTGAAATTTGAACCATCTTCGCATCCAGCAGGTAAAATCGTTTAAAAGTTCTTGATTTTAAGTAAATTAAAGATTCGTTCAACACTTAAACCATAGAATCATCTTTTCCGTCTTCTAATTGGTGTAATTCATTTGGACATTTTTTAATTTGCAAACGTCAATGATACTGGCAAAGATTTTTGTTCAATGCATAATAAATTGACCAAATTGATACAGTTTAAGCTTACTTGAAAATACAAATTCAAATGCAAAGTTCTATTTTAAACACTTACTTTTCACTTTTCAAAAATAGTCTGGAAACTGATAAGTAAAAAGTCTTTTCACTTTTAGTACAGGTAAAATAGGACATTATAAAATGAAAAAAATCCTACCCTCATGAAACTTGGTGAAAAGATTTCTTTTACTATACGATTGAAGAATCAAAAGAGCCTATACAAATATCTCGTAGGGAAGGGTGTTTTTTGAGGGGGAAAGGGGGGAGATTGTGGTGTATGAAAAGGAAAAATTAACTTTAGTACAATCTTAACATGTGACACATGATTTAGAGGAAGTTTTTAATGCTGAATCTAATGACATCAAAGCCAAAATAATACCACTCTCCTGAAAAAAGTGATGGTCCTTTTTACGGAAGGAAGATTATATTTTCAACACAACATGTAAATGGTACAGAAATCCATTTAAAAATAGTGATTCATTAATGAAACTTAGTATCACAACAAAAACATAAATGTTAAAAATGGAGCCAAGTTCTTCTATATACAAAATGAAAAAGTTCATGCTTTCAACTTTTTCTTTTTATATACCTGAAAACTAACCGCTTTACCAAATCTCATAATCCTGCACAATTGATATTAATTCTGTAAAAATGGGTGGTTGCCACGCCCACTGAATGTAAAATCTCAAAGTTTTAATTTCCCCTTTGCTTGCTTGTCAAGTCCTATCGCTCTACCAAATTTCATCACTCTACGACAATCAGAAGTTCACTACATAGTTGATATCAATTCTGAGAATATGGGTGGGTGCCACGCCCCTGAATGGATAATTTAAAATTTTCCAATATCTCCTTTCTATTGACCACCTGATTTACCAGTCTACCAAATTTTATCACAATTATAACAATTCTGAGAATATGGGCGGATGCCACGCCCTCTGAGTGTAAAATCTCAAATTTTAAAATTTTGCATTTGCTTGCACTTCTTGCCCTACCGTGCTACCAAATTTGATCATTCTACGACAGTCACAAGTACTCATCATAATTGATATCAATTCTTATTCAAATGGGCGGATGCCACGCCCCCTGAATGTTAAATCTCAAATTTTAAAATTTTCCCTTTGCCTGCACTTTGAGCCCTACTGCTGTCCCAACTTTCATCATTCCACGACAGGCAGAAGTGATCCAAATAATTTATATCAATTGTATGAAAATGGGCGGATACCACGCCCCCTGAATGAAAAATCTCAATCTCAATTGCCTGCACTTCAAGCCCTACCGCCGTACTAAATTTCATCAATCTACGACAATCAGAAGTGCTCCAAGTAATTTATAGCAATTCTATGAAAATGGGCGGGTACACCGCCCCTGAATGGAATATCATGAATTTTTCCTTTGTATACACCACAAGGCCTACCGTTGTGCGAAATTACAAGATTCTACCATGTCGGGAAGTGCTCCATAATTTTGATGATCTGTCAGTGAGTCAGTCAGTTACGGTTTTTGCTATTTTTGCAGTCTTATATCTCGGGAACCAGTGATGCTAAGGAATTGAAATTTAGTGAGTTGTCTAAACCTGGTAAGTTTGGCAAATGCTGCGAGTTTGAAGTTTTTGACTTTATTGTTACTGAAGTTAGAGGGGGGTCAAAAATCGCCTGAATTTGATCCTGTAAAAAGGGTGTAGTGCTAGAACTTGGCTGGGCACTACCGTGCCCTTTGATACGCGTTTAATTTGGCATACGAATCATATATAAAAAGAGTTTATATAATATCTACAGTTAAAGAGTGTTTTTTGAGGGGAAGAAGAAGAAGGGAAATCGTTACCAACAAAACCTCCGAAGCAAAATGTTACCTTGATGAAACTTGGTTAAAATCTTAAAAAGGATATTATTATCAAGAGTCAAAAGAGTCTTTAAAAATAAATTGTAGGGAAGGGTGTTTTTTGAACGGCACAGAAGTGAGGCTACCGTTATTGAGCTGAAAAATTTGCTTTGGTAAAATAAATGCATATGATACATGAATTAGGTAAGTGTAACTTTTAATGGTGAATCCAACAAAACAAAAATCAAAACGATACAGTTCCCTTTTAAAAAGTTAGAGTCCATTTTACATATAGGGATCGCTATATTTTCAGTACAACAGGTAAATATCACCGAAATTCTTTTAAAAAATAATAACCCATTGATAAAACTTAGTATAAATGTTACATTTGTCATTAGAACCATTATTCAAAAAAGTTTAAACAAATATCTACCTGTAGTGGGTTTTATTTTGAGGGTTAGGGTAAAATTTAGAATTGTTACTTAAACACCTTTGAAAAAAATACCACCTTTCAGCTATTCAAAAATGATGCTCTTGATCTAATTTTGTATATCTCGTCTGTGGGCATTAGGTTAGTAGGTTAGGTTAGGTTAGGTGGGGTGATGATGCGGCAAGCCACACCATCTCACTCGGATCTCAATGAATCCATTGCGTTCCCCGACAGAAGGAAAAGAAAGGTATAAGAGGGGTTGGGGAGAGGAATAAGGGAATTTTAGGTATGAGAGGCCTCCCTGAACCATCCTGAATTCTGAGTGAATTTTAAGATATTTTTCAGTGGCAAGGTTGAGATGTCGCCCAGTTCATCGAAAAAGTATTCTCCGAGGGAGGGCTTCTTTTCTGGTTCTGGCTAAGCTGGGGCATTCACAAAGAAAGTGATAAGAGCTCTCTTCCGCCTCTTCATCCTGACACCCTCTAAATAAGTCAGATGTGCTTATGCCCATTCTGCTCATGTGGGTACCCAACGAGTTGTGTCCCGTAAGGATTCCAACAAGTAGGGATAAATAAGGTCTGCCTATCTTTAGTATATATTCTGTTTTTTTACGCGAAATATTTGGCCAAAGATTTCTTGAAACCCGACAAGTGTCGATTGATGACCATCTGACATCTGCGGCCACAAGAAATTTCTGGTGAATTCTACTCTTTTCTTGCTCCAGTGGCACAAAAACCGAGTTGTCTGTTTGGCTCGGGTCTAGAGAAGACCCGATTTTGGCCAGTTCATCTGCTATTTCGTTTTCTGTAAATATTACTTTGCTGCTTCGCAAACTGCAAGTACTTCTGCTTGGAAGACACTGCAGAACTTTGGAAGTTTTATTGATCTGTTAAGGGGTGGATCATCTGAACAGATGCCTGACCCAACGCCCTCGTTTGTTTTGAAACCGTCCGTGAAGACCGAACCATGATTTCTATTTAGGACCCGGTTTTCTCTCCGGAGTTCCCTTGTTGGGATATCTATTAGAGCTACTGGGTTAAAATCTATGTGCGGTGTAAGATAGTCCGTTTGAATGTCTATGTCAGTAAAGTTCGTTATAGTTCTATGACCATAGTGGCCCCTTTTAATTTATTTTGGGGTCTATTTAGTTCATCAAAAGTGACTAATACCATAATTTCAATGGAAGACTATTGCAGTTTATTTTGTATGAGGTGTAATAGGTGATTTGTTTTTTATACTTTCCGATTTTTTCCAACAGCAAACCGTTACGAAACATTTACATAAATAATTCATAAATCCAAGAATTGATAAAAACAACAACTTTCCTTCCTTCAACCCGAAAAGACATAATTGTAAGGAAGTAAGTAAGTAAGTAAGTAAGTATTAACCTATAATATATATATATTGTCAGCCAGATTGGCATAATTATACTAAGTGTTTTTAATTTAGGTAATATAAAACAGTTTCTATATTTATAAATTGAATTTAAAAACAGTACAGTGATTTCCAATTCGAATAATTTAATATTTGTATCGTTTCTTGCATTGTGAAACTTTTTTTTTTCTAAAAATATCATTTTTTGGTAGTTAAATATAGGGCAAACACCAGTAGCGGATCTAGGATTTGGCTGTGAGGGGGGGCTTGGAGTTTGGAAATCCAATTTGTACATATAAAGTTATATAACAGAAAACGAATTTTGACATCACTTTTTCTTTAATAAAAGCCGTGTTTTGTGTGCCTTTATATCCGCTCCTATCGCGCTTTAAATTTTTTTCAAAATAAAGTACAATAACAACAATTTGGGATTGATGCGTTAAGCATGAAAATTATTTTTAAAAGCCAATAGTAAGGCTCATCAAAACATGGTAGTATAACTTATTTTATAACTTTAAGTTCTAGCCACGTTACAGCGTTGTTTAATAATTGATTAGGTATCAAATTCTTCAAATTGTCACGGGAAAGCACATAAATAATATTTTGTGGATCGAAACATAAAATATCAAAATTTCAAGACTTTTAGTCGGGCATAAGAAACAGCTGCTCTAAAAAATAAGCTGCACGGCCCAATTCTGCAAGTGTCAATGAATTTTCGTTTACGCTGCACACTTCTATTCATGCTCAAAAAATGTGTCGATAAATTTGTAAGTCACTCAAGAGTCTATAGAGATTGTAAATATTCATGTTCACCTGCAAGATTTTTCTGAGTTCACAGAGTTTGGCTCCTCGACTAGAGACTTTGTATTGAATTGCTTAGCCCAAAATGTTTTGTATGTATTGCCTTGGACCTTTGAAATTTTAAAAACTAAGCCTCAAAATGCTTTAAGCCCTGCCAAGGCCGTAAGAAACAATTCCTGTTGTATTAAACATTTACACTAAGCTTTACACCCCGGTGTTCTCTTATTGTTGTTGCTTTTGACTTGTAAATGTTAAGCCCCAACCAGTTTTTTTTAAAATTTAAATCTTCAAGCTTTAGACTTATGCCCCAAAAGCTCTCTGGAATAAGGTTAGTTTTTAGGGAGTTAGTTGTTTAACCCTGACTACGTTTTCTGCCCAATATTCTCAGACCTTATTAGTCCCAAGTTGTTTTTTGTTTACAATTTTCTGGGTTTTGTTTTAAGGGAAAATTGTCGTTGTATGAAACACGTCCGTTATTCATAGCTCCCGATTGGTTTTTTTTGCAATTCACTTCAGGCCTTAGCCCCAACCGTAGGGCTTAGAAAAGAAGTTGCAGAACATGTTAATTGTTCAGCCCCAACCACGTTATTTTGTCCATCAAAATTATCATCTTAACAATATTTTAGACGAATATAAAACTTAACACGTTGTAATGTATTGCTTTCTATATTTCAAATTATTTTAACAATCGGCTGTGGGGGGGGGCTTTAGCCCCTATAGCCACCCCCTGGATCCGCCACTGGCAAACACTTATGAAATGGAAGCAGTCTTCTTTGGCTTGGATATTGCAGAGCGTTCAAAATTGATCAAGTTTACCGTTATATGGGCTACCATTTAAAGCCAGGATGTCACACCTTGTTTTGAATATAAGTGATACTTCTTTATAGTGCAAGGAAGTCTTAAAAGTAGTTGTTATTTATAAAATTGTAATTAAGCTGAGAGTAAATTATTCTACTATTTGACTAAAGAGCTTCAGTTACTAATGTTTCCCTCACATAATCTTCGTATTTTTGTATAATCTTGTAGATGTTTTCTTTAAGTTGAACTGGGTTGTAGTAATTGCACTCAAAAACTTCTCCACAAGTACAAGCAATATTCTGCCACTTCCTGATCCACCAGTCTTTGTTTCTTAGTTCGTACAAAAGCATTTGTTTGGTCAAACGTGTATCTGGGTGCGAAAGAACTTTAAGAATATAGTCTGCTTGGAGCTTAAGGGTGCTGGTAAAGAGTTTTTTAAAAGTACAAGTGACCTCAACTCCAGAAATAATTGTGTTTCGCCCAAGGTATAACAGTGGGCTCTTCAGTCAGTCTGTTATACCCTACTGAGACACAAATTTTGGTCGATGTTTACCGACTCTTATAAAAATCACAGCAAAAAGATACTGTGAGCCCACTGTTATACCTTGGGCGAAACACAATTATTTCTGGAGTTAAGGTCACTTGAACTTTTTAATTGAATTTTATTCATTCACTCCACTTAAAACAGAAGTAATTTCAATATTTTAATATTTAAATTTCTTCATCTTCTTATGGTAAAGAGTTTTGGCAAGCCTGTTTCTTAATACAGTGCATAGTTCGGTGTTCTCTTTGGTAAGTTGAATAGTTTTTTTATGAAATTTCTTTAAAGTTTTTCCACTTCTTCAAACTCATCTATTCCCCAAACCTGAGCGACATACAAAAGTGATGTTTTGACAACACATTCAAATATTCTGTACTTTGCAGACATTAACTCATTCTGATTTGAAAAAAATATTCTTCCATGTCATGTTGATCAAGCTTTGGTATGAATTCGCCTTTTCGTCGCCTGTGAATTGTTTTGTTCCATACGCCACTTTTGTCGTTCTTGAGTTAGGATTGGATTCTATGGTAATTTTGTATGCTCTTACTAAACCGTTGATCCGATTTGCGCTATGTCTTTCCAATCCCGAGATATCGAACATCGATATTGTTCCATATCCACCAAAATCAACAGTTTTTAGAATTGTTTTGTGCCATAAACCATTTTTTGGCGTTTGGGACAACTTTTCCATACAATTTTTCGCAGTTTTTTTTTGAGAATTGTTTTGTTCCACGTGTATGTAACTTTGACAATAGAAAGAAAAAATACTAAGAAAGTTGAGAATTGGTCTGTTCTGCGTGCACTTTTGTTAAAGAAATGCTATGTATGTGGGACATGCAAAAAAAAATAACACAAACTAATATTTGTTAAAAGTCAAGTGCCTTATATTTTTTTTGTTTTCATATTTTACTGTGCGTAGCTATATAAAATAAAAGCGAAAAAATCATAATTAACTATACTAAAGGGTTTTCCAATAGGGACGGGTTGATTTTGGCAGCTCGTGGCGGCCATATTGTTTCTTTTACTTTCGGTCAAAATATCGTCTTTTAATCATTCACTACAGACAAATCATCATGGTGAGTTACAGCGTCGAGCAACACGTGCAAATGATGTTTTAGAGCAGTTAGAAGTTTATCCCAATTTTGGTCGAAAAATCATCTTTAGCGATGAGGCCCATCTTTGGATGAATGGGTACGTGAGTAAGCGAAATTGCCGGACTTGCGACGATACTAATTCACGCGAGATTTACGAGGTGCCAATGCATCCAAATAAAGTTACTGTTTTGTGTGGATTTTGGGCTGGATGCCTGGAGGCGTCATCGGTCCGTATTTCTTCGAAAATGATGCTGGCCAGGCCATCACCGTCAACGGCGATCGCTAAAGGTCGATGATCACCAACATCTTGTGGCCTAAATTGGATGATAAGGACACTGAAGATATATGGTTTCAACAGGATGACGCTACGTGCCACACAGCCTAATACACAATCGATATTCTGCACGAGCGGTTTCATGGTGTGGTTATCTCGCGCCGAGCAACGTGAATTGGCCACCAAGATCGTGTTATTTGACCCTTTTGGACTTTTTCTTGTGGGGCTTTTTTAAGTCGCAGTCTATGCGAATAAGTTGCAAACCACCTCGACCCTCAAAGACAACATAATCGATGCCATCGGTCAAATTCAGCCTGATTTATGCGCCAAAGTCATCGAAAACTACATTTTCACTACGCCAATTTAGGCAATTTCCTTGAAAATCTATATTTCGAACTGCCAAAGCCTATTCAAAATGAAATGAGAAAATTAACAAATTAAGACGAAAACACTTTTTTGGTACTTGCAAAATTACCTTATTTTCGGTTCCAAAGAAAATTAAAATAAACAACTGAGTCGAAAGAGCCTTCATTAGCTGGACCAGTGAACACGCTATTCGTTTTTATTCCTGACTGTTACGTTTTTTATTTCGGAGGGCCTCAGCAACAGCATAAAGCAATCTCCAGTTGCCTGACCAAAGACAATCAGTTAAGCTAGCTGCGAAAATACTGAGGAAAAAAATTTTTTGGATATTTTAATCCTATCAAAGTTTTTATTTCAGCGAATTGAAGTTGCAGGAAAAATTAGTAAAATATCAAAGGTACTGTGCACTGTTTTCTGTTTCTTAATTTTAGTAAATAGATATAAATATTCACTACTGAAAATGAAAACAATAGCTCTGATTTTCAAAAATGACCACTTGTGTAAATTGCTCTTTTTACAATAGTGGAAAAACTAAAATACATTACTTACTTACTTTACTTTTGATGGCGCTCACAGCCCAGTATGGGCTTCGGCCCCAACTAACAAGCCCCTCCAGCCAGCTCTGTCCCTAGCTAGCCGCTTCCAGTTGCGCACACCGAGTGCTTTGATGTCGTCATTCACTTGATTGCACTACCTGTTACGGGTTCTTCCTCTGCTGCGTACATCGTCGGGCAGGTGCGTTGCTGTCCATACGCTCCACGTGCCCCAGCCATCTCAGCCGCTGTATTTTCAGCTTTTTGACCAGGTCAACGTCGCTGTATAGCCCGTATAGCTCGTCGTTGAATCTTCTCCTCCATACTCCTTCGATACAAACCGGACCGAAAATCACACGAAGAATCTTCCTCTCAAAGCACCCTAGCAGATTTTTATCCGAATCTTTCAGTGTCAATGCTTCTGACCCATAAAGCAGGACCGGGATGATTAGGGTTTTGTATAAAGTCTCCTTGGTTCTCTGAGAGAGGGCTTTACTACTTGAATGCCTTCTAAGACCGAAGAAATAGCGGTTGGCAAGAGTAATTCTTCGCTTGATCTCTGCACTGATGTCATTCTGCGATGTAATAGTGGAGCCCAGGTAGACAAAGTCCTTGACAACTTCGAAGTTATATCTGTCCATCGTGATATTTTGCCCGAGTCGACGATTTTGAGATTCCTCTCTCGATGACAGCATATACTTCGCCCTGTCCTCATTAACCGCCAATCCCATTTTAGCCGCCTCCGATTCAATACTCGCAAATGCCCCTGCCACAGCTCGCTTCGTTCTGCCGACAATGTCTATGTCATTCGCATATGCAAGCATTTGAACGGACTTTTGATAGATTGTACCGCTGGTGTTGACATGTGCGTTGCGTACAATGGCTTCAAGAACGATGTTGAATAGGTTGCATGATAACGCGTCGCCTTGCCTCAATCCTTTCCCAACATCAAAGGAATCGGTGGTCTTCTTACCAATTTTGACGGAGCAGCGCGATTTCTCCATCGTCATCCTGCACAGGCGGACGAGTTTGTCAGGGATGCCGAGACTCGACATGGTTTTGTATAATTCGTTCCTTTTCACGCTATCATACGCGACTTTAAAATCGATAAAAAGGTGGTGTGTATCGATCTGGAATTCCCGGGATTTTTCTAAAATCTGTCGGAGTGTGAACATTTGATCGACGGTTGACTTGCCTGGCCTTAAACCGCACTGATAGGGGCCGATCAGATCGTTGACAAAAGGTTTTAAGCGGTCACACAGGATGGCCGACAAGATTTTATAAGCGACGTTTAGGAGACTAATTCCTCTGTAGTTGGTACATTTCAGAACATCTCCCTTTTTATGGATGGGGCACACTATACCGAGGTTCCATTCATCGGGCATACTTTCCCCCGACCAAATTTTGCAGATGAGCTGGTGTATGCTCCTAGCCAATTTATCTCCCGCTGATGAAAATACATTACATATTCGTATTATAATTGAATACAAAGATTCTTTTTCGTTGCGTTTCAAAAATAGTGTGAACAAAGCTCACGAGTGATTTCGATATGCCTCTGATTTGGAAAAAATGTATGTCACTAAGACTGCCACCGATGGAAAAGTGAAAGGCACCTTCCAAAATAAATATGTACATCAAATATACCTAATCTTTCTTACCAGTAAGCCTTTCTGATAAAAATAATGGGCAAAATTGTTAAATTCTACGAGCCTAGTCGCTTTTCGTCAATAATTCCATCCGACTGGTCAAACGGTTCACCGCAAGGAGTTCCAAAAAATCTCCTTTACCATAGCTATTGGCTTTTGCATTATGGGATTCATAGGTTACTTTGTAAAAGTAATCCACATCCAAATCAGTAACTATGTTGTTCGATCGTAAATATTGAATAAGTGCAAACAAAATCCTTTCGTAATAGGTTTTCATCATAGTTTTATATATTTATGTCTTTTATCGTTAACATTAATATTTTTAGGTTAGAATAACTATAAATCGAAAGTTATCACTTTTTTGCTTTTAAAAATAATTTGTCATACAGAAATCAAACAAAACAATTTCTGTATGTGTTCTATAATGTGTTTAAAGATTTTATTTTCAGAAAAAAAAAATGTTCTTTTTTTGAAAATCCTATTAGTTTTTACTTTCCTGAGTGAAAATTTGGTAACAACTCCGCACTTTGATTTCTGTTTGGTTTAACAGGTTTTGGCAGTCATCTCAAAACGGAAACTAGCCTATGCATATATTTTAAGATTTGAATGTATTATCATATGAGAAGTTTGTTGTTGTGTTAAATTTCTTATTGAATTGAAGTTACCAACATTCAAATTCTCTATTGAATTCTAAATTAACAATCAAAAATCCTACTAGCTTTCTAAGTAACCAACTTTCATTTTTTTTTCTATGTGGTTACAAAATAATTATTTCAGATCAACAAAATAATCTTGAGTTCTCGGGGGGGGGACATGACCCCGTGACCCCCCTGTAAACGCCGTTGTAGTTGGGACAGCAAAATCCCAAGAACGCCAAAAACAAGTAAACAAAGCAGTAAAACTGCTTTAATTTTAATTTTTTTTTTTTTTTAAGTGTTTATTGTTTATTGGATTTGTTAAATAAAAACTTTATTGAAAAAAGAGATGTAATCGATTTTCTTTTCAAATTTTGTCATCCAACTCCATGCTTTCTTGCCTTTGACATATAGATTTGATGAGAATTGCTTTGTGCCATATCCATTTTTTTGTTTTCCACGTGTAAAGGAAAAAAAATCATTTTCAAAATGTAGGAGGTGGGACACAAGTAATAAAAGTGGACTTTTACGCTAATTAAGGTATCTTGTTAACGGCCTAGCAAAACACTTTGAAAATTGGTAGGTGAAATCCTCATAAGACTAACTTCAAGTTAAAAAAAATAAAAAAAAATTCTATCACACAGTTTTTGAGTACCAAGTTCGCAAACCTTTAAATGCGTTTTTCTCGAAAAAGTGCCAATGGCGTATGGAACAGACAACAGAGCAAATCTCGGGCGACGTTTTCTTTTAAATCGTATTTGAAATCCAATATTGGGTTTAGCATTACTCCTAAATACTTATACTCTTTGTATTTTCAATGTGACTCCCATTAAAAGACCAAGTATCTCTATTTTGACTATGTGAAGACCGTGTGAAAACCATAGTTTTAGATTTTTCGACATTTATTGTAAGACCCCATGTCTGACAATAATTTGACAACCGGTTTATCATGAGTTCTAAGTTTTCTTGTGACTCCGATAGTATAACAAGATCGTATGCATAGAGAAGAACATTGACAATAGTATTTGCGATCCGCACACCACTAGGTAGATATTGTCCAATATCGTTGATAAATAAAGAAGACAGTAAAGCACTAAGGGGCCAGTTATAGCTATCATTGAAACCCATCATTGAAAATATTAATTGCCAATTTTGAGAGATTTTGAAGAAAACATATATGATTATTTTCATGCCAAAGTAAAGCTAATTGAAATAATTATTTTGAGGTAAAACAAAATTAAATTTGGCACAACTTTTCCTATAAAATGACTTTTAATTTTTCAATGATGAACTACCTTACCAATGATCATTGAAAAAATTAAAAGTTACTTTATGGGGAAGATATAGGTCAAAATTATTTTTTTTTTGGAGGAGAAATAATTTTGAAGTCGTAAGATATATTTTTGCATTTAAATATTCAATGATTATACTTTCTAAGGGCTTCAAAATCAGCGGCTAACTTTTTCAATGACGGTTTCCAATGATAACTATAACTGGGCCCTAAGAGGACATCCTTGTTCAACGCCAGAATTCGTATCAAACCATTGTGAAATACATGATCCATCCCAAACAGCAGCCTCTGAACCGGTGTACATATTTTTAGTAACATTTAGGAACTTCGAATAGACACCAAGTTGATTTATATATAAGTGCATTTCTATTCACAAGATCAAATGCCGCTTTGAAGTCAACAAAAAACGAGTAAATCTTCTTGTTTCTGGAATGGAAGTATTTTACTATTGAGGTTAACACGAATATCTGGTCCACAATTGAGTAGTTTTTCCTGAATCCATCTTGGAATTCAGTTAAAATCTTGTTATCATCAACCCATTTTTCAAGCCTATTGACAAGAACACCACAAAATATTTTGGCCATAACGTTCATGAAGGATATTCCACGGTAATTTTAAACGTTGTTTGGATCACCTTTCTTATAAATAGGGAAGATTACAGATTTTTTGAACAACAAAGGGACAAACATAAATGTTTGTTGTATGAAGTTCACAATATTTCGTCAATATTTTTTGAGAGAGTATGTATAAATTCATAAACGTCAAATAATATTCGCATCACTGCTTTTTTGCGATCCTGATGTACAATGCATTTGATGCCTTTGCGATGCACCAACAAAAAAGCTTACAGAATTCTTTTGATTCTCTTTTGTTTGAAGTTTGCGCATCATGTGATGCAAGTTTGCAATATTGAACCCTTTTTACAGAAAAAGTGATGCTGATGTTATGCATTTATAAAAATGTTTGACGAAAGTGATAATGCATCATTATTTCGGTTTGTGAATTTACCCCATGTTTCGAAATGGATACGATGATGGGGCCTAGTAAGATTCTTTGGTAATGTGAACAAAGGAATTTTTTTTTAAATATATTTTCTGATAGGTCTTAACTCTTAAGGCATACTGTTACAGTTTGTATCCATTATTTGACGGACACTCTATAAATACACTCCGCTCCACAAGAATAGAAACAAACTTTTTTTTTTTTCATTAATTTTTTTTTTTAAATTAGCTCATTAAAAATTTTGCGCCACTTAAATAGAAACATTCTCATAAATAAGGAAACAAATTGAAGAAATGCAGTAAAAGAGGGTAGTTTTTTGTTTATAATCGAATTTTAATAATGTGTGCTATCGCTTTTATTTGAAATAACTTCAAAAACCTTGTTGGAAAGTGAATCATGCTGTTATTAATTAAGTAAGTGAATCTTTGTCCTTATATTGTCGGTCAGAATCGTAAACTCTACGAACCATCATCCCCATACGTTTTCAATAATATTTAGGTCCGGAGAATACGGTGGCCATTGAAGTAAGGTAACATTTTTCTCGGATATCCAATTGTTAATGATCTTTGCGTTGAGGATTGGCGCGTTTTCTTGTTGAAATGTCCATGGTATTGGTCCAAAGACATCGGTAAACTTAGGGAAAGCTTCTTGCAATATTTCCTTGTAGGAGTTTGCCGTCATTTTCAATGTAGGAAAGTCCAGATCAATTGATCCAAACCAGAAAATCGGGGGTTTTTTCTTCAATTTTATAGGCGCTTTAAATGTTGTGACACACAAATATGACGTTTAATAGTGTTAAGACTCGCTGTAATACCATTCTTCGCCTTGATTTTAGCAGCAGAGTCGCTTGAATTTGAAGTCAGTCTTATTATCTTTCTTCAGTCTGCTTCTATTTTGGCTCTTGATTGCCTACCTTACACATTTTTTCCAGTGTTCTTTATTTCTAAGGTTCTACCAAACAATTTGCACACTCTTACTTATTTTTTTTGGCAATTATGTGCGTATGGGAAGCTTGTTCTCCGCGTGTACTTCTATTTTGGATTTTTCTGCAGGGTTTAATGGTTTTCCTCGGCCGATCTTTTTTTTGATAAAACAGTTCGCTGTCTCAATACTTAAATGTTCTATGTCATACAAAATGCAAAAATTGGTTTTCTTATATCAAAATGTTCGTCTTTTTGTCGACTTTAAGAAAATATATGTTTCATTCTTTTTCTTCAACAAATGGCTTTTTATAGCCCTAATAATAAAATAATAAACGTTCCATAGATTCTTAGTTATGCCCAGTACTTACAGCCATATTATTGAGTTTTTTAAAACTAGTTTAAAAGCAAAACTAGTTTTATGGAGATTTCAAATTGCAAGTTTTATACATATTGGTATTATTTATGAAAGTTTTGGTATCCCAGTTTCAATATTTTGAATTTAAAATACCAAAACTTTAGTTAATAATACCGATTTGTCCAAATATTGGGACTTGAAACTTCTATTGAACTAGTTTTGCCGTAAAACTAGTTTTGAATCAAGTCAATGACATGGCTGTTAAACATTCATATACACCATCAAATAAACTAAATCAATAAGGGCCAATTTTTCAATAGTCAGTTAACCTCAGATAGTTTTTATTCATCGAATAAAACTAGATTTTGTTCGTGTTGCTATAGTATTTATTCCTCTGATACTTTAACTGACGATTGAAAAATTGGCTCTAAATAAATTATCAAAAAGTATTGGCGAATGGAAAAACTCAATTGATATACAATAATCTAGAGTTTTGTAGTTTATATGTAATTTTTAAGCATAAATAATAGTTCTTTACGGTCTAACAATCGCAGTAACCAGTTTTTGTAATTTCACTGCATATTTTATTCCATTTTTCTCCAATTAACCATTACATTCCATATGTCTCCCTCAGTGCTATAATGTTCTATGTCCAACATAGAACAAAAAACTTACAAAAAACTCAAAAAAGTTAGAAAAATGTTCTATGTTAAAATTGAAAAGTGTTAATTTAATCGATATTCAATACAGAAAAAAGAAAGTAGGGTAGGTTGATTAATTTTCTTAGGCGTTTTAATATTTTACTATTTTTTTAATAAATCATGATATTTTGACACAAAATCAGCTTCGTAAAACTGTGCAAACGATTATCTCTGAATAAAGAAAACCTAACATAGAACATTAAAGTATTGAGCCAGCGAATTGTTATTTTTAATATTTTTTCTTCTTAGCGTGAAAAAATAGCGCAAAAAATTAGTGTATTTAATGAAGTAGTAAGAAAAGTGGTAAAATATAACCTAATAGTATTTTCCTGAATTATTCTGTCCCTGCAGTTTTATTTGCAATAGATCCCACTTATAGGAACTAAAACCAAAAGGTGAATTTATCAATTTACCAAAGCGCTACACGCCCTGACAGTAAAAAAAAGTTTGCTTCTATTCAAGTGGAGCGGAGTGTATGTAGAAGTAGAATGCGTCCCTAGGCCAACGTAAACGAAAATTATCGAATATTTCAGAAAACATCGCATAATTCAATCTACAATACAAATTGAAATTCATCCTTCAACTTTTCAATAAAAACAAGTATTAATTTCATATTTACTGATTTATTTATTCAATCAAACTCACAATTTTTTTATTTAAATTAATATTATTAAATAACTATTTCAATGTAAAAATATATAATATATATATATAATAATAAAATAGATAAAAAATAAGTTATATAAAGAGAAAAGCGTTATGAAAACTAACCCAAATATATTATATTATATTGGAAGAAAAAATAATAATAATAATATTAATAATTAATAACATAATTTTAAGGCAAACAAATAATGTATCTGTATATAGGTAGTAAAAAAAATAATAATTTATTAAATAAAATTTACAAATAAATGAAATATAATTTATTTTTTTTCTTTGCGGAATTTATTCGGAAAGTATGTTGCAGCGAAGGTTGTTGTTTTGTTTGTTTCCTCAAATAAATGGTAAAGATCGGTAGTTCTTTTTTTTGAGGCTCACTGTTCTGCCACATTTTTCAAACTTTCGTTAAAGCTAAAATTTCAATAATTTTGGAAGATGTGTTTCATTTTGTTTTTTTTTTAATTGTATCAATTTTTACTCATGACAAAAATGCAAATTTAAATAACTAATTTGTAGACAAAATATTTTATATTTAAATTCCATGTAAACAAAGAAACTTATGAAATCATTTTTTTTTTGTTTTTTTTTTTTTATATTTTTTTTTTAAATTTCAATCTTAATAACTAGTGGAAGAATTGACTTATTGTTTTCTCTGTAAAATGCAAAACATTAGAAAAAACTAATTTTAAATGTTAAACATACAAAAAGAAAATTATAGAAGTTTTACACACAGCACTAATGAATTTAAATAATATATTCCTGACATAATGCTTTTTTTTAATTCATAACGTTTCAATGTTGTTTTTTTGTTTTAATTCTTTTTTATTTTATTTTTAATTTATGCAACATTCTCCATTCATGTAATAATTTAAATATATAGTATTTATAAATTAAAAAAAAAAATATTTAAATACGTTTATTTATAAACTAAATCAATGTAAAAAAAAACTAGAATTATAAATTATTATTTTTATATGCTATAAAACCATGTCTATTTCTGTATCGTGTGTTTATTAAACTTAAAAAAAAAAGAAACAAAAAATAACTAGGAAGCCCAATATTTAAGGAGTTTTTCTCATTCAATTTAATAATTAAGTTTGTCTTTTTTTTTTGTTTATTTATATAAATTAAATAATGTTAGTAATTAATTTTATTCCTGGGGATGTCAAATTAACAATATAATTATATAAAAGATTTTGCAATAAATAATTCAGCTTATCATTATAAATTGTATGTTTTTTTTTTTTGTTAAATTATTTTTTCGTGTTTTTATTTTTACAAAAATTATCTTGTTTATACACATCAAGGCGAAGTGACTTAAGAAATGATTTAAGGATATTTTCAAAGATTTCATGTTCTGTTTTTTTTTTTTTTCACAAAGTCCAATAAAGTTAAGCTACCTAAAGTGAAATATTATTAATTTTTCACTTACAAAAAACATTTATTCTTGGCCTAGAAAAAAGTGATTTTTTTTGTTCACTTCGCTGCCGATGTGTAAATCAAGCTAAAGCGATGAATTCTAAAATCAAAAATATAATCTGAGATTTGTTTTTTTTTTTTTGTTTTATTTTTATTTTGTTTCATTAAAAAAATGTCTTTTTTTCGCTTTGATTCAGAGAAGCATTAAATTAAATATGCGCAATAATAATTGAGAGTGAAATGGAAAAAAATAAAAATGAAAAATAAATAATAACATTTTTGTTTGTATTAATCATGATCATTATATAAAAAAAAAAATTGCAAAATGGCTTAAATTACTACAAAACTAGATAAAAAAAAATAATAATAAAGGGAAATATGGGGTACACGTATTCTTGGTCGTATTTTTTATACTCTTCGCCGTACAGTCTAACAAAGAACATTTGTTGTTGTTTTTTTGCTGTTGTTGTTGTTTTTTTTTTTTTTGTATAAATAATAAATGTTAAGCGGAAGACAGCATTTTTCAGCATTATGACTTGTTTTGTTTTTAACTTTTTTCTTTTCCTTTCATTATATCTGTCACTACAACTACTAATCATATATATATATATATGGAAAAGCTTATTTATAACAATCAAATATTAAATTAAATAAATAAAAAAAAAAATATAAGGCACTTTGAGAATAATAATTTGTAATATCTTGTGTCTTGCGCTTAGTTTTTAAACAAAAAATATTTGTGTGGTTTTATAAACAGTGTGTGTTTTTTTTTGCTTTGTTCAAAGATAATTTGTGCAATATAGGTTTTATATATTTAATAAAAATTCAAATATATGTCGAGTTTCAAGAACTACAAAAATTAGCCTTATTCTACTTTACATGCGAATCGAATCATTAATTTCTTTCATTACTTTGAACGATTGTCCAAAAATCAATAATATTTCTACATAAGAAAATTCCAAACTGTAAATAATAATTATAATGCAGTCAGAGTACAATCGATAGCAATATAGTAAATTAAATTAAAATTAAATCGAATGATTTGATACACACGGATAGCAGAATAAATCAAATTTATACATTCATTTTCTCTCTTAAAATAAAATTATTGTTGTTTCTGAAATCTCACTATAGTTTGTGCTCTTGCACGTACACAAGACTCTTAATAAGAACAAAAAAAAAATAGATAGATATTTTTTTTTTAAATAATCAATAAGTTTATATCACTTCCAAACAAGTTTTTATACAATAAAAGTTGTTTTTCGATTTAAATTTAATCATTTTTGTATGTACAAGTACACAACTTTTGTGTGTAGGCATTTCGTCGGAAATTTTTAAATTATCTTTCAAAAATAAATTTCAAATATAAAATATATAGGTACATAATTTATAATAATAGTTATTATAGAAAAAAAAAATAATAAACATTTTTTTTGTATGAACAGAAATAATTTTTTAAAAATATATATACTTGCTGATATATAAAAAAAAAACTAATATGTTCACCTGCGGCATTTTATGTAGTCAAAATCTAATAAATTGATTTGGTCAGTTCGATTTATTTGTTGTTATTGTTTTTTTTTTGTAATTCCAAAACGTTAATAATAATAATTTATTATTATAATTTAAAATTTGAATTGACCAAATCAATTATTATTATTTATATAATGTTTATGTATAAGGTAAAGTCCAATGAAAAATTAATAAAATAGATACATAGATAAAATGGCTTATTCTTTCGAATGTCCTGATTGTTGTTTGTTTTTTTTTCTGCAAAAGCACACACATCTTAAAGAGCTAAGTTGGAAAAAGCATCTAAAGTTGAGCTGAGTCTATTGAAGACTGGAAGGCGTGCTTCTTCGCTGCTTGCGGAATTGGCAGCACTTGAAGTGTTGTTGCCAGAAGTGTTGCTACTGCCGTTAGCCAGAATGGAAATTGGTGAGCTAGATTTGTTGTTGTTGTTGCTGTTATTGTTGTTGTTTAAAATGCGTGTCTGTGAGATCGGCTTAATGTACTGATGATGGTTATTATTACCAGCCATAATGATCGATGGTGGTGGTGTATTAACAGGTGACATTGGGCTATTTGGACTAGCTGGTGGGCTATGATTGTAAGGAAAAGCCGTCGTCTGATGGAATACCGAACTAGCCGGACTGATCTGATCAACGAACGGAAAACTACCCATTGAATTTGTTGGACTTAGAGATATGGAGCCAGTTGGTGAGGCACGGTCAGATCCGGTCGACATAGATAATGGAGGACTCAATGGTAGTGGATGATTGGTAAGAGCATTTTGTGGGAGACGAGCGAATGCAGCATTGATGCGATTCTGGTGTTGAATTTGTTGTTGATGGTGTTGTTGTTGCTGTTGCTGCTGTTGTTGAATCATTGCACGTGCTTCGTCGGCATTATGAACGAAATGGCATCGTGGACCATAGGGGCAAAAGCCGACACTATGAAAGGTGCGGCAATATTCAGTTTTGTACTTTGGGTGTCTTTGTAAGTTGCGCAACTCATGATAACCATGAGCAAACTGGCACTTTTCTCCATATTTACATTCACCGGCTTCTTCGAATGGACGACATAGCTCGGTCTTGTATCTGTAATGAACAAAAAAAAAAAAAAAAACAATGGTTATTTATGATATTTTTAAGGTTGTAATAAAGGATAAATGTGAGAGTATTTTTAATGGCGCAGCAATAACAAAAGAGAAAAAGAAAAAGTTTCGAGTTTCAACCAATGCAATGGTGCTAATTGATTGGGTAATTTTGAGTCGTCAAAACTGTAAAGTAGATAATTCATTTGACTGATCGGTTTGGCAATCAGTGATGTAACAAAATTAATACATGTCTGCTATTCGATATTGATTCACGATTATACGAGAATATTCATGCAATCAAAAGCTTTTTTTTCAGCTTTTATGCTCAAATACAAAGGAACATTTGCCGTTTTTATTGGAAGTGACAAAATATCATTAATAAATGTGTGAGTAATTAAATTGAAATCATGTATAGAAAATACAAATAAAATCACACTCCCCAAAAATTCATACTTAAAGTTCATTTGATTTTTTTTTATTTGTTTCCGCTTCCGGAAGTAGTTTTTTGAAAATGCGATATGCATAATTCTTAGATTATTTTTTGTTGAAGCAAGAACATATTTAATTTAAGAGAACAACCATGAAGCATGGAAAACGAATATACGAATACAGACATACCAACAACAAACATGATTTGCTTGTAATAACGCGGATGTTTATTTTGTTTTTATTATGAATGAAGCATGCGGAAGGATGTTAGATATTCAAATAAAATAAAATTTAAAAACTCGATTTGTTTAACATTGAAGTGTTAATTAAATTATTGTCAATTATATTTTTATGTAAGACAATGAGAAATTCTTGGTTAATTTGTTTTGTAAAGCTTGCGTCAGAATGATCCTATCGTGTGTGGTTGGTAATGTTTGAATAAATTGATTTTAGGAAAATTATATTTTCATATACAATGAAAACTATAGTACTATCATGGAGTCGGTTTTATTTACGCTGTATTTCGACGGCTTGGCCAATAACACAATACATAAAGTGCTTGTTGAACAAGTGAAATTCAACAACTTCTAGGAGAACTATAACAATTGTTTAAGCTTCTTTCAAGTGGGAAATTTCACAATTCCACCGTTTTTGTAACTGGAAACAACAAGAGTTAAAAAAAGTAGAAAAAACTTGTTGAATAGTTGATAAATTTCAACCGACGTTTTCGGACTAGTTGAAATTCAACAAGTTAGAAATAAATTCTTGGGGCAGTGTTAATCAACTGATAGCTTTGAAAAAAATCGCTTAGAATTTATTAAGTGGACAAGTTTTGTTCAAAAAATGTTTTTTTTTGATTCTGAATGAGAGCCAGAGACAGTCAAAAGTGTTCAAAGAAAGAATTAACTTTGAAATAGAACGCCATATTTATTGAAAACTTTTGTGTGCCCGTAGATAGTTGTTGATTGTGTAACCGAAAATCTCTCCCACTAATAAGTACGTTCCACCACTAACAAAAATAAAGCACTAAGTGCAAGGGAGAAAATATAGCCATTGAATTGGTTTGGAACTGGATTTCAATACTATGCTATATTTGACGTTCATGGTGTTCATAAAATGACAGTTTATCGATGTGTAAAAGAAGTCACATTTGCAATAATTTTAGGGAATTTTTTTTTCTATAGACAATTGTTACGGTTTTTATTGTGTTACAGAAATGATTTTAACTTGTTTGACAAACATACTTGTACAAGTAATTGTTGACAAGTTGACTTGTTGTTCTGTGTTATGGGCCCCTTAAGGCGCATGTGTTTGCAACATGTTTTATGATTTTGACAGCGTAGACATTAATGTTTAGAAAGAGTAAGTCTAGTTATATTGTAAGGGGGTTAGAGAGTTAGATCTCGACTTTAAATTTTTTACCTCAACAAAAAGTGTTGAGAGAAGTTGGTGGATTTTGACATTACGTGACTCAGTAGCCGTCGATGTTGATGATATTACTATAGTTTTCATATACAAAGTCGAGACTATAAACAAAATAAATTGGGTGGCGCAACGGCTCGTGAAGAACCACCAGGGCCTAGTGACAAACAGCTCGCAACCACTACTGTGTGCGCGTGGCTACAGGAATGGAAACTGGATTGTTCGATTTATTTTTTTTAAATCACAGTGTTTCTTCTTTAAAAAGAGTTAAAAATGACAAAGCTTCTTATTGTGGTTGATTCATGTTATTAAATAGGTCCACAACAAGTCGGTAAAATCAGCAGCCACAAGATGATTATGTCTTCATTAATAAAATGGCTCATTGAGAAAATATTATGTGCGTAAGAATTAAGTACAACTTATAAATTATTCGCATACTGTTATACTAATGAATAATTAAGACCTGCCTTTCCCTTACTATTCAACTTTACATAAACACCTTGGTGTTAAAAATAAATAAATTGTCATAGCCAGTTCCGGGGAGAACTTTTAACGAAAATAATTTCATATATGATATCTACAGTCAATGCCCTTTGTTTTTTTCTTATCGACTCTGTTTTTTTTGTTTGGTACTCTCATTTTAAATGCAATATTTGTTGACTAATTTAGAAGAACCGAATCGCAAACCAAGTTTTAATGTCGAGATGTTAAGGAATATATGTACCTAAATAAGTACAAAAAGACAATTAAAAAAAAACATAACTATATTTCCGTTATTTGAATTTTTTGGTAAAAACGTGGTGTGCTGTATTATTAAATATAGTCTAGAGATGACATGTACAAAGTTAATATAAAATCGTTAAAGCCGTTTTTGAGAAAACTTGATAAAACCGAAATACATAGTTGTATGGCAGCTACCCGTTCTAGATGAGCTAGAAGAAAAAATTGAATTTATCCTCTAAGGAATCACATAAAAATAATTTAAACCAAATTTGAAGCAAATCCGTCCAACCGTTTAGGCTCTAGCTAGATATAAATAAAGACGCACATGTACAGTGGGTACCAACTTAAATGATCCAATTCAATTTGGAAAATTCCCCTGCAACATTAATAATTTAAAATGGGTCCTCGAACAACAGTTGAACAGCGAAAACTCGTCATAAACAATTTTCAAAAAGGACTTTTGCGACGGAAAATTGCTGACGCTGTCAAAATGAGTCCCGCAACAGTGCAGCATATCAAAAACAGATTTGTACATGAGAATCGTCTGGAAGACTAAGGGAGAAGTGCGCCGAATAAAACTTTCACTCCAGCAGATGAACGCAAGATTATTCGAAAACTGCAGCAAATCTCAATGTTATCAGCTCCAAAGATAGCTTCTCAGGTGCTTGAGGAAATGGGTAAGTCGTGGAGTGCCCAAAATATACGCTGCGTGGTTCACAACCACGATCTTCATGGTCGAGTAGCTCGAAAAAAGCCTTTCATCAATATGAAAAATCAGCAAAGTCGTCTTAGCTTGGCCAAGGAACATTTTTCTAAGGACTCTAACTTCTGGAACACCGATATTTTCTCCGACGAGTCCAAGTTCAATATTTTTGGCTCAGATGGACTGTCTTACGTGTGGCGAAAGCCTAAAACAGAGCTCAAAAAAGAAAACATCAAGGCTTCAGTGAAGCACGGGGGCGGCAGCGTAATGGTTTCGGCCTGTATGTCCACTGCAGGTGTTGGTAATTTAGAATTAACTGATGGGATCATGGACAAAACTATGTACTTGACCATTTTGAAGAATAATTTGCTTCAAAGCGCGGATAAGTTGGGCGTAAGCAAAAATGTTCGATACTATCAAGACAACGATCTGAAGAACAAAGCAGGTTTTGTGCAGTCCTGGCTCGTATGGAACTGTCTTGATTAGCAGCACAGTCACCGGATATGAACGTCATTGAGAATTTGGGGGCACTGCTAGACAGGAACATAAGGAAGCACCAAATATCTAACCGAAATGACTTGAAAAAAGCTATTCTTGATGAATGGAATAAGATAACCCCAGAAACCACCCAAAAATTGGTGGAATCAATGCCAAAAAGGCTAAAAGCAGTGAAAGATAACAAGGGCTATCACACAAAATGTTAATTTATTAATTTGTTGACTAATAAATGTTAATTTTGAAGTTGTCGTTCCTTTTTGTTTCAATTGGATCGAATAAGCTATACTGTAACGTTAAATTTTGCTGTGTTTTTAGAAAATGTGGGGTATCTTCGGTTAAATGCATCCGATGTACTTGTGAAGAGGCATAATTTTAGAAGGCACATTACTTTGCAATATGTAATTTTAATGTCGACGGTAACTTTTTTGTGTTTGTCGTTACAGCGGTTTAAATGTTTTTAGATTCGCTGGATCAATTAAGCCGATACCAACTGTACGTGCAGCTCGAAAATTACTTTTTTGGAATTCGATTAAAATCTCGAAATTTTTTGTTGACACAAACCCATATACCTGCTGCTCTAGACAGCAGGTAAGAACTAAACGGAAATAGTGACTGACGATTTTTGAGGAGACTGCCCTATTTTTGGTTTATTTCCATATCTCTTAAATGCGGATAGCCTAAGGGCCAGTTTGTTCACAGCTGATTATCTTTAATCCATGATTAGTGGAGCTGGGAAATCCTCAAATGTTTTTGTTGATCAAATTTTGTTTAAAAAATTTAAAGTATAAGTTGCTAATCATGAATTTCACTAATCAGCCAATTTTGGTTGATTAGCGTTAGTTAATTAAAGCCTATGAAAGTCACATACTAAATTTAACACACTGTGAACAAACTGGACCGAAATTTGTTTCAATATTGATTACCAGGTTTTTTAAAAGAGTACAAATAATATTGCATTCCAAAATTTTGTATAAAATTTGTTGCTTCGTTAAAAATTAGGGAAGCAGAGTCATTTTTTAAAACAAAACTGAGAAATTTCATTGTGGAATCTTTTTGACATTTTTGAAATCTTTGAAACCACATTAAGATAAGATACAACTTTTATAAAATAAAAATATAATAATAATCTGAAACTCACCTAGATGTGTTAACCTGCGGCAATGGCTCAGATTGTGTCCTTTCCAATTTGCGGTGGCAATTTTCGAGCAACGTATTTACAAGCGAAACAACATTAGCAGCACTATTCTGAGGATGTGAAACAGCACGAGTTAAAGCTGTATGTATGTATGCCTTTTGTTCTTGATCCTGTTGTTGCTGTTGCTGCTGTTGTTGCTGCTGTTGCTGTTGTTGATGTGCAGACAATACACTCAAGTGGTGTTGAATAAGATTAGCTGATGCTGTCACAGATGACGACGAGTTACCATTTTGAGGGCTTGTGTTCAAATTTAAATTATTATTTAAAACATTGGTATTAAGAATTGAAACACCATTTGATGCCAAATGAGTAACTGTCAACATTGTGTTGTTGATATTGTTGTTGTTACTATTATTGCTAACAGTATTGTTGTTGTTGTTGTTGGATTGTGTATTTACGACCGCATTCGTTGCTGGTTGATGCAAATGTATAGACGATGGTTGATTCTGAAATGTAAAGAAAAAAAATGTTAATTTTTTTATTTCTTAATTGATTATATCTATTGAGTAGATAGACAACTTCTTCACCTATCTTATGTTTTTGACATTATCTTGAAAATATATTCTATTATAAATAAAAATAAACAACTAATATAATCTAACTAAAGAGATCTACAGGATATAAAATAAAATATAAATTATTTTTTTTTAGGGAAATAAAACTAAATGCCTGTTGCAAAGATTTAAACAATTTATTGAGTGTTTTAAAGTAAAAAATTGATACAAATCGAGTTTTCTAGGTTACCGGTATAGCAAATTGAAGAGCTGTCAAAACACATGTTTGCGAAATGACAGATTTCAAATTTCTAATTGAAGACAATTTTCCCAAATGGACCTCTCAATAATAATTCTGTATAGTAAGTTCTGATTCATATTGGGAAATTAGCATCACGTCATTGGAGAAGTCATTTTTGTTGGAATTCGTTAGATTTCCAAAAGAAAAGCTTAAATCTCGAGTTTTTGATCATCAACGCATTGCAAGAGGATTCCCATCATTTTGATTATAAGAATGAACTCGGTTTTTGCTTTTTTCTAAATGGAAGCAGATATAATACCTAATGGTTTTTTCTTATAGTAAATAGTTTATTTTTTTCTTAATGTTTATCTAACCATCTAAGAGCCGAGTTAAGACGGGTAAACGAACAAAATCGACAAAAAAAATTAATGAATCAGGACGAGGTTAGGTGTTTCATATTTTTGGAAGCAATATTGAGGAGGTTTTGATTTATTCGTTTTTTTTGAGATAGGAAATTTTTGAAAAGTACAAAAAGAGCCAATTTTTCAATATCCAGTTAAACCTGAGGCTTATTCAACGAATAAAACAAAAATGTGATCATGGTACTATAGTATTTATTCTTCTGATAGTTTAATTAAAAAATGTATAAAATTGTAATGTGCTGATTTCAAAATTCTATAAAGATAATATCGGTAAACATGAGTCTACCGTTATTATTGTTTTTCATATGAAATTGAAAACATTTGCTTAAGAGATGTGCAAAATGTGGAGTTCTTAGGTCGCAATAGATCTTGGTTTGGTAAAATTGTTTAATATTTCCCGGCTGGAAAAATTCCAAATTTGTGTCTAGTTTGGACAAGCCCTAGTAAGATTTCAGTAGGGAAAATCTAGTCAAGGAAAACTTGTCAGATATCGACAATTTAGGTGAGGGAAACTTTTTAAACACTCGTGAGGCCCTCCCCAGTAAAAACTTGTTGGGCATGTACCCCATCAGGAATGTCTCGCTTGTACACCAAAAACACAAGTTTTATAAGCAACATGCAACTTCAGCATCATATATGACACTATTTCTCTCTTTCATTTGTCTTCTATTTCGTGTCACACTATTTACTATCGGTGTGAGACATCTGTAGGGATAGGATTGTTCAATGACGAAAAACCTGTTTTAAGTTGTTCTACCTAAAAAGCAAGTACCTACATTAAATCCGATTCTATTCTGTATGCATTATTTATGCAATATGGACTGAAACTTATTCACTTTCGACATTGAATTTTTGTATAGCGAGTAAGCCCAGTGGGTGGCGCATTGGACAAACAAACAGAAAATCCCGGGATCAAGTCCCACATAAGCCAGCTTTTTTTTTTTTCATTTGCCTGAAGATTCAAAAGGGTTCATAATCGTCAAGGCCCGTATTCTAGCCTTTGTTTACACTTGCTAGTGCCCTGCCAGAATCTATATAAAACTCTCTAGTGCCTTGTCGAAAACTAGATTGTTTTTCTGCGCAAGTTGCATTAAAAACAAATAAGACAGAATTCCAATAAACCAAACTGACGTTCATGTACTGAATGACGTACATATAGGTACTAACTGACGTACATATACTAACTGACGTATCGCACGTTTTTGTGCCGTCATGTCAATCTGAGCCAAAAAAAAAACATTTTTCGATTAAAAACCATGATGGAATATTTCTTTTAAAGTTCTGACTACGTCAACAAACCTGATTATCCACAAATACCAATATCCGCGGAAATATCCCCGCCTCTGCAAAATCTACAAAAATGTCATCAAAAATTACGTCGATAACTATAATCGCTAACTAGAAAGCGGTAACAGACCACATTATACAGCGAATTAAGACTAAACATTTCAACAAAATTTAGATATAAATAATATTACTCGTCTTTCATTTCCATTTCCTTTTAAATGAGCTTATTCAGACTCTTCATGAGAATCTAGCCATAGATTCATATCAGTTCTTAACCACAAAGTGGAGAAGAACATTATTAAATGTAAATAAAAAACAAAATCATCAAAAAAAACAGTCACTGGTCTGGTAGGTATTTATAATAATATTCAAGAAGGATAACTTGTTTGCTTGACAGAATCATTTTTTTTTTTTCCCAACAATTCGAGATCAGTAAGTTTACCATTAATTCTGGTAATACCTATAGCATCTTTGTATAGCTCCTACCTTGGCAAAAAACCAGTCTTATGAAATACGAGCAACTAACGTGACGCAAATTAAAAATTCAATGATCGTAATTTGACAGCACAATAACAATAAAAATGAATGTACATACATTAAGTACATAGGTATATATTATGTGAATACCTACATATATTTGTTTTTATTATTTTGTATTTTTTGCAAAACGCATTCAAGTATTTTTGTTTGATCTCTTAGGGTTCTCTATTTTTGTGTTCAATTTGAATTTATACATATGTAGGTACGTATGTATGTACATATATACTATACAAAGCCATATAGTATAATATTATGCATAAGTGGTGTTTTAAAAATTATTCTTCCTGACGTTAATGCACATCAACGGAAGTAGAAGTGTATTTAAAGTGTCTTTTCTTTTTTTTTTGAAATGTTAATCTTGAAAAATGACGCAATTTTTCTATAAGAACGGTTAATATTGCATTTAACAATCATGTTTGTTAAAATATTATTTGTTGTGTTGTTTTTGATTCTTAAATAAACTTTTTCTCAATATGGGTATTTTTTTATTTCTTATTAATATAACGGTGTTATTGTGAATCATACCTACACTCTCCTGATACACTGCAGACATTATTGAATTAAAAATAAAGATTATCAATACAAAAAAAAATTAGCTACTCATGATGTGTAAATAAAATTGGATAAAGTACGGACGTGTGTATGTATAAAGATATGTATGTATACCTATCTTCTTCAAAAAGTTATCATCATTTTTTTATATGTATATAAATTTGGTAATTTTGATAAATTTGTATCTTATCTTATCATTTTTGTTCTCAATAAATTTGCACTTAAGCTTTGATTCGATTAGGATTCCTTTGACAATTCGTCATTATATTTATGTATGTACATTTAATTCATTATGAGATAATTTAAAATAAATAAATGATTACAAATAAATAGCGTTGGATTCTAAATTTTAACACACTAGCTATCTATCATCAGTTTTGAGCCTACATAAAATAATCAATTTATACAACTTTATTACAATTTCAGAACCAAACAGCTTTAACTACTGTTCCAGTTTTGAGACCTTGACATCTTACGTCTGTTTTTAAATTTCAACAACTTTTGTTAGAAAATGTTATGACAATGAATAACGGGTGTAATATTCGTGATTTCATTAGGGGAAGTTGGAAAAATTGAACAGTTGAGTTGTGTAAATTATGCGTTGTTGTTGCTCATAATTAATACAGAAGGTTTTTTTTGTCAGTTTTTACTTGCTCTTGTGGTTCAGAGCCAGCGTTACCATAATGTTAAAAATGTAACACAAATGTTACACTATTTTTAAATTTTATTTCGTTGTTACAATGTTACTTTTTTTCATTTTTGTTACACTTTTTGCCATAAAATATTATTGTCAAAATTTGTCTGTTTTTAATTTTTGTTCAAGCACAACATTCAACAATTTTCTTATCTGTGGGTTTTATTTTTATTTCACATTACTGATAGAAACTACGTTTATGTTTAGTGTTGAAGTGAGTTTGATCTACGCTTCCACACATTTGTGCCTGCTTCGAGTTGACATTGGCTTAGCTGAAATCGATCTAAATTAACTCGTATGATTTTGATATTCTATCTTCCGTGATTGTCAAGTGTTTTTAAGTTCATCATGGACTGGAAATCTAATTCTGTTTCTAACTGCAGAAAAATCTTTTTCCAGAGATAATTAACTCTGGTCTAAATTCCCACTTAAAAACTAGACCTAAGACAATTATCTTGCTTGACAGTAGTGGTTTTTTGTACTACGTTTTCATTGGAGCCCAAATGAGGTAATTTCGGAATAAGCTCATTTGGAAACATCAATTTGTATACGAAATGAGGTAAAATGAGGATCTCGTTTGGAAGAAATTACCTCATTTGGCCCAGTGAAAAAGTAGTGGTATGTAGTCTCAAATCTCATTTTGTGGCATTTTGGTATAAAAAAACCGACAAAAATAAGATTTCAAACTGAGATAAAACTTTTTGCATACACTAACCAGCCAGTGTATGTATTTAAAATTGTGTACATACATATATGGAAATATGCTTTTTTTAATTGAAAGAAATTTAACTTTAGTCAAGAAAGCTGCGAAAAATATTTCTTTATTTTTTTTTTTCAATTTGTTACAATTTTGTCTGCTTTCGTTACATTTTTAAAAAAAAATTGTTACACTTTCATGAAGGCCTCCGGCAATGCTGTTCAGAGCTATAATGTGGCTAGACATACTTGAAATAAAAAATGTTTTGTTCATCATGAGTACAATTGCAACTTTGATGAGAAGGTATACAAATTAAAATGCAAGACTGAATCAAACTAACTAGCTCTTGTAGCTAACGTCTATAATTTAGCTTGAAAATGACAGTGTAAAGTAATGGTTTGATGGAATTTTTATATCGTTAACGAGAAAATGATACAAACAAGTGAAAGAAGCAAATTTGAAAGAAATTTGAAACTAAATATTTTTTCTTTGATTTTCTTTCAAATTTTAAATGCAACATTTGTGGGCCTACTTAGAAGTACCGAATTGCAAAATTATGACAAAATCAACAAAGCTATTGACGAGATATTGAGGAATATCCCAAAAAAGGCAGCATGCTCAAAACACTCGAAAACTTCATTTTCGTTGTTTGAATTTTTCGTTAAAAAACTTTTGTATACCTTGTATTATTTGAAACAGTTCTAGAGATTACATATACAAAGTTTAATCAAAATCGTATGAGCCGTTTTTGAGAAAACTTGATATGACCAAAGTCGTTGTATGACAGCTACCCGTTGTTAATGAACTTATATAAAAAATAAAATGTTCGCCTCAATAAAGTCACCTACAAGTACTATATACTAAATTTGAAGCAATTCGGCTGTAAGGATGTACACTAGGGCGTATACGTACTTTTTTTTGTTAATTCAAATTAAAAAAAGATTAATAGCAGAATAAATCAACAAATCAATATGTGCTTGGATCTACAAATAAAGTGTTAACCCAAAACTATAGTTTACATTAAGAAAGATCAAAATACATACATCAGTCTTATTTTCTATATACTAATTTAGAGGAGTCATTTAGGCACAAAAAATGGGTGCGTTCAGGAGATTTAGGGGGCTCAATATTCAGTCAACTACATCTATTTAACACGCATCCGCGCGTCTTTATGTCAAACTTGGAACTTTTCTTGAATAGTTTACCTCAAGTTCACTTAGAAAAAGAGAATCCTCAACATGGATGCAAAATTCCGTCGTAATGTACGGAAAATTTCATTTTAAATTTAACTAACTCGACTGCACAAACAATTTATGTATTCCAATTTAAACTTATTTTCAATTTCACACATGACAATTTTTGAAAAAAACAGACTTGGTTTAAAATAAAGACAGATATTTCTTGACAAAATTTCCAGTCACTTTCCAGTAAAAGTTCCCTTCATTCGAAGTAAATTTCTTGAAAGCTGGTCAATCACATACTAGAAAGTTGCCTTACTTGCAAGTCGCCCTAATCATCTGAACATACCCAATCATAAAATAACTTTGGAACTTTAAGGTTTTAAAATCTATATATAAACAGCTTTAAAAAAAATTTGTGGTACCATTTGCTCAAAAAGTATCTATTCGATATCGATAAATTTTATATGGTTGGAAAGCCATAGGTGCGGAGATGTTTAGAATACACCTGCGACACGTATTTACACACTGTGGGTCATTTTTGTTTTTGCACTGCCGATCACTGTGCATATTAAACAAAAATTAAAACCTAAATGTTTTGTATTTCATTAATTTTCAAACAAATTATTTGACTCTAGAGCTAGACTGTTTGAATGTGAGTTTCTGGTGATCGAATTTCGGCCAGTGGGCGATACTAGTTGAAATAAATGCTTTAAAAATGAAACCTTGATACTTTTTTATTTAAATTGAGGATTTTTAAATTTGTTTTTGAAATATCAAAAAATAACACAAAAAAAGAAAAAAACGACAAAAAACGTACATCATTTAATTTACATTTCAAATGCTCTTATAACCTACTTAAAACCAATTTCATGCCTAACTTCCCCTATAGGCCCATTATTACCTACTTACATTTTACTTGCTTAAACGCTAAGTAACAAACATAACGCTATAAAAATAACCTAACAAAACTACATAATTCATATTTGATTTAATAATTCCATTGAACACTTGTTCTAATGAACAACAAAAAAAAAATTATTAAAAGGCGTATGGCAACAATAATTAAAACAACACCATACAACAGCTGTGCTAATAGATTGAATTGAATTTATGTTTCCCAAAATGCATATGTCCTCATTACAATGAAATTTTAACAAATACCAATTTTTCTGTTTAAACATACAGTAGATTTCTTCACTTATAATTCTGAATAAAAATCTCTTCCAAAACTATATGCATGGCCACTTAACACCTTAGTTAGTAAAGTTTAACAAACTTTTATCAAACTGTGATAACTACAAAACAAAAGCAACTACTTTTACACATATGGTTTTATGATTTAAAAATAAAATATACACCATACGAAATTTCTCGATTATATGTATGTATGTACATGATAACGCCCCACAAAGTATTTGATTCTTTTATTGTCAAAACATGATTATTTTTTTTTAAAGTCAAAACGTAGTATGTCATGGAAATATTTTTATCTAAATACAATTTTTTATTTTAAAGGCAAGAAAAAAAGAAAACAAATAGTAAAAATTGTTTATTTGCAATTAAAGAGATATTTAAGAAAAAAAGTCTCATTATTATGAATGACTATCATCGTACTTAGGAACTTAGGTACATACTTAGTACCTTTGTATTATGTAAAATGGATTCCAATTTCGAAATTGTTCACTAAATCTTATAAACAAGAAACACTGCATACATGTACAGTACATATTAAAGTAAGAGTGTATATTCCTACTTACTTTTTTTTTTTTTGTTGATAAGATAACGAAAATATAATCTAATCATTTTATGAAAGAAAAATTAGTTCAAAACAACAAGCAAATCATTTTAAAATGTGTGTACTCTATGAACTGGTAAAATACAAAACAAAAAATTAAAACACAAAAGAAAATATAAATAATTATCACCTTATCAAAACAATAACAAAATGAGGCGACAAAGTTTCTGATTGGGTACAATAATATTATAATACAGTACAGACTTAGATTTGTATAATCAAAAAAAGGTAAATTCATAAATTAATATTTAAAATTATAAATGTGGTGTGATTGAATAACACAAATACATTGAAAGTAATGTTGAATATTGTGAAAAATTAGAACAAAAATTTATTTACTGCCAGATGTTTTAGAAAATAAAATAACTCCGTTTTTTATTCAAATATATGTTTTAATAATTTAAAAATGAAAAACCTATGGCAGTTGCTCTATAGCTAAACCGACAAAAATACTCATGAATTTGTTCAAAAATTAATTTTAACAATTTAAAACCAGGTAAACTAGGCTTTCACTCCAACAAAAAAAAAAAAAATTGGACAAGACTACATTTTGTTGAAGAGCTTTATTTGTATATCTTTATAAGCAGCCTAATACTAAGGTTAAAGTATGATACTACCTAAAGCAGCGTCTACATTATGCCGATCAATATTGTTGATTTACATTGTCGATCAACATGCTAGAGTGTGTGTTTTGAAGTGTATACTGTCATGCGTCCATGCAAACACTCATTTACGTACCTACTCAATTTTCTACGTCCATTTCATTTTAAATAACAATAAAAATAAGACCATAAAGGAAAAATAAACAGTGTCTTATTACACAAATCAAAATACAAAACATAATACCTTCATTGGCCGAAGACAGCGCATGTGCATTGCAAATGAAAGCTCTGTAGAATCAACCTTGTTGATTTCTATCCATTCGAGTCGGGGTACGTTCGGGTCAACAAAAGTTGATGGACTCTATTGATCTACACGTCAACATTAACTCAACATTGTTGATCAGCACTGTTTACATACACAAATGTGGACGCTGCTTAACATTTTACTAGTTTTAAAACAGTTTACTTAAATTTCCTAATACTAAGTTACCACCAGACACTAAACCGAGATTTAGCCAGATTATCACAAATCTTCTTTGAAATCTCGAAGATTTACCATAAAATTTTAATCTCCTCAAATGAAGATTTTAAATAAAACTCATTCAAATCTACTTGGAAACATTTAGTTTGTCAAATCAAACAAACTTTTTTTCGGAGAATAATTGTGGAACCGGCCCATTTTAAACGTCATGTTCGTTTATTGACAGATGGAAATGTAAACAAAAACTATCTCTCTCACTTCCACTTCGTATCAATAAAATGAAACATCATTTGAATGTTTTGTCATAATCTTCTTTTTGATCTTTTTCTGCAGTGGAAACACCGAACCAAAAAATTTAAAAATACTTCTTAACTAGTATCATACTAAACCAATTTCCTTCTTAAACTTTAGCTGAACACGTCCAAAAAAGTGACAGCTCGTGCAAAAAATTCACAAACATACCTCATTTTGACATTTATAAACGTCAAAGTGTCAAATATATTCAATACGATGTAAAAAAAGATAAAATAGCCATTTGATGATTTTAACTTTTGTAAAATGTTAAGAGATAGTACGGTGCTAATATTATAGTAACCTAGTATCATACTTAAAATGATTTACCATAATACTAAATCAACTTAAATGTTGTGCCTATCTTTTTAAATGTGGGTTTGATCTATAAAAATATTTCTTTATTTATGTACCTATATCTATTAGCTATGCATGAAAGTTGAGTTCGAGTTCAATTTTGAAAAATAACGTGCCACTTTTAAGTCACTAAAATATATAATATTTGTCTATAGACGCAAGTCGCAACCACTTCAACAATTTCATTTGCCTTCATAGGTAGGTAGGTATAAGTTTGCATTTTAAATGTTTTTTTTTTTTCACATAAAATTTGCATTATTACTTCACACACCATTGCTGGAAAAAGTGTCAAGGTAACACAAAAAGAAGAAAAAAATAATAAAACAAAAATAAACTAACATAAAAAAAAACATACACACTTAAATACCTACATGCTAGCCATTAACCCCAGAGTTAGTAGACGATAGAGGAAATCTTAACAAAAAAAAAAAAAACAAATGTGTTAAAACCTTAATGTCTTTTTGGTTTTAACTTATCTAAATTCGTAAGCCAAACATTCATTTAGACCTCTTTCATGTAATGACTTTTTTACGCTCTACAAAGTAAGCAAGTATAGTATAATTATGTAGGTATTATTGTATATCTTTTAAAAGCCAAGTCAAGACCCAAGAGATTACATTTTCGATGTTGTAACAAGAAATTATGCAAGTCTGGCCAGGTCATAATAACAACATAACAACGCGGAGCTGCCAGCTGCTTGGTATATTAACTAAGAGTGTGGCAAAGTCGGCGAAATGATTTACTTTCTTTTTTGTTGTTGTTGTTTTTACCTCTCTCTCCCTCCCTCTCTCTTTCCTTATTTTTTGTTTTTCATCACATTTTGATGATGATCGTTTCCCTTTCATTAGAAAAACGGGTTTAAAGTTTTTCCGCTTCTTTTTCTATTATGGTGCTTGCTGGTACTGTAGTACTGTCTATCTCTAGCTCTATAATGTGTTTCCTTTCTCTCTATACGACTGGCTAAGCATCTCATCGCCACTCATTTTGTTTTGTGTCTATTTGGTATTGGGATTGCGATTGGGATAATACACAAAACCAAGTTTGTTGAGGTGGTACAAGATGAGGTAAGAAAGCATTTTTGTAAGAAAATAAAAAATAAAAGGTTGCATAACCTGGTCTGGTGGGTTAAGTTAGATTTTGCTGCTAGCCGGACGCAACATCATCATCAACATTCAACATCGTCATCATCTTGTTGCTATCGTATATATAACAGACTAACAAACAGCTGAAACGCTCGTTCGCTAGCCAAAGCCGATGCGGATGTAGATTTTGTCTTTTTCTTTTTGTTTGGTACTGCCATCTTTTGCGTGAATGGAGGAAGAAAACGAGATAACATAGTATTTCTTTAGCAACATACGAGTATACCCGAATCACTTACCAAATTTTGCTAATATGATGTTGTTTTTTAAAAGCTAATAAAGAAGCATTAACATACGCGGATATTGAAAGAGCAATCACACATATGGATGTGTGGGGATGTATTTATGTATGTATTATTTAGCAACACAGAAAAGCAATGAAATATTGGCTTGGTATTGGGCTTGAAAAAATACAAAGTGACAGATAAAAGTTGAAGAAGAGATACGACAAGAGAGAATAGAGTAGAATGCTGGGTGATCTTGATATATGGCAGTGGTGTGGTGGTGTTGCCTATTGTTTGTCGAGGAGGGAAATGGGATGAGAAATAGGAAATTAAGTACTAACAGCGACAAGACTTTGGGCTTGGTGCTTGGGGGATTACCCACACAACAGATTTGGTTAAAAGGAAGCATTCAGTGTTGTTATAAAGAAGGGGACAAGATGTTAATCCGTGTGTTAAAGATCAAACTGACAGTCATCATAACATGTGAAAAGTTGGTCTGAACGAAACAATTCTTTGAATTTTATTTAATTATTTAAGAAAAGGCATTAATTGAATACAATTTAAGAGCACATATAACTAGAATAAGAAATCAACAAACTAAACTTTAATAATGAATTATGGTTAAACCTTAAACGGTGGATTAATGGAAGACTATAATAAAATAAAAATAAATTGGGTGGCAAAACAGGTCGTGAAGAACCAGATCCTAGTGACTAACAAAACAACGCGCGCGTGTCGACAGGACAGTAGGGCCCTTCAATTTTATGCTGAATCCGAACGGCTAGACGAGAAGCACTTTTCTTGACAATTGATACTCTTGGAGGATTCGTCAATTCCTCGCAAGAGGCAGTTTCCCTGATAAAAACCTTTTTAGTTTTTAGGTGGACGAGGCTGGGAAGCGAACCCAGACCTTCAGCGTGACATTCCAACGCACTAACCATTACGCTACAGGCTACTACTTAATGATAGATTCAACAAGGATTCAATACAATTTAACACTGAGATAACCCTGAAAATTAAGTTGGACAATTTGAATTAATTTTTAATTATTATGTCTACAACATACCTTTAGTTTTTCTCCAGATTAAGATTTTAAACCATCGATTAAGGTGAATTCACTAAGGCTTAACCCTTGTATTTAGTATGCGATTGGCTATGACTTATGAGATACAAACAGATACATAATTGTGCATTGAACCATGGTTAAACATCAGTTAATCCAGCTTAATCGGTTAGTATCTGTTAAATCATCTTAGTCGGCGGATTAAATAAGGTAAGAGTTCTTTTTTACTACTTTTTTTTTTAAACAGAGTAGGCAGTGTGAATACATTTTTATTAATTATGTCTAAAGCATATCTACAGTTAATCTTGTGTTAGCTCATGAAATTTCGTGGATTAAGCCTGATTTATCTTGAGATTAAAATTAACCGATGGAAATATTTTTTTCTTTTTCAAGAAACTAACCCCAAAAATTGAATTATCTCGCACCAAAAAAATGGACTTTAAAATGAAATCCTTTTCCAAATAACCACATATTAGCTCTTAAAAGCGTTTACTTGAATCTGTTTCAGAACTTTTTAAAAGCCTAGAAAACCATGTTATTCATTTGAACTTCTACACAAATTTTAATTCAAATATGTTTTATCTTCTTAGTTGAAAATATTTGCTTTGAAAATTTAGATAACTTTAATCCTTCTTCAAATATTAAAGGTTTGAATTTCTGTTTTTTTTTTTTTGTTTTGTTGTTGTGCTGAATAACAACACTGGAGATGGAGACATTGATGGTGGCGCGGTATGGCGCTCACCGTCAACGAGATATTTTACCGTGTTGATATGGTGTTACTGGTGCTGCTGGCTTTGAGTAAATAGTGGAATACCGGTTTATAAGATCCGTCATTGTTCGCAATGTTTCACAATCACACTTGCTTTTTTACTTCTTTTTTTTCTTGATTAATATTTTTTTTATTACTTACATATCTGTTTGTTTATTAATAAATGTGATACATGCATGCATATTACTTGTGTTAATAATATTGGTGTGTATAGGTTTTATTTGCATTTTTTTTCATATTCTTCTATTCTTTATTTGCTTGTATTTATATTTTTTGTTTAAATATTTTTGCTGGAAATTTTCTTAGCTTTGCTGCCACTTTGGAGATACATACCCATACCTACAATAAAAAAAATGCAATAACATTCATCTTTTAGACTCAAGGTGGGAGCTATACTCCACACAGGGTGCCAATAATGATGATGATATGCATACAATATGTGAAACAGGATGTTATTATGATTTTTATTCAATTGTTTTTTATTTTTAGTTCGAAGTACCTATATAATACCTTAATTAATTTTCTTCTAATATTAAAGCTTGTAGGTACGATTTAAATCAATCCGATAAACAATGATCAAACAAGTTTCGAAGGGAATTTTTATAAATTAACAATAAAATAAATTCGAGCTCAAGAACACAATAGCAATATATTTACAAATAATGATTTTATTTGGCTTTGTGACTGGTTTGATTTCTTGTTGAAATCAAGTGGAACAAGTATTGAGTTATAAACACGAGTTGATTGTCTTGAATGTTCTAGATTCTTGTGGCAATAACTATAAACACCTGTAATGTAGGTAAGGTAGTTAAACCTACTCATTTGTTAATAGATCGTTATTGGTAAAGTAATAGGTATATCTTTAAAACAAAATTATAATCTGCGTCAATATAAGAACAACTTTACCAACGTTACATAAGTATTTGTATTTAAATATTTGCATATAATATATATATTTATTTTAAAATCAATAAGCACGATTAAAAAGTCATACCTAGTCATTTTTACACTCTGATAAATAGCTGTCAGTAGTGTTGTCAAAATATAACAGATGTATGTCTGTTTGGTAATTCGGCGGAATTCTCTGCAAACCATCCTATCTCGAATGCCGCAACGAACAAATTATAACACTTATTGTTTCGATTCATAAAATTATGTTTCGTTGTATTTGTAAAACATCAAAAATGCAGATGTCAAATTAAAGTAGTCGTTTTTCACTATTTTGATTTTATTTGAGAGGAAAATACTGTGATAACAATGTGTGGAAAATACAGTTATACTCCAAAATAGATATGTATACTAATGTATACTAGTAATCCTCGATTTCATAAAGCCCTTTTTAAAATTTAACAGTCTTAAAATGACGTTTATTCCATACAAAATACGCCATTTAAAAATTTAAAAGCCAGTTAAATGTTTATGAAATTGGCCATGTTAATAAAATAAATTATGTAGGTTGATTAAATCGCTGTTTAAAAATTAAAAAAAAAACTTTTGACGTGTGCGCATGGGTGAGTTTCTGTTTTTTTTTTTTTATTTTCAAAAGAATTCAGAACGATTTCAGATGCTTGGGGTCGACCAAAACTGAAATGCTAGAGGGTTTTTTCAACAAAACAGCAATAAATCCTTGCCTCGTTTATTAAATAACGTCAAAATCAACAAGAACTTGGAACTTGGGTAAGTTGCAATTAGTTTTTAGAACCTATACTGATTGTGTAAAATTATGTCTGTGAAAAGAAATCATTTAAATATTTTAATTTATAAAACAGGCAAATTCAGAGTAATAAATAGAGTTTATCAAAGCATTTGCATTATCTCATATCTCGAACAACACTCGGATTAGGCCTGTCGCTTTTGCTGTAGACAGATTAGTAAATTTCCCTTTAATATTAACTAGGAATGTTTAGGAAAGGGATATTTCAGAGGGCATCTGCAATCTCAGTTGCCTGAACAGGATTCCTCAGCAAAAAATCACAGTTTGGCTGTCAAAATACTGAGGAAAACAATTTTTGGATTCGCTTGCTCAGCTTTTGATTGAGCAAGAATTCCGTAGCAGGGTTACCTTTGGGACACTTTAGTGTCATTTTGACACCTTTTCGTACCCCCGGAAACCTCTTTTTAAAAATAGTCGATTTCGGGCACAGTACCTACACATATCTATGGTATTATCAGGGGCAGCTTGTCAAATTTCTAGATGGCTGTCCTTTGTGTAAGTACACAGTTAAAAAAAACAAATTTTTGGTGATTTTTTGAAATTCAATTTTTTTACTATTGATTTTGACAACATGCGCAAAAATGAACAAAAATGAAAACGCTTCTGATATTACCTGTAATATATGTATCTTGGATTTGGACACCTTTTAGAAATCAAGCAACTTTTTGGACACTTTTTGAAATAAACAAAATTTTCGTCAGGAATTTTTGTATCTTATATCTTCAGTAAAAAATGTTTTGTCACTGGTAGCTTTACCAATTTGTATCAGAAATGAGCCAGAAATGATTATTGAAAATGGACAAATTAAAGAAAATGAAATCCTTTTAATTTAAACCATTTAAACAAATATTCTAAAACATTATCAAATAATTATGTGATCAGTTGTGATACGTTTTTTATACCCCGGAAATAATTAAATTGGGAAATTAATTTTACTATTTTCATTTGGTTTCTGAATTTGAAAATTTGATCTCTTTTCCCGAGAAGGTAATCGACTAGTACAAAACTTTGCAGTTATAAGCTAATGAAGCTAGTCTTGAAGATATTTTTAAACTTAAAAATATAGAAATGTTCTGGTTTAAAGAATCTTAAAAAAAAAAACAAACATTTAAATGAATTTCTTTATTCAAATTTATATTAATTTGTAAGAGAATATTGATTTTGCCTCACAGCAGCGCTTGAGCTCTGAGAAAATTAAACACATTTAAAAAATTAAAACGTATGTATATGAAAAATAAGCTGACTTATATATTAAAAGTTAAAAATTGCGAATCAATGCTTTAAATATTTCTAGTGTTTACTTAACTATGTACTTTAATATATGTACCTAATATAATACAAAAATCAATTAAATGTTGCGTTCGAACTGAAATTTTTGAGGGACACTTTTTTCCTCTCGGACACCTTTTTTGACACTTTCTCAAATTATTCGGAGTTAACACTGATCGCTAGGTACATTGTTTACCCGAACACACCAATTATGATCGATAAGACTGACAAACGATAAGAAGTGGTGCTAATTAAATTTGTTTTTCTATTAATTTTTTGATTCTAAGACTTCGTCTTTTCAAATTTCCAGATACATAAGCTGAGATCACCATTTTAACAAAATGGCTTCTTCGCCATTTATCAATTTGATAATAAATACGATGCAATAGTAGATTTTCTTCTCGATATTTACCAGTGTTATGTACACTAAAACAAAAAACTCTCAAAACAGTATTCCGAGTAAAAGGCTTTTTGAGTGCTACGCTACGAGTAACCCAAGGAAAATTACATTACATGGGAAAATTGAGCAACGTTTTTTTTTATTTAATATTTGTTTTCGTAGCCAAAATTTCGTTTTACAATTAGGTACGAAATATGTACAGAATGCATTGTTTACTTACATAGGTATATAAATGTGTATATAAAAATATGTATGTATACATTATGTTATGTATGTACGTATTCAGCGGGTTTAATTAATTAAATAGGTAAATATTCAAAAATGTCTGAAATACATAATTCTTTTTTTGTTACCAATTTCAAAGCTCTGAGAAAAGGTTCGCAATTATACATATACCTACATGCATGTATATTTTTTTATTTTTATTTATTTATTGTTCATGATATGTATTTTTAGCACAATAAGAGTACACTTTTAAGTTTGTAAGAAATTTACAAAATTGGTTCTAAAAAATTTAACAAAGTAAGATATGAAAATTCAGCTAATTAAGTACCTACGTTGATCTTTACATATTGAAATCAAGTAAAATTTATAACTATTTAATTTAAAATTAATTGAGTTTGCTTGAATAAAGAAAAAGTTTGTGAAGGGAGGGGAGTGGGGGTTGCATGTCAAAAATTAGTTGCCTTGATTTGTGAAGAAGAGTAAAACACACTTGAACCGACGCGTGTCATTTCGTTCTCTCAGGTTCCGCGGAAGTGAGTTCCAAAGGCGAATAGTAGTGGTAAAGAATTGTCTTTCCGATGTTAGGCATGAAAATTGTGGAATAATTAAACAAGCAGATCTGTTGGATACCGAAAACTGCATTTTAACGTATAGATATAAAGGTTGCCTTGTTTTTATAATGGTGATAGAAATAGAACGAGAGAACGAACCCTTATGATCGAATTTTGTTGAGATTATAAACATAACGTATGGTACTGTTAAATGCTACTTGAAGTTTCCTTTTACTCTCCACATCACAATTATAAAATATTTCAGATCCATGCAAAAGCACTGGAATAATAAATACAAAATATAAATTCTTATGATGGTATGTACAAGGGATTATTTTTTAATATAAGAGTCTCATATATCAATATACCCATAACTTGCAACTCGTCTCTGCTGACTGGCGCAATTAACTAATATTCTTGTCGCGTCATTTGAAACGTCTTGAAAATGTCACAATGGGTAGGATAGTCTGTATGTATGAGTATAATATGTAGGATAGGTATCTCTTGTTGAGATGATCGCGACAGGCTGTCGCCATGAAAAAAGATAACAAAAATGATCTGTGTGACACTGGTTCTATTACAATTTATTTATTCAGAGACTTCTATCTCAGCACAATTATTATTATTGTGATTGTCATTATCTTGCATATAATCCTGAAAATGTTTGCTTATTTATTGAAGTAAAGTATCATTTGTATAAGATTTTCATTCATAAACTGGAAAACTTGATATGCAAACACATATATTATTTAGGTGCACACAGATATTCAAAAAGAAATTGAAAACAATGTACTTTAGGTTTACATTTATCATTGACCATACTAAGTTCTAATTTCACATAGAATTTGCTTAGATATAAGAAAACATTGGAATACAAACAAAATATGGAAAAACAACTTCTTCTAAATTCGTCACAACAATGTCATTAAAAATGTTTGCATTAATTATGTGTAGCTATGCATTCAATTAAATTTTATTAAACCAAATTAAGAATATGCACAAAGCACTGATAAGATTGATTATTTTGTTCACTTATAAACTCCTGACCCACAAGAAAATAAAAATAATCAAGAACACGTAGGTAGCTAGTAGATACTTCCAAATACCTATTAACTCGCATGCCATTTTTAATCGATAAAGATTCAAGTTTTTCAAAAGCGAAAACAAAAAAACGTTATCTGTGTTTTCCTATAATTTTAGCACACAAATAAATTTTTGTATGTAAATCGTTTGTAAGACAGTGTCTACAGACCCACTAGGTGACAAGTTTGTAAAAAAAAAGAATATTAAGCGGTTTTTGAAATATCGAAATTTTAAAAAGGAATTTTTTTTAAATCCTAAAAATCTTTTGTTTTTTTTTTCAGGAAAAGTTTGAATATCCTAGAAGGAAAACGGGTTTTTCTTATAAATTCAAAAATAAAAACGGTTCTATGAGAAGAAGGAACATTAGAATTACTTTTCCGAAAAGAATAGTATTTATGTAGTAGACCCTATCTATTTTAAATAACTGATTTAACTTTACGGCTCTAAAAACACAAATAGACAGACAAACAGACAAGATAAGAATAAAAACAGACAAGATAAGAATAAACTGGTATTATTTATTCATTCTTCATTTCATATTCATACAGAGGTCAATATGTGGTGCAATCCATGAAATTGAATTCATTGAATCCTTTTCAAATGAATACAAATTTCAAAAATGTTTGCATTTTTCTTACAACTCTGGGTGACTGTGTAAATAAAATCGTATAATGTGTATAGGTACTTCCTGTTAATGAATGAATTTAGTTACCATCAAAATGGACACATTTTACGAAGCCTGAACTCTGTTAGTAAACAATTTCCAAAAAAACTTTTAAGCATTAATATTGTTATAATGTATACCCACTCATTTGCAAGTTAATTCAACTAAAGTCCTTCCTCTATAGTCATCGTTGGCAATATTGTATAAGCTACATATAATTTTCTCTCATTGATATCATACTCAAAGTATAAATTACATATTTATAGAAAAAAATGCAAAAAAAAAAAACAAATGCAATAACTAGAATTATTAAAGTTCGAGTCGATTACACCCTAAATATGCAAAAATCGCACATTTTCTGTCAACGTGAGTGAGTGTCAGTGATTGCACTCTGCACCTCAACCGCATGTATAATGAGCTTTGTTTTTTGTTTTATTTTATTTTATTATTGTTCGTTTTGCCGTTTTGTTTAAATATATTACAAAATGCAAACTATTCGAATTTCATCACACTATAAATAATGTAAGTGATATGGGGAGATGTATTGAGTTTTACCTAACCTCAAAAAACACGACATCGTTATAGTTTAGTTTTGTTGTGTTGTGATAAGAAAAAATAATAACAAAAAACACAAAATTTAAAACAAACAAAAAAAAAAAAAACGTTTTAAAAATCATTCGAATAATCAATGAAAAAACCATGATGGTTTATCTGGAACGGAAGTCGAATAATGTAATAAAATTGTTTTTTTGTTGTTGTTGTTGGTTGTGTTGTGTGTTTATTTAATGTTTTATCCTGATGCGTAGTATTATTCGATACGTTTGTTCGATACAAGAGAAAGGAAGTCAATCACATAAAATATTTTCAAACGAATTCGGAATAATGTTGCATTTTAAATGAAGTAACAGAAAGCTGATGGTTGTATAGTTATCTGATTTCTGATTATCCTTCGAACGTCCCAATGTATGAGGTGTTTTTTTTGCATGCAGTAATAATCGAATATATTTGAAGTACATGAATAAGGAAGGTATTTTTATGGGTTTTTTCCTCAAAATAATGACAGTTCTCCTTCTAAAAAAAGTCAAAAGGTCAATCGAATATGATATTAGCCGTACTTTTTGCCTTTATCTCCGCTTCCATATCTGCTTATAAGCAATTACCATCTAAAGTACAACTATACCCAATTTAAGCAGATATGGCAACGGATATACGGACAACAAAAAAACGCGGCTATAAGCGGGAAGTGTCACTAGAAAATCCATTGACATCGTAGGTATACTTTGATGGTATTATTTGACAGTTTATATGACAGATGGAAGATATTTTGAAGTTTAAAGAGCATTCCCTTTCAGAATTTATTGAAAATCGTTTTAAATTCCTCTTTACGGACAAAAAATAGCCAGTAATTTTCTTTCATTTTGAATTTTCTGTTTTCGGTATTTTTTTCTATCCACTGGCATTTTTCTCAGCTTTCCTTCGGTGGAATTTTTTGTTTGATTGATAAGTCCCGGTCTACATTGAACGATTTTTCCAGTGCTGAATGGAAAATTCGGCCGAAACTGGAAGGAACTTGTCGGCTGTACCTCTCAATCGCACACGGTTACAACAATTTTTTGTCGGCACTGGAAAAATCTTTCAATGAGGCACCATTCGAAACCATAATTGAATATTAAAACTGCCAATTTTGAAAGCGAAATAAATTAATATTTAAATGCCAAAGTTAAGATTATGACATCATTATATTCAATATTTCATTTAGGCATAATCTTCAATTAAAAGCACGACTTTTATCATTTCAATGATTGAACTATCTTAACATTGACCATCGAAATACATACAAATTAATAAATTGATGATAGAAGAAGTAATGGCTCAAAATTTATTTTGTTGTTTTGGCTAGAAATATTGATGAAGTCATAAGATACAAACAATTCTTATTTTGCTTTTCTTCCATCGGAAAATTGAAAGTTAAAATTTTAAATGATCGATTCCAATGGTAACTATAACTGGTGCCTTATACTACGTTTCCACCAACCACTAAACCGATATTTGGGTAATGAGATTTGTTTGGTGTTTGCACTGCACAAAAAGATCAAAAAGGTGATTATATGGCAAAACATTCAAATGGTGTTTATATAGATTATAGATAGATTTATAGATAGTTTTTGTTAACATTTCCATGTGTCAATAAACGAAAATGGCGTTTAAATGAGTCGGTTCTACAATTATTCTCCGAAAATTTGATTTGACAAACTAATGCTTCCAAGTAGATTTGAATGAGTTCTATTCATTCATTTGAGGAGTTTAAATTTGTATGGTAAATCTTCGAGATTACAACGAGATTTGCGATAAACTTGCTTAAATTCGGTTAAGTTTCTGGTGGAAACGTAGTATAAGACGGTGTTCACATTGGACTGAATCTCTCGACTATTTTTGACTTCTCTGAAATTTATCTCACTCCCACTTCAATGATAGAAAGAGAGAAAGGCATTTTTTTCGACGTTTTCTTTTGTAAAATAGGAGGAGTCCAATGTGAGCATCATCTAAGAAACTATATTTTGACGTTAAAGAGAATTGATCTTGATCTGTCAAACACAGAAATCAGTTGGTTTTTGAGTGAAAAATGAAATGTCAACGTATTTTTACGTATTATTACGTATTTTCATAATGAAATAGGTATGTCAATGATTTCTGGAGACGAGCGTTTGAGCTTTAAAATTCGAAGGCTTAAATTATTGATATTTGTCATAATTGAGCGCTATCTTGGTCTTTATTATAGGCTTATTTATTTTTGGGTTCGTTATCGCTTGTCGAATAAAATAATTAGCTCAGCTTATCTATTGATATACACTCACCATACAAGAGTTCGCAATCAACAGGAACTCAACCATGGGCCCGTATATACATGGTTTGTGAATTTAACAAAGGCCTTTGGTTTTTTTTATTAATACACTACTGTGCAATTGTTATTTTCACATTGCAAAGAAAAAACTAGACTTGCAAAATTGCATTTATATAAGAAAAAACTAAAAATAATACAATAAAAAAATTACAGCTCGTGTGTTATGAAGCGCGCCGACATAACATAACTCAAGTTGCTCTGTGGTTTAGGTAGGTATCTATTGAATGTGTGACGAAAACAACAAACTTCAACAAAAAAAAATCAGCTTAAAACGAGAAGACTGTAGGAAAGTAAAAGGAAAAACCAATACAAAACTTGAACACGACGCTGACGGTTGAAAAACCTGTTTTTTACTTCCCACGCCAATGTACCTACTATAGCATACGTTTACATTGGCTTACGTACGTACATACATACGTCCCAAAATCCCAATTCAGAGCTTCATAGCTATTCATTGCTTAAGCAGCGAAACAGTAAACCAACCAGTAAAGTTATATAGTTTCAAAAGCCTCAAGACTCTATATATAGGTATACGATTCAAAAGCCCACGACAAGACAACGTAAAAGATTCGCATTGCAAACTGCAAATTTTGCTACAGATACGGCAGTGGTTTTATTTTACTACCTATACTAAAATAATATTTTATATATGGTAGATTATTCGTATATTTCTATCTAGTGAGTCTTAAAGTAATTTGTCGTTTCTCACTTGCTGTGAACAGAGAGGGAGTTTTAGGTTTAACGTGGTGCATTGACTAGATTCAATATAAGATTAGGAAATGATTATCTCATTTCTATAACTGCTAGGACTTTATTTAGCTAACTTAGGTTCGCTAGAATTTGTACGAGCTTAGATACAACTGCAAAAAGTTTCATAATAAATCAGCTCAAATTCGTAGGTAGGTATGTTGGGCTTGCGCTTAAAATAAGTTTAAAAAATAAAATGTTTGAACAAATAGTGCATGAAGAATGAACATTGAACAACCCTTAATAGTTGTGGTTTTATATATCTTTTCAAGCTAGCTTTGAGTCCACTTTGCTGATATATTTCATTAAAATACTGCGTGTTAAGGAGCAATGGATAGATTAATGTGTTTTTTTGCCGGATGTCGTAATAAAAGTTCTTGCTATTTCCCTTGGGACATCTGTTTTTTTTGTTTGTATTTTTTTTTGACGATATCAGCATGAACTGCACGAAATAAAAACAACAAACAGGTCCTATGCAACAACTACAGAATACCTAAATATATATTTCTGATGATCTCAGGTAGACTACCTTACCTACCTACCTATAAGTTTGAACAGGTAAGTCCCAGAAATGAGATATTTATCTTTCTGAATCAAAAGAAGAAAAAAAAAAGAACAAAAACAAGAAACCTTTCTCAAAAGTACCTACATAAGAAACGTTAAGGGATTAGAAGTGAAAAACCAATTTCAATCGACCAAAAATGACGACGCGTTTTATAAAGGTACCCCAAAATAAAAAGACGAAACAGGACCTTCCGAAATATTCTGGAAAGAACAACAAGAAAAACACAAATTAAAGGCCTATACAGAAATACATACACGCACAAACAAAACTATTTTATTATTGTGTACCAACAAAAAATGAAGAAGACTACCTGTAGATGTCATGTCGTCGCCGTTTTCTTCGTCGCGTCGTCGCCGTCCGTCGGTTACCTAAGAAGAAGAGGGAGTTTTATCTTCGAAAATGTTTAATAAAAAAAAAAAAATAAAAAAGAAGAACAGGTAAAAATAAAAAATAACAAAATAAACATGACAACCAAACCATCATCAAAACCCGATTTAATCCTAAGAAAAAGGTGATACATATAAAAATAAATATACTTCTTATTTTTTTTTTTCAAAAACCAGTTTTTATATACGTATGTACCTACGTACATATATTTCGATTGATATTATTTTTTTAATCCATCTTCAGAAGGTATCAAGCAATAAAAAAAAAATCTAAGAGTGTGTCGCATTATTTAGCTGGAAATCTTCAATTTATTTGCTGAATGCTTTTCCTTGTTATTTGGTGTTGTTTTGATTTCTTTTTTTCGGCCTTTTTACTCAAAATATGTATAACGAATTGTTAAAAATGCAATTTGTACGAATTGATAAGAAATATTAATTCGTTCAACGTACCTATGTATGTTTTAATTTGTTAAAAAGGCTTTCAACGATATACCTACCTACCTATGTATATACGTTCTGCTACTTTAGACTGTTAATTACGTTTGTCAAGCTTTTTTTGTATACCGAAAACTGAAAGAAATAGCTACACGTCTTTAATAGTATTTTTTTGTTTTTTAGTAATAAACGAAGGTATAGGTTATTAACTAACCGTGAATAACAAGGTAAGTCGAGATAACACGACTAAAAAATTATAATTTTAATATACTATTATTAAAAATAATTAGTGAACAAAATATTTTAACGAATGTTTTTAAAGGTAACTTAATTTCTAATAAATAAAAAAAAAACATTGTTATCCATGAATGATAAATAAATATAAAAATAATCTTGGACGTATGAAACCTACTTGTTTATGACCGCTACGGTTAATGTATGGCCTGATGACCATGCCATGGTATTGTATTTATCGAAAAGATTATTTTCGGATGTACATACCTAAGTGTTAAGAAATGATTTCTGGCAAACGACCACCACCACTTTTTCGATCGGTTAGCCCATTCACCGAAAGTTTGACACATAATGGCCCGAATCGCGTTAATTTTCTAACAGAAGTTAATTAAAATTATTTTTATCTGGTTAAATTATAGCGAACTTTCATCGTTCCCATAATTTAAAAAAAAAAGTTGGTTCGAGTAACATAAGTGGCTTCTAAATTCAAAGAAGATTCAGAAAGTAACTCGTATAGCTACTTTTTCAAGTCATCTCTTTCACGGTTTTTACATTGGACTGACTCCCACCGACTTTTTTTTACCTCTCGGTTCGGTATCCACATCATCTCGCTCCCATTTCCTATTGAGACAGAGACTGTCCGTTTGACCATCTCTACTATCATACCACTAGGTGGTGGTGAGTTTAGATACTGAAACGTCAAAATGAGTCGATAAGTTAGTCAAATGTGAACGTCACGCCCCCGTCCTTGATATAAGTGAAAATGGTTAATCTGTCAAATACAGCTGATATTACATGTTTTTATTTTATGGTTATTTTTTTTTTTTACATTTTACAGGTACATACATATGTTTTTTCAATAGAATAAACACATTTTGTCACAATTTTAAGTTCAATTCCAGTTCTTCTTCGAAAACTTAAAACCAAAACGCCAGAAACTTTCCTATAAATAATTTTGACAGTGTGATAGAAAAATAAATTTTGTATATGAAGGTTGTTGACGCTTGGATTCACGTTGTCGAATGAACCGCGGAATCGAAATATGTAAATATTTTGTTTTTTCACTTTTTTACAGAACCAAAATTGGTTCAGTCAGTGGTCGATATTTTGTAGAGAAATGAATAGAAATGCAAACATTTAGCTTAATGAAGTTTGGAACAATTTTATTTGAATATAATGTGCATTTCCAATTTGTTATTCAGATTTTCCCTTGATTATTTATGTTCTTGGTTTTTTTTTTGTAAAGCAATATCGTTTGACAGCAACTTATTTTTTTATTTTGATCCTTACTCAATAAAAAGTACCCGAAAGTAACTTTTTTTAAAATATGGCTTTGCATCTATTCTTGTTTTTGACAAATTAACCACAGTTAATATAGTAACAAAAATGTACAAAATAATGTTGAATCAGTTCTGAAATAAATGTAGTCCCACTAAAAGTGGCTAGTAACTTAAAGTTTCATATTAGGCGCGTTCAGGAAAGGGAGATATCAAAGAAATTGCTCTATCAAAAGCTGAGCAAGCGAATCCAAAAATGTTTTTCCTCAGTATATTGACAGCCAAACTGAGATTTTTTGCTAAGGAATCCTGTTCACGCAGCTGAGATAGCTGAGGCCCTCCGAAATCTCCCTTTCTTGAACTCGCCTATAATTGTGAAAGCGAACATAATGAGCAAAAATTGTTATCTGTCGGCTGTCAAAATTATGCCGGATTTACACGAGTGAGAAGTTGGCATTTTTCTGTCATTATGACAAAAGAATGAGAAAATTCATTCTTTTTGTCATAATAATGTCAAAAATCGGTACATAATGAATAATTTCATTTTGTCATTCGTGTTAATCCGTGTCACTAGATACAGTGTCGCCATTAAAAAAAAAAAAAAAACCACTATAGGTACAATCAAAAAAATGCCCACCTATTACTATCTGTATGCACCTACAAAATTGCTAACCATCAGCTTTATTCTTTAATGTTAATGATCTTGTGCAGTAAATCACAATATATTATACATAAATAAATGCCTACCATATAACTACCTCTTAGTGTCTGTGATGATTCATATAGTTTTTTCTGCGTATACGTTTATAATTAGGTATATCCCGGATTCTTATAGACGCCACGTAAAATAGATTATTCATTTCCATGTTAATTCATTTAGCACAATTTGCATTCGCTGCTAATTCCCTTCCCTTAATGTTTTTTGACTATATACTATATAGGCAGGCAGGTATTATATAGGTAAAGGTAGTGTGCTGAGAATACAAATAAATATCATGTTGTTTTTGTGTGAGTCAGGTTTAATTTGTTGTTTGTTATTCGCACAAGAATATGAAAATGTTCTTTTTTAAATTCAAATATTGGTAAAACTGCTTAGTTTTTCCCAAAATATTTTACATTACTTGTGTTAAAATTAAAATGTTACTTTGTTTGACAGACCTTAGAAGACGTACAAATTAAACTATTTTATCAAGAACTAGAAAAAATAGTCTTATTGCAACATCAAGCATCTTAATTAATTCTTAATGCCTTCTTATATGTAGTCGAAAAAGAAAAATTTATTGTTCAATAGATTTATAACTTCTTCTATGCCCTTAGCTAATTAACTATCCAACATTTTTACTAACGGCCCTTGACGGTTTATTACTTTATGTGGTAGTACAAAATATCAATGTAATTGCACAATAATTACTACACCAGGTATAACCTTGACATACAAGGAAAAAAAAAATATTGTACAACATTGAATATTGACTAAGATATTGTGGGCTAAAGTTTTAATGACCAAACATAACACAGAACTAATAGCGGAATTAAGTTCCATAGTTTCGAACACAAATTTAACAACTAAAAAACATTTCATTCTTTACTTTTCCCATCCGGAAAAGTGTAGTAAAATTTAAAAAAAAATATTTTATTTTGTTGTTTATTTTAACAACACAGACCTAACCTAGTCTCTGTTAATTTATCATGAGTAATTTTTCACGCAGTCGTATAAATTTATCACAATATCACAAAGACTGCGGTTTAATAATAACAATCATAAAGTTATAAACAAAAAAGAAGAAAAAACATCATTATAAGTGCATACAAAGAAAGTTTTTGATTAAAGTATAAACTTTTATCTGCCAAGTGAATGTTCTTTGTTTGTGATATCACTCTTCTATACTTATCATTTTTAACTTATATATTTTTTTTATAATCTTTGATGTAGGTATACTTTATTTTTCTTATTTTTTACGGCTGAGACTGAGATTTAAAATTGTAAGTTTTTTTTTTAAAGTCGCTTATCAGCAATCCAACACACACAGTGTGTTGAGTTTATTTGTTATTTATTTTTCAATAATTCATTCTAGATAAAAAAAAATTCAAAAACTCCAACCGTCTTTGTCCAAAAAAAAAAAAAAAAACAAATATGGAAGGATTTTCAATTTTCAGCAGCAAAAAAAAAAAAAAAAAAAAAAAACAATCAAATTTGAGAACAAAACACTAAACACAGTTTGTGATTTCCAAGTGGACGACTATAAAATAAACAAAATCCCATTATGGCAACGATATTTAACACACACGTGTTAGCCATATGGATGCCAGAAACGGCAGTGCGTTTCAGTGATGCATTCTATCTATGCAAAAAAAAAAAAAAATAATAAAACAAAAAAAAAAACCTTCAAAAAATTGATTGATATTATTTACCATGTGTTGGCCATGGTAATTTGAACCGAAAAGCAGTGTGTGACTTAAACTGCTGATGGTGTGATGGCTGCGGATGGTAGCGCGATGGCGGTATCGCCATTGATACTTCTTTAATTTAATTTATATTGAAAAAAAAATACAACAACAAACGAAAAATCACATTTCAAAATAAATTTAACGTGGGCAAGTTTTGATTAGCACTTTGATTATGCGCGCGGTTACAAAACATTTAATAAATCGACCTGGCCTAGACCTTAAAATTTATTATGTATTTAAATGAATCTATTTTGAAGAAGTTCATGAATTATAAATTAGTATGGCTACTAATTTAAATACACACATATAAATGTTTACATAATTTATTTGATCATATAAAATCAATAAAACGACTTGGTGGTGAGTGCGTATTTATAGGAGACCCAGGGGTAATATCATCTAAAAATACATGGAATAACTTGGTATTATAAATTTCCAACTCTAGAAAAAGTGGTAAATTGATTGTTTGTATAGATCATTTTGGCAAAGTGGATTTTTTTTCAAAGTTTCTGAGATTTTCTGCTGGTTTTGTCTTTAAATATGCGCCGTCTTTGTTGAATTTTTTAAATTGACATATTCAGCCCTATTGTGAGTTCCTTGTGAAAGAAAATCCGACCGGAAAATTACATTTCACTCTTCCCTTATTGTGAGTTTCGGGCGAAAAGATTTTCATTTAATTTTGTTGGCGAAAGAGGCCACACTTCTTGTAAAATAGAGGGTGAAACTCACAATAGGTTTTAAAAATCCGGGCGAACAAAACATTTTCGGGCGAAATGTTTTCCGGCTGAAACTCACAGTAGGGGTGATTATGTAATTATAACATTATCGGCTCGAAAGCAAAAACAGAAACCTGACTCAACAATTTGCAGTAGATAAAAAAAAAATTAAGTAAAATTTTGAATTTCTTTAAAATTGTTGCTTAAGCACAATCTTACTCCCTTTTCCCCTAAGTCCCATATAAAATCAAATATCAAAGAGAACACAAATTTACAAAACGATCTGCGGACAGGTTGCTTTTGTAATTGAATGCTAAAAAAATTATTTACCTAGGCGGATTTGAAACCAGTTCAGACCGGCCGCAGGCATACATTAAAGTCAAATTAATCGAAAAGGAATAAAATATAGTCTTATTTTTATGACCAGTAGATATGCCAAAAGCCAAACTTTGTATATTAAAAAAAAACACACAGAGTTGCCATCACTAGAGCCAAAATGAAGGATTTTAAATAACAACAATTATTGCGACGCGACATTGCGAATATTCGCGTCATCATCACCGCCATCGTCATAATAATGATCGTGTTATAATCCAACACAAGACGAGAAAGTATCAAGATACCTACTAAAAGCAGCGCGAGGGGAAAGAATGATGTTTTTTTTTGCGCAAAGCGTGGTGTATTACTATAACAAGTTTTTTTTTCGTAGTTAGGTATGTACCATCAATTAAAGATTGTGTAATAATAAAAATGGAATGCTTATGGCACCCCCAGTTTGCCACAAAGATATCTTTCGTTTTTTTTTTGTACTTGTTTGTATTTTCTTGTATCATTTAAAACACCTATAGGTATACTCCCACAAAAAGAAAACCAAAAAAAAAAAACACTAATTATCTAACCACAAAACAAATGATATATACACTGAAAGCAATTTTTATAAAATTACTTAATATTTAGGATTCGCTTGAGCAAACGGGCCTTTGAAGAATAAAGATAACAAACTAAACTTTTGCTAACATTTTTTCTGATTGAACTGTTATACCGACGAAAACAAAAATCAAAAACAATTCGCTGGTGTTTGTGGACATGATGGAAAATATTGTCAAAAATGCCTAGTTAGAGCTTTGTACCTTCATAATTAGACCTGTTTGATGATAAAAGCGATGTTATAAAGAAAAAGAACATCTCTGTCTTATGGACAATTTCTTTTTAATTACTCAATAGAGTCAATTAGTATTTATCAAGTACCATTAATTTTCTGCAGTGAAAAACAATAGTTAAGCTGAAAGTTTTTTCCTGAAACACCGCAATAACATAGAAAGGTAAGATAAGGTATATGTAAGATTATTTAGGATAATTTTGTATCCCAAGTAGGCACAAATGATTCTGAACGTCCTCAGCTGTTTTTGACATTTCTTATGCGAAAGCTTGGTATCTTATGTTTTAGCATAGCTTGAGATTTTTTTTTTCTTGGCAACAGCTTTTTTTGTCATCAGCCTTGTTTCTACATGGACTTACAACAACACAAAGCTATTCTATATTAGTTCTGCAAACAAATCTGAACGCACCTAATTTATATAAGAAAACTACTGTCAAAATGACAGTTGTAAGATTGAGAGCATTCACTCACTGGGATAATATCTTACAAAACTTTAACAGACGTATTAATAAAAAACGCTTATTCCACCTTTATTCCATGAGTTTTCAAAACCATGGGAACCATGGAAACAAAAAGGAAAATCTACTACAATAAGTAGATCACGTTACCGAACACACCTAATAATTCTGTCAAAGTTTATTATCATTTGTTTGACAGGTATAATTTCTATTCCTTCGCTTAAGCACCATGTTCGGTGGTTTAACTAAGTAAACGTGACTTATACGAAATTTTGTTTTATATCATTTTTACTTAGTCCATGGAATAAGGTTAACCCTTCCCTATTTCACGTTTATAAATTTGGCTGCAAATGTTTTAAATATTACGTTTCTAACGCCCAATTAACCGAGATTTAGGAAATGAGATATTGGTGTTTGCACGGAACAAAAAGATCAAAAAGAGGATTATGACAAAGCATTCAAATGGTTTTTCATTTTTTTGAGACTTAGTGGAAGTAAGATATAGTTTTTTTTTTACATTTCCATTTATCGACAAAAGAAAATGGGTCGGTTCCACAAGTATCTACTCCCCGAAAAAAAAAGTTTGTTTGATTTGACAAACTAATGTTTTCAAGAAGATTTGAATGAAATTTATTTGGAATCGTCATTTGATGAGACAAAATTTGTATGCTAAATCTTCGAGATTTCAATTCAAGGAGATTTGTGATAATCTTGCTAAATCTCGGTTAAGTGTCTGGTGGAAACGTTCCTAGTATAAACTGCAACTAATATGCAAGGGATTAAAACTTTTCGTTCTGTGTCGATGGAATGTTTTGTTTTGCGTTCAAAAAACTTAACATTTTCCTGGTGTTTAAACAAGAAAAATATAGATACTCAAGTAATAAACTTCAAATTGGTTTTATTTTTCACTACCCCCTGATGTGTATACCTATATGAAATTCACAAATAATATTTTTTGTTTTACTTTCACCATTCCACGATCAGTGTTGCGTGTAGACTGTAGACGAATGGTAAGTGTTGTTATGAGAGGTACTACCAGTTGCATATTGTGCGACTCACTGTATATCTATAATAGTAGTGTCGTCACATAACACTGCAACACTATGTATTACCACCGCCATCGCCATTACCACCGCAGCATACCACCACACTTTGTTGTATGGTATGGTAGAGTGTTTCCTGCAGCACAATTGGATATTTCAAAACTTCCTCTTCCTTTCATCCAACGAATAATGATGAATAAAAAAAAGAATGAAAATACAAAAATATGATCGTTATACCTACATGGTAACGTATGTGAAAACCGCTCTGGCGAGGCGATAATAAAATGCAAAGACAGACATAATAATATTAATAAAAATATATGTAGGTACATTGTACATACATACACACAACACATAGGTACGTTTGTATCTTGTTGATGCAACCTTTAGAGGTCATTACGTCAATTGGCAGTTTTTTTTTTTATTAATCCGGGTTCCAGCAAAAAAAAAAAATATTATTATAATTTTTGTATATTATAGATATGATATACATAAATAATTTTGAATTAATCTTAAATATTGATACATTGAAAAAAGTCGGTTTAATAAGCGGTTGTTTGCCTCATTCCACATACAATTTGTATAGCTTTGTTGCTTTTTATTATAGCTGATGGCAGCACCAGCAACGTGATGATGATAACTTTTGTTTCTTTGCACTTGTGTGATGAGCTGCTGCTGTTGTTTTTTTTTTCAATTTAAATATTTACATGGAATTATAAAGCGTCATATTATGAATAGACCGTTAATTAAGAATATTTTTTGTATATCAATTAAAATTAAAACAAAAAGAAAAGTAATGTAGATTTAATCGAAAGTTATGGCTTTGTTCTAAGGCATAATAATATGTGTATCCATATAAATAGCAATGCAGATTAAAAGGTTATCAATCTTTAATTAAAGATTGGATAGATAGGTATTTTAAGTTAATTTATGGAACTTAATCTGTTATTGATAGTACAACTTGTGAATCACAAATTTGGAAGTAGTTATATGTACCTACATTGAAGTATCGCCAAAAATCAATATGAATGGATTTAATTTGTAGGCCGTGGTCGTGTGTTTAAAGTGGGTTAAAATGTCGATTAAATTTTATCACACATAAGATTTTGCCGTTTCCACGTACAGAGTCACCTGATTATTGTTAAAAATTTAACTTGGGATCAAATTCAATGCGATTTTAATCAAATTCGCACATGGCCTAAGTTTCTGGTTAAAATTTAACGAAAATCACGGAAACATGGTTTTTAGGGCCATCAATTGTACGAATCGTGGATCAAAGATCTTAACTCAATCATTTTCGCGGATTTAACTGAGATTAAAACACTCTTCAAATCCTTGCACTATGGGAAATGGTTACTAGAGGACATATTGAACCCTAGAATCAAGGTTGAATTTCAGTTAACTTGACGAAATTGTTAAGTTAAATATATTTGATCTGAGGTTTAAGTTGCCGAACCTTGTTTGTCCTTGTAGGTCCTAAGTTATTTTCAATCTCAATTAACCTCGCAGGGAAATTGATTTAAGATTAATATAAGATACCTGAAGTAGCAAAATATAGTCACTTAAATGAGTTCAACTCATACTACATTTTGACTGGGCCAAATGAGGTACTTTCGTTGCAAATTCCCAAATCAGATCCGAAATTACCTCATGTCCCATACAAATTATCGTTCTTAAATGAGCTAATTTCAACCAAATTTGCACGAAATTAGGTTCGTAATGAGATAAATCCACTCATCAGCAGTCGATTCCAAAAGCTTTAAAAACCTCTTGCATGAAAATGTCAAAACACAAATAGAAAACAACAAAAACAATCGTTTAACTGACAAAATGACATGAGATATCCAACGAAATTAGCAAATTTGATAGTGAAAACACTTTTTTGTAAAATTCCGAAATTACCTCAATTCGGCTCTAATGAAAATGTAGTATCAGAGTTTATCTCAGTGTTTTACTGATTATTCGGACCAGAGAAAAAGTGTTTTGACATTTTTAAAGAGAATTGCCTTTTTCGTAAATGGATATAAATGTCGTTATAACTGTGCACAATCTTAACGAAGAAAATTGTATTTTTGTCTTCCTTGGTAGCTACCTAAGTTTTTCTGCGAACATTACATAATTCAAATCTGTTTAATCAATTGATCTATACCTACCTGAACAATAATAATAATTTAAATCATGAATTAATGTGCTGGGATAAACTACAGAAAACAACTTTTCAAATAAATTCAGTAAAATACCTACTTGACTTGCCAATAAAATTAAATAAAAAAAAAAACATAAACTGCCTCAAACGAGTTATTGTTATTTTCTTCTTACAACTAGGTAGATTGTTGTATTCTATAAAACCGACACGGATGTTAAATCTATCACCATTAATTAAGCTAGTCGTACGGGTAGGTAAGGTAGTTATATATGTACATGTACATGGGTAAGGTTGATTCTAGTTTGGGTAAATTTTCCTGTGAAATGTTAAGAAAAGTTTATGATGCAAATAAAATCAATTTTGCGTGTTATTTTTTAATTTCTTCTTCAACCTTCGTGTTTTTATCATTTTATTTTTATTTTATTAATGAAGTTAAAATTTTGCATAAAGTTAGTTGGTATATAAGAATTTAAATATTGGTTAATACGTAGAAGGGTATTTTTTATTTGTTATTTATATAAACACCAATTAAGATTGTTTTTCAATACAAATTGATCTGCTGCTGAACTGTCAAAATTATTTGTTTCTATAAAACATTTATTTGATTCTTTCTCTTACACTATTGAATATATTTTGTAGTTAAGTTAGTCTTACTGTTTCTCAAGTCATACAAATTCAAATATTTGAGATCTTAAGCGATATTTAAAAGATTGCAGGTAGGTAAAGGTTTGTATAAATAATCCTACATTGAACCTTGGAAGAAATAATTTAGAAAATTTATTAAATAACAATTGAAGTTATATGAGCTAATAGAACAGAGTAATAAAAAATCAAAAGAAAATATCAGATCTAATGACCTCTGTTTTTGTTGGGATATCGAAAAATCATAAAAAAAATTTAGGAAGGTAGGTGATACTCAGGTAGATATATGTTCACATAAAATGCAAGTCGATCTGCCAAAGGAATTCTCTTGGGCTTTTTGTAACTACCTATGTAGTTTTTCTGCTACAGAACATAAACGTTTGTTGTTTGTTCGTTGAGCACTGAAGTCACCCTGGGAAACACTGAAGTGTTATGAAAAACCTGAAAAAAATCTGGCGAGCAAATAGTGTGTTTTTTTGAGGCTACATGAAATTTGGCCCCAATGAAAAATGGCCCCAAACGAAATATGAAAAATGGCCCCAAATTTGGAGCTTTTTTTCATAATGAAAAATGGCCCCATTTTCGAAAGTGAAAAATGGCCTCAAACTTATGAAAAATGGCCCCAAACACAAAATGAAAAATTTCCCCAAAATTAATATAAGAAGATAACAAGAGAAAAATTACAATCGCACAAAAAATGTTTTGCGTCGGCTTGGGAGACCATACAAAGTACCTTGCCTGGCTCGCTTCGCGGATTCAAGGATTTTAACTCCCTTTTCGGGTCCTCTGTTCCGCTCACGCGACTCCGTCGCTCCGCTTAGGGTATGCTCAGTCGCCAGGCAGGCGCCTATGTTGTCAGTTGGTGTGCTTTCAGTTTATGTGCAATAAACAGTACATTGAGTGGCATGCTTCGCGGGTTCAAGGATTTTAACTCCCTTTTCGCGACCTCTGTTCCGCTCACGCGACTCCGTCGCTCCGCTTAGGGTATGCTCAGTCGCCTGGCAGGCGCCTATGTTGTCAGTCGGTCTGCTATCAAAGTTTTCGTTTAAAAAGTATTTTGGTTTAAAAATAAAAGTTTGGGGCTATTTTTCATAATGAAATTTCACCCCAAAATTAAAAATGAAAAAAGGCCCCCAAAACAATGAAAAATGGCCCCAATTTACAAATTTTAAACTTTTTTTTGTTTTTGTTGTTTCTCATATAAATTTTTGGCGCCATTTTTCATTTTAAGTTTGGGGCCATATTTCATTGTGGCCAAATTTCGTGTAGCCTTTTTTTGAAACTCCGCTTCCAATCGCCCTGAACTCGTTATTTTGCTGTGGCGAATTGAAACATTGTAGGTATAAGACTGTCAAAGTGTCATGAGTCCTAGGGGGCAATTCTAGCTACTATGTATGTATGTGAAAAAGTGAAAACAAAAAATATTCATACATTTATTTTCCCGTTTTCTGTGAAAACCCACATATTTTTAAATTTTTTAAAAATTTACTTCTGTTCTCCCTTTCTAACTATGAAGTGGGAGTGAGATAAATTTCAGAGAAGTTAAAAATAGTCGAAAGAGTCAGTCCAATGTGAACACCGTCATATGAAACTTTCGTTTGACGTTTGGTTTCTCATTTACGTAGAACTGGGATCGAAATCGAAATTATGAAGCCTAGATTAAAAATAAAATTGTCTGCCCAACAAATTAATGACAACTGGATTTATTTCAACATTTAATTTTAATTAACTGCTAAGTACGTATATACGTTTACCTACATCAAGTGCATTACAATCAATGCATGAAAACGGGAACAGGAAGTTGATAGCAACTATTATAAAACCGATGTACTATATTTCAACTGCATACCATCATTTATACAATAAATAGCCCACATTGAAATAGAAAGAGAACATACAAAATAAAATCGAAAGTAAGTAGAGATAGGTACATACATAACTACATTCGTAATGAAACGAAAGAAGTGCGTAAATAAATGCGGTAATGCTCAATTAAGCCATAGAGATAGTAAGTGATGGTTAGCATAAAAAGGAAAATGAAAATAAAACAAAATAATAACAAAATAACAAGAACGACAACAATAATAACAACAACAACAACACAAACTTGACTTTATCCAAATTTGGAACTCATGTTGTTATAATAGGAACTTTCGATTTTAATTTAAGTTCTATGACCAGATATGTATACGTATAGGTAGATATAAAAATAATAAATGACAAATGGTTTTTATGTCTAATGATAGTCAGCTGAATCATTATTTTATAAATATGTACTGTAAATAAATTGAGTACCTAAAATTAGCTATATTAGTAATTTATTATGGTTCATTCCATAACACCTTCTAATTTGGAGACAGGTAATAGGTTTGTTCGTTTACTAACGAAAACTGAAAGTTTCTGTCAAAGTGGTTTCACAACAAAAAAAAAATTGACAGAACTTTATACTATAAAATAGTCAGTTTTATGAAGTAAACGAGCATACATTATTCCTGTTTTGGAACTTGTTAAGCTCTTAGGAAAGAACCCAATTTTAGAAAACAGTTTGTTATTGTCTAATCCAAATTTAGTCAAAGGTAATTAAAATTTTATATTTAAAGATATCTACTAAATATGGGTTGGATATAATGTACATAGATTGCTATTGATTCCCATTACCATGAATTTCAAAGTTTCAAAGAAGGAAGTTATACCTACATTTTTTACCGCCTGATTTTTGAACCGCTGAACTACCATGTTTTTTTTTAATTTTAAAACTTAAGGTGAAAATACCAAATTGTTTTGCATAATAAAATAGCAGACATTTGGAATGAAATGTTAATTATTTTCAAACACATTTGACGTTTGAATTTTCGTTATTTGACAGATAGGTAAACGGCTACCAGCTCCAAAAAAAAAAAAGTAGCATCAATCAATAATTGTAGATCAAAATTTACTAGGCGGGTTCACACTCATCGACAAGTCGATCGACCTGAGTCGTGTTGCTAGCGTTCACATTCGTCGACCGCCTCATCAACTTCATTTGTAAATAAATTTTCAAAAAGCAAACACGGCGTAGATTTAACTTTTTGCACCAGTTTCAGCGAAGGAAATTCATATTTTCTCCCTTACTTTTGTGGTTTTACTTCTATTTCAACCCATTATCTATGAATCTCACATAAAAATTAAAAAGAAACACAAACATCCAAATTTTCAGACATATAAGTTGTTCAACATTTGCTACAGCGGTTGTTCGACCGAGCAAAATATCAAACAATTTGAAAAACTTCCGACAGTCGTTCAACTTGTATTGACATTACACATTTTGTGACGTTTTGACACGAGTTGATGAACATGTCGATGAGTGGGAACCACCCTATTCTGAAATTAATTCAAAACTAAGGCCCAGTTTTTAAGTTGTGAGTTAAACCTGAGTTAAGATTTAAAAACAAGGAATATAAAATATCAAACGCATTAATAGAGCAAGCCCAGTAATTTAGGGAGTTAACTGCGGTTTAAATTTAACCCCGCACTGAAAAACTGATCCTTAGCAGTATTGCCGCAAGCTGAAATGAAAAGTCGCTAAACCAACCTGCAAAGACAGGCTGAAATTCGGGGGACAAAAAGTCGCTAGTCGCTAGAAGTCGCTAGAAGTCGCTAGACAAAAGTTGGTAAATAAGTGTTAAAAAAAATCGTTTTGAATAACTTTTTTTTTGTTCAAAAATGTAAAGTAAAGTAACAAAAACGTAGGTCTCTAATAAATTTGAAAAAGATGAATTGCTTCAATCAGACTTCTGTGCTCACTCGCCCTTACATTTTTCATATGTTTGTATGTGTGTTTCAGTATACAATTTATTATTGGAAATATAAATTGTCAAATCAATTTAAATGCCAAGAATGTAAAATCACCAGGGCCAATACATAAAAAAAATAGCATTTGTGGTCACAACTCCCAAATGCTTACCTTCAAAAGTTGCTAGAAATAATCTAGCGACATCAAAATATTTTTGTCATGGAATTAATTGAAATGTCGTTAGATCTAGCGACAATGTCTCTAGGACGGCAACCCTGGTCCTAAGTGTTATGATTTGTATTATTAATAATTGGAAAATATGAAGTTTTGAATTTCGCATTTGCGTGTCATTTACAAATACTGATTTCATACAGAAGCTACATTTGCGGCTCGTGTGGTGTGAATATTTCTGTTGAATAAACAGCTCTAAGGCAGAAGTTAAACACGCGTTTATTTACCAAATTTGAGGAGTTAACTGGAGTTTACCTTCAAAACTAAGATGACCATGCACTGAAAAACTGGACGTTACTGGATTTTTTTTTGAAAATATTAAGGACCAATTTTTCAATAGTCAGTTAAACCTCAGATAGTACTTATTCTTCGAATAAAACTTGCTATAGTAAGAGGAATAATTCTCTGACAATTTAATTGTTGATTGAAAAATCGGCTCTAAACTAAGTAAATCTTTGAACTAAAATATGTTTCTATACCTATGTACATTAGCCGTGTTTTTTGAGAGAGTGACTAGCAACTCAGTCACACGGTAGCAACACGGAAAACACAAACAAAATTCTCTATACTAATTTGTTTTGTTATTGTTTTGCGTGTAAACATTTAGCTGAGTTGCTAGTCACTCTATAAAAAAACACGGTGCATTTTAAATAAAAAAAAAAAAAAAAACGACAACAAACCAAACCTAATTAATTAAATTCCACAAAAATGTATGAGTTTTTATGTACCAAGATGACTTGCAATATTACTTGCGATATTACGACCGAATTTGTTTGGTTCCTTTGTGGTGATAATAAGTAATTTTGGAATGTGTGTCCATACCAAAAGAAAAATTTCCAAATATTTCCATGAAATATGTGTGTATATCTTTTCTTGAAATGTTTGAATTATTTCCTTGAAATATGGTGTATCTTTTCTTGAAATGTTTCTTTGGCCTGGACCGCAAATATGAAAAATTTCTGAAATGTTAAGTACTAACCTACCTACTTAGTATTTTATTGGATATGTAAACAAACTTTATTTGGGTTTTTTTCGAGGTTAAAAGCCGAAATTGAATTTTCGAAGATGGAGCAGGATAAAAATTAGCGTTAAAATGATAAGAAAGATCTTATAGAGGATGTTGGAATAGTTTATGATAAAACATAAAAATAGATGAAATTAAATTTTGTGTTGGTATAGGTCGTTCAAATGAAATACTTCAAAAATATTTAAGAAACGTTTGGAAACGTCTCTTAAACAATTGAAAATTACCATCCTATTTCATAAAGGTGTTTCTTTATTTTGTAGACTGAATGTAAGTGAATTAAAGTGTCAAATTAGCACATCAAATTTTATAAAGTCTCATTACTAAATTTAAAGTAGGAGGGTAGGTATGTGTCAATGGGCCCTACCAATAATCAAATTTAGCAACGACTTAAATATTTAAGGAAAGTAGACCATAATGGTATGGACTATAACAAATAAACCATACATGTTTTGTTTCATATTTTAGTGTCAATACCATGTAATATTCATTATTTAGGGCCCAACTAAATAATTAAGTCATACCATGTTTGGTTTATTATTTAGAACCCATATAATTATGGTCCATTTTGCTTAAATATTTAAGTCGTAATAAATTTGATTATTGGTAGGGCCCAGTATTTTGTTTAAATGTTTAAATAATTGGGACCATTACGAATCTCTCAACCAAATTAATTTCAAAAGAATCGTCTAGATGCGAAGATAGAATCAAATTTTTCTAAATCCTATCATTTTTCAAAAACCCGTAGACCAACTGTTAGCAGATCACTAAAGGCCAGTTTTCTAGTGTGGGGTTAAAATTAAACCCGAGTTAACTCGTCAAATATGGTGAGTTGACTCTAGAAACAAGCAAATGCCTTTAGTATTTTTTCTTCCGTGTTTTATAAGCCTTTCTGCATTCATCCTCCACTTAAAAAACTGCTTCTTGACGTAACTATAGACAAATCTATTTCCAGAGTTAGCTAACTCTGGTTTAACTCATCACTGAAAAACTGGGCATTATTCATATACCTACCTAAGCCTGGGTTAAATTTTAAAAATGATTCCGTACGTTTCCCTTAAAAATAGGGAGGTAGGTATGGTCACGGTTACTAGTCCGCTAGTTCGCAGTAAAGCTTGTTAGCCCTTGAATGTCAGTTAATTACAAAATTACTTTTGTGACAGATTCAACTTTATCTACCTATATTTAATTTTTACCATCTTCCACCTACCTACTTAAATTAAAAAAAAAAAAAAACCTACACTATGCCGCCGAGAGTCATGCCATTTTTGAACTCATACTAAACTACACTATCTACACTACAAAGAAGGCAAAGTGGAGAACTCCAATAACCCCACAGAATGAAAAACAACACAAAAAAAATATACATTTGCACTGTGCTGTCGTGCTCGTGTGTATAGTTCTCGTGTGTTGTTCACTCATCCTGTTGCACTAACTATACATTGAGTGTGGTGAATCTTGATTTTGTTTATTTTCCCGCCAAATATGTAATTATGTATGCATATTTCGTATAAAAGCAGCGAACAACGACGAAAAAAAAATAACATTATAATAAAGAATAATAAAATGCGAATCACACGCAATCAGAGGCACTGAATATTAAAGGGGGAAAGAGTATAAAAATTTGAACAAAAAACAAAATGGAAATATAAAATAATAATGGAATAAAGAACATACCTTTAGTAAAAATTCACCACAATCGTGATAAATAGATGCGTTGTTGTGCATAATTGCTGCAGACATTTTTCTAACGTGATCGTTTTTTTGTTTTTGGTTAAAAAGCTGGTGCTGAATCACTTTTGTTGTGTTTGGAAAATGATGGAAAACTTTAGATGCAGATTTTTGTTTTAAAGATTTTATCTTATTATTATGAGTGCGGGACACACGCTTTGTTCCTCGACTGTAAAACGTTGTTGCTGACTAAAAACTTGCAAATTTCCGTGTTAGGTTTTTCTATTGCTGAATTATTATAGGATGTAGTTTTTTTTGTTGTTTTGTTTAAACTTTGTTTAAATTTTTATTGATAGGGTTGTGGCCTCGAGTTATTCACTTTTGCTAACAATTTTTATTTATTTTTTATTTAAGTTTCCTGATTTGACGTCTTTACATATAGATAGGTTTCTTTCTTTATGGTTTTTGCTTTTGTGTGCTTGTCAGAGAGTGTAAGTTCGTTGTTTTTTTTTTTATTATACTTGCATTTATTTAAAAAAAAAAATTAAAAAATGATCGTGTAACTAGACATAAATTAAAATAAATTAAAAAAAGGCAAATGCGTGTGTGGGTATTTTGTTGTTTGTTTGTTAAAAGTGAGTATGTAGGTATGTTGTAGTTGTAGCGGCAGCAAGATTGGTCAACAAGATCAAAAACTATTTGTGGAGCGAGCACAGCTTTTGAGTTCGAACGATTGATCTCCAGCTACGACGGAACGAATGACTACGGCGACTACGACGACGACGAAGAAGAAAAGACGACGATGGATGCCGATCCTTTGTGGTGCTGGTGGCTGGCTATGGATAATTTCGAGAGATTGTGGTGGCTGAGGCTTGTTGCTCTTTGTGCTGCAGTTTTTTTGTTGCTGTTGTTGTTGTTTGCTTGACTTGACTTGACGACGACGACGTAAATGTTGGCGTTAGTGGTTGACTTGTTGGTGTTTCTGTGTTTAGCCGATCGGTCTGTTGTATTTTTCCACCGATTCTTGGTTAGCAAAAAAATTCTTATTTTTTTTTTTTTAAATTCCAGACACTGTTGTTTTAATAAATTATATAGATAATATTAAATAATTTTTTTTTTTTTGAGATCTTATTTTAAGTTGTAATTTAGTATGAAGTCTAAGTATTATTTTGTATATCACTTGGTTTTATTTGGCAGTAAAAAAAAAACTATTTTTGTTAACACTTTTTTTCTATTTAAAGGGACTCCTTTGTTTTTTTTAATTTTTGTGATTTTGTTTTAATTTTTGCACCAAAAAAAAATTAAAGTTAAAATTATTTTTTTTTTTTCGATTAAATTTTATAGTAATTTCCAGCTTGTCAAAAAATGTTAAATTAAAAAAATAATAAATGTATAATCACATTGACTTCTTTCTTTCTATCTGCACTGTGTGGTAAGTAACCTCGCGTGCATTTCCAGCGCCGCTCGTTTTCTAACTAAATGATCGTTCGGTCGCATTCGAAACTTGTTCGGTGTTGTTTGGCTGTTTTTCTTTGTGCTTCGGTTTCGTCTTTCTCGTTTATTTGAATGTATTGTTTTTTTTTTGTTGGTATTTTTTTTTTTTTTTTTGAATTCGCTTTGACGTTGTTTCGTGGTTGGATATATTTTACTGATTTTTTCCTTATTGTCATGTAATTACAAAACGTATAATAACGTGTGTAATGTGTATAGCAAAGCAATCCATTGGTGCTGGTGTTTGAGTGTAGGGGGGTTATGTGTGTGTTGGTGTTGGAGGTGGACGATCGACATGATGACGAGGACGAGGATGGTGGATTGGTGTGGTTAGCGTTGCCACGTTAAGGATAATATTTAAATAATTAGTGTAGATGCTTAAAAAAAATCATAGGAACAAAATCGTTGCTAAAAAAGACGAGGTTTATAGGAAGGGGTAGGTTAGGTACCGTACCAACCCAGGTTAAAGTTTGTGTTTGACGTTTTATCCTTCCACCAGCATCCTCACCGTTCACTTAAGGAGATTTACATTTAAAAGTTGATACTGTGGGCCTAAATTGTAATATGATTTTAATTAAAATTATAATTATAAAACCCGGCTGGAAAAATGCCAAGTTTTTGTCAAGTTTGGCCAAGGCCCTAGTTAGTTTTCAGTAGGGAACATCTAGACGAGGAAAACTTGTCAGATACTTGGCTGGATTTCAGTACCAACTATTCAGAGAATGGAAACTTTTCTAACACTCGTGATATCCTCCCTAGTAAAAACTTGTTGAACATGTTTCGATACCCCCTCAGGAATGTCTCTTGTATAGCAAAAATTAAAATTTTATAAGCATCATGCAATTTCAGCTTTTTTCTCTCTTTCCTTTGTCTTCTTTTTCATATCACTCTTTTTTATTATGGGTGTGAGATATCTGTGTATTATAGGATTATTCAAAGAGGAAAAAGTCAGATCAGAACAGAACAGCACGGATTTGTTAGAAATGTCAGACAAGTTAGAACACAAAACCTGTTCTGAGTTATTCTACCTAAAAAGCAAGTACTTGAATCCTGTTCTATTCTGTATGTATTTGTTATGTAACATGGTATGAAACATTAGAGTATGAAACTAATTCACTGTCGACATTAAATTTTGTATATCCAGTTAACCCAATGGGTTCGCCGAATCAAGTCCAAGATAAGCCAACTATTTGTTTGCCTGACGGGTCAAAAGGGTTTATAATCGCCAAGGCCCTTGTTCTATCCTTTGCTAACCCTTGCTAGCCCCTTACCAGAGTTTATGAAAAACTCTCTAGTGGCTTGTCGAAAACTAGATTGTCTTTCTGCGCGCGTATAATCGAGATGTTTATAACGAAACTACGTTCAAAAAAAAATCGAAAGCCATAATAAGGTCGCTAGTGATTTGGTAACAAATTTCTATTAAAGTTTGATCCGTGGATTAAACTTTGACATTTCCAAATAAAATCCAAGAGTAAGCAGTTTTTGTTAAATGAAATAAAAATTTCAACGAACATCCAATATTTGTTCTTTAAAAAATTATCCACTTGTTTGATATTTTTCTAAGCCGAATTAGTCTAAACTCTCTGCATATTAAGAAACGCGTTTTTAATTCGAAAATCAAAACAATTTTAACGAAAATATATTCTGAATAACTTTTTTAAAAATATTTTTAGAATCCCGGGATCCTGGTATTGAAATTTTTGAATCCCGAAATCCCGGGATTGAAAAAACATCCGGGATTACATTCTCTAAACAAGCCGTATCCATACTTCCTGGGTAGCTAGAAGCTGGATTCAGTCGGAAAACGTTGGCCTTCTACCATAGCCACCCTCATCGGACTCAAACATCATCAAAAACGTTTGGGCCTGGCTATGTCGAAAAGTTTATGATACTAGTAAACAGTTTGGAGATATGGACGTCTTGGTCGAAGCTTACTTCGATGCCTGGAGCCAGATTTCACTGGATTATTCCAAAAAAAAAACTATGATTTAATTCCAAACCGTCTAATAGAGCTAATTTCAAAAAATGGCGGGCATACTTATTATTAATTGACAAAAACATAATACATTAATGTTTAAAAGCAAACAAAAAAGTAAACATTATTATATTTTTTTTTTTTTTTTTATAAGAATTTTCAGGTGACGCATTTTTGTATGCCCATTTTTGCAGTCCATTCTTATAATTTGTGAAATCCCTATGGAATTTACAAGTTACCCCTTTAAATGTATACTTTTTTATTGCAAAATATATTTACCTACTCACAGGTATCAAAAATTTCCAGAAAAAATATTTCCTACAAATATTTATCGAGAAAAAACTTTGTGAAAATAGTGGACTCAAACAAGTGACAGGAAGCATATATACGTATAATAAATAAGAAGCGAATTAGATCCTCAAGTTATTTTTTTTTATATTAAGCACGCACTAAAGGGGTTCCCTTAGCGTTAGGAAAAAAGGGAAAGCTTTAAGAGGAGTTTTGAACATCTGAATATCAAAATGGCAGGGAATAATATAGTACCTACCGGCTAAAGCATTCCCTAGTCAGGTAGTGCGGCTAAAAAAAATAAATTCTATACTTGACAGTATGTTGAAATTGGGCTCAAGGGTAAACTGATGTGCATTTTTACAAGAACTAGTGTTACAGTTGAATTGTTTTACCCCCAGTTTCACAGTGGGAGTTTAAACTTAAGATCATCTGAACTTTGAACTGAGTTTAAATTTTTGGTTGAACTCGTCCGGTTTCACAGTGAAATCTGATCTTTAGATCAGTTGAACTTCGTTTAACTAGATTCTATGAAAAAGAATTGGCAGCATTGTACAGTTTTGCTTTGCCAAGTAAGTGACATATTGCAAACAGTACGTAGCTTTTCTTGTCTATTCTTCCTCTTTCTGAAGCAAAGAATACGCAAAAGAGCAACAATTTTGGGTTGCTGATAATCTGTCGACATTTTTTTTTCAAGTGACACAAACAAAATTAAAATAAAAAATGGAAAATAAACCAATAATTGTGCAAAAAAAGAGAAATAGGTTTGCCGATGGAATTGGTTATGAAAAATAAGTAAATAAATTCCATGAACTTTGACGTTGAACTTAGGTTAAAACGGAACAATGATGTCGTTTAACTTAAACTACAAATTGAACTCAGTTCAAGGTTTAAACGAAACTGTGAAACTAAATAAATTTGCGGAACTGAAGTTTAAACCAAAAGTGGAGCGTAAACTCCCACTGCGAAATTGGGGGTTAGTGAAGGAATTCAACTGGTGATTTCAGTAAAACACTGGTTATAAAAATAACGGTGTAAAATAATGAAAGACATGAAAGATTATAGCGGTGTTCAAGAGAGATGCAAATGCTTCCGTTATATTTCTATCACCCATAATTTTCATAGCTCTTCTTTGAATTCTATAAAATATTATAAAGTTAGAGCATCTATCCAAAAACTCGAAACTCGGATTTGTCGTGGAATACTTTACAGCGGCCATTTGAAGCCAGGAAGCTTTAGTATCATACCGACTAAGCACCACGTCACCCTGGGTCCGTACCATACAGTTTCATAAGTAATTTTAATGCTAAAAATTGCTCATAATGGTTAGTATTTCCCCACTAAATTGAATACAGACTTCTACCGAAGTTAGCAACGGAATTTTCTGGTAGATGAATAAATTTTTGGTCAAAGACATATTTATAGCCATTATATATATGTACAAAAATGCCAGTCTAACACTCTGCTTCGGATGCTAAGGTGTTATTTATTTAAAAAAAAAAATCAGTGTGACAGGCTGTTGTTTTTTGTGTTAACCTTTTAAGCTCATAAATATTTTTGTGACCATAGTTTTATCATTGTGACGTAAGTAGATCCATTTGCTTGATCTTGTTCTACTCAAAGACTTGACAAACGATTATCTTATGTACCTGTACCTACATAGTATACACATAATGTACATATGTATACTCCATTTCATTCAAGGTTCAAACTGAGGTTCCGATACATTTATGACTATATACTTAATAGAAGAGCTTGTCGCGCCACCACCGACCATTGCCTAGATCCTTGTTTTTAGTTTTTTTTTTTCGTATGACCCAATCCTCCGAATCGGAGTGTTATATTGGGGCTTTTGTTTTTGATGACCATATATCCATCTGCGACTACAGTTCCATGCATACATGTACTGTTGTTGTCGACAGATTTGTTGTTGCTAGTATTCGGTCTATTCTTGATGTGTAAGTTCATTTTAGTTATCAGTACATTTGAAGCATCCATTTTGATGACAAATTTAAACTTCTAGCTTACCATTATGAGGAGTGTTTTGCAGTTTTTTCCAGTGATCGTTACTCATTTACTATTTACATACTATTTTCATCATTACTCATGTGTGCGTACATTGATTAATTATTTTTTTTCACAAGTCGCACAAGCTACACAAGCATTACAATAATAGATAATTTTGAATATATTTTGGAATCGAAAAAAATTAATTAAAAATTTCCAAACATCATTCACACACATTTCACAGTAATAAGGAGACTTAAAAAAGAATGATGACTTCGGAAAGCTTAGGGACAAAACAAACAATTTCATATTAAGGAGATGCGTGTGACCGTTAATTGGACTTTTTCTATTCTTTATCCAAAAGTTTGATATGACTTCGAAGAATGTCCAAAAATGCATTTTATGGAAAACCCAGAGTATAGATAAAAATATAAACATCCCTAATGTGAGTTAAATAAAAAAATTAAATTGATAATGCACACACACTTTTGATAATAGAAATATGAAATAGCTCTCTTTTAAAGTTATCTTCATGACTGGCTATGGCAATTTTTTTTTAAATTTTAGTATCAAAGTGTTTCTTTATGAACGAAGTATATTTGTATGTATTTAGTTACAACAAAGTTTATTATTATTGGGCGATACAGAATAAAAAACCCAGCGTCAATTCAAAAATATTTATACTGAATAGTTGCACATGGGAGTCCGCATAAGGCTAAGCGCGTAGATGCAACTTTCAGTCACGAAACAGTTTGGTTGCTAAAATGAATCCCATGTTCTTACATATATGAGAGTGCGCGCACATGCAGAAACTATTCATTCACCGATTGAAGCAACTACACAGTTTGTATTTTGACACAAACTAAACGATCACCCGAATGTTGCTCTACTTGTGTGGTAGATATTCATAGCCGCAGATGAGCTTCAAAGAGGAAGCACAATTATCCGAATTTTAAAAAATAATTTTTGAACCAAAAAATTATTACTACGACTTTTTTGTTCAGATCTTCAATGTAAAGGTCTTTAAATTAATATGAAATGTCAGACTTTATTCTGTATACAAATTATTGGGAAGGAGCAACGAATTTCATACTAAGGCCCCCAGTTATAGCTATCATTGGTTACCATCGTTGAAAAAGTTAGCTGTTGATTTTGAGGCCCTTCTATTGTTTAATCATTGAATATTTAAATGCAGAAATATGTTTGTATATATTAGGACTTCAGAACTATTTCTCCTGCAAAAAAAATACATTTTGACCTATATCTTCCCCATAAAGTAACTTTTAATTTTTTCAATGATCATTGGTAAGGTAGTTCATCATTGAAAAATTAAAATTCATTTTATGTGAAAACTTGTGCCAAATTGAATTTTGTTTTACCTAGAAATAAATATTAAGTCAATTAGCTTTACTTTGGCATCAAAATAATCATTTATTTTTTCTACAAAATCTCTCAAAATTGACAATTAATATTTTCAACTGGCACCTAAAATGGTGTTAAAAGACCTCATCAGTTTGATTTTCCATTACATTTTTGCATTAAACCTTTAAAAAAAGCCTGTTTGGACATTTTATTGGGCTACTTGAGTTATATTTGTCGGATATTTTAAAACGAAGTACTCAATCAAAGTTTAGATGTCCGGCTACATTTGTGTGTAAAAATATTTGCAAAGTTATGCAGAAAATCAATTCGATTCTTGGCATTATAAAATTTAAAAGTCGGTAAAAAACTTAAAAAGTTGGTTATGTTGGCGGTAATCGATCGAATAGTGATTAAACTATTTTATTTCGGTAAAAGTTGCATAAGCACATGCTTAGGCTAAGAGTTTCACAATTCAAATAATGGCGTTATAACCCATTATTTTACACAAATTTTTAACTACGGTAATTTCCATTGGTACAAAAAAAAGCAATTTATTTTTGATTGGTATCTGTCAAAATATAAAGATTTGGACAACTTTTGCGTTTTATTTGGTAAATAAATTGATTCATTTTTATGATTTAATATCAATTTTGCAGATATAAAAATTTTTCTGACAGATTTACCTCTGCCTAATAAGACAGGGCGGGGAAAGTACGATAACTTTGGCGCCAAAAATTGATAACGTTTTTTTGTTTAAAAGGTATGGGCATTTAAAAAAAATGACTTAAACTGGAACACAAAATATTAAAAAAACAACGGCAACACTTACAATTAAGTACTTTACCAGTGTTGGAAGGCAGAAATAGTTCTTTAATCCTCAATTTAAATAAAATTATTCATGTCAACAGTTTTCGACAAATTTGCATGCAAACTCAAAATTTTGAAAAAAAAAAAAAAATGAAAAAAAAGATTAGGTCAGTTAAGGCTGAATTGGTTTTCAATGGTCAATGCTTATATCAATTCTGAATCGAATACAAAAAACCGAATGGTTTTATGTCTTCTAGTTTTTGAGAATATTCAAAATTACTTTAACTTCTTTTTTATAATTTTTTGGTATTAACGGTGATCTCACTTTGAGGATTAATGTGGGGGAGTACGATAAATACGGCGCAGCAAAACAATAACGTTTTTTTAATCATTACAATTTTTTTTATTTTGTATCACTCCGTTTAAGCGGGAGGGGCAATTTTCTACAAAATGATTTTAAATGGAAAAAAAAAATTAAAAACAACGGCAATACTAACAATGCTAAAATTAAAGGTGTTCTCAAAGCCAGAAGCTTGTTATTATATTATTTGTTTCAACCAAGTTACTTGTGTTAATAGTTTTTTTCAAAAAAATACTTCAAAACTCAAATTTTAGAGGGACAGAGGCCCCAAAAAGGGAGTACAAAAAGCGGTCAACTCAAGGTACTGTTTATTATAAATAAACTGAAAACACACCAACTGACAACATAGGCGCCTGCCTGGTGACTGAGCATACCCTAAGCGGATCCCCGGAGTCGCGTGAGCGGGAAAGAGGACCCAAAAAGGGAGTTAAAATCCTTGAACCCACGAAAATCCCTCGCGCTAAATCCTTGAATCGCGCAAAATTGAGGAAAGAACCCCTAAATTTTACAAAAACAATTTACATTCAAAATAGTTGGGCAACGTACCTCACTGTTTGTACGCCAAAAACTTGAAGACATAAAACCATTCGGTGTTTTTGCGTTCGATTTAGAATTAATATAGGCATTGACCACTAGAAGCCAATTTAGCACTTTATTACAAAATATTAAAAAAAAATTGGTATAAACTTTTTTTTTTTTATCCAACTTTTGAGTTTACTTGCAAATTTTTCGAAAACTGTTGGCGTGAATAATTTAAATTAACTTTAGGATGAAAGAACAGATTTCTGGCGTTGAAAAACAGTGTAGTACTTTATTGTAAATGTTGCCGTTGTTTATTATTATTTTGTTTACAGTTTACGTCATTTTTTCTAAAATGCCCCTATCTCCTAAACGGGATGAGATAGACCCGCCCACCTCCCATAGTAAAAAAAACCCTTGTTTTGGACCCTTCTACAAAATACCATTATCAATTTTTCGCGCTACACTGGCTCAATTTCGAACTGGACTCAACTGGGGAAATAAAAGCTTGCTGGCGAGGGAGGTTAAGAGTGAGGAATGAAAGGACTAAGATGTTCATTCTTTTTTCGAGCGGAATAACAGTTCTACTTATACATACACAGTTGTTTGTTTTTAGTAAAAAAAAAAAAAACAAACCTGTTGTCATGCAAACTGAACATTTTAAAGAAAATTGTTAGTTTTTTTTTTCGATTCTCAAACTGAAGTACTACTCCAATTTAAGCCGGTTCATGTACGTACACAGAATTTTCAGCCAGCTTTTCTCACCCCGTGTGCTATTTAAATAAAAGTTAGTCTGGACTTAGTTCAGCTCAAAATTGATCCAGTGTGTCCAATCACATTATAAGCTGTTCGTTTTAAATTTGTTTTTGAAAATCATGTTCGATGTATGAAGGGCATTCATTTCCGCAATTTAAAATGATTTCGTAAATTTACTAAGAGCATTTCGTCAAGTGATAAAAAGATTTTTTAAGTTATGACTTATGACACAGACATGATATTACATGTTTAATGACAAGAACAAAATTTGAAATTCACCATGAACAAAATTAAGTTTCAGATTGAAATAAGAATTTACCAACGGGAAACATCGTAAGGATGATAATCAATGAAAAACCTTAAATTCTAAAAAATCGACTTGTTATGAAAAGTTAGTAGTTGTCGCTTCTTGAAAATTAAATATCTATTCAATGCTCCTTTTTATTTTGAGCCAAACACTAGAAACTTGATGATTCTAGTTCTTTTAGTTTTAAAATTATTAAACAATAAATGAACACAAGTGGTTTCTTATAAAAATATCCGAAGAAATATGCGGCTAAATGATCTTTTCATCAACCGGTTCTTATAATCAGTTTAGTATTTTTTTGTTGTTTTAAGGACAAATTGGTTACTTTAGAAAAGTTTAAGTCCTAAAAACATCCGCTTTTCAGTATTTGACTGAAAATAAATAAGATTAATAAGATAAGTATTAAAAATTAAAAAAAAATATTAAAAATTGATGGTCCATCACACACTGCCTCAGTTTTGAACTGAACTAAATAAACCCAGACTATCATCTCTTATAGAGATGGTGCAGCAGTTCCAAATTCTCCTTTGTTGGGTGCCGGGCCATAGGGACATTCCGGGTAATTGTAAAGCTGATGAACTCGCCAAAGTTGGAACAAGACTTCCTATTTTACCTGAAAAGGTAGACACCGGTATGCCTATAGCATACCGGTGCAAAATGCAAATTTTTGCTGAAGCAAGATGCTTTAAGGAGAACAAACCTTAGGTGGTGATTTGCCTGGCGACAAAACAGATCTGGCCTACGCTAGATGTGAGGCGCTCTAAGTGTTTGATATCTTTGAACAGATTGCATATCAGCTCCGTAATTGGTGTCATAACCGTGCACTGTCTTATAGGCGTTGGCACGACAGGGGCAATAAGATCCTGCCCAACTGATTCTTTAAGCGTTTTTCTGCACCTTCTACCACTTGATTTACATATTAAATATCTAGTATCATGCAGCGCATAAAGACTTAAGGAACCAAACTCTTGGTTTGCCAAGCCCTATGATCACAGCAATATCACAGACTTGATTCCAACAGAAATGATTTCGAATCCCACAGACTACTGCACTCCTACAATGTGTATCATTAAGGGTTTTAAATTTAAATTTCCATCCAGGAAGGAATGGAAAGACGACGTCGGCGTCTTGACGAAAGATTTCGACACGACTATCTTTACTGATGGCTCAAAGATGGAGTGTGGTGTTGGTGCAAGAATCTTTTCTGAGTCTCTAAATATCTATAGGTCCTATCGACTACCTGACTTTGCTAGTGTCTTTTAAACTGAATTACTGGCAATTAGGGAAGCATACAAGTTACTAAAAGAAGATCCAAATCAGAACCGTAACGCAGCTTTTATTACAGACAGTCAGGCGGTTGTTAAAGCCATTAATTCAGCTGCATCACCCTTCAAATTGGGGTGAGCCGGGATGAGCTTGCGAGTCTGAACACTGGCCTCGGTGTCACTCTTTTCTGGGTTCCGGGTCACAGTGACATTGAGGGCAATGAACGGGCTGACGAGCCGGTCAGGCAAGGATCAGTCCTTCATGGCTCACTTGCGGAAAGAGTCAACATTCCGCTTGGAGTTATAAAGGGAAATATTCTCTCAATTTTGCTTACTGAATCAAACCGCAGGTGGAATAGTTTATCAAACTGTATTATATCAAGGAGGATCTGGACCACCTATAATAAACCCCGAACAATTGATCTAATACGCAGACCCAGGCAAGACATAGCCAGGGTCGTTGCAACCTGTAGCCGACACTAGCCAATAGGAGAACATGCAGCGGAACTTGGAATACCTCACAACACTCACTGTCGGAGCTGTGGGGGCCAGCAGGAAAAGGAAACAGTAATTCATTTCCTCTGCACATGTCTCCCTCTGGCCAAAGCGAGCGCACAATTATTCGGAAGGGCATTTTTTGACAACATTAACGAACTTTCGGAAATGAAGATCAAAGATTTGATTTCTTTCCTCAACACGACGAAATGGCTCTAGGACAAATTTCAGTTACTTCTGCATCACACCTTTCCTCGATTCCCAATGATGCTGGTCTGGTTAAGTGAGTGATCCGCTTTCTGATGATTGTGCTAAAAGCTACTCCAGTCATTTCACAGGGAACAAAATTCTTTCAATCCGTTTCTAAATTTAAATATAATTGAATATCTGAGGATATGCCCACAATCTCCCTTTCAATTCCATCAAAAAATCTGCCAGACTTTTGTTTTTGATACCACGATATATGCACCTACACACCTTAACATTCATATTTTGGTTATCAAATCACTCTAAAATTTGGTGCCGGCTCTTAGACTATCAGTACTTATTCTACGAATAAAACAAACATTTGTTCCTGTTTCTTTCGTACCTATTTATTCTTCTGATTGGAAGGTCAGCTCTATAAAACTTAATTCATACGCATACATATTCCTTCTACTGTTGTTGAATCACAAATGCAAATAAAGCGTCCTCCAGGTTGTAACTTTTGTCTATTCGAGAGTTTTTCTTTTCATAGCTTTGCCCTTCATCTTTGTCCTTTATTATTTTTCATAATTTTTCGTAGTCACTTACTTTAAGCCTTTGCTCATCTAGACGGAAATATTAGAAAGTGTATGGGAACAATTCTGAGAAAAATTTCAAATATTAAAAATATGGAATATTACACAATTTAACTTTAAATTTAATTTTCTAAGTTAATTTATAAAGATCTGACTAATTGATATTCGCTAAAAAAAAGATGATGGTGCTTATGGCAACAGAAAAACTGAAATAAATTGCGTAATCATTTCAATTTTTTGAATGAATTTTATATCAAAAATAGCAGGATTTTTCATTCTGATATATCAATGTATTTTCCAGAATTGGAGAATTGTGAATTGTTTTTTTTTTTTTTCTAAGAATTTGTTTTTAAGAATGAATTTTGGGATCTTAACTTGACGCCGTTTGAATGTGTTCCAATGCAAAAAGTCCTATCAGCTGGACTTGGAATTTGATTAAGCTTTGATTTCAATTTCACAAAAGAACGTTTTGGAAAAGTTACATAGCTTGTCATTCGTATGGAGTTCTGTTTTTGACATAAGCAATATACAGCAGGTCAGAATTTATTTATGGAATATCAGACTTAAAACTATCCAAACCACGATGACAACGAAAAAGAGATTCTTTTCATAGCCAAATGTTTTTGCACATTTACGATAAGAAATATTTTGGCCAAACTATATCATATAATGGCTTTAAAATATAAAATTAATCATAAAAGAAAGATTTATCAAATTATTTCCTTTCTTCGTGACATTTTTGATTGCTTAATAAGAGTTACTAAATAAGAGTCTTAGGTCAGTTTTTGATTGTTTATATTAAAATTTAAATTTGTTTACTCATTATGAGATAATACATAATGCTAAGTAATATTATTTTGTCATCGAAAGACACCAAATAAAAATATTCTTCTGAGTAAAATATTTCTCAATACATTTATTAAGTTTTTATATCACGCACAAACATTGTTGATCACTCATTTTACATACCAATAAATTGAAAAGTTGGTTTAGTGTTAAATAAAAAAATAAAAAAATTGATGGATTCAAGTTAGTTGAACAAACAAACCACAAAATTATGACGTAAATGAATTGTGCGGTATTTGTAAAGTCTCTTAAATGGATACATAAAAAATCGTTCACTCGGGCGTATACGCACTTTTTTCATTTTTATTGAATTCTTCGTTTGTGCACATTAAGTTAGTTTATGTAATTTCATTATAACAATTGACCGATAGGATGTGATTCGGTCAATTTGTTAATAAGTTTTGTAATTTTATCGTCTAGTACTCACCCACTTATGTTATAAAAAAATGAAATGAAAAATAAATGAAATAAAATTTTCGCTAAATATTGATGAAATGCAATGATTTCACACACAGCTCTATCTCGTTTAAAGAAAACATTGGATCTTTTTGGGATTTCTTTTCCATTTTCCAGTTTTTTTTCCTCGAAAAAGTAGTTAAGTAAAATTCAGTTTTTCTTTCATTCAAATTACTCAAAAACTATAGGTTCTTTTGAAAAAGATTCAGGAACATATTGTAGCTCATGTAATTCTACAGAAAAAATGTTTTCAATCTTTTTTTCGTAGAAATGATAGATTTGGAGAAAAACGGTGGAAAACATTGGAATGTAGTATACATGTACCCCGTTTTTATAAAGAAAAAATAGCAATTTCAGCTCCCGTGTTTAGGAAAACTACACCATGGAATAAGAATTTTCCGGACTCAAACTAAAGGCAATTGCTTACTGCTCCATTTGAGCCCGGAACATTCTTATTCCCCGGTAAAGTTTTTCTAAGGACGGGAGCTGAATTAACTATTTTTTCTTTATATGTGTATAAGGGGTTTTTGAGTGGGGGATTTTTATTTGTTGGGCTTTGTATGTATAAACATTTTCCATTAAAAAAAACAAGTTTTAAGAGCGCTACCATCTTGGAAAAAATGATTTCTTTTATGTTGTTTAATAACTCCCGAGAAGTTTATTATATAACATAATGATTGTAATCGAAAATGAGTAGCAATTGTTGGGTTTAAATAACATAAGGCAACTTAACGTGCAAAAAAAGTGCGCATACGCCCGAGTGAACCATTTTTTTTTGTATCCATTTAAAAGAATATACAAATACCGCACAATTCATTTTGGGAGGTTAGGTTAGGTTAGGTAGATGGGCTGCCGGTAGATCTTGTTTCCGTCACACTAAGATTAATGTTGATCCTCTGTGATACCCCAATGGATTGGACCATCCCTTTAAAATAAATAACCTATGAAATCCTATGGAGCATCGAGCGTTGACGAAGTTCATTAAATTTAAGATGTTATTATCTGTTGACTTCGAGATTTCTGCTAAATCGTTTTTTGGGAGGGTTTGTAGGTGCATCTATCGTTGTATCGAAAACAATAGTCTGGCAGGTTTCTTCTTCAGCCTTTGGCGAGGGTGGGGGTTTGAAAACAGCGATTTTCAAATTTATTTTGTCAGTGGTATTACCACTTCAATAAATTTAAAACAATATATTTCGTGATGCTTTGTCATTTTCCTAAAGCCAAAACGTCAAAATCTTGGCAATCCGACCAATAGAACTCAAGATATTAGCTTTTTAAGCAAACCTTAATCAATTTTTTTTGGAGACTTTGTTTTGTTGATTTTTTGTGTTTTATAATTCTCTAAGAAAAAGACGGTAATGTCCTCTTAAAAAGCTTATATCTTGAGTTCTATTGGTCGGATTGCCAAGATTATGACGTTTTGATTTAAAAAAAATGAGAGAGCATCACGGCATATATTTTTTAAATTTACTGAAGTGGTATTACCTCTGACAAAATAAACTGGAAAATCGATGTTTTCAAACCCTCACCCCCGCCAAAGGCAGAAAAAGAAACCTGCCAGACTATTGTTTTCGATACCACGATATATGCACTAGTGCAATAGTTTGCCCGAATTGAGAAAATTGCCAATAAAAAAGATTCTAACCCACTGAACAAGGTACAGGAATTTTTGTTGTAATGCCCTCCAAAATATCGTACACTCCACCATGACCGTCCGCATTGCATGCCCAAAGCACACTGATCATATAATCGTTTCTACTCTGGCTCAGTGCTGTCGTTTCACAAATTCTGAGAGTAGCACTTTTTATACAAGTTGGAGAGCATTTTGGGGAGTTGGGGTGCCTCGTTTAAAAGCTCTCCCAAACCAACGCGAAATTGGCGCGGAACATTCGTCGACGACAGTTTTGTTGTTATTTAGCATTGTTTATTTCTAATTTTTGTTATCATTGTGAATGATTCGTCCTGCAGAGCGAATGTTCCGCGCCGCATGACCCCCCCCCCTGTATATGCCGTTGAGGTTAATCGAATTCCAAGTCCAGCTGATAGGACTTTGTGGATTGGAATACATTTAAACGGCGCGCCGCGACGTCAAGTAAAGATACCAAAATCCATTCTTAAAAAAAATTTCTTAGAAAAAAAAAAAACAATTCACAATTCTGAGAAATACATCGATGTATCCGAATGAGAAATCCTGTTATTTTTGATATAAAATTCGTTCTAAAAATTGAAACGATTACGTGATTTATGTCAGTTTTTCTGTTGCTATAAGCACCATCATCTTTTTGTCAGCGAATATCTATTAGTCAGATCTTTGCATTTACTTAGGAAATTAAAATCAAAGTTAAATTGTGTATAATATTCCATTTTATTTATATCTGAAATTTTTCTCAGAATTGTTTCCATACACTTTCTAATATTTCCGTCTACATTAGCAAAGGCTACAAAGGGAAGTGACTACAAAAATTATGAGAAATAATAAAGATGAAGCCAGGCATAGCAATGGAACTCCATTGCTATGCATGGTACCGATCCTGGGCCGATCAGAAATGTTCGGGTCACAGCTAAACGGATTCCGGGGGCTAGCAAAGTAATGAAACCAATTGGACGGAATTTAAGAGTGGCGAGTTGGATCGTTGGGACAATGACCGGTTTGGAAGAGATGAAGAAAAAAAGGCGAATAGATATCTTGTGCATCCAAGAAACAAAATTGCAAAACACTGGAAACAGGGCTCGTTTCTTGGGCGTTAATACAAAAGCATACAAGATGTTCTACTACGGAGAAGAAAAGAACAAAAATGGAATCGGTATCATCCTTGCGGAGGAATTGCTTGGTAACGTCTTGGCTATTTCGAAGTCCAGTGACGGTTTGATGCCTCTTAAATTGGTGATGCAAGGAAATGTGTGGAATATTGTATGCGCTTATGCTCCCCAAATTGGATGTGAATAACCGGGAAAAGATGCGTTTTGGCTAGCCTTTTACAATCACCTTAAAAACATCCCGAAAAATTAGCTTCTGTTTATGGGCAAAGATTTGAATTTGAACGAGGAATATGAGGACTGAATTTGGGGTACGGAACTGGGAACCCTCCTGGTGAAGACATTCTAAACATGTGCAGATCATATGGTTATCGTGTTATACCATGTTCATCAAACATCAAAAACACATTATCACTTATCACTAATGAAACTCAGATCGAATACCATCTGGTACCCAGTTTCATGAAGCCGCAAGTCAAAGATTGCAAAGTGATTTTGGGTGAACCGATCGCCCCACAACGCCGGCCGTCTTCTGCTGGCAGAATTTTTTATGGAGACGAGGAAGACAAACAAACAAACAGAGGGTTCTAGAGGAATCAAGTGTTACAATCTGGATAAAGTAAAATGCGAAGCGTTCGTCTCTTTTATGAAAGATTATCTGTATAAAACCATCGACAGACATGCAAATGGAGGGTGTGGAGTACAAAAAATGTGGGACTCTCTGCAAGAAACCTGCCTGCGGTAAGCGAAATCACTGCTAGGAATTGTCAGAGGACAATACCAACACGACAAAGAAACATGGTGGTGGAATGATAAAGCCAAAGCAGTAATGACTAGGAAAAACACGGCTTTCAAAGCTTAGTCAACTTGCCCCTCTCATAACGTATATGAAAAAGCACGCCTTGGAGTGGTTTACAGACGTTGCAAGAAAGAAGCAAGGAAAAATTATGCCCAAATTCAAGCAGGGAGTACGCAGAGCATGTATCGAGAGCTGGAGGAAATATCTCCACCGGCTGCTGATGCAAACCAAGCTTTTCAGGAAATGCGACATGCCAACATGAACAAGGGCGCAACTATTTTCAAAACGCACCACAGAGAAGGTAAAATGCTCAGGAGATTCGGTCACCGAAATTCATTAACAACGCTCAAGGCCAGCTCCTTGTCGATGACGACAAAATTATTCACAGATGGCAAGAGTATTGTGAAGGACTTTTAAATTAACAGTTTCCGAGGATATACTTTCCATTACTGCACCTAATAATGTAGAAGTAGTCGACATCATAGTCTAAGAACTTAGCGATGCGGTGAAAAACTCCGAAAAGGGTAAATCGATTAGGCGAGACGAGATACAATCTGAGTTCTGGAAAATGATGGGAGACATCGGGTCTAGATGGCTCATGATCCTCATATCCAAACTTTTCTGCGGCGATCGAATGCCTAATCAGTGGAGGGAAAGTTACCTTCTTCCAGCCTACAAGGGGAAGGGTGATACACGAAACTGCGACAGCTACCGTTCGATCAAGCTGATGTCACATACCATGAAGATCGTTGAGCGGATATTGGGTGGCCGCCTACGAAAATAAAATACAGCTGTCTGACGACCAGTTTGGGTTTGTTTCGGGTAAATCAACCACAGATGCTATTCAGAGTATAAGAATCGGAATGGAAAAATATCGGGATTCCTCGAGAGATTTGCGTCTTGAGTCCTTTGCTTGAGTCCTTTGCTCTTTATAACTGTCCTTGATTTTCTGATTGAGGATAAGGTGACGGCCCCCAAATTGAAGCAGTTATTCTTTGCTGATGGTGGAGCCATCATAGGTGAAGATCCTGTGTCCTTGCAACGATCACTTGATGTATGGGTTGAAATGGATACCGCATTAGCGCGAAAAAGACCGAATACCTATGCTGTCTGGAACAGCTGAATGGAACAGTGCTTGAATGAATGATCAATAGCGAAGGATCTTGTGACATCACACATCACGTAAGCGTAGGGTGGATGAATTTGCGGGAAAACTCTGCCATATTCTGTGATAGAAAAATGCCCCCTTAGCTGAAAGGAAAGCTCTTCACGGCAGTTGTTCGTCCAGTGCTTACATACGGTTCGCAGTGTTGGAGTACAAGAAGTTTGAGAGTAAATTGATGGCAGATGAAATGAAGATGCTTCGCATGATAGCAGGAGTGACAAAGCGTGATCGAATAAGAAGCAAGAGAATCCGAGGAAATCTACACGTCAAAAATACAATTTTGGACAAAATACAGCATGATTATTAACTTAGCTGGTACTATCATGTACAAAGAAGATGCCATGAGAACCCAGTTCAAAACGCAATAGCACAAGACGTTCCAACACTATCGCGAACAAAAGGCAGGCGCAAAAACTTCTGGATGAAACAAATGCAACGAACCCTGCATTTAGTTGGCCTCAGACATGGAACAATCCAAAACCGGGAGGCCTATCGACGTTTTCTGAGGTCAACCCGGCGAACCCCACAATTAGAACCTTAGGCGAAGCAGTTGAGGGAAGAGTTGTGGTCTCCCTCGAGATCATGACAATCGTCGGTAAAATGAAGAAGAAGAAGATTTGCGATATATAAGGCACGATATGCAAATAGACCAGATCGAGTTATGAAACCATTTGTGCTATAAAAATTGAACAAGATTTATTTTAAATCTGCAACTGACCATGTAAGAAACAGTGGATTTCAATATTGATGCCACAAACATCCAGCGATTGTCATTACGACTTATTGATTGTCATAGCAAGAGCGAGATGTACTGAAAATTGAAGACTCTTGAATACGAATGGCAAATCGTTGGGAATCCGTGGAATGAGAACATCTTCGCCTTTGAATTTTCCCCTCAAAATCGTGGCTTGAATGAAAGATTTGATTTGATCAAACGCGTTCCGTTACAAAGTTTTGGTGCATTGAGGTTGAGCAGCAAAATTATAACTGAGCCGACTTTCAATTATAAATTGTGTGGTGAAAAGCCCAGAACAACCAAATAGTTCAAAAATTCCGTGGGATAGTTGGTGGCTTCGCTTTCATTCATCACGGAGTCCACGAATTTGAATAAATTAACTCACCGACGATTTGATTTTGAATGATGCGCAACCAAAATCGCGCGTGAACTCAGCCAATCATGGTTAACATAATTTTGAGTGAAATTCGGAAAAACATTCGCGATGAGCTCTTCCGGCGTTGTAGTAAAGTAGCAAACATTCGGTGAAAATTCAATAAAACCGGTGACTAAGTCCACTGGTATCACGCCATTTCCATCGCCAATAAATTGACTGGACAAATCTGCAGCGAACTGGTCATTTCGTTATGCGACTCGCATGTTTGTTTTTGCAATTTCTCCACGTGGTGTAGTAAATTCGATGCTTTCAGGCCCTTTCTGGGGCCAATACGAATTTATCAAGCCCTAAATCGTAAAAATCGAAGTAACCGTTTTCGAGTTATGCACTAAAAACTGGATGTTCCCTGTTTCCAATTTTCCTGGAAATTTTCCGGAATTTAACTCCAGTGTCCTATATCCTTTCTAGAGCCAATACGAACCCATCAAGCTCATAATCTTGAAAATCGAAGACACCGTTCTCCAGATATGCATTGAAAAGAGGATGATCCCTGATTTCCAATTTTCCTGAACATTTTTCGGGATTTTTCTATGTTCTTCCTTGGGTCAAAACGAATCCATCAAGCCTAAAATCGTGAAAATCGAACGATCCATTCTCAAATTATACGTGCACACACGGACGACATTTATCTTTTATAGGTAAATTTTAGGGAATTAAAGTAGGTTACGGGTAAATCTCGTTAAATCTTAGTGGTCGGTGGAAACGTGGTACTAAAAAAATGCTCAGTTTCTATTTCCGAGACCTCAGAGAAATCAGCTCAAATTCACCAGTTTTGCTGTCAAAAACCCATGGTACAACAAATTTTAAATTTGCTTTCTAACGTGAGATCTCTGAAATATCAACTTAAAAGTTTGAGAAACTTTTTTTTGTGAACGAAAAATAAAACTTCAAACTAAAAATACTAAGACCACAAACTTACAATTCAAGAACAAGAAAACTTAATTAAACGATTAAAACAAAAGATGTAATTAAGAAGTATTTCTTCATTCTCCTACTAAATCCGTTGAAATTCTAGCAAGATGGCAACGCGACCGATTCAATACCAAATGGTGGTGTAAGCACAAACCAAACAAATGCATGCATCGAAGTCGGACCCTTTGCACTAGTGTAGTGCACTTTATGCAGGCACCAGCACAAATAGCGTTGTTGTAATCATAATTGAAACGCTCCTGAACCAAATAGGAAAGAAATGCGTTTTGGTGCTGCGCTGAAGCATCATCAGGTACCCATGTGAAAATATCTAGGATCGATTTACGCACCATAAAACAGGGATGATCCTTTTTTTAAATTTTTTTTTGGTTGTTCTTGGTTTTGAAGGGCAATACATTTATTTTGGTGTACGAGTACATTCATATTTTAAAGCTACATATATCTGGTACTTGACAGAAAATCTGTTTCTCTGTCTGATATGACTAGGTTAGGTATATTACTAGTGTGGGGGGGTTGTAAAGCAAAAAATAAAAATAATATAAATCTGATTGAGTACGGGATTATTGTAAATTGGAAATCTTATATGACAGTGCGATGTCGTCTATCTTTGCAGGGGGTGACGATTGAAGACTGACGCCGGCGACGATTCTGAAGATGATGCAGGGATGCATTAAATTCAGCTGGTTATGTGTTTTGAAAAGAATTGAATTTGATTTGGAAACCCTTGGCGTTTGCTTTATTGATAGTTAACCCGTATTTTGCAAACAACAAACCTCTATTTTCTCCCATGACGAAATTTATTTGCAACTTATGCAAATTTCGTTTGGTGTAATCTATGTTAGTATGGAATAACATTCGGTCTTACTTAATCCCGTGGTGCCTTTCACTTAAAATTAGCAATAAAAGTGAGGTTTACGGTAGCAATGGAGCTAGCAACGAAAGTAGTACAAGGGCGAGTTTTTTGTATATAAATGCTGGGAAACTGCTAAAGAAAAAGCTTGCTATAGCTCAGTTATAGATTGGCGATTTATATAAACTCACCTTCGTTAAATTATGATTTAATTTTGAATGGTCACATAAATTATAAAATAAATTTAATTTTGAACTCTCAATAAGTAATAATGTGCCAATGATTTTTTTTTTTATGATGGCATCTTATACACTCCCTCTCATTTGTTTGAGGCCACTTTTTTCATTAAAGTTTTTTCTCGATAAATACCTGTAAGTAATATTTTTCCAGGAAATGTTTGACACGTGTGAGTAGGTATATATAATTTGCAATAAAAAAGGATAAAGTTAAAGAGTTAACTAGAAAAACCCATAGAAATTTCCCAAATTATGTGAATGAACTGCAAAAAATGGATATAAAAAGATGCGTCAATTGATTGAGGCCATTCCAAAAATTGCTTGGCAAAAGTTAAAATCGCCGATTTTTTTCAAACGAAAGTTTTAAATAGTTAAGAAAGGATAGAAAACTATATTTTATATTAAATTTCAAGTTAAAATGGGCTCTGGAAACACGTCGACAGTAGCAGAAAGTGGATCAATAGATGCTTTAAAGTAACTGTGGGTTCTCCGGCCGAGAAATAGCTAGGAGACCGAACAGAAGTAAGACCATTGTCAACAACTATCTAGCAGACACTGAAAACTATGGAAAAAAAACGAAAAGGACACACATCTCAAGCAACACCAATCCGAGGAAGGCGACTCATTCAGCGGCTAGCTTCAAATTCCACACTATCACCGCCTAAAATAAGATCAAAAAGTGGGGCATCAGCCAGTATTTTGACGGTTTTAAATATATAAGATAAAAATAAATTGGGTGGCACAACGGCTCGTGAAGAACCAGGGCATAGTGGCTCGCAACCATTCCTGTGTGCGCCTGTCGACAGGAATGGAAGGGACCTACAATTTTATGCCGAATCCGAATGGCTAGACGAGAAGCACTTATTCGTGACAAGTGATACTCTTGGAGGATTTGTCAATTGCTCGCAAGAGGCAGTAGCTCCGTAAAAACTTAAATCTTTTTTAAATTGTCAATATATTGCCAGTATGAGTTTGTCATGTTTACAGTTTGCAGTGTATGTATTTAATGTGGAATTTCTTTCTACAATTTCAAATCGATTTTTTTTTTTTGTTGAAAAGAATTTTGCTAAAAAAAAATCGATTCTTTTATGTGATTATGTGGGTACCATTTGACAGGAATTATCACAAACAAATTATATTGCGCCCAGAAATTAATAAATATTCCAAAGTGCATTCGTTGTCCGTGAGATTTTGTTAGAAATAATTGCATGATTTACAATGAATATTTGCAAAAAAAATAAAAACAAAAAACAATTGGGTGTTTTCTCAAACAAAAATACATTTTAATGATGATTATTCAAGAATTCCAACTACGGCCTTCTTTAAATCAGTCAAGGAATACATCGGTGCCATTTGACGACTCATAAAATTATTTTAAGCACTTACATATATATTATATTTCTGATTATAACTCATCAACACACAATTTTCTGCAGTCATATCCTTAAATTTATAAATTATTCACTTAAGAATATTTGTTTCTCCGCACTGAACCAAATCCTTACGTAAATACAACGAAAGACGTCATCGTTTCAAGGATTATTAATTTAGTTACAATTCAGCCGATGTTGGGATTCGTTATCTCAACGATTAGTCATTCGTTCTTTAATGAAGCCGTTCATCAAACAACGAATTTTTGGTGAGTCAATGAAATATTTTAATTAATGAATTTATTTCATTACCGATATTTTAAATCGAGTCAATTTTTTTTATTAACTAACGATATTTTCGTTGAGTCAATGAATTTCTTTCATTGATTAACATAACGAATGATTAACTTAACGAATGATCAACGAATTTATTCGTGATGATAAAATTAGGTATAGCTTTTTTTGCCTTATATATTATTTCAAACATCATTCTTGTTAAAGAATCTGCTAGTGAAGAAATAAAAAAAAAAAATAGCTTGGTGACAAGGTGTGCTAGTACTGATTCCCAATAAGACATTAGGGATTATAAAACTTGTACGGCAAGGCGCCTTGCCAGTAGGCACTTTTAATTTGTGTTTTGTTCATTTATATAGATTCTTCGACAAGAATTAAATGTGAACTAAAACTAAAAACAGATTAAAATTCTATTTTCACTTAAATATTATTTTTTTTTTTTGACGGATTAGTTATTTGCATTATTGAAAGTAATTTTTCGTTGAGACATCGTAAAATAACAACATATTTTCGCCAATATTTGTTGTTGTATTATAAAAGCTTTCATCAAAATGAACGAATGGCTTTAGAGTTAAGGTAAAAAGTGTATGAAAGCACTTGCATTGAGACAGTGAAGCCATCATCAACCAACATATCTTTTAAAATAAGTGTTTGATTGGGCCAACGAATTTAGCTTGGAGTCAACGAAAACTCAGGCAACGTAAAGAAGTTCATAACTTTACGAAGAATATTATTTTCAGTGCGATCGGGACAAGGAAAAAATTTAATTTGAAGAATGAGAAATGTCAAATCTTCATAGTGTGTGTAAATTTTGCTAAAAAAGGCACTATTTGATTTTGTTTAGAAATATCAATTTTTTTATTCTAAACAAATCGATGATTAGAAAATAATCGGTTTTTTGGCTGTGAAAAGGTTGGAAGGAATTCAACATAAGTCAGTTATTATGGTTGGCTTTTGAATTTTTGTAATCAAATACCTACCTAAATATTAAAAAAAAAATAACATTTTTTATTATCTTCATCTCTTGGCTTTATTCACCAGATTGCCCTATTTTATTCCACATCAGTCCGGCCACTTAACAATTTTTTTGGATGGTGGCCGGCATGAGGTATAAATGTGATTAAACAGTTTATACATAGTTATCACGTTTGTATTATGTAGGAAACATTTCGTTTCTATATTATTTTCCAACTGATAAAGCATTCATGTTATTTAACTTTTGAGAATTACGTGCTTTATGCACGCAATATATTGCAATGTATTTCATGTTTTCCCAAAGGCTTCTGAAATCATTTTTGAAATTTGACTAACTTCCTCTTTTACATTGAATATTAAATTTTTAATTATACAGTTTTGCCCTGGGATAATAACTGGGAAATTGCTTCATTATGTTTTCAGAATTTTTTTATCAGGTTAAAGTTAAGTCTTTCTTTTGAACCAACATAATTTTCGACTTCCCGATTAGTCGTTATTCTGCAAAATGAATAAACAACTCAACTTGGTGTTCTTTGAGAGAAATATTTTAACAATTACAAATTTATGTTTAAAGGCAAAAGTAGTAATTTCTTATTTGTGTAAAAACAAAATTATGTACTTTAGGATGTAATTTAACCACGAACATGGCGCGAAACGTCTGTTCTTTCTGTTTTGTTTTTGAATTAATGGTTTCGCAGGAGATACTCTAAATTTCGTAATTGGGTGAATATTCGAGAATATTTATATCCCGCATTTCATCACTTTTCGCAACAAAATGATTTGAAACATTCCATTACCAAGAAAATAGTTACTTTCAGATTTCTTAATGGTTTTTCGCAAAATTGATTGAGTGATAGTGGGTTTTTTCTTGTCCATTCATCGCAATTTTATTTTTTGTCACAAAAACCGCAAAATAAAAAAAACTTGTCGTCTAATTTCTTTAGAATTATTTTAATAAGAAACAGAGATAGAATAAATAGGTATAGTTATATGCAGCACACAAATTGGATTTCAAACATTTAATATATAAATAAATAAATAAATTGGGTGGCACAACACGTCGTGAAGAACCAGGGCCTAGTGACTAACAACTCGCAACCATTCCTGTGTGCGCGTGTCGACAGGAATGGAAGGGACCTACAATTTAATGCCGAATCCGATGGGCTAGACGAGAAGCACTTGTTCATGACAAGTAATACTCTGGGAGGATTTGTCAATTCCTCGGAAGAGGCAGTAGCCCTGAAAAAAAAAACTTTTTAGTTTTTTAGGTGGACGAGGCTGGGAAGCGATCCCAGACCTCCAGCGTGACAGTCGAACGCACTAACCATTACGCTACGGGCTACTACTTCAAACATTTAATAAGTTCTTTAATTTAGTTCTTTATGCCTTAAGCTAAGCCTAGTACGCTGCTGATACGAACCGAAAAATCCCATACAAAAATGACATGACGAAATCATAAACGAAAAATTTCGTTGTACTTTTCGTTCTGTGGTACGCTGTTCGACCAGAGAAATTGATGATTGTACCAGATTGTTTTGAAAAGTATCCACTCTCTTTTCGCAACGAAATAATTGCCCGGACCATTAATTGTGTGCGGAAAAATGACATTTGGGTTTGTTCGTGTTTTTATTTGTTGTGTCATTCATTACAGCACTGTTTTTGTTTGATTCTTCCGTTGAATTTCTATTTATTTATTTGCAATTTATTTAAACTCTCCATGAATATTTTTCCGCTGTGTTTTCGTAAGCATTTCGTTGTCTTTTTGGAGACCGCTGGAAAATTTCGTTTCGCATCAGCAGCGTACTAGGCTTTAGGGTTGAAAATTAGTTTTATTTTAAAGCCTAGTACGCTGCTGATGTGAAACGAAAAATCCAATATACATACAAAAATGACATTCCGACGAAATCATAATCAAAAATTTCGTTGTGCTTTTCGTTCTGTGGTACGCTATTCGACCAGCGAAGTTGAGGATTATACCAGATTGTTTTGTCAAGTCTCTGGGCTTGTTCGTGTCTCTTATTTCTTCCATTACAGCATGGCTTTTCTTTGATTTTTTCGTTAAATTTTGTTTTATTTATTTGCAATTTGTGAAACTCTCCATTTATGAATATGTTTTCGCTGTGTTTTTGTAAGCATTTCATCTTCTTTTTGGAGACCTCACAATATGAGATATCGCAGAATGAAGCACGTTTCTCTACAACATGTTCGTTTAGCAGTTCCTACCCGTAGAAAAATCAGCTACTTTAAAATAAGGTAATAGTAATCTTAATACCAATCTACTTAACACAACTGGATTTCGTATCAAAACATATGGATTCCGTTTAAACCCTTGTTTCAATTAAGTTCATCATTTTTCTGCTTAAAATGAACTGACTTCTCAATAATTCTATGTGTTAACCTATTGATTCAATCAAATTTTCTTGAAAAGGTGAATCATTATAAACTAAGGTGAACATCTTCTTAAAACAGAAGTTTTTGTCAAGATTGTTCAAATAGGTATAGGTACGGTAGACAAACTAACGGATTTTTCATTAAATGTTAGTGGTGACTCTATTTTAAGCAGCTGCCGACCTTAATTTAAGTTGTGACCCCATTTTATAAGGATTTCATTGTTTTTGTTAGTTTTTTTGTGTCTAGTTTTAGTTCGGTAGACGCATTGTATTTTTTTTCCAGTGCAGAAAGTTGATTGCGGCCGCGGTTATAATTTTTTGAAACGTGTTATAATCCACAATAATGTGACCTTAAAATGTCGAAAAATCTAGGAGTTATATTATAAAAGTTGCTTATCTTATACAACTGGCGAAATTAATATCGATGGTCTCCTTTCTGAATGGGGTCTCTGTGAAACTTCTATTGCATTGCTTCAAGCGCAATGTACATGAAAATATACTCTTCAAAATGAAGGTGGAAATTAATTAATCATTTCGATCATTATTTGCCAATGAATATCAAAAATGTGGATGGACCACCAATTCATTTTATAAATACCGGGCTCAAAGTCGTTTTCCCTAAACTTTATTATTACAAAAATGTAATAAAGGGTTTTCCATTAAGAGCCGGTCGATTTTAAAATTGAATAAAACAAGTTATATATAAGATATCAATATGGTTTTATCTTTGTTTGAGGGCCCTATCAATGACATTATGTGTGAAATATAACATCGTTCAAATGGCCGCCACTGCTTCGCTGGGTGCCGCGGATCGGAAGGTCCAGTTTTCGATGACTGGCGCATAAATCAGGCTAAATTTGACCGATGCGATGGGATCGACTATGTTGTCTTTGAAAGCCGCGGTGGTTTGCCGCTTATTTGCATAGACCTGCGACTTAAGAAAGCCCCACAAGAAAAAGTCCAAAGGGGTCAAATCACACGATCTTGGTGCCAATTCACGTCGCCTCGGCGCGTGATAACCATGACATGAAACCTATAGCGATCGCCGTTAACGGTGATGGCCTGACCAGCTTCACTTTCGAAGAAGTATGGACCGATGACGCCTTCAGCCCAAAATCCACACTAAACAGTAACTTTTTTTGGGTGCATTGGAATCTCGTGAATCTCGCGTGGATTGGAGTCGACCCAAATCCGGCAAATTTTGCTTATTCACGTACCCATTCATCCAAAAATGGGCCTCATCGCTAAAGATGATTTTTCGACCAACATTGGGATCAATTTCCAACTGCTCCAAAACCCGACGCTCGAAAGTAAGTAAGTTACAGCTGGACGCTGTAACTTTCCATGATGATTTGTGTTTAGTAACTGATTAAAAGACGATATTTTGACAGAAAGTAAAAGAAACAATAAGGCCGCCACGAGCTGTCAAAATCAACGCGTCCCTATTGGAAAACCCTTAGTTCACTGATTTTGCCATAGCCAAAACTTATTGTACCTACCGACCGACGACGGCAACGGTCGTCCGCGTCAAAAGATCAATCGAAGAATTTTAAATGGATATTGAGATCTAAATCTACGTAATATTAGGTTTGTTTTTTGAGACTTGGGTTTGAATCGGCTAAGGTGATAAGTGATAGTCATTATCGACACATTCCGTCTGCGTAAGGTGACTGTCACCAGTGATAATCACATTTGTGTGACTATTTTTGGTGACAGCTATTTAGCTATCACTTTCATGTTAAACTATAAATGTATGCTCTATTTTCTGAATTTTCAAGAATATCAACTAGTTTTTTTTATTTCTAACAGGGCATTAAAATACAATTTGTCATGAAAAAAACATTATGTGCATATTACTAACATACATATGAGTATGTACGTACGAATAGTTTTATTATATTATTATGTCCAATGAGGATCATATCTCCTAAAAAATCTATTTAAAAGTGCATTAAATGGTCACGTCTTTCTATTAAGTATTAAAATGAATTGATTTCAGTGAAAAGTTGCTAAAATTAATACAAACAATTGTGATTTTATTCCAGAAAAAAAATTAATTTCCAATAATGGATACAGGGAACTCGAAGCGCGGGTTTCTTTAAATCTGCAGAGAAAAAAATCCACGACGGTTTCTTTTAATCACTTGAACTCGAAACATATTTATATTTTTATATTTCAATATGTACAATCTAACCACCTCACAATTTTGTTTAATTAACTTGCAACTATTCACTAAAATTGTTCAATTTCAACACTTCAATAAATTTGGTGACCACAATAAAGAAAATCTTCAAACCGACTTGTGAGAAATGTCAAATCTTGCTACATTTGTGAAAATCAATATTTTCTACCAAAGTGATACCAAATTTCCACTATTTTTTGGTGATCACTTTACGCAGATGGAAAATCAAATCCTATCACCTGTGACTGTCACAAATGTGATGATCACAAATCACTTTACGCGATTCCACCCCTGAAGTCATCCTGTGGTCGCCCAAATGCTTTTCTTGAAAAACCTGAACTCACTCTGGTGTGCAAATTCTGTGTTTATATACGAACTCTCCATAAAGAAGATCTTGGTTTTTTTTGCTGGGATGAGTTGAGGTAACAAATAAACTGTCAAACTGATATGAGTATTGAGTTGTGAAGCATTTGAAGTTTTTTTTTTTGATAATTCCTGGTGTTGTCGAGAAAACCTTGGTCGATCCTGAGATAAGTTCAGCGTGTGAAGTTATTTACACTTTTTAACTTATCAATAGTGGAATATCTTTGAATTAACTTGGAAAAATAATAAACAAGTTGTCATTTTGACGTATTCAAATGTCAAAGAAGTTGTATTTTCGCGGGTTGTTTGTACGATACGAACTGTCAGTATTTAGACCTGTTCGGAAGCATTTTTTCAATAAAATTGTTTAAGCATGATACCAGTAAGCAAAACTGGCGTGCCCCACAAGTGGAACTCTAGGTGAAGCAGTTGAGTGGGAGATCATGACAATCGCCGGTTAAATGAAGAAGAAGAAGACCAGTTAGCAAAACTGTTTTAAAACTGTTTCAAATGGGGGAATAGTAAGTAGTTCGTCAACTACATTATGTTTAGTTAGTACTTTAATACTTCACCCTTACAATAGCCTGTTTTAAAATATTGCGTCAATGTAATAATCATGGACTCAATATAATTACTGCCTATTAGTTTGTTGGCGTGCGTCGTTGATGGTGCTCCTTGCTTCTGCTCCTATATAATTCTATGTATATGCATGTATGTGTACAGGCAGAACAATATGAGCATATCTCGCTCTGCAATTTACACAACACTTTGCCCCAATTGATGAATATATACAATAATATTTCTCCCTTGTGCAAACTATCAATATCTATACATATACCTACGCATATGTATGTTTATACGAAAAACAGCACAAAGATTTCTAGAATAATTCCTCAAGAATCAACATCGTTTGACCATTGGCAATATGGCAATTGACGTAATGTTTCTCAATTTTTGCCCAGCGCAGTGTGTGTATCTTTATTTATGGCTATATGTATCTATTATCTAAACAAAACAAATCCAATTTTTCGCTCCAATTTATGCTTGTTGAACCGATCGTATATTCGTAGCAGCCAGCGCACAGCGCCCATGACAATATCTTCCATATACGCTATACGTAAACACGCGGACGCGTATATTGAATTCGGGTTCGGTCGGACCAAGCCGGGCGTTCCGATCGTCATCATCTTCATCATCACGAATCACGATTGTTTAGTTGTTGTCGTCGTCTTAAGTCGTGGTACCATATCTTCCATATGACTATAGCAGCAATTGAAACTAATTTAAACTTTATGGATCCGTCAAAAGTTCATATACATACTTATTATTTGTCTCTTCGAAATGGTTGTTGTTTTCTTGTGTATGATAAATCAATATGGAAACACTTTGTGTAGAGATAGAGATGCTGCTTGAGCTTCAAATTCAACTTAAGTTCTGTGATAGTTAAGCTAGTTTATAAAAAAACCGGAGGAGGCATAACCATGAGAAACGAGCGGCCGTGGTTTGCGGCATCACAAAAAAAAAAAAAAAATAATATTGATCTAAAATGTTTTTTCTCTTCCTAATTTGCTTTATTTTCAAGTTCAGCTAAACGTGTTGTTTGTGTTGATCTTCCTCATCCTCTTGGTTTGGGTCTTCAACCACGTAGCGAAGCTATGTGTACAAAAGATATTTTTTATATTTTTACGCAGCTGAGAGGAGATGGCAATGGGCATCATACCCATAGCGAATGCGAGAGGTGGGTTGTGAGGAACGTCATGGCGATGGCGGATGGCGGTTTGGCTGTGGCACGGCAGGGATTTGGTGTTGCGTCGCGTCGTCGTCGTGGTCTTTTTGGGATGAGAAATTCTGCGGCATCGAGGAAAGGGCAGGCATTTTAGCCGGTTTCGCGACGTTATTATTTGTCGATTGACCATTAGGCACTTGTATTCTTTTGTATGGCATTGGACTTGGACGAACGGGTTAAGGTATAGGAACATGCATAAGAAGATTCTGTTGCTAAATGCGGTCGGTCGGTAGGTTGACCGGCCCAAGAAGGATAAAGGTAGGTATCCAAATCGAGAAATCAAAATCAGAACCAGTTTGGAAAGACTCAAAAAACATGCATGGTGGGGACGACTGACCGACGACGACGAGCGACGGGATATGATGCTTTAGTAAACTTATATATACATATGCATATACCTACCTTATGATGACCATCAGTGGGTTGCGACTAACGTTTTCGTTTTTTTTTTTTTTTTTGATACAAAATCTGTGCACACAAAATTTTTAATTTATATTCTTAAAAGTTCATATTAATGGTTTTTATTAAAATTAAGTAATCGAAAGATGTAATATTTTTGAATTTAGTCTCAGCTTCAATGAAAGCCGAACTAATGGATTGATGCTGCGGGTAATAAGTAGGTATAGGTAGGAAGGTACATAGTTACCTTCTTGGGTTGATTATAACCAGAAATCTGATGGCAAGTCTAACAACAAGTTGACAGCTATGCAGTATTAAAGGTTCTTCGAAAAGAAGACGTTAATGCATTGTGTGTTGCATGTAAAAGAAATGTTCCTTGATAATGCAAAATTTGCATGACTGTGTTATGGCAAACCATAGGTATGGAGAGGCAGAAGGACAATGTCCTTTAAATATGTCACATAAAGGTTATAGCTTTGGTTATACAGAAGTATAATAACATGAAAAAAAATAAGGAAATAATTATGCAGCCGGAGCGTCATACGACTTTTGAGCAAAAGCATTATGAAGTGTTATTTTATTTATTTATTTTAATATTTTGTTGTAATTTACAATGATTCAAGAACTCCAGATTGAAAAAAATAAATAAATTGGGTGGCACAACGGGTCGTGAAGAATTCATTCCTGGGTGCGCGTGTTGACAGGACCTACAATTTTATGCCGAATCCGAACGGGTTGACGAGAAGCACTTATTCATGACAGTTCATACTCTTGGAGGATTTGTCAATTCCTTGCAAGAAAAAAGGCTGGGAACTGAACCCAGACCTCCAGCGTGAAAGTCCAACGCACTTACCATTACGCTTTGCGAAGCAGCAAAACATCTGCCACTTGTGAAGTAGCCAATAGGAATTTTGACATCTTCATAGACAGCAAGGCGGCGATAAAAGCTATTTCCTCAATCATCACAAAGCCCAAACTGGTGGATAATTGTCGTAACGAGCTTAGAATACTCAGCGCAACAAACACAGCTACCCTTCGATGGGTCCCAGGACACAGTGATATTTACGGAAACGAAATAGCGGATGAACTGGCCGAAATCGGGTCTTCTCTAGACCGGAGCCAAACCGACAACTCGGTTCTTATGCCACTGGAGCAAGAAAAGAGTAGAATATGCACCAGCAGTTTTTTGTGTCCGCAGAGGTCAGATGGTCATCAATCGACACTTGTCGGGTTTCAAGAAATCTATGGCCAAATATTTGGCGTAAAAAACAGAATATATACTAAAGGTAGGCAGACCTCATTTATCCCTACTTGTTGGAATCCTAACGGGCCACAACTCGATGGGTACCCACATGAGCAGAATGGGCATTACCACATCTGACTTATGGAGAGGGTGTCAGGATGAAGAGGCGGAAGAGGGCCTTATCACTTTCTTTGTGAATGCCCCAGCTTAGCCAGAATCAGAATAGAAGCCCTAGGAGAATATTTTTTCGATGAACTGGGCAACATCTCAATCTTGCCACTGAAAAATTTCCTAAAATTCACTCAGAATTCAGGATGTTTCAGGGAGACCGCACATACCTAAAATTCCCTTATTCCTCATCGCACCCCCCTCATACCTTCCTTTCCTTTTGTCGGGGAACGCAATGGATTCATTGAGATCCGAGTGAGATGGTGTGGCTTTTCGCATCATCACCCCTACAACTCCACCTTGTAAAACCAAAACGTAAACTTTGAATCAAATACATGCTAGCCAGTTTCTGATTGTAATGCTTTGTCTTTTATTTGGCTGATTTATTTCAATGGCAATCAAATTTGTATCATAAAGATAAAATACACGACTGGATCGCAGTAATTACTCTTGTATTTACTCTAGAAGGAAAAAAATATATCATTCTGAAATCAACATTTGTTGCGCCAATTTTTTTAAGAATTTGCATATGGGTTTCCATACGATTTTTTATACCCAGGGATGCTTAAACTTTTTATTTTTTTTTTGATTCAATTTTTGGAATTAGAAACAAATGTAATTTTTTTTTTAATAAAAAAGTCTTTCTATCGATTATGTTTTGGCACCAATACTGTAGAAAATTGCTGGAAAATTGAAAGATAATCGATGGAATTCATCTATTTCCGGCTGGAAAAATGCCAAGTTTCTGTTCGGTTGGGACAAGACCCTAGTAAGGTTTCAGTAGGTAAAATCAAGAGAAGGGGACTTGTCAGACACTTGGAAAGCCCTTGCTGGATTTAAGTACCAAAAATTTAGACGAGGCAAACTTTTCAAACACTCACGAGGCTTTCAATAGTCAAAACTTGTTGGTAATGTACCCCACTTTCGACATTGAACTTTAGTAGGTATAGAGAGTTAGCCAAGTGGGTAGCGCATTGGACTGACAAGCAGAAGACCGCGGGATCAAGTTCCACATAAATCAACTTTTTTTTTGTTTTGCCTGACGAGACAAAAGGGTTCATTTTCCTCAACGCCATTGTTCTAGCCTTTGTTAACCCTTGCTAAGCCCTTGCCAGAATAAAGGCAAAATATTTTAACCAATGTAACCGGGAATTAAAATACGAAAAGTGTTTCTATGGCGATTTTTTTTTAATAAGAGGGCAAAAAAATTATTTTTTTAATACAGGGTGTCCGGTAAACTTTATGACTGCTCTAAGCCCGGAAATAAAAAGGGGCTAACTCAAAATATGTGCATTTTTTCGTTCAGTGTATTTTTTTTTTACTTACTTACTTAAAGTTTAAAATGCCCTGATCCACGACTACAAACCCGCCGCGCAGAAAAAAAAAATCTAGTTTGCGACAAGGCACTTGACAGTTTTGTATAGATTCTGACAAGGGGTAAGAAAGGGTGAACAAAGGCTAGAACAAGGGCCTTGGCGATTATGAACCCTTTTGCCTCGTCAGGCAAAACAAAAAAAAATTTGACTTTTGTGGGACATGATCCCGCTGTCTTCTGCTCGTCAGTCCATTGCGCTACAACTGGGCTTACTCACTATTTACAAAAATTCAATGTCGGAAGTAAATAAGTTTCATACTCTAATGTTTCATACCATATTGCATAACAGATACACAGAATAGAACAGGATTTTATATACTTGCTTTCTAGGTAGAACAACTAAGAACAGTTTACTGTTCAAGCTTGTCTGACGTTTCTAAAAAAAAAAGTACTGTTCTGTTCTGATCTGACTTTTCCTCACTGAGCCCCCTATAATATACAGATGTCTCACACCCGCAGTAAAAAGTTAGATATGAAAAAGAATACACAGAAATACTGAAATGGCATGGTGCTTATAAAATGTTTATTTTTGATGTACAAGAGACATCCCTGATGGGGTACCGGAACATGTCCAACAAACTTTTACTAGGGAGGGCCTTACGAGTGTTTGAAATGTTTCCCTCGTCTTAATTTTTGGTGCTGAAATCCAGGAAGGGCTTGCCAAGTATCTGACAAGTTTTTTTCGTCTAGATTTTTACTTGCCCAAACTAGAAAGAAACTTGGAATTTTTACAGACGGGTCTTAGAGCTAAAAAGAATTCCGTTTCCCCTCCAGGGAATCCTCTTAGTTTTATGAGAAAGTTGGTTAATTTATTTTTTAATATTTTGAAAAGTAAAAGTCCTAGAAGCATCCGGTTTTCAGTGTTTGACTAAAAATTACGTGAAATTTTGAAAACAAAAAAAAATAAGTCTGAAATTAAAAAAAAAAAATTTAATTTTGAGTTTGAAAATTAATTTTTCAAAAACTGTTGACGAAAATAACTCTATTTAAAGAGACAATAAAGGAAGGAATTTCTGGATTTACAAAAAGGTATAACATAGCATCGGAAGTGTTACCGTTGTTTTTTAAAAATGTTTACTTGTTTTAAGTCAATTTCTTAGATTATTGCCCCTCGCACCTAAGCGGGGGGAAATAGACGATTTTTTCTTGTCTTGACTGAACCTTTCTTTTTGTACCACCTTAGGTGAATCATCCTTTATGCAAAATATAGCTCTTAAGCCCGGGACACACAGGACGCGGTCTGGCGGTACCGTCAGAATGCGTCGTTTGCCGCCGGGTTCTATAATGTCAGACAGAACGCGGTCAGCTTTCGGCGTTCTAGTTTCGTATGTGTTTTTCTGTTGAGCAGTTGGTCAGACTTCAGCAGTATAATTAAAACAAAAATATGAGCAGCAGCAGCAGTTCTGACGAAGATGAAGTGCTTCTTCTGCTTACACTTTCAACCAGAAAAGGACGAAAATTGGTTCATAAGATAAACCAAAAAAGAAGCTTTTTCTTCCCCATGTCTTCGTCTTTTTAGCAACATCCTTATACTCTGGGTGCTTGCAATCATATATGAATATGTTTGTTCGAACTGATTCGACCAGTTCTTCAATGTCACACATATTATTTTCTTTTTAATTTTTCTTAAAATTGGAAAAGAAAACGAATAAAAATAAATTAAACTAACCTACCTAAATCAATACAAAATAATAATCTCACATGCAACTGTTTTCATAGGTTTGTTTTGACGATTGGTCTTTTTTGACGCTTGACCGTCGCGTTCCTTGTAAAAATTTACAAAATAAATTTGCCCGTCGTCGCCTTCTATTCTTCGCCGCTTGACTAGTCCGCGTTCTGTTTAAACAACAACAAGTGACAACAAGACAAATAACGCGACGGTCAAAAATGTCGACCGCACCGCCAGACCGCGTCCTGTGTGTCCCGGGCCTTATACTCCGGGCACCATATAATTTATTTCCCATCTCATTTTCCAAATATTGCAACCCCCTGAAAAATCTTAGATCCAGGTTTGATATCCGATAAAGTTAGTTTGCAATTTTAAATACCTACTCACTGAATTAAAAAAAAATATTTGATTTTTATGAAAGTTATTGTGAGAAAATATAAAAAAAAACATGCTAACGAATATTGTTCTGATTCCTCTGTACCAGCCCCTTAACCTTCAAGCTTAGCCGTTAGTTTCTTAGTTATTAAACAAGATTAAGAATTAAATTGTATTAAGCTAAATAAATGGTGTTGTGGCTTAGCCAAAATCAAAATAAACTTGCAAAAGTTGTTTAACTTGATCCTTAAATTTAAATGTCAGACTAAATCACAGGTTATTTTTGTTCTAAATCAAAATCAGGCGATTTGTTGTTTGTAAGCTTCTATTTCGTTTTAATATATCAAAGTCTTTTTAAATATACCTATGTATGTATAAATCAGGCAAGTAGGCGAAGGGGAAGTGAGGGCTTGAAGTCCCCTGAAATGATTTTTAATTAAAAAAAAAAAGAATAGAAAGATTCATGGGTTTTGTGAAACGTCAAACTTAAAATGTGAAGGAAATTTTAACGTACATATGTACACCAGCTACTGGGCCATATTAAATACAAGTCTTATAACATTCACCTCAATTGTTTCAAAATTTAATCAAGGAATAACCCTGAGGCCACACCACGGGCCAGTTGCAAAGCACTAAAATTTGTTTTACCAACACATACAAAATTGAACATAACTTGCTTGTCAACTGACTTGCCTTTTTCGATGTCAATTGTGAAGCCAGTAGAGAAGCAAGTGGACTCGTTCAGACTTGTATATGTATATAAAGCGATCTTGATAGATTTTCGTCAACATTTTGAAATTAAATATTCTTTATTATACAACTTTTAAGGAGAGGATGCACCAAGAAATTTAAACATTTCCAAATAAGGCAACAACTGTCAAATATGATTAAATAGCTTCTTTGATTATGTAGATTAGAAAAAATCTCTTATCAAGACGAATGTTTTGGGATTACATTTTTTCCTCGGGAAATATGCGCAATTTTTGGGCATTCGGGTGACATTTGAAACAAAATATTCTGTTACCGATTTGTCAAGACATATTATGTCAAATTAAATTGAAGGATTGTTACGAATATGATGTTTTGAAAAACCTCAAAGAAATCTGAATTTTTCGAGATTCAATTGTTTGCTTGGAGATTTCTGGCCTTCTGGATGACATTTGGAACGAAATATTCTATGTTAGCAAAAATTAAGTTTGTTACCTGTCTGACAAGGTATGAATTGTCAAATTAAATTGAAGGATGGCTTTGATGATGATGACTCAAAAAACCTATAGATTTAATAAAAAAACTGAATTTGTGTTTTAGATTAAGGTCAACCCAGTGACTTTGGCGTGTGGCATAAAAGTTTTCCATAGTAGCCGTCAACGCATTGACAGTAAACTGATTTTACGATCGCAAGACTTGGCAGAGACTTGTCATGACGCGTCATTATTATGTTCATAGTTTTAAATTTTTTGTTTATAGAATTGCACGTAAGACGTTAAAGCAAGCACCCGTTACCCCCCCACCCCTTCCACCAAAAGTAACCCGTCTGGAAAAAATTCTTGTTTCTGTCTAGTTTGGGCAAGTCGCTAATAAGTTTCCAGTAGGGGAAATTTAAACAGGAAAAACCTTCGACATTGAATTTTTGTATAGCGAGTTAGCCCAGTGGTACTTCTACCAATGAGTCTCGAGATTAACTCTTCAGATGAGTCCTGAAACCAAAGGTCGCTTCTATTTCCCCGTACCCTTCCTTTTCTGTTCTTCCCCTCTCTCCCCTCTTTCGGCGGTACGGCGATGATGCTGTCCGACGCTACTACCCCTCCTCTCCTAAAGCTTCCCCAACGCTGTTCGGCTTTTCCTCACCCGATAACATCCTTCTCACGACAGTACAGCGATGAAGAAGTCTGTTGTTCTCTCCCACTGACGATGACGGTATGGCGAAAAAGCTGTCCAGAATCCTGCAACCATTCCTTCCTCTTCAGTATGGCGATGACGCTGCTTGAAATCCTTCCCCCTTCAATATCCTACCATCCACCTATTGGGCTGGATCAATGGTGTTATACGATCCGTGCCTAGGATCAGCGTGGCTGAGGGACCAATTCAAAATACTAGCTCAGTATTCAACGGAGTTTCGGGATACCTGGCGACCTCCGGATTAACTAGCTTTATCTGTACATGCGAATCTCTGTACAGATGGACCAGCCGCTTTCTCCGCCTCTCGTGGGAACGAAATGAATACTAAAAAATCAAAAGGATAGATATTTTTGAGACCGGTTCTTATTCTAAACCGGGCGGCAGCACGGCGCCAGCGCAGTTTGCCGTTTCTCCTGTGTTGTGTATCAGTGGATAGGTTGCGGCTAATCGTAATCCCTCATCTGATGCACTTCGCAGCGGGGGAAGTGAAAAGGTAGTTTTACCTAAGTCCAGTAGTAGTAGGGTTGTGAATAATGGTCCCGCTACTACTACTGCGAGTGAACTTCGGCAACCTGTGAAACTTGACCCTTCCAGTGCTGGGGGGATTCTCTTCCGGGTACGGCAAAACGAAAAACAAGGTACTGACCGTCTTAAAATCTTTATAAGGATAATCGTAATGCTGCGAGGATACTGAAGAGCTCTGATGAGCCTGGAGGTACGTCGCAACATGAAGTCAGGATTGAGTGGGCAAAGCGCATTCTCGCTAATGCACAGACCAGCGGCTGCGGCGACTCTACGTTAAAGCGAGAAAGGTCTATGGAGGGTGCCACACCGGTACCTAAACGGCCCGAAGTGCATAACACCAGCACTCCCCTCAATCCAAATATTCTTATAGGGACATTTTAAAGGGTAAAATCGTGATTGTGGTTATCGACAGGAGCGATAAAGATGGCACGATTTTTTCTGATCGGTGGCAGGTGGAAAAATTGAAGCTCTCAGCTGGCTTCCAAAATGTAATGAAGCAGAACCCGGGACCACCTCCGATCACAAGCGATGGCGGTTGGCATCAAGGTCATGTCAATTTCATGGTTTGTGATGATCAGAGATCATGTGATCTGTATAAGCTTGCTGTTAGTAGGTTAGGTGAAATCTGGCCAGGTGCGAAACATGAGGTTGTTGCTAAGGAGGACATCCCATGCAGACCAAGAGCTCGCACTTAGATTCCAGCTGAACCTTCAGGTGATCAAACCCAGCAATCCATCCCTGCCGACACATAACTGGAAAGCCGCAAAGCTGGAGGAGGGAAGGGGTCTTTATAGCAGCGCGATCGTCGTGGTGGTCAATAAGGAATCACTTGCCCCCTTGGCGCAGACTCAAGGTGTGATTCGGTTTGGTTTTGAAACGATTACCTTAAGGATTTATTAAAAAGATGAGGTGATCGCGGAATGCGAGCCTCCACACCCTCTCGAAGCTGAACCTGTGGTCGGGGACCCTGCAGCATATATTACCTTCCCTAGTTTGGAGGAAGATGCATCCAGGACATCCTCGATTACAGTTCATTCCTCTGCTCACGTCCACAGTTAGACCGAAATGGAGACTGAAGACTACCTAAACATGGTTCTTCTCAATGAGGATGAGCTTTTGGGCTCCTCTTCTGATTCGGAAGATGTTAATAAAACAGTGATGGAGGCTGGTCTGCCTTAATGTAGCCAAAATGCTGCAGTTAGTCCAGATTAACCTCCAACACTCCATAAAGTCTTCGGCCTTCCTTCTTCTCCGTCTATCCAGGGGAATGAAGACATCGTTCTGATCCAAGAACAATGGGTTGTTAAATCCTTTGTTAAGGGACTCGGGACTCCTGGATACTACATACTGTATGAGTCAGATAAAGGTGAACCTAGATCTTGCTTTCATTATGAATAACAAATCAATTTCAGATTGTCACTTAGGCATAACACTACAATGTGCATCGGTATCTCCTTTTAAATCCTTCCTTATTTTCTTAAGGCTCGCACTGTGCTAGTCATAATTAAGGGTAGTAAGAACCCCTTTAGTGCGCGGCATGTTTAAAAAAAAAAATAGAACATTCAACTGGATTCGAACGTGTTTTATTAAACTGATTTTGACATTTTGAGCGAATATTTGATCAAAAAGTAAAGATTTTTGAAAAACCGATAGTTTGAATTCAATCCAACGTACGCTTCACTATTCATAACAAGAATAACCATGATAGAAGCGACTGATTTTGTTTTAAAAATAAATCAACTTATATTTATAAAAAAATATTTAGAAACAGTTTTCTATTAAAATGTATATATCATATTTTTGTTTCGTCGTATTAGATTTGTTATTTGTTCTCTTTACTAAATCGATAAAGGTTAATTTCATCACAGTTAAGTTATGTAATGTTGTATACGATTATTACACGGTCAATATATGTAGCTATGTAAATGCCAAGCGAATTTGTGTACAACACAATGTATTATTTTAATAGGAAAAATATTTTTGTATGTATAACTGTACATACGAGCTCAACAATTTATTTTGCTTATCTGTGAGTTCGGATTCAAAATTAATCTAATAAAATGAATAGCACAAAATGTTGAATTGCAGTATAATAAACAAATTCAACACACAGCTTGCCATAATTTATTAATCTGAATTAATTGAGTGCATAGCGGAATATGTATTAGTTATAATTTATAAAAAAAAAAACATACCTAATTAAGATCTACCTACATATACTTATATGAAATATACTATAGATAGGTATTTACCGAAACAAGCTGCATATTTGTATACATTCAAATTATATTAGGTATATTTGATATTTTAGCTATAATAACAAAACGAGCAGTTCGTGGTTATTGGTTATAATGCTATCGTCAGCATTGAGCTTCATGCAGCGTCATCGAACATCAGCTCTTGCTGATACAAAAATTTCGTGTGAAATTTTCACAACTCCGCGAGTCAATATATACATATGTACAAGTAGATATACATATGTATTTATTATTTAATAAGCCTTTGCGACCTCTCACTCAGTTACAACAACAACAGTCATGTCAAGGGAGATACTCACTTAATTGGTACTTATTACGTTATTTTATGTACAAGATTGCAGTCTAGAGAGGAGACCTTCAAGTTAAACGACTACCTCACTGGTTCTTCCACAACCGGTCCATGGAGTTGGAGTAGTTGGCTTGGTCGGTCACATAACATTGGCCTTTTTATAGGTTTTCTGTTTTTATTTTTTCAAATTAAGATATGTAATTTTCGATGAAACCAATTAACATACATACATACATAAGTAGCTCTAAACCTCGTCATAATACACTAAACCAGGGCGCCATTATATTTAAAATGGCCTAAAAATGCATTCGATAATGCGATTCTTTATAAATTTATGTCATGGCAATTATAAGGGCAGAGTTATTAGTATCATAAAATGCATGACTGGATCGCATTAACTTACTCCTGTAGCTTACAACTTTAAATTAGCTATATGTGGACGGTGTATTCTAATGGCTCGATGATATTTGTATATTTCTCTAACAAGCAAATAATAAAACGGTTAAAATTTGTAGTAGTTTTGAAATTTTTGATTTGGCGCAAAAAAAAAATTGGTAACAACGTTAAAAATAAAAAACCATTGATTTTTTGTTTGTCTTAATTTTGTTTGTAAAAAAAATATTTATACAAATTTTAAATGCAATATTTTTAAACTACATTAGATGTACCGAATTCTAAAAATTATGACAAAATCAACACAGCCAATTACGAGATATTTGGGATCATCCCGAAAAAAAGTAAACAAATATCAATTTGTTTTGTTTTGACTGATTTATAACGGGTAGCTGCCATACAAAAATGTCAGTTTTATGAAGTTTTCTCGCAAACAGCTCTAACAACTTTGATAAAACTTCGTACATGCAAGGTTTTGCCAGCAAATCTGAACTTTGGAAATAAGGTTTTGAGTATATGTGAGCAAATTACCTTTTTTTTGGAATTTTCAAATATTTCGTCATTGGATTGGTTGATTTTCTATTTATTTCAGTACTTCAAAGATGTCAAAAATTATTAACTTCACATTGAATTTGTCAAATTAAAAATTTTGACATTTATGAGTTCTCTAGAATCAGAATCAGTCGTTTTTAGAAAGATGTCTGTATGTGTGCATGTACGTACGTCCGGGGTGCTCTTTTTGCCCACCACATCTCGGGAACGAATATAGATATCGACTGAATTTTATTTGAAAAGGTTTTCTTACAAATTCAATTAACCGTTTGTTTACTACAGCAATTTAAAAAAGAGCTGTTAAATGTCATTCGTCTCAAATATCTAGATAACGGAAAAAGATATCGACTTCGGACTAATTTTACTCTTCACATTGGTAATTACGTAATAAAGAATTGGTAAAAATTAAAAAAAAAAGTCACAGAACACTATTTTTAAGAAAAACAGTTGAGAAATAGTGTTCGTCTCAAATATTTCAACAACAAAAATAATGATTCCGAACCTAGTTTATAATTATATGTGTACACATAATAGGTTCCTTTACTTTAAATTTCTGTGATTTTCTGTGCAATTGTGTGATTTTCAGTCAAAAACCGTTCCCGTACTCAAAAATTTGGCAGTTTTTGACAAAAGACAATGCTCACGGAGAGAGTAAACAATTTCCCCTACCTGTGATTTTCACATCACAGCATAATCTTAATGTCATTTTGAGAGTAAAAGAATGAAAGCCAAATATCGTGCCGTACTTGTCTGGCACATTAGGAATACTGAATTCAGTTGAATTTGCGTTCCCGTGCTTTTGCACAACTTTGAACATTTTTGAGAATATTTCAACGTTGCTCTCCAAAATCTGACAATTTGTGATTTTCTCTGCACAAAGTAAAGGATTGGACCTAATAAATTTGATCCTTTACTTTGTGCATAGAAACACGCGTTCTATCAAATTTTGGAGAGCAAGGATGAAGTATTCAAAAAGTACGGGGGCGCAAATTCACACAAATTCCGTATTACCTAATATGCCAGACAAGTTCGACACGATGTTTGGCTTTCATTATCTTACTCTCAAAATGACGTTTGGCTGCGCTGTCAGCTGTCACAGGTATGGGAAAGTATTAACTCTCTCTTGAGCGTTGTCTTTTGTCACAAACTGCCAAATTTTTGAGTTCGGGAACGGCTTTTGACTAAAGATCACAAATGCGCAGGAAATAACGTAGTCAACAACTGGTGACTATAGACTATAGACATTTTTTTTGAGCCACACAACTGGAAAAGAACTAATAAGAATTCTTTAAAAATGTTTTTCAATTCGAATATCTTGAGAACAAATAACGTTATCAACTTCAAATTTCTACCAAAAATGTACATTATATCAATACCATCTATATGATGCGTAATTTTAAGATTTTTTAACCACCCTTTGAAAAGATTAAAATTGCCAAAAACGAATTTTTAAAAATGTATTATTTCGAAAAATTCGTACACAAAACAATGGTTTCAAAATCAAAATTTTGCATCTGACACTTTATTAAACTTCTTGTATTCTTTGCAACCATGTTATTTTTTTAAGTACACTCCCCTGATGTGGTGTATTTCTTTTTTTGACAATAGTCTGGCTTAAATAATTAATACTTCCATACCGAAAGAAGTTAGACAAAAAAGTTAGATACATAAGTAAGATTCTTAGAATTTCAATTTTCAGACAAATAAAAATACAAACATAAAATTCAAAACTGCACTATTTTTATAGGCTCCAAGAAATTAGGCCCCAGGAAATAAGGCCCCAAAAGAAAAAATGAAATAAGGCACTGAATTGAAAAAATGGCCCAAAAATAAATAAATTAAGGCCCCAACTTGTTTTGAATTTTTTTTTGGAAAAATGAAATAAAACTCCAATTTTTCTTTTTCATTTTGAACTTTATTTTAGAGGGTGTGGAGTAGAAACAATGTTGGACTCTCTGCAAGAAACCTGCCTGCGGTAAGCGAAATCACTGCTAGGAATTGTCAGAGGACTCTCTGCAAGAAATCTGCCTGCGGGAAGCGATATCACTGCTAGGAATTGTCAGAGGACACTATCAACACGACAAAGAAACATGGTGGTGGAATGATGAAGCCAAAGCAGTAATGACTAGGAAAAAAACGGCTTCCAAAGCTTGGTCAACTTGCCCCGCTCATACATAACATAGATAAAAAAGCACGCCTTTGAGTGGTTTACAGACATTGTAAAAGAAAGAAACAACTTCAAGCAGGGAGTACGAAGAGCACTCTTCAAAAAGGGAAAAGCGGTTGGGCCAGACGAGATACCCTCTGAGTTCTGGAAAACGATGGGAGACTTTGGGTCTAGATGGCTAATGATTCTTATCTCCAAAGTTATCTGCGGCGACCGAATGCCTTATCAGTGGAGGGAAAATTGCTTTCTTCCAATCTACAAGGAGAAGGGTGATACACGAAATTGCGACAGCTACCGTTCGATCAAGCTGATGTTACATACCATGAAGATCGTTGAGCGGATATTGGGTGGCCGCCTACGAAAACTAATACAGCTGCCTAACGACCAGTGCGGATATGTTTCCGGGCAAATCAACCACAGATGCTATTCAGAGTATAAGAATCGGAATGGAAAAATATCGGGATTCCTCGAGAGATTTGCGTCTTGAGTCCTTTGCTTGAGTCCTTTGCTCTTTATTACTGTCCTTGATTTTCTGATTGAGGATAAGGTGACGGCCCCCAAATTGAAGCAGTTATTCTTTGCTGATGGTGGAGCCATCATAGGTGAAGATCCTGTGTCCTTGCAACGAGCACTTGATGTATGGGTGGAAATGCATACCGCATTAGCGCGAAAAAGACCGATTACCTATGCTGTCCATTCATTTTCTCATCCACAAAGGCCTATTCCGGACATCTATTTGAATGGCACAGTGCTTCCCAAGTGCGAAAAGTTTAAATATCTTGGATCAATGATCAATAGCGAAGGATCTTGTGATGACGACATCAAACATCACGTAAGCGTAGGGTGGATGAAGTGACGGGAAAACTCTGTCATCTTCTGTGATAGAAAAATGCCCCCTACGCTGAGAGGAAAGCTCTACACGGCAGTTGTTCGTCCAGCGCTTACATACGGTTCAGAGAGTAGGTTAATCTTCAAGAAGTATGAGAGTAAATTGACGGCAGCTGACATGAAGATGCTTCGCATGACAGCAGGAGTGACAAAGCGTGATCGAATAAGAAGCAAGAGAATCCGAGGAAGCCTACACGTCAAAAATACCATATTGGACAAAATACAGCATGATCAACTTAGCTGGTACTGTCATGTACAAAGAAGATGCCATGAGAAGCCAGTTTAAAACGCAATAGCACAAGACGTTCCAACACTATTGCGGAAGAAAGGCAGGCGCAAAAACTCCTGGATGTAACAAATGCAACGACACGTGCATTAAGGTGGCCTCAGACATGGAACAATCCAAAACCGGGAGGCCTGTTGACGTTTTCTGAGGTCAACCCGGCGAACCCCACAAGTAGAACCTTAGGCGAAGCAGTGGAGTGGGAGAGTTGTTCTCCCCTTCGAGATCATGGCAATCGCCGGTAAAATGAAGAAGAAGAAGATGTGCGATATGTAATGCAAAGTTCGAGTTATGAAACCATTTGTGCTATAAACATTGAACAAGATTTATTTTAAATCTTCAAGATCTACAAAATAAATAAATATGTAAAACTAGCTGACCCGGCGAACTTCGTTCCGCCTAAATTAATTTTTGTAAAGAAAATAATAATTCCGAGGATGATATACATACAATGATGTTCCATGTAATTCAGTCAATTGAAATTCTTTATTCTAAAGTTTTATAAAATACAATAAAATAAATAAATTAACAATGTCGATGTGTTTCAATGAAACCAAAATGATTGGCGTGTCGGCCAGCCTTTCGCTTCTTTACTGAAGAGCTTTAATGGTAAAAAATATTTTCGTTTTATATTCAGGCTCGTACACGTATAAAAGGTTAGGTTTGCCGATACGTGAGCACGCCACATGCAACTGACCATGTAAGAAACATGGGAATTCAAGATTGATGCCACAAACATCCAGCGATTGTCCTTGCGACTTATTGATTGTCAATTGTCATAGCAAAAGCGATATGTCCTGGAAATTGAAGGCGCTTAAATACGAATGACAAATCTTTCGGAATAAGCGGAATCCGTGGAATGAGAACATCTTCGCCTTTGAATTTTCCCCTCAAAATCGTGGCTTGAATATAAGATTTGATTTGATGTACTTCACAATCAAACGCGTTCCGTTACAAAGTTCTGGTGCATTGAGGTTGCGCAGCTAAATTATAACTGAGCCGACTTTCAATTTTAAATTGTGTGGTAAAAAGCCCGGAACATCCAAAGAGTTCAAAAATTCCGTGGGATAGTTTTCATTCATCACGGAGTCCACGGATTTGAATAAATTAACTCCTTCGTAACTCCAAGGACAAGATTTTAGATAGGAATGGTATTCAACTATTAGACTATTAGACAACTATAGAATACGGCCTCAAAATACAAAATGGTTGTTCTGAAGGAGATTCACAAGGCGAATTTACATTTGTTGGAGCCCAAAGCAGTTCAGTCATCGACCTAAGTCGAATTGGAGTAGAATAGAACCACATAGTTAAAAATTTCGAAGTACAATCACAGAACTTTTTAAATCATTTACCAATAGTTACAACCATTGCATTAAGTACACATGAAACGAAAAATACTGATACTGCGATTAATCTTCTACCAAAATACAAATGGAATCACCAAGAAGCAGATAGATATCGCTCAATTATGAGTAGTCAGTAGTCAGATCGAAACAATGAACGCGGATGGAAATATTGAAGACATAACGTGTCTGATAAAAAACGTCATTACATGTATGCCAAAAAAAAACAAAATAAACAACATTTTAAACAACCATGGTTTGATTATGAATGTGAAAAGCAGAGAAGGAAATCATTTTCTCTTTTAGAACTCTACAAACTTATGTATTTAAATGCAAAAAAAAGAATTCAAAAACACCTGCAAAATCAACAAAACAGAGTTTCAAAGAATCACAGCAACAGAAATCTCACAATGCAAGGACTCGGCAACTTTGTGAAAAATGTTCAATAAAAAAAATGGAAGAAAATTTAAAATTGGACTTAATATGAATGCACCGCAGCTAAAAATATATTTCAGTAATATGCTGAATCCTCTCGATTCTATACTCCAGCCTCGTTTTTAGTATGCAAGTCCGGATGTACTAATTTGGATTTTGGATAAACCCATCTCTCAAGCAGAAGTAAGAGGCTGGTTACTAAAAAGTAAGGACCGCAAAGCTACAAGTTTGTAGTGAAACTTTTTCACCTAGGATGAAAAATACGTGAGTTTCGCGCCAAAACCCAAGCGACCATTAAAACAAAATGGTGGCTAGATGACAATAGGTGCAGTTGTGAAAAATGTGGGCTTCGACTCGTGTACAAATACTCTTTCGAATGTGAAAGCCAAATCTGACCTTGGATTTATTTCCCAGAGTCCCATATAACGAGTTCTAAAAGTCCGTACTATTAAACAAATACTTGAATTGTATCGCGCGATACAGCTATTCTGGCCATATTTAATTTTTTATAAATTACATGAAAATACTAAAATAATATTGTCTTTCACAAAAAACAAATGGGAAAATTCGCTAATCGGGGACCCAGAGTTGGTAAAGTCCGCAAACTGTTAAACAAATGGTTGAGTTGTATCGCCCAATTTCTTGCAGCTATTCTGTTACTTACTAAAATGAAATAACACCGCACAATTTGAGAAATTTCGTTGTTGTTGTTTTGTGTGCTTTTTTTTGGACCTTATTTCACGGAGCCATTTTTATAAATAGCTTGAATAAGCGATTTTTTAAGGCAAATATTTATTGTATATAATAAGTTGCAAGCGTGGGTCACACTCAGCCTCTTTTTACATTTAAAATTTTAATGCATATTTTGTTTTGTGGAATGATAAAATTTAATTAAAAATCACTTTAAATTTTTACTTTGTCCAACATTTTTGTTATACCCCGTCTGCAAGCATCCTACAACAGCTAACAATATATTCTAGTTGTTAGCTCTAAGAGCAAGTGTGATTCAATCGTACATTTAACTTTTTTTTTGCATCTCAAGGAAAGTCTTGGTCAAAATTTTGAAGATCGGTTTTCATCACTGACGTCACAGAGAAAAGCTAGAAACTGGAAATTTGGAGCCTACATAATTGCAAATTTCTAGTTTACGACGCACGGTTGCTGAGAAATGGAATGCCATGCTTAATTCACAGTAAAGTTAGCAAGCAATACCCGCGATTTTACCCACTATTGAAGCAAAATATGGAATGGACTTTCCAAAAAAAAAAAAAATAAACAACTCCGCCTGTACTTGAGAGCGTAAGCGATTCTATGGGTCAAATCTGCTTTCGCACTCGTGCAGTTGCTAGAGTTCTAAAACACCTCGACATACACAAATCCGCTGGATCGAATAGTATCCCTCCCATTGTTCTGAAGAGGTGTTCTTCAACGCTGGCAAAACCACTGCGTAAGCCTTTCCATCTATCCTACTCTACTGGTCTCTTTCCGAGTGGATGGAAAATAGCATTTGTCCAGCCTGTCCATAAAAAAGGCGTATCTTCTTCACCCTCAAACTATCGACCAATTACACTTACGTCCCTTATTTCCAAGGTCATGGAAACGCTGATTAATTTCCAGCTCAAGAAATATCTTGAAAAACGAAAACTTCTTTATGAACGGCAGTACGGCTTTCGTAGCAATAGGTCCACTGGTGATCTGATGGTATATCTTGATATTTCTAAAGCGTTTGATAGAGTTTGGCACCAAGCTCTCTTATCGAAAATGCGCGCATTTGGTATTGATGAATCTCTTCTTCGTTGGATTAGAAATTACCTTTCGGACCGATCAATACAAGTTGTATTGGACGGTTTCAAGTCTGAAATTCACAAAATAAATGCTGGTGTGCCCCAGGGCTCCGTTTCGTCTCCGACTCTCTTTCTTATATTCATAAATGATCTTTTGTCTGAAACTTCTAATCCATTAAACTGTTTTGCTGACGACAGCACCCTTAGCTTCTCATATTCGTTTTAAAATTCATTCACATCCATGTTCTTCGGATGTGGAACTTGAACGGCAGCGTATGATTAGCTCATTAAATTCTTATCTCGACAGCATTGTCCAATGGGGAATCAATAGAATTTAATGCTTCAAAAACTCAATGCTGTCTCTTGTCGTCAAAACGAAACACACACCCCATGCCACTATCCATGAGCGGTACTTATATTGAGGAAACCGAAAAGCTTTCAGTCCTCGTTATGTGTATCACAGACCACCTTCTGTGGAATGATTACATATTCGACGTCACCAAAAATGCTGCTAAGTGCTAAAGGTTTTCTTCGGCAATGCAAGAACTTTGACTCCCCTTCTAATCTGGCTGTAATCTATAAAGCATTTATCCGTCCGAAACTTGAGTACAATTCTCATATATGGGCAGGTGCCCCAATAACCCACTTAAGTCTCTTAGATAGGATTCAGAAAAGAGCTCTGAAAATGATAGGTGACAGAAATATAACAGAAACATTTGCATCCCTTAAACATCGCCGCAATGTTTCCGTTATTTTACCGTTACTTTTATAAACATTGTTCTAGTGAAATAGCCAGCTGCATTCCTCCCTTAAAACAATTTAGCCGTAATACTCGTACTTCTAGGAATGCACATCAGTTTACCCTCGAGCCAAACTTCAGACGCACTGTCAAGTATAGAGATTCTTTTTTTAGCCGCACTACTCGAATGTGGAATGCTTTACCCGGCCTCAACTCCAGAAATAATTGTGTTTCCGTAAACATCGGCCAAAATTTGTGTCTTAGTAGGGTATAATAGACTGACTGAAGAGCCCACTGTTATACGAGTACCTGGGCGAAACACAATTATATCTGGAGTTGAGGTCACTTGTACTTTTTTAATCAAAAAATTCAAATTCCAAAAAACCCAAATTCCTAAAAACCGTATTTTATAATTTGAAATCGTGTTTTGACATTTTCATACAAAAGCTTTTCAATGTTTTTAAAATGTCCACTGGATTCGTCCTGGGTTTTCTATATTTAAGATTTCCGGGATTGTCGGGATTGTGGGTATTTGCGACTGGAGTGTCAATGCATCACTCACCTAATACCACCTGATGGCGATGCAACCCTAAGAATATAGAAATTATGTTATCAACACCGCTATATCCTAACACTTATTGAGTCACAGGGCTTAGAGACACCTCGATTTAGCTGATTACTACCGTTTATTCCGGAAATATTCAAATTTGGTTAAGCAGTTCATTAAACTCAGTACCTACCAAGGTTCTTTATTTCTGAAGATTCTAGATGTTTTATCAAATTTTATAATTTATACCATGATCGCGTTTTAGTTACTTTAAAAAACCGTTCATCAAACATATGTATGTATTCTCAACTAGACAAACGCAAATAAAGTTAATTTACTCTTATGATAACTTTTGTTATCAGTCATCTTCATCATCAATAAAAGTCTTTATTTATTTATGCGATATCTGCGTCTTTTTTTTCCTTAGCGTATTTAAGCTTTTAGCAGTGACTGTAAGTGATTTTTGTGATTCGAGATACCTACCTACCTACTGTTTAGGTTGTGTTTATTTTTTTTTTATTTTTGAAATTTGTATCCGTATAATAAATCACGTCAGTCCCATCAGTACTCGTGCTCATAGCTTGGATTTAATAAAACGTAAACGTGTTTTAATCGACGTATGTTTTTTGTTTCTTCTCGCGAGTTGTTTTTTTTTTATTTTATTACTTTTTTTTTATTTTTGTTTTCCTTAAAGGTACTCAAAAGCATCAGAAATACAAGTAGAAACATCTAGAGTTATAGACAGACCCGTGTCACCCCTTGCCTTGTATATATGTATGTATGTATGTGTCTACACATGTTTAGTATAGGTACATGTGAATATTTATGGATGAATGAATGTATGATTGGAATTGGGTTTCACTTCTCGTGGTTGCTTAATAACCAGTAATTTCAAGGTAATCCAAAAAGTCACTCCGAAAACGAAGCCCCCAAACGTAAGAGAGACCATCAAGGCGAGGAAGAAAATAAAATAAAACAAAACAAAAAATACATAAAACATCTACAGGTAGCAGAGATACATATTTATTATTGTTTTTGTTTTTGTTTTATTTTTGGGAGGTATTCTGCTCAGAAACATCAACAGAATAACTAAAATCTCGAAGCCATTTTCATCCGCATTTATACTTGGAAGAAGAGTTTTCAGCGAAGTCTCAACAGCCAACATCTCAGAATCAGAACCCAAGTGCCAGACTATAGCCAAAAGCAAGGAAGTAATCGTAAATTAATTTCACCAAACAGAGTACATTTCGAGAGGTTCTTGGATTTTGGTTTAGTTTCCACAAAATCGGAGTATATTGCATATATGTATATTGGGGCTGGGTTCCTATCTAGATATAAGTATAGAAGCACGGCCAGTCATTAAGCTCCAGTGCCGGATTAGATAATGTTTAAAATAAGAAATAACGTAAATGACAGATTATGACTATAGCTAAATCATAGCTCGTAGCGTAATGGTTAGTGCGTTGGACTGTCACGCTGGAAGTCTGGGTTCACTTCCCAGCCTCGTCCACATAAAAACTAAAAAAGTATTTTTTCCCAGCTACTGCCTCTTGCGAGGAATTGACAAATCGTCCAATAGTATCAATATTGTCATGAATAAGTGTTTCTCGTCTAGCAGTTTGGATTCGGCATCAAATTGTAGGTCCCTTCCATTCCTGTCGAAAGGTGCACACAGGAATGGTAAATGGTTGCGAGTTGTTAGTCACTAGGCCTGGTACCATCAAATGACAACAAGGGTGGAGAGAGAAGCAGAAATCGTAGGGCTTAAGATCAACTCGGCAAAAACTAAAAGGATCAGCCTTGGAACTTCCTCATCAATCCAAGTAAATATTTCTGGACAACCCGTAGAGATGGTACAGGATTTCCAATATCTTGGGAGTATTGTCTCCACGGGTGGCGGAACTGAACTGGACGTAAACAGCCGAATCAGAAAAGCAAAGGCTGCGTTCGGAATGCTGTCCAAAATATGGAGAAACAACTCTTTTAGCTTAAAGACCAAGCTACGACTGTTCCGCTCCAATGTTGAATCCGTTCTGCTTTACGGCTGCAGCACTTGGAAAGTCACTGAAACTGTCACTAGAAAGCTGCAAACCTTCGTTAATAGATGTCTACGAAACATCTTGAGGATTTTCTGGCCCAACCGTATCTCCAATGCCGAACTTCATGCGAGAACGGGTCAGGAGCCCATAGACTCCATTATACGAAGAAGAAAGTGGCAGTGGATTGGCCATATGCTTCGAAAAGGCGATCGGTGCATTGCATCTCAAGCAATGCAGTGGAACCCGCTCACACAGGAGGGAAGACAAGTGGGCCGGCCTAGAAGTACATGGCGAAGAACGGTCGAACAGGAATCGGCACGACTGGGGAAAAGTTGGAGAGAGCTGAAATACATTTCAAGAAATCGTACACGATGGCGCGTAGGTGTAGTGGAGGCCCTATGTCCCGTAAGGGAAACATCACGGACGTAATAGGTCCGAGGACCTAAGTAGTAAGTAAGTAGACCTGGTTCTTCACGAGCCGTTGGGCAACCCAATTTATTTATTTACTAATAAAGCACAACAACTTGCAGAATTACTTTTGGTATTGAAAAAGCTTAATAAGAAAAAAGTGAATTTATTCTTACAGGAGGTCGGTGAGACTATCGAAATCCAAAATCACGAAAACGCAAAATGAAAACAAATCTTTAAGGAAATTCATGCAATCCAGTTTTTTTATAAACAAAATTGTTTAAACTGAGATAGGCCTCCTAGTATACATATAAAATTTGGTTGAAATCGGTTAGGTCGTTAATGAGAAATTTGAAAACGAAAAAATCGATTCTATGACAAGTACCGTTAATAACCGTTGTAAATAATTTTGTTTTTACCAAAATATTTATTGTATTCCTAATAGTAACTCGTAATTTTTTATTTCAAAATCGTTTGAGCCGTGAATTGACATAAATCAATTTTTGCATATACCCGGCTGGAAAAATGCCAAGTTTCTGTCTAGTTTGGTCATAACCTTAATAAGTTTTCAGTAGGGAAAATCTAGACAAGAAAAACTTGTCAGATACTTGGCAATTCCTTGTTGGATTTCAGTTTTAAAAATTTTAGACGAGGAAAACTTTTCAAACACTCGTGAGGCCCTCCTTGGTAAAAACTTGTTGGATATGTTTCGGTACCCCATCAGGAATGTTTCTTGTACACCAAAAACACAAATTTTATAAGCACCATGCTTTTTCTGCATCATACCACACTTTTTTCGCTCTTTCCTTTGTCTCCTCTTTTTTGTATCCCACTTTTTACTATAGGTGTGAGACATCTGTATAGGATTGTTCAATGAGGAAAAACCTGTTCTAAGTTGTTCTACCTAAGAAGCAAGTACAACAAATCCCGTTCTATTCTGTTTGTATGTATCTGTCATTCAATATGGAATGAAACTTATTTTCTTTCGACTTTGAATTTTTGTATAGCGAGTTAGCTCAGTGGGCTGAGTGGCGCATTAGATGGACAATCAGAAGATCCCACATAAGCTAGTTTTTTTTGTTGTTTGCCTGACGAGGCAAAGGGGTTCATAATCACCAAGGGCCGTGTTTTAGCCTTTGCTTAATCTCGCTAGCACCTTGCAAGAATCTATGTAAAACCCTCTAGTGCCTTGTCGAAAACTAGATTGTTTTCCTGCGCGGGTAGCTTGTATGGCAGGTACAGTTATTTTTGGAGATAAAAAAATTTCAATTTCCCCTCTTGGATGTTACCTAAAAGCCTACAGTCCAAAGTTTTTGGAAAATCGATTCAGTGGTTTAGGCTGGCAGTTCGTGGTACATAACAGGCATACTGACAGAATTGCGGGACCCACTTTTGTCGCGTTCTCCACCAGTAATCAACTTCGTGAGTACACTGACAAATCATCAGAAGTAACCGGTTCAGGTAAAGTTTCAGTTTGTGACACCCATTCAACCCTTGAATGTCTTCAGCTTATCTTTCTGAATTTTGAAATCTTCTCTTTCACACACTACCTATTCATCAACTTCAGCTAGTTTTGACCTTTGTCGAAAATATTTCCTTTTCAAAAACAAAAGATTCATTTTGGCCCCCCACCAAAGCTTCTGTCTGGCAGTCTGCCTTCTGACAAATTTTTTTTCTCCCTTCCTTAATCGAATAACTCGCCAAACAAATTCCATGCTGCGAGTGAGGTATGAAATCCATATCTCCGTGTAAAAGCAATAGCCCAGTCAAATTCGACAATAAATTCGCAAAGCATTTTTGATATGTTGATGAGGCATGTAAGGGTAGTCTGTAGCTAAGTTTGCAACTTCAAAAAACCTGTGCTCGATGCTGGAAAAATGCAACAGTGAAAAAAATGCCAAAATCACCCCATTTTTTCCGATATTTTCCTTTATAACTTTGGAAATATGCTAATTAGAAAAAAATCGTCAGCTATAAACTTGTTTGCTATAAAATTTTCTACTAGACCACATCAGTTTTAAATTCATGCATGTTATATTTGTGTCGCTATCTAACTATGAATTAAAAAAAAATTCTACAAAACTAAGTCATTTTGAAGCACTCAAAAACTAGGTCAAAAATTGTCCAATTCTGCTAAAAACTTGGAATCAAATAGTCTTGAGTATAAAAAAATTAAATTTGAAAACTCGATCCAAATCGATCAAATAGTTTTGGTAAGAAACATGATGTTAACTAAGTGCAAAACGCATTGTTTACATCATTACTGCGGTCAAAGTAGGACACTTAAGTTGGCACTTATTTTTGTACACGTACTTGGAACCCTTAACTATCATAAAATATAGTTACAATATTTATATCTTTTATTAAGCAACTTTGGTAGTGAATTTAAAAGTCTCGAAAATGTTCAAAAAATTACATATTTACATGCCAAGTGAACAATTTTCGTAACTTTTAAAATTGCTACCAAAGTTGCTTAGAAAAAGATATAAATATTATAACTATATTAAGGTTTCCAAGTACGTGTACAAAAATAAGTGCCAACTTAAGTGTCCTACTTTGACCACAGCAATTTTTTCACATTAAGTTATTGGTAATGGGTTCATGATGATTTTTAATACGCTTCAATAAGCTCTGGAGAGCTTGTAAATAAGGCCAAGAAAAATATTTTTAATTTTCATTTTGAACATTATATTTTCAAAAAATGTTCAGTGCAATAAAATGATTAAAGAACCTAACAAAAAGAATGTGGGTGACTTAAAAAAAAAATAAAGCATAATATTGATTTTGTGACCTTATAATGATTTAAATTAAATCTATTTAGACGATCTGTTTGCCCTCATTGTAAAAATTCTCGGAAAAAGTTTGTTTGACTATTCGTTAAACGAATTTTCTTTTGTTCGAATTGCTTGCAATTCATCGCGTTAATCTTTATCAAAATCAACTGGTCGGACATAAGAAATCTTAATTAACCTTTAGAAATTCGCAGCTTATATTAAACATAATTCATAAAAATGGCAATCAAGCGAAAATTATTTTTAAACTTAACCTCGACTAACATTTGGACTTTTAAACATGAATTATCAAATTCGTCAATGGTTTTCGTTCGTAAAATGATCATTCCTTTAGAGCAATGCTAGTTGAGCGTATGTCTGATGTCTTGGGGACTACGATACAGCAAATTTCAAAGAATACGCCGCCAACTAACAGATATCCAGCATATGAAAATATCCCACAGTCTAAAAGCTGGCAGCAGACTTTGGTCGTGAAAGGAAACCAAAAGATATTTAGTCTGTTTTCTTGAGCTGCCAAATGTAAACATTAGGAACTGGTTCAAGAAAACAACCCTGACTTTCCACACACATTAAGAAATTTTGATTCTAAATGTTGGCACAACTTGCTGTGATACCTTTTCATGTTTTTTTTGACATGCACGACATCTCAGAAAAGGATTAAATACACTCAATTTAAGCAAATATATCTATTATAATGCTAGTTTGTATAGATTAATAGAGAACTGGCTATTTCCCACAAAGAAATATTTGTCGAAATAATATATTCTTCAAGCTGTTCGAAAAGGGCAATATTTCAATGCCAAAAGACCAATGCTATGTGTTAAGTAAAAATGGTTACCAACCAATTTTTTTTTTTTTTTGTTGAGCGCGCACTAAATGGATTTTGGCTGCCCTTAAAATGCTAAAATGTTTAAACACAATGCGAGCGTTGGGAAAATAGGGAAGGATTTAAGAGGAGGTACTGGTGCACATTGGTTTTGAACCTCTGAATATTAAAATGGGCGGGAAAGAGGAAGAGAGTCAGAGACAAAACGGAGCCCTGGGGCACACCAGCATATATTCTGTGAATTTTAGATTTGAAACCGTCCAATACAACTTGTATTGATCGGTCCGAAAGGTAGTTTCTAATCCAACGAAGAAGAGATTCATGAATACAAAATGCACGCATTTTCGGTAAAAAGCTTGATGCCAAACTCTATCAGACGCTTTAGAAATATCAAGCGCAATAATCTTACTTTCTCCAAAACGATGTAAAGATTTGTTCCACTGTTCAGTGAGACATACCATCAGATCACCAGTGGACCTATTGGTACGAAAGCCGTACTGCCGGTCATTAAGAAGCTTTCTTTCTTCGAGATATTTCTTGAGCTGGAAATTAATCAGCGTTTCCATGACCTTGGAAAGAAGGGACGTAAGTGCAATTGGTCGATAGTTTGAGGGTGAAGAAGATACGCCTTTTTTAGAGACAGGCTGGACAAATGCTATTTTCCATCCACTCGGAAAGAGATCAGTAGAGTAGGACAGATGGAAAAGCTTACGCAGTGGTTTTACCAGCGTTGAAGAACACCTCTTCAGAACAATGGGAGGGATACTATCCGGGTCAGCGGATTTGTGTATGTCGAGGTGTTTTAGAACTCTAGCAACTGCACGAGTGCTAAAGAAGATTTGTCCCATAAAATCGTTTACGCTCTAAAGTACAGGCGGAGCTCTATCACTTGCTGGCAGCGTCGAATTAACAGCAAACTGTGGCAAGCAAATTGGCTTTTTGTTGCGAGCTGACAGCAGGTGGTGTCTTGTAGACGAGCGTTGGAACCGAAGACGAAGTAGTGTTTCGAATATTTTTTACAAATGACCAAAAAATTTTAATACTATTGGGACATTGTAGTATTTTTTGCCTTAATTTTTGGTAATGCCAAAATTTGGTTAGTGGAATATGAGCGTTACAGGTCTTCCTATGTTTTGTTGAAACTTCTTCCGGTTTTGCTCAGTAGGGTTGGCTTTGTAACTACGGAAACTTACTTCTCTGACCCTAATAAACCAACGCTTCTTCTATGCTGTAAGAATGTCGTCATATAATTTCTAAGCAATTGGGGAGAATAATTTTTAATAAAAAAAATTGTATCTACGTCATCGAAAATGTATTTTTTATTTTTTCATAAAATAATTTGTTGTACAGTTTTAAATTTCCGTATTAAAGTGTTGTTTTAAAAATCTGCTCAAAACTACCATACTCAACAAACATTTCCTTGGAAATCATTGGAAAGTTAATGTTCACATAAGAGTTACTGAAGATTCAATATGCTGTTAACTTTTTGTGTTGTTGCATTTCCATGTTAAAATTTAGCTTAATGTGAAACATTTCTTAAAGTTCACATTAGAAGCTCAACAAAACTATTAATAGTGTAAGTAGTCCTGATTAAGGTGATATGATAGTGAATAGGTTCGTCTGCCAGCATGTAGTGGCCCCGTTACCACGAAAAAGTGCATTTTTAGGTTTTTGGGAAACCACATGAAATTGGTCGCAACTTTTAGCCCTTGGCTCCCTGAGTGTGAATATGTAAGTGACAGACGCCTGAGTGGCCCCGAAACCCCCGACAGACGTCCATGAAAGCGGGTTTTTTTGACGATTTTTGTCAAAAAGGAAACAACTTGAAATGTAACACAAACGAAAGATCTTGACCACCTGAGTGCGAATATGTACATGACAGACGTCTAAGTGGCAGCAAAACCCCCGACAGACGCGGTTAAAGTCGCGAAGTTTTTAATAAAATGTTTAGATATTTAGATAAACGATATAAGCGTCATATATTCTTTTCTTTATGAAATGTGAAATTGCACTCACACTCAGTTCACGTTTTTATTGTAGTAAGCTCGCTACGACATATAGTTTTCTTTCACGACCAAAATCTGCTGCCAGATACAAACGACATGGCCACAAAATTTGAAGCGTTTTAAAAAATTGAAAATCTAAATGGAATAACGTGTACCAAGTTTAAATTTAAGAATGAAAGAGAAATCGCGTCATTTAAAGTGCAACTCCCTCCTAATTTTTTTGATTTAATGTAAATCCCATAAAATGGCCTGAAAACACGGTTGTTCGTGAGTTGGAAACCCGCCCACTTACCCCCCCGAAACACTGTTGAACCTGAACAGCTCGGAATCGGCGTGAATAATTCAAAAAACTAAGTATTATTAAAACCGTTTCCTTTTACTACCATAACACCAGTGGCATGAAGTCAAAGCTTAAAGATATTTACATTAAATCTTTTAATATTGAGTATGATGTTTTAATTTTAACTGAAACATGGCTTAATGATACAGTTGTTGAAAATGAGATTTTGTGTAGTGACTTTACTGTATTTCGCAATGATAGAAATGTACAATGAGTGAAAAATCTGGTGGTGGGCGTGTTCTTATTGCCTTAAAGTCATCTTTCCATTCTAAAGAATTAATAGCGCTTCATGCTGATACTGAATTTATTTGTATAGAATATGTCATATGTGGGAAAACGTTGTTGTTTTATTATTCCTATGTTCTACCATTGAGTTTATAACCACGTCAGAGTTATGATATCACCAATGAAGTTGGCGACCTTATTTGCATCTAGAACTAGAACGAGTGATAGGTAATACAAGAACCATTTGCTCCTTAAAGTAGACTTTTTCCACCTTTAGGTAGACCATATGTGAAAATAGTGAGGAAATAGTCTACCTTAAGGATAAAATGGTTCTTGTATCTGTCACTGGTTCTTGTTCTAGATGAAAATAAGGGCGCCACCTACATTGGTGATATCATAACTCTGATGTGGTTCCTCTATGTGTATAAGCTCAATGCTTCCACCTAAAGCATCAATTGAAACTTATAAAAAGCACGCTGAATCAATTTGACATGCTATGAAACAATCTCCCAACGCAATATTGTTTATAATGGGTGATTTTAATCTTCCGAAAGTAAGCTGGATTCTTGACCCTGATGCCGGATCGTTTTATGTACCCGTTCTACCTGAAACTTAAGATGGTGATACTTATTCGTTTCTTGATGAATGTTGTGTTAATGGTGTTGTCCAAATAAATAATATAACAAACTAAAAAAGGCTAGGGTTATATAAGAGCATAACTACATATGTATATAAAACAAAATTCTAGATATTTTCTAGATTTTATTTTGACTCTTCTAGATTTTGTATTTCGAGATTTTTGCATTCGAGGTTTTTTTTTGTTTTTTTTTCTGGATTTTGTCCATTCGAGATTTTTGTCATTCTAACGCCATGGTCCCTGAATTAACAACATTGCAAAAAGCTGATAACTTCCTGTTTGGTGAGTCACATCATTCTCCAATAGATATTAAATACTCTGTAGACAACTTTAAAACTTAAAAAAAGTCAAGCTCTTATGAGATTGACTTTAAGAAAGTTAATGAGCCGATATTCTTGCAACATTTTCAATCGTATGACTGGGATACTATATTTCTGGATTCAGATGTTAATAGATGCTGCTCTGTCTTTTACATTCACCTTGAAAACTGTCTGTCTGTTTGTGCTGCATTCAAGAAATTGTCAAATCATGTAGAAAGATCACCATGGCTATCCAAGGATATTCGAGTTCTTAGAAATAAAAAAAAAACTAAACTTTTCAGGAAATACCAACTGTCTTTATCGATGACTGACTACATTAAATACAGTACAGCCCGCAGGAATCTTCAATATAGATTAAAAATGTCATATGTTAAATATGTGAGAAAAATTCAACAAGGCACTTCAAGCAATCCACGAACGTTTTGGAATTTCGTAAGAAACAAGCGAAGAGAATCAAGCTGTGATATGTTTTCTGACTTCTTCCAAAATATTTACAAACTGCCTGATTCCTGTGATAATAATAGTTGCGAAACTCTTAATAATAATGTGCAATATTTTCCTCAACTGAGCTTTACAACTCCTATAATTAGCGAATCTGTGATAAAAGAATACATTTTAACTGAAAAACTCTATGTTTTATGGACCTGACGAAATTCCATTCTGTTTTGTCAAACAATTTATGTCTGTCCTAGCACGTCAACTTTGTTATTTATTTAATTTATCGCTAAAAAGTGCCGTTTTTCCGGACTTATGGAAATCTTCCTTTATTATAACCTTTACAGAAGAAAGGAAATAAATGTGAAATTAAAAATTATAGAGGTATCGCCAAGCTATCATGTATCCCGAAAGTGTTCGAAAACATTCTATGTTACGCTGTTAAACATAATTGGAATAAATTGATTTCTCCTCAACAACATGGCTTCACAGAAGGAAAATCTACTGTTACTAATTTAATGGATTTTTGCTCTGAAACTATAATTAAAAACCAGGAAGGATTTCAAACTGATGTAATTTATTTGGATTTCTCGAAGGCGTTCGACCATATTTACCATGCCATTTTAATAAGAAAATTAAGTCATATTGGTTTTCCCAAATGGTTTCTTATGTGGCTTACATCTTATCTTACAGATAGAACTCAATGTGTATTGTTCAAAAACAAAGTGTCTGAGATTATAAATGTTTACCCTGGTGTTCCTCAAGGAAGCCACATTGGTCCTCCATTATTTGTGTTATTAATTAATGATATGTGTAATGTTATAACTCGTTCAAAGGATCCTTATGTTTGCTGATGATACTAAATTATATCAATCATATAAAAATCATGACGAGGCTCTGATTCTTCAAAGTGATTTAATTTCAATTTATGACTGGTGCAATACAAATAAAATGGAGTTAAACTTAGCAAAATGGAAAGTTATGACATTCACTCGCAAGCTGTCCCCTTTAATAATAAGGTACCACATTGCTGAGCATTGCTTGGAACGTATCAATTATTTTTGTGATCTGGGTGTTATTTTGGATACTATGTTAACATTAAAAAGCCATACGACGGTTGGCAACTGAGTTTAATGACATGTACTAAAAACTCTTTACTGTGCTTAAGTCAGAAGTGGACTTGAATATTGCACTTGTGTATGGTGTCCAACGTGGACACTTCCAATATAAATAGAACTGAATCCATACAGAAAAAGTTCCTACTATTTGCACTTCGTAATCTCCCTTGGAATAGAGATTTAAACCTGTCTCCTTATACTCATCGTTTCAAACTTTTAAATCTTGAAACTTTATATAAAAGAAGAACTAAAATGTATGTAATTTTTGTGTTCAATATTTTAACTAGTAATATAAATTCAAGTGAATTATTATGAAAATAAACATAAATGTCCCAAATAGATTTTTTCGAAACTATGAACTTTTAACTTTAAGATTCAATAGAACTGTATATGGTCAACATGAACCTCTATTTGCCGCATGTGTTGATTATAAAAATTATTGTGAATCCATTAATTTTAATATAAATTCTAATACTTTAAAAACATTATTAAAACAATTAATTGAATAAGATTTCTTTGTAAATAGGCTAAGATTACAAAATTTGTATGAAGCTAATAAATAAATAAACATACAAAACACTTTGAGTAAATGTTCACCAGCTCTCGGGTTATTCCCTTAAAAAGCTTGATTTTTTTTTAGTCTGATCACCGCGATTAAGGTGTTTGGACTTAGGGAAAATTACAGACCATCGTGATGTTTCGTCTTTTTTTTTTAAATAGTTGAAGTGATAATAACCCTGATAAGAAATTTAGAAACTCTATATTTTTAACACCATACCCCCGCCAAGGGCTGAGAAAAAATCCTGCCATATTTTCGTTTTCGGTATCAGAAAATATGCGCCTTTAAACCTCCATACTCAGATTTTGGTTATATATCCACTCCAAATATTTGCTGTCGGCTCCTAGACTATTAGTGCTATGCGCGGGGAGCCTCGTATGTCTGATGTCTTGGGGACTACCGTTACAAAAAATACGCCACATAATTAACAGATCCAGCATAATGAAAACACCTCACATTTAGATATTGAGGAATAATATAACTTTTATATATTTTTTTTTCTGTTTTTGTGTTAGACCCTGAGTGGAAGACTAATCCGTTATTAGTTATACCAATGGAAATGACAAACAGATGCACAAAAAGTTTCATATACGCTTCAATGGTTTTAAAATAAAGCAAGGAATTCTTCTTGATTCATATGAGGATTGTTCAGCGAAGAAATAGTCAGATGAGAACAGAATAGCACAGATTCGTGAGAAACGTCCGACAAGTTAGAACAGAAAAACCTGTTCTCATCTGTTCTACCTAAAAAGCAAGTACAGAAAATCCTGTTCTATTCTGTTCTTAACTGTTCGGAACAGACTCATTGAACAGCAAATTAGAACAGTTTGGAACAGAAGATTGTCGGCGCAGGGACATAAGCCCCAGAGACATAACGCCCAAATTTAATTTTTGGAGATTATGCCCCAATTTAGTGGGACATAACACCCAAATAAAATTTGGGGATTAAGTCTCACACAAGTGAGACCGAAGGCCCAATTAGTTTTTGTTAAAAATGGGACATAGAGCCCAAATTTCTAAAAGGTAAAAACCGTTAAAAGTTTCCGCATTTCAATACAATACAATTTGTTTTTTTTGATATTTTATCTAGGCGCCCACGGAAGTGCAGTGCAATAACGCCAACGGAATTTTCCCTCGCGAGTGTTAATTCCCAAAAAGAAAAGGAAAGAACACCTGCGTGGGATTATTCCTTTTTAAAGTGGTAATAAGTTCCACCACAAAAAAGAAGTAACAACCGTGGGTGTTACTGCCTTTTGGAATCGGCACTTAGACCCACAGGTGTTATTCTCAATGGTCAAAAGTATAATAAATAGAAAATTAGAAATGTAAAATTTGAAAATTCGCGTGACCATTGAGTATTTATTTTTAACTTTGCTTGAGTATTCAAATTTAACATTTCTAATTTTTATTGTTATACTTTTGACCATTGAGTATTTATTTGGTTTGTGAAATTTTAAAATTCGCGCGAGTTTTTAAATTTCACAAACCAAATAAATACTCAATGATTAATAGTATAACATTAGAAAATGAGAAATGTAAAATTTGAAAATTGAGTTTGTTCATTTTTTACACTTGTTGATATTTGTTGTTCAATGGGTTTTATTTTCTTTTAAACTTGGAATTTAAGCCCTTAAGAAAAAAGGAATTAACTCCCGCGTGTGTTAGTTCCAATTTAAAAAGGAAATAACCAAATCACTGTTTAAAACAAACACTTTGAAAGCAGACCGACTGACAACATAGGCGCCTGCCTGGCGACTGACCATACCCAAAGCAGAGCGACGGAGTCGCTTGAGTGGGACAGAGGACCCAAAAATGGAGTTAAAATCCTTGAACCCGCGAAGCCGGCCACCCAAAGTACTGTTTAGTACACAAACTTTGAAAGTAGACCGACTGTTAACATAGCACTTATTATTTTTTGGAACTAACACCCGCGGGGGTTAGTTCCGTAGTCTTAAATGCACTGCATCCTAAGGAACAAGAAAGGAACAGTTAAATATTTTTGTTGGCTTTGAAATGTTCCAAGTTTTATCATTTGATGATTCCTATTTATTGGGACATAACCCCCAACATTTTTATTTGGGGCCTTGGGTCTCACTTGTGTGGGACTTAATCCCCAAATTTTATTTGGGCCTTATGTCCCACTAAAGTGGGGCATAATCCCCAAAAATTAAAATTGGGCGTTATGTCCCTGGGGCTTATGTCCCTGCGCCAAGATTGTCATTGAACAGCAAAAACTTGTACTTTTCTGTTCCAACCTGTTCGGTTCGGACCTAATTAATTCGCTTTCAATTAAATTTAAATTTTAAATATTTTTAATTATTCATTATTCTTTAACGATTTTTAATATCGTTTCCTCTATTAACTAATTTATTACATAGTTATTATCAGTGTTAACTAAAACGAAAAAATCCACCAAGGGGGATATTTAGCCTTAATAGAGGATTTACGAACAAAAAATTACGAAAAACAAATATTATTATTATTAATACAAAAACAATATTATGTATTTATAACTATTTTAATTTTTATTTGATACACTGAACACGAATCAGACCTCAAAACTTTTTTTTTTTGAAATTTTCAAATATAAAAGTGGAAAAAACAGTTTTGCAGTGATTTCAAAAAAATAAGCAAACACAATACTGACCGTCAATGCTAATTGAGTATGAATAAACAGACGATCACATTATTTAGTGCTAAATTCATAGTTCAATAGTCAAAATAAAATAAAAACCCCAAGGATATTTTTAAAAAGCATATAAATTTAAAGCGAGGCAGTTAACTAAGGGCGAGTGAATGAATCAATGAATTAATGAAGTATTATGAAGGAAACTTTTGTATTAATTGCGATTATAGTTCAAACGACATAATCCAGTTTTTAATGAACTGTGAATAAATTGGCCCTATATGTGACTAGAACTGATGTGTATTCATATCCTTGTAACGGATTACATGAAGCTTGTTTTGTGACTTCTCGTGAAATTAAATTTGATATAACCTCGAATTGCTGTACACAAAAAAAAAAAAAAAAAAAAAAAAAAACTTCTCCTCTATTAGTCCAAGAAAAAGTTTACTTGATAGGTATGTATGTATTTTAAATTTTGTATGAAATGTTTTATTCTGAAAGATTGTGAGTGATATTTTATTTGGCTTGATCAGGAAAGAGAGATATCGGAGATTTTGCTCCGTTAAAAGCAGAGCAAGCGAACCCGACAAATTTTTTCCTCAGTATTTTGAGAGCCAAACTGAGATTTTTTGTTGAGGACTCCTGAGATTGCTTGGGCTTCTACCATCAGACATTTCCCTTTCCTGAATACGCCTAAAGAGATCTAAAATTAAATACAATCGTATTTTAAATGAAGTGCCGTATTTTTATTTTTACGTTGAAACAATGTTAATTTGAATATGCGACGTAATTTTAAGAGATTCAACCTAGTTTCAAAGTAAAACGTGTTTATTTATACATTGAAATCAACTTTTTGTACATTTACATTCCGTTCAACGTTGTTTTAAAGTGAAACGTTATCATTTTTACATTGAGGTCCACATTTAAAGTGCACTCAACCTTGTTTCAAAGTGAAACGTATTCATTTTTACATTCAAATCCACATTTTACATCGCGATCCACTTTTGTTGCATTTAAAGTGTCATCAACGTAGTTTCAAAGTGTTGCATAGTTAAGTAAACCTCAATTTGTTTGCATTTGTAAGCTTAATATAAAGAATTTCGAGAACGCGTTGTTGTTTTTGGAGGTAGCTACCTTAAATTTGAGAACAAATTAAACGCGCACTTAAAATTCACTTTCATATAATCGAAAAACAATATTAAATTATTTTTCCTATATTTATTACTATAAAATACTCATAGCATTAAACGATTCACTTTAAGGCGTCACAAATAAATTATTCACCACAAAATTGAAATGCATCGAGCATGAATATACATTTGTTTTTCTCTTACATAAATTTAAACAAATAAGCGTGGCGTGGGTAGCCATTTTGAATCAAAACCTAACCAAGCGAAGTTCGATCTACGTTGAAAAGATGGATGAATTTGATTTAACTATGATTCCACTTTAAATCAACATTTGAACGTAGTAAAATCTAGTTTGTTCTTAACTATGGAATCACTTTGAAATAAAGTCACTCCACTTTGATTTAAGAATTTTCGGTGTTGGCGCCAAATCGTTCCGAAAAATAGTAGAATCAAAGTTTTTTACTTTGGTTTTACGTTGTTTTTTTCTCTGTGTATTAGTTCGGTTAAATGTACATGTACAGTACATGTCATTAATTATTTTTATGGATTCCTACGGTATTTTTGTTAAATTTTTCAATAATTATTGTAGTTATCTGGCAATAGTCTGCAGGTTTCAAGGCTCTTTATTTAACTAAGTCTGGCTCTGAGTAAGCCAATATTATCTACATATACATTGTGTACCCTAAACCTCATATTTCTAAGACAGACTTGTTTCTTTTTTAATGTTGTTCCATCGCCACCAGACAGGTTGGCTTGGAGCTGTAAATTTATGTATAAATTCTTCTATTATAAATTCGTATTTGTTGTTTTGGCAATCGTTTATTACTTTTTTTTTATAATCGAACGAATAGGATGATTTTTTTTTGTTGTTGTCAATCGGTCAGTATGTTCAAAACAACTATTACATATAAACTACATCATTATAGTTTATAAGCAGTTCTTTATTTGAATACAATTATAATAATGATAAAGATTTGTTGATTTGCAATTAGCAGATCAGTTTGAGTATATGTAAATCCGGCTTGAGGTGTTTGGTGTGCAAATGATGTCAATCAAGTTAAAAATACGACTCGTTTGATTGGGTCCATATATGGAAACATACCTTTAGATATGCGTTCAAAACAAAAGTTTATTTTCGTGGAAAAATAACTAAATTTGTAAAGCATAATAAACTCAGTTCTTTTTCTGATTTTGGCTTTACAAAAACAGGTAAACGAGTAGGCAATTTGGTGAAAATTGAATATATTAAATGGGAGCGGGTTAAAATTCTGGTTTTGAAATTCTGATTTTCAAAATTCTGCTTTTTTCGAATCTGTTTGACAAATTTCTGCTTTCTAAAATTCTGCTTTTCAAAATACTGATAAGTAATACATAATATGTATGTATGTAGAAAAATGCTTATTCTGGTTTCCTTTTTTCAATAAACATTTATAAACGATGTAATACAAAAAATCAGGTTTAAGTAACAACCACCGACTCAGAATTTCGGCAAGTAGTAGGTTTGAATAATTTCCAAACGTGTGGCTCGTTAATGAAGTTTTCCATGATAGTAAACCTTGACTTATGTTTTGACAATGACAGATAATAAAAAATAAAAAATATGTCCTGATTGGATAACCTTTTACAGGTAAATAAAGGGATCATGGCGTTAGAATGACAAAAATCTCGAATGGACAAAATCCAGAAAAAAACAAAAAAAAAAATCTCGAATGCAAAAATCTCGAAATACAAAATCTAGAAGAGTCAAAATAAAATCTAGAAAAAAAATATAATTTTGTTTTATATACATATGAAGGTATGCTCTTATATAAGCTCAGCCTTTTTATATAAGCCTAGTACGCTGCTGATGCGAAACGAACAGTTCCCCTGGTCTCCAAAAAGACAACGAAATGCTTACGAAGACGCAGCGGAAAAATATTTATGAAGAGTTTCACAAATTGCAAATAAATAATACAAAGTTTAACAAAGAATATCAAACAAAGCAATGCTGAAATGAAAGAAACAATAAATAAAAACGCGAACGAACCCAAATGTCATTTTTCCGCACACAATTAATGGTCCAGCCAATTAATTCTGCGCGAAAAGAGAGTGGAGAGTTGTCAAAATAATCTGGTATAATCATCATTTTCGCTGGCCGAACAGCGTACTGCAAAACGAAAAGCACAACGAAATTTTGCGTTTATGATTTCGTCATGTTAGTTTTGTATGGGATTTTTCGTTTCGCATCAGCAGCGTACAAGGCCATAAAATGAAAATTAAACTAATTAAAAAAATAAATAAACAACACTTCAGACAAAAAAACAAACCTAGATAGAAATAACAGCGTACCTACATGGACTGTGCCAAGTGTTAAAGTAATAATAACAGTATAATGACCAGTCACTGTACAAAATCATATAAATGACAATACAAAATGTTGTTGCTAACTGACTTTAACATTCTAGGTAAAGCGTTCGCTATGATAACACAAATGTCACTGGCGATGCAAAATTGATATTTGTGTAGTGTATTTTTCAAGCTTAAATCATATTACCTAGGCGTGCTATTTTTTCAGAATGAACAAAATGCTCTTCCACATATGTGAAGATTGGAGAAAGAGAAGAATAGTTGAAAGTAATGTTTTAATTTATTTGGACTGTCTTCTGTGAAACTAATTGATTTAAAGTACCGTTATTATTTCTTAAAAATTATCTAATCGTGAAAGAACTCGAAAAACCATTCACTTTTGAGACAATACTTAGGATTTACGCGCACAAATTTTAAGGATTGTCTCAAAATAGAATGATGGTTTTTCAAGATTTTTGTCGTTCGAGATTTTGTCTTTCTAGATTTTAGTTAGTCTAGATTATATGCAGTCTATATTTTGGTTTTCTAGATTTTTTTAAACTCGAGATTTTAACATTCTAAATTATGACTTTCGAGATTTTGTCTTTCAAGATTTTGGTTTTCTAGATTTCGTGGTAGACTTGTAAATAAATAATCAAATTAAGAGAATTTTATAGAACCTAGAAAAATGAAAAAGAGAGATCAGCAATGTTAATTTAAATTTTCGATAATGATGTTAATCAAAGTTGTAATTTGACTATGGAACACATACAAATTGGTCAGGGAGATTCAGCGAAAATCAGGGAATTTTAGTGGCAACTATGTTATAATAGACCAACGGCCATATTTATTAGATTTCACTAATACACGGTTAAACCTCGAAATAGTTAAACCAAGTCGAAGCACTTACACCGGTTTTACGCCATGTCGAACTAAGCCTTATTTAAAAAAAAAAATTCTTAGCCGGTTTAGTTACGCCTGCCTTATGTCAAATATTTTATCAAAAAATCGCCAATCTAAAACTCTGGTTAACATAAACGTAAACAAACCTCAGCTGATTTCCATTGTTTTTGGTTTATTTTGGTAAAGAAATTATTTGTTAGTTTCGAATAATAAAATAAAAATAAAAGAAAAGAAAACGTTCAGAAAAACTGGGATATGTTAATATATTTACATAATTACAACAGATAAAAATAAATATTTTGGTGTATGTTCATAGATTTTTCCCCGACAACTAATCCATCCCTCAGTGTCATGGGATCTAAATGAGTTTCGTACTGCTTTGACTTTCTCCTTCTTTGTTAAATGTCAAACCGTTTAAAGAATTAAAATGATTTATTAATGTAAAATAAATATCCATTTTATCGTGGTAACAAAAAGAAAAAAATTGTTTGCACTCTTTGTAAATTCACACAATGTCATGTCAAAATGACATTTAGATACTAAAACGGCTTTACTCTGGCTTTAAACCTCCTAGGAACCAGTTTTAGCTTACTCCGCCTCTATTCCTGATATATTTGTTTTTAAATAAGCTTTCCAGTTTTAGAGGTGTTGTAAAGTCGGAGTAACTTTACGCCGCCGCTAAACCGAGTTAATAAATAAGGCTGCTTTTCATATTCGTTCTTAGATTCACATCCATGTCCTTCGGATGTGGAACTTGAACGGCAGCGTATGATAAGCTCATTAAATTCTGATCTCGACAGCATTGTCCAATGGGGAATAAAAAATCGTGTAGAATTTAATGCTTCAAGAACTCAATGCTGTCTACTGTCGTTAAAACAAAACCCACCCCCCATGCCACTATCCATGACTGGCACTTGCATTGAGGAAACCGAAAAGCTTTCAGTCCTCGGTATGTGTGTAACAGACCTCCTTCTGTGGATCGGCCACATATTTGACATTGCCAAAAATGCTGCTAGGTGTTTAGATTTTCTCCGTCGATGCAAGAAATTTGTCTCCCCTTCTGATCTGGCTGATGATCTACAAAGCCTTTATTCGTCCAAAACTTGAGTACAACTCCCATATTTGGGCAGGTGCTCCAATAACCCACTTAAGTCTATTGGATAGAATTCAAAAGAGAGCTCTTAAAATTATTGGTGATAAAACTATAAGGGAAGCGTTCACATCTCTGGAGCACCGTCGTAAAATTTCATGCCTTTCGTTATTTTACCGTTATTTTAACAAACAGTGCTCTAGTGAAATAGCCAGTTGCATTCCTCCCCTTAAACAATTCAACCGTAATACTCGCGCTTCTAGGAATGCCCATCAGTTTACCCTTGAGCCCAATTTCGGACGTACTGTTAAGTACAGAGATTCTTTCTTTAGTCGCACTACTCGAATGTGGAATGCTCTACCCAGCTCAATTTTCCCCGCCCATTGTGATCTACAGACGTTCAAAACCAATGTGCATCGGTATCTCCTTTTAAATCCCCTCCAATCTACCTAATCGCTCGTCCTGTGTATATCATCTTAAGGGAAGTCACAACCCCTTTTGCACGCGCTTAATATATAAAAAAAAAAAAAAAAACCTTACGCTCAACGTATTCAACTAATAAATCTTCCATCTCTAACGAGTCACAGAGCGTATCTACAATTTTGTTATATTGTCGAGATAATCAATGGATCGATTTCAGCTCCATTGATCCTCTGTCGATTAAATTTCATTGCTAGTCAGCATAGTTTGAGAAGGCAGTTGCCAATTTCTAACATTTACAGTAGATCAAACTACGGTGCTAATAGTCCTTTAAATCTTTTAATTAATATTTATAATAAAAATTCAAATATAATTAATTCCAGCAATGACAATGTAAAATCACTTAACTTAAGAAAAATATTTTTTAGTCATAATAATCCATAATGTACATTAGATGTAAGTTTTCTTTTTTTTTTTTTTGTTATAATTTAAAAAAAAAAAAAAAAAATAATGTATCGTTAGTACTTAACGAAATAAATAAAAGACACATTTATTTCCTTATTTCAACTAAACCTGATCGGATTTTATTTCGAACCCAAAACATTTTTTCCAATTTATTAACTCTAAAAGAGATTCTGATGGTTCAACTTTTAAATATTCTAATTCTTCATCCGCTGATCCTTATATTATTTCGAACTTTTTCGCCGATTTTTTCAGCCAAGCTTTTTCTTCCAGAGTGATGCCGATGTTGATCTTAACTACTTTAGTTTCGTGAACGGCTGTAATCGGATCTCCCTGTCTTCAATTGATATAAATTTATCGTCTGCACGGGCCCTGATGGGATTCCCGCTTTTGTTCTTAGGAAATGTGTCTCCAATTTGGCCCAACCACTCATTAGTCATTTAGTCATAACCCTCTTCCAGCTATCAAAGCTATGAATTGATTATGGCGTGTTCCCTACATTTTGGAAAGAATCTTTTATTATACCTGTCTATAAAAAAGGATGTTAGAATGAAGTTTCAAACTAAAGGCCTATTGCCTATAGTTCAAATTTCTCGTTAACGGCTACACCGATTTCAACAAAATACAAATATACAGGAGATCCTTAAAATTTTAATTTTACTACACATGTTCATGTTCAAAAAGCCACGTTTTGGATTCCCAACAAATATCGAACTTGAGATAACAAGTTTACCAAAAACAAAAAGTGGATCTTAAGCAATTATCTTCAAAGTTTAGACGCAGGTTTTTAAGAGGCAAAATTGTATATACAAAAAATTATCTCAAAAACGACTCTGGAAAACAAAACAAAAAAAAAATACGGTTCTTAACAGTACCTGACATAGAACCGATTTTTGGTGTACTTAATTATTTAATAGTGTACAGCCAGCTTAGCAAATTTGTACTCGCAATAACAACAAAAAAGTATTTTTCAAATGTTTGTTGTTGTTTGTGCATCAATCAAAAGTGAATATAATTACCTAATGTTAGATTGTTTGAGTAAATATGTCGCTCTGTATTCACGGTTTTGCAGAAAAATTCATAATTACTTTTTATTCGAACCAAACCAAAGTAACAATATACTTCTTATATACAATTGAATTACATACTACATATTCGAACGACATGATGCACTTATTTTGGTATGCATAAGTTATCAAACATTTTTAAAAAATTGTTTAACGATTTAAAAGTGAACATTTTATAATTTTAGCTGATTTTATAAAAATATGAATTTTACGAAATTCATAAAATTCAATGACGGTGTTCACATTGGGCTGTTTCTTCCGACTATTTTTGACTTCTCTGAAATTTATCTCCCTCCCACTTTATGGTTAGAAAGACCGAAAAGTAGTAAATTTTTAAAAAAATTAAAAATTTTTGGACTTTTCCAAAGTGAACACCGTCAATAAGAAACTTGTCATAGTCATGATTATTTCAAACAGAACACGTTACTAAACAAAATTACATTATACAAAAAAAAAATTAGACTTTTCATATCATTACAACAGGTGGAACATACCGATCGCTACGTGTAAACTTTAAACTCTGCAAGGAAAGCAAACTCTAGATGGACAAACCTTACTACATGTCTGGCCACAAAAGAAATCTGGCCATCGCTAGACCCTAGGCGCTCTAAAAGTTTGCTATCACTTAGCAGATCACAAATTAGCTCCGTAATAGGTGTCATAACAGGACACTGCCTTATAGGAAAACACGCCACAAGACTTGGCGTTTTCTCAAATGACTTCTGTAGAAGTTGCATGGACGAAGAGGAGGAGGAAACAATTCCTCACCTCCTCTGCACATGTCCTGCTCTTTCACAGATGCGCAGACTCCTTCTGGGGGACTACTTTTTCAATGATCCAAGCGATCTGGCTAATACAGACATATACTGTCTCTCTCGCTTCATAAAAAGCTCCGAATGGTTTTCGTAATGAGGATAATCTCCTCATTCCTATCATGTGGTATCACAACGGACCTAATTATGGTCTAAGTTACAAAAATCCCTTAATCAAAAAACAATAATTGTTTATTTCTGTTGATTCTCACATTTAAAATAACCACCTTACAATGTATCTGCGGAATAAACCCAAAAGGCTGGTAATAACTAATTTGTTACATTTGCATTTGCTGCATTTTCCAGCTTTCAAACAAATATCAGACAAATAATAGAATTTTTATTAAAATTCTATTGAATTTGCTTTACTTGATACGAAATGCAAAACAATAAATGTGTGATGGAAAACACATCCTATAATCAACCTGTTTTACACTTTGAACTTCTAATTAAATTGCATTTTCTATAGAATTGCATTATGCATTTGCTACTTTATTTTAATCAGTTTATTAGAAAATTCCCCCGCGCTAAATTATTAAAATCTTATTATTCCTATCCAATCGTTTACTCAATCAATTGTTTTGTTTAGCATTAATCTGCAAGTATGAGCTGAAGCTCCGTATCCAAGTTGCTATTTTTCAATTGTCTCTATGATGATGATTGAAAAATTGTAAACCTTCATATGCACATGCATAAGTACATAATAATAGGCAATAGTGAACATCAGTAAGGCAGGCCGAATAATTCTAGTAAAACTCAAGATGAACTTCAGAACACGCTTAGACATTTTTCTTGCGAAGAAGGGGCAAGTACATACATACATATATATGGAATAGACGGTTAGGATGGGTGAAGATAGGGTTGCCATCAGATTGTTTGAGAAACCATGGAGCTGAGAGATCAATAAAGCAAATTTAATATAGTTTTCATAATTAAAAGCCTAGACATATTTTCGCTTAAGCCTATACCGGCACTTATTGGAGTCGGTAAACATGGACCAAGTAGAGTAGCCCGTAGCGTAATGGTTAGTGCGTTGATGGACTGTCACGCTGTCCACCTAAAAACTAAGCATTTTTTTCAAGGCTACTGCCTCTTGCGAGGAATTGACAAATCCTCCAAGAGTATCACTTGTCATGAATAAGTGCTTCTCGTCTAGCCGTTCGGATTTGGCATACAATTTTGAGTCCCTTCCATTCCTGTCGACACACGCACACATAAATATGGTTGCGAGTTGTTAGTCACTACGTCCTGGTTCTTCACGAGCCGTTGCGCCACCCAATTTATTTTTTAAACTTCGATCAAAATGTCCGTAACATTATGCCGATTAATATTGTTGATTTACATAGTGGATCAACATGCTGGTGTACGTGTTGAAATGTATACAGACATGTGTCCATGGAAACATTCATTTACGTACTCAATTTTCAACGCCCATTTTATTTTAAATAACAATACAAATTACACTAATCAAAATACAAATAACATATGTACCTGAATTGTTGATTTCTATCCATTTGGGTCGGGTTATGTTTGGGCCAACAAAAGTTAATTGACTCTGTTAATCTACACATCAACTCTTAATTGTTCAGCACTCTTGATATACACTAATTAACATAAGGTGGACGCTGCTTTATGGCTTAAACAGATGTGCAGCCAGTCTGCACGCATCTATGCATGCAGAGCTGCACACGAAACACATGTGCATAGTTTCTGATATTCATGATGCATAGTAATGTCAAACAAATACATGAAAGTACAGCGTTGCCGTGTATCACCATAGTGTTGCAACGAGATTTTCTTCGTTGGATGATGGTAGGATGGCAACGCCAGCTTCATGGATTCTTAAAAAAAAAATCACCAACACAAACAATTTTTTTGAAAGAATGGCAGGTGATGTCAATATGAGTAATGCCAAATACCAATTATTTAAGATTTTTTTCTTTGCCGTTGTGGCTGCGTTGATGCTGCGCAGCAAATTTAGAAATAGAGATATCGTGCAGCGCTGGGCTGCATGCAGACTGTAAGTGAATCTGCTCCCATAAGAACCGTGTAATTTAATTTCGCTGCATGGAAAAACCTACTGATAAGCAAATACTGTCATTCCTGGACGAAACGTACCTTGGATTTGAGGTCATTTGAGCTTTTAAGTGAATTATGTTCAATCACTCCACTTATAACAGAAGAAATTTTGTTTTCTAAGGCCCAGGTTGTCAGTGGTGAGTTAACCCAGAACTAGTTAACTCCAGAAATATATTTTTCTAAAGTTTTTTTTTGTATTGTACGCACACTCAAGGGGTTTTTTAAATGTTACATTAAACACAGTGCGAGCGTTAGGAGAATAGGGAAGGATTAATGAGGAAATACCTAACATTGCCTTTGAAGTTTGAACCTTTGAATATCGAAATGTAAGGGAAAAATAGTGCCGGGTAAGGCATTCCTCATTCGGGTAGTGTGGCAAGAAAAAGAATCTCTTTACTTGCCAGTACGTCCAAAATTGGGCTCGAGGGTAAACTGATGAGCATTCCTAGAAATACGAGTACTACGGTTGAATTGTTTTAGGGAACGAATGCAACTGGCTGGACCACTGTTTTTAAAAACAACGGTAAAATAACGAAAGACATGATAACGAAAGATAGATTTATCTAAAGTTCCGTCAAGAAGCAGTTTTTACGTAGACGATGAGTTCAAAAAGGCTTACAAACCACGTTAGATAAAATGTCAACAGCATTTGCCGAGTCAATCTTTTTTTTTTTAATTTAGCGCGCACTAAAGGGGTTATGACTACCCTTAAAGTGTTGTACACAGAACTAGCGATTAGGTAGGTTGGAGGGGATTTAAAAGGAGATACCGATATACATTGGTTTTGAATGTCTGCAGATCACAATGGGAGGGGAAAATTGAGTTGGGTAGAGCATTCCACATTCGTGTAGCGTGACTGAAGAAAGAATCTCTGTACTTTACAGTACGTCCGAAGTTTGGCTCAAGGGTAAACTGATGGGCATTCCTAGAAGCGCGAGTTGAATTGTTTAAGGGAAGGAATGCAACTGGCTATTTCACTAGAGCACTGTTTGTTAAAATAACTAAAGGCATGAAACTTTACGACGGTGCTCCAGAGATGTGAACGCTTCCGTTATAGTTTTATCACCAATCATTTTAAGAGCTCTATTTTGAATTCTATCCAATAGAATCAAGTGGGTTACTGGAGCACCTGCCCAAATATGGGAGTTGTACTCAAGTTTTGGACGAATAAAGGCTTTGTAGATCACAGCCAGATCAGAAGGGGAGACAAATTTCCTGCATCGACGGAGAAAACCTAAACACCTAGCAGCATTTTTGGCAATGTCAAATATGTGGCCGTTCCACATGTTACACACATACCGAGGACTGAAAGCTGTTTAGTTTCCTCAATGCAGGTGCCGCTCATGGCTAGCAGCATAGGGGGTGGGTTCCGCTTTAACGACAGGAGATAGCATTGAGTTTTGGAAGCATTAAATACTACACGGTTTCTGTATCCCCACCGGACAATGCTGTCGAGGTCAGAATTTGATGAGCTTATCATACGCTGCCGTTGAAGTTCCACATCTGAAGGACATGGATGTGAATCAAGAAACGAATATGAAAAGCTGAGGGTACTGTCGTCAGCAAACAGTTTAATGGATTAGAAGTTTCAGATAAGAGATCGTTTATGAATATTAGGAAGAGGATTGGAGACAAAACAGAGCCCTGGGGCACACCAGCATTTATTTTGTGGATATCAGACTTGAAACCGTCCAATACAGCTTGTATTAAGCGGTTCGAAATTTAATTTCTAATCCAACGAAGAAGAGATTCATCGATACTAAATGCACGCATTTTCGATAAGAGAGCTTGATGCCAAACTCTATCAAATGCTTTTAAAATATCAAGCGCAATAATCTTACTTTCTCTAAAACGATGTAAAGATTTGTGCCACTGTTCGGTGAGATATACCATGAGATCACCAGTGGACCTATTGCTACGAAAGCCGTACTAGAGTTAACGTTAAGAGTTAACTTACCAAATATGGCGAATTTACTTGAGTGTAACTTTAACCCCGTACTGAAAAATTGGTTAGAAAGATATCTTCAACTTAAGAATGCTTTAATAAAGTCCGGCCTAAGCGTAACATAAAGATATAAAGGCCTGCAGTATGGTTGGTAACCCTTGAGATTACTGGCGTTTCGCGCATATTGTTTGGTTGTTATTGTTGTTTTTGTAGTTTATGTTCTGACTATATACCTTTTTTCCCCCCCTATTATTCTGACTTTTGTTTCTTTTTCTTTTGTTTATTTACAAATGCTTAACTGAAATTAGCAATAGTGTAGCCTGTAGCATTGTGATGATGATGATGGGTATAAGGTTATGTGCGAATGCGAACCGCACCGCAGACTTTTGTGGCTGGTAGGTATAGCGTATAGAGATTTGGAGGCTTCAACTATGCGATGCCTGGCCTAACTCCCCCTTGACACTGCAGCACCGATGCGATACCACCTCGGCCTCTGTAGCTATTTATTGCTCGTACGCGTATTGTCTGCTGTTTTTTTTTTTTTTGTATTATTGCGGTCGGTTCTAAGGAAGCACCAGCAGCAGCAACAGCAGCCAGCGCAGCGTATGAGAATGAAAGAAAGCTTGACCATGAGTTTAATAGAAGGTATTATTATTAATGTTATTATGGAGCAGCCGGCACGTCTCATAGGCAAAAAGACTTGAAGCCGCAAAAATAATAATAAAAAAATGCACCAATAAAAATGAAAATAAAACTTCATCTCGGCGTCGTAGTCGCCGTCGTTGTCGGTCGTCGTCATCATCGTCGTCGCTGCGTTGTTGGAACGTTGTGAACTTTCATTTTCTTTTGCGCTACTCCACCAGCAAACAGCAGTCAGACAGCCATCTAGCCAGCCTACCAGTCAACAACACTCGATTGTCTCAGTTTTGTGCTGAAGATGAAAATGAGTCTGGTATGATGTTGCCAGTTTGCAGTGGTGCATCTGGAGTTGCTGTAATAATTGGACAGAAAAAAAAAATGTGGTATGACTATTTCGTAATTTCTTCTGTTCATACTTTTAAGTTATAAGGCTTTTTTATCATCCTCGTCATAGTGCAAACAGGGTGTTATGATGGTGTTAAAGATAGAGTCCTTTCGCAAAAGGAATTGCTTGACAAACTAAAATATTTCTTTTGGTGTGAGCCTACATCAATCCTGTTTTATGAAATAACAGTCGACTCCGCTTAACTGGAACACCATAATTGCAGAACATTTCTTTCAGTTAAGCGGAGTTTTCAGTTAACCGAACTTCGGATAACTGAAACTTGTTTCAAATAAGCGGAGTTTTGTTACAACAAATTATTTTTCTTTTAGCCTGCAAATCAAAAAAAAAATTTAGTTATGCTCAAAGTCAAAGAAGTTATATTTCCATAAGAAGCAATTCAAACAACAAAAGTATTTACATTTTTAATCAGAAATATTGCGTCCGCCTTACGTTTTATGTCAACATTTTTGTGGATAAGCCGAAAAATAAACAAATTTAAAAGAAACGACTGACACCAGGAGAGAATGAGAAGAAATAAGATTTTGAAATTACAGATTTGACATTACAAATTCAAAATTTGTGTTCGATTTAAAGTTTAATGGCAGCGTTCAACGGTCGTTTCACTTACACGGAGTTAAATAAGTGAAAAATTTTCATTTGAGGCAAGCTAAATTGTTTCAATTATCCGCAGTTTGCAATTAAGCGGAGTTCAGTTATGCGAAGCAGCTTGTGTGAAAAATTCTCAAAAAGGCTCCGGAATAAATTTCCTGTCTCAGATAACCGATGTTTTCAGTAAAGCGGAGTGCAGTTAAGCGAAGTTCACTGTATATATATTTTTAAAGCATGTCGGGTAGATATAATTCTACCCAAACCAGTTTAAAATTATGGTCTGTCATTGAAACTTGGAATAAATGTTTCATCTGCCATAAAAACCAAGCCTCAAAGACTTCTTAAAAGTAAAGGTTTTTTATTGTATTTACAAGTTATATTAACTTAATGCTGACTGGATCGCACAAACTTTATCTTGTAGTTAAGAAACTAGGAGATAAGAAGGCATTGACAGTATATATGAACATAATGTACATGTGCGACTGCGACCGCGATGGCGACAGCGACCGCGACCGCGACCGTGACGGCGACCAAGACCGAAACGGCGATCACGACCACGACGGCGACCTCGACGGTGACCTCGACGGCGATGGTGACCGCGACGGTGACTGCGACGGCGACCGCGACGGCGACGGTGACCGCGAATGCGACCGCGACGGGGACAGCGACCGTGACGGCGATCGCGACCGCGACGGCGACCGCGATGGCAACCGCGAGGGCGACCGCGACGTAGACGGCGACAGCGACCGCGACGGCGACCGCGACAGTGACCGCGACAGCGACGGCGACCACGACAGCGACCGCGACGGCGACCGCGATGGCAACAGCGACAGCGACGTCGACCGTGACGGCGACCACGACGGCGACCGCGATGGCGACGGCGACCACGATGGCGACCACGACGGCGACCGCGATAACGACGGCGACAGCGACGGCGACCTCGACGACGACCAAGACGGCGACCGCGACGACGACAGCGACCGCGACCGCGACGGCGACAGCGACCGCGATGGCGACAGCGACGGCGAACGCGACAGCGACCGTGACGGCGACTGCGATGGCGACCACGACGGCGAACGCGACAGCGACCGCGACGGCGACAGCGATGGCGACCACGACGGCGACCGCGACGGCGACAGCGACGGTGACCGCGACGGCGACCGCGACGGTGAGCGCGACGACGACCGCGACAGCGACGGCGACCGCGATGGCGACCGCGACAGCGACGGCGACGGCGACAGCGATGGTGACCGCGACGGCGACGGCGACGGCGACAGCGATGGTGACCGCGACGGCGACCGCGACGGCGACAGCGACAGCGACCGCGACGGCGACAGCGATGGCGACCGCGACGGCGACCGCGACGGCGACCGCGACGGCAACCGCGTTGGCGACCGCGATGGCGACCGCGACGGCGACCGCGACGGCGACAGCGACGGCGACAGCGATGGCGACCGCGACGGCGACCGCGACGGCGACCGCGACGGCGACCGCGACGGCGACCGCGACAGCGACCGCGACCGCGACGGCGACCGCGACAGCGACCGCGACGGCGACAGCGATGGCGACCGCGACGGCGACCGCGACGGCGACCGCGACCGCGACAGCGACCGCGACGGCGACAGCGATGGCGACCGCGACGGCGACCGCGACGGCGACCGCGACGGCGACAGCGACGGCGACAGCGACCGCGACTGCGACCGCGACGGCGACTGCGACCGCGACCGCGACGGCGACAGCGACGGCGACCGCGACCGCGACAGCGACCGCGACCGCGACAGCGACGGCGACAGCGATGGCGACCGCGACGGCGACCGCGACGGCGACCGCGACCGCGACAGCGACCGCGACCGCGACGGCGACCGCGACAGCGACCGCGACGGCGACAGCGATGGCGACCGCGACGGCGACCGCGACGGCGACCGCGACGGCGACCGCGACGGCGACCGCGACGGCGACCGCGACGGCGACCGCGACGGTGACCGCGACGGCGACAGCGATGGCGACCGCGACAGCGACGGCGACAGCGACGCGACGGCGTTCGCGACGGCGTTCGCGACAGCGACGGTGACAGCGACGGCGACAACGATGGCGACCGCGATGGCGACCGCGACAGCGACCGCGACGGCGACAGCGACGGCGACCACGACGGCGACGGCGACAGCGACGGCGACCGCGACCGCGACGGCGACCGCGATGGCGACCGCGACGGCGACGGCGACGGCGACCGCGACGGCGACCGCGACGGCGACCGCGACCGCGACGGCGACCGCGATGGCGACGGCGACAGCGATGGTGACCGCGACGGCGACGGCGACAGCGACCGCGACGGCGACAGCGATGGCGACCACGACGGCGACCGCGACGGCGACCACGATGGCGACCGCGACGGCGACAGCGACCGCGGCGGCGACAGCGATGGCGACCGCGACGGCGACTCCGATGGCGACCACGACGGCGACCGCGACGGCGACAGCGACGCGACGGCGACAGCGATGGCGACCGCGACGGCGACCGCGACGGCGACAGCGACGACGACAGCGACGGCGACCGCGACGGCGACCGTGATGGCGACAGCTACCGCGACGGCGACAGCGATGGCGACCGCGACGGCGACCGCGACGGCGACCGCGACGGCGACCGCGACCGCGACGGCGACGGCGACAGCGACCGCGACGGCGACAGCGATGGCGACCGCGACGGCGACCGCGACCCCGACGACCGCGACAGCGACCGCGACGGCGACAGCGATGGCGACGGCGACCGCGACGGCGACCGCGACGGTGACAGCGACGGCGACAGCGACGCGACGGCGTTTGCGACGGCGTTCGCGACAGCGACGGTGACAGCGACGGCGACCGCGATGGCGACCGCGACAGCGACGGCGACCGCGACCGCGACAGCGATGGCGACCGCGACCGCGATGGCGACCGCGACGGCGACCGCGACTGCGACCGCGACGGCGACCGCGATGGCGACCGCGATGGCGACCGCGACGGCGACCGCGACGGCGACCGCGATGGCGACCGAGACTGCGACCGCAACGGCGACCGCGACAGCGACGGCGACAGCGACGGCGACGGCGACCGCGACGGCGACCGCGATGGCGACCGCGATGGCGACCGCGACGGCGACCGCGACGGCGACCGCGATGGCGACCGCGATGGCGACCGCGACAGCGACGGTGACAGCGACCGCGACGGCGACCGCGATGGCGACCGCGACTGCGACGGCGACAGCGACGGCGACTGCGATGGCGACCGCGACGGCGACCTTGACAGCGACGGCGACAGCGACCGCGACGGCGACCGCGACGGCGACCGTGATGGCGACAGCTACCGCGACGGCGACAGCGATGGCGACCGCGACGGCGACCGCGACGGCGACCGCGACGGCGACCGCGACCGCGACGGCGACGGCGACAGCGACCGCGACGGCGACAGCGATGGCGACCGCGACGGCGACCGCGACCCCGACGACCGCGACAGCGACCGCGACGGCGACAGCGATGGCGACGGCGACCGCGACGGCGACCGCGACGGTGACAGCGACGGCGACAGCGACGCGACGGCGTTTGCGACGGCGTTCGCGACAGCGACGGTGACAGCGACGGCGACCGCGATGGCGACCGCGACAGCGACGGCGACCGCGACCGCGACAGCGACCGCGACGGCGACAGCGACGGCGACCGCGACAGCGACCGCGACAGCGATGGCGACCGCGACGGCGACCGCGACGGCGACCGCGACAGCGACGGCGACCGCGACCGCGATGGCGACCGCGACGGCGACCGCAACCGCGACTGCGACCGCGACCGCGACGGCGACAGCGACGGCGACTGCGATGGCGACCGCGACGGCGACCGCGACAGCGACGGCGACCGCGACAGCGACCGCGACGGCGACAGCGACGGCGAACGCGACAGCGACGGCGACAGCGACCGCGATGGCGACCGCGACAGTGACCGCGACGGCGACTGCGACGGCGACCGCGATGGCGACCGCGACAGCGACGGCGACCGCGACGGCGACCGCGACAGCGATGGCGACCGCGACCGCGATGGCGACCGCGACGGCGACCGCGACTGCGACCGCGACGGCGACCGCGATGGCGACCGCGACTGCGACCGCGACGGCGACCGCGACGGCGACAGCGACGGTGACTGCGATGGCGACCGCGATGGCGACCGCGACAGCGACGGTGACAGCGACTGCGACGGCGACAGCGACGGCGACTGCGATGGCGACCGCGACGGCGACCTTGACAGCGACGGCGACAGCGACCGCGACGGCGACCGCGACGGCGACCGCGACGGCGACCGCGATGGCGACCGCGACGGCGACCGCGACGGCGACCGCGATGGCGACCGCGACGGCGACCGCGACGGCGACCGCGATGGCGACCGCGACTGCGACCGCGACGGCGACCGCGACGGCGACAGCGACGGCGACAGCGACGGCGACTGCGATGGCGACCGCGACGGTGACGGCGACCGCGACAGCGACAGCGACCGCGACGGCGACCACGACGGCGACCGCGATGGCGACCGCGACAGCGACGGCGACCGCGACGGCGACCGCGACAGCGACGGCGACCGCGACCGCGACAGCGACCACGACGGCGACCGCGATGACGACCGCGACGGCGACCGCGACAGCGACGGCGACAGCGACCGCGACGGCGACCGCGATGGCGACCGCGATGGCGACCGCGACGGCGACCGCGACGGCGACCGCGATGGCGACCGCGACTGCGACCGCGACGGCGACAGCGACGGCGACTGCGATGGCGACCGCAACAGCGACGGCGACAGCGACCGCGACGGCGACCACGACGGCGACCGCGACGGCGACCGCGATGGCGACCGCGACTGCGACCGCGACCGCGACGGCGACAGCGACGGCGACCGCGACAGCGACGGCGACAGCGACGGCGACAGCGACGGCGACAGCGACGGCGACAGCGACGGCGACCGCGATGGCGACAGCGACCGCGACGGCGACAGCGATGGCGACCGCGACCGCGACGGCGACCGCGACGGCGACAGCGACCGCGACGGCGACGGCGACGGCGACAGCGACCGCGACGGCGACAGCGATGGCGACCGCGACGGCGACCGCGGTGGCGACCGCGACGGCGACCGCGACGGCGACAGCGACGGCGACCGCGACGGCGACCGCGATGGCGACCGCAACAGCGACCGCGATGGCGACCGCGACGGCGACAGCGACGGCGACCGCGACAGCGACCACGACAGCGACCGCGACGGCGACAGCGATCATTTATTTATTTCATGAATATCCTTTGTACATTAAGACAAGATTTTCTTATAACTAAGACATAGGCTACAATTATATAATACTTTTAAAAAAGCTAGGTTTCGACAATTATTGTGAAAACAAAATATTGGAAAATGTATACATTATACATTCAAGTTTAAAAGAAAAGAAGAAGAAAAACGAAATTTTTTAAAAGGTAAAGAAAGAAAAAGAAGAAAAAGAGAAAGGAAAAACTATGAAGGGTTATTTAATTTGAAAAATGGAGTTTCATTTTGGCTTATAATTTTATAACACCGTCTATTTTTCTTATGTTTCGCGGAAGCCAATTCCATAATCTAATCGATAATACGAAAAACTGACGCTCGGATGTAAGAGAGGCATAGCGTGGGTGGTTTAGCATTTGGGACCTTTGCGAGGATGCCATAGTAATAATATCTTTGAGGTATTTAGGTTGATGGCTGAGCAGTATCTTTGAGACTAAGGTAACTGCGCGAAACTTGAGGAAACTTTCAAAAGTCATGTTAAGAAGGCTTTTGTAAAAGTTAGACACACAGAATCACAATGTGAACATTTTTTCGCAAGTAACGTTCGCGCTCTTATGGGTGTAAATGATTTTGTTACCCATAAGCTTCGAAGAATGCCATATGTTTTGCCAATCACTTTGTTTATGTGATTGTTCCAGGTTAAAGTTCGAGTGAACGCGATTCCAAGATTCTTAGCAGCTTCGATATAATTTTTCGGAGAGTTATGCAGCAACACAGGAGGAAAGCAAGGAAGGTCAACAACTTTCTTTAAAATTACAAGACGTACAGACTTCTTAGTGTTTAGGAAGAGATACATTGTTGTGAAATTATTTAACGCGATTTTAGGATGAATTTAAGTATAATTTTATGATGGTGGATTTACTATCCACGAAACACAAATGGATTTCCGAATCCAAAACAAATTTTCACAAACGAGTATTTAAAATTAAAAATGCACTAACCGGCGTGCGTCGCGAACAAAATGAAATGACAATCTGTCAAACAGAACGAAGTGGGTGCGTTTAATAATTCACAACCAACAACACATATGTAGTGCTGTCACCCAGTAGCTCAGCAATGGGGTGGGTTCAGTAAAAAAATTATTTTAGTAATCGAATTCGATTAATAAAAGAATAAAAAAATGTAAATTGAGAAAAAAAAAGGTAATGTGCAGTACAGGGTGTACTTGCACAAAATGGGCGCCAGAGATTTTTTTTTTGAAAGAAAGGAAATCACAAACCTTTTGAAGCAAACAACAACGACGAATTTTTAAATTGAAATTAAAGAACAAATTTACTTTTTTTTTTTTTTTAATAGTGTTTTTAATGAAGCTAAATTGCTTGGGAAACCTTTACGTATAGGATCCAAACCCAAGATCTTTTCAATTAAAGTATAGATATACAAAATAGCGATTTGATGGCTCACGGGGAACCATTTAGTCACAAAAAGAACAAAGTAAATCTGGGCCGTTAACACCGTAAGACAAAAAGGAATAAATAACGCGTCCCAAAAATTAATTGGGTTTGAAACAAAACTAAGCCGAACTATAATTTACTTGGACGAAAACTATATCAATAAAATAAAGCAAACTATCGGAAGTTTATTCACTTAAACAACAATTAAATGAAATGATTTGTACCAATCTTCAAACTTTACTTATCTGTTTTTCTTTTCTCTATCTCCTCGAATTTCCAACCTGGTTTCCTCGCTCCTCGAATCTTTTATTTCTTCCTCTAACTTTTTCCACCTTCAATCCAATCTTTTGTTTTCCAACTTTTATTTTTCTCTTTTATAAAATCTTTTTCTTGATCTTTTTCCTCTAATTTTTTTTCTCGAATCTTTTCTTTTCTTTTCTAGCACAACTAGTTGCTGAGTTAGCTATCCAAAGAGTGACTTTCCCAGCTTAAAATCTTTCTTTCCTCGACCATTCCATTCACCATACGTTTTCGTGATTGTCGGTCACGGGACACCGGCTTTCTGGAAAGACTCCTCGCTCACAGAAAACCTCCGTTGTTGACTCTCAGCGAAACTTTACACTCACGCTCACATGCACGGATTCAGCAAGTTGTTGGATGTCTTTCCAAAACTTACCGAATCTTAATGGTCGAGTTCAGACCATAAGGAATATTTTTTTCAAAATGTGAACCCTGATTAAATAACTTCCGATAGTTCCTCTATATACAATTCAATATTTTAAAACTAGAATTAAGAATTTCAAAAGTTAGATACTAAGCATTAACGACCCATATTACAATACATTTATAAGTTAAGTTAAATTTAGGATGATGTTTAGTTTATATAGATTTAAGTAAGAGTCCGCCTGACTCGCTTACTTCTTCAGCTCATCCGCCGGTACATCAACATGAGACCGTCCGTCTACATGGAAATCAAAGTAAAAAATTGCATGTATTTTTCGTTGTCAAACTTCTTAAGTTTGGATGCTGTTATTGCAAAGTATTGGTCTCTATGACGATTACAAAATAACAAAAAAAAATATCTAAATTAACAATTTTGATGTGTTTTTAGACCAAAATGATGTGGCGTGTCGGCCAACCTTCCGCTTTTTTTACTGAAGTGGTTTAATTTACACATTTTTTTTTGTTTTATTCTCGGGTACGTACACGTACCAAGTGGTAGGTTTGCCGACACGTGAGCCCGCCACATACAATGGAACTTGTGAGAAATATGGGAATTCAATATTGATGCCATAAACATCCAGCAGATCTCAATGGATATTCGGAACCCTTCTTAATATTCAACTAACTGCTGGATGCAAAACAAAAACTCTTCAAATTGAATTCACTGATCCGGCATTCTCTTAGTCCAAAATGACTGTATACTGAGAAACAATCTCATTACGATTAGAGGAAATACGATGATGATCAACATGTTAAAATTGTCCTAAATAAGCTTTGGGAACATATCCTCAATTGACAATTGCCAAACCCAAAAATATTCACATATCTCTGGAATCTCTTCCAACATTCAACAACAGTCATCTAGAACGATTAAACCATCTCCAGATTCAATTCTCTGCCTTACAACATCAAGGTCTCTCCAAGCTGAACGCGACACTCTGTTCTCCAAAAGCATTCATCACCACTTCGTAAACTATTTCACTCCTCTTCTTTCAATGAGCTTTGGAATTATTAGCATGCTCGGAATTATTAATTTCATTACATTAACGAAATTTAGGTGGAACGAAGTTCGCCGGGTCAGCTAGTTTTTAATAAAATTAAGTACAATTTTTGTTTGCCCATGTTTCGCTGGTTTATGCCATATGAACCAAATAATTAACTGATAGAAGGTGCTGAGGTCAAGTTTTGGCCAAGGAACGTGCATAACGGAGATAAAGGCTGTGTCGTTTTTTTTAATAAAATTGCTTTATATTGTTATAATCCCCATATACAAATACAAACATATGATTTTACTCCTTTAACTGATTTTGTTATAATGTTTTTTCTGGTGTTACATAATGTATGAGTATAGTTTGAACAATACTGCATGTGATATTTGTGCAAACATTTACACTTAACGGTATTATTGAGCAATTAGCATATACGTACAGTTGTAAAAGTTCAGCGTTTATCTACATTTAAGTTTTGAACAATAAAGCAAGATGTTTCATCCTGTCGTGCATTTTATTTGTCTAATTTTGCTGAAAAAGGTGTCAAAGGCATTTTATTTACTATAACATTATTTACTATAACATCCAACGACGCTTTTCCGATAGAAATTTTTAGGTAGATAGTTGGTAAAGTATAGAACAGAACTTAACAAATATCTTCTTTGTCCTAAGCAAGGGAAAGACATTTATATAAAAACAGCTTTAAGTCATCCTTCACACTAAAAATAAGTTCATTTCGCTTTTGGTCTATGTTCTAGAAAAAACTAATTGCTAGTTAATAATTTGTGTAGCCAAAAACACCCTGTATAAGAGTGCGCATACAATTGTTACCATTTAAACACGCCAAATGCGTATATGTACTTATAATATAATGTATCCGCTGGATAACAACTACAACACGTTTGTAATAATTGTAAGGTTCATGTCGCCCATCAGAGCTACAGCTATACATAATCTCTACTACAGAATTTGTTATTTAAGACAAAGATTTGGGCTGACTCAACGATCAACTCTATGTACTCATACTCATGTACTTGATATGTACATATACTGCTATATAATAGTGCAATAGTGGTAATGGGGGATCTCGCAACGTAAAGAGAGACTAAGTATTAAAATGAATTGACTTGTGAAAATTAAAGCGAAGTCTTGAAATTGGTAATTGTCTGCTTTTTATTTTACTGGTGATGTGGGAAATATGAAGGTTAAATTATGTATCCGTATATTGGATGCACAGCATGGTTGAATGTTAAACATACAACTCACGTCTTGTCGTTGTCATCGTCTTAGTCGCTGAAAATAAAAAAAAAATGATGTTTAGTAATATTCATGCCAATTCACAAGTTTTCATGATTTAAAAACATGTTTCGTATTTTATTGGTAATATTTGGATATTATTGCTGGTCTGCTGCTCACACAGGTGGTCGAACTTGTTGCAACACATGACAGAGGTTATGTTGGATTTGTTCCAAAAAAAAGCTAGGTCTGCGAACTGATGTTTGCGAACATAGAAGGCTTTAACTTTGTTACGTTCATATTAACCACGCCCGAATGAACGGGACCAAAGTCCTAATATATTTTTTTGGCTAGCAAAACTAAGCTAAGCCAGAAGCACAAACTAACGCATATAAATTACAAAACAAAAGGCAAAACTGCATTTAAAACCAACACCAAGTTAAGCATGACTGAGTTAATTACCAGCTAAAACCAACTTATGTAGACAAACAGTGAGAACAATCACACTACTTTATCCATTTTTAAAATTTAATATTCACTCCGATTACAGAATCCGATGAATCATCTGCCGATGGCTTACGACAAATTTTTTTCATTTTTTTTTCTATTGAAAATCTGCTGACATTTCAAATCCGCACCAAAGTCGTTGCGGATCGAGTCAACTACCCGAGAATAAAATTTTGCGGATTCTGTAATCGACATGATTATCGAAAGTTGCTCAATATTTTATCTTTTTTCTGGAACCTCAATTCACGAACCTTTATAAGATATTCATGTCGATTACAAATCCACAAAATTGTATTCCTGGGGAATTGACTCGTTCCACAGTCTATTGACATCCGCGATAAATATTAATTATAAAATCCGCCAGAAGAAGTACATTGCCGATTCCTAAAACTACCTTATCATTTTCGAACCTTCTTATCGATGCTGTCAGTAAAGCCAACAACATTTATGACTTCTCCGAGACTTTCTTAAACGGAGGACCCAAAGAATTAAAATATTCTGTTAGATTCAGCCAAGACTCTTGCAATAAGTCTGGCGATTTTTTTTTTTGTCAAATTCTTTGCAATATCCGGCTACCTCTTCACTGCCTCCACCATCTTATCAAATTACACTCGATTCGTTGTTCTTTTCCTGCCTAACTCTACTTTTTGTTATTCTCCATTTTTTGTTTACGAAAAACAAACCTGTGTCGTGTCCGCAACGACTTTGGTGCGGAATTGAAATGTCAAAAGCTATATGAAATGCGGATGGGCTGATTATTTCATAATTTAAAAAAAATTCGAAGTACGTTAACGACATTCCTACAATTTCTTACAGCGGATTCTCTAATAGTAAGAACTTAAAAAAAATATTGTCGGAAGCCATCCGCAGACTGTTCATCGGATTCTGTAATCAGGGTCAGTATTCACATTCGATGCATGCCACTGACTTATACATATCTCCCTTTTTATGAGAAAGTGTCTGCTAGCCTCTGAGTATATATAATATGGAGTGCTCGTTTACATTCCAAGAACGTTACCATCATAGGGGCGCGGTAGTCTATGCGGTAATTCAATTCTCAATATCGAGAGGGTTCTTACAACAACACCATCATAGCTGCAAAATACCATCTCCATATTGAAATTACGCCCTCTATCACAGGCTCAAGTACTACAATGCATTAGGGATAGGAACGAGCACGTGTCTTTTTCTCCCGAAGCTATTTTAAGCTTAAAGTGCCTTTCACACGAACTGCGAACTGTGAATGCGAATAAATCTTTTTAAGCAATTTTAAGTGGAAATATCAACCTATTCTTGTTTAAACTTGTAAAAAAATGATATTATATTATTAAAAAAAAAAACTACGAAAAAAGTGTTCAAATTACATTTTAATATTTTCCACGGGATCAATAAGTTTCTGTGAACTGTCAATTGTAAATTCTAAACCCACAACAACAGAACATGTTCCACAAACTTGCGAATTCATAGAATTTAACCTTAATTACCGATTCTACTTGTTTATGTTGCATCAGAATTCGTAGCTGTCAGCAATCACTCATCTGAACGAAAATTCACAACCATTATTCGCAATAATTATTCATCCCTGCACTCGTTTGGAAGCCCGTTTAGCAAAGAATCATAAGACGACGACGTCACAGTATGTCTGTTAATTAACATCACAAAACAGTCCGAAATTCTATCAATTTAATTTGTTTATATAAAAATTGACAAAACTCTTGCATAAAATTGAAATAATTGGAGATTAAACAAACAGACCTATTATAATATTCCTGGAAATTTCAAAACATATTTTACAGATTTGTTTTTTTTTTTCTGAAGAAACATTCAAAGATTTTAACGCTTTAAACGGGGGCAAAGATATTAAGGCTTAGTTGCTTAAACAAAGCTTATTTATTTAATTTCAAAATAAGAATTAATGTCTCAGTTTATGCTGAGGAGAAGTAGAAAATAAGTCTTAATGTTTAACTTAGGCCCAGCTTTTTAGTGTTGGGTTAAGCCAGAGTTAGTTAAGTCTGAAAATTGATCTGTCTACAGTTATGTCAGAAAGCTGTTTTTTAACTGATAAAATGAATGCAGACCGCCTTAAAAAAAACGGAAGATAAAATATCATGAACATTTTTTGAGTTAATCCTAAGTAAACTAACTAAATTTGGTGAGTTAACTCGGGTTTTAACCCCGCACTTAAAAAACTGACCTTAAACATTTAAGTTTCGTTTCAACAAATGGGCCTAACTTAAATTTGACTTTCTAATAATGATTGGTTTTTAACAGCTGCTGTCAAATTTACTGTGCAGCCAAAGTACTGTTTAAGGTTCGTTTTTAGTAGCAATTTCTTTTGTTATATCGCCATGATTTAACTGCAAAAGAAATGATAACACTATGTTCCCACCAACCACTAAATCGATATTAAGGTAATGAGATTTGTTTGGTGTTTCCATTGCACAAAAAGACCAAAAAGAGGATTATGGCAAAACATTCAAATGGTGTTTCATTTTTGTTGATATGAAGTGGTAGTGAGATAGATAGTTTTTCTTTACATTTCCATCTGTCAATAAACAAAAAGTTTGTTTGATTTGACAAACTAATGTTTCCAAGCAGATTTGAATGAGTTTTATTTGAAATCTTCATTTGAGGAGGTTAAAATTTGTCTAGTAAATCTTCGAGATTTAAAGGAGATTTGTGATAATCTTGCTAAATCTCGGTTAAGTGTCTGGTGGAAACGTAGTATAACATTGTATATGAAAACTATAGTATTATCACGGAGTCGTTTTTATTTTCGCTGGATTTGTACGGCTGGTGGCGCATGTGTTTGCAACATGTTCTATGATTTTCACAGCGGAGACATTAATTTTTAGAAAGAGTAAGTCTTGTTATATTGTAAGGGAGTAAGGGAGTTAGATCTCAACTTTCAAATTTGTTTCCTCAACAAAAAGTGTTGAGAGAAGTTGGTGGATTTCGACACTACGTGACTCAGTAGTCGGCGCTTCTCATGATATTACTATAGTTTTCATATACAATGGTATAACACTAAAACAGTAATATTTCAAAAATATACATAGTTTCAACAGTAAACTTTAGAATGCAATATCAGACAAAACATTTAATTGTTTTTATGAAAATCTATCTCATTCACTCTTTCATCAACCATCCATTGCCATAACAATTAATTTCAATTTAAATCAAAAAAAGCGGTCAATAAATTAACATTCAATTATTCTTTGCAGCTGCAAAAAAATCAAGCAATGAATTGACTTTTTTGTGTTTGTGTATACATCAGTATACATCCATATGATGAACAAAAATACTCAAAACATTCTTCTTTTAAATTAAAACAAAAATTTGTACAAACATCACGATCTTGCGTATTGCTTGCCTATAATAGAGTATCTATCAAAAATGTGCACACATAAATCACACAAGTGTACATGTACATATATGCAAAATTAGGTCTTTGACAAGTGAAATAACATCAGCAATAATATTTAACACTGTCACAACACAACAAGGAGTAGGTATTATTTCGTCGCATCTATAGCAATCACCAGTTCACACAGCCAATCATTTTGTAGCACCATGATGATGATGACGACGCGACGCCACACTGCGGCGACAACGACCGCAATAACTACGTTTAGCCAACGAACGTATCGCCATTATTTGCCAAGCAAACAAAGAAATGTCAAAATCATTGTTCATCATCGATTTAACGATCAGCAATCGCATCTTATTTGTATCGCCGGTCGCTGATTGTGTGTAAATGCTCGTTACCGCATCATCATCATCATCATAGACACAAACAAGCCCAAACGCATCGCATCTTTAGTAACCGATTGTGCCAAATTTGTGGCCATTGGTCAGTTTTGTTTAAAGATTCATGTTGCATATAGGGAGCACCTATTTACGTGATGATGAATGAAGAGCTTGTGGTGTGTGGTGTTTGTATTTGGTGTTTGGTGTACTGTGGAGGTCCGGTGTTTTGAACACCTTTTTCGACTTGGCCTTGAACGGCTTTAATGAAATGTTAATATATTCGCTCGCTGCTGTTGACTGTGGTAGTATTGCGTAAACGCAACTTTTTTTGGTAACTGGTCACGCAAGTTCGGAAGATGGTGACAGAGATGTGTGTATGTGTAGTGCTACATGTAGTTCGATAAACATACATATTCAAGAAATATCGAAAGATGTTACAATTTCGGTTCGATATTATGAAATTTCTTTGCTCGAAGCGTGTTTTTAAGACGATCTGCAAAAATTGTAGCTAAAAGATATACCTACCTGCCTATTCGCCTGGCAGAGGCATGGCATGGCGGCTTGTTGTGTGTAGGTAAGGTACAAACAAAAGATCAAGCTATATTGAAAAGTGAAGGAAGAGCCAAGAAGGGAATACAAATCAGCTAAAGGTAAAAGAGTTTCAACCCTATATCAACATTCACGCAGTAGGTATAGCTAAGTATTATGGGTAAGCTTCACAAACTTGTGATTCGTTCTGCTGTCTTTGCCTTTTTGCTGCCTATGGGCTATGGCTTTATCCGCTCTCTGTGTTGATTTCATTGAATTTTAATTCTCACATAGAATAAATCGACATCCAGGGTTCAAAATAACATTATAGAATTTTAAATGTTCCCCCAGCCATTTATATTAATATGTATGTAGGCACGGCAGCAACGTCAAGTCAATGTATACCTATATTATTTTTGTAGGTATAGTTAGGTATATAGATATCTATACTCATATCTTGTTTTTTTTTGTTTTATTTTCCTTATTCTATAATTTAAATGCATTAACATTTTGTTTACGATTTTCTTAGTACCGGTTGTTCGGTTGTGAATACAAATTTCGTTTTTGTTAAAGAATCAACATTTAGCTGGATGAAGAACTGTGAGTTATGCATAAGAGCTATAAATCTAAGATTTCAACCATACCTACTAGAATGAATTCGGAGCCTTTTGGCGCGGCGCGGCGCGCGGGCGCGTTTGTAAAGGCTCGGTCAGTTGCGGGTATTGGAGGTAGGGGCATAGTGAAAGAAATGGGTTTTTTGGTAGATTTGGATCTCTTAATACGAATCAATAGGTAAATACTTTACCAAGGAACACATTAAATGTATGATAATTACTTTTTTCATCTATGATCCATGATCAGTTCTGCGCATGTCTCAAAATCGGATCCTGTGTGCTTTGGCTCTTTTTTAATCAAAATATTAAATAAAGACCAATAAAATACACACCTTTCAGTTGTCATTTTTCACTTTGACACATGCGCAAATCACTTTGGACTGACTCATCCGATTTAAAAAAAAATCCATAAATGTTTAAATTGTTTTAAAAATTAACTACTTTTCTCTCTTTCTTACCATGAAGTGTTAGTGAGATAAATTTCAGAGAAGTCAGAAATAGTCGAAAGAGTCCGTTCAATGTGAACACCGTCTATGATATGTTGACTTTGCTTTTCATCTTTATACTTACGCGTTCATGGCTCATGGGTGGCATGTTCATTGAACATAAGGGCACACTCTTTTGAAGCCTACTGAAGCTAATGTCATAAGCCATCAAAAAGTAACTTTCCGGACTTTTTTTTACTAAAAAATCCAACTATAATAGCTAAAGCCACCGTAAATAAATATAAATTGGGTGGCGCAACGGCTCGTGAAGAACCAGGGCCTAGTGACTAACAACTCGCAACTATTCCTGTGTGCGTGTGTCGACAAGAATGGAAGGGGCCTACAATTTTATGCCAAATCCGAACGGCTTGGCGAGAAGCACTTAATCATGACAAGTGATACTCCTGGAGGATTTGTGAATTCCTCGCAAGAGGCAGTAGCCCTGAAAAAAAAAACTATTTAGTTTTTATGTTTTTATGCCAAGTAAGCTTATGTCAAAAATCCAACGAAAATTAGCTTATACTTGCAAAAGTACTATGCATGGCCATAATAGAATTTTACTCGCCTATCTACCTAACTCTCTCCATTTTGCTTTTTCGAACCTTTTTTTTTTGTTGAGCTTTCAAATTCAATTAAGTGCCGAGCGGATGGAATAGCTTTTGCTAAATTTTAACGAAACTTAACGAATCGCACCTGAATTGCATTATGGTTTATGAACAGGGATTGTGTGTATTCGCTCGTTGCTTATGCGTGCATAAGTGAGCTAAATTTTATTATAGTTGGGTCTTAAGTAACGAACTTGACGAAAAGCAACAATCCCTATTTATAGACGCATCGTATATTTTTTTATATTCGCTTGAATTTTACTGTGGTAGTAGGTTTCCACATGTCATTGAATGATACAGTTTGACAAGACAGTGTGGTTATACCTACTCTCTGCTTCTTTTTCCTAAGATTTTCGTGCAGATAATATCCCGTAGCCTTGTCTAGTCTAAGTTTATCAATCTGCGTCTTTCGATGACAAATGGAATTCTAGCATTCTGCTTAACTTAGATTTCTTACCTTAGAAGAAGAAATAGAGGAAGAGGTATTTGTCACATATACAGTGTACGTGAGTGATGCAATTTTTGAGAACCAGAAGTGTCAAATCGTTAGCGTGTGATTAGAAAAAAAACAAAAAACAAAATTGGTATAAGTTAAAACCCAAATTAATATAAGAATTACTTTAAAAAAACAAATAATTTAAAGTGCATTAATTAGACTTTGTGGTGACCTTCTTATAAATTCAAAAAAAAACATTAAGTGTATTGTTCAGAGGTGTGGAAATCAACAAAACAAGGTGGATAAAAGCCTTTCATTTAAAAGTGAATTTTATTATATTTTTCTCAAAAAAAGTGCTGTAAAGTTTTTATCTTTAGATTGATGAACTATTAAACAATATATTTAGAATGGGTTACACTTTAATTAAGTCAATAATATTATAATTTAGTTGAAAATGTGCACATAATTTTTTTGTTAGAATTTAAGAACCAGAAATGTCAAACTGAAATTTTTGTTCACAGGGGTGCATGATATTATATTGGACGCTGAAAGGCGCAATCTGTTAAGCGCCCTTCTTATGAGAAAATTATTTTTTGTTATTAAATCGATTTTTTACGTTTTAAGTTAGTAATAAAATATCTACTTGTTCCGTCGCCAACTTATAAGTTCATATTTCAATGTTAATTTGTCTGTTCAGTAAGGTGTCTACCAGTTCATATTTGTTTGTTCATGGTTCATGTTTAAAGTTTATTCCATTATAAATAATATGTTCTTCGATAGTTAATTAATCTACATAAATATTAACAGTTAACTGCACTTGCTTTAAGAAAAATATAATAAAACTCACTTGTGAGAGAAAATGCTCTTACCGCACTTACTGTTTTTTTTTTTTTTGTTGATTGCTAAATAACTACAATGTCTATTTTATTCACTTGAAAAGGTTTATCTTTTCAAAGTTTTTTTTTTTTATACGCATAGTCTTAATTTGTAACACTTTTTATTGTTCTTTTTTAAAATCACACTAGCGTTTTGCCATTTCAGATTGACAAACTGCTTCTCGCGCGTACTCTTTCTTTTTTTTAGAACATTCCACTAAAACAACTTCGGAAAATAACAAAAATGACTATTCTGATGGCGCCCTAGTGAGTTGCCTTCAAAGAGCACTCCGTCCCTGCTGTAATGCATTTGTGTTTGTGAGACCTCACACCATTTTAAAAACTGCTTCACTTTTTTCCAACAAGGGCAGTTCCTGTATTTCTTCTTCTAAGTTTTGTACTAACATACTCAGACCTCGAATTTTTCATTAGTATGAAGATTAGGTAATGTCATTTTCCATTGGTCGAGCATATTCTAGTATCGATTCTGAAATCAAATCCATTGCACTTTTCTTCTTTTCAGAGGAAGAACTGTCATTTTGAGGGGATCAGTAGTTTTCTGGACGTCCAATAGAACATACGATTTAATTAAATTCTAGAGAACGAGAATGTTTTAAGTAGATATTAGCTGTTTCGTGAGAAATAATTACAAAAAAAGAGGACCAACAATTTGTTATGCAATCATTATGTTCGTTTCAATTCTCATTTGACGTCAAAGTAACGAAGATAGTTTATTGACACCCCTCAGGTAATATGAACTGGTCTTTTAAATAATTTAAGTCGTCGGAACACTGAGTACTAAGTGTTATGTTTTGCGTTTTCCAAACAAAGAGAAGATGAGTTGAAAATCTTTTTCGGTAGAAAAGAATATTTCAGGGAACAGATTTGAGATTATCTATTTCTCCCTCCCTGGACGAAAACAAAGTTCCGCGCCTGCGACCGGTGGTGGATAAGTGTGTGACTGGGATGAGAATTGAAATTAAAAAAAAAAAAAACTTTACATCAGCGATCACTCTTTGTTGCGACTTGGATTGGAGGATTGGAATTGCCTGATGCCTAACTGAATGGCACTGGACATTGGACACATAGAATGTTATAAGAAGTTAAATGTTTGGATAACAAAAAATAAATGGCATTATTCTTTTTTTTGGTTCCATGAAAGTTCTTGGATCTGGACTGACTCGTTGGCTCTGACTCGCTTGTATATAGGATTTATTACTTTTGTTGTACAATGGAATGCCAAAATAGTGTTTGACAACAAAATAATGTACAAACAATAATTAAGGCAATAAAATCGAAAGTGAGTTCTGAACAAAATTTTTGATTAACTACATGTGTATGAAGATACCTATGTACATGTACATACATCATATATTTAACAAGATTTTTGGGCTATAAATTTGAATAGGTATAAATTGCGTTTTTGTTAAGACGCAAACAGTAAATCAAATTTGAGAGCGGTAAGAAGCTTTAATAAATAATGATAGGAATTTACATCCATGAATTAATAAGGTGTAGCTATGTTTTAAAAACGACACTACTTGTGAGAAAGTGATGTATAGTTTAATTGAATGGTCTGTTCCTTTACTTTAAGTTTCTGTGATTTTCTGTGATTTTTAGTCCGAAGTCCTGTCAAGTTCATACACAAAAATGAAATTGACGGAACTTGGGACTAGAAATCACAGAAATTCAGAGTAAAGGAACAGACATAAAACGTAAGCCTTGTTTATATACACTAGGGTGGTTCTTAACTAGAAAATATTTGGGATGTCTTCTAAATTCTATTTTAATGAAAAATTCTTTGCTTGATCTAAGTGTATGGCAAATTTTTTGGGTTATTCCCGTAAGTTTTCCGTATCTATAGGGTATGCCTTGAAGTGTCACTGGAGCTTATGCAGCGACTACTACAATAAAACCTAGAGCAAAACTATCATGGTACTGGCTTCTGGTAAGGTGTCACCTATGGTCGATAGATCAAAGTGCAGCGGGATGTCGGTACTAAAAAATGGTCAATTCTAACGAGGGATTCGTTGGAAAATCGGAAGATATATGTTCGGAGGCATTCGGAACAGCAAAATATGACATCATAGCTAAACACTTAATATATACAAGGCGATTTGGCAGTCCTAGATCAACGAACTGACAACCAAATTGATCAATTGATCATAATCACGATAGGCATCAGGCATTGTTCTATTTTTTTGGGTGTCTGAGCTTTCCAAGAGACCTACGTTGGCCTCACTAGGATTCGAGTTGTTGACTTTTATTAGTTAATTGAGCGTGTCAAACGTTTTAAGGGCTCTTTCGCACTTTTATTTTATTTTAGATGATTTTCGACATTTTAAAGAAGGAAAACTTAAAAAAAAGGGCCTTTATTCCTAACATCTTCAATGTTATAGGTACTCTAGTTATAAGCTATTTAAATTGAATTACAATAAAATTAAAAATATTTCATAAACAGCATAAATTGTTTTCAAAAACAAAAAGCCAAAAACAAAAAGTAGCAAGACGATAACTAATTTGCTATCGTTCAAACACTATCGTTTTGACAATTTTTGAGTTACGGCAATCAAATTTTGGATCGTCAAGACGATATCTTCCAGTCGATAGTGATTATTCACCCTTATTGTGAAGATCAACTATCAATTAATAATTGAAATTTGTCAATCAATTTTATTAAATGGTATTGTGAGTGTCAACTGTCAATGAATTGTTGATACATTGTGGATTTGTATCAATAACCTATTGTGAATGAAAAAAATTGGTATTGCGAAAAAAAAAAATTCATCGACTTTCTTGTCAACTGGCAATTTTTTTTTCAATCGTAAATTGATGAGTTCGTGTTTGCTGAAAAAATAACAAAAAAATATGAGTTCAGAAAAAAACCTCTTCAAAGAAAAAAAAAATGAAGACGATAGAATATTCTTATTAAAAACCCAGACTGCAGACCAAATGAACTATCACGAAAGTATGCTGAATATTCTGGGTGATATTAGAAAAAGTATGAATAATATTGAATATTATTCAAAAAAGGAACTTCAAATCGCCAAGGAACAGAAGGAAGACATTTTGAAAATCAAAAAAGAAAAATTGAAACTCTACACGGAAAATAAAGAAAACAAAGAAAGGGATAGAAAAGCCAAACTTAAGTTGAAAATTGAAATGCTGGAGCTGGAAAAACAAAAACTTCAAATGAAGAGGTTTTAATTTTTTTTTAATTGTTGAAATGAAATGAATTTATTGCCTTATGTTTTTTTGTTTAGTTGCCCGTAGCAGGCATCTGAATCTACCTTTCAAGACCCCGATAGTTCTTTCAATTATATTTCTTCCCTGAGCATGCTTTTTATTGAATCTTGATTGCACTGAACCTTCTTCAGCATTTCTATATGGAGTCAGAAGATACGGTGCTAAGGGATATCCACCATCTCCTTAAAAAAATCAAATCATAAAAAGTCAATCAACAAATGCACGTAGGTAAATACACCTACATAAATGTCGAATGTGAATGCACACTTACATTTATGTACCCATTACATTTACCGTCAGCTGAGAATTACATGGTCGATTTTACATGGATGATTTTTTGTTTTTTTTTTTCCGTGCCTCAGATTCAAGGTTTTTTTTCACATTCGACTTTGTAATTCTCAGCCGACAATATAAGCTGAGTACATACCAAGAAGCCGAAAGACGTTGCGTCCATTTCGGTAATCTGTTGCGATTTTTGCTTTCAGTGCGGACATATTCCATATGTTCGAGTCGTGGGAAGCTCCTGGACGTTAGAATCAACATATTTAATACACATTAAATGATCACACACCTTTAAAATGCAATTTAAGTTTTTCTTTAATTAAAAAATGTATATATTTCAAAATACTTACGATCAAAGCATTAAGGCTATGGAATCCTTTTCGGTTATAATACAAGTGTCGAGTATTATTGTCAGGGCCTATGATCTTAATGTGTGTACCATCCAAGCATCCTACCACGTTAGGAATGCCACTTTTCTCAAAATAATAAACTTTTGCCCTCCTTTCTTCCTCCTCAGTGTAATGGAACTTTATCCATTTTGGGCACACATAGTTTCAATTACACCAAGGACTTCCTTTAGGACAAGCGATGTAGTTGATTGGGCAATACCAAGATTAAAGTCGTTTCCCAAACTCAACTGGTACTTCCCATGTGCACAAAATCTTAGCACTGTTGCTAGTTTTAAAATATTCGGCACGGCTCGAATACTTTTGCAGGGCTTTAACTTGTCCTCTATTTCTTGGAAAAGATCACGAAATGCATCCTTGGATAGCCGAAAGTTTTTTAAAAAACTGAAAACGGAGGAGAGCAGGTACAGATTAAGTTATTTGTGTCTGAAAATCGAAACCTTTATACCTCACATATGGCTTTCCATGCATCTCTCAAACTCCTTCGCATTCTCGCCATTTCAATGAGTTCAGAATCATTTGAATTCTCATTTTCATCAAAAAATAATTCAGTCGAAGTCATTTTTTATTTTGTTTTTAATTTTATTATTTGCTTTCAAAACTTCTGTCAGTTGCAAGAATAATAAAATAATTTTGAAGGCATTCACAGTAGCACAATATTTTGTCAATTTATTTTTACAATACCGACTTTGATTTGAATTGATATATTCTATCAACCGTCAATCGGTTGATAGTTGATCTTCGCAATAAGGCTGATTGTTTTTACGTGAAGCAAGCAAGTCAAAACGATATCGTCTGGCGATAATCGAATTACGGAATGACCCCCTGGTAAAATAACGTAAAAATAAAGTGACTGCTATGGCTGGTATATATGTATTTGGAGCGTACGTACTGCAAAGCACTAGCTCGACGAGTCTTAATATCTACCCCTGATGGCGTACCATATGCTATAGAGGAAAGCTCCACCTTAGGGGCCAGTTATAGCTATCATTGAAAACCATCATTGAAAATATTAATTGTCAATTTTGAGAGATTTTGAAGACAAAATAAATGATTATTTTGATGCAAAAGTAAAGCTTATTGACTTAATAATTATTTTCAGGCAAAACAAAATTCAATTTGACACAACTTTTCTCATAAAATGACTTTTAATTTTTCAATGATGAACTACCAATGATCATTAAAAAAATTAAAAGTTACGTTATGGGGAAGATATGGGTCAAAATGAATTTTTTTTGGAGAAGAAGCATTAAAATATTCAATGATTAAACATTCGAAGGTTCTCAAAATCAAAAGCTAACATTTTTAATGATGGATTTCAATGAAAGCTATAACTGGCACCTTAGCTGGTATACTCAACCAACTTGATGTGCTTAATTGGATGTAGCTATACATGTAGCTACATACGGACCAAGATGGTCCATATTGGAAGCAAAACCTCCTTTTGTTCCCTGTCCATTTGATTGACAGTCATTCGATAAGAAAACTCCTGACAGTTTTACTATCTCGGTAACCTACGTATTCAATTCTTTGGAAGCGCGAACTTTATTCTCATCATAACTGTTTTAACTTGTATGAGATTACTCTCGAGAGCATGCTTGGGAGCTGCTTGCTGTACCTTACTTTTAGGTACGTTTTTGATATGTGGTATTTTGTAAATACCTACTGTGAATCTTATTATTTCTGAAATACCAACAACTTTACTATTATTTTTCGCTCTACCCCTTTAACACAATAGGTGTTTTTTTTAAACATAGCATAGCAATGAGCAGTGAGCTGTTAAAAATAATATCTGTGTTTCTTTTTTAAGCTCAGAGCACTCACAGTGCTCAACTTGTGTTTCTTTTTTCAATCAGAACTAGCTCGGAGCACGCTCCATTTGCTCGGAATAAAAAGACCGAACAAATAAAGTAAAAAGCTGACCGCAGCAAAGCCAATTTTTGTCTGTTTTTACAATAAGTTCAGACAAATAATGTCGCATCATATGACAGTTCAGTGCTAGATGTGTTTTAAAATTATATCAGAGAACTCTAATCCATACTCTGCTCATAGCTAACCCCGATCGCGCAAACCTCTGCTCCCTGCTCTGCTCGGAGCTAAAAAAGAAAAGAGCTTTATGAGTGTAGCTGTAGCTTGCTGCAACAGTTGAAATGAGTTCAGCTTCAGCTACAACATACGTTTCTTACTAAAATTGCAACTTCACATTGTGACGCTGTTAACTATTTTCGTACCTTTCTTTGAGTTTGACAGGGCTACATGTGAAATATTATCTGACCGAAAGAAGAACTTTCCAGAACAAAACACGTTTAAATTATTATAAAAGAACACAATGTTTATTTATTGAACGATAGAATAAGAATGAAGAAAATAATAATTTAATTTATAAATACAAAACATATTTAACATATACTCTATGTATGTGTTTCAGAAAATATGTTTGCAGTGAAAAACATGCAAAGTGATTATGTAAATAAACAAAGTTAGGATTGTTAAGGATATCGATAATTAATCAATATCCAACACTACACGCTCCAACTACAGCTACGCCATTGTGTTGAGCCAGCTATTCTCTTTTTGATGGCTTATGCCTGAAGTCTGACACATCAACATTCAATTTTAAATAGAATGTTCTAATGCATTTAACAGTGCATGTAACAAGCCAACAAAGTTTTGTCTGAAGTTAACCTTCTCTCATGTAGGTACGACCTTTTGTAGTTGCTTAATATTTTTTTCTTGCCAAAAATAGGTACGAGGCTTTAACAAACAAATTGCAATAATTAACAAGGCAAATTGTATAATAATTTCGCTGAGTATACATGTACAGGTATAGTTAGGTACCTACCTATTTCGGTTAGTAACTCCACTTAATTTTTTAATATTATTTCATTTTTAATCTGAAGGTTGACATTCAAAATTCAAATTATAATTAGAAAGCCGTCCAAGCCGGATGTTCATTTATTTTTATCAAAATTTTATCAACAATCATTTATACTTTTATATTTTACCTAAATTCATTTACATATATATAAATATATGTACATACATATATAGACGAATAAATATCGATAAAAGTGGTCTGTTCTGCTTTTAAACAAATTTATTCACAAAATATTGTTAAATAGAAAAGAAGCTGTATATTAAAATAAAATTTGCATCACTTGATGTAGACTACGCTATCAGTAGGTAACTGATTTGCAACTGATCTATGAGTCTGTAATTATAATATTATTTTATTTTCAAAACATTTCCACAGTTGTTATGCCCTAAATATTCCTGCCTAACCTACAAAATCAATATACAAAAACACAATCAAGCCACCATAAACAAAAAAGAAAACATAATTTAATTTCAACATTTATATTAAAAAAAAATATAAATAAAAATGAAAATAATTTGATTGCATTGTATCCCCAATATACGCACCCCATCAAATTCAGAGCCATATAAATACAAATGAGAACAGAAATATTAGTCCAGGGGCGACCAGTCGGCAGCCTGTCATTAATAATTTCATTTTCCGGAGTGGCAACAACTCAGACTGTGGCCACTCATTGTATTATTTAAAGTTAATAACCTTGTTTTGTATTTTTTTTATTTTTAATATACATTTATATGTATATGTATGTCACCATTGTCGGAGATTCATAGCCACTATCAACATCAGCAACAACCAGCCAGCGCAGCGCACTGAATGAAAGCGTATACACACAATTATTGTTATTCGAACAAAGATTCCGGATTTATCAAATTTGTTCTTTTAAAAAAAATAATAATAATAATTCACAGCATCGTATATTTAAAAAAGTATAAACCTATAGACTCACATATTTGTTTACGCATATAGAATTGACCATAACATAATTAACATCAAACAAATTAAATTGTTTTTAAATGAAATGTATTACGAATTTATGAATGAATGTTTGTGTGCAAAAAAAGAACAAACCTCCAGCTTCCCATTAGCAATGTAAATGACTTGACGACAGTCAGCAGACAAACCATACTCGACAAAGCGTTGAATATTTTAATAACTTATTTTGATTCTATATGGTTAAATAACTCACATCAGGCCTGGATTAGCCATAAATCAGGGTTTCGATAGACAGTAAAGAGGCAATAGGTAAGAAAAAAAGGCAATACGTAAGAAAGTATTTTTCCTGCAAATAGCACACGTTTTTGAGCGGGAGCAACCTCATATTCTCGTTGTTTATATTATTTCCATACCAAAATCTAATTTGCCTGGACTAATACCGTTCCATGATGTTCAAAAGGGTAGTTGTGTGCATTCAAGAGGACACAAGCGTCCACAGGTTTTTCTCAAAACCCACCTCTGTCTACCAACTCCTACTCTCACCTCCTAGTGGTGAACATCGGGTATCTAGTACCTCAGCTGGGGACGGGGTTTAAATCGCCGTGGAAAGCTGTTGGGGACAGCCAACGAGAGAGGGGGGAGGAGTGTTCCCACTAAGGCACTTCTCCCTTCATCGAGGCGGCAGCAGACGAATTCTCTAGATGGAATCAACGGTGGCGTCTACAGTTCTAGTTAGGTTGAACTACTTAGTGAACACCTAATATGGGCTACTACGACATATTAGTAGCTCAGGCCTATAAGGAGCGGTTTATCCGGCTCCCTACCCTTGGAGTTATACGAAGGGTCTGGTCCTCCGAGTCGGGGGTTGTGCGTCGGGGTAAATTCCCTACCACGTAAAAAAAAGTTGTTCCGAAACAACAACAAGCCTCGGATATGGATGATTTTAAAGTTGACGACTCCAGCAAACGAAACAAGGACAATGAATTTCGGATCTGCACGTGGAACGTCCTGTCCTTATACAGAACACGTACAGCCGAACAATTAGTGGAGAACCTGGACAGGCTAAAGGCTGACGTAACAGCCATCCAGGAAGTGCGATGGGATGGAGAGGGCATACGGAGACTGAAAACGTGTGACATCTACTACGGCGGGTGCTTGAAGGAACAGGGTCAGCGGCTCTTTGGTTGTGGTTTTGTGAGACAACGTATGATATGTGCCCGAAGTACGACGTGAAGATCATTCTTGGTGACTTCCACGCGAGATTAGGAAAGGAGGGCATCTTTCGTTCGATAGTCGGAGGACACAGCCTACACGACGAAACTTCCGGCAACGGACACAGGCTGGCAGACTTTGCGGCGGGGCGAAATGTCATCATCTCAAGCACTTACTTCCCACACCTCAATATACACAAGGGGACTTGGCGGTCGCGTGATCAACTAACCGTCAACCAAATCGACCACGTTGCGATAGACGCGAGACATGCTTCCAGTATCTTGGACGTCCGAACGTTCCGAGGGGCCAACATTGACTCGGATTACTACCTGGTGGTAGCTAGACTACGTATGCGGATATCCATGACGCGACAACGCAGAACAGATGCTGTGAAAAGATTCGATGTCGAGAAGCTTAAATCGCAAGAGACCGCCAGAAATTTTGCAGACCACGTAACTCTTAATCTCTCAGGAGGTCCGCCACCAGCATCAAGTGCAGAGGACCAGTGGGAACACTGTCAACAAGTCATCAGAAGTGGCGCCTCTGATGTGCTGGGTTTCACTAGGCGAATACAACGAAACCCCTGGTTCGATGAAGAGTGCCGGCTAGCGCATTCAGCTAAGGACGAGGCCTACCAGGCAATGCTGCAGACTCGAACAAGAGCTGCTGAGAGAGTGGCCCGGGAGCTCTACGGGCTGAAACGAAAAAAAGGAACGCCGACTTCTCAGTAGGAAAAAAAAAAGAGAGAGCACGAGAAGCGGCGGTAGAGTCTATTGAGGGTTGTAGCGGTAGGGGAGATGTTCGAAAATTTTATCAGAGGGTGAAGCGATCCACCCAAGGATTCAAGGCTAGAACGGAGCCTTCCGAGATGAGAGTGGGAATATAGTAGTAGACACACAGTCAGTGCTGGGGATCTGGAAAGAACACTTCTCTAGACTGCTTAATGGCGAAGGCAGCCAAGATTCCGCTAATAGGCAGAACGCTTCATTCAACTTGGACGATGATGGCCAAGAGTTCCGTCCACCCGACCTAACTGAAGTGCGGCTGGCGATATCCAAACTTAAGTCGTACAAGGCTGTTGGTGCGGATGGCTTGCAAGCCGAACTATTTAAATCAGCGGGAGATAAATTGGCTAGGAGCATACACCAGCTCATCTGCAAAATTTGGTCGGAGGAAAGTATGCCCGATGAATGGAACCTCGGTATAGTGTGCCCCATCCATAAAAAGGGAGATGTTCTGAAATGTACCAACAACAGAGGAATTAGTCTCCTAAACGTATATTATAAAATCTTGTCGGCCATCCTGTGTGACCGCTTAAAACCTTTTGTCAACGATCTGATCGGCCCTTATCAGTGCGGTTTTAGGCCAGGCAAGTCAACCGTCGATCAAATGTTCACACTCCGACAGATTTTAGAAAAATCCCGGGAATTCCAGATCGATACACACCACCTTTTTATCGATTTTAAAGTCGCGTATGATAGCGTGAAAAGGGACGAATTATACAGAGCCATGTCGAGTTTCGGCATCTCTGCCAAACTCGTCCGCCTGTGCAGGATGACGATGGAGAAATCTCGCTGCTCCGTCAAAATTGGTAACAACACCACCGATTCCTTTGATGTTGAGAAACGATTGAGGCAAGGCGACGCGTTATCATGCAACCTTTTCAACATCGTTCTTGAAGCCATTGTACGCAACGCACATGTCAACACCAGCGGTACAATCTATCAAAAGTCCGTTCAATTGCTTGCATATGCGGATGACATTGACATTGTCGGCAGAACGAAGCGAGCTGTGGCAGGGGCATTTGTGAGCATTGAATCGGAGGCGGCTAGAATGGGATTGGCGGTTAATGAGGACAAGACGAAGTATATGCTGTCATCGAGAGAGGAATCTCAACATCGTCGACTCGGGCAAAATATCACGATGGACAGATATAACTTCGAAGTTGTCAAGGGCTTTGTCTACCTGGGCTCCACTTTTACATCGCAGAATGACATCAGTGCAGAGATCAAGCGAAGAATTACTCTTGCCAACCGCTGTTTCTTCGGTCTAAGAAGGCATTTAAGTAGTAAGGCACTCTCTCAGAGAACCAAGGAGACTTTATACAAAACCCTAATCATCCCGGACCTGCTTTATGGGTCAGAAGCATGGACACTGAAAGATTCGGATAAAAATCTGCTAGGGTGCTTTGAGAGGAAGATTCTTCGTGTGATTTTCGGTCCGGTGTGTATCGAAGGAGTATGGAGGAGAATATTCAACGACGAGCTATACGGGCTATACAGCGACGTTGACCTGGTTAAAAAGCTGAAAATACAGCGGCTGAGATGGCTGGGGCACGTGGAGCGTATGGACAGCAACGCACCTGCCCGACGAGTCTTCGAATCCAACCCCGATGGGGTACTCAGCAGAGGAGAATCCGCAAAAGGTGGCACAATCAAGTGGATGGCGACATCAAAGCACTCGGTGTGCGCAACTAGAAGCGGCTAGCTAGGGACAGAGCTGGCTGGAGGGGCTTGTTAGTTGAGGCCGAAGCCCATCCTGGGCTGTGAGCGCCATCAAAAGTAAGTAAGTAATACTGTTCCATGAAAGAAAGTCTGTATTTATTTGGACCACGAAAAACAGAGACAACCCGATTTTATTAATATTTTTCTTCGGGAGCGGTTTTGAGTGCAGACAAAGGAAAAATTTTAAATTTGAGATGTTACATTCAGTGGCGTGGAAACCGCCCATTTGCATAAAATTGATACCAATTATAAGCAGCACATCTGATTGTCGTAGAATGATGAAATGTGGTAAGTGCAGGCAAAGGCAAAATTTGATATTCTACGTTCAGGGGCGTGGCACCCGCCCATTTGATTAGAATTGATATCAATTTTGAGGAGCACTTCTGATTGTCGTAGAATGATGAAACTTGGTGGAACGGTAGGGCTAGAAGTGCAAGCCAATGCAAAGTTTTAAAATTTGATATTTTGCATTCTGGGGGCGTGGTATCCGCCCATTTTCTCAGAATTGTTATTAATTATTTGAATCACTTCGGATTGTGGCAGAATAATTTGGTAAACTGGTAGAAAATGTGGTCAATACAAAGGAAATATTGGAAAATTTTAAATTATCCATTCAGGGGCGTGGCACCCGCTCATATTCTCAGAATTGATAACAAATATGAAGAGAACTTCTGACTGTTTTAGAATGATGAAATATGGTAGATCGATAGGACTTGACATGCAAGCAAAACAAAAAAATCGGGTGGCACAACGGCTCATGTAGAACCAGGGCCTAGTGACTAACAACTCGCAACCATTCCTGTGTGCGCCTGTCGACAGGAATGGAAGGGACCTACAATTTTATGCCGAATCCGAACGAGAAGCACTTATTCGTGACAATTGATACTCTTGGAGGATTTGTCAATTCCTCGCAAGAGGCAGTAGCCCTGAAAAAAAAAACGTTTTAGTTTTTTAGGTGGACGAGGCTGGGAAGTGATCCCAGACCTCCAGCGTGACAGTCGAACGCACTAACCATTACGCTACGGGCTACTACACATGCAAGCAAAGGGGAAATTAAAAATTTGAGATTTTATATTCAGTGGGCGTGGCAATCACTTATTTTTACAGAATTAATATTCAATATATTGAGAGCACTTCCGATTGCTGCAGGATTATGAAATTTGGTAAATGGGCTAGTTTTTAGCTGTATACAAAGAAAAAGTTGAAATCATAAAATTTTGCATGCAGGGGCGTTTCATCCACCCACTTCTTATATATTATTATCACTTCAATGGAGCATTTCTAACTTATAAAAATTGGTAGATGGGTAGGACTTGTAGTACTTTGCTTATAAGGCTCTGATTGGGCGTTTATTCCACCCACTCTTATAGAAAGAACCTTTGCAAAAAGTAGTGAAATCACAACAAAAACATCCTTTGATCAAGTCCAAGAAAGTATCAATGGACCTAGAGTTAACTTCGGTTTCCTTTTGCACCATTTTCTTCCTCAAACTCCTATGACTGTGAGCTAGCAGACTACTGGTGTTTGAAGGTGGCTCATGGTGCAAGAGGACCGCTTCAATACCAGTCAACAAAGTGCCTAATAGTTGGCACAGTGTAGATGGTTTTTAGTTGCGAACTTTGGCACTATCGGGTGTTTTTCCTATGTCCAAATCCTTAATAAGTTTCATCTCATGTCTAAATCCAATAAAAGCGTCTGGTCATACAGGCGGGTGGTACTTTCTCTGGTAACCACAAGTCATGTTGTGCAAACAGACGGAGGTGTACAGAGATTACCATATCCGAGTGTGCGACTAGATGTTCACCCTAAGGGATCAGATCGTATGCGTCCCGGCAAATCAGCAAATTGCTTAGCGTAGGATACTGCAGCAGAACTCGGGCGTAAGCGATGATCCGTTGGGAGATCTATCACCAAATACCCTCATTTTCTTAAAAAATGTTCTTTTAAACCACAGGTCAAACGAGTTATGGTATCAAAACGGCGCATTACAGTGTTAATTGGGTCATCGAGCGAGGATGCTTGTGACCGCCATCTCTACCTACCTACCTACAACAAAAGCATAAATGTTAAAAAAGTAGCCGAGTTCTTCTATACACAAACAGCCGAATCTATAAAGAAATTTTAAAGGCTTCTTAACTCTAAACTACCTCTAAATAACACTTAGGTGTGAAAGCGGTATCTATAATCAATTTCCACATTTAAGCAACGTAACTTAAACACCTCTTAACTTAAACACCATCCAAAGCGTTTAAAGGCTACGCAAAGCCAACTTAAATATATTTTGACACATGAGAATGGTTTTTTTTTATCAAAACAAATTGTGCGTAGGTTGAGTAAGAAAATATTTATGTGTGTACTCTGATGGCCGGGTTTAAATTGTTTTTTTTTTTGTTTTTTTTTGTTAAAGAAAATAATATACTTTCTCACGAATACAGGAAGGAAATTTCTGAAAACAAAATAAAAAAAAAACTAAAGTGGAATGGTTTCATTTCTTCTGTCTTCTGTGTTTGACGATGCATACACACATACACCCATTTGCTTCTCTTTCTGTCTTATTATTTGTTCACTCTTTTGTGTATGCAAATTTTTTTGCAATCTGACAGAAATAGCCTGAGAGTGAAAAATGTACTAGAAATTTGTATCAGATTTGTCAACTTTCTTGCGTTACGTTACATTACGGTTGTTTAGTTAAGTATGAAAGGAATATTGATTATAGATACAAATTTAAGTAACGTGATTTAAAGGCAACTTTAATATTTAAGCAAGCTTAACTAAATAACCTCTAAAAGGCATTTTAAGATAATTTTATAGATACGGCTGAAAAACTTTGCGTGACAAGTCAGCCGTAGAAAGTAATGAGATCTTAAAGTACGCCAAGTTCTAAGTTTATCAATGTTAAATATCAAATATTTTAAGAAGAGTAATAAGGAAGAACCTCAAAATTATCAGAGAAATCTGTTATTTAATGATAACTGTCTTAAATTGAGTTCGTTTACAAGGTATAGAAGAACTTGGCTACTTTTTTAATATTTATGTTTTTGTTGTTTATACTTTACCACGAAAAGTTTGTATGTATTGTGGTCCTTTTATATGAGCAAATTTTTATTAATATTATCTGTTTTGTATTCAAAAACTGCTAGCTTCCAATTCTTAAAAAATAAGTTATTATCAAAATTTACATATTTATTTAATATTTTGTTTAAATTAAATAATCACCCCTGATCTGATTTTTTTTGAATCGCATTCGTATACGAAATTCATTTTCATACGGATCCAAAAAAAATGTTCTGAATTACACATTAACAGTAGTAATTATCCAAACCTCTTATTTTTTCTTTCGAAGTCTGGAAAAACATTCATTTTTGAAACATGTATAAGTACGGAATCAGGCGCGAACGCAGGGGGGGTTTTGATTCAAACGGAAACAGGGTTCTTACATCTTTTTTGTTGAGTTGTTTGGTTATTTTCACATACCTAACACGTGAACGTCTAAGAATATTTTGCATCACACATGTCCTTCTAAGAAGTAGGTACCTTTATGTACTTATTATATTTAATTCCAAATATTTTACAAAAATTAACTTTTTATAAAAAAAAGCTAAATATAAGAGAAGAAATAATTTGAAGCTACGTTTGCCTTTATTCACACTACTCCATAAAAATTCAAATACAATCACATTTGTATGGTAATTTTATACTTTCTAATGTCTGAAATGCGACCAGGCTTGCGTGTAATTTTCCAAAGAACTGTTTTTAACGGTATACATTCCATAGAACTGTGTTTTTTTTAATCTTCGAATTTCCCTGAAACGGCTTAACTGGAAAGTGTTAGCATTCCGTACCAATATTTTGAAAAAAGAATATTATTTGATTAAAAAAAAAATTGTTTTAAATAAAAAGGTATAAAACTAAGAGCGAGTTCGTAATCGTCTGACTAACTTAAAAAATACATAAATAGTTTTTTGTCGATTTAAAAAAAAAACGCAAAATCTTTTGTTGTGTCAGGATGGCAAGTAATGTTTTAATTCAAAGAAAATGATTTTATTAAACAACTTTTGTAATTTTAAAAATAGTTGGAGTTAACACATTACTGTCCTTCAATCTTCAAGTCATGATCTCGACTTTTCACGAAAAAATATAATATTTAAAAACGTGCTTAAATTTAAATTTGTATGGAAAAGTGTGAAAGAAGTCAATAGTACCAGCAAAAAATTATTTGTTATCTAATTTAGATGTTTTATAAAAATTTCATTTTTGTGAAATATATTTGGAATAAAATATGATAAGTATGAACTTCTTAGAAGGATCTGTGTGCAAAATAATCTTAGCCGCTTACGTTATATGCCTTAAGACAATTTTAATACAGATTAAACTTTGTGTCTGTAATGAATAAAGTAATTTTTAGTTTATTCATTACAGACACAAAGTTTAATCAAAATCTGTTGATCCGTTTTCGAGAAGGTTTGTTTTATGGCAGCTACCCGCTAAGTAATAAGTGTTTCTATGATATAAATAGTGTCTATGTAGGTACATTTTGTTGATTTCTTGCAGAATTATCATTTTCGCTTTTAAGTTTTCGTTGCTCGATACTCATAGTCGATCTTAAATTATTCTTTAAACCTTACCATCGTAACCTTCTCCGATCGAAGATTTCGGAATGGATACAATGATAGAGCCCACGGCCCAATGTTGACCAAAGGAAAAAATAACGACAGAGAAAAATCTACTCAAAGCTAAAAAATCTCTAAGGGGCTCATTGCGAGAGTCTATTCAGAATAGACTTAAAGTCGAATAGACTTATAGGGACGTATTCATAGTCATTTTAGAGCCGGATCTAAGTTAAACATAGGTTTAGTTGAATTTTCGGATGTTGATTCTATTTTTTTAAGTTTATAATTTCAAAATATTTGAAGCTACTTGTGAAGTATACCAAGTTTGTTATCTTATAAAAATATAAAACCAACAATTTGTAATTAAAATCGGTATGTATTCATTGAGCCAAAATTGTCTTAAACTGTAGTTTAGTTACACCTGGGTCTATCTGAGACCATGAATATGCCCCATAGTCTATATCATCGGTATTGCGAATGTCTATTAGAATCAATTTGTTTCTACTAAATGGAATTTTTTTTCGATCAAGAATTTCTGATCGACTTTTGTGTAAATTGTTGCTTAAACATTAAATAAGAATGTACTTTAGTGGAAAAGAATTTCTTCTGGTACAATATTAACTTTCATATCGCCATTCAAGATGCTCAATCATCTTAACATGTGCTGCAATATAAAATTTGCTACCATAATACATTTTTTTTAAAGATTTGTATACACTTATTGTATTATACATTCTTGAGAAATTGTGCATTTTTAAAATGCATCATAAAAATGCACTTTTTTCCAAAAGTCTTAATAGTTGATGCTGATTAATTTATTGATATTTATATGGATGTCCAACAATTTTCTCAATGTCCTTCCGTTTGGAAAAAGCTGCAATGTCATATTTGGTACAAAAGAGCTTTACATTCAACTGCGAAATGATTTTTCAAGTTGTTATAACTGTTATTAAGTCTTTTAGAGAAAGTGCATTTTGAAGATGCACAAATCATCACTGCACCCCAAAGGAGTCTGCGAAGCTACCACATTATCATAAATATATGTATGTTTCATAATAATATTATACAAATGTATGTCTGCATATTTTCATCCAATGTCTAAAATCTAAAGGAACGGAGTTAATTTTTATTATTTTTTTGAAGAAAAACTATTTATTTAATTAAAAAAAAAGTTAAATTTTCGTCAAATTATATCTATTTTCTAGAACTCTAGGACAGATTTGACATTTCAGTCTACAGCTCTAGTCGAGAGCAAATTTCTTTAGACTGACTTTCATAATATGTACATATGTATACATAATGTTATTTTCTTTAATACCTTTCTTCAGATACAAAAATTAATTTAATTTGTCGAAGTTTGACAGTTACAAATCATATAAAAAAATAAAGTCCGTTCCTTTACTTTAAATACATTAACCATTCAACAAACACTTGAAATTTAAAATGAATAAGACTGGAAGGTTTTAAGCCGATCTGCAACCCATCGCAAGTGGACGTGTGCGAGAGAATAGTGAAATACCGTGCCTAATACCCCCAACAATAATATAAGCAATTAAATTCTATCAAGTGCTTTCCAATATTTATCCCTCACAGGCGTGTCTTCTTCACCCTCCAACTATCGACCAATTGCTTTTACGTCCCTTCTTTCCAAGGTCATGGAAACACTGATCAATTTTCAGCTTAAGAAATATCTCGAAGAACGAAAGCTTCTTAATGACCGGCAGTACGGCTTTCGTAGCAATAGGTCCACTGGTGATCTGATGGTATATCTCACCGAACTGTGGCACAAATCTTTACATCGTTTTGGAGAAAGTAAGATTATTGCGCTTGATATTTCTAAAGCGTTTGATAGAGTTTGGCATCAAGCTCTCTTATCGAAAATGCGCGCATTTGGTATTGATGAATCTCTTCTTCGTTGGATTAGAAATTACCTTTCGGACCGATCAATACAAGTTGTATTGGACGGTTTCAATTCTGATATCCACAAAATAAATGCTGGTGTGCCCCAGGGCTCCGTTTTGTCTCCGACTCTCTTTCTTATATTCATCAACGATCTTTTATCTGAAACTTCTAATCCATTAAACTGTTTTGCTGACGACAGTACACTCAGCTTTTCATATTCGTTTCTTGATTCACATCCATGTCCTTCAGATGTGGAACTTCAATGGCAGCGTATGATAAGCTCATTAAATTCTGAGCTTGACAGCATTGTCCAATGGGGAAACAAAAACCGTGTAGAATTTAATGCTTCTAACACTCAATGCTGTCTCCTGTCGTTAAAGCGGAACCTACCCCCTATGCTGCTATCCATGAGCGGCACTTGCATTGAGGAAACTGAATCGCTTTCAGTCCTCGGTATGTGTGTCACAGACCTTTTGTGGAACGACCACATATTTGACATCGCCAAAAATGCTGCTAGGTGTTTAGGTTTTCTCCGTCGATGCAAGAAATTTTTCTCCGCTTCTGACCTGGCTGGTGATCCCAACCAACTTAAGTCTATTGGATAGAATTCAAAAGAGAGCTCTTAAAATGATTTGTGGAAGAACTATAACGGAAACGTCATCCAATCAGATCAGTGGACGCTCCAGTGCCAGCCAACGAACTGCCTAGTGGGCTAACTGTGGATGGTGCGGGTGCGGGTGCGGGTGCGGGTGCGGGTGCGGGTGCTGATCTGCTTGAGTGAGTGATCCACTTTCTGATTATTGTGCTAAAAGCTACAACGAAATCATATTCTAAACTCAAATAAAAAGGGACGACATCCTGAGGATATGCCCATATTCTCTTTCTTCAATTCCATCCACAAGTTCAAACGAGTTATGGTATCAAAACGGCGCACTTCAGCGCTAATTGGGCTATGGGCTAGACTGCCCGTGGCCGCCATTTCTACCTACCTACCCATAACGGAAAAGTTTACATCTCTAGAGCACCGTCGAAATGTTTCATGCCTTTCGTTATTTTAATAACCAGTGCTCTAGTGAAATAGCCAGTTGAATTCCTCCCCTTAAACAATTCAACCGTAATCTTCGCGCTTCTAGGAATGCCCATTAGTTTACCCTTGAGCCCAATTTCGGAGCGGACGTACTGTTAAGTACCGAGATTCTTTCTTTAGTCGCACTACACGAATGTGGAATGCTCTACCCAGACAAATTTTCCCCTCCTATTGTGATTTACAGACATTCAAAACCAATGTGCATCGGTATCTCCTTTTAAATCCCCTCCAAACTACCTAATCGCTCGTGCTGTGTATAATATCTTAGGGTATTCACAACCCCTTTAGCGCGCGCTTAATATAAAAAAAGCAACTTTTTAAAAGCCATATTAAAGTATAGAATTTTATTTAAAACGGAATGTGTTTGATTTTTATGTTTGTACATTACATATATATATATATACATATATACCTATCTTAGATCGAAAAATGTATTTTGTCTTAACGTAATACATATGTATATAACTTGTAAAATTGCTAACTAGGCTGACGGCTAAGTTATAGCTTATTAATTCATTTAATTGTTAACCTGTGTATATAAGAATATAAATAAATGAATTTGTTACTTACTTACTTACTAACTTTAAATGTCTGTGATTTTCTATGCATTTGTGTGATTTTCAGTCCAAATCCGTTCCCGTACTCAAAAATTTGGAAATTTTTGTCATAAGAGAATGCTCACGAGAGAGTTATAAATTTCTCCTACCTATGTGATTTTCTGTCCGAGAAAATTCTTTGGACTGCAAATCATAATTCAGCTAAATGTCATTTTGAGAGTAAGATAATGAAAGCCGTACTTGTCTGGCACATTAGCCTATACGGAATTTATGTGAATTTACGTTCACGTACTATATTTGAGAATATTAATTTCACCCTTGCTCTTAAATTTAATAGCATGAGGGTTTCTGTGCACAAAGTGAAGGATCTGATTTATTAATTCTCTCAAAATATATCGAAAATAATTTGAAGAAATTTGCGAGGGAGATTCTGTTCGAGGGAGATTAACAATAAGAGTTATCGATACCTTTTAAAAATAAAGTTGAGGGAAAGCATTCTCCCCCGGAATTACCGCCGATAGGAATGATTATAAAATATCAGTCTTTGATTTATTAAAAACAAAAACAAAACATTGAATTTTGTGAGTTATATACATATTTGTTAAAAGATACTTTTGTTTGTAAAGCCTAGTACTTAGTACAAGAAATGAAAATGAAATTTGTATATAAAAGTGACACTTATCTCACAGCGATGGAATTAAAAACGAGAAGTGAATACCAAAATTGAAAGAAAAATATGACATATGAAAAGTGTGACATTTCTCAATTTATTTATTTTGCCCAAAATATTTCTAGTGATCCCTACAAGACAAAAACAACAAACCAAATTCAAAAATAAACAATGGTTGGATACGAAATAATTCCTTAGGTTTTTTTTTTTGTCAATTATTAGATATTTTACAAATGTCACATTTTCCTCACTTCTATTATTTTTTCCTAGTGGTGTGGTTTCGAAATAATAATTATAAAGTGGAACTTACCAAAATATTTAAACTTCTTAACTGTTGTTCTAAAGGCCTCTACATGACTGAATCCGCTTTTGTTTATTTTTGTATTTGTTTATTTTTAGTCACTTATGTGTTTTGTTTCTATAATATCACCAGTCCAATGTCCATGTTTTTGCTTAAAATTGTATCCTCAGTAAAAAAACATACAGCTACAGGTAATATACATTTAATATGGCAAAACGTCGCATATTCATATAATAATAGCTTAAATATAACATTTCAGACAAACTGTCTGTGCTAAGACATGTTTATTTTAAGGTAGGTATGTACCTACATATAAGGTAACATCCTGTTCACTTTCAAGTCTTATGATATATACATAGATTCTAGTTAAACTACAAACTATAGAAAATATAACACAATAATTAAAAATATACATACGGTAGTATTAGTTGTTTTTAAATTTGATGCAAATTTTTTTTTTTTGTTGGCAAAAAAAAACTCTAAATTTTTAAACGTGAAGCTTAAAAGGAATTAAGTTTCGGAATATGTAACCAAATTTAATTTAAAAAAAAAAAATAAATGCAAAGTTCAATTTTTATTAAAGAGGACGCGGTTGATTCTTCCTCTCCATTCGCACTCCGAGAAATATTCGTCGAAGAATTTTTCTTTCAAAAGAGCCCAGTATTAGCTCTCCCCTTCTTCTTATGGTTCAACTTTCAACACTCGACCGACGCACAGTGGTCAAAAATAACATTCTACCTGGACAAAACTGTTTTTTGATTCAAATCGACTTGTTGAAAAGTACTTATTGAAGATAAATTAGATAACAAAAAATTACACAATTTTGAAGCATGTTTTTCGTCAAAATGGCAGAAAAATACAATAATTACCTTTTATTTGAAAAAAAAAATGCATTTATTCAATTATAAACTTAAATTGTATGGTAATTGATTGTCTAATATAAATATATAACAAATTAAGTCTGAATTAGAAACATTGCTTAATACTTCCCAATCACCCTCATTATTTTCATCCACATCTTCAAATTCGTTTTCTTCAGCGAGCATATTTTCAGAAATCAACAGCAAGTCAGCTACATCAGAAGATAGAGTAGACATCTTCTTTTTGGGTGTTTCTCGGTAGAAGCTCACAACAGGGTCTTAGGAAATAAGCAGCATGTTCAACAAATCTTTCATGGTACTTACTCTGCTTACTTTGCGAGTATTGTGCTCTCGATAATATTTACAATCTTTGTTCCTGGCTTCTTGTGCCTCTTCTGTCAATTGGCCGATTGGAACTATCGAGTTTTGAACCACGTCTGGCCCGTGAATTAAAATTTTGTGCACGGTCACAGACATTTAATACCATGGGTAAAGTTTTACGTATAATTCTGCAGTTTTTGTACAGAAATTTCTAAACTTATCAACGCAATTTCAAACCCACTGGAAATCGTGTGCAAAATTGTCGAAAAACCCGAAATAAGATCTGCATTCAACCCCGTGATCGAATCTGATTCGGAAGCATTTTTAAAAAAACGGCGAGCTGAATTTCCATCGTTAGTTGTGCCGCTTCCGGGCTTGGGTACATCCACTAGCAAACCCATAAGTCTACGGAACTTTTGTTGAATGCATTTTTTTGTTCTTCTACAATTTGTTTTTCCTCCTCCGTTCTTGCTTGCCATTTTTGGATGGGAAGTTTGTATGATATGTGCAGGCAGCATTCAAAAAACCGTATCCATGCGTGGAGGGTGGATAGTCCAAACTCATATCAGTTTTCATCAACAGAGTTTTTTAGAATACTACCCACTGCAAGTTTATTCATCATTTTTGGCGTGGCTTTACATATATAACAAACTTGGGATGAACTTCCTGATACGGCGTTGCACACCTTTCCATCAACCATAGTTAAGAGCATTTTTTGATGAATTTTAAAACTATAACCATTTTTATTTACTATTGTTGGTTCTAAACAATCGATTTCTCTCTGCACGCTATCTTGAACTTCTCTTGAAAGTTGTGTTGTCTCCTTTTTAAACATAAGTTTTATGGGCCTACAATATCGTATTGATGCTGGACGGGGATTATTCCACAAATTGATGTTACCAATAACGGTACTTAGTTTAAGAGGGACTACCGAAGCTGCAAAAAGATCTGAGTCCGAGGCATCTTCACCTACAAACTTCTGCTTATAAAGTCCTTGACCAGAGCTTCCGTCGAAACCCCACTTGAAAATCATCTGAAGATCACCACCTGATAAACCGGTCATAACATCAGAATCTACAACAACTATTATGCGTTGAATCGTATGATCTAACAAAGATTGCAATTTCACTTCTCCTGAATTGTCAGTGATGAAGGATAGCATTTTTTTTGTTGCTTCCAATACGCGGTAGTAAGGTGGATAAATTGGAGCATCACGATCGTAAGCTTGTTTCCGCATCAACTGATAAGAATGCTTGGATTGTTTTGCATCTAACATAAATGCCAAAGCTTCGACAGGATGATATGGTTTTGGTTCAGACGCACTTTTTTCAATAAATGTTTTATTCGTGTGGACCTTCCAGGAGAATTTGTAGCTGTAATATTTATCAACATTGCTGCATCTTTTTTTCCCGAAGCACGTAAACTAGTTTCCGCAGCAAACAGCAATTCAGGAGCGTCAGTTGTATCAACTAAATGTTTTACGCGCCGTTTCTTAGTTTTCGTACCTGCATCTAAAAACTGCCTTCGCGGTCTGCCTACTTACTGTTTAACGGAATAGATGCAGATTCAGATGTTATAACACTTTCACACATAGGCAGTTAAATAAAACCGTTAAGCCATGATTTGTATTTTTTTTTAAACACGCTGAATTTCTAAGACATTCCTCCCATTTTTTGGCTACAAAGCCATCAAAACTCTTCAAAATGGTATTTATTTTAGTTTTATAAGCTAGGCATAATTTCCCAATATCAAATTTCTGCATTATAAAATTAATCAACGATTCAAATTTGTTTCCACGAGAACATTTCATCCATTCCTCAAACATAAATTTTTTGGAAATTCAGTTCCGCTCTGAAAAAAAAACGTTATAATTTTGTCAGACGCAAAGGGACGCAAAAGATCTTTTACACTGGGTAAGCTTATTAATCAAGCAAACCTGAAACATCAAATTTAATTGAACGGCACTGAACGATCAAACTAACGCTCTCCAAAACTAAGCCCTTCTTAAAGGTTTTTTCACATTCTAAAGAGCTTACCAAAATATTTCTTAACAAATATTCAAACAAGAATTTTCAAAATGTGATTTCAAATACATAATCCTCTTACCTTGCCTGAAACAATTCATATTTTTTTTTAAAAATTTAAATCAATTATTTTAACTTTTAACACGCGATTTGCCTTGAAGGCTTAATTCTGTTTACATTTTTTTTCTTTAAAAGTTGTCACTTTGAACCCGCGTAGTACCGTTATTCTGCCAGTGACGTTATAAATGTTCTTAGGCATGGTGTATTGGGTTATTCTCAACCTGCTTGTGGGTTTTTTAATTAATTTCAGAATTTTTTTTTTTTTACTTATGTCCACCTAGATCAAGTTTTTTGACCACTGTGCTACGGCAACGCACAGTGGGGCAGAAATGCCTTGTTAACGGCGATAATAATAAAGCTTTTTGTTACCTAAACCAAAATATATTTTTCGAAAGGTTTTTGGTATGCTGAATTCAAATCCTAAGTCGAAAAAACTCCACCACTTGAAGATTTTGAGATAATCCCGTTATAAAATTTTAAATACGCTTTTTTTGTATTTTTTGATGTATACAGGGTGATTCACCTATGGTGTGACAAAAAGTAAGAGCGTGTTGGTTGGGTCGAGATATGAAAAAGATCGTATAGAAGTGGGGGATTTTTCCCTCCCTTGTTAAGGTGGGAGGGGCAATTTTCTAAAAAATTGACTTACAACAGACAAAAATTATTAAAAAACGGGTTTAAATTTATATTGATTTTGACATAATACATTACATATTTGTAAGATGTAGGTATTTGTTTATTTTTAAGGAAAGTTTGATTTGTTTTTTTCTCAGGATTTACATATATACCTTCTTACTAACATAATTATATTTGTATAAAGTTATAATTTGATTGTCAGTAAACACAACACAATTATATTCAAAACTAGTATTATATTATGTGTTTTATTTTTTTTTTAAAGTTTTTTAACAGTATTGAAAATACAGTATTTTGTCGTACAGCATTTTACAAAACAGAATTTTGCAAGTCAGTATTTTGTTCATACAGTATTTTGACATACAGAATTTTGTATTTACAGAACAATGACATACAGAATTATGGTCTTACAGTATTTTGACCACACAGAATTTTGTGATACAGAATTTTGAAAAACAGTATTATGACCCGCTCCCTTAAAAAACAACGGTATCACTTACAACAACATTAGATACCCTTTTCTTAGCCCTTTCATTAATTTTCTTTTTTAATAATGGTGCTCTAGTGAATAGTTTTTAAAAATTAATTTTCAAACTTAGAATTTTGAGAATGAAAATTTTTTCTTTAAACTATTTTTTTTTTTTTTCAAAATTATACGTAGTTAAGTACTTTTTATTTTCAAAAATTAGTGTTCTTATTAATTCTTACTCTCACTGAAAATCGGATGGTTCTAGGACTTTTATTTTTAAAAATATTAAAAAATTAAGAAACCACCTTCCTCATAAAACTAGGAAGAATCCTGCTAAATTATCATTTCTGCAACCGGTTGATTTATCATCAGCTTATGTTTTTCTTGTTTTTACTTAGAAGTTTGTTTACATGCTCTATCTTTTTTTCACATCTTAGTTGAATCACACTGTATATTAGAGCGAGGAATTTGGATTAACAGAATAAAAAAGCCATTTGTGAATTTAATATTTTCCTTATTTTAAACTCAATTTCAAACATTCTTATATCATTTTTTAGTGAAATATTCGTATACAGGGTGTCCAGTCAATAATGGATAACCTTAGAATGCCTCATAGTAGACTTTATGACCGTCCTGAAAACAAATAAAAAAAAGTCTATCCAAGAAAAGATATGTGCATTTTTTTGTTCAGTGCATTATTTTTTGCGTTACTTTACGTTTTTGAATACCACGACTACAAGTGAATGAATTCTACCTTACTTTTTTCGTAGTAATATTAAACATTGTTTGTGCCAAAACATAAGAACACAAAAATTAGAATAACTGTTGGAATTCTTAGAGAAAAAAATTATTGAACTTTGATTTTCGATACAAAATTTGAAAGAAAATAATTTTTGAAAAAGTTAAATGATCTGTGGTATGAAAAAATGCATGAATACAAAAGTGTCCAACTATTTTTGAAATATGCGTTTCGAATACGGATTTCAAAATGGTATAGTTAATTATTGTATCTAGAACCAATAGCAAGTTATTTGTAAAAAATCTGCAATACTAGAGCCAATTTAGCAACAACAGAAGTTTTCACAGTAAACGTGAAAATAATACTATGCGTTGCACATGGTAGATTTTTGATTAATTGCTAAATCCAAGCTTTAAACTCCCAGGGCCGAATGCAACAGTACCAAGAATGTTAACAAAGTGAAAAAACGGCTACATTTTCGAGCTTGTTTTGAATTATACCTCTTCAATTGGCCTTTTAAAAAACCATCAAATATTTTGGTAGTGGATATTACCAAATTAATTTTCTTATAAGAAGTGCATTAATTAAATCGAATACAACAAAGCCGATCAGCTTCTCAGAGGAGGTATGCAATCTTGTGCAAGCCGCTGCATTACAAATATGCCAGAGATATAGGCAGATGGACTTGAAGTCTGGGGCCAATTTTATGGCCACCCCGTTCACCTAACCTAAATCAACATGATTTTTTTTATTGGGGCTGCATTAAGAAATCGTGTTGAGCAAGCCCATCAGGTCCTTAGAGGAGATGAGAAATCTTGGGGAGGCAGCTGCATTACAAGATTCTGAGCAAAAATCAACAAGATTATTAAAAGATTTTCATTTATTCGGAGGTGCAGAACCTGTATTAGAATGGGTGGAAAACAGTTTGAGCATTTGCTTTAAATTCAAAAAAACATATCTATTTTTGTTTTTCTTTTCTAACTAAGTGATCAAGTGATTGAAAGTTGGCTCAAAACTCAAAAGACTATAGCTATTTGTTTGAAGAAAATAACAAATAAATAAACTTAAAGCAACTGGGAAAATATTTTATGGTTTTGTTAGGGCCCAAGAGACCAGGTATAATTCAAAACAAGCTTGAAATGCAGCCGTTTTTTGCACTTTGTTGACATTTTTGGTAATGTTGCAATCGGCCTTAGAAGTGAAAAGCTTGGATTTATCACTCGGATAATATCATAAAAACAGGCAATCAATCAAATATCTACCATGTTTGACGCATGATATTATTTTCACGTTTAATTTGACTCTCTTGTTGCTGATTTTTACCAATTACTTCCTATTGGTTCAAGATGCAATAATAAATTATACCATTTTGAAATCCACATTTAACGCGCATATTTTTAAAATAGTTGGCCACTTAGGTATTCATGCGTTTTTTCATACCAGAGATGATTTAACTTTTTCAAAAATTATTTTCTTTCACATTTTGCATGGAAAATCAAAGTTCAATAATTTTTTTCTCTAAGAATTCCAACAGTTATTATAATTTTTGTCTTCTTATGTTTTGGCACAAACAATGTTAAATATTGCTACGAAAAATAAACGGTAGAATTCATTCACTTGTAGTCGTGGTATTCAAAAAGGTTAAGTAACGCAAAAAATAATGCACTGAACAAAAAAATGCACATTTCTTTTTTTGTGGTTGGGATGGACTTTTTTTTAGTAGTTTTCAGGACGATCATAAAATTTACTATGAGGTATACAAGGTTATCCATTATTTACTGGACACCCAGTATAAAGTAAACATTTTTGAAACATTTCAATAGCTACATTTTGATTGAAGACAAATAAATAAGATTTTGGAATACATTATGTATGTATTCAATATTTAAAAAGAAACAAACAAAAATATATTGTGCAACTGGGTACATAGATAAAAAAAACATCTCGTTTCCCTTTGCTTGGTGTTGTTAACAAATTATTTGCGTAATTGTTACTACTCTGAGTCCGAAAAATAGTGGATAATTTTAGTCTGCGGTTGGTTTTTTGGGGTCAATTGACTTAAATTTACTGTTAAAATTTTTTTTGCAAAGTTCCTGCCTTTAGCAAGAGAAAAATTGCATGTTGAGCCCTAAAACATAATGAAAATGGTTTAATATTTTGCATACTTATATACACAAAAAATTAAAAATAAAATATTTAAGGCAAACATTTTTTACTTTTAACTTCTGTTTCGAATAAAGAATAGATTTATCTAAGAAAAACACTTTAAATATAATTTTAATGTTTGCCTAATCAAAAACAATTTCCCGAACACGCACCGTACTCCCCAGCAAAGAAGAAGAAATTATCACCGCCATCAAAGCACTGAAGAACAACAAAGTGGTTGGACTTGACGGTATTCCTACAGAGCTCTTAGGAGCAGCCCCAACAAAATCGAGCGAGCTACTGCACCCACTTATTAACAATGCTTGGGAAACAGAGAGCTTTCCTGAAGAGTGGAAAAAAGGAATGATTGTCAAGCTCCCAAAGAAAGGAGATCTCACACAGTGCGAAAACTGGAGAGGAATATGCGTTCTGTCTGCAGTAGCCAAGATAATAGCAAGGATAATAATGGACCGAATTAAAGACCACCTCGAAGACACACTCGACGCCGAACAAGCAGGTTTCCGCACTGGATCTTCCTGTGTGGATCACATCTACACCTTGCGGATCATCATCGAACAGTGCGTTGAATATCGATCACCACTTCGCCTGCTGTTCATCGATTTTGAAAAGGCGTTCGACAGTGTAAATAGAGAATTTATTTGGCTTGCTTTACGCAGGAGGGGCATCCCAGATAAATTGATTGCTATTATCAAGGCTACATATGATGGATCCAAGTGTCACGTTTTGCACAAAGGTAGGCTGTCAGAGGAGTTTGAAATCCAAAGTGGAGTTAGGCAAGGTTGTATACTGTCACCAATACTGTTCCTGTTGGTGATAAGTAAAGTACTGCACGCAGCTTTGTCAAATGGAAATGGAGGAATTCAGTGGACTCTGCAATCTCACCTCAAACATCTGGACTACGCGGACGACGTATGCTTACTTTCTCATAGGATCATGGATCTCCATCAAATGACAGCAAGGGTGTAGAGAGAAGCAGAAATCGTAGGGCTTAAGATCAACTCGGCAAAAACTAAAAGGATCAGCCTTGGAACTTCCTCATCAATCCAAGTAAATATTTCTGGACAACCGGTAGAGATGGTAGAGGATTTCCAATATCTTGGGAGTATTGTCTCTACGGGTGGTGGAACTGAATTGGACGTAAACAGCCGAATCAGAAAAGCAAAGGCTGCGTTCGGAATGCTGTCCAAAATATGGAGAAACAACTCTTTTAGCTTAAAGCCCAAGCTACGACTGTTCCACTCCAATGTTGAATCCGTTCTGCTTTACGGCTGCAGCACTTGTAAAGTCACTGATACTGTCACTAGAAAGCTGCAAACCTTCGTTAATAGATGTCTACGAAACAACTTGAGGATTTTCTGGCCCAACCGTATCTCCAATGCCGAACTTCATGCGAGAACGGGTCAGGAGCCCATAGACTCCATTATCCGAAGAAGAAAGTGGCAGTGGATTGGCCATTCGCTTCAAAAAGGCGATCGGTGCATTGCATCTCAAGCAATGCAGTGGCACCCGCTCACAGAGGAGGGAAGACAATTGGGCCGGCCTAGAAGTACATGGCGAAGAACGGTCGAACAGGAATCGGCACGACTGGGGAAAAGTTGGAGAGAGCTGAAATATATTTCAAGAAATCGTACACGATGGCGCGTAGGTGTAGTGGAGGCCCTATGTCCCGTAAGGGAAACATCACGGACGTAATAGGTCTGAGGACCTAAGTAAGTAAGTAAGTAAATAATCAAAAAATACCGTTATTTAAAAAAATGTTTTAGTGTTTTTATAAGAAGTCGACATTCTTTTGTATTTTCGTTGCCATTTTTACTACACTATCGACTTAAAACTAATGCTATTATAAAGAACATACCTGATTCATCAAACTCTATGTACATTTTTTTTATTAACAATAAATTTTCAATATATGTAATTTTTAAATCACTATATACGCCACTTATTTCGGTTAGTTTAACACAGAACACAATTTTAACTAAACTGCCAACTTTGATGCCGAATAGTACAGTGATGGAACCACCTCTAAAAAAAAAATAACTGAATCATGTAAGCCATATTAGCAGTTAATCGAAACAGTTATTTTTATTGAAATTGGTAACATAGAAAAACTGACTTCTCGCCGCTTCTGCTAAGGCAAGATCCCACAGTGCGACGACGGACGCGCGCCCGCTATAAAGCTGGACTGGCAGTACCTGTAAGGGAGAGTGTACTTACCGAATAAGGAATTTTCAACCCATTTGTAGACAACCGTCTTTAAAATTTGTTGAGCTAAGCCAAGAACTGTTATTCTATCCATATTAAAGTTAAACAAGGATTCGAAGATATCGAAGTTCCTAATAATTTGAACACCAAATTTCTGAAATAAATAATTCTATAATTTTATCGAAGGTTAGGTATGCCTACTTGTATCCTTTTAAGTGTACCTGCACCTTCAGGTATGCACGAATGCAAGTCCACTTGTGTGCTTATCAGTCAATATATATTTTGTTGACATCAAAAGATCTAAAAACCTTAAATAATAAAGGCAAAGGTACATTTGTCTACGTACTACATATAATACATACCTATCAGCAAGTATTTTTTTGTTTTGTTTTGTTAATCAAAAATACAATTCACAACGATGCCAAGATTAAATGCCTTCGATAAGTAAACTCAAGTGTTTTGAAAAATAATATTGTACCTATTTGTTGACAGCAAACAGTGGAAATGCACCGGCCGGCATGGTGGCATATTAAAATTAAATTGTTTGTTTCTTCGTTAAAAATTTATACAAAAAAAGTATCAAACAAAAAATGAGGTTGTTTTTTCTTTGTAGATTCAAGATATTGTTTGGTTTCATGACAAAAAAAACGCTTAAAATAAAATAGATCAATTGGAAGCTATTTTCAAGCTATTATTTGATTAAAATTGTCTTCCCTTTTTGGAGTTATCGAGGTATACATAGGTTGGGTATATCTGTCGAATTTTTTTATTTTTGGTGAATCTATTTTTTATTTCAGAATAGAGAAAACACAGTATTTAAAAACACATATCTATTGAAAAATGGATTTGATTGATGCTTGACGATTTATATCCACATATCTAAAGATCCAACAGTCCCCTGGCTGTCATGTCACCGTATTGCATTATCAGTTTTTTTTTTTTAATGTCAGTTTTTTGTCAGGTAGATTTACCATACCTAGGTCACTATTAGTTTTGAGGGACTTTGTCAATCAAAAAATTTAACTTGAGCCTCTGTCTAAAGTCTAACGTGACTTCTTATAGAAATAAAATAAAACATTTTATTATGAGAAGAACATAACGTTCATCAGGGTTGCCGTTTTGGTGATATAGTCGCTATATCTCACTAAGTTAGAGACCAATAAAAAAAACTACACAGAATGTTATCTATTGCTTTTTATATTTCAAGTAACTTTAGAATCGGTTGTGTGAAGGGAGGACTCTAGCCCCTTAACCCATCCGCCACTAATGTTTACTCCTGTTAATTTGTTTCATAAAAATAAATTAAAAAACTGAAAAATTAATTTTAAACAAAGCAAAGATCTTATGGTCGCTATTAAATACAAATATGTATTGCAAAAGAAAAATTGGTAAATTTAAAAGTTGTTAGTTTCTCAGCTTGTGTGTATTAAAGTGGCCCTTATAAAGGTTATCTTATTTTATAGAGCGCGCACTAAAAGGGTTTTTACTACCCTTAATATGGACGAGCACAGTGTGAGCGTTAGGAATTGGTTTTGAAGTTCTGAATATAAAAATGGAGTGGAAAAGTGGAGACAGGTCAAGCATTCCACATTCTTGTTGTGCGACTAAAGAAAGAATCTCTATACTTAACCGTACGTCCGCAGTTGGGCCAAGGGTAAACTGATGAGCATTCCTATAAAAGCGTGAGTATTGCGGTTGAATTGTTTAAGGAACTGATTATTTCACTTGAACAATGTTATGTTCGTGGTTATTGTTCTATAAGCTTTTATTTTTAGAGCCCGTTTTTGAATTGATATGAGAATTATACTCAGGCTTTGGACGTATAAAGGCTTTGTAGATCACAGCCAGATCAGAGGGGGTACAGAATTGTTTGCATCTTCGGAGAGAACCTACTTAGCAGCGTTTTTGGCGACACCGAATATGTGGCCTTTCCACAAAAGGTGGTCTGTGACACACATACCGAGAACTGAGAGCTGTTCGGTTTCCTCGATGCAAGTGCCGTCCATGGATAGCGGCATTGGGGGTGGGTTTTACTTTAATGACATGAGACAGCATTCTCTATTTTGAAGAATTAAATTCTACACGGTCGAGATCAGAATTTCATGAGCTTATCATACGCTGCCACTCGAGTTCCACATCCGAAGGACATAGATGTGAATCTGAAATCGAATATGAGAAGCTGAGGGTACTGTCGTTATAAATCATTCGCATACTGTTATACTAATTAATAATCAAGACCTGCCTTTTCCCTACTATGAAACTTTAAATTTCAGATATGAAAACGAAAACGGCAAATCTAAGAATTTTTCAATGGAAGTGGTAAAATTCCGAAATGTTTTCATAATTTATTCCGGAATTTTTTAATTAATTTCTTGGATAAGAGTACTTTATACAAGTATTGACGAGACTAGTAATGTACCAATTTATAACAGTTAACACATTTTCGCATTAAAAGAATGCAACATTCAAGGCACATGTGTTTCCTCATATACCTTATTGTATATATATCGTTGCTATCTTAAATTCCAAACAAAAATTAAAGCGTTCACCAAGCTTGCAGCAATTTTTTTTTTTTTTTTCGAAACTTTGTATTTCTGAGTAATGCCTTATGAAAATCAGTTTTTTAGAAAAATAATTTTCGAAGCTTAGTCTTAATAGAAACTTTGCTTTAAGAAACTTTTGCGGATTACCATGTGCCGAATAGATATGTATGTTTTTTAATCATACCTCTTTTCTGTATTGCCCTCTTCAATGTTGTATACATGAAAAAACACCTTGCTGTTAAAAATAAATAAATTGTCATAGCCAGTCCCAGTCAGAAAATAATTTCATATTTGATAACTACAGTCAATGCCCTTTCAACCCATATATGTTTTTTTCTTATCGACTCTGGTTTTTGTTTTTGGGCACTCGCCTTTGTGTGAAAACAATGGTTTTATAAAACAATTCTGATGTTTGTAAATAATTAAACATGATTAACAATATAAGTGAATATGTGTTTCAATCAAAGAAAAAAGTTGACAAACAAATTTAAAACAAAAAATAATAATTATATATTTAAGAAACATATTAAACAAAAAAACTAACAGCTTTAAACATTCTTATAAAAACAAGGAATATTATACATTTTATTTCAGGTAAATCTGTAAGATACTTTCTGAGATTATGCGTGACAAACAAAATAGTTAAACAAATAAAATTTTTCTCAAATCGATAATAGATAAACAATTCATTTAAATTCGAGGGTATGCTTAATAAAAATGAAATATTGAAAGATTCTATTGAGTGAAAAGCGGACTAAGCGGTCCGCTATTATTTTTAAGTGATACTGCAGATGACTGAATTTTTGATAAAAAATAAAAATAGTTGATATTATCAGGAATATAAAAAAATGCTTCTTTTAGTACAGTCAAGCAGTGGTGGCGATAACATCACTAAAGTTTTTTTCCAATTTTTGTCACCTCAATCTCTTGACTGCGTGCATATTATTAATTGTTTTTTTTTTTTGTATGGATTACTTTGATGGCAACGCTCGGTTAACTGATAATTCAAACCGTGCTAAATCAAACAAGGCAGCAATTGAATTCACATCAAATTGAAACAAACAAAATGTGTAGATACATATGTACACACAGTACATATTTACTGCTTAAAGAATAATACGATACGGATATACTTATACGATGCACGTTTTACGTTATGTGTACATTCCTCTAAAGAGATACATATGTATCTACATAGTGATAAAATATATCTTTGTTATACTATGTGTAGTGTATGAACTTATGTATGTATGTTTATAAAGTCGGCATAAAGAACTATTTGATTTGTTTATTTAGGACCATTGATAAACGAGTCCATGAAGCAGCACCTACCCAAGTCCAAGTCAAGTCGCACGGACACGCTAAGAATGTTTTGCTTTCAAAGTGCTAAAATATATTACAGTGCCTGATGCGTAACGTTTAGCGTATCTTTTTTTAAAGACCCCAACATGTGGGTATACCTACTCAGAATCGGTATGGGTTTTGTTTGTTTTAAAGAATCAATATGCATTTTGTAGAGTGAAAACGATTTTTTTGAAAGACTATTCCTATATACCAGGATGTTTTTATCACGACTGTTTGCAAACATTTGACGGTCATTTGGAAAAGTATGCTTATGGTAGAGATTGAAGGCGAGATATATATGTGTGTATATATATTACATACCTACTAATTTTTAGATATCTGCAAACAGAAGAAAATGTTTCACTTTTTATGTTTATAAATACAAATTATTTAAGTTCATACAAGATTCTTCTGTTTAAAGATTTTGTCATTATTTTTATTTAATACGTTGCAGACAATGTACAGTGAGGCCTTACGTCAGGCAGAAACCTTAAAGCTGTAAGACTTATCGTGCTATTTACGTGTGTAAATATGCATACATAGTAGCAACCCAGCTGGAAAATGTCAAGTTTCTGTTTAGTTTGGGCAAGGCCCTAAAAAGTTTTTAGTAGGGAAAATCGATACGAGGAAAACTTGTCAGATACTTGGCAAGCTCTTGCTGGATTTCAGTACCAACAATTTAGACGACAGAAACTTTGAAAACACCCGTGAGGCCCTCCCTAGTACAAATTTGTTGAACATGTTTCAGTACCACATCAGGAAAAAAAAAAATAAAAATTTTGTGAGCACCATGCAATTTCAGTATCATACGACACTTTTGTCTCTCTTCCCTTTGTCTTCTTTTTCATATACTACTTTTTACTATGCTTTTGAGACATCACTGTAAAAACCTGTTCTAAGTTGTTCTACCTTGTGAGACACCTGTAAAAACCTGTTCTAAGTTGTTCTACCTAAAAATCAAGTGCGTAAAATCCTGTATGTATTTTGTTATAAAATTAAACAATAGAGTATGAAACTTATTCACTATCGACATTGAATTTTTGTATAACGAGTTAGCCCAGTGTGTGCACTGATTGACAAACACATAGATCGTCCCACATCAGCCAAATTTTATTCTTGTTTTTGCTTGACGAGGCAAAATGGTTCATAATCGCCAAGGCCCTTGTTCTAGCCTCTGCTTACCCTGGCTAGCCCCTTGTCAGAATCTGTGCCTTGTCGAAAACTATATTGTTTTTCTGCGCGGAAAGTTTTGAATTCGTTAAAAAAATCGAGCTCGAGATAATGATTTTACCTAACGTCACGATTCTGTATGTACCTTAACCTGCAGCAGACATGACATTTTGTTTTGCTCCAAAAGTAACGGTTCTGCCGAAAACCGATATAAGAATCAAAATGTTTATCTCAAAACCAGCTCTAACGATTTTCTTAAGACAATTACGACCAACTTTTAAGGGGTATCTTTGTTCAATATTTTAGTAAACAAAGATGTATCAACAACGGTTACAAAACCAATTTGTTTTATTTTCAAATTTACCGTTAACGACCTTACCGATTTCGATAAAAAAATGCAAACAAAATTTTCATTAGAGTTTGAACAATTTTGCATAAGTACACAAATTTCCAAACAAAAAACAACCTTTTTTTAAAATTCAATTTCTTTAAAGCAGGTCGTTTAGTTTTCTATTTGTTTTTTAATAAAAACTTAAAGTTGGCATACTAAATATAATTTTTTAAAAAAACTCAAGAAAGGTTATTAAAAAAAAATTATTTTCAAGCAAATCGCCCTATAGTACAGTTACTATCTATATACATTTATGTATGCGTCAAATCTGGTATTTCAGATTTTTTGCTGAGTTATTCAGGATATTGGCCTTGTAAAAAATAAAAAAAACGCTATTTTTTCGCGATTTTAGTCCCAAAGAAGTAAATGAAATAAAAACATTGTTCTACGATTTCAAAGTAACCTACTTTGCTCCAATTTGAGCCCAAAACCATCTCTGTCGACTGAATGGTTTCCAAAATACAGCATTTCAAAAGTTAGCGATAAAAAAAATATAACCAGTAGTATTATCAAACGGTATAATGAATAGTAAAGAATGGTTGACAAAAATGCATCAAAGCACTGGAGCGTGTAGATTGAGCCAAAATAATAGGACAATCATACCGGAAGGGGGTCTTTATACCCGTGTTAAGACGGGAGGGCAATTGTCTAAAAAAATGACTTAAGGGAGAAACAACATTATTGCAAAACAATGGTAACACCCACAATATTATCTTATATAGCTTATCTTGAACCCAGAAACCTATTATTAAATTTTCTTTTTAAATAAAGTTATTTTAATCGATAGATTTTGAGAAATTAATTTACAAACTCAAAATATTGAAAAAGAAATTAACTGCAAGGATCCTGTTTCTACTAAGTAAATAGTAGAAAATTATTTTTCAGAATGCTGAGTTTGGAAATTAATTTCTCAAAAACTATGGATTAAAAACTTTCCTCAAAAAATAAATTCAAGAATGGGTTTCTGTGCTTAAAATAAGCTATAGGAGAATATTGGGGGTGTTTCCATTGTTTTTCAATATTGTTGTTACTACCTTAGGTTATTATTTTAGATGATTGGCCCTCCCATCTTAACGGGGGTATATAGACCCCCCCTTCCGTTATGATTGTCTTATTATTTTGGCTCAACCTACACGCTCCAGTGCTTTGATGCATTTATGTCAACCATTCTTTATTATCCATTATACTGTTTGATAATACTACTTGTTATATTTTTTTGTATCGCTAACTTTTGAAATGCTGTATTTTGTAAACCATTCGGTCGACAGGGATGGTTTTGGGCTCAAATTAGAGCAAAGTAGGTTACTTTGAAACCGTAGAACAATGTTTTTAAAATTACTTCTTTGAGACTAAAATCGCCAATAACTCAAAAAAGAACGAAAAATCGCGTTTATTTTTATTTTTGACCATGAAGCGGTCGCCGCTCGAGGTCGAAAACTTGGGTTATTTACAAGGCCAACATCCTAAACAACTCAGCAAAAATCAGAAATACCAGATTTGACGCAAACGGTGCCTCCCATACAAGCGACAAGGCTTGTGGACTACGTTAAATTTTCAATTTTTTTGTACTTGCGTTAAAGTTCGTCAAAATTTGGTAGCTTGCTATAACGCACCACTCCAGCCAAAGCCTGACAAAATAAACCTGCCAGACGATTGTTTTCGATACCACGATATATGCACCTGCAAACCCTCATACTCATATTTTGGTTATCAATCCACTCCAAAAAGTTGCTGTGGGCTCTTAGACCATAATGGCTTACGGCTAATTTTTGGAATTTGAAATAAGAACTTGGGTTTGAACAAATCTTTACTCCTCCCATCCATAATTGATTTTAGTTTTTTGCTACAAATTAATGGAATTTTGAATTTTTACCAAAATTTAGTTTTTGACTTCAATCTTTCAAATAACCTACAAAACAATTTTTCAAAAACATTTCTTAAAAAAAAACTTATGATGGAAGTTTGAAAAAAACTGGAAGTTTGAAAAAAAAACTGGATTTTTCTTTTTACATCCCAGATTTCTAAATTTAAGGTGTTTCTTAGAAAATGCTTCAGACATCAAATTGAAACGCTTTCCACCAAAATTCAGCTTTGTCGGAGTTGCTTTTAAAGTGAAAGCATAATTGGATTTTAAACCATGTTGGATTGGGTACAAATGGTTGTAACTTTCCAGCTAAACATTGTTTTGGCAATTTGTATTCCTTTCCCTTTGTAGAAACTACAGGAAAATAGAAAATTTTGAAAATATTGAACCAGTAGAAGTCGAAAATTAAGTTTGGTGAAAATTCAAGATTATGTATTAACTTGTATCACATATTTTTAAAGCAAGAAGAGAACTTCTTAGTTTGAACTTCATGCCACATGTAGAGAAGATCTGCCGCTGATATGCTTGCTTTGTAATTTGGAAGCGAGGGAAAGACGAGAAATAAGACGTTCGATTTGGGGAACAGATTGGCTAACTGATTTGCAAATGTATGAAATCTTGAATGGGAGAAAATGGAAAAAGCTTCATATGTTCTACAAAATAAGTCTTAATTTTTTGCAAAAAATTATGCAGGAAACTTTTTAAAATATGCTAATTCTGTTAAAAAATAAATTAAAAAAAAATTATCTCAAAAATGCCAAAAACAAATGAAAAATTGTCAATCCGGCATACAGCCTTTGGTCATTGTCTAATTTCATATTGTAAACTCTAAAACTTGTTAAAAGATCATGCAAATAAAATGTACATTTTTTATTAATTTGAAGCCAAATGGTGATGCCAATAAAAAATCTTTTATTCAATAAAATTAGAACAACTATTAAACAATATTTAGGTTTAAAAATTGTACAAAAAGAAAATCAGTTATGGACGTGGTAAGCAAGAAACTAGTTTAAAGTAATTTTTTTTTTTTTTATTTAAAGAGGTAGCCGTTACTCAAAAATCGTTACGATTTGTTATGCACAAAGTACCAAATTTGTGTTTCTCTGGCATTACTATGGAATGATCACATACATGAAACTGCCAAAAATGCTGCAAAGTGTATGGGTTTTCTTGGACGTTGCCAAAAATTCTTTACCCCCTCTGACCTTGCTACTATATACAATTCATTTATCCGACCAAAGCTAGAGTATAAATCCCACATTTGGGCAGGTGCTCCGCAAACTTCTTTACATCTCCTTGATCGGATCCAAAACAAAGCGTTAAGATAAATAGGGAATGACACTATCAACGCATCCATAGACACCCTTGAGCATCGTCGAAAAGTTTCGTGTCTTTCTTTTTTCTATCGCTTTTTTTTTACAACAATTGTTCTCGTGAAGTAGCCAGTTGCATTCCTCCCCTGAAACAATTTTCACGCAACATCCGTCAAGCCAGGAATGCCCACCAGTTTACCCTTGAGTCCAACTTCGGACGTACGGTAAAATATAGGGATTCGTTGGCTCCCGGAAATTACGCCACAATTTTTTTTTGGAAAAAACGCCAGAAAATTCTTCATACAAAATTCTTGCTTTTTTTCTGACGTTTTTTCCTTCTTATGTTTTGGAAAAAAAGTCAGAAAACTATATTTTGTATAAATTGTTGTAATAAATAAACAGTTTCACTGCACATTCTTTGTCTCTATCTTCTATTTTAAGAATTATTGTTTAGTTGCTTTCGCGCAGAAAAAAAGTAACATTCAAAATTATGAGTACGAAATTGTTTGTGGAAAGCAAAAAAACAGTAATATTTTGAATATTTTCGAACACAAAAAATAAAAAATAAATAAATCGGGTGGCACAACGGCTCATGAAGAACCAGGGCCTAGTGACTAACAACTCGCAACCATTCCTGTGTGCGCCTTTCGACAGGAATGGAAGGGACCTACAATTTTATGCCGAATCCGAACGGCTAGACGAGAAGCACTTATTCGTGACAAGTGATACTCTTGGAGGATTAGTCAATTCCTCGCAAGAGGCAGTAGCCCTGAAAAAAAAACTTGTTAGTTTTTAGGTGGACGAGGCTGGGAAGCGATCCCAGACCTCGAACGCACTAACCATTACGCTACGGGCTATTTGGCAAAACCAAATATGGGGCCTTATTTCTCACTGCATAAATAATGTTTTAATTTCTACAAAAAATTCTAAATGTGGTTTACACAGAAATTAAAGCTTAGAAAGCCAGATACTAATATAATTTTTTTTTATGGATTTTGCCGAAAAGATTACTTTTCTCAAATCTATTTGCCGTGTCCTTAGATTTTTGATCGATATCAATGATAAATTTGATAAGCCTTTTTTATTCCAAGGTGCTTTGCAAGAAATTAGTATTAATTTCAGCTTTGAAAAATATCCTTCCGCTTTTGTTGTGGTAGCAGAAAGAGTAGCTCAAAGACAGTGAAGAATTTTTAATGATCAAACAAGTTGCCAATTCTTTAACATTTTATCATGGAACTTATGTCGTTTAAAAATGTTGACCTGATGGAAAGTAACTTAGCAGAAGAATCAGAAACACACAAAAAAAAAAATATATGAGAATATGACGCATATAAAAAATCATTCTTAACTTTTTTTTAACGAAATGCACTAACTTTTAAGCCATAGGAATAAGCGAAAAAAGTTACAAACCATAATTTGTAGAAAATTTAATTTTCTACAAATATGCCTATGCCATCCATATAGAGCGTCTTTTTTTTAGTTCAGATTATAGCTCTGAACACTCTGAACTCACTCTGAACGATCTCTGAACTTAGCGTGCTCTGCTCTGAGAGTTCAGATTTATTTAAAGAATCACGCTTTACCAGCCAGATTTACTTTTTTGATTCTTTTGTACCACTTGTAAAATTTTTTTTCAGCTATCCAACTCCGTCTGCTCTATCAATTTATTCTGAGCTCATAGAGCGCGATCTGAACATGTTCAGAGTGAAAAAAGAATCACAAAGTTGGAGCCCTGAATGCTCTGAGCTAAAAAAGAAACACGGATTTTGTTTTGACAGTTCAGGCTCTGCTCTAAACTAAAAAAGAAAAACGCCCATAACTTCAATTAAGACTACGTAAGTTACGAATGAAAAAGAATCAACCGTTAAAATCAAACTGGCAGGACAACGACACTAGGTACAATTGTGCTAAATGTAGTTTTTGGTTCGTGTACTGATACCGAAAGTCAAACTTTGTGTCGGACTTTTTTCCCAGAGCACCATATTATGAAATCTAAATGCACCGTACTAAATGCACCATCTGGCTAGCATGAGCTTTTGCTAACCATGAACACGAACACAAATATTTTTTGATTTTCCTCCCAATTATTTTATTTAATTAAAAAAAAAATGAATATTTCAAGGGTCACGTATCCATAAAACGAAACAACAAATACTTGAATATTATTGGATAAACTAAGAATTGGTGTAATACATAGGTTAATTGAATTCACTTCATATTGAGCTTATACGTAGGATCTACAGTTAGAGTTGATTAGGGTTAGATTTTATTCTTCGACTGGATATTAGTTGCAAAGACTCAAAATGTGGGATTGAGCTTAACAAAGCTAACTTAACAAAGTTAATACCGATTCGAGCGATACAAAAGGAGATATTTCCCCGGCTGCCCCAATGGACGATACGGGCCTGGGGGGGCGCTGCGTGCAACGTGTCTGCTACGATTTCCCGGTAACATGGACATTTGTAGTTTTCGTGGGAATCTGCAACTGATTGTACTTGCAACTTTCAGTTGCACTACGAGTATGTTTGGTGGAAGGACCTCACATATACCACATATACTTAATATTACATTTGCTTCTTTAGTCTCTTCAGGATGTTCCTCCGCTTCTTCATTACACCCCGACTCCACAGGCCATGAACGATGGCTGGACTATGGAATATCTCTAAAAAAAAATCCAATGAAGTCGCAAAAATCCATGTCCAAGCAGTGACATATCCATACATATCACATTGGATTGTAGATTGAATTATGGACATCGTTCATGGCCTGTGGAGCAGGGATGACAAAGCTGAGCCAAGAAAATGAGGCAAAAAAAACGTAGTATATTTCAAAAATTTGTAGTAGATAATGAAAAATCAAAATGTATGTAGAAAAAAACGTTTTTTTTTAACAATTTTATACGTTGAACCTAAAAACTAAAAAGTATTTTTCAGGGCTACTGCCTCTTGCGAGGAATTGACAAATCCTCCAAGAGTATCACTTGTCACGAATAAGTGCTTCTCGTCTAGCCGTTCGGATTGGGCATAAAATTGTAGGTCCCTTCCATTCCTGTCGAAAGGCGCACACAGGATTGGTTGCGATTTGTTAGTCACTAGGCCCTGGTTCTTCATGAGCCGTTGTGCCACCCGATTTATTTATTTTTTTTTTAAACGATTAACGTGGTATACGTTTAACACTGACTACTTTTTAAGGAATAAGTTTCACGTAGCTGCTTCGTAGTTCACGTAGTTGTAGTGGAAATACTACATATGTAGTAAATACTCATCTCTGCTGTGGAGTCGGGGTGTTATCCGAGAAGCTGCTGTTTTCGGTTGTGCTGAAACTACATATCTTGTTAGTAGTTAATTAAAATATTTTCTGGCCTTTTTCCAAATTGATATTAGGAAATAAGGCCAGAATATATAACTGATTTTCTGGCCTAATTTTCATTTTGCTTTCTGTCTTTTTTCCCATTTCTGTCTGGCACAAATTCCAACGTTTCTGTCTTATTTTCCACTAAAATTCTGCTTCTTTTTCGTTCGTTAGCCGCACCACACGTATGTGGAATACCTTACCAAACTCGATTGTTCCCACTCACTATAACCTCAAAGCATTCAAAATCAAAGTTCATCGGTTTCTCCTCCTTAATCCTCTATAACTCTATTACTTTCGTAACTGCTTGCACTATGATAAATTATTATAAGGGTACAACAAGTCCCTTGAGTGCGCGTTAATTAAAAAAAAAAGCATGTTCGCACAAGTGCATGTTTGCGTGTTACCATGTTCACATTATCGTAGGTACCTGGTACCTATGTTCACACATGTGAAATTTGAAGAAAAAAACAACTTTAAAAAAAAACACTCAACATTATTTTAATTCAGAAATCTGTAACTAAAACGTCTAACTACTCGACCTAGTTTGATTATCATGAAATTCTCTTTCTATACTTTATCTTTGAATTAATTTGACCCCTGGACTGATTTATGTATAATTATTTATAAAAAGACATCTGCAGACGCCAAAGCCAAAACCAAACAAAAAATAACTCTAGTTAAGTACATGCATAGCTATGTACAAAGCTTATAATTAAATTTCATAAGTTTCTTTTCAAAATATTCTGAAATATTTGAATTTTGCAAAATTATACTGTTGACGCAAGAAGTCGAGCTATTTTGTTTTCTTCTTACGGAAAAGATATATACAAAAATTCACCCACAATAATATAATGTTGACTAATAATGAAACAACTGAAACAAAAGCGAAAACGAAATCTGCCCACCTCAAGATATACGAGTATTATATCATTTAACGACAATAACGTTCGAGCACGTAACTGAAGTAATGAGAGAGTCATCGAACCTTTCATTAATAGGAAAAACAAATAAGAAACAAATAAACAAATATGTATCTCTACCTACATACAAATATAGTATGAGTTGTGCATCGCACTTGCGTACACATACCGTACATACCTATACTATTCAGACAGATACTATAGCATTCGAGTATTGTTAGTAGGTAGATATATTTATATAACAATACTCAATGACACTGGTCATAGAGCGAAACAGTCTTTGGATTTTCCAATCCAACAGTAGGTACTGCCTGCTGGCTGGCTCGGACTTTTGCTGCTGTCTGTGATGTGTCTTCGATTTCAAAATTGTCACTACCTTTACTTGTCTCTAAATTAGCAATAATATTTTTTTTTTTAGTTTGTTACCTACATTGAGAATTGTCGCGTCCGAAAAGTCATAAACATATGTATGTATTATGTGCGTAGTATGTTTACAATATCCTGTACTTAATATAAAACTAACATTTAATTAAAGGATTCAAAACACAATGCACAATGCACAGTCAACTTGCAAATCCATACACCTTTATAACTACTTGTAGTAAACAGCATACCCTTTTTCGTCATTTCAATAAAAAAATTCTTCCGATTCAATACTCATAAATAATGTCAAGTTTTTTTCGTACTTCCTCGTGATAACAATCTATCTTAAGGATCGGAAATACGGTTTCACGGATATCCTGGAGTGCAATGGTATTTTACTTCGTTTACTCACCCAATTTATATCCCTAAAGAGTTAAAACGATAATAACTTCCCCCTTTTTGTACTTGCGACATACAAGGGTACCTACTTTAAAGGTAATTTTTATTCATTAAGGGGAAATTTGAATTCTGGATAATAATCAAAAATAACAATATGATTATAGGGAAGCCGGAAACTCCGCATATTGTTTGACTGCCCGTAAATTGACGCCCGGGCATCAAAAATAAAATGACGCACGGTCGTCAAAAATAAAATGACGCCCGGGCGTCAAAAATAAATTGACGCCTGAGCGTCAAAAATAAATTGACACCTGAGCGTCAAAAATAAAATGACGCCCGGGCGTCAAAATAAAATGGCGCCCGGGCGTCAGAAATAAAATGACGTCCAGGCGTCAAAAATAAGTTGACGCCCGGGCATCAAAAAAAAAAAATGACGCCCGGGCGTCAAAAAAAAATTGACGCCCGGGCGTCAGAAATAAAATGACGCCCGGGCGTCAAAAATAAAATGACGCCCGGGCGTCAAAAAAAAATTGACGCCCGGGCGTCAAAAATAAATTGACGCCCGTGCGTCAAAAATAAAATAACGCCCGGGCGTCAAAAAAAATTGACGCCCGGGCGTCAAAAAAAAATGACGCCCGGGCGTCAAAAATAAATTGACGCCCGGCGTCAGAAATAAAATGACGCCCGGGCGTCAGAAATGAAATGACGCCCGGGCGTCAAAAATAAAATGACGCCCGGGCGTCAAAAAAAAATTGATGCCCGGGCGTAAAAAAAAATGACGCCCGGGCGTCAAAAATAAAATGACGCCTGGGCGTCAAAAATAAATTGACGCCCGGGCGTCAGAAATAAAATGACGCCCGGGCGTCAAAAAAAAATGACGCCCGGGCGTCAAAAATAAATTGACGCCCGGGCGTCAAAAATAAAATGACGCCCGGGCGTAAAAAAAAATGACGCCCGGGCGTCAAAAAAAAAATGACGCCCGGGCGTCAAAAATAAATTGACGCCCGGGCGTCAGAAATAAAATGACGCCCAGACGTCAAAAATAAAATGACGCCCGGGCGTCAAAAAAAAATGACGCCCGGGCGTCAAAAATAAATTGACGCCCGGGCGTCAAAAATAAAATGACGCCCGGGCGTCAAAAAAAAATGACGCCCGGGCGTCAAAAATAAATTGACGCCCGGGCGTCAGAAATAAAATGACGGCCGGGCGTCAAAAATAAAATGACGCCCGGGCGTCAAAAAAAAATGACGCCCGGGCGTCAGAAATAAAATGACGCCCGGGCGTCAAAAATAAAATGACGCCCGGGCGTCAAAAATAAATTGACGCCCGAGCGTCAGAAATAAAATGACGCCCAGGCGTCAAAAATAAAATGACGCCCGGGCGTCAAAAATAAATTGACGCCCGGGCGTCAGAAATAAAATGACGCCCGGGCGTCAAAAATAAAATGACGCCCGGGCGTCAAAAAAAAATGACGCCCGGGCGTCAAAAATAAATTGACGCCCGGGCGTCAAAAATAAAATGACGCCCGGGCGTCAAAAAAAAATGACGCCCGGGCGTCAAAAATAAATTGACGCCCGAGCGTCAGAAATAAAATGACGCCCGGGCGTCAAAAAAAATGACGCCCGGGCGTCAAAAAAAAATGACGCCCGGGCGTCAAAAATAAATTGACGCCCGAGCGTCAGAAATAAAATGACGCCCGGGCGTCAAAAATAAAATGACGCCCGGGCGTTAAAAATAAATTGACGCACGGGCGTTAAAAATAAAATGACGCCCGGGCGTCAGAAATAAAATGACGTTAAAAATAAATTGACGCACGGGCGTTAAAAAAAAAATGACGCCCGGGCGTCAAAAAAAAAAAATGACGCCCGGGCGTCAAAAATAAAATGACGCCCGGGCGTCAAAAAGAAAATGACGCCCGGGCTTCAAAAAAAATTGACGCCCGGGCGTCAAAAAAAAATGACGCCCGGGCGTCAAAAATAAATTGACGCCCGGGCGTCAAAAATAAAATGACGCCCGGGCGTCAAAAAAAAAAATTACGCCTGGGCGTCAAAAATAAATTGACGCCCGGGCGTCAGAAATAAAATGACGCCCGGGCGTCAAAAAAAAAAATGACGCCCGGGCGTCAAAAATAAATTGACGACCGGGCGTCAGAAATAAAATGACGCCCGGGCGTCAAAAATAAAATGACGCCCGGGCGTCAAAAAAAAATGACGCCCGGGCGTCAGAAATAAAATGACGCCCGGGCGTCGAAAATAAAATGACGCCCGGGCGTCAAAAAAAATGACGCCCGGGCGTCAGAAATAAAATGACGCCCGGGCGTCAAAAATAAAATGACGTCCGGGCGTCAAAAAAAAATGACGTCCGGGCGTCAAAAATAAATAGACGCCCGGGCGTCAGAAATAAAATGACGCCCGGGCGTCAAAAATAAAATGACGCCCGGGCGTCAAAAATATATTGACGCCCGGGCGTCAGAAATGAAATGACGCCCGGGCGTCAAAAATAAAATGACGCCCGGGCGTCAAAAATAAAATGACGCCCGGGCGTCAAAAAAAAATGACGCCCGGGCGTCAGAAATAAAATGACGCCCGGGCGTCAAAAAAAAATGACGCCCGGGCGTCAAAAAAAAAATGACGCCCGGGCGTCAAAAATAAATTGACGCCCGAGCGTCAGAAATAAAATGACACCCGGGCGTCAAAAATAAAATGACGCCCGGGCGTCAAAAAAAAATGACGCCCGGGCGTCAAAAATAAATTGACGCCCGAGCGTCAGAAATAAAATGACGCCCGGGCGTCAAAAATAAAATGACGCCCGGGCGTCAAAAAAAAATGACGCCCGAGCGTCAGAAATAAAATGACGCCTGGGCGTCAAAATGAAATGACAATAAAAAAAACAACAAAAACTGCTGAAGATCGAGAGAGAAAAAATAAGAGAAAAATATATGATATTAAAGTATTTATTAATATAAAAATCGAAATAAATAATTAATTTTTTAATAAGCATTTTAAATGCATTTTCTTAGAGGACCAATAAATCAATCAGAAAAATTAGAATAACTGTTTTAGTTCCAGAGAAAAAAAAAAATAAAATGTGAAGAGTGTAAAATTCCCATACAAATTTGTATGGGAAAAGTATGACCTTACAGGCACGTGTTAATGACCTCGGAAAAATATTTTTTTGGTATGGCTGGCAACGAGACAAGACACTGCAAGACTCTTGTAAGTCTCGTCTCGGTCTCGTCTCCGAAAAATACGATTTCCGGCCAACTTATTGATTATTGGAAAAAAATATTTTCGATTATAGTTTGAAGAAAATAAATATTCAACTGAAATTGGATTTTTTAATTTATTAGACTCTCTATAAATTTCGATCCAAATATACATTATACAGTCTCGTCTCGGTCTCGTCTCGGATGTTTAGAAGTCAGTCGCGTCTCGGTCTCGTCATGCGAGACCGAGATCGAGACCGAGACTTTTCTCGTCTCGTGGCCAGCCCTATTTTTTGGTCAATAATTTTTTTCTTTCGGCATAAAATTTCGATTGACGGGGTGTGCTATCCAAAAAAATGAGTTTGGGAAATAACGGACACCCTAGCTGTATAGCATCTCATCAAACACCAACAAAAAATTCCTTATTATAATTTGTTTTGTTATTGTCTTGTGTATAAAATGTTTGCTGAATTGCTATACGCTATCTCAAAAAACACAGCTATTACAAAATCTTATATATTCGAAGTTGACCGTTTTTGAAGTCGCGATACCTTGTAACTCATCTCCTATGTGTGAAAAGGGTCATAATATTTTTCAACATTAACATTTTCCATGCGAAAAGGATACTATGACAAAAATAAACCGTCGCCGTCGTAACTTTTCTCCGATCGTAGATTTCGAAAGGGATACGATGATATGGCCCAATGAAAGCTCTTACCTAAGAGAAAATATCTGCTATTTCACTTTGCTCATTTTAACTTCATGTTCAAGTCAAACAACAAGATAAAGCCGTTAATATACCGCAGCTTTATTTCCTATTCACGATAAGAACGCAGTGGTACACTCTTGCGTATACGTACTTTGCTTATTTTATTGACTTTTAAATAAATGTTCATCAGTTCAAAGTGTATGCCTTTTTATTTATATAATAAATAAAAGAAGAGGTTTTTATAAAACGTGGTAACACACGCAGGTATCACCCACCTGCGCTGGAACTGGAACATTTTTATGACAAGAAATGCTCTTGGAGAATTTGTTACTTTCCTGCAATTGTTAGGTGGACTTGGCTAGTTTCAAATCAAGAACGCTAGCTCATAGTTTCATAGTTAACTCGACAGAATTACTGTTAAAGAAACTCCTTAAAAGACACTATTTAAAAATCCATTATTGGTTTATCTCGCAACAAGTTCTGGTATGTAACCAACAGAATTCCAATGGGAAATAGAGATTCATTCAATAGTTGTTTAAAAATTGGTAGGAAATACAAAGCATACTAAGTCATCAATTCTAAAGTTCTTTATGACTATATTTAGTTGTTAGACTTTTCTTAGATAAACCTACAAAAAAAACGACACTTTCAAAATACAATTCCCCTATAGTTTGGTCGATTTTATATTAATCGTGCATGTTATTTGTCTACGGAAATAGAATAAAAACGATACAATAGTAAAATAAAGTTAATGCGAATATTTTAATTTACATATTTAGCACAACTTCTACACTCCAGTATTTGAAAAACAATACCACACGTGAGTGCAAATTCAAGAAAACAACAACTACATTTATATACATATACATACATACGTGACATTTTACTTTCTGGTATGAATATACAACATGTGAACATTGATACAGTACACATTTTATAAACATTTTTACAACCAACATTTGTGTTATAATAAATGATTATGATTATTTTATTTAAACATATTTATTATACCTGCATTTGTAGAAGTTAAAAATTAAATACTGATTTAAACAAGACATAACAGTGGGGCAACATATTTTTTTTTTTTAATATTACGAATTTTATTTTGCAGTTCAAGAAATTTCAAGTTCAAATTTTGAAGTCGTTTATTTGAAAAAAATTCCATACTGTCTGCTTACTTCACAGTGAAGTAAGCGATCATACATATAGTGTATCTTGAGAACTAAGCATGCTACGAATTCGAAATTTCAAAAAACTCTATTTCCAAATTTTGAAGTCCTCAATTTGAAAAAAAAGCCTGTCCCTAAAAAAGACGTATCTTCTTCACCCTCAAACTACCGACCGATTGCAATTACGTCCCTTCTTTCCAATGTGATGAAAACGCTGATTTGATTAATTATCAGTTCAGAGATATCTTGAAAAACGGAAGCTTCTTAATGACCGGCAGTAGGGCTTTCGTGGCAATAGGTCCACTGGTTATCTGATGATGGTATATCTCACCGAACAGAGGAACAAATCATTATATCGTTTTGGGGAAAGTTAGATTATTTTGCTTAGTATTTCAAAAGCGTTTCATAGAATTTCGCATCAAGCTCTCGAAAAAAAAATACGCGCATTGGATATCGATGAATGTTTTCTTCGTTCGATTAGAAATTACCTTTCGGACCGTTCATTACAAGTTGTATTGGATGGTTTCAACTGAAATGTTTGCATATCTCTTTAGCAACGTCGTGCCGCCGCACAGTGGGGCACCTTGTATAAGAAAGTGGAAAAAACTCTCTAAACTCTAAACTACTGAACCGATTTTGATGAAACTTTGCAGAAAATATAATTTACAGCTTGATAAACCGAAACCGAAAAAAAAATAAATTCGACTAGAGTACCTACCCTAGAGATAATAATTTTACACAATATTACAATGATAGAGAAGTGAAAAAATGGGTGCCGCAGTTCTGTCTGTTTGTCTGCCTGACTGTCTGTCTGTAGCTTACCCAGTCTTAACCACTGATAAGATTTTCTTCAAACTATGAAATTAAAGTTCCCATCAAAGGGCTCCCTGGAGAGGAAATTGAATTTTTTTTAACTTCTTAAATAACGGTACCTGATATATAACTAATAAACAACAAGTTATTTATCTTATAAATAGCTCTAACAATTTAATAAAAAAAAAATAACAAAGCACCAAGGACTATGATTAATATTTTGGTCCAACAAATTGTCCAACAACTGTTACACTCCTGTCATAGAACCGGGTTATTGATTTTCAAACTTCTCGTTAACGCCTGCACCAATTTTGCCAACAAATTTTATACAGGAGTTTCTTCAGTATCTTAACAATTTTGCGTGAAAAAATTTTCGAAAAAAAGTATTGGATTTAAAAAAAAAAAATATTTTTTTTTCTTTTTTGGAAATTCTGTATCTTGAAAACGGGTTAATGAATTTTCTTAAAATTTTGTTTAAAACTTTATTCTAATAAATAATTAAAAATGACATTCCAAATTTTATTTTTAAAAATGTTCACTTTAAAATGCATTTGAAGTCGAATCCGGACGTATCCGGATGCGTTCTTTACTGGAAATTGTTGCTTACACACATCATATTCCGCCAAAAGCAACAGACCCGGGTAGCCAAGTGCCGCCACTACTTAAAACCTTATGAGACTAAAAATAATCACTAATATTAAGTTTTTTTGATAAAAATATTTAATATCTTATTTTTCTCGCTCAGTTAATACATTTATATTACTAAATAGGAATATTTTAATCCCACAAAAAAAAGAATCATTAAAAAATATTCAGATTTGAGTGTGAACGGATCGCTTAAAAACCATCAATTTTTTTCTAATTTCAACTTTGGCGTTAATCATCATCATCATTTTTTGATCTTACAACAAATTGACTATAAGAAACGAATAGCGAATCATAAAAATTGACACTTTCAAAGAATTGAATTTTGTCCATGTTTGCCCCAATGTGCGCCGCACCGTGCCATGCTAGCATAAGCATACACTATTTATGTAAACAAAAAAAAAGTCAAAAATCTCATAAAAAAGTAATTTTAGTAATTTTCAATTTTCTCAAAAACTTGAAGACATAAAACCATTTCGTTTCTTGTGTTCAATTCAGAAATTATATTGGCACGGACCACAAAAAGCAAATTCAGCACTTTATTTCATAATTTCAAAAGAAAAAATTGGTCTAAATTTTTTTTTTATCAAAATTTTGAGTTTTCATTCCAATTTTTCAAAAACTGAATGAGAAATAATTTAATAAAGATTTATGATTTAAGAACAAGTTTCTGGCTTTTAAAAGCGGTATAGTACTTCATTGTAAGTGTTGCGGTTGTTATTTAATATTTGTTTCCATTTAAAGTCATTTTTTTTTCTAAAATGCCCCTACCTTTTAAACGGGGTAAGATAGACCTCCATCTCATAGTAAAAATGCTTGTTTTTGACCCATCTACAAAAAAACATTATCAATTTTTGGTGTCAAAGCTATCGTACTCGTGCCTACTGCATGCAACTCATAGTTTATGCTAAATGGTTTTCCAAACTCATCCTCATCATTTTTTTTTTTTTTGAGTCGCCCTTGAGAAAAACAAAATCAGGTAGCCATCAAAAATAGGTCGTTTTTAACAAAAAATTGATACAGCTATACCTATTATGTATATTAGGGGCGCGAATAGTTGGCGAAAAATAATAACAGATTCCTTTAGAGGGACCAAATACAAGTATTTTTCTCCACAGAGGATGGGCTCTATCTCCTTCCGTTAAGGTGGGAGGGGCACTTTTTAAAAAAATACTTTAAAATGAAAAATAAAATCGTTTAAGATTTTTTTTAAAAAGAACGGAAACACTGATGATAAATAATTATACTTTTTTTTTAAATTTAAAAATCTGTTCTTTTATTATTAAAAACATACTTTAAAACTCAAACTTGAAAAATAAAAAAAAAACTTTGAACTGATTCAAAAATGTGGAGTTACGTACGAATTTGATTTAAATTCCAGATGGCTTAGGTTAGGTTAGGTTATAGTGGCTGCCAGCAAAGAAGCCGACACATTTAGACCATCAGTTGGTCCGTTGTGATACCACACGAATCTTAGATTTTCTCCGCACTCGCTAAAACCAATTGGAGCTTTTTACAAAGCGCATGAGACTGTTAATGTCCGAGCTTGCTAGATCTGTTGGATCATCGAAGAAGAAATCCCCAAGCGGAAGTGAACCGTATGAGTTCAGAATATATGAGTGGCCAACATCATTATTGATCCACTGTGAGGAGGCTTTAAGACGGATTGCCGTACATGCTGCCGTATGAATGTTTATGAATGTTTGAATGTTCAAAAGCCACTTGAGTGGGCTACCAGCATTGCATTTGGCTGGAATTATTGCAATTTCATAGCTGCCACACCAATCATCAGATTCCTTTAGTCGTGCTTAGTCCTTATGTTCAATTTTAATTTAAAAATTAGTGCCAACAACTGGAATTGAACCAGGACCAGCTACCTATGAGGCCTATGCACTAAGCAGTGTGCCACCGAGGTCACCTGATCATGCCCATCCAGTGTATAGGGTTTTGTCTTTATGAATTGCACTTTGAGACAACTAGCACTATATCCGCACACAATTACTTTATTTCGTCTATTTTTTAGAAACCCTTTAATCACGAAAACTACTTATTGTATTAAATTATTTGTTTATAAAATTGTCCCTCCTGCCTATACTGAGGGAGATAGAACCCTCCCCCTTGTATAAAATACTTGTATATTGTCCCTCTACAAGAATCCTTTATTTTTTGTCCCCCATATTCGCACCCCAAATTTATAATATAAATATCTATTTTTGTGAAAAACTACCAAATTTTCAATGGCTTCCCGATTTTTTTCCTCAAGGGCGAACCAAAATAAATGATGAGGATGAATTTATAGAACCATTAAGCATGAACTATGAGTTGCACGCAGCGACTTGGCAAAAAATACTGAAAATGATCCATCCTTACGTACAGGCAAGAATTCAAAAATCAAAACAAATCATCAACCAACACCAAAAACCTATATCCAATTTGCAAATATTTAATTTATTTAAAAATTCACAATTAGCACAGGAAAGATAGATTTTTTTTTGGAACGAAATATAGGATGGCTGAATTTTTTACAGCTGAAAGAGGGCTATTAGAAAAGCTTACGTCCAGTTTTTCGGGACGCCATCCCCTGGGGAAATCCGGCATTTTGGAAAACGCGAAGTGATCTTTATCTCCGAAACTATTGATCTTAGATGAAAAATTATAAGGCCAAGCTTGTAGGCAATTAAATTATCTTTTGTTCATTGATAACTTTTTTTTCGGTGCGGGTGATATTTTCAAGGTTTTTGTCGTTATCGAATTAACGTGAATAACTTTTCAAATGAGAATTTTATAACACTAAATTTCCAACATTTTGATATATTTTTGTAGATAACGCGATACCACGCGATTGGTTGCGCTAAAATGAAAACTCCGGAGTAAATAAAATACTAAATTGTTATTAAAATTAATACAAACACCAAAATGGCTGTAACTTTTGACTGCGGTATGGCACCATCTTCAAAAATATATCAAATTGATGGAAATTTAGTGTTCTAAAAGTCTTATTTGGAAAGTAATTAACGTTAGCTTCCTCGGGAACGTAAACAATTTGTAATGGCAAGAAAATTAAAAATAAAACGACATAACCCTGAAAATATTGCCTGCATCGAAAAAAGTGTATGTATAAACGAAAGATGGTTTAATTGCCTACAACCTTGGCCTTACAGTTTTTCCTCTGAGATCAAAAGTTTCGGAGATAGGTCCATTCGCATTTTCCAAAATGGTGGCTTTCTCCAGGGTCATGGCGGGCGTCCCGAATACCCAGACATAAGCTTTTCTAATAGCCCTTTTTCATTTATAAAGATATCAGCTTACCAATATTTCATTCCACGAAAATATCTATCTTTATTGTACTTTATCGGTTCAATTGCTTTAGCAGCTAATTTTCGAAAAGCTCTAACTTAGGACTGGGATATCACATCATCTTCAAAAATATATGAAAAATTGTAAAACTTAGTGGAGCTTGATAAACTCCCTCCTCCTCCCCTTCTCAACCTCTTTAAATGCGTCTATACAAAAAACCAATGCGGGGATTTTGGGGGACTTTGGATATGTTCTTGACGATAAAATTCTGCGTCGATACCAGCAATAAAATTTCATGAATTAATTTGTCCCCCTTGCTTATATTAAATTTTCTATCTTTCCTTGACTAAATGTATTTTAAGTTTCCTGTTTTTTTGATTGGAAATAACCTAAATTAAGGAAAATATTAAATGTTGGTTTTTGTTAGCATGTAACTTTTAAAATATTATCAATAAGGAACAAATTTTAACACATAAAATAGGAAGTTTCATTCTGCGCATTTTATGTATTACAAGTTTTTTTGTAGGACTGATAAGAGCCGAGATATTTAGTAAAAAGTAAAAACCAAGATGGCGGCAAAACGGCAAATGTTACGAATGCGAAAACTGAGATTTATCATTGCTGGGCGCATAACTTGCAGTAGTTTTGGTGATTATTTAGAGAAATGGACTTGCGACTCTTATGCTTAGTATAGTATATTTTGCAAGGTTCTAAATACGACTCTTAAACATTTTTGAATTTAAGCCTATGCATCCCCTTTTTTACAAGTTATGAATTCGTAAAAAACGAGATTTTAAACAAACTTGTAAGACCCAAACTATGGGTAAGACGAAACAAAAAAGTCTCGCAACTCTATCTGACTTTCTGTTTGTCATCTTGGATAAGGCCTGGACCTTTCTAGATGAGCTAAAACCAATATTCGAATTTCTCTTCTATGGAATCACATAAAAATGCTTCACATAGAATTCTCGAAAGCTATTTTTAATTGATTTTTTCAAAGTTTATACAAGGATATTGTGAACCAACACGATTGAAAGCTCAATACTTCGAAAAAGCCAATTTTGTCAATTTGTTGTAACTAAGTACAAAGTGATTTCTTAATATTTTTTAGAATTCTTCAAAAAGTCATGCTTTTAAAACTAAAAATAACGCTAGCTACAAGAGTTTTATTTTAAAAAAATCTGTGCAACCTACCGTACCTATCGGAACCGTAAATATCAAAAAACGTAAAATGTCGAAAATGTTCGTTTATCATGTACCTATAATACTACATTTCCACCAAGCGCTAAACCTAGATTTAGCTAGGTTTATCACAAATCTCCTTAAAATATCGAAGATTTACCATATAAATTTTAATTTCCTTGGATGAAGATTTCAGAAACCATAATAGCGTAATGGTTAGTGCGTTCGACTGTCACGCTGGAGGGTTGGGATCGCTTCCCAGCCTCGTCCACCTAAAAACTAAAAAGTTTTTTTTCAGTGCTACTGCCTCTTGCGAGGAATTGACAAATCGTCCAAGAGTATCACTTGTCACGAATAAGTGTTTCTCGTCTAGCCGTTCGGATTCGGCATAAAATTGTAGGTCCCTTCCATTCCTGTCGAAAGGCGCACACAGGAATGGTTGCGAGTTGTTAGTCACTAGGCCCTGGTTCTTCATGAGCCGTTGTGCCACCCGATTTATTTTATTTTTTTTTATAATATTCTCTACAGAAAAGTTTTAAAGAATTTTTCCAAACAATTCGCAAGAAAAGGGTTTTTTTGCATTACATATCTTTTGAACGACAAGTTTTATCGAAAAATTATATTAGCAAAATTTCAACATTATGTAACCTTATAGTAAGCTAGCCATCGTTCTTATGATATCATTACTTTAAAAAAATAACCAGAAGTCGAAAATAACGGTTTCTACTCTTATATGATTTTACGGAAAAATATTTTAAAAAAATGGGCAGATTTAAAGAAAGTCGACCTATCCGTTAAGCCTTTTTAAAGTCAAATAGATACAGACATACAGACAGAATTGATCCACTTTTTTCGCTTCCCCATCATCGTTATAAAGGGTATCGGAATCCCGCTTTTTAAAATCCCGTTTTTTCAAAAATACCGACAAAAAAGTTATAAAATACCGCCTTCTAAAATGCCGTTTTTTTATAATACCGTTTTTTTTTAAAGCCGTGTATTCAAAATCCCGTTCTATTATAATCCCGCTTTTAAAAATCCCGCCTTATCCCGATAAGACCGTTTTTTTTTAAAATACATGATTAAACTTATTATCCAAGATCAAAGAAACTGCAACGAGTTCTCTCTTGAGATTCGAGTGGTGAAAAGTTTGCCTTTTGTACCACCTGAAAAGACTCTTCCTATTATGACTCGTTGCAAAATAGTTTGAATGCTGACGAAGAAACATTAAGTTTTGCACAGTGAGTCAAAACAAACTACATTTGCAATGGAAGTAGACAAGTGCAATAATCTCCTTACTTTTGGTCTGTGTAGGATAGTGCATGTCGAGGCATGGCATCGCCGACTTATGCTAGGTCTCCACTTGTCATTGAAAGACATAGTTGGACAAGACAGGTTGGGTTAAACCTTCGCTCTACTGCTATTTTCTTTGCATTTCTTGTTGGTACTAGCCACCCTGTCTTGTCAAAGTGTGTCAATTTGAAATGTGCTAATGAAAAATGCTAATGAAAAATATAATATCCTCAATTGTTTATAATTTCATTTTTTGTTTTAGCTAACTACAAAATCTCTCTTGTTTTCCTTATTATTATTCCGCTTTTGCAATCAAAAGTAGTTGTTTTATTTTAAAAAAATCGCGCTTTATTTTTAAAATAAAACAAATTGTTTTGATTGCAAAAGCGGGATAATAAGAAACGGGATTATAATAAACGGGATTATAAAAAAGCGGGATTATAAAAAACGGCATTATAAAAAGCGGGATTAAAAAAACGGGATTTAAAAAAACGGGATTATTAAAAGCGGGATAACGTACCCAACCCGTTATAAATTAATATCAGGCTTTGATTAAAATCTCAAATTTAGTTTTCGACGAGCTCATAAGGGACCATAAGGTCATTATATTTATGGCCATTGTACCTGCTACCTATATATGATTATAGAAAGTGAAAATATGATTAACAAGAATACCTATACATTTACATAAATGCATTGGATAAGACGAGGTATTGATTTTTATTATGTCCTAGAACTTAACAAAAATAAGCAAGATAACAAATATCTGTACCTACATAAATACATATGTAATGCATGTACCTATAGAATATAGATGCATACATATTTATCATTAGGGCACTGTGGCTTGCGAATGGTAAGATTCAATTTCACAACGTTTTTCCTTTTTTAAATATTATTAATCTATCAGTTGCCCTCTTCTATACAATTTCATAAAATTCTCCAACAAAAAAGGACATTAATATTCTTCATGGTAAAATGTAACGCGTCAGTAATTTGGAGTGATTTAAAAAGGGATCTCCTCCTGCAAGCACTTGCATTGCAAACTCTGAGAAAAAGGAAACACATGAAAAGTGTAATTCAATTTTCTCCTTTCGTTTTTGTTGTTGTTACAAATCAAAATAAAAACGAACAAAAAAACATAATATAAGAAAATGCCCCTACGAATTTTCCTTACTGCACACATGTCGAAATTCCCACGCACTTCGAAACCAAGGAAACGATCCGTTGCACATTGCATCTGCATGTGTTTTTTTTTTTTTTGGTGAAAGAAGTGCTATCCGACCAACCGACTGTGTATATTCGATAAGAGACATTGAACAGGCTCAATGCAGTGATGGTGCTGCACACTTTTGGATTTAAGAACAGCAAAAAAAAAAACAACATATACCTAAATGCAAAGAAAGATCGCCATTGAACCGAAATATAATGAACACGGGTGCAGTGCATGTGTCTTCTCCGTCCTTACCATTTTTACGATTTTTCGTTTCTTTGTGTTTTTTTTTTCTGAACGAATCACATTACAATTGAACGATCGAGACGATAACGATGCCTAATCTTTTCTTTTTTTTTTTACCATTTCGAATTAAATTCAACAACTGGCAAAGCAAAAAACTAATACGTCAATTGTCAGTCCACTAAGTTAAAGTTAAATACCAATTTGATAGATCAAAAATTTTAAATTAATTTTTTATTGTATAGGTAAAAGGTTCTTTTTTGGCATAAATGGGAATTTAATATTCCATTGTTTGTTCAAATTATTGAATTCAAACTATGGTTGTGAAGTGAACTCTATATTCTTTATTTCCACATTGTATTGCAGTTCTTGGCGATTCTCAAGAGCTTTTATGATTTCAACAGGCAAATTTTTGATGAAGCTGAAGATCACTGCAGCACTAGAACATTATTTGTTTTTTTTTTTTTTTTTTAATAAGAAACTAGAATTTGTTATGTAGGTAATTACATACATATATGAACATAGGTACAAGGCACTACTAAACATTTCCAACACATGCGATTGTTTTTTAGAAGAATTTTACTTTTTCTAATATTGTATTTTATTACCTACAAAGTTTTTGTTTAGTTGACTTAGTGCCAATTTTTCAATAGTCAGTTAAACCTCAGATAGTAGGTACTTATTCTTCAAATACAACAAAATAATTTGTTCCTGTTGCTATAGTTTAACTGATGATTAAAAATCGGCTCTTAAACAAATTTGTTTTTCTTAGACCATTTTTTTAAATGCGGCGTTACAGTTAGACTCGAGCCAAACAAAAATTGATTTTAACTCTAAATTAACTCAAAAAATTCGTTTGACATTTTATCTTCGTGTTTTTTACTATTTAAAAATTAGTAGTATGTATTTTTTTAAAATTTTTTTTTCGGGCGGAAATAATTCAATAGGTAAGATATAAATCAAACATTTCACAAATCTTTTTCACTTTCACTCTTTCCCAAATATTCAGGATAAGGAATTCCTCAGGGTAGCCATTTGGGCTTTATATTATTGATTTAGTTTAAACGACTTCGTTCCTTATTCTTCTTCATTTTACCGGTGATTGTCGTGATCTCGAGGGGGCCACAACTCTCCTGGTGGGCTTCGCCGGGTTGACCTCAGAAAACTTCGACAGGCCTCCTGGTTTTGGATTGTTTATTGCATTTGTAACATCCAGGTGTTTTTGCGCCGGCCTTTCTTCCACGATAGTTTTGGAACGTCTTGTGCTATTGCCTTTTGAACTGGGTCTCATGGCATCTTCTTTGTACATGACAGTACCAACTAAGTTGGTCATTCTGTATTGTGTCCAAGATGGTATTTTTGACGTGTAGACTTCCTCGGATTCTCTGGCTTCTTATTCGATCACGCTTTGTCACTCTTGTCGTAATGCGAAGCATCCACCAATTTACTGACATACTTCTTGTACATTGTCCAACACTGTGAGTTGTATGTAAGTGCTGGCCGAACAACTGCCGTGTAGAGCTTCCCTTTCAGCTTAGGGGGCTTTTTTTGATCACAAAAGATGGCAGAGTTTTCCCGCCACTTCATCCACCCTACGCTTAAGCGATGTTTGATGTCGTCATCACAAGATCCTTCGCTATTAATCACAGATTCAATATATTTAAACTTGTCGTACTTGGGGAGCACTGTTCCATTCAAATAGATTTCCGGAATAGGCCTGTGTGGATCAGAAAATGGACAGCATAGGTATTTTGCACTTTTTCACGCTAATGCGGTATTCATTTCACCCCAGAACATCCACCCATACATCAAGTGCTCGTTGCAAGAACACAGGATTTTCACTTATGATGGCTCGATCGTCAGCAAAGAATAACTGACTTTGAGGACCGTCACCTTATCCTCAAGCAGAAATTCAAGGAGCAAATGACTCAATACGCTTCCCTGGTGCAACCTACTCTAATTGGGAACTCTTCGGTGATTCCTGCGGGGCATCTTACCTTTGTTTTAACTTGCTCGTACATGTCCATGATCATCCGCACGTAGACTTCCGGAACTCCTCGTTGCCTAAGTGCAACCCATAGCATTTCTCGTGGTTGTCTGTCAAATGCTGTTTTCAAAATCAACCAATACAATACGCAAATCTCTTGAGAAATCTCGATATTTTTCTATTCTGATTCTTATACTCTGAATAGCATCTGTGGTTGATTTACCCGAAACAAACCCGCACTGGTCGTCAGACAGCCGTATTATTTTTCGAAGGCGGCCATCCAACATCCGCTCAACGATCTTCATGGTGTGTGACATCAGCTTGATCCAACGGTATCTGTCGCAATTTCGTGTAAAAGTTAAGTTTGGAGATGAGAATCATGAGGCATCAAGACCCGATGTTTTTCATCTTTTTCCAGAACTCAGAACTCGATGTCTCTCATCTTTTTCCAGAACCCGATGTCTCTCATCTTTTTCCAGAACTCAGAGGGTATCTCGTCTGGCCCAATCGCTTTTCCCTTTTTGGAGTTTTTCACTAGGGATGCAAACATCGTAAAAAAAACATTGATGGTTCGATGTTTCTAAAAAAAACATCGATGTCAAAAACATCGGCCTCAAAAACATCGATGTTTCGAAACATCTATTTTTTTTGGAAAACCCAAAAAGTAGAGCTAAGGACTTCTCATATGTCATTTCTCTTTTCATTATTTTTTTAGTGAGTCATCTAAAAAGTACCTATAAAGTGCCTAGGTTCTACCCAAAATAAAAGAGATAAGCAGTCATTTAGAAATAAGGAAATAAGTATTACTATATTTATTCACAACAGAATTTAAAAATAACAACTTGGTCAATCTTTACCCTGTCAAACGGTTTCGTTATTGGGTAATAGTTGCCACAGCTTTAGAAAAAAGTCGTTCACTTGGAACCGACGCGACGTAGCCAAAATGGGCAAATATTTGGTAGCCTGTTTATAAAGTCCCGGAAACATATTTTTCATATCATTCCACATTTCTACCAGATTTTGAGTTATGGTTGCTACAGCTGATCCCAGATGCATCTGCACTCCGTTGTTGTGAAGATGGAGGAAGAGGACTGTTTAGACTTGATGTTTAGATGCACCAAATGTTTGTAATATATCCAAGTATCAAAAAGCCTTTCTTCTTCTTCGGACTCTTCGGAAGAATCTGAAATATTGGCCACATTTTTTTTATGATCCTGTCATTGGAGTAATTTGAATCCTGGATGTTATGTAGTTGCTAGTGCCAGAATCGAATTAAATTCAATTTTTTGAAGTCGTTTGTTCATATTCTTTGGTTCTTTATTCTTTTATTTCCGCTTTCTTAATGGAATTGTCAGCTGTCACTGTCAACTATCTTGGGGAAGAATGAATCGGCGCGTTCAATGCAAAAACAAGTTTTTGGCTGCGATCACAAGCCAAGCAACACAAACTCCACGTGCAAAAGCAGGCAATTTAAAAATGACAAGAAAAAGTGACAAGAAAACCAAAAAAACATCGATGTTAAAACAACGCTCCAAATAACATCGATTCATCGATGTTTTTGGATTCGAAACATCGATGTTTTAAGACAAAAACATCGATGTATCGTTTGTATCCCTATTTTTCACCGCATCACTAACTTCTTCGGTTGTAATGTCGGCGACTTCTTCATTGTTAGGTGCAGCTATTGGAAAGTATATCCTCGGAAACTGTTCATTTAAAAGTCCTTTACAATATTCTTGCCGTCTGTGAAGAATTTTGTCGTCATCCACAAGGAGTTGGCCTTGAGCATTGTTAATGAAGTTTGGTGAGCGAATCTCCTGGGCATTTTTCCTTCTCTGTGCGGCGATTTTGAAAATAGTTGCTATTGGTTCCTATAACATAAAATTCATCTGTCCTTATTTATGCTTACGACATTAAGCTTTTCAAAGAATAAAATCTCCTAAAGACTGTTACTTTTACAAAAAGATCTGATTAGATTTAGAAAATGGTGAAATACTAATCAGCTTATTTTGAATATTAAAAAGTGTAAAGCCATGAGTTTTACACTCAAAAAAATAAGTGCTTGCTTGTAAATTTATGTTTGATTCATGCCCTCTGAAAAAGTGTCGATATTTTTCTGATTTAGGAATTATTCTGGATCTAAAATATGTTTTAATGATCACTTAAATTAAATAATTGAATTATTTTTGTACACGTTCATACTTGGAATCTTTAACTATCATAAAATATAGTTATAATATTTATATCTTTTTTTAAGAAACCGTGGTAGCGAATTTAAAAGTGACGAACATTTTGCACTGAATAGATAAATAAAAAAATAATTTCGTGAAGCATTTCTGCGAATTTAAAAACGCTACCAAAGTTACTAAAAATAAGAAATAAATATTTTAACGACAGTTCATGACCTTATAACTTGATAAACACTTTACCCATTGCAAATATTGATTTCTAACTTATTGTAACTGATCAAAGTTCGCGACCTCCAGTTGTAATGCATTCAATTATTCAACAAAATATTGCTCTCATTTTATAACTCCTATTGTTTCCAGTAAAAAAAAAAACAGCGGAATCACAAAATTTTTAACTTGTTGAAAGATATCAATAAAATTGTTCCGCAATCCTTTTGTTACGTATCAGACAAATTTTAAACAGTTTTCGAATTTCACATTCAACAAGCCATTTAAAGGCCCCTGGAAAACTAAACAAGGTACACAAAGAAAAAACAACATAAAGTCAAAGGAAAACACTTTGATTCTAAAATTTTTCGGAACGATTTGGCGCCAACGCCGAAAATTCTTAAATCAAAGTGGACCGACTTTATTAAAAAGTGATTCCATACTTAAAAACGAACTAGATTTTACTACGTTAATGTTTATTTAAAATCATAGGTAAATCAAATTCATCCATCTTACAACATTTATCTACTTCGAATCAACGTACATAGATTGAACTTCGCTCGGTTAGGTATTGATTCAAAATGGCTACCCACGCCACGCTTCTTTGTAATGTAAGAAAAATGTATAATCATACTCGACGCATTTCATTTTTGTGGTGAATCATTTATTTGTGAATCCCTTAATTCAATGAGTAATGCATATGTAATAAATATAAGAAAAGTAATCAGACCTTGTTTTTCGGCGTTTAATTTGTTCCCGAATGTAAGGGAGCTACTTCGAAAAACTACAACGCGCTCTCGAAATTCTTCATACTAAGATTACAAATACAAACAAATTGAGGTTTACTTAACTATGCAACACTTTGAAACTAAGTTGATGGCACTTTAAATACCACAAAAGTGGATCGCAATGTAAAATGTGGATTTCAATGTTAACGTTTCACTTTGTAGTAGCCCGTAGCGTAATGGTTAGTGCGTTCAACTGTCACGCTGGAGGTCTGGGTTCGCTTCCCAGCCTCGTCCACCTAAAAACTAAAAAGTTTTTTTCAGGGCTACTGCCTCTTGCGAGGAATTGAGTATCACTTGTCACGAATAAGTGCTTCTCGTCTAGCCGTTCGGACTCGGCATAAAATTGTAGGTCCCTTCCATTCCTGTCGACAGGCGCACACAGAAATGGTTGCGAGTTGTTAGTCACTAGGCCCTGGTTCTTCATGAGCCGTTGTGGCACCCGATTTATTTATTATTCACTTTAAAACAACGTTGAACGGAATGTTAATGTACAAAAGTTTATTTCAATTTAAAAATAAATACGTTTAACTTTGAAACTAAATGAATCTCTTAAAATTTCATCGCATATTCAACTAACATTGTTAGAACGTAAAAATGAAAATGCTCCACTTCATTTAACATACTTTAAAACGAATACGATCTTATTCGATTTTAGATAGCATTTTTCCTCAGTGTAAGTACCTACATTATTACAATTGTACCACCACCCCCAAATTGGTTGCAGCTCCATGAAAAGTTGCCCACACTCCCAACAATATGTTTTTTATTTCCTTGATTCGTATAGAATCTCATGACACAGCAACAGGTTTTCTTGAATGACAACAACACCAGCAGTGTTGGCCATGTCACATACGACTACAATAAAAGTTTCCAATCTACCATGAACAAATAACACTATGCATTCAAATGAGATGTCTAATTTGTTCGATGATTGTAAGAACACTTAGCAAAATAATTGTCAAATATGCCAATTTGACATGACGCGTAAGCTTAGACTCTATGTACTTGCTGATGATCGCTGATGAAATTCTACTCCCTCTTTTATCTTTAAATCATGGTATAGTGTAGGCAGGGGCGTATACAGCTTTAGTTCTTGGGGGGGGGTCATGCAAAAAAAAATAACACAAACTAAGATTTGTTAAAAGTCAAGTGCCTTATATTTTTTTTTTTTTCATATTTTACTGTGCGTAGCTATATAAAATAAAAGCGAAAAAATCATAATTAACTATACTAAAGGGTTTTCCAATAGGGACGGGTTGATTTTGGCAGCTCGTGGCGGCCATATTGTTTCTTTTACTTTCGGTCAAAATATCGTGTTTTAATCATTCACTACAGACAAATCATCATGGTGAGTTACAGCGTCGAGCAACACGTGCAAATGATGTTTTAGAGCAGTTAGAAGTTTATCCCAATTTTGGTCGAAAAATCATCTTTAGCGATGAGGCCCATCTTTGGATGAATGGGTACGTAAGTAAGCAAAATTGCCGGACTTGGGACGACACTTATCCACGCGAGTTTTACGAGGTGCCAATGCATCCAAATAAAGTTACTGTTTTGTGTGGATTTTGGGCTGGATGCCTGGAGGCGTCATCGGTCCGTATTTCTTCGAAAATGATGCTGGCCAGGCCATCACCGTCAACGGCGATCGCTAAAGGTCGATGATCACCAACTTCTTGTGGCCTAAATTGGATGATAAGGACACTGAAGATATATGGTTTCAACAGGATGACGCTACGTGCCACACAGCCTAATACACAATCGATATTCTGCACGAGCGGTTTCATGGTGTGGTTATCTCGCGCCGAGGCAACGTGAATTGGCCACCAAGATCGTGTTATTTGACCCCTTTGGACTTTTTCTTGTGGGGCTTTTTTAAGTCGCAGTCTATGCGAATAAGTTGCAAACCACCTCGACCCTCAAAGACAACATAATCGATGCCATCGGTCAAATTCAGCCTGATTTATGCGCCAAAGTCATCGAAAACTACATTTTCACTACGCCAATTTAGGCAATTTCCTTGAAAATATATATTTCGAACTGCCAAAGCCTATTCAAAATGAAATGAGCTACCTACCTATACAAAAAAATTAACAAATTAAGACGAAAACACTTTTTTGGTACTTGCAAAATTACCTCATTTTCGGTTCCAAAGAAAATTAAAATAAACAACTGAGTCGAAAGAACCTTCATTAGCTGGACCAGTGAACACGCTATTCGTTTTTATTCCTGACTGTTACATTTTTTATTTCGGAGGGCCTCAGCAACAGCATACAGGAATCTCCAGTTGCCTGACCAAAGACAATCAATTAAGCTAGCTGTGAAAATACTGAGGAAAAAATTTTTTTGGATTCGCTTGATCATTTGTTTTGAATTTTATTCAGAATTTATTTTAATCCTATCAAAGTTTTTATTTCAGCGAATTGAAGTTGCAGGAAAAATTAGTAAAATATCAAAGGTACTGTGCACTGTTTTCTGTTTCTTAATTTTAGTAAATAGATATAAATATTCACTACTGAAAATGAAAACAATAGCTCTGATTTTCAAAAATGACCACTTGTGTAAATTGCTCTTTTTACAATAGTTGAAAAACTAAAATACATTACTTACTTACTTTACTTTTGATGGCGCTCACAGCCCAGTATGGGCTTCGGCCTCAACTAACAAGCCCCTCCAGCCAGCTCTGTCCCTAGCTAGCCGCTTCCAGTTGCGCACACCGAGTGCTTTGATGTCGTCATTCACTTGATTGCACCACCTGTTACGGGTCTCCTTGGTTCTATGAGAGAGGGCCTTACTACTTCAATGCCTTCTTAGACCGAAGAAACAGTGGTTGGCAAGAGTAATTCTTCGCTTGATCTCTGCACTGATGTCATTCTGCGATGTAATAGTGGAGCCCAGGTAGACAAAGTCCTTGACAACTTCGAAGTTATATCTGTCCATCGTGATATTTTGCCCGAGTCGACGATGTTGAGATTCCTCTCTCGATGACAGCATATACTTCGCCTTGTCCTCATTAACCGCCAATCCCATTCTAGCCGCCTCCGATTCAATGCTCGCAAATGCCCCTGCCACAGCTCGCTTCGTTCTGCCGACAATGTCTATGTCATTCGCATATGCAAGCATTTGAACGAACTTTTGATAGATTGTACCGCTGGTGTTGACATGTGCGTTGCGTACAATGGCTTCAAGAACGATGTTGAATAGGTTGCATGATAACGCGGCGCCTTGCCTCAATCCTTTCTCAACATCAAAGGAATCGGTGGTATTCTTACCAATTTTGACGGAGCAGCGAGATTTCTCCATCGTCATCCTGCACAGGCGGACGAGTTTGGCAGGGATGCCGAGACGCGACATGGTTTTGTATAATTCGTCCCTTTTCACGCTATCATACGCGACTTTAAAATCGATAAAAAGGTGGTGTGTATCGATCTGGAATTCCCGGGATTTTTCTAAAATCTGTCGGAGTGTGAACATTTGATCGACGGTTGACTTGTCTGGCCTTAAACCGCACTGATAGGGGCCGATCAGATCGTTGACAAAAGGTTTTAAGCGGTCACACAGGATGGCCGACAAGATTTTATAAGCCACGTTTAGGAGACTAATTCCTCTGTAGTTGGTACATTTCAGAACATTTCCCTTTTTATGGATGGGGCACACTATACCGAGGTTCCATTCATCGGGCATACTTTCCTCCGACCAAATTTTGCAGATGAGCTGGTGTATGCTCCTAGTCAATTTATCTCCCGCTGATGAAAATACCTTACATATTCGTATTATAATTGAATACAAAGATTCTTTTTCGTTGCGTTTCAAGAATAGTGTGAACAAAATTCACGAGTCATTTCGATATGCCTCTGATTTGGAAAAAATGTATGTCACTAAGACTGCCACCGATGGAAAAGTGAAATAAATAAATATATACGCATGCGTTACGCATCCGTTACGCATGCGTTACGCATCCGTTACGCATCCGTTGCGCATGCGTTACGCATCCGTTACGCATGCGTTACGCATCCGTTACGCATGCGTTACGCATCCATTACGCATCCGTTACGCATGCGTTACGCATCCATTACGCATCCGTTACGCATGCGTCACGCATCCGTTATGCATCCATTACGCATCCGTTACGCATGCGTTACGCATCCGTTACGCATGCGTTACGCATCCGTTACGCGTGCGTTACGCATCCGTTACGCATGCGTTACGCATCCATTACGCATCCGTTACGCATGCGTTACGCATCCGTTACGTGTGCGTTACGCATCCGTTACGCATGCATTACTTATGCGTTACGCATCCGTTACGCATGCGTTACTCATCCGTTACGCATGCGTTACGCATCCGTTACGCATCCGTTACGCATCCATTACGCATCCATTACGCATGCGTTACGCATCCGTTACGCATGCGTTACGCATCCGTTACGCGTGCGTTACGCATCCGTTACGCATCTGTTACGCATGCGTTACGCATCCGTAACGCGTGCGTTACGCATCCGTTACGCGTGCGTTATGCATCCGTTACGCATGCGTTACGCATTCTGTTACGCATGCGTTACGCATCCGTTACGCATGCGTTACGCATCCGTTACGCATGCGTTACGCATCCGTTGCGCATTCGCTACGCATCCGTTACGCGTGCGTTACGCATCCGTTGCGCATGCGTTACGCATCCGTTACGCATGCGTTACGCATCCGTTACGCATCCGTTACGCATCCGTTACGCATGCGTTACGCATCTGTTACGCATCCGTTACGCATGCGTTACGCATCCGTTACGCATTCGTTACGCATCCGTTATGCATGCGCTACGCATCCATTACGCGTGCGTTACGCATCCGTTACGCATCCAATACGCATGCGTTACGCATCCGTTACGCATGCGTTACGCATCCATTACGCATTCGTTACGCATGCCTTACGCATCCGTCACGCATGCGTTACGCATCCGTTACGCATCCGTTACGCATCCGTTACGCATCCGTTACGCATGCGTTACGCATACGTTACGCATACGTTACGCATCCGTTACGCTTACGTTACGCATCCGTTACGCATGCGTTACACATCCGTTACGCGTGCGTTACGCATCCGTTACGCATCCGTTACGCATGCGTTACGCATCCGTTACGCATGCGTTACGCATCCGTTACGCATGCGTTACGCATCCGTTACGCATGCGTTTCGCATCCTTTACGCATGCGTTACGCATCCGTTACGCATGCGTTCCGCATCCGTTACGCGTGCGTAACGCATCCGTTACGCATGCGTTACGCATCCGTTACGCATGCGTTACGCATGCGTTACGCATCCGTTACGGATCTGTTACGCATCGGTTACGCATGCGTTACGCATCCGTTACGCGTGCGTTACGCATCCGTTACGCGTGCGTTACGCATCCGTTACGCATCCATTTCGCGTGCGTTACGCATCCGTTACGCATGCGTTACGCATCTGTTACGCATGCGTTACGCATCCGTTACGCATGCGTTACGCATCCGTTACGCTTGCGTTACGCATCAGTTACGCATCCGTTACGCATGCGTCACGCATCCGTTATGCATCCGTTACGCATCCGTTATGCATCCGTTACGCATCCGTTACGCATGCGTTACGCATCCGTTACGCATCCGTTACGCATCCGTTACGCATGCGTAACGCATTCGTTACGCGTGCGTTACGCATCCGTTACGCATGCGTTACGCATCCGTTACGCATGCGTTACGCATCCGTTACGCATCCGTTACGCATGCGTTACGCATATGTTACGCATCCGTTAACGCATGCGTAACGGATAATTAACGCACGCGTAACGGATGCGTAACGCATGCGTAACGGATGCGTAACGCATCCGTTATGCATCCGTTACGCATCCGTAACGCATGCGTTACGAATCCGTTACGCATCCGTTACGCATGCGTAACGCATTCGTTACGCGTGCGTTACGCATCCGTTACGCATGCGTTACGCATCCGTTACGCATGCGTTACGCATCTGTTACGCATGCGTTACGCATCCGTTACGCATCCGTTACGCATGCGTTACGCATATGTTACGCATCCGTTAACGCATGCGTAACGGATAATTAACGCACGCGTAACGGATGCGTAACGCATGCGTAACGGATGCGTAACGCATGCGTAACGGATGCGTAACGCATGCGTAACGGATGCGTAACGGATGCGTAACGCATTCGTAACGGATGCGTAACGCATGCGTAACGCATGCGTAACGGATGCGTAACGGATGCGTAACGCATTCGTAACGGATGCGTAACGCATGCGTAACGGATGCGTAACGGATGCGTAACGCACGCGTAACGGATGCGTAACGCATGCGTAACGCATGCGTAACGCACGCGTAACGGATGCGTAACGCAAGTGTAACGGATGCGTAACGGATGCGTAACGCATGCGTAACGGATGAGTAACGCATGCGTAACGGATGTGTAACGGATGCGTAACTCATGCGTAACGGATACGTAACGCATGCGTAACAGATGCGTAACGCACGCGTAACGGATGCGTAACGCATGCGTAACGCATGCGTAACGCATGCGTAACGCATGCGTAACGCATGCGTAACGCATGCGTAATGGATGCGTAACGCATGCGTAACGGATGCGTAACGCATGCGTAACGGATGCGTAACGCATGCGTAACGGATGCGTAACGCATGCGTAACGGATGCGTAATGGATGAATAACGCATGCGTAACGGATGCGTAACGCATGCGTAACGGATGCGTAACGCACGCGTAACGGATGCGTAACGCATGCGTAAAGCATGCGTAACGCAAGCGTAACGGATGCGTAATGGATGCGTAACGCATGCGTAACGGATGCGTAACGCATGCGTAACGCACGCGTAACGGATGCGTAACGCATGCGTAACAGATGCGTAACGCAAGCGTAACGGATGCGTAACGCATGCGTAACGCATACGTAACGGATGCGTAACGGATGCGTCACGCATGCGTAACGGATGCGTAACGCATGCGTAACGCATGCGTAACGCACGCGTAACGGATGCGTAACGCATGCGTAACAGATGCGTAACGCACGCGTAACGGATGCGTTACGCATGCGTAACGGATGCGTTACGCATGCGTAACGCGTGCTTTACGCGACAGTGGCGCCAGCATAAGTAAGTAAGTAAGGAGGTGCCACCTATCCATAGATGTAATAGTGGAGCCCAGGTAGACAAAGTCCTTGACAACTTCGAAGTTATATCTGTCCATCGTGATATTTTGCCCGAGTCGACGATGTTGAGATTCCTCTCTCGATGACAGCATATACTTCGCCTTGTCCTCATTAACCGCCAATCCCATTCTAGCCGCCTCCGATTCAATGCTCGCAAATGCCCCTGCCACAGCTCGCTTCGTTCTGCCGACAATGTCTATGTCATTCGCATATGCAAGCATTTGAACGGACTTTTGATAGATTGTACCGCTGGTGTTGACATGTGCGTTGCGTACAATGGCTTCAAGAACGATGTTGAATAGGTTGCATGATAACGCGGCGCCTTGCCTCAATCCTTTCTCAACATCAAAGGAATCGGTGGTATTCTTACCAATTTTGACGGAGCAGCGAGATTTCTCCATCGTCATCCTGCACAGGCGGACGAGTTTGGCAGGGATGCCGAGACGCGACATGGTTTTGTATAATTCGTCCCTTTTCACGCTATCATACGCGACTTTAAAATCGATAAAAAGGTGGTGTGTATCGATCTGGAATTCCCGGGATTTTTCTAAAATCTGTCGGAGTGTGAACATTTGATCGACGGTTGACTTGCCTGGCCTTAAACCGCACTGATAGGGGCCGATCAGATCGTTGACAAAAGGTTTTAAGCGGTCACACAGGATGGCCGACAAGATTTTATAAGCCACGTTTAGGAGACTAATTCCTCTGTAGTTGGTACATTTCAGAACATCTCCCTTTTTATGGATGGGGCACACTATACCGAGGTTCCATTCATCGGGTATACTTTCCTCCGACCAAATTTTGCAGATGAGCTGGTGTATGCTCCTAGTCAATTTATCTCCCGCTGATGAAAATACATTACATATTCGTATTATAATTGAATACAAAGATTCTTTTTCGTTGCGTTTCAAGAACAGTGTGAACAAAGTTCACGAGTCATTTCGATATGCCTCTGATTTGGAAAAAATGTATGTCTATAAGACTGTTACCGATGGAAAAGTGAAATGCACCTTCCAAAATAAATACGCATGCGTCACGCATCCGTTACGCAAGCGTTACGCATGCGTTACGCATCCGTTACGCATGCGTTACGCATCCGTTACGCATGCGTTACGCATCCATTACGCATCCGTTACGCATGCGTTACGTATCCGTTACGCATGCGTTACGCATCCGTTACGCATGCGTTACGCATCCGTTACGCATGCGTTACGCATCCGTTACGCATGCGTATTGGATGCGTTACGGATGCGGAACGGATGCGTAACAGATGCGTAACGCACGCGTAACGGATACGTAACAGATGCGTAACGGATGCGTAACGGATGCGTAACGCATGCGTAACGGATGCGTAACGGATGCGTAACGCATGCGTAACGGATGCGTAACGGATACGTGACGCATGCGTAACGGATGCGTAATGGATGCGTAACGCATGCGTAACGGATGCGTAACGCATGCGTAACGGATGCGTAACGCATGCGTAACGGATGCGTAACGCACGCGTAACGGATGCGTTACGCATGCATAACGGTACGTAACGCACGCGTAACGGATGCATTACGCATGCGTAACAGATGCGTAACGCACGCGTAACGGATGCGTTACGCATGCGTAACGCGTGCTTTACGCGACAGTGGCGCCAGCATAAGTAAGTAAGTAAGGAGGTGCCACCTATCCATAGATGTAATAGTGGAGCCCAGGTAGACAAAGTCCTTGACAACTTCGAAGTTATACCTGTCCATCGTGATATTTTGCCCGGGTCGACGATGTTGAGATTCCTCTCTCGATGACAGCATAAACTTCGCCTTGTGCTCATTAACCGCCAATCCCATTATAGCCGCCTCCGATTCAATGCTCGCAAATGCCCCTGCCACAGCTCGCGCTTCGTTCTGCCGACAATGTCTATGTAATTCGCATATGCAAGCATTTGAACGGACTTTTGATAGATTGTACCGCTGGTGTTGACATGTGCGTTGCGTACAATGGCTTCAAGAACGATGTTTAATAGGTTGCATGATAACGCGCCGCCTTGCCTCAACACTTTCTCAACATCAAAGGAATCGGTGGTCTTCTTACCAATTTTGACGGAGCAGCGAGATTTCTCCATCGTCATCCTGCACAGGCGGACGAGTTTGGCAGGGATGCCGAGACTCGACATGGTTTTGTATAATTCGTCCCTTTTCACGCTATCATACGCGACTTTAAAATCGATAAAAAGGTGGTGTGTATCGATCTGGAATTCCCGGGATTTTTCTAAAATCTGTCGGAGTGTGAACATTTGATCGACGGTTGACTTGCCTGGCCTTAAACCGCACTGATAGGGGCCGATCAGATCGTTGACAAAAGGTTTTAAGCGGTCACACAGGATGGCCGACAAGATTTTATAACCACGTTTAGGAGACTAATTCCTCTGTAGTTGGTACATTTCAGAACATCTCCCTTTTTATGGATGGGGCACACTATACCGAGGTTCCATACATCGGGCATACTTTCCTCCGACCAAATTTTGCAGATGAGCTGGTGTATGCTCCTAGCCAATTTATCTCCCGCTGATGAAAATATATTACATATTCGTATTATAATTGAATACAAAGATTCTTTTTCGTTGCGTTTCAAGAACAGTGTGAACAAAGTTCACGAGTCATTTCGATTTGCCTCTGATTTGAAGAAAAATGTATGTCACTAAGACTGCCACCGATGGAAAAGTGAAAGGCACCTTCCAAAATAAATATGTACATCAAATATACCTAATCTTTTTATCTTTCTTACCAGTAAGCCTTTCTGATAAAAATAATGGGCAAAATTGTTAAATTCTACGAGCCTAGTCGCTTTTCGTCAATAATTCTATCCGACTGGTCAAACGGTTCACCGCAAGGAGTTCCAAAAAATCTCCTTTACCATAGCTATTGGCTTTTGCATTATGGGATTCATAGGTTACTTTGTAAAAGTAATCCACATCCAAATCAGTAATATTGTTCGATCGTAAATATTGAATAAGTGCAAACAAAATCCTTTCGTAATAGGTTTTCATCATAGTTTTAGATATTTATGTCTTTTATCGTTAACATTAATATTTTTTGGTTAGAATAACTATAAATGGAAAGTTATCACTTTTTTGCTTTTAAAAATAATTTGTCATACAGAATTCAAACAAAACAATTTCTGTATGTGTTCTATAATGTGTTTAAAGATTTTATTTTCAGAAAAAAAAATGTTCTTTTTTTGAAAATCCTATTAGTTTTTACTTTACTGAGTGAAAATTAGATAACAACTCCGCACTTTGATTTCTGTTTGGTTTAACAGGTTTTGGCTAAGAAAATGTCAAATCTTTTGCGCAAGCAAAGCATTTAAATTTTTTTTTTATTCTGACAAACAAAAAATACTATGCTATGTGTTTTGTATAGAATAATACGGGAATGGGAGAACGAGTGCTGAGCGGTTGAGAATTCAAACAAAAAATACAAATAAAAGGAAAACATGTTTCCAAATGCCACATGCAAAGATTCTGGATATATGGATAATTATACTTCAGCGAGTTTTGGTTTAACACACGATGATGATATGTATTTTATTCATGCATTTAAAAATTATGGATATGTGCGATGTAGATATTGTCGCCACCATCGCTGCAGCTTCTACAAGAGATGCATAAGCAAAAAATGTCACAAAAACCTACAGAGTGGAATAAGTATCTACAGATGATACAAAAGACTATAAAAAGTTAAGATGGTCCATGTGACCATTAAGGATTTTCTTACAACATCTGCCGAACTTAATTTCGAAAGTATTTTCATTTCAAGGCTATGACTAGCCTGTCAAACGTTAATCATGTCTTACCTATTTAATTTGTATGTAAACTCTAGGTGAGGATTCGAGAGATGTTGGCTTGAAGCTACTATTTCGACTTAATTCAGATTTATCGGTTTTAAATGCACCGTTAGTTAGTTTGATTTAGTCAATTGTCATCTAAATGAAACATTGACGTGATCTTTTTTTATAATTAGCGCGCAATCAAAGGGGTATGGCTACCCTTAAAATGTTTACACAGCACGAGCGATGCACATTGGTTTTTTAATGTCTGTAGATCAGAATGGGAGAGGAAAATTGAGCCGAATAAAGCATTTCACCTTCGTGTAGTGCAAATAAGAGCCAGTTTGTTCACAGTGGGTTAAATTTAGTATGTGACTTTCATAGGCTTTAATTAACTAACGCTAATCAACCAAAATTGGCTGATTAGTGAAATCCATGATTAGCAACTCATACTTTGAATTTTGTAAGCAAAATTTGACCAACAAAAACATTTGAGGATTTCCCAGCTCCACTAATCATGGATTAAAGATAATCAGCTGTGAATAAACTGGCCCTAAAGGAAGAATCTCTTTATACTTACCTATCGTACGCCCGAAGGTAGGCTCAAGGGTAAACTTCTTCGAAGTACGAGTATTACGGGTGAATTGTTTAAGGGCAAGAATGCAACTGGATACGATTAATTAGGAGATACCGATGCTGGTTTTGAATTTCTGAATATCACAATAGGAGGGCAAATAGAGTTAGGTAGGGCTTTCCACATTCGAGTATAGTGCAGCTAAAGAAGGGGTCTCTGTTTTTTCGATTGTATGTCCAAAATGTTGCTAAAATATTTAGAATTGTTTTTGTAAGATTTGGGTGTTTTTTCCTCAATTTTGGACGATTTTTCCAAACAAAATTTCAACGGAATTTATTGTCAATAGTTTACTTTAACAACTTTAACCTTGGGTTGCCCGTTTCAAGGATCTTAATTCCCTTTTTGGGTCCTCTGTCCCGCTCAACCGACTCCGTCGCTCCATTTAGAGTATGCTCAGCCGCCAGGCAGGTGCATTTATTTTCAGTTTATGTGATTGCAGTTTATTTGTAGTAAAAAGTACCTTGGGTTGCCGGCTTTGCGGGTGCAAGGATTTTAAGTCCCTTTTTGGGTCCTCTGTCTCCGTCGCTCCGCTTAGGGTACACTCAGTCGCCAGGCAGCCGACTATGTTTTCAGTGTTACCACTGGGACTCATTTGAGTCAAAATGGACTCATATTTTTAAACTTGGCTGAGGGACTCATCTTTTTTAGATTTGACTCATTTTTTATAACTCATACTTTATATAATAAGGTTTCAATTTTTAAGTTCAAGTGCTTTTATTTCATTTTGCTGAAAAAAATATATGTAAAATAAATTAGTTTAATAATATTAATGAATTAAATATTTGTTTATGATTTCAAAGTATTTATTTTTATTATTAAAAAATAAAAAGAAATCTTGAACAGATTTTTTATTGGGACTCATTTATTTTCAAAATGACTCATTTTTTCAGCCTCCAGGGCTTTTGCGCTGCGAAATTCACAATTTTAAACACTTAAATCAATCAAATTCTTTGAAGGTTCCCGTTTGTTCCGTTAGTTATCTGCAATAATACTCATTATACAACAAGTTTTTATGAATTCTCCGCACATGGCAAATAACTTGGCACAATAGCCATATTTTATCATCAGAAATGATCCATACAGTTTATCAAAAAACATGTTACAGAAACAAACATATCAAAAACAAACACAAAAGTAGTTTCCCCTACGCTTCGAGTATGCTTAGTACGCTTCGAGTACGCTTCGGATACGCTTCGAGAACGCTTCGAGTACCCTTCGAGTACGTTTCTTGTACGCTACTTGTATGCTTCGAGTACGCTTCGAGTACGATTCTTGTTCGCTTCGAGTACGCTTCGAGTTCGCTTCGGGTACGCTTCGAGTACGCTTCGAGTACGCTTCGAGTACGCTGCGAGTACGCTTCGAGTACGCTTCGAGAACGCTTCGAGTACGCTTTGAGTACGCTTCGAGTACGCTTCGAGTACGCTTCGAGTACGCTTCAAGTACGCTTCGAGTACGCTTCAAGTACGCTTCGAGTACGGTTCGAGTAGGCTTCGAGTACGCGTCGAGTTCGCTTCGAGTATGCTTCGTGTACGCTTCGAGTACGCATCGAGTACGCTTCGAGGATGCTTCGGGTACGCTTTAAGAACGCTTCGAGTATGCTTCGAGTACGATTCGAGTACGCTTCGAGTACGCCCCGAGCAAATTGGGGCCCTATTTCTGAATGACTGCATAAATAATGGTTAAATTAATTTCACCAAAAAAATCTAAATGGGCTTGAAGAAATAAAAAGTTAGGTAGTTAGGTACTAAAATAATTTTTATTCTGGATTTTGCAGAATATATTACTTTTCTCAAATCTATTTTCCGTGCTCTTAGATTTTTGATCGATATCAATGATAAATTGCTAAGCCTTTTTTTGTTCCAAGGTGCTTTGAAAGTAATTTTTACTAGTTTCAGCTTTAAAAATATTCCTTCCGCTTTTTTCTATGGTAACAGGAACAGTTAAAAACATTAAAGGCAGTGCATATATCTGGATAACTCGAAGACAGTGAAGAATTTTTAATGATCAAAAAATTTACCAATTAATGTTGAGAAAGTAACTGAGCAGAAAAATCAGATGACACAAACAGAATAAATATCAAAATATGACGCATATAAAAAATCAACCACACTTTCTTTTTTTTTTAAACAAAATGTAATAACTTTTAAGCCACAAGTTACAAAACATAATTTGTAAAACTTTATTTTGCTACAAATACGCGTATGCCATATTAATTCAATAAAAACTACCTGCGTTACGTGTGAAAAAGAATTAAACATTAAAAACAAAATGGCGACACTATAGATACAATTGTGCAAAATGTAGGTTTTGTCTCATGTAGTTATACTCTTTCAAATACCGAAGTCAAACTAAGTATCGGACTTTTTCCCCAGTGCACCATATAATGAAATATAAATGCATCGTACTCGTACTTATTCCACCATCTGGCTAGCAATGAGCTTTCCTAACCATGAACCTGAACACAAATATTTTTAGAGTTTACTCCCAATTATTTTATTTTAATTTTATAAATGAATATTACAAAGGTCACATAAACACAAAAAGAAGCAACAGATACTTGAATATTAGTGGATAAACATAGAATTGATGTAATGCATCGGGTAATTGAATTCACTACACAGTGAACTTGTACGTAGGATCTACAGTTCGAGTTGATTAGGGTTAGATTTTATTCGTCATTTGAATTTTAGTTGCAATGACTCAAAAAGTGGGATTGTTCTGAACGAACCTAACTTAACAAAGTTAATACCGATTCGAGCGATACAAAAGGAGATTTCCGTTGGGGGCTCCCCTAGCCGCGGGCTAGATTCCCCAGCTCTCTCAATGAACGCTACGGGCCTGGCTTCGAGTATGCTTCGAGTACGCTTCGAGTACTCTTGCAGTACGCGTGTAGTACTCTTCGAGTACGCTTTGGGTACGCGATTTGTACGGAAGTGTTTTTACAAGCGAAGCTTGTCAAATTAAATATGTTAGAAATTCTTAGCAATTTAAAATCCTAACAGCCATATTTTTGACTTGTTTCAAAACCAGTTTTGCGACAAAACTAGTTCTATAGAGGTTTTAAGTTGCAAGTTTTGTAAAAATCGGTATTATTTATTAAAGTTCTTATATCCTAGTTTCAATATTGTGAATATTAATTACCAAAACTTTCTTGAATAATCCCGATTTGTCCAAAAGTTTTGCCGTTAAACTAGTTTTGAAACAAGTCAAAAATAGGGCTGTAAGTGGTTCCATCTTAAAAGCCAATAAATCTCTTTGAAGTTTTTTTTCCAACTTTTTCATATAAGCGTTCCAACAGTGCGAAGCGAGTAAATAACTAGGTCCAGCTTTACCGACACACCAGAAGGATAAACGCAACGCAATTGCTAGCAAAACCCACAGTTCGACCAAAAAAAAAAACACACACTCTGAATATTCCATGTTAAACCGAAAGCATGAAATGTAGTGTTGTTAGGGCAAGTTTCACAGTGAACACTTACCGGAAAAAGTTTCACTTAAGTTTTGCATATTGGTACATTTTAGTAATTTTGGCAGCCTGGGTTATTGACACTTAAGTGCCCAACACGGCAGACTTAAGTGCAACTTATTCAGGTAAGTTAACATTTCGAAAATTGGCCTTTTGTATCCGATATTGCGCACTTAAGTGCAACTTCTATGACTGTGAAACTGGCCCTTACTGTTCTTTTCTTGGACAACAGTATTTTTTTCAGAAATAGACGAATAATCGTGTGGCTTTATTGAAATCGTACTCCGCCACATTAATCCTCCAATTGAGATCAACGTAAACACCAAAACTTCTTTGTAAGTGTTGCCGTTGTTTTTTTTAAATATTTTTTTAAGTAATTTTAAGTAATTTTTCTTCTAAAATGTCCCTTCCTTTTAAACGTGGTGAGATAGACCACCCCCCCTCCCATAGTAAAAAAAATCCTTGTTTTTGACCCCGCTACCAAAAACATTTATCAATTCTTGGCGCCAAAGTTATCGTACTCTCCCCATGCAGTGATTTGCCAAAAAATGCTGAAAACGATCCACGCTATGGTCTGTGGAAAATTGACCTGAACCCAAAAATGTCGGTAGTTTTTAATGGAGAACCTAATGACATTAAAACTAATACGATAGGACTACCCAAACAAAAGTTACAGTGCTTTTTATTTTAGTGTGACTATATTTTCAGTACGATATGTAAATATTTCGGAAACCCTTCGGAAATAATGGCCCGTTAATGAAACTTGGTATAACTACTGTTGCATTCCTCATGAATACCAAGAATAAGAATATTTTATGTAAATATCGGTCCTAAAAAGATGCTTTTCAGTTCAAAATCACACATTTTATTTAACTCTTAAAAAACACACTTCCTTCCTAAATATTTTTATGGGCTCTTTTGATTCTTTATTCTAGTGACACTTTTAGGATTTGCACCAAGTTTCGTGAGGATAGAAGGTTTTGTCACAAATATTTTGGTATAGTCCAATACTTTTTTCTCTCTGTCAAAAAAGCATGCTTTTACAAAAGATATTTTTATCGAATATTTTTATTCTCGGTTTGCATAAGAAATGCAACATTTATAGTATACCAAGTACAAGTTTCATCAACGGACCAATATTTCCAAATTGTTTTCCGCAATATTTACATACCGTACTGAAAATAAAGTCACACTTTCATAAAAAGGACTGTAACTTTGTTTTGGGTAGTCCTATCGTTAGATTTAATGTCATTTGGTTCTCCATTAAAAAGTACCTTGAAATCATGTGCCATATGCATAGATTGTACCAAAGTAATGTTTTCCGTTTGATGCACAACAATCTCTTCTCCTTCAAAACGTCAATTTTAAAAATCCTCAAGGTTGCCAGAGGTATACCCGACATATTCAGATTCAGCACTCTTTTTGTATTCGAATACAATCAAAACATTTTGTGTATACCGAAATTTTTGGGTTCGACCCAAAAAGACCACTTTTTCCTTAGACTACTACTGTACCTACAATAAATAACGCCGGGACGAAACGCCAATTTTTATGGACTAAAGGCCGTTAAAAGCTTTATTGAATCAATAATTCAACAAGTCCAATTGAATAATGCTAAATCTTCTACTTGGCTGATGTATTCCAGTAGTATATAGAATTTGTATTATAAAACACACTCATATGTATACATTAAATAACTGTACCTACTTGCATGAAATTGGCCCTTTCGCTTATAAAATTTGTCTTCAATATCTATTTGTTTTTATGTTATGATTTCCTGGAAGCCTATACCAGAATTATAGAGGAAACCTACTTCAATTATCACAACTCGCGCCTTATGAGACTACGAATAATAAAATGTTGAACATCTTTACACAACCTTTCAAGTAAAGGGAAGCATCTTTTTCTTTTATTTCAGATAACTGTGTTTTCAACATTTCTTAAGCTAGTTGTTGTTTGAAGCACTCATTTTATTTAAAAGTTTAGGACATAAAATGTAAACGAGAGCAGCTTATTTGATAATCTGCGAACACTTCCTTAAGATGGAAAGGAAAAAACTTTGGTGCAGCTCACTAAACAAAATGTTACCTTAGATTAAAGTTTATTAGACTATCCTACTTGGGTAAGTAAATTCTCTTTTAAACTTCACGTTCCAATAGACAAAACTTTTTCAGAGTTGTAGCTTAAGATTGGTCTTCTAATTTCATTTATTTAAATGCGTTAAATACTACAGCCGTATTAATAAAAACAACGCCTATTCCACCTTTATTCCATGAGTTTACAAAACCGTGGAATAAGTGTTAGTCCATGGAATAAAATGTCCTATTAATAAAAACAAAACGAAAATCTACTACAATAAGTAGATCACGTTACCGAACACACCTAACAATTCTGTCAAAGTTATTATCATTTGTTTGACACGTCTGATTTGTATTTCTTCGCTAAGCCACCATGTTTGGTGGTTTAACTTAGTAAACGTCACTTAGACGAAATTTTGTTTTTTAAATAACATTTTGTACGTAGTCCATGGAATAAGGTTAACCCTTCCCTAATCCACGTTTATAAATTTGGCTGTTACAGTACATTATTTTCTTAAAAAAATGTTCAGCACCTTGAAACTATTTCTTAATTTATCTTTTTTTTAAACTGCATCTTCAAAGTTAAATATATATGTATATTCCATTATACATTATCAATAATAATAATAATTTATTATCTACAAAATGTTATGTTAGCAATATAAAATGCCTTCTCCTTTTAAGAGCTCCAACAACATTAACAAAAAATACAGTAATTTCAAATAGTCCCCGTTAAGCTGTATTATAAAAGATAAAGAAAAAAAGATTCAAAATGCAATCGCAGTTGACCTTTTTTCTTGACAGTTCCTTATCAAAAGGTCTTAACCCCTTGATGATTCGTTAAAGAAGGAACCATATAAATGTACGTATATAATTTTATAACCAATATAAGATTCAAGCATAATACACAAAAAAAATAGGCGTTGAGTTTGAGCACTAGGAAAAGAAGAAAAAATACATTATCCAAACGAGAGATGCGGTTGTTAATGTATTCATGTTCCTGAAACTGCCATAAAATCAAATGACCTAAAGTGATTATCTCTGTAAAAAGGTCTCCGTTGGGAGGCTAAGACGACAAAAAAAAGACAAAAAACAAAGACGAAAACGACATAAACAGAACACTGAAGCTAAACAGCCAGAGTCTATGTCTATCTGAAATAGACACATGGTATCGGCGAAGAAACAACGGCAAACTCTGTAACCTCATACGAAGAAAGGAGTTTTTTTTTTTGTTGGTTTGTTTGTATGTTTGATTTACCAACGCAAAGGAAATTATTTCATATTTTACCATTACCAAGTGAATTAAATTGAAAAAAAAAAACTAAAAAGATAAACGAACAGCACTATCTGAAGAAAAGTGTCTTCTTGGATTGAATTGACGGATACTATTAATCTAGATGTATGATAGGTCGCAGATAAGCAAATGTAATTCATTTCTTATTTTTGTTGGTTTTATTTATTAAATAAAAACGAAAACCAATATCCGACTCAAGAACTATAAGTAAGCAGGCACAGTGATGTGCACAAAAATGTGCAGTCTTTGGGGTGACAGCTCATAAGAGTCTTAAGTACTTGAGCTGTCATAATTATGTAGGTAAGGTATGTTCGTATACTTTCCAAAACTGACAAGCCCAAAGTTCTGTCAATTTTATTTTTTTAGTATAAATTTGACAGAACTTTTAGCTTAAATTTGTAGAAATTGTCAGATTTCGAAAGTAAACAAACGGATTTACTATTTTTATATTCAAACAATAGGCGCGTTTGGCAAAGTGAGTTCTTAGCGGTCTCGACAGTCATACGATGTTACAAGTATGAACAGAAATTCTCAGTGAAATTACGTCAAAATGAGTGTTTTTTTTTTGTAATTAACGCGTACTCAAGGGATTTGTGGTACCTTTATAATGATTTATCATAGTGCGAGTAGTTAGGAAAGTTATAGAGTTTGGACGATTAAGGAGGAGAAACCGATGAATATTGATCTTGAATGCTTTGAGGTTATAATGAGTGGGAAAAATCGAGTTTGGTAAAGTATTCCACATACGTGCCGTGCGGCTAAAGAACGAATCCCTATATTTTACCGTACGTCCGAAGTTGGGCTCAAGGGTAAACTGGTGGGCATTCCTGGTGTTGCGTGCAAATTGTTTCAGGGAGGAATGCAACTGGCTGCTTCACGAGAACAATTATTGTAAAAAAAAAGCGGTAGAAAAGGAAACGGCACGAAACTTGTTGACGATGCTCAAGGGTGTCTATGGCTGTGTTGATAGTGTCATTCCCTATTAATCTTAACGCTTTGTTTTGGCTCCGATCAAGGAGATGTAAAGAAGTTTGCGAAGCACCTGTCCAAATGTGGGAGTTATACTCTTGCTTTGGTCGGACGAATGGTTTGTATATAGAAGCAAGGTCAGAGGGGGTAAAGAATTTTTTGCAACGTCCAAGAAAACCCAAACACTTTGCAGCATTTTTGGCAGTTTCATGTATGTGATTATTCCATAGTAATTGGTCAGAGAAACACATACAGAGAACAGAAAGCTTTTGGGTTTCCTCAATGCAAGTGCCGTTCATAGATAGAGGCAATGGGGATAGGTTTTTCTTAAGCGAGATCATGCAGCACTGAGTTTTGGAGGCATTAAATTCCACGCAGTTAATGATACCCCACTGAAGAATTTTGTTAAGATCAGAGTTTAAAGAAGTTAACATAAGCTGACGCTGCAGTTCAACATTTGAAGAACGTAGGAGTTGAGTCTGAAAATGAGTATGAGAAACTAAGAGTCCTGTCATCAGCAAAACAATGAAGTAGATTAGAAGTTTTAGCTAAAAGGTCATTAATAAAAATAAGGAAAAGGGTCGGGCATAAAACGGAGCCCTATGGCACGCCAGCATTTATTTTTTGAATGTCAGACTGGAACCCATCTAATACCACTTGTATCGAACGGTCCGAAAGATAGTTTCTAATCCATCGAAGTAAGGGGTCTTCGAAACCAAAAGCACTCATTTTTGATAAAAGAGCATGGTGCCAAACTCTATCAAATGCCTTAGATATATCGAGCGCAGTAATTTTGCTTTCACTAAAACGATGCAAGGTTTGGTTCCATGTTTCGGTGAGATAAGCCATCAGATCACCATAAGACCTTCTGCTACGAAAACAGTATTGGCGGTCGATAACGCCAACGTTTCCATGACCTAAGAAAGCAAAGATGTTAGTGCAATTGGTCGATAGTTCAAGGGGGGAAATGATGCACCTTTTTTTGGGACATGCTGAACAAATGCAGTTTTCCATCTATTCGGAAAAGTTCCAGAAGAATAGGATAAATAGAAAATCTTATATAGATATATATTTATGGAACAAAATAATATTTACAATTTGACTTATAATTACTAGTTAGATACGATGATATTATACTTTTATTGGCACATAGGGGGCCTAATCTTTTACTTTGTCTTAAATTTAAAGGATTATAAAATATAAAATACATGCCAAAAAAAATTAAATCTAAAAGTCGGCTGACTTTATTGTCCTCGGGGTGTTCCGTCCCGGTTGTCAAGTTGTGGTTTTAGATGCTTGAGTTTCCCTCACTCACTTTTTATGTATAAGCTTCACTTTGTTTCCTGAAGATGTCTTAATAGGACGAAACGCGTCGAAAAAATTAAATAATATATTGTGGTTCAAAAAAAAAATTAACAAGTGTTTTATTTTTGTTTTTTAAAAATGATTATTTTCTCACAAAACAAACCCCGAATTCCATGAACGTCAAAATAACTAAAAGAAGTACGTACGTTTTTTCGTGAATTATGTAATCATGAACGTATGTATGTACGTGCTTGTCAAAAAAGACGAAACGAACGAAAACACGAACCGTATAATCAGGCTCATTATTGATGATGGCCTCCGCTGATTATTTACTCCAAAAAATGTTTTTAATATCTACTTATTTTTTCAACATTGTTTATTCTGTTACACAATTTTATATCTATTCAAAAAAAACCTAAGAATAACTACTCAAAAATTTACTTACACCAACTTATTGTTTAAAAAACATATCGAAGAAAAAAAAAACATTTTGAACAAAAAATTCCGCACCGCACTGTTGTGTACTTTGTGTACCTCTATACCTAAATATACTTTCTAATAAGTGTTCTTGTTTTATTTGTTCTGATAAGGTTGTTTGTGAAGAAATACGTTCTCATTCTTTCACATCAATGTTAAGACTTCTGATCCACGATGAATTGACTGATTAGAAGTCACAATGCCTTATGAGATGATAGAGAGCCCCTCTATCCATAATAATATTAACATACCTATACGAGTACATAAAACTGACTTTAAAAATATAAGGTTCAAATACTTGCGAGTGGCGCGGCAGTGGGTAGCAAACATTGCTGTTGGAGATAACATTTTGTTATTGTTATTGTTTTTTTTTTTTTTTTTTTTTTCTTTTCAATAATTTTGACGCAAACTCTTAAGTTTGTTATTTAAAAGTATTCACATAAGAATGAAAGACTAACTAAAATAAATTTCATGATTAATAGAAACTGATACATTTTATTTATAAATGCACATATATGTACGTACATAAGTATTGATTAACTATAGGCAGAATAAAAACTTGATTAGCAGGGAGGTTATATCAAAAAATACTTAAACGCATTTGGAAATAAAATTTCAGAAATCTAAACATTGCAAAGCACGAACGTCAAATTGGATTTTAAACTTTATTTAAAAGACTTATGTAAACATACCCTAAGCAGACTTTAAGTGAACTTGCTATAATCTAAGAGCCGACAGCAAATTTTGGGACTAAGTGTAGGTATAGTATAACCAAAATCTGAGTATAGGGTTTCACAAGTGAATATTTTGTGATTTTGAAATCAATCTGAAAGGTTTTTTTTCTTAGCCTTTGGCTGGGGAAGTAGCCCAGCGTAATGGTTAGTGCGTTGGACTGTCACGCTGGAGGTCTGGGTTCGCTTCTCAGCCTCCTCCACCTAAGAACTAAAAAGTTTTTTGTTAGGGCCACTGCCTCTAGCGAGGAATTGACAAATCCTCCAAGGGAGTATTATTTGTCATGAATAAGTGCTTCTCGTCTATAGCCGCTCGGATTTGGCATACAATTGTAGGTCCCCTCCATTCCTGTTGACACGCGCACACACAAATGGTTGAGAGTTGTTAGTCACTAGGCCCTGGTTCTTCATGAGCTGTTGCGCCACCCAATTTATTTTATTTATTTGGCATGGGTGGGGGCTTGAGAATAGATATTCATAAAAATTTCTTGAATTATTTTTTTTTTTAAATACATCATGATGATCTTTCATTTTCCTAAGTCCAAAAAATTTAATCTTGTTGTTCCGACTAATAGAAGCTTTTTAAGCGAAAACCCTATCGTTTTTTCTTGGAGATTATAAATCTTTATAATCGGAAAAAATCAAAGAAACAAAGACTCGAGAAAAAATTGATTAAGGTTCGCTAAAAAGCTTATCGTGAGTTCTATTAGTCGAATCACCAAGATTGAGGAATTTGGACAGTGCAAAGGTACAATGTATTTAAAAAAAATTGAAGCATGATAATATTATCCTTGATTAAAAATTTAGAAAATCTGTATTTTTAACGCCCCACCCCCACCAAAGACTGACACAAAAACATGGATATTAGGGTGGATCGTTTTCATAATTGTTTGCCAAATCACTGTGTGCAACTGACAGTATAAGCTTAATGGTTTTCTAAACTCATAGTATGGGAGGCGACCGTAGGTTTACCTATCCCAACGCGGCTTCGGAAAAGAATGATGCGAACTCATAGCTTCAGCCTTAACATTAACAAAACCGCTGGTTGGACAAGTTTTTTCAGGTGACCGGGTAGAAAACGCACTTTTTCGGTAGCATTTTTTGCTTAGGATACCCAAACCATGATGAATTTTTATAAATGGGGTATCAAATGAAAGCTAAGACTGCCCTCTTTTAATTTTGGACCATAATAAAGAACAATTCGTCTAACATGATTTCAAACAATAGGAGGTATTGAACTTAGATCTCGTAAGAGTTTTCGCTATCAGAGTGGTCGCTGTCACGGTCGCGGTCGCGGTCGCGGTCGCCATCGCGGTCGCGGTCGCCATCGCGGTCGCGGTCGCCATCGCGGTCGCGGTCGCCGTCGCAGTCGCCATCGCGGTCGCCGTCGCGGTCGCGGTCGCCGTCGCGGTCGTGGTCGCAGTCGCCATCACGGTCGCCATCGCTGTCGCGGTCGCAGTCGCGGTCGCGGTCCCCATCGCTGTCGCGGTCGCCATCGCGGTTGCGGTCGCCATCTCTGTCGCGGTCGCAGTCGCCGTCGCGGTCGCGATCGCCATCGCTGTCGCGGTCGCAGTCGTCGTCGTGGTCGCCGTCGCGGTCGCCATCGCTGTCGCGGTCGCTGTTACCGTCGCGGTCGCAGTCGCGGTCGCGGTCGCCATCGCTGTCGCGGTCGAAGTAGCCGTCGCGGTCGCCGTCGCAGTCGTGGTCGCAGTCGCCATCGCGGTGGTGATCGCGGTCACGGTCGCCGTCACGGTCGCGGTCGTGGTCGCCATCATCGTCGCGTTCGCCATCACTGTCGCGGTCGCGATCGCCCTCGCAGTCGCCATCGCTGTCGCGGTTGCAGTCGCCGTCGCCGTCGCGGTCGCCATCGCTGTCGCTGTCGTGGTCGCAGTCACCGTCGCGGTCGCGGTCGCCATCGCTGTCGCCGTCGCCATCGCTGTCGCCGTCGCGGTCGCGGTCACGGTCGCCATCGCGGTCGCCATCGCTGTCGCGGTCGCAGCCGCCGTCGCGGTCGCAGTCGCCGTCGCGGTCACCGTTGTGGTCGCGGTCGCCTTCGCGGTCGCCATCGCTGCCGCGGTCGCAGTTGCCGTCGCGGTCGCCGTCGCGGTCGCCGTCGCGGTCGCCGTCGCAGTCGCCATCGCTGTCGCGGTCGCCGTCGCGGTGGCGGTGGCGGTCTTGGTCGCGGTCGCCGTCGCGGTGGCGGTCGTGGTGGTGGTCGCGGCCGCGACGAAGACAGCGACGGCGGCCGCGACAGCGATGGCGACCGTGACGGCGACTGCGACCGCGACAACGATAGCGACCGCGACGACGACCACGTAGGCGACCGCGACGGCGACCCCATCAACAATTTCCATCTATTTACCTGATTCTATGTTTCATCATTAATAATCATCATCCTGCATAATTATTTCAAAAGTGTCTTACGCATACTCGCACTCTGTCCTACTAACGCTTTTTGTAGGCATCCATATTTCTTTGAGAGCCCAACACAATCCCGACCAGCAACAAATAAGAATCATCATCCTCCTTTGTTGTATGTAAATAAGTCATACGCATACACGTACTCTGCCCTACTAACGCCTTTTGTAGGCATTCATCTCCCTTTGAGAACCCCATCAACAGTTTGTTTCATTGTGCAATATATTATTTATATTTTTCTCTACTCTTATATTTGCTTTTCACATTACTATCCTTTATTGTTGCCAGCTCAAAAGCCATGCAAAAATAGCAGTATCAGCTTTAATGCCTAAGCAATAATAGTAGTGTCAGAATTTTCGTGCTAATGGTCTTCGTGCACGAAATGTTCGTGTTGTGTAGATTCCTACATCGGTTGTATAATACATTTGTGTTTCCAGCACTTGGCTCTGCGTACTACTTTTTTTTTGCGCACGAAGCTATCTTACATGTTGCCTTCGAACACGAGTTTTTAGTACTTGTGTCGGTTTCCCCTTAGTAACAAACGAATTTTGAATCGAATTTATCCTACAGACGAGTTTATTCCATACAAATAAATCGAATCTAAGCTAGATTCGAATCGAAATTCCTTTATTACTTAGGTCCACCGATTTCTTCCTTTATTAATTAGGGTCATTATTTTCTTTCTGTATGAATTGAAAAAAGTACTATGTTTGAATTTTACTCCCAAAATAGCAAGTATGTGAACTTTTTTTTCTTTCTGGAAAAAAATAAAAAAACAATAAACAATGAAACATAAGTGTCACCTTGGATTTAAAAAAAAATCCTGCTGTTTTAAGATAGGTTCATACTATTTATATGCAAATATAAAACTATTGCATGTCGAGGTTGGGGCCTTTGTAGGCACTACTGCATTTAAAATGAAGTGTAAAAAAATAAACAAATAAATCGGGTGGCACAAAGGCTCGTGAAGAACCAGGGCCTAGTGACTAACAACTCGCAACCATTCTTTTGTGCGCCTGTCAACAGGAATGGAAGGGACCAACAATTTTATGCCGAATCCGAACGGCTAGACGAGAAGCACTTAATCGTGACAAGTGATACTCTTGGAGGATTTGTCAATTTGTCGCAAAAGGCAGTAGCCCTGAAAAAAAACTTTTTAGTTTTTTAGGTGGATGAGGCTGGGAAGCGAACCCAGACCTCCAGCGTGACAGTCGAACGCACTTTCTTTTTTTTTGTTTAATTCATTTTTATTTTGAATTCAACTTAAAACTTTCTTAATGCTAGACAAAAATTCATAAAAACTAGCCAACTAGCCTATATCTTACAACTAACTTACTGGCACTGAGCGGGCGCTCTAAGTTAAACAATAAATTAATACTATTGCCTTTCGGCCTAAGAACTAATAACATACTTATATCGATCTGGTTTTATTTTTACCAAGAAAGATGTATACAAAACTTGGTATCAGTATCATTATTTTATTTTTTATATAAAACTTACATACTACCTAAGAATATCTTAAAACTACTTAGACTACTTAAAACTACTATAAAACTATTAACAAACTACTTAAAAACTAGAACAGTCACAGCAAGCATTTTTAATTTTATAATTTTTTTGTTTGTTTTTGATGTTTTTATAATGTTTTTTGTTTGATCTTTTTTTTTTGATTAATTTTTTTTTTTGGTTGTTTTATAATTTTTTTTTGTTATCACCTAAACCTATGTAAGTCGGCCAAAACAAGAAAACTAGGTCAACTTGAATTATCCAATATCCATATCAGTGTTAAGCCATCAAAACTGGTTCTCCTGCTTCACCCTATCTCTTCGGTCCCTATCAGACACAGTCCTACTGAACCGAAGTCGCTCAGCTCCGCCTTGTGCGATGACGTCTCGACTATAAAGAAGTCGCCTATCTACAGTTCTACGGCAGACGTGGTAGATTAGCGGAACCACCTCTCTATCCTGTATCAGCCCTCGATTGTCTAAATAGAGGAAAGCGTTAGGTGGGATGTAACCGCTCAAACGCACACTCTCAAAGTATTCGTTGTTGGGGTAGTAAACCCCAAAAATTAAGCTATTAGCCGAGGACATCGCTCTTGCAATGTGAACCCGAATCAGCTTGAGTACAAAATTATCTATTCTGTTAATGTTGGCTCCATTGTATAGAACCTCGTTGGAATAATAATGTTTGTACTCCGACTCTGATGTTCTGTGTAATCCAAGGCAGCGTCAAAGACACTGCCTCTCAAACACCCGAATCTTTTGTATTTGAGATGGGGCAACGTTGAACCACACCGGGCATCCATAGACAATCATTGGCCGGATAAGGGCCATGTAGCAAATCACCTTAACCCTGCTGTCAAGACGGCTTCTATAAAACAACCGTTTTGTCAGGGCAAAAGCTCTCCTGGCCCTAGTCAGGGCAGCATTTATATGTCTGTCAAATACAAATACTTCTCCATCCAGATGCCAAGGTACTTCACTACATCTTTATTCGTCCAGTGGATGTCCATGTGGCCCTACGATCACCAGCTTGCGCCAGTTCTTTCTTGTACCCCTAGGGGCTCCATGCAATGGAGTCCTGAACAGAATAGTTTCGGATTTCTGGCCGTTGATTTTCAACGTCCAATCATCACAATATCGCTGAATCTTGTCGAAGTCACGCTGGAAAAGAATTCTGATGACCTCAACTGTTGGAGCCGTTCTGTACGAAATTAGATCGTCGGCATACGCTATGGCATGGGCTAGACTATCTATCAGATCGTTGGTGTAAATACTGAAAGGAATCGGTGAGTTCACCGCTCCCTGCTGCAGACCATTTTTAATTTCGAAGGTTGCGGTAGAAGTTACATTGCCACTTTTGACAACAAACTTTCTACCATTAAGCATATCATAAAGCATATATAAAAGTAGTTTACTTATGCCAAGTCTGGCTAGCTTAAGTTACAGACCTTCTTACCGTACGGTGTTGAAAGCTTTCTCCAAGTCAACCAGACAAGCACCCGTACACTGTCTTTAAGATTTGTTCCATTGGACATCAGAAACGAGCTTAGACGCGGCATGAATGGTGTCATGTCCCGCCTTAAAGCCGAACTGATTTTCCGGTATGATATTGTTGTCCTCCGCCCACTTGGACAGAGCTCTATTTATAACTTTCTCAAATACCTTACTGATACTCGGAAGAAGACTTATCGACCGGAGATTCGCCGGATTGGAGTTGTCCTTTCCCTTTTTCGGGAGAGGATGAACCACAGCTGTCTTCCACCGCCCTGGATAATATGCATTATTCAGAGCATTGTTAAACAGTGTGGCATAGATGTCTACTGCTTCCTGAGGTAGATGTCACAGTACAACGTTGAATATACCATCGATTCCTGCTGACTTCTTTTTCTTTAATGAAGCGAAGATGAGCTGGAGCTCAACTTTCGAAAGTAACAGGGAATTAGCCCCGTTTCACTCGGCGATGGTGGCGTTTTCTAAGTGTTCTTCATTGAACCCGCCAAGATTCTCTGATCGCCATTGCGTCATTTCATTTCATTTCGAAGGTAGAAGTGGTGAAGCAAGGCTCTGTTTTCCAGGTCATGGTTCGGGCGAATGCTAGCATTCACCTTGTACACTTGCTGGAAAGCAGCCCCCACAGCCTCCACTTTCTCACGAGGATCTTCGATTATAAAGAGGTCATCGTCCAAGACGGCTTCCTCTGGATCTTTGCCTGCTATCAGAAGTACGTCTCTGTTCTCTGTCGTTCTCTGAAGCTTAAGACACGGTAGTTCGTTTTGATCATTCCGTCTAAATATTTTATTAATTTGCGGTAACATACTCGGGTCACTAGAATTAACGGCCCGAATTTTGTTGTCCCAGTACAAATTAATAGACAACCGATAAGTTTCTTTGATCAATTGGTTGATGTTTTTAATTGACGACTTCAGTGTCCTAATCTCCAGATCATGTAGGTCAGTAAAACGTCTGTACAAGAATTACAGTCTTGTCAAAAGTCCACTTTTTTGTCTATGTAGTGCGTCGATGGTCGCGTTGCGGTACATGTCTATGGCTTCGCGTTCTTTGTATTTTGGTATTGTTTTGTCCATTGTTCGTTGGTTTGTACTGTCCATTTTCTCCAAGTAATCGTCAATTTCAGTGTTTGTTAATTTCCTGTCATTTGGTGGGGATATATTGTCTGTACGTAGTTCGCTTGATAAGGCGATGGTAAAGCGTGACCATCGAGTCTTACTGTAGTTGTAGGAATGCACTGGTACATACTCTTCTAACTCCACGAGCTCGTTCGGAACGCACTAACCATTACGCTACGGGCTGTAGTGTAGGAACTTCAAAATCAAATTTAATTAAAGAGTTGAGTGTCCTAGACATCAGAAATGGTTAATGAGGCCCAAGATATTTTCCGTAGAACCAAATGGCTGCAAGGCACATTCAAAGCTTCAATATGTGAGTACGTTTTGCACTCTTGAATCCAATATTCATATCCAGGGTGTTCCGCTCAGCTCTTTAATTAAATACAATTTTGATGTTCCTACACTTATGGTACCCGATAGAATTAAAACAAAATCATTTTCAATGCAGCATTACGTATAACGGCCCCAACTATGATATGCAAGGTTTTCAAATTTCCATATGAATAAACTCAAATAAATTCCAAGTGTCAAAACAATTTTAAACCAATCCGCAAGTGGAAAGTATTTAAAAACACCTGTGGTCGTATTTATAAACTTTGTCTTACTTTATACAGCCGCCCAACTGTTTTTGATTTAAATTGGCCAATACTCTTTCAAACCAGCGTGAAACATTCAGTGGGACAAGGAATGTTTTACCTGTCAGAATTAGTTTATATGTCGATAAACGAGTGCACCCACACTAATTCGATTCGCCATTTTAAGCATCTTATTACTACCTAAACTTAACTTATTTAGCTCATTTATGGCTAAGTATGCTAGATTTTCTTATTGTTTGTATATTTTTAAGTAAACCTTAGTTTAATGATAAATTATCTGAATACCTATGTTTTAATAACTGTATCTACAACTTAAATGTTTGTTTTATGATGACATACATACATATGAATTTGTATCTAAATTGTTTTTTCGGATTTTGATTTTCCAAACCAACGCTCATCATTCGGTTTGACACCGGAATATCTGCTTGTCAAAATAAATGAACAATTACACCATACAAACGAATGACATACTCAAACAATGATTAAATTAACCAAAAGTTCAATAAACTAAAAAATTGCGTATACGCCCAGGTGTACCATATGTGTTTGTTTTTAGATAGAATAAAAATACGGCATATTTGACCGCACAATTTTGTGGTTATTCCCATAGGGTTAATCTTTTTATTGTTTTCATTTTTTTTTACTAAACGTTATAATAGCCGCGTTTTGTTAATAATTATAAACAGAGAAGCTAAATCTTTTCAACAAATTAGTTTGTAAAGTTCGGGTTTTTGTGTGGATTCCAATCCATATTTCCTAATTGTTCCAAAGCATTATTCACCAGTCACATAATTTAACTGCAGATAGAAGGTAAAGTAATTCGCAGTTGAGCAAACACTAGTGATTGCACCAAGCAAAAATAGTTTTTTTTTTTTGAACAAGATTTTAAACGTAAATATGCCCCTACCAAATTTCAGATGCACTCATTATTTATGCCAAAAATACTAACAATAGTTTTAAGGCAGTGAGCGGATTGAAATGAAATAATGAAATTGGCGCAAAATTTTAAACAACCTATTGTTAAGGGCTTAACATTTTACTTGTTAACAATTTCCTAAGTATTTAGCAATTTACTATCTATTCCAAAATTTTAAACCTTTTGCTAACTAGTAAATTGCATTTGTAGGGTTTGATTTTGATGAACACAATTTTTGTTTTTATGCGTTGTAAATTAATTATATGTTAACGGAAACCCATCATGTGCTTGAAATAAGTATTCGATATTTATATTTTATCATTCTAACTTCATTATTTACAAAAAAAAAAAATGAAAAAAAAGAAAAAAAAATTGGGCACCAGCAGGACTCGAACCTGGAACATTTGGGTCTTCTCATATGGATTTAGTACGATACTAAAACGATAAAATAGCCAGTTGGTGATTTTAACTTTAGTAAAATATAAGGGGATAGTACGATTCTAAACTCGTTTAAAATTATCAAAACACAATTTTTAACCTAGTATCATACTAAAAATGATTTAACATCGTACTGAATCGTCTAAAATGTTGCGCTATTGTATTTTGACGTTTACCTGCAGTTTACACTTATGACGATGTTCATATTGGACTGACTCCTTAGAATATACAAAAGAGAACGTCAACAAAAATCCACACATTTTTAATTTTTTTTTTTTAAATTACTACTTTTCTCCCTTTCTAACTATGAATTGGGAGTGAAATAAATTTCAGAGAAGTCAAAAATAGTCGGAAGAGTCAGTCCAATGTGAACACCGTCTATAGATTCAACTCATTCATAAGTGCCAAAAATTAAGCTTCGCATTTTATGTCATTTTCAGCCAATTCGCCGACTGCCTTTTAAAAAAAAATATTGAAACGCTAAAGACACAAATTAAAAAAATAGCAAAAAATAAATAATCTTTTTTTTCAGCTGCTCCGCGCTGTGTAAGGAGGACATTAGTTTTAATTCAAAATTGAAAGTTTCCTCAATTTAATCATTTTCTTATTTCATATGAATTCGTGCTAATTCATACGTATTCGTTTTACGCATTAAACTGACATTCTATCTATATAAGTGTGTTTATGAGAAGTAAACTTCCGCAGCTTAAGTAAGAAGGTATGCTTATCATCTTGCATGAAATATAATAAAAAGAATAAACAATGTGTTTTTATCAGAAAAAGAAACAAGTCAAAATAAAGACGTTGTCTAAGTGGCAAAAAGGCATAGCTAAAAAAAATGCCGATAGTGGCGTGTGTATACCAACTGTGTTCCTTAAACTCGTTGATAAGAAATATTTGGTTGATCGAGTGTTGTGTTTAGACTTCCCTGCACAATTTTTGTTGGGCATATACGATATACATGTGCCTTCTATTGTATACAGGATTTTCTCTTATTCAATTCTGCCGTGTGTTTAGGATTTTATTTCTCAAAAAATATTATTTTTATTTATTGTTTGTAAAAAAAACATCATTTCTCATTTACCAACCCACACTGGATACACAAATTTGTTAAATATCGAATTTTAAAGTAAACAAAATCAAAAACATTTTTTGATAACCCCTGTCACCTTAAGATATTGCACCCAAGTGTCAAAATCCTTGAGAATAAGATTAAAAATACGTGCATTAGACAAAATAAGTTGCAATGACGTCAATGTATATTGTATATACATTCATACATCATATAATGACATTTACCTTATTATGTTCCTACAGAGCTGGTGAAATTAAATCTATTCGAATGATTCTAACGAAATCTGTTCTGTACTGTTCTGTACGTTTAATCTAAATTTCTATGATTTTCTATGCAATTTAGTCCAACTGTCAAGTTCATATAAAAAATAGAAGTTGACAGAAATTTTCACGTAAACGCACAGAAATTCATTTTAATACCAAATGAAATTCAAATCAATTTGATAATAAGTGTATTCATGCAACGGTGTAAGGTCTTGGTAAACATGGATAGGTGGTTAACAAAAACTGTGGAAATTTGTGATCACATTTTTTAACACAAATATGTCAAACTTTTCCAAACAGTAGATTGTAGATGAATATGGTAAATGTGGAAAGTTTTTAATATGGGTACATGCAATTTGGCCCAATGAAATATGACGCCAAACATAAAATGAAAAATGGCCCCAAAAATGTATATGGCTAACAACAAAATCAAAAAAAGTTTAAATTTTGTAAATTAGGCAATTTTTCATGGTTTTGGGGTCTTTTTTCATTTTTAATTTTGGGGTGAAATTTCGTTATGATAACTAGCACCAAACTTTTATTCTTAGACTGCTTTCACACAAGGAAACTGAGTTGCCGGCAACTGGGAGTTTGTAGGCGAGAAGGGCAAGAAGTAAGGGGAGTGAAAAAAATTTCCCCCGGTCAACGATTGAGGAGATTTTTGCACATTCCTTCTCACACTGTCCATAATGTGCGTTCAGCCAAAAGACTTTATACGGAAACAAACAAAAATCTTTGGCAATTCAGTTTCCTTGTGTGAAAGCTACAAGGCAATTAAAGGAAAACGTCAAAAAATCTCCAGCAATTGGTTTCCCTATGTGAAAGGGGACTTACACCAAAATTGCAACAAAATTTTTTATAGCACATTGATTGCCAACATAGCCGCCTGCCAGGCGACTGAGCAAACCCTAAGCGGAGCAACGGAGTCGCGTAAGCGGGACAGAGGACCCAAAAAGAGAGTTAAAATCATTGAACCCGCAAAGCGGACCAGGCAAGTTACTTTTAAGGCTCTCCCAAACTGAAGCAAGACATTTTTTGTACGATTGTAATTTTTCTGTTGTTGTTGCTTCTTATATTAATTTTGGGGCAATTTTTCATTTTTTTGTTTTGGGCCCTTTTTCATAAGTTTGGGGCCATGAACAAAAGACCTAATAGACCAAAGAGCCCACAGCAAATTTTGGGAGTGGATTGATAACCAAAATTTGTTTGTAGGTGCATATAACGTGGTATCGAAAACAATGGTGTGGTATGTTTCTATTTCAGGCCTCGCGAGGGTGGGGGTTTAAAAATAGCGATTTTCCAATTTATTTTGTCAGAGGTATTACCACTTTAATATATTTCAAAAGATATATGCCGTAATGCTCTGTAATTTTCTTTAAGTCAAAACGTCATAAGCTTGGCAATCCGACCAATAGAACTCAAGATATTGGCTTTTTAAGCGAACCTTAATCAATTTTTTTGGAGATTTTGTTTTGTTAATTTGTTGTGTTTTATAATTCTCCAAGAAAAGCACGAGAATGTCCTCTTAAAAAGCTTATATCTTGGGATCTATTGGTTGGATTGCCAAGGTTATGACGTTTTGACTTAAAGAAAATGACAGAGCATCATGGCATATATGTTTTAAATTTATTGCAGTGGTAATACTTCTGACAAAATAAATTGGAAAATCGCTGTTTTCAAACCCCCACCCCCACCAAAGGCTGAAAAAGAAACCTGCCAGACGATTGTTTTCGATACCACGATATATACACCTACAAACCGCCATACTCATATTTCGGTTATCAATTCTCTCCCAAAATTTGCTGTGGGCTCTTAGACTATACATTTGAGGCCATTTTTCAATTTTCGTTTGGGCAATTTTTCATTGGGGCCATTTCATGTAGCCATACACCAAATTAAGACATATTGAACAACAGATGTGGTGGTTTTTGTTGTCGGAATTTCCAGATAAAACTGAAAAACCAGATAATTTTGAACTGCGCAGATATGAACTGTCAAAATTGGTATGGAAAAAATATTCTGAAGAACGGATAATTTTATATCACGAATTTAATGCGGCAAGTGCGCGAATAAAGGCTCTCCTAAACCAATGCGAAACATTCGGTGCGGCGAAGAAACATTCGTCAGTCAAAATTAATTTACATGGTGATAAATGAGAGTGCCCAAACCAACCCGGCGGAGAAACATTCACCTTTCATAATTTATTTACAGGTTGATAAATGAGAGTGCCCACACCAACTGCGAATGTTTCTTCGCCTCACCGAATGTTTCGCATTGGTTTGGGAGAACCTTAAACCTGATACACTATGATAAGTGACTTGAGACGTTTAGTTTGATTATTTCCACGTTTACACAAGTATTTTTAAGGGGGTGCTCATGTAATCATCTTACGGAAAATGATCTCGTTGCATAAATACCCTTAAGTATTTTTTGTATGAAATTGTATGAGCTATATCGCACTAAGTGGCAACTAAACTTCATATAATTTCATTTGTGTGAAGTTTAGTTCCGCTGCAGTGCAGTTCCGTCGAGTGTGGTTTAACACAGGGGCTCCTTTGGCAATATTTGAAGCACTAAATTATTGCCTCAGTCATTATTGCCTTGAATAAGGACAATGGAGCCGCTTTGGCAATGGCAATCGTAATATTTCCTGGCAGATGGAAGGATATTATTGCTTTCCATTGCCGAGGCAGTAAATTTTGACGTTTTTTCCGGCTTCTCCATCATTTGGAAATTAAAGGTGAAAGAATGAGAACCCGTGAAAAAATTTGTGAGTTTAAGTTTTATATTATCAAAAACAGCTATTTTAACTGGAATTGACCACCCAAGCAATAAATTGACATTCCCATTGCTTTTGTAAATGCCTTAAAAATTGCTAATGGAGCCACAGCGACTAATTGGCGAGTAACACCGTGGGCGTGCTCTTTTGTATGAACGGTTAATTTAGTTTGAAAAGCTATATATTTTCGTTGTCGTGCCGAATGTTTCCGTTTGTTAAGGCTGGATCTAATAGAACGCGGTCGGATGTTCATTGTAAAAACTAAAGTCTAAACTACATGACCTACTTCTTGCAAAAAGTAGATGCAAAAGTGAGGAATTAATATTGAAACTAAGGAAACCTGGGGCCGAATTAACGCATCAGTGAGTGAGCAATACGTTACTGAATTATCTGCATTTGGGATTCCTTCTTAAGATATCGAGTAAAGTATCGAGTATCGAATTCGATTTTTGGCATTTCCTCGTCAGTGAACGAGTGTTTTTTCATACGATAGATGCTAGGTAGATGAGTGAGCAGTAAAATGGCAGAAAAATAAAATTATTCTCTTTTCTGCAAATATTCCTACACAATTTCAGTTAGAGGTGTTTCAGGTGAATTAAAATAAATTAAACATCACCCAGAAAATTATTCTTGCTTGATTTTAAGGCACAATAATTCGATTTAGCCAAAACATATTTTTGTTCAAATTAAATTCCAAAGGCAAATGTAAACAAACCATGAGCCCAACACAAGCAGCTGTGGCAATCGACCAATGAAAAGTTAGACTGCTTTAACACAAGGAAACTGAGTTGCTGGAAACTGGGAGTTTGTTGGCGAGAAGGGAAAGAAGTAAGGGGAATAAAAAAAATCTCCCCGGTCAACGATTGAGGAGATTTTTATCACATTCCTTCTCACACTGTCCGTAATGTGCGTTCAGCCAATACACTTTTTATGGAAAAAAACAGAAATCTCCGGCAATTCAGTTTCCTTGTGTGAAAGCTACAAGGCAATTAAAGGAAAACGTCAAAAAAATCTCCAGCAACTGGTTTCCCTGTGTGAAAGGGGACTTAGGAATATTTACATTTAGGAAAATGTACTAGAATTATCCTAGTACAATACGAACTCAATTCGATACGTGATACTTCGTAAAACATCATACCAATGTGATTACTCGATAGTCCCGATCTACATTGCCCGATATTTCCACGAAGATTTTTCCAGAAATCGTGTGAAATGTACACACAGAACGATTTTTTCCATGAGATTTTTTCCTTGTCTTCTTCATTTTTTATTTCTGTGCTCTTCATTTTGCATTGATATTCACTCACACCATCAACCCAATGGCACACTGACACCGAACACACACAAAAAACTGGAAAGAGGGCGAAAGAGAACATAAACAGACTGGAAAAATCGTCTGAGTTTTGTGGTACAAACGATTTGATCCCTACCCCTCACTTTTCACTCCCTTCACCCACGAACAAAAGATCGGCACTGGAAAAATCGTTCAATGTAGACCGGGACATAGTTCGATAACGTGTAAAAGTTCCGAGTGTGTGAAAGAGCACCATCAAGAAGATGAATATGTTTGTCTTCATATCTGCATTATGGCACTTCCTATAATCTTCATGCACGAAGATCTTCTGCATTTTGGTGTTCCCTCTCTATCCAACAAATGTACATTTTAATTTTGCATCCCCTTTTTTTTGCAGAAGTCGGGCGAAGGTACACGTAAGTCCACCATTATGCAAAACTATTTTCTTCATCACCCTGTTTCTTCTACTATTTTCACTTTCTCTGAACACATCCATTATAAAAAAAAAACTACCTTACCGATAGTTTTGACATGTCCTCTGACATTTCAAAAGCAGAAAAAATAACGTCATATCATAGCAAAAAATAAATTTATTGCATTTTTATTTTGGCTTTGCCTTTTATTGCAAAACAAAACGTATTCATATTTTCTCCATTTAAACCGAATAATTACAACAATTTCTTGATAATAGCAATCAAAAATACGCATCAGAATTACAATAATCCAAGCAATGGGTGATCGAATAATAAAAATTCTTATAATCGGCGAGAGTGGCGTTGGTAAATCAAGGTGCGTATAAATTATAAAAAGAATAATACCCAATGTTTATTCTTTTATTATAAAAAATCACAAATCTCGTGAGTAGAGTTTTGTCTTATTTTGGAACTTAAAGTACATATTATAAAGATTATCCCTTAAAAAGAGTAGTATATTTTTATTATTTTCATTCTCGGGTAAAAAAGAACGTTGCGTATGTATGTTTTATTCACTATTTTTCTTATTTTAAATGACTACCATTTTTGTCAAAAATGATGAGTACATAGACGTACCATTTATAAATGGGTTTTTATCACTTTATTAAAATGACACTTTCCTACCTACGCCTTCTTTAAAATAGTATTAATTTTGAAATGTTAAGCACTTGTGCTATGATTCATCAAGTAGGTTCCCCCTTGTTTATTATAACAAAAACTGCAATATGGGACGAAGGGAATCTATTTTGGGAATAGTGAGTTTTATAGGAATGATTATTGAAGGATGAGTGTGAGAACAAAATAGGTGATATGAACTTTGTTTGAACCACACATCAACTTCTACAAATGATAAGCTAAGTAACTCCTTGGACCCATATACCATACCTTGGATTAAACGACAGACCATTCAATACATTCATTTTATCATATTTAATGTGGTTCTTAGAAAGGTAAATTATGTCCCTCTAATTTCGAACAATCTGAGACTCAAGGTATTTGTGTCACAGAAGAGAACTAAAATAATATGAAGCAAAAATGATTCATTCTATACGAAACGTCCACTTGCCATGTTATATATTTACTTTGTATACTCTAAAATTGATGAATACAGGAGCTAGGTTAAGGATTGGAAATTCATGTAGTTTGTCTATAAGGAATTTGATCATGTGCTGCCAAAAACATTCCGGATTTTTCCTCAGTACAATGTTTTCTTTATATCAAGTAGAAAACTAATAACTTTCCATAGTTTTTCCATAATTTGTAAAGGGTATGACACAATTTAATAATAACCTTAAAAATATAATGCTACGATGACAATAACAATAAAAAAAAATATATTATAAAGTTATTCAATAACATGCCTGTGCAAAACTACCCGGATTGCAGGGAGATTGCGAGTCTCGATGTTAAAGTAGCGGTTTTTTCGAGTCTTGACTCACGCCGTAGATTAAACAGACTTTACAAGTTGAGAGCTGTGTTAGTTGAAATTATATAGTGCAGAAAATGGTTAAAACACGTTATAGCAACGCGATTCGATACAAGGTAAAGAAAAGTTCCAAGCCGGTACAAAACAAAATTGAATATCTGAAATATTGCAAATTCCAACGTCAACGGTTTGTGACATCATTACAAAATTTAGAAGCGGGAAATCAGTAGTAGCAGATCATTTTGGTGGACGCCCTCGCAAAACAACTGTTCAAACTGATAGGCGCATAAAGAATTTTGTGCTTAAAGACCCTTTTGCAACTTCAATGATAATTTGTGATGAACTAAATCTACCTTTAGGCCAAGTACGTTTGAAGCGTTTAAGAGATTTCGGTCTTTTTGCATTTCGACCAGCGAAGAAACCTCTTCTTACTGCTAAGCATCGTAGAAAAAGTTAAGCCATGAAAGGTGTTTGGAAAAGACTTTAAATTCCTAATCAAAATATTTAACTCAGGGTTGAATTTGCAAAAAATCATCTTAACTGGTCTTTAAGCAAATGGAGGAGCGTGCTTTTCAGTGATGAAAGCAAATTCAACTTGTTTACTCTGATGGTGCAAGAACAGTAAGGCGCTCAAAAGGTACGCGATTAAAGCCTGCAAATGTACTCCCTACAGTTAAGCACGGTGGAGCCTTGGTGATGGTTTGGGGCTGTTTTTCAGGCGCAGGCTGCGGTCCAATACACCAAATCACAGGAATTATGGACCAGTATGGAGTCAGTCAATTATGGAGTCAGTAATGCTTCCATATGTAGAGGAAGAAATGCCTTTGCGTTGGGTTTTTCAGCAGGATAATGACCCAAGCATTCTTCAAACCTGCTAAAAGAGTGGTTTGCGACTAAAAATATTCGTGTTTTAGAATGGCCGTCTCAATCACCCAATCTAAACCCAATTGAAAACTTGTGGGCCATTTTAAAAAGGCGGGTTGGGAAAAAAAAGCACACGTCAACAACTTTTCTTTTTGCAGCTTTGAAAAATGAATGGGAGAATATTCCTGCTTCTATTTTCGAAAATTTAATTCAGTCAATGCCTCGTCGATGTTGAGCTGTGATTAAAAATAGGGGTTACTGGACAAAATATTAAATACAAAATAATAATTAATTGTACAAGATAAAATCCGATTAGTTTGGCACAATAAAATTCTGAATCAACTTTAATTTTTGACTATTATTTTTTGTTTTAATGGATAATTTACCATGTTTTTTGTTTATAATGATACAATTGTTTAATAAAAATGGCGAAAAATTACAAATATTTGATTTGTTCATTTTTATGTCACAAACCAACACTCAATGCAGTTGACCAAGAAATCCGGAATGTTTTTGACACCACTGTACATAGGTACATAACTTTCAGAAAGTGAAAAATTATGCTCTAGGTTTACTGAAACGCCTTCCTTATTCCTAGAAGCACTATTAAAACAGTTGAACCGTTTAAGAAGTAAAATACAACTAGCTATGTCGGTGTAGATTTGTCTAAAAAATAATCCAAAATTCCGTCCTGAAAAGCAACCAAAATTAAAAAAAAAAAAAAAACAAAAGCAAAAACCCGTCAAATTTTCGCGCTTTTTCAGTTATTTTAAGCCTGAAGAACTTCGGATTTTCTCTACGATTTCAAACAATAAAATTTTTTTTTTCAATTTGACCACCAAAGTGCGAAGTTTGGTTGGAAAAAATGTTCTTTGTCGAACAAAAAGTAAGCGCAACTATTTAAAATGAAAACGCCTTAATGACAAAATCCCCATAGCTATATAATTTAGTTTTTAAAAAATTTGGTAGTTTGTGAAACTAATTTAAAGGAGAATGGACAAAAATATATGTATGAGACCAGGTCTACCTAGTGCCCAGAAACGAGACCTAAGAAAATGATTAGATACTATGGAGTGTACCAACGTACGAGTGTTTTTTTTTTTAAGAAATGGAATTGGTTAAAATAAGCGACCAACAAAAAAAAACACTGCAAATTCGAATAAACACAGACAAATTAATTTATATCTTGTAATATACTGCGTAAACCCCATGGTTCAGTTTTGTGTCCATATTCAAATATGATGCTCTTGAACTAAGCTTTCCAACGTTATATATCTCATTTGTGGGCGTTATAGGCACAATTATATTCCCATTAATTAAAATCGCTAAAGTAGAATTTTTATACTGTTAAGCGAATTATTTGCCAACCATAATGTTATTGGCCATTGGCAGTAGCGGATCTAGGATTTGGCTGCGGGAGGGGCTTGTGTCCAGCTTGAGTCAAAAATCAAAATTATATCTAATTAAACTTATTTTCGTGAACTAGCTAAATGAACTAGTAGAGTAGGTACCTGTTTTGTTCGAACTGTCACTGAAAAGCGCGGAAAACAATGTTTTGCCGATTGAAAAGTAAAATGTCAAAACTTCGAGAATTTTAGTCGAACATAAGGCAAAGCTGCTCTAAAAAGTAGCATGCGTCCTAATTCTGCAAACGTGAATGAATTTTCGTGTATACGCTGCATACAATTTATATTCTTGCTCAAAAAATATGTCGTTAAATTTGTACGTCACTGTAGAATCTAGTCGAGAGGAATTGCAAATACCCCCCTGGATCCGCCACTGGCCATTGGTATAAAAGTTCCTTTATTTGGTGTCTATTCAGTTCATCGAAGGTGACCAATACTCTCATTTCAATGGAGCACTATTGCAATTAATATTTGCTCTAATTGCAATCTTTGTTGCCATATACTGCCTAAACTCCATGGTTAACAGCTTTGTATCCATACAAAAATTGATGCACTAGGGCTAAGTTTTCCAACGATATACATATATCTCATTCGGGAGCAATAGGTAGACAAAAATGCCTATTCTCCTTTTAAACTCCAAATTTTTAAAAAAGAAAATGAATATCTTATATGCTTCTTTGTATTTTTCGCTTCAATACTTAATGTTCCATTTTTCTTGTATGTACAGTGATTTTTAATTTTGTATTCATACCGAATGGAGTACTTATATGGAAAGTGGAGTTTAAAGCAGGCACTCCATTACATTAATATCACCTTTTTTTTTAAGTTTAAGTTTATTTATTTAGTTTAGTTTATTATTTACATTAATATAAATACATTTACATAATTGAATTTTCATAGGTTCTAATAGTGTAATTTTACATTTTCAATAACTTTTCTTTTATATATATTTAAGTTTGTTTCATTTTTGGCATCAGCGTTTAAACAATTGAACAATTTAAATCCTTTGTATATAAGAGAAATTTGCGTATTCGCATTAATAAAATTAGGAAGCCTAAGATTATCTCCTATTCTAAGTGCATGTGGTTTAAGTCTCTTATAAATTTTATATAATCAAATAAATAATTTGGCATTCAGTTGTTTATTTTTTAAATACAAAAACTAAAACATTCATAACAATTCCTTGCTTTACTGATAACCACTTCAAAGAGCTCAACATGAAACGAATTGACATATATCTATTGCACTTTAAAATACATCTCATTGCTTTATTTTGTAATTTTTGCAGTCTTATAATCTTACTCTCATTACATAAAAACAGAATAGTTGAACAATACTCAAAATGGGGTTTTACAATGACATTATATATATTTATTGCACTGATAGTCGAAATTTGATTTCTTATTCTTTTTAAAAATCCTATTTTGTAGCTAATTTTTACATATGTATTCAATATGATTTGCAAACGATAATTTTTGATCTAAGACTACTCCTAAATACTTTGTTTCACTTATCTTTTCAATTGATGCACCTTCAATCTTAACTTCGTTGTCTTCATCACCGCTTCTCTCATTCAGCACCATAAGTTTTGTTTTTTCAATGTTCAATTTTAGTTTATTCTGCATGAGCCACTGATTTATAGAGTCTAAATCTTCTTGTAATTTATTTTTGCTGTCAATTTTACTATCGTCGGATATGTAAACAACTGCGTCATCCGCGAACAAAGCCAGTTTACAGTATTTTATAACACTTAAGGTCATTTATGTGTATAGTAAACAAAAGAGTTCCTAACACCGAGCCTTGGGGAACACCGTAGCCGACTTCAGCCGCGTCAGATATTTCGCCGTTTACTTTAACTCTTTGAGTTCTCTTTTTTAAATAGGATTCAAACCACAATAATTCATTTGTTTTCACCCCATATTTTTCCATTTTCATTAGTAAGATGTCTCTACTCACAGACTCAAATGCACGTTTTAAATCCAAAAATACACACAAAATAGTTCTTTTTTTTGCTAGTTCTTCTTTCCATGACGTAACAACTATATTGATTGCAGCCTCACATGAGTAATGCCGGTCGTCCACTAGGCGATCAACGCACAAATTTCAAGTTCAACACATTCAACTCTAATGTACGATGTCCTCAATTCTATTCAACCAACAAGTTTAATCCGGTTGGAGATCGTTGCTCAACGAATTGTTCAACAAGTATGCGGCTAGTGTACGAGCTTGTGTTCCTAGTTGAAGATGTTCGATCAACGCGTTGAGCAACATTTTCGAGATAATGTGTTGCACATTATTTCTTCAACTCGTTGATCAACTTTTTTAATTTCGTCTGGTGTTGGTTGCGGTAGACGTGAAGAAATTTGTTGTGCGTTGTGTTGCATGGGACGGAATTTGTGTGTTTGCGTGGGTTGAATTATTGTCTTGACATCAACTTGCAACTTGGTGCATTTTGTTTTTTCGTCCTATGTAATAATAATGTAATAATCAGCCCTATTGTGAGTTTCACCCGGAAAACATTTCACCCGAAAATTTTTTGTTCGCCCGGATTTTTAAAAGCTATTGCGAGTTTCACCCTTCATTTTAAAACAAGTGAGTCCTCGTTAGCAACCAAAAATGACCGAAACTAACAATAAGGGAAGAGTGAAATGTAATTTTTCCGGGCGGATTTTCTTTCACGCGGAACTCACAATAGGGTTGAATAATAATAAAATGTATTAATATTAGGTATTATTATTAATTAATATTATAAATACGGCGGCCATTTTTATTTCCCTTTGAGAGGAAATCATGCTTTATACAGAACAAATTTAAAAATGTAAATTTTTGTCAGCAAAGAAATGCGTGTCAAAAAAAAGGAAGTCAAAATTATTTCATCAATATCCGAGTAGCTACCGGCTATATAGTGCGTGCGTTGAATCAGTTCCTCAACGAATGATTCTTCAACTCGTCCATCAACTTGTTGAGCAACCATAACGAAAACGCAGTTGACCAACTTGATAAACTTTTTTTTCAGTCAAAATCGAACAAGTTTATCAACTAATGTACGAGGTTATTCAACAATTGAATACGTTGATCAACTAAGTGTACGGAGTTATCCAACAATTTTACGAGTTGATCAACTAGGTGTACGAGGTTATTCAACGTTTGACTAAGTTTGTCAACTATGTCTACGGGGCTCCCAACACGTTTTGCTCAATTTTACCTTTTGCTTTGTTGCTCAAAGAGAAGAACGTAACTTACTGCACTAGTGTAAGAGGTTCTAATTTTGTTCATCCAACGATGGAGTTGAATGAAAAGTTGAAAGAAGTTGGTTGATCTTCTCTCGCACTAAGTGGACGACCGGCATAACCCATTCGAAAACCCGATTGAAGGTCCATTATTAAATTATTGTTTTCAAAATAATGATAAAGCTGTTTAAATACCACTTTCTCAAAAATCTTTTCACACAACGGCATAGCATTTACTGGTCTGAATTCTTCACATTTCACTGTATTTATAACTTTTTCTATTGGTGTTATTAAAGATTCTTTACAAGATTCTATGAACTTGCTCATTGATAGGGAACCGTTAATTATGTTGCATAAAATTGGACCCAACATTTCAAATTGGTACATTGGATACTAGGGCTCATGAACTGAAAATCGCGTTTATTTTTCATATCCTTTATAGTTTGTAGTCATGTAATGAAACATTTTTAAATTTAAAAACACTTTGCACTTCTTGTACATGATTTACAAAAGGGGTCACCGGAATTGTATTTATTATTTCGACTACACTTTTTACAAAAAAATGATTGGAGTTATTTTCTATCGTTTTATTTTCTTTACACAGATTTGAACCAAATACAACACTTTTAATTTCGGCTTTTTCTTTTTTTAGGATTAACATTTTTAAATTAGTCCACATTGTTTTTTGATCTACTGAACCCGATATTTTTGACATAAAATATTCATCTTTTTCTCTTGCAGATTTCACTTCTATATTTATTTCTTATATCCGTATAATTTTTCCAATCTTCTCCCGAACCACTTAATAATGCTTTTGTATATTTCAAAATTTTTTGATTTTTGAGATTATTCAAAAAATCGTTAAACCAATCGTTTCCACCCGACTTAACTATTTTATTTGTAACAAATACAGAGACACTTATGTCTCGCTAAAAAAAAGCCGATAAGGTTTGCTTTAAGATCTTGATTTATATTCAGTATTTTTTATTAAAATTTTATAATCTCATTAACGTCAAATCACCCGAATCGAATCCTAAAGACTGCGAAATTTAATAATGAGCTGTAAAATGTCTTTCGTCTCGAATATGTCGAGAACGGATAAAGATATCTACTTTAGATTAATTTTGTTCTATACATAATAACATAATTACGTAATAAAGAATTGGTAAAAATTAAAAAAAAATCAACAATTTTTAAGTTTTTAAACCAAGAAAAACTGTTAAAAAATAATTTTCGTCACAAGGACAAAATATAAACCAGCCCAGTTTATATATTTTCAACAACTGGTATTTTTTTTCAAAAAAAAAAAATCAATAGACATTATTTTTAGAGACAAAAAACTTCAAAAAAAAAACTACTAAAAACTCTTAAAACTCTCTTAATATCTCGAGAAAAACAACTATATCGACTTCAAATTTTAACCAAAAATATTATCAATACCAGTTTTTCAGTGTTGGGTTAAGTCCAAATTAGATAACTCTGGAAATAGATCTGTCTTCAGTTACGTCAGAAACCCTGGTCTTTAATTTACGATTAATGCAGAATGCCTTAAAAAACACGGAAGATAAAATATCATAAAGATTTTTTGAGTTAATCCAAAGTTAAGTCACAAAATTTGGTGGGCTAACTCGAGTTTTAACTTCAACCCCGCACTGAAAAATTGGCCCTTAGAATTTTAAAATTTTAAAAGCTAAACAAAAATAAGATGGGAGGGGCAATTATCTAAAAAAATGACTTAAGGAAGAAACAACACTATTGAAAAACAATGGTAACACCCACAATGTTCTTCTATAGCTTATCTCGACCACAGAAACCCATTCTTGAATTTTCTTTTTAAATAAAGTTATTTTAAACGATAGTTATTGAGAAATTAATTTCCAAACCCAAAATACTGAAAAAGAAATTTGCTCCAAGGATACTGTTTCTACTTAGTAAATAGTAGAAACAATTTTTTCAGAATGTTGAGTTTGGAAATTAATTTTCACAATAACAACCGTATTTTTTATTTTATAATATTATGCTACGCGTTTCGGAATAGATTCCATCATCGGGCTTTAGTAACTGAATCATGGAATCTATGATGGAACCGATGATGGAAGCTATTCTGAAACGCGTAGCATAATATTATAAAATAAAAAATAAAATTGTGTAAAGTTTGAGTTATTTAAATAAATAACATTTAATAAATAAATATATTTTACATTTTATTTAATCGTTTTTTAAAACAACACAATTGGAGACAAAAAAAATAAAATATGCATTATTTCCTATTTCTTACAGTTTAATTCGTCGTTTTGTTGACGACCAATTCGACGATAATCATGATGTCACAATTGGCGTAGACTTCAAGACCAAGGTTATGAACATTGATGGAGTTGATTTTAAACTTGCCATATGGGACACTGCTGGCGCGGAAAGATTCCGCAGCCTCACACCTAGTTTCTACAGAAATGCCAAGTGTGCCATATTGGTCTATGATATAACAAGTCGAGAATCTCTTCAAAAGCTGGAATCATGGCTGCTAGAATTGGAGAACTACAGTAATAGCCGAAATGTTCCAACAATGGTTGTGGGCAATAAAATTGATATGGAACGTACAATAACCAGAGAAGAAGGACTTAAATTTGCCAGAAAACATCGATCGTTGTTTCTGGAAACTTCGGCTAAAAACAACGTCTCAGTTGCCGATGTGTTCGAGGAAATTGTACGCAAAGTAAGTATTTTGTTAATTCAGTCTGATTCACCTACCCTGATTTCATCTATGCTGTAAAATCTTTTTCAGACGATAAACTCCGATGATTTCGATACGAACTTTATCAATGGCATCAATGTTGCGCAAGGAGAAGAAGCTGTGGAATCAACATGCAGATGTTAATATAAACAAAATCATATACATAACATTTTATTCATAGGGTACATATTAGTCTAAATAAGATAAGCTAATTATTTTGTTATGTTTTATTGTTTGGTATTTTATATATACATACATAACTATTTAACTATAAATTTAAACGTACATTTTATTCGTTCTAATCATAAGTAAATAAACTCATACAAAAATATATAAGGTATGTAATTAAATTGTTAATGTAACTCAACACTGTTTGTATATATAAAATGATAATTATTTACTTTTTATATCATACTGCTTTGTTAAAATTCAGATAATAAACACACATTTTATTGTAATTATGTTACCAATATGAAGAATGTTGTACATGAATGAATCAGTCAGAACACAACTTGTTGAATCTTAGCTAAGCGAGGCTTTACAGCCATTAAAACAAGAAACAGAGTGCCTTAAATTACCCTAGGGAGGCTTCATTGCTGACATGCAATGGTCGCAAAAAATTAACTCCTCAAACATAAAAAAAGCAAAAAAGAAAGGAGTTGAGATAGCACTTTGGTGAGTCGTGGTTAAAATGTCTGTAAATCTAATCGATGTTGGAACGAGTCCTTATGTAGTAGTCCAAGTTACATATACCAAACGCAATCTCCACAAAAAACACTACTTCGTGAATTCAATATTTCAATACTACCTATCGTTAATCGTCAATGTCCTGCATTTCATTCGAAATCGATTTTAAATTTCTCTCGAAATGAAATTAATAGGATTGTTCAGTGAGGTTTTTTCAGATTAGAACAGAACAGAGTAGAACAGAAACGTCAGACAAGATAGAACAGGCAGCTGTCTGATAGATGTAATTGTCAAAAAAAAAAAAATTCGAGTTAGGTGAATAAGCAAGAAATACTTTTTTATTAAAAACAATTAGAAATAGTATTTATTTAACTACACAATTTAATTTAATTAAATTTATGTTGTTTTTTAAATATTTATTTGTTTGTTTCCAAAGTAAAATCACAAAGAGCCACGAAATTTGTTAAAAAATATCAACTTGCAAGTGACAGCAGCTGATTTTGACAGTTGTCACAAACCTGTTCTAAGTTGTTCTACCTAAAAAGTAAGAACAGAAAATCCTGTTCTATTCTGTTCCAAACTGTTCGGAACAGCCTAACTGAACAGCAACTCAGAACAGTTTAGAACAGAAAATTCTCATTGAACAGCAAAACCTTGTACTTTTCTGTTTTAAACTGTTCCAAACTGTTCGGAACAGCGTCACTGAACAAAGCTAATGTTCTACATTTTGTATCAACTTCCAAAATTTGCAATTGCTTCAAACTGTCAAAAAAATTTGCTAAATCAAATCTGATGTTATTTATCCGCATGAAAAATATTGCACTATATATTTTAAGGCAAAAAGAAAGGAAAGAATAAGACTACCTCATACATAATCCAATTTATAGTTAGTATTTCTATTGATTTTGGAACATCCGTTTTCACTTTGTGATGATTTCATTATAAATAAAACGTAGAACATGGCCATAGGACGATCTACCCTCATCTCTTTACCAGATAAGAGGTAAACAGTCTTTTAAATAGTGTCAAAACAAACAGTGTTGCCTAAAAAATAGTGTTTGCGTTTATTCAATTATCTGATTGCGCTTATGTGGTAAGCCATAAGGATATTCAAAAAATATACTATGAAAGGAAATTTAATTTAAAAATTTCCAAATACGGGATTTTTAAAAATTTTTAAATATAAGTAGGGTTAATTAGGGTGAACGTAATAAAAGTTCGAAATCTTATTTTCTAAACGGTACGTCATAGCGAAATGATTTTTTTTTGCAATCGATAGATGTTGTTGAATACATGAAAGTTATGACAACAAAAATTGTCAAAAATTTACAACTCGAGATATGAACGTTTGAAAGTCAAAAATGGCGAAATAGATGTTTGAGAAAAAAATTACTATAAATCAGTGTGACGTTCTATTTAAATATATTACCTAATACAGTCAACGAAGGAATTTCGCTTGCAAAAAATAAGGCCCTCTGTATTATTTTTTTTATGGTAGGGGTAACCCACAGGTATTACATACCCAAAGTCCCCAGCCCAGGGCCGCGAGCTAAACTAAGGAGGGGTGTTAAAGGTAGCCCTCTTTAGGTTTTCGTGAATATTGGCACATCCTAACTTGATAGCGGAAAAGTCTATACTGCTTAATTAGAGATAAATAAATTGTATATAAAATGATATTTTCACATATTTTCTAGGGACAATAATAAAAGAGATACGGGGGGTAAAAAAGTCAACAAATCTGAAAAACCTGTTATTGTCTTAGTTGTTGAATGTTTTCTGAACAATTTACCTGGAAAAAACAAAAAAGGTAAATACACATTCATTCACCGTTATTTCATCATGTCGTGGGGCTAATAAAAGAGTTTTAATTTCCTTTTTTTCTATATACCCAAAACTATACGAAAAAGTTGATGTATATTAAATTACGCAAAATTTAATTAGAATGAGTTGTTTTCATATGGCGCCAAAAAATGATAACGTTTGTTTGCCATAGACGGGGGTTCTTGCTCCCCCCCCCCCTTTAGAGAGGAGGGGCATTTTTTTAAACAATATTGAAAATCAACAGCCACACTTATAACAAAAAAATTTACCTTTTTTGAAAGCCAGAACTCCGTTCTTTTATTTTATTTTATTTTGAAATCAAGTTATTGATGTCCATAGTTTTTGTAAAAATAACTTTCAAACTCAAAATTATTAAAAAAAAAAATTGAAAATTTTGTTTTTGATTTTTCTTTTTAAATTGGGAAATAAGATGCTGAATTGGCTTTTATTATTCACTACCCGTAATAACTCCTAATTGAAAAGTGAAAACTAAATGGTTCTATGTCTTCTAGTTTTTGAGAAAATTGAAAGTTGCGACGACAACTTTTCTGATGTTTTTTTTTTGTATAATTTTTATTATTATTATAGTAGTATGTGATAGTAGTGTTTCTTTGAGCTTGAGGTTTAAGAATGAATACATTTTTGAACCTGCAAAACCATTGAAATGTGTTCCTTTCTCTTCCTGTTCTCGTCAGTCAGTTTTTCGTTCAATGATCGGCTCTAGGGGCCAGTTATAGCTATCATTGAAAAGCATCATTGAAAATATTAATTGTTAATTTTGAGAGATCTTGAAGAAAAAATAAATGATTATTTTGATGCCAAAGTAAAGCTTATTGACATTATAATTATTTCTAGGTAAAACAAAATTGAATTTGGCACAACTTTTCACATAAAATTACTTTTATTTTTTCAATGAAGAACTACCTGGTCAATTAGCTTTACTTTGGCATCAAAATAATCATTCATTTTTTCTTCAAAATCTCTCAAAATTGACAATTAATATTTTCAATGATGGTTTTCAATGAAAGCTATAAGCCTCCGCAGATTTATTTATTTTATTTATTTAGCTCCATACAAATTTTGTATTCTGAGCCTATTTACAAAGAAAACTTATTCAATTATGTAATTGTTTTAATAATGTTTTTAAAGTATTAGAATTTATATTAAAATTAATGGATTCACAATATTTATTATAATCAACACATGCGGCAAATAGAGGTTCATGTTGACCACATACAGTTCCTTTTGAATCTTAAATTTAAAAGTTCATAGTTTCGAAAAAATATATTTGGGACATTTATGTTTATTTTACATAATAATTCACTTGAATTTATATTACTAGTTAAAATATTGAACACAAAAATTACATTAATTATAGTTCTTCTTTTATATAAAGTTTCAAGATTTAAAAGTTTTAAACGATGAGTATAAGGAGGCAGGTTTAAATCTCTATCCCAAGGGAGATTACGAAGTGCAAACAGTAGGAACATTTTCTGTATGGATTCAATTCTATTTATATTGGAAGTGTAACGTGCACACCATACACAACTGCAATATTCAAGTGCACTTCTAACGAAAGCACAGTAAAGAGTTTTTAGTACATGTCATTAAACTCAGTTGCCCACCGTGCGTCGTATGGCACCAAGTTTACGGTTTGCATTATTTATTAAATAATCGCAGTGGTGGAATGTTAACTTAGTATCCAAAATAACACCCAGATCACAAAAATAATTAACATGTTCCAAGGAATGCTCAGCAATGTGGTAACTTATTATTAAAGGGGACAGCTTGTGAGTGAATGTCATAACTTTACATTATGCTAAGTTTAACTCCATTTTAATTGTATTGCACCAGTCATAAATTGAAATTAAGTCACTTTGAAAAATCAGAGCCTCGTCATGATTTTTATATGATTGATATAATTTAGTATCATCAGCAAACATAAGGATCCTCGAACGAGTTATAACATTACACATATCATTAATTAATAACACAGGAGGACCAATGTGGCTTCCTTGAGGAACACCAGAGTAAACATTTATAATCTTAGACACTTTGTTTTTGAACAATACACATTGAGTTCTATCTGTAAGATAAGATGTAAGCCACATAAGAAACCATTTGGGAAAACCAATATGACTTAATTTTCTTATTAAAATGGCATGGTAAATATGGTCGAATGCCTTCGAGAAATCCAAATAAATTACATCAGTTTGAAATCCTTACTGGTTTTTAATTATAGTTTCAGAGCAAAAATCCATTAAATTAGTAACAGTATAGATTTTCCTTCTGTGAAGCCATGTTGATGAGGAGAAATCAATTGATTCCAATTATGTTTACCAGCGTCACATAGAATGTTTTCGAACACTTTCGGGATACATGATAGCTTGGCGATACCTCTATAATTTTCAATTTTACATTTGTTTCCTTTCTTGTGTAAAGGTTATAATAAAAGATGATTTCCATTATTCCGGAAAAACGGCACTTTTTACCGACAAATTAAATAAATAACAAAGTGGACGTGCTAGGACAGACATAAATTGTTTGACAATACAGGATGGAATTTCGTCAGGTCCATAAAACATAGAGTTTTTCAGTCTTAAAATGTATTCTTTTATCACAGATTCGATAATTATAGGAGTTGTAAAGCCCAGTTGAAGAAAATATTGCACATTATTATTAAGAGTATCACAGCTATTATTATCACAGGAATCAGGCAGTTTTTAAATATTTTGGAAGAAGTCAGAAAACATATCACAGCTTGTATCAGTCTCATTTGAAGTTTTATCACAGAAGTTCATTTCAGCTGGAAATTTTGATTCTCTTCGCTTGTTTCTTATGAAATTCCAAAACTTTCGTGGATTGCTCGAAATGCCTTGTTGAATTTTTCTCACATAGTTAATATATGACATTTTGAATCTATATTGAAGATTCCTGCTGGCTGTACTGTATTTAATGTAGTCAGTCACCGATAAAGACAGTTGGTATTTCATGAAAAGTTTAGTTTTTTCATTTCTAAGAACTCGAATATCCTTGGATAGCCATGGTGATCTTTCCACATAATTTGACACTTTCTTGAACGGAGCACAAACAGACAGACAGTTTTTAAGGTGAAAGTAAAAGACAGAGCAGCATCTATTAACATCTGAATCCAAAAATATAGTATCCCAGTCATACGATTGAAAAAGTTCCAAGAACATCGGCTCATTAACATTTTTTAAAGTCAATCTCATAAGAGCTTGACGTTTTTTGAGTCGTTTTAAAGTTGTCTACAGAGTAGATTAGATTGATTTTTTATTTTCTTTAACGATAGTTTTGACAATTACTATAAACAATCAAAAAAGCATGGCTTTGCCGTCTGCCTGATTGACAAAAAAGTTCAATATTTATAAATGTTTTTAAACTTATTAAGAGTCAGTTATTAGCTAAAAGTATTCTTCTAGTATTCTTTTTCGATAATTCAGCGCGATTTTGCAGAATTTGAACATCTTCGATACATCTATTTCGTTCAGCAGATCCAAAGTTTCGTTTTTAGTTAAAATTTCAGTACCCAGTATGTGTCTTCTAGTTTCCCTTAAAACAGGACACCTCCCAACAAAATGAAAAACATGCTCACGTTCTGCCAGATTACACATATCACAAAGTAACGGTAAATCTTCACGATGAGGGACAAAGTTTAAGTTCAACAGTTCTCCTCTTAGACGAAACATGTTTGATATTTCTTCAATAGTACAATCATCCCGAAAGTAGTTTCTCTCATTGAGATCATGATTCAGCCTACTATAAACCAACTGATGTAGTGAGTTTGACGCTTCATCTCTGTACCTCTGTCTTAAATTTTCATCCAAACTGGTTATTATCTGGTACATTGTCGATTTCCACGTACTCTGTTCGTTAATGTTAAGAGGAACATCAGTCTCTTCCGCTAGATCGATCCATTCTTTAGCCCATCCTGTCTCACATCGCATGGCTTGTAGTGTCGCTTTCTTCGGTAGGCGATCATTTGGCATATTGCTTGGAGTTTTAGCGTCTTAATGAATAGTGGTGATAAACCTGTTTTCAGCATTAACATATAGTTTGGCGTACTTGTAGGAAGGTGAAATGTTCTTTTTATAAAAAATCTCAGTAGTTTTTCAACAGTCTCATATTTCTTTGCTCCCCAAACTTGCGCCGCGTAGAACATAACTGATTGAGATACTGATTCAAACACTTTATACTTGCTGCTGTGGGCGATGTATTTGTTGTTGAAACACTCTCTCCATGCTACACTAATAGCGGTTTTTGCCTTTGCCAGTTTCTCCGTGAGATTCGATTCCATTTTAAGATTCTGAGTAAAATAAACTCCTAGGTATTTATATTCCTTAACCACTTCTATTCTTTCGTTGTTGTAGTACCATTGTTCATTTGTCGCGGATCGTCCTCCTCCTCTCCTGAAGACCATTATTTTAGACTTATTCAAGTTCACGACTAGATTCCATCTCAAGCAGTATTCCGACAACCTATTAATCATAAGCTGGAACGATTCCGACGAGTATGCCAGCATAACGATGTCATCCTCAAAAAGCAAGGCTTTAATCATAGCATCAGTGTATCTTACACCTCCTGGCAATGCCTCTGTGATGTCATCAATTAAAAGTGCGAATAAGCTTGGACTAAGTGCACACCCCTGTCTCACACCTGACTTTGTCTGGAACCATTCCGATAATTTTTTAGCATTCCAGAAGGCTGATCTGGTCTCTATGTACAAATTCTGGAGAACTCGTCCGAACTTTAATGACATTCCAGCTCCAAATAATTTAAACATCAAAGCATTTCGGTCCACCGTATCAAATGCCGCTTTTAAATCTACAAAAAAAGCGTATAGTTTTTTATTTCTGGACAGGAATGAATCAGCAATACTCTTAAGAACGAAGATGTGATATACGGTTAAATAACCCGTTCTGAAGCCAGCTTGGAACTCAATCAGTAGCTTATTCGTACCTATCCACAAATTCAGCCTTTTTAGCAATATCGCCGTAAAAATTTTATAGGATGAGTTTAGAAATGAGATTCCTCTATAACTTTCAGGATCTTCGACGCTACCTTTATTATATATCGGAAAAATATCGCACCCATACAAATTTTCTTTACGAACGACATGAATAACACGCTCTCGACCGTCTTATACTCGATTGGAACTGAATTATTTTGCATCCCTTTTTTCATTAGTGTTGTATTATTTCTCTCTTTGTTTAACTACAGCGATCAAAAATAAGACGGAATAACACGGTGGTCGCCGTGTTATTTTAAGTAGTTTGTTAAAAAATACTGTGAAAAAGGTGATATGGGTCGGGTAAAAAGCACTTCTACGGGTCGGATTAAGAAGAAGAAATAGAGGAACTGCCCTTGTTGGAAAAAAGTGAAGCAGTTTTTAAAATGGTGTGAGGTCTCACAATCACAAATGCATTACAGCAGGGACGGAGTGCTGTTTGAAGGCAACTTACTAGGGCGCCATCAGAATAGTCATTTTCGTTATTTTCCGAAGTTGTTTTAGTGGAATGTTTTTAAAAAAAGAAAGAGTACGTGCAATTTGTCAATCTGAAATGTCAAATCGCTAGTGTGATTTTAAAGAAGGAAAATAAAAAAGTGTTACAAATTAAGACGCATATATATAAAAAAAAAAATTTTGAAAAGACAAACCTTTTCAAGTGAATAAAATAGAGATTTTAGTTATTTATAAATCAACAAAAAACAGTAAGTGTGGTAAGAGCATTTCCTCTCACAAGTGAGTTTTATTATATTTTTCTCAAAGCAAGTGCTGTTAACTGTTTGTATTCATGTGGATTAATTAACTATCGAAGAACATATTACTTATAATGGATTAAACTTTAAAAATGAACCATGAACCAAATATGAACTGATAGACACCTTACTGAACAGACAAATTAACATTGAAACATGAACTAATAAGTTGGTGACGGAACAAATAGACATTTTATTACTTACTTAAAACGTAAAAAATCGATTGAATAACAAAAAATAATTGTCTCATAAGAAGGGTGCCTAATAGATGGTTGCGCCTTTCAACCTCCAATATAATCTCATGCACCCCTGTTAACAAGAATTTCAGTTTGACATTTCTGGTTCTTAAATTCTAACAAAAAAATTATGTGCACATTTTCAACTAAATTTTAATATTCTTGACTTAATTTAAAGTGTAACCCATTCTAAATATATTGTTTAATAGTTCACCAATCTAAAGACAAAAACTTTACAGCACTTTATTTGAGAAAAATATAATAAAGTTCACCTGTGAAAGGAAAAGCTTTTTTTTGTTGATTTCCACACCCCTGAACAATGCCCTTCATGTTTTTTTTTAAATTTATAAGAAGATCACCACAATTTCTAATTAATGCACTTTAAATTATTTGTTTTTTCAAAGTTGTTGTTATATTAATTTGGGTTTTAACTTGTACCAATTTTTTTCTTTGTTTTTTCTAATCACACGCTAACGATTTGACACTTCTGGTATATGTGACAAATACCTCTTTCTCTATTTCTTCTTCTAAGGTCGGATCTTCAAGATTGAGATCTTAAAATGACGTTAAAATAGTAGGCTACATTCCAGTTAAAATTGAAGCAGTTTTATGGCGTTTGACGAACATTTTGAAAGGGAAGACGGTAGGAATCGTGTTATATGGACGCCACGCCACTGGTTATCTATGAAGGTTTTTTTATAAATAAGATTTTTTTTTAAAGCCAGCCAAAATAAATTTGAATGACCTTTGGTGCAAACAAATTTGCGTTTTGTACGGGCGATCCCACAGTTGACAAGTGACGACCTTGGCAAAATGCATTTTTTATTAAGTTTCAACTTACCTACATTAATTTTATGACAAAGATCAAATGTGAACTATATTCAAACAAATAAGAATTCAATCATCAACAATGCCTTTCAAAAATCAAACTCAAACAAGTTTGAATACCTATACAAAATTTCGTGCAGCTTTTGATGCAATAATCAAACATGAATGCTTTTGATTTAAACCAAATTTTATTCAAATAATAGTTTTTTTAAATGTAAATTGATTTTAATTAGATTTAAATCAAATTCTATTTGTAATTATTTGAACATGAAGTCAAAAATGTTTCTTTTTAAATAACTCATAGTACAATTTTCTCAGTGTGTAATATATGTATATCATGTATATGTTGGTACCTAATCATTTTCATAGGTCTCGTTTCTGGTCACTAGGTAGACGAGGTCCCATATATTTTTGCCCATTCTCCTTATTTCTAAACCTTATCCCGTTAATAGGTACCTAATCATTTTCATAGGTCTCGTTTCTGGGCACTAGGTAGAGCAGGTCACATATATTTGTTCCCATTCTCGTTATGTCTAAACCTCATCATTCACAAGGGGTTGTGAATACCCTTAAAGTGAAAAACACAGCACGAGCGATTAGGTAGGTTGGCGGGGATTTGAAAGGAGAAACCGATGTACATTGGTTTTGAATGTCCGTAGATTACAAAACAAAATTTGTAAAACCGTGATTAATTTTAAAATCCAGATGATCCAAAACTCAGCTATAAAGTTTTTATTTATTAGTAGGTACTTCAAGGATAAAAAAAACTTCTTCCCAATTGCACAACTATAGGAATTAGGGATCTCGCGAAACTACACGAAACATTCGGCATGACAACGAAATTTTCCAGTTTCAAAATTAGTTTTGACAAAATTAATGTTTTACAATGTGATCTAAGGGCCCAGTTATAGCTATCATTGAAAACCATCATTGAAAAAGTTAGGTGTTGATTTTGAGACCTTTAGAAAGCATAATCATTGAATATTTTAATGCAGAAATATAGCTTACGACTTCAAAATTATTTCTCCTCCAAAAAAAAATTCATTTAGACTTACATCTTCCCCATAAGGGGCCAGTTATAGCTATCATTGAAAACCTTCATTGAAAATATTAATTGTCAATTTTGAGAGATTTAGAAGTTAAAACAAATGATTATTGTGATGCCAAAGTAAAGCTAATTGACTTAATAATTATTTCTAGGTAAAACAAAATTCAATTTGGCACAACTTTTCTCATAAAATGACTTTTAATTTTTCAATGATGAACTACCTTACCCATGATCATTGACAAAATTAAAAGTTACTTTATGGGGAACATAAAGATCAAAATTAATTTTTTTTGGAGGAGAAATAATTTTGAAGTCGTAAGATATATTTCTGCATTTAAATATTCAATTATTAAACAATCGAAGCCCCCCAAAATCAAAAACTAACTTTTTCAATGATGGTTTTCAATGATAGCTATAACTGGCCCCTTAACGGGGGAAAGTTTCGATGTCCCATCGGATGGTTTGGGAGATCCCTTATGACTAAATATGTATAGTCCAAAACTTGCGTAAAATGTTCATGTTTGGCCAGGTGCTCCATAAAACCCACTTAAGTCTAATAGACATGTTTAAAATACAAAATAGAGCTTTAAAAATGATAGGCGATAGAACTTTAATGGAACCATTTGCATCTCTTAAACACCGTGGTGGCAATGCTTCAAGCCTTTCATTATCTTATAGCTATTTTTAAAAACAGTGTTTTTGTGAGATAGCCAGTTGCATTCCTGCCGTAAAACAATTCAATCGTACTACTCGTACTTCTAGGAATGCCCATCAGTTTACATTATTGAGCCCAACTTCGGACGTACTGTTAAGTATAGCACTCCTGTCCAACTTTAATAAGCGCTTGTGCTGTGCTAAGAAAAATAGTGGACTGAGAAGATGCCATTGTATAAATTTAGGAATTTAACAAAAGAGAATCATAACGACTTTTTGACAAGTTTGTTCATTTAACAGTAGCATTAAACTTTTTTCTCTTTTACTCAACCGCTTTTAAGGAAATTTATCAGTAATTTGATTCCATCACCTATGCGTCACGGCGGCGGGCGTATCTCCACAACTTCTAGAAAGGTGTTCTAAGTTTTAAAATAGTCTCTTTTTTCAACAAACATTAAAAGGATACAAAAAAAATAATGAGGTTGCCATAAGTGAGATTCAGTTGCAGACAACTTATTTCATATACGCTTTCATATTGTTTTAATTATTGTTACAGGTACTCTGACGTCTGCTATGAATTGGATATGGGCCAACCCCCCTTATCTCTGGTATGCAATAAAGTTCATGACACTCGTACCCTCGAGTCCTGAATTTAATTCAGATAGGTAGTATGAATAACTAGAAATTCTTGAACTTAAACATCGCATAAGCAAGGAGAGATGAGAAGAATGCTTTCTTAAAGCATTCAATTGCAATCGAACTTGGTGATAGACTAAATTAAATCGAACAAAAAAGTTTACTTTAAAACTTTTCACATCGATTGCAAATGCATTTAATTTTTCAAATCCAACGCAAGAGATAAAGAATTTCAAGGATACTTTTTAGTCTGAAGAAAAACTCAAGATTCAAGTGGTCGATATTGGCACTACTCGTACATATTGACATTGGCAAGGCTCTACCGTTTTTTAATCAAAGATTCCTCTTCACAAAAGTCAATAATTTTGTATCGCATTTAGGTAATGGCAGTTGCAGCAATATACAAACAAACAAACTCACACAACCTTGAGTTTCTTTTTATAAATATGATGAAAATATAACATAAGAAATAAAATGGACTATGCTATAAAATGCGTTTCCTTGGAATTTATATGTGTACAATGAACAATCAAAGAAAAATTATTTGTCATCTAGTAGTTATATATCAAAAACACCCGCGTCGTCGGCACGTGGATTCTTCAAAACAAGCTAGGAGGTGGTTGATGATGGGTGGTATTGGATTGTGTGTTCTTTACTCGGAAAATAGACACGTGGATATTTTTCTTCACAAACAAATTGTGAACAAGAGAGCACTTAATGAATACAAAATCAAACGCCAACTGAAGAACAATTAAATGTTTTACTGGTCGCATGTTGTCGCTAATATTAAAATTAACTCTATTACATGAAAATATAGCACTTTAAAAATTTGAAAACAAAAATCTGTTAGCCCTTTAGCTCCAAAACCGACGCGAAACTTTTTTTGTGAAATTTTTTAATTTTTTGTTTGGAGCCATTCTTTATAAGTTTGGGCCAAATTTGGGGCATTTCCTCTAAAGGGAACTACATAAAATGCTTCTTACCAAATTTAACCCTTAAATGCATGATTTTTTATTTAAAAAACAAATATTTTTGGGTGTGAATATGTTTATAAATAATGAAAAAAAAAATATTAAAAATCTTATGTATGAATTAACGGTTTTATTTGAAAAAAAAACTGGTTGTATCATTTTTGAGACCTGGATTTTGTGAAATGAAAAATAATGTGGAAATGTATGATTATTTCATTTATTAAGAAAAATTATGAATGAAATTTATTAAAACAATCAACATTTGTTTTTGAACACAAGTAAACTTTGCATTTTTCACACATAACGCTACTAAGGAGTTTAAATCCTGGCATCATACACCGCATACGGTTGCTCTGTTGTTTTTGCTTTTGATCAGTGCCACCATTTCTTACATCTCTTGACGGAACAACCAGCAAAACATTCCTCCTCCGCTGAAAAACGACTGCTGCTGCTAGGTCGACCTCTTGGTGACTGATTGTGTGCTTTATATTTACAAAACGAATCAGTGAGTTCGCTTCTAAAATCAACTAGGTTCATGATTTCTTTCCATTCTTTTCCGTTTTTACTTCCAGACCATTGTAGCGTGTTTCAAACGGAACTTTTGGCGATAAAGGAAGTTTTATCTTGGCTAAAGGAAAACGTGATATCGACTTCTGATACCAGCATCTTCTCAGACAGCCAAGCTGCCATAAAATCTCTCGACTGTGTATCTACAAACTCTATAACAGCCCTAAATTGTCGATCATCTCTTAAAGAGATATTCTCCTTTGTTGGGTGCCGGGCCATAGGGACATTCCAGGTAATTGTAAAGCTGATGAACTCGCCAAAGGTGGAACAAGACTACCTTTTTTACCTGAAAAGGTAAATATCGGTATGCCTAAATATATATATAGCTAAAGCTACATGCAAATTTTTGCTGAAGCAAGATCCTTAAAGGAGAACAAACCTTAGGTGGAACAACGTAACCACTTGCCTTGCAACAAAACCTGGCCTACGCTAGATGTGAGGCGCTCTAAGTGTTTGATATCTTTGAACAGATTGCATATCAGCTCCATAATTGGTGTCATAACCGGGCACTGTCTAATAGGCCAGCCCGCAAAGCGACTTGGAGTTTTCGCAAACGAATTTTGCAGGAGCTGTATGGACGAAGAGGAGGAAGAATCTGTTCCCCATCTTCTCTGCACATGCCCTGCCTTATCCCAAAAACGTAGACTCCATCTCGGAGACTTCTTCTTCAATGATCCTAGTGATGTAACAAACATAGACATAAGTAGTCTCACATGCTTCATTAGAAGCTTCAACTGGTTTTAACGAGTGGGGAGAAAATCTCTCTAGATTCACGTGGTATCACAACGGACCAACTTATGGTCTAAGTGTGTCAGTTCCTTGCTGGCAGCCACTTCAACCTTACCAAAGCCAAAACTTGCTTATATAACACCCATGAGTTTATCACAGTTAAGTCCAAGAGGTGATGGAAAAGTCTCAAGTACCATTTTCTGCTTTTCATCCGGATATGGTACTGTCCCAAGTACGAATCCATCAAACCTACCCCGCACATATGTGCATTATATTCTTTGACGATTTTTGGACATACATATTTTTCCTTCTCTTTTTAGTCTTGTCGTACCTTTCTCTATCTGAAAGAGGCTCTGTACGTTGACAAAAAAGTAAATTATTTGTTATCCTTCCAACTCACGGGAGACATCTCGATACCATCGTAACTTGTAACGTATTCTTCGTACGATCCGCTTGCCACTGGCTTTGCAATAACCTCTTGCTTTGTCGGGAGGATTCTTTGAACAGTCCCTAGGCACAAAATTCCTTCCTTGGCCATGTAGTACATCAGTGGCAGGGAGCTATAAAAATTGTCAAAATAAACAATGTGGTTCACTCTTCTTTTAATTGCCCGAGATAGCTTTATGAGTTATGACAACATTCCCAACCGTTCCAACGTCTGTCTCATAATCCAACATAGGCTCGTTGTCCTTTTCTGAATAGATTATGAACTTGTAAGCATATCCTGTTAGTGAGCACAGCATATACAATTTGAATCCCCACTTATGTGGGTTCAAGGGCAAATATTATTTCATAAAGTCCACCATTTTTTGTTACGCACATTTGTTCATCAATAGAGAATCGCTGACCTATGGGTACGCTTGCATATCTTTTGTTGAGGTGGTCTATTACCGGGCGAAGTTTATGGAGCCTGTCATGATTGAAATCGTTTACCGGCTTGTGTTTTGAAATGGAGAATTCGTCTTAACTTTCTAAATCGGTTAAGTGTCATAGTTTCTTTTATGCCCTGGAATCTATGTTTGTTATTCCAATAAGAACGAACGCTTGCGCTTGGTTAATGATGAAATGACATAAAAATTAAAATTCCCATATACTCGCGCAATTCACAAGCTGTCACACAATCAGGATGATCAGGCTGCTTTTGAACCGAGAATCTATTAGTTTTCTTCAGCTATTTTATCGATGAAATCAGAGTACAAAAATAAGAGAAAATTGAATCGAAGTTCCATTATTTCTGATGAAAAGTCGTGAAACTGAATTCTATCTTCATCAAATGCAAGTGAATTTTTTTTTTCATCAAAGCCGTTGGATGTCCAAGGGTTTAGGAACAGATCGACGAGAGCTACTTGGACCTGGATCATTGTTTATTTCCGGGTAAGCGTCTTCAGCTTCAACCAGCGACGCATTCTGTCCTTGGTTTTCACTGACAATCTCCTCATTTTTATTTTCATTTTCATTTTAATTTTAATTTGCATTTTCATTTTCAATTTCATTTTCAAAGAGCGCTTCCAGCTGGGAACGAGTCAACAATTCCCCAAGAGCATCTTCATCTACGTCATCCACCGTCCTCTGACAAATACCCATTTTCCAATTGCCTTAGATAATTGACGATATCACTATCCGAAATTATTCTTCGTGCCATTCTATAAAAAAAGCAAAACATTCACACATGCGCTGCGCCCCAAAAAAATCTATTTCAAAACGAGACCAATGACCACAAAAATGCATTTTGAAAGTGCATTTTGAAATGATATTTTACTCGTATTAGGTCCACGGTATCGCTGCCAGACCGATGAAGGATGCTAGTTAGTATAGGCACAAGGCTTTAGTGCTGAAAATTTGGAGCCGTATAAAGCTCTTTTAGAGGGATTATTATTGTTGTTGCACTTTGAAAGTGCTTTTTAGTGATGTTGGGGCCGCGATATCGCTACCAGACCGATGATATGAAGCTTGCACTGATACAAACGACAGGGCCACAAAATTTAAAGTGGTATAAAACACTTTGAGTAAATGTTCACTAAATCTCGGACTATTACACATTTTTTTATAAGCCAATTAGATCTCTTAAAAATACCTTATATTTTTTATATATTAAAATTAAACGAAAAAAAAAATCCAGAAAATTTGAATTCTCGACATATTGATGATCACTAGGGAAGCGAATTCAAATTTCGTGTGGGAGGAAAGTTAAATTTTTAAAACTCTCATATATTATTTAACACATGATTTCCATATTTTGTTATTACGAATCCGGATCCTACCTTTAAGAAGGTAAAAAATCCATCATCTGTAGAATATGAAAACATATTATTTGTGAATGTTCTATTTAACTGTTGTATGTAGGTATGAAGAACAACATCATCGCAAATTATTTGCATCGCCCGCAGTCTTCGACTATAATCAGTTTAACGTGATACAGATTATGATGTTTTTCGTTTTATGATAAATGTGTATACATATTACATACCTCACATCAATGATAACTGTTTTGTCCAAAGGAGGGAAAAGGGGGAAGTTCATCAAACTGAAATATTTATTTAACAATCTGAGCATAATGGCACATGATTGTGCGGTACTTTTTAATCATATACAGCCAATCAAATAAACATATGTTTATTGAACAAAATAATATTTACAATTATTATGTATAACTAGTTAGATACGATATGATATTATACATTTATTGGCACATAGGGGCCTAATCTTATACTTTGTCTTAAATTTAAAGGATTATAAAATATAAAATACATGTCAAAAAATTAAATCTAAAAGTCGTTTGACTTTATTGTCCTCGGAGTGTTCCGTCCCGCTTGTTCAGTTATGGTTTTGGTTAGGGGATGGGTTGGCATTTAGCCGCGGTGAAATGCTGACCCTGTGTCAGCGTAGAACGAAACTGCTGGCTCGTTGTCCGTGATGATGTTGTCAACCAGGATTTCCATCGTACTGAGGTATTTCGGCTCGGGGTGTCGCTGCTGAGTGGTCATCCTTCTAATCAGTTGATTTAGGTGCCCGTTGGTGAGTCCTATACAAGCTTCTTAGCTTGAAGTAGTATAGGTACCTGTCCAGGGGGATGATGCTCGCCTCTGTGTAAAGACACTCGTTGCTGTGATGTCTCATTCGCTGTCGATCAAAATGTAGTCCGGTACAAATCCTTAGTAACTTTCTTTCGAACATTCGAAATTCATTAATGGCCGTCTTCAAGATGGAGAACCTGACTGGGAAGGAATAGCTGATTACAGGCCGCAGGACCTGCTTTTACATAAGTATCTTCGTCTTCTGGCTTAGTCCGTTTCTGCGCCTCATCAATGGGTGGAGTCGGTGGAAGGCCCAGTTGTCATTTTGAGGACGTTTCGTGAGTGCAGGTTGAACTTTAAAAACTCGTTGAAGTGGATGGCTAGGTACTTCACGTTCTTTTTGGCTGTTATTGTAGATCCGTCCGGAAGTTTCAGAACCAGACTTCTGCACTTGGCTGCGCTGCAACTACTACTTCTACTGAGTCTTCTGAAACACACAAGCTCCGATTTGGAGGTGTTTATCCGGATACCCATTTCTTGTAGAAGGCGTAAAGTCTATTGACGTGGTGCTCAACTTTTCGTAAAGCTACCAGAGGAGACATCGCGGCATACGTAAAGGGAGTCATCGGCATACAGGAGATCTTCGCATCCAGATGGCACAGGCTGGTCAGATGTAGAGAAAGGGGTCTGTTTCGAACTTTGAGCAACTCCGGCTTTGATGTTCTTCACTTGTGATTAGCAGTTGTCTATTTGTACGTAGAATTTTCCGGAAGAAAGAAAAGAAAAAAGAATTTTGATTACTGACGGGGGTTAATGTAATCTTGGTGAAGCTTATGGATAAGGACTTCAATCCATACGCTGTCGAATGCTTTCTCCACATCTAGATTCCAGAAAGCATCCAACGGTGACACGATGGTTATTGAGCGCTATGGTGACGTCATGCTGTAACTTGAGGAGCGGATGCAAAGTGGGGTACTTTTCCCTAAGGCTAAACTGCATGTCCGGGATGATGGTGTTTTCGCTACAAAACCTCTTTATTCTCCGAAGTACATAATACTTCTTCCAGTATTTTACTTATGTTGTTCAGAAGCGAGTAATGATGTAATTAGATACACGATTGTTGGTGCCCTTCTTCGGGATGGCCACGATCTTAGCTGTTTTCCACTTTTGGTTCATGATGATCGTTAAAAGGATCATCACTGCATGTGGCAGCTTCTTCAAGATGTAGTGTGAGACTCCGTCTGGTCCGACTGACTGATTACCGATTATATCTGCCCCTCCACATTGCAGAGATGTGTGCTATCAGTTTGGAGTCACTAAAAACGACTCTTTCCGGATTTGGCCGCAGGGTTTGCTGAATGGATGCTTCGACTTCGTTTAGAAACGCTGGATCATCAGGTGGGTTTGGTGTGAAGTTTCCCTTGAAATATTTGGCGAACATTTCCACTTTGTCCTGTGTTGATGATGCTTCAATGTTGTTGTGAATTAGGATGTCTGGAATTGGAGCCTGTTTTCCAACGATATTATCTATGTTCTTGAATGCTTCTGTTCCTGGCTTTATCGCTTGTAGCCTCTTCTGGAACTGGATGTTGTTATGATGCTGGAAAGAGTTTCGGAACATGACGTTGACACATTGCAACTCGCTCCAAACCCTCTGGTAGTTGCTGTTAGTGGTGTTCAGCTCTCTCTGATGGATCCTTTTGAGTCGCTTCCTCAGGCGCTGTCTGTGTGCGTACAGGTTCTGTTTGTACACGGGAAGATGTTGGTAGTTATCTCTTGATGTCCTAGGCCACTTTTGGACTTCCAATACATCACAGACAGCTTGCTCCAGACTATCTATAGCAGCGTCTATTTCACTGTTTAGCAGGTTCCGGTTTGAAGGGGGAAGCGTAATATTTTCTTCAATGTCCCATTGAAATCGTTCAGCATCCAGTCTTCTATAATTAATGAAGTTCTCTATTGGATCTGTCATAGCCAATCAAATGTACTTGAACCATGGTCGAAGTTCACTTAATACGCCAAAATATGTAGGTTTATCTTAATCTTGACCTTCATCTAAAGAACGTTTGTGCAACTGGGCTGAAATTAATTAAGAAAAAGTCAAACAATACAATTCCTATCACACACAAATTTCAAAATAAATGTTCATATTTTAATAACTATAACACTTAACTATAAATCATTTTATGCAAAACACTCATACATAATTTAAAATTATTCCTTTAAAAGGCTCCCTCATTACTGATAAAGTATGTACCTCAGTACATACATTATCTACATACATACACTTATTGTGTTACTAATTAGCAGCTTAAGCTACTTATCATTAAATAGTTGCGGATCCAATTTCATTAATTATTTCCCTATTGAAAGTGAAATTAAGGATGAAGGGACAGGAAAATACACTGTGGGTTAAAACATAGGCTCTTATTCAAGGCTGATAATAAATGCATTATAGCACAGATTTAACGGAAAAGAGTTTTTTATAGTAATTGATGGTGTACCAACCTACCAACTTACATTATAGTTATTATAAATCTCATGAATCATGATGCCTTTGAGTGAAGATTATCTAGAATTATTTGAAATATGTAGTATAAAAATATTAGTACGGGTAAAATAGGACATATAAAACATACAAATTCATACCCTCATGAAAGTTGGTGAAAACGTTGAATTTACCATAAGAATGAAGAATCGAAAGAGTCTATAAAAATATCTTGCATCAAAAGGAAAATTTTGACTTTGGCATAATCTATGCATATGACACATGATTTCAAGGTACTTTTTAATGTTTAATCTAATTAAATTTAATCTAATACGATACGACAACCGGATAAAAAGTTATAGTAATTTGTTAGTAAGTATATGACTATACCAGAAGACCCGTGCGAAAATTTCGCACATTCAAAAAGGCTTTACATTTTCAAATAGAATGTTTAAACAAAATAAATAAATTCTTTTTATTATTGATATGAACATATTAAAAGAATTTAATTTAAATATTATAGATATGTATTTAAGTGATCATAATATTTTTTCTAATAAAATTTGATGCAATAAAAAAATTCTAAATATGTTTGATTTTGGTCAACCCCTTTCGATAGACATACCAACAATTTTTTTAACATTGTTCGTTCCTAAACGAAATGTTACACAGTGTAACACTTTAAACAATGACATTTTAAATTTTCTTTTTGACACAACAACAATAGTTAACATTTTATAGAAAAAGAACGCACCACTGTCATTTTGCTGAACTAGTGGAAAGTGTTTAGAGATTTCATAACATTAAAATAGTGAAAACACTAAGTAAAGATCCCTTATATAGCAACAAACGCCCATAGAGATGGTAAACGCCTCCAAGAGATTGTTTCACTTTATTAGCTTAATACAAGCAAAAACTTACATACTAACTTAAAGATTAACATTAAAAACTTACACTAACTTAAGATTATGGCTAGGAGGGGTGCGAGGAACGGTAAAGGGAGGTTTTGAGGCTGTCTTTGGTTAGATGGAAGTCAAATAGGTTGTGCACGCTGTTAGAGGTACGTAGCATACGGTTTATAGGTTCGTTGCTACCGTAATTAGTTCGGTGAAACTTAATTGGAACAAAGGTATATTCGGAGATTATTGGAATTTGTTTGCAGGAGATTTTTTAAAGAAGAGCTGGACAATCGATATTGCCAGCTAAAAGCTGATGGGTGAAGACAATATCAGCCACTCGGCGGCGAAATTCGAGGGAGTCCATATTAATTACTTTAGACGATGTTGGTAGGGAGGCAGGTTATGTGCATCAGACCAGGGAAGTCTGCGGAGGGCAAAACGAAGGAATCTACGTTGAACAGCTTCAATTCGCTGAGAGTGATAAAGGTAATAAGGTGACCAGACTTGACTTGCATATTCGAGGAGTGGCCTAACAAATGTGGTATAGAGAGATTTAGTGACATAAGGGTCGGAGAATTCCTTTGACCATCGTTTCACAAAGCCCAGTGCGGAGTTAGCTCTCTTGATGGATTTATCAATGTGAGAACGAAAATTCAATTCTCTATCGCAGATAATTCCTAGATCGCACCGTGAATCAACCGAGGGGACTGGTACATTGTCGATAAAATACGTCCTAGGAGGGAGTGGAAAGCGCTTACGGGAGAAGCTGATAGCTTGACATTTGTTAACATTGAGCTCAAGAAAGTTTTTAAGGCACCAGGTTGTAAAACGGTTAAGGTCATTTTGTAGTAGAATAGAGTCGCCAGGGGATGTTATGCACCTAAAGATTTTCTTATCATCGGCGTAAACTGATATAAAAGAGTCTTTTATTATACAGTCGACGTCGTTGATAGTCAAGATGAAAATCAGTGGGCCAAGGTGGCTTCCCTGCGGGACGCCAGAAGTTGCAAGGATGGGATCAGGTTCAGAGGATCTAAAGATTACTTTATACTGCCGATCTTTTAAGTATGACTGAACCCATGAAAGGAAGATGGGTTGAAATCCTAGGGCATTCAACTTGAAAAGGATCAAAGAATGGGAAATTTTGTCAAAGGTTTTGCTAAGATCGGTTGCAATAACATCGACCTCATTACCGTTTTCAAGAAAGCATAAGTTTCCTGAAACAAATTCTAACAAGTTAGTAGTAGTAGACCTGCCCTTGACGAAACTGTGTTGGTTTGGGGAGACTATATGCTTGCAGTGGAACAGCATTGTATCATAGACGAAACTTTCAAAAAGCTTAGGGATGTGTTGGTTTGGGGAGACTATATGCTTGCAGTGGAACAGCATTGTATCATAGACGAAACTTTCAAAAAGCTTAGGGATACATGATAACTTAGCAATAGGGCGGTAGTTGTAAATTTCTTTCTTGGGTTCTTTTTTATGGATAGGGATTATAAAAGAGTTTTTCCAAAGAGCAGGAAAAACTCCAAGCGAGAGTTGAAAAAGAGCAGTCAGGGGTTTAACTAAGTGTAAGCAGCACTTTTTCAAGATTATGGCTGAGACCCAATCAGGACCAGCAGAATAATCGTCTTTTTGATTATTAATCTTGCTTTCAACAACTTCTGATGAAATGGTAATGGAGTTTAAGGAAGTTTGGTTGCAAGATTTTAAGTATGAGAAGTATTCTAAGTCAGGCTAAAGGTATCAGAGAATGATTGTTGGAAGAATTGGGCAAATAAATTGGCGACTATTTTGAGATCATCGGAGCTAGAGTTCATATAAGTTAAGGTAGACGGGTAGCTATCAGATTTTCTTTTAGCATTGATAAAATGAAAGAATCTTTTGGGGTCTGTTATAATACAAGATTGCATTCGATTCAGGTAATCCTGGTAAAGAGAATCACAAAGTTCAGAGAAAAGAAAAAAGTGAAAAGTGAAAAAAAGTGAAATAAAAGTTAACATAGTAAATATTTGCAATATGGAATTAACAATTTTTGCATCTCACGGGCTGATTGTGTCTCATATTCCACATGATGTTTTTACAGGATTAAATACTACGTTTCCATTGGAGCCGAAATGATGTACTTTCGAAATTAGCTTATTTGGAACGTCAAATTTGTATAGGAAAGGACGTTCCAAATGAGACAATTTCGAAATTACCTCATTTCGCCTCCAATGAAAACGTATTGCATGTATTCATTATATTGACATTTATTTCACTTTTTTATTTAGTTTAATAAGCTTTTTTACTATTAAACTTAAATCTCAAAAATATATCTCTCAAAAACACAGCTTAAAATTATTTTGGGGGTCCCAGCATTTAGCTATCTCACTGCTTTCCGACCCTGTGTGAATGCATTTGTGTTTGTGTAACTCATACTATTTTGAAAAAAGCCTCACTTTTTCCTCGATATGCCCGTTCCTCTATTTCTTCTTCTAAAATTTTAAATTAAAGAATAAATAAATATGTTTCTTTCATTCATGCAATCTAGTGATACCTAATAAATGCATTCGGTTTTTTTATAATGGGAAAAAAGATTAAAAACAACAGAAGTAGGTAACAAATATGTTTCTCCACGACTCACTCATTGTGCAAGCGAAATAAAGAGGATTATACATTACAAAAGTAATAAATATGTTGCTTTCATTCATGCATGGTGTAACTAAAGAATGTGTCTTCCCCACTCACTCAAGGTGCAGCGAAAAAAAAAAGAAAATTTTGAATTACAGAAGTACCTAATACATATTTTTCTCTTTCACTCATTAAATGGGTTAAAGGTGATGTATTCTTTATGTCAAATTTTTCATTTATTGATTTATTTGAAATTTCCGAAATTTATAGAAAATAGTGTGGTATAATATAAAGTTTTTGTGCAATGTCAAGAGTATTTGTAAATTCCTGTTGATACATATTTTCGTGGATTTGACTATTTTATACATGAGAGAAAAGGAGTTTGACAACAGAAATATTATATATGATTTCAGTATGGTAGGTAAATATTCCCGTACACCCTTTAAAATAATGGTACGTTGATGAAACTTGGTATAAATATTCCATTTCTTATGGAAACCAAATATAAGAACCATAGCAAAAGGGTTTTTTTTTTTTGGGAATTACAAAGACTATACCATAACACTTGTGAAAAAAAATACTACCATCATAAAACTTGGTATAAATGTTAAGAGTGACATGAGAATCAAGAATCAAAAGAGTCTATACAGATATTTAATAGGGAAAGGTGTTTTTGTTAGGGCTAGAGAAAATGTGGGATTTTTAACTGAACATTTTTAACATTGCTTTATTTTCCGTAGAACAGGTAAAATACTACCCGCTTTATCTAACCCTCAAAAAAACACCCTTTCCTGCCTTAATATTTGTTTAGACTCTTTTGATTTTTGATTCTCGTGCCACTCTTAACATTTATACCAAGTCTCATGAGGGTAGTTGTTGAGATTAAAAAGTAATACCCACCTGCTGATACATAATAATTTATTTAGTTAACTTAGGATTTTGTTTTATTATCAAATATTTTTCTTCTCAAATTTGTATTTATTGTTATCAAATCGTTTGTTAATAAACATCATTACTAATAATTTTGCTACTGAACTTCTGCTGCTGTTTTATTTTGAACTAAGGGTTATGTGCCCAGGAACGCTATTCTTCATTATTTAAAATAAATCAGTAGAATATACATTTACGGCAATAGTAAGTTTTCTAGCCAGCCACGAGCAATATAGAGAAAAATGGAAACTGAAATTGCAAGAGTAACTGAATTGAAGGGAATTGAAAATTAGTCGGTATGGAAATTCCATAAGTGCGCATTACACTCCTATAGAATGGATCTTGGGAAATAGTTAAGGGCACAAATAAATTTCCAACAGAAGATAAGACCAATGATGACCCGAAAGCAAATAGCGGCATGGACATCCAAGGATAATAATGCACAGCGAGTCATAGCGGCATCAGTTGAGGAGAAACCAAACCGAAATCATAGCATTTACAGCTGGAAGGAATTCTGGAAGATACCATGACAAGAAATCTGATAAGCCAGGCCACTTAATTTGCAGAAAGCGCAAAACTGAAAACTCGAAACGTTCATCTGAAACTGAAAGCAGATGCTTTCGTAGGAGAAGCTTTATCCGTAGCGCAAGATACACATTCAGTCAGCGACGAATGGCATTTGGACTTAGGTGCAACCGATCACATGTCACATCGAAGAGAATGGTTTTTCCACATTCAAGACTTTTGAAGAAGCCAAATTAGTTCGCATCGGGGATGGTAACAATATCCCAGCAGTTTGCGCAGGTGAAATCAATATACTGGCATTCGATGGAAAAGATTGGAAAGCTTATATCTTGATTTCTATTGGTCGGATTGCCAAGATTATGAAGTTTTGACTTAAAGAAAATGACAGAGCATCACGGCATATATTTTATTATTAAAGTGGTAATACCTCTGACAAAATAAATTGGAAAATCGCTGTTTTCAAACCCCCACCCCCGCCAAAGGCTGAAAAAGAAACCTTCCAGACGAATGTTTTCGATACCACGATATATGCACCTACAAACCCTCATACTCATTTTGGTTTTCAATCCACTCCCAAAATTTGCTGTGGGCTCTTGGTCTATAAGGACCTTTGTTTTTTAAATTTTAAAAATTAAAAATTCAGATTGTATTATATTAAAAGTGCTTTTGGTCCTGTGTCAGGTTGTACATCCACGACACTGGCTCTAGTATTCATCTTCCAGCTTCCACCCCAGACATCTTTGTCCCAATACGAATACTTTTTAAAAATTGTTATCGCCCTGTTTGACAACAAATATTTTTTTTACAAAACTTAAATTGGTATAAACTGTTTCCGTTACACGCACACTCTTTTAGGTAACTTTTTTTTAAACTTAAAAAACAATAAGTTTTAAGTTATGCTTCCAAAAACTATTTCGGGATAATTGGTTTTCGAGAGACTTTTGGTTTTCGAGAATTTAGGTTTTGAATTTCCGGTTTTTGACTAGTCTGAGTTTTTGGCTTTCGTGATTTTGGGTTTTCGCCATTTTGGTTTTGGGAAATCTTACCCCAACCTTTTTAAAGCAACACAATTGTCCGTGTTCAATTGCAGAAATCAGTCTTCGCCTTTCATCAAAACCAGTTCAGTCAATATTTAGTCCTTGCAACAAAACAAACTGGCATACCCTACACACCTATACCTACATACGTACCAAAGGCAAAACTCATTTTCACATTTTGTATAATGTCCTTTGAATATCAGAAGTAAAAAGTACAAAAACTACGAAATGCTTTTAGGGTTTTATGAAATACAAAGTCTCGCACTCAAATCGCAATCTTAAGGTTTTTGATCTACAAGTGTTTATGCAATGTACAAAGTACAATATTGTATAAACGTATAGTTATACACATATATAGTTATATGATGAGCAATGAGCATTTCTCTAAGTATAGATACCATAATACGAATTTCTCTCTTTTTGAGTGAACAACAACAACCAAACAAAAAATTGTTATTCCTAATTTGAATCACCCCGGTATTTTGATGGCAAACAAGGATTTAAATAGCGAAAAATGAATTCTCGTCTTTTTTTTTTAACTAAAATGAACTCTCACATCATTTGAAAAAAAAAAAAAGAAATCACTCCGTAACTAATGCGCATATTCAAATCCTGCTAACTCACTACTACTGGTCCTGCTGATGAGGATGATGCATTCATAACGTCACAGCATCGGGCTCTCGCCTTGTGGTCGTCAGAAGGATATGAGCATGGAGCATTGTTCACATCGCAAGTATACATATAGGTACCTTTGAGTTCGGTCTAAGATGAGACTTCTAGTAAATTGAGATTGTTTTGCCAAAGCAAGTGCATCCGTGTTGTGATACCATTTCATGCCGAACCGAACCAAAAACGAACCGAGTGAACCTGGGGAAATCCTTGTGAATAATAATCTCTGCTCTTAGTACTTACTTATACCTACTGCTACTGTGGCATCCTTTGTGAGAGTTCGAATTGTCTTTTAAACCATTTGCATCACAATATCGGAGACCAGTGTTCTTCAGTCAAGATAAACCATTGAACGTGTGTCGTAAAAGTTCCGTGTCAACCGGAGGAAGTGAAGGTGTGTGTTTGAGTGTGTGTGGGTGTGTTTTTTAGTTTGTTTTTTTTTTTTAAGAATTTCCATATTAAATGGAATTCTTCTTAAGTGAATTGAATCCAGGATACTCTTGTACAAATTTGTTGTTTACTGCTTTCAATCGATTTATTCCTACGTTACACCAATCACCCCTCCTTCGGCCACTTTATAGAGAAGCAATTTATAGCATAACGAGTCAAGAGACAGGATAAATAAAATTGCTTTTATATGCGTCCCGATAGTGATTTTCTTCAATCAATTGCTTGATGGAAAAATCATTTTGTCCTTGACCACATTTTCTATATATGCATACAAAATGATTTTAATTGCTTTCCGAGAGTTGTACTTTTTGCAAGTTTACTATTATTATTTTTTTTTTTTTTTGTTTCGTTTTTGGCCTGCAAAATAAACAGTGTATGTAGTGTACTAGAGCTAGTATAGAGGAAGAGGTACTACGTTAAAATGGGTTCTGTGTACACATGACGTTTAATTGAAATTGAAACCACCATTTCCTACAGAGCACTTCCGAGTTCAAAGAGTGTACATCCTTATATCTTGAAATTGCTGCACCTGTTTACTTTGTGTACGGAACTCTTCTGAGAGTTTGTTTTTCTACAAATTAAAAAAAAAGAAAAGAAAAACAAAATAACAAACAAAAATAACAAAAACAAAAATATTGCCAGCGCGGTGGTGATTGCAAAAATATGATGCCGCAATAATGGTGCCATCCTTTCCTTAGGAGCCATATTGGGGGCATCCTTTGAGAGTGCCCCCTTTCTCCGTTGTCTTGATACAAAAGGAAAAAACCCCGTAGCTGTATATGTGTGTATTGAGAGTATTGTGCTGGCGCCAGACAGCTTATGTATATAATGGATTTATTATGCGCCTCTGTGGCGCCAATTTAATGTTCCATAGAGATTGGTTATTCTCATTCATAGATAAATGTATAGGATAAAATGTACCTATAGAGATGATGTACCTTAAACAAAAATACACGCAATAACGTAAATATGTCTCTTGTGGAATTTAAAGCGGTCCTTACACGGTCGTCAGTTAATTGAAATATAATATGTCGGTGGATGGCGTTTTCCAACACTCACTCTCACTCGTGTTAATTGATTGACAATCAATTACGACTCATCCAAATAAATGATAAGCGTATATCTTCAGCTAAATCTGTCATTTCATTCTGTCGCTGCTTGATTTATGTATGTGTTTAGAATGTACATTATGTTAAAAACCTCTTACGCTCATCAATAACCATCACTCAAAATCAAAAGATTCGTGATTTTTATCAATCACGTTCAACTTATGTATGTGTCATGTGTGAATTATAAACATGATTGAATGAACTATTTTGTCGTGTAACGGCTGCCTTATGAATTTACTTAGATCCAAAACTGATTGTAAAAAAAAAAACACTTTTCAGATCGTTTGTGTGTGGTTGGTTTATAGATATAAATTGCAAAAATTATTATGAGAAATCTTTACGGCAACGACAACCATTCCGATCAGGAAGAACTTGTTGAAAATTTGTTTTCAACTCCTGATGATGAAGACGAAGAAGACGACGACGAGGAGGAGGACGAAGAGGAAGAGGAGGACGATGACGATGAGCAGGATGTTTTCTCAAACAGAATTCATATGGACGCTGAAAGGGAAGAACTTATCTCGATATCTCTAGTTAAGTCTTCAACTACAACTGCTGACTGCGATAATGCCTTAATGCAAAAAATGGAAAGATGCCCTAATTTAATTATACGCGAACAACAGCAGCATCAACAGAAATTAGAAGCTGTTCGAAGAGCTAAAAGCTCATTTTGTTTGCTTTTGATATTCGGTGTTGGCTTGATGGTGACATCTGCATTACTATTGGTGCTTATTCCATTGTACCAATCTCAATTTATTGCTGAATCTACGAAAAATAACTCGCATGGGATGCTGCTTTTTGTGCAACCACTTGCTACATTATTTCTTATTTTAACAACGATAATTTGTTCGGCTGTTTTTAAGTGGAACATAAAGTTGCTGAAACTTCCATCAATTCCTGGAAATAAGTAAGTACAGTTCCTACATACATACATTTTTTATATACCTACAAAGTATTTTTTTTTTTTAATTAAGACATACTTAGCTTACTTGGTTACCTTGTGGTACTCCAGATTTATTTATATTGTTTTGCTTTGTCCTATCAGTATCAGGAAGCTTAAAACAACGACCAAACTTATACAACACATAACAAAATACTATAGGTACCTGTTTTTGAAAGACAGAAATTCTGATAATTATTTTTTTTTTTTTTTTTAAATAATTTCAAAATTAAATTAAAACTCACTGTCCCTATTATTTCTCAATATTTTCTGCTGAGACCACCTTATCGCCGAGTGCAAGTCTTATGATGAAATTTAGTCCAAAAAGTACGGTATCCTGCGTGGGATGTTTTGTTGAGCTAGGATTGTCTCAATTACTGAAGACGAAATTGTTTCCTCCCGTGACCAGTAGGTTAGGTTAGGCTAGGTAGATGGGCTGCCGGTAGATCTTGTTCCCGTCACACTTAGATCAATGTTGATCCTCTGTGATACCCCGATGGATTGGACCATCCCTTTAAAATAAATAACCTATGAAATCCTATGGAGCATCGAGCCATTTCGAGGCGTTGATGAAGTTCATTAAATTTAAGATGTTATTATCTGTTGACTTCGAGATTTCTGCTAAATCGATGAAGAAGTAGCTACCCAAAAATGTTTTCCTTATGCTGCAGAGTGCCGGACAATGACCTAGGTAGTGAAGGTTGTCCTCCTCTACTTTTTCGTCTCCGCAGCCTCTGCATAGGTCTACAGTATTGAGTCCCATTTTATTTTTATGATACCCTATTTATTATTTTTATGATAATTCCTATCAGAAGATGCAAGGATGTCTTTTTCATGTTCATAATTTTGTCTGTTTTTGTTCTTATTATAGCTGGGCCACAGATTCTTTGTATTGGTATAAGTTGCAAGTGAGTTCCACCTGTCATTGTTAAGTTCCACTATTTTCTTGCTAATCGCCTGTTTAATGGCACAGGGTGGAATTTTAACAATGGAGTGTGTTAGGCGGGATCTAACGATGAACCAGTCCTTTCCAGTTCATCGGCTTTTTCATTACCTCCAATTCCACAGTGTCCAGGGACCCAACAGAGTCTGATGTTGTGCTGTGTGGCGAGAACTCTAAGCTCTTCACGACAGCATGATACCAGTTTGGATTTGATTTCTGTGGCAGAGATGATCGCCGCCTGGCTGTCAATGTAAAAAGTGATATCAGCTCGTGGTATCGACATCATTAATATTTGCTCGGCACCCTTAATCACTGCCAGGACCTCCGCTTGGAAGACACTGCTGTAATCGGGGAGTTTATAAGATTTGGCTAAATTGAGGGTTTCTGAGAAGGATCCCGCACCTACACCCGTATCCATCTTCGATCCATCGGTGTATATTTCTACCACCGGTTCATCTGATTGTTGTAAACCAGCATCCCATTCCTCTCTTGTGCCCTATATTATATGATGACCATACGTCCTCTTTTTGAGAGGACGATCCTCTATTTAGCATTTGTGTCTTTTCTGATTTGTTTGCTTTAAGAGGACAGTGTATTGTCCTCTTTTTCTGCGCTGTCCTAAACTGTCCTTTCAGTGTCCTTGGAAAATTACATACTATTTTAAAATTTAAAAATTTCTTTTGCATTTTACCTGTTTATTACTGCTACTTCTTTAAACAATGTTCTAGTGAAATAGCGAGTTGCATTCCCCCACTAAAAAAATTACACCGTAATACTCGCGCCGCTGGGAATGCGCATCGGTATACGCTGGAGCCAAATTTTGGACGTACAGTTAAGTACAAAGATTCTTTCTTTTGCCGAACGACACGAATTTGGAATTCATTAACCGACTCTGTTTTTCCTCCCCATTTCAATGCCAAGGCATCTAAGACGAATTTACATCGGTTTCTCCTACTAAATCCTCATACTGTTTCCTAAATGCTCGCACTGTGTTAAACCAACATTTAAAGGGTAGTCATAGTCATAATCCATTGAGTGCGTGTTAATTAATTAATTAAAAAAGAGCGGTTCATACTCAAAATGCAAGGTGGGAAGGTATAAAAAGCACAACCCCAACAATAACAAGCACAAGAAAGCGGTTCTAGTTAATTGTAACAATATTCATACATAATGGGGCATATTCATAGTCCCAGATAGACCCAGGTTTAACTAATCTACAGTTTAAGACAATTTTGGCTCAATGAATACAGACCGATTTTAATTACTAATTGTTGGTTTTATATTTGTATAAGATAATTAACTTGGTATACTACACTTATAGCTTCAAATGTTTTGAAATGATAAACTTAAAAAAATAGAATCAACGTCCGAAAATTCAACTAAACCTTTGTTTAACTTAGACCCAGCTCTAAAATGTCTATGAATACACCCCAATAAGTTTTGTTTTGAGTAAACAATTTGACAACAAAGAAAAAGAATTAGTTTGTATCGAAGTCACTTGCGCTTATAATTTGGTTCAGCATAATTTCTCATAAAGATCAAACTACTGTGCATGTAAATTTATTAAATCAAGCTTAGAAGACAAATTCTCATGCGCCAGAACTAAATGCGAGGTTTATTCTTAAAAACGCGTTCAAACCTCTTTCCCTTGATTTAATAAGAGTTGACTTGTATCGCGGTTGACTTGTTTTTAGTCTGTTTCAATCACGGATCCTTTAAGCTTTGCCCAATACTGATATGTTACTTTTTACCTAACAAAGGATTTTAGGTAGGTTAACAAATTTTGGATGTTAAAGAACTTCCAGGGGAAAACTGAGACATAATTTGTAAAAGCCTGCAAGACACATTAAATCATTATTTAATCAGTTTTATGGTAACATTTTGTACTGCAAACACGAGTTGTTTGCTCGACTGAGCAGCTAAGAAAGAAAGAACAAATATTTTCCAGAGAATGCAAGTTTTTACTGGCAAAACACTCATTGGAATGACCAAACAGCTGCTACTTGCTACCAGTAGAGGTTTTAAATTTATAATTACTTTAAACAGTATAACTTTATTAACGTTTTGCCTGTCCTCTTTTTCGTGTTTGGAAAAATGGTCACCGTACCTATATATAAAATCCAAGATCAAGATGGCCCATCTTAATTCACACATTTAAAATTAAGAACAAAATGCAGGAAAAGTGTTCCTTTTTGCCGGTGTATACACATTAACACTGAATTCAAAACGCGGATTTTTCAAAACTTTTCAGTCTTTAAACTGATGGTTACATTTACTACAGCAGCGTTCATTCGACCAAAAAAAATATATCAAACAATTTGATCTGCATGTGTGAGTTGATGAAATGTGCATCCGGCTATTAGTTACATAGTACCTACTTGCGGAATCAGTATCATGCAGTTTTGTTTGTCGAATTGAGATTCTGAATATTTGAACTGATATCTATGGAAACTGGTTCCGAGAAACGAAATAAATTAAAAAACAAAACCGAACTTTGAACAGGGAAAACAAAATCAACAAACCGAAATTAAATACTAAATTCAGAACAACATGGGTGAATGTAAATGCATACTAAGAATAAAAACATTTTAAATAAAAATAAAGCCTCTCATTTTATGCATTTTCCTCCTTTGTCGATCCTTTTTTTCCTCCTAAAACTCCAATTACCTTCCATTGGCTGTTCGGAGTGATGTCTTAAGAGTGTTTTTTTGCTTTGCGATTTCAATTAGGAGTTCACTCTTAGCGGAGGCTAGATAAGATAGCCCTAAAAAGGCCATTATTCAAGAACCCGGAGAAACTGCTCTGATTTTGATGATTATTTTTTAAATGTAGGGAATTGAAATTAGAAAAAAGTTAACAAGTAAAAAATCGACGCTGTCCACAAGTTTTTTTTTAAACTCAAAAAGATAAAATTTAAAAAAAAAAAAAAAATTAATTTTATTTGTAAAATAATCTTAAACTTATAAATATCACTGCTATAGATTATAGAAAGGTTTTTTGAAGTTATATTATAAAAGCCCAAGACCAAAAAACCCACAGTAAAACCCGCTTATAGTCAAAAGAATAGGAAACAAAAAAAAAATAAATTGGGTGGCACAACGGCTCGTAAAGAACCAGGGCCTAGTGACTCGCAACCATTCCTGTGTGTGCCTGTTGACAGGAATGGAAGGGACTACAATTTTATGCCGAATCCGAATGGCTAAACGAGAAGCACTTAATCGTAACAAGTAACGCTACGGGCTACTACAAAAAGAATAGGATATGACAGCTAAAAAATGTTAATACAGTAGATGACGGATATAAGAAAGTCTCATACTCGTATAAGAAAAACACGCTTATAAGACGGACATTCCAAAACACCATGCACATTCCCATAAAGATACGTGTTAAATAAACCTCATATAAGAAAAACACTGATATAAGAAACTTATTCTGATACAAATTTGATTCACTACACCATAGAAAATGAAACTTTTATAAGAAATTTTTCTGTGCAAACTTTCAAATGATGCGCCGTTTAATTTTCACAAAATTTCACCCACCATAATAACGGATTGAAGATCAGCGAGAAAGAAAAAAGCGTTAAATGGCAAATCAATGATCAATTTTTAACTATATTTGGCAGATATATATAAGATAAATAGAGAAAGACATTTTATGTTCAACGTCACAGTTGTATTTGATCGTTATGGGAAGGAAACTACAAAAATTGCAGAAAGAAAACGTCATTCTTAAAAAAAACTCTTCAGTTACTATGCCTTTTGAAGAAGACATGCAGCTTAAAGTTGCACAAGCAAAATGTTTGTCCAAAGAGGATAATAAGGCTAGATTTATCAGTAAACTGATCCCCCATCTGGAGAATAATTAAAATTAAATAACAACAAAACAATCGGATGCTGATAGATTTATCGTTACTACGGCAATAGATTCCTCATTTTAAAAAGTTGTAGTTGCCTTTAAAAAAAAGCATACCTTCAGATTCAATTATGGCTAGGTAATTGTTTATCACCAGTCGAATTGGGATGGAAGTTTAATAACGTCCAAATCCCATGAACCAGTCACCTGCTCCGGAAAACGTATTAAAAATAATATTTTGTCGATGTAAATCTAGCTGTGGAGGGAATTGCGGTTGTCGAAAAACAGGGCTTTCCTGTAGGCAAGCTTGTACAGCATGCAGAGGTGACAGCTATACAATATCCGTCAGTCAGTCAGTCTAATATAAATTTCGAAAAAAATGAAATAGAAGAGGAAGACACATTATGTAAATAATGTATTGAATATGTGCCTATACTCTGTCCAACAAAAATAGTCAGTACAGGCCTTATGGGAGAGCTTTTTGAAATACACTGGTGTCTATTGCTGAAATTCCCACTGAAAATAACCACGGAGCTCCATACAAATTGTTTTTGTAATCTTTTTAAAACGCGCGTACATCCTTCCATAACCTACCTACTGCACATCCAAGTGCACACTGCTGCTGCTGCTTGTGTGCCTTCCTGGCCGAACACAATGGTGTAGGTGGCAGCTATTGCATGTAGCACTGTCAAAGTTGAAAGATACGAAAATGATGTTCATCGAAACAATGGGAAGCTGTAGCTGTAGTAAGAAAATTGTCTGCGGCGAAAGTTGACTCAACTTTAACTTTTGGCGGCGCTACAATCCAAAACAGCTGTGATGATGCGCTACATCATTGTAGACGTCCTTTGCTACATAAATGAGCGTTTTTATTGACAGATTATACTACAGCGATTATTTAAGCTACAGTTGCATCCGATTGTGTTCAAGGGGTTCCTTCTGCATTCAACCTCAACCCTCGTTGTTCTTGTGTGCATTTAAAATAAACACATTGAATCAGAGTTACCATTGCAACGTTTATACATATCGCTGAGGTTTTTTCTTTTGAAATTTGTATTAGTTTAGTATGCTTACTACGGAATTACAGTCAAAGTGAGAGGCAAAACATCCTATCTTCCCTGTACTGACTATTTTTGTTGGACAGAATATAGTTGCCTAACTATATAGGTACCTAAACAGCAAAAATACTTTATATTTTTGCTTTTCCAAATAAAATATAAATGTTATCATCAACAATGCTCTTAAATATAACATAATATTAAATATTATGTTCTTAATATTGTGTATTATAAAATATTTCCTCGTAATTAAAATAATAAGAACTATTAATTATTTTAAGTAAAATTAAAAAAAAAATGTTTGCATATAAGCTGGTTTTACTGTACTTGATTTTGAGCTTTTATATTTAAAATAACACATGTATAATAATATTTATTTTGAATTAAATTTAAAATATTTACCTTAAAAATTTGTTTTCATCGCATGTGAATATAAGCTGGTTTTACTGTACTTGGTTTTGAACTTAAGTATTAAATACAAATGAAAAAATTAACCTTTGGAGTAGTTTAAATATATGTATTTTAGAAACAAAATACAAAAATATTTTTTTTTTTTAATTTTCGATTTTTGAGTTTTAAAAAAATGTCTGTGGAGAGCGTCGATTTTTGAATTGTTAACTTTTTTCTAATTTCGATTCCCTGTATTTAAAAAAAAAAAAATCATCGAAATCGGAGCAGTTTCCCCGGGTTCTTCAATAAAATGCTATCTAGCCTCCACTGTCTGTACATCACACATTATGCAAAGCTATGTTGTTTTTACTTTTCAAAGTAATACATTTTTGAACAAACTACTATTGTAGCTAGATTTTAGGTGAGAGTCACGATATAAAAATTATGTATGTACATTATGTACATATTTTAGTATAAATCTTACTCCGCACTGGAGACACCCATCATCTTCATAATTCTATTTTCCCCCAAGCATCAACTTAACACCATGCTCACTGCCACACGACCCATTGGAGCTTACGAGATAATAACTATCTATTCTTACTCCACTGTGCCCACAACATTTTTTCCTATATCTTTCTAATTCTTCTTACTATATAATGTCCTGTAAACCTCATTACATATTAAAATTCCTCAGGCATTTATGTACATATTATGTATGTAGTTAAACTATTATAAAGTACCAATAATGGTGTCCCTTAATTACTTAAAAATATAAAGTCACTTGTATTTATTCCAATCAAAATTATTTACACAGTGCTTTTAACTATTAAGTGTAAGTCACTATGGCGTATGAGTACTATTTTTTTTAATTAATCGAATCAGTGATGAATTCCGTACACTTAATTCAATAAGTTTTGACTTTGGTCTTGTGAATGGAATGGTCAAGGTTTAATGTTATTTCGTAATTAAATTGGTGACCTATACACTTTTCATTTCTGAAGTATATTGGTGGTAAAAGCAATAAGTCCGCTTGTATTTCGAGTGGGTATCTGATTATAAAAAAAAAGGATTTGAATTCGAGTATTTTTTTTTTAATTATTTCAACTTTTGTGTACATTTTCGCAAGCAGAGCACAATTTTCTATGGGTCAGGTTATGACAGTATGAAACAGTAACTTAAATTGATACGAAATTTTTAAATGAACTACATACATAATTGCCTTGTATTCGTACTTAAAATACAATCAAATTGAATGAATAAAAAAGTTTATATAAAGCGAATTAGCGATCTCGATATTTTTTAAACTTTACTTGTATTATATTATAATAAAGCACATAGCTACTATTTGTCTTCATGCAATACGTAGACATGATTTAAGTCAAATCTGACATTACGATACCTAAATACCAGGCGAATTAGATTTCGGCATGGATGTAACATATAGTATCTTAGATTTTTGAGGTATTCAATCAGAAATAATGTAAGCTAAGAGAATATAAGGTTGCTCCCAGTCAAAAAGGTGTGCTATTTGCAGGAAAATTCAAAACGTGCAAGATTCACTCCCCGGTTTTTGTTATTTTCCTATATATTATTGGAAATATGCATTGGGAAAAAAAACATTGAAACTAAATTTGTTTGTTATGAAATTCTCCACAAGATGACATTTTTATAAAAAAGCTGTAAAAAACTAAGTAGTTTTGAGGCGCTAAACTGACAGATAAAAACTGGTCCAATTCTTTTATAAATGTGGACTCAAGTACTCTAGGGAATTAAAAAAAGATATATTGAAACCCGATTCAAATCGGTCAGATAGGTTCGGCATAAGAGGTAATGTTAATTAATTGCACCGCGAAATGTTTGTATCAATGCAGTGGTCAAAGTTAGTCATTTAAGAAGGCGCAAATTTTTTTAACACATCTTTGGAACTTTTAACTATCGTTGAGTATCGTTAAAATATTTATTTTTTGAGTCAATTTTGAAGCGATTTTAAAAGAGCAAAAATTGTATGAAAAATGCTTTTTTTTATAAATACAAATAATTATTTGCAATTCGTGAAAGTTAGACAAACCAACTCAAAACAATCCACAAAACCACCCTTATATCTTATTATCAGGTGTTCAATATTTTAAACTTATCCCTTATTTATTAACGAAGAAAATGGTTGTACATTTATTACGGGCTGATCACAAAATAGATTTAAAAAAAAAAAACACAAAAAATAGTATATTTTTGTTTTGTTTTTTACAGTACTTAAAGATTTTTAACTCACTCAGTTTTTTACCGCTCTGTGTGGGTTTTCAAAGAAGAACGACCGGATCGGTCGTGTATATTTTTTTATTCGATTTTAAAACTAATTAATTTGTCTTACTAGAAATGTCAACAACATAATAATTGACAGCGATTGGGTATGCTTTTTTACTTGCTCTATAGAAAAAGTATTGGTTTCAATAAAATTTCGATTTACGATGCTGAAGAATTGTTTCAGCAACTTGCCTGTTTTTTAATTGATTTTAAATATTCACATTAGCTTTGTTGATTTAATCATAATTTGTAATTCGGTACTTCTAATCAGTCAACAATAATATTGCATTTAAAATTTGTGTGAACATTAAAACGCTAATACCAAATGGTCATTCCTTAAATTGTCATCGTCAGTCATAACAGGTGGCTTAATTTTATTACATATCGCACCCTAGAATGAAAGTGACCTAATTCAAAAACTGCAATTTGTGGGAAATGAACAATAAAGTTGAAAATTTTGAATGAAACAACAACAACTAAGTGTTCTACCACCAAGTTATTTGGCTGAAGTTATAGCTATTTCACGAGTGCCACCCCGATCATCAGACTTCTCTGTGTGGTGCTGAGTCTTAATATGATCATTTTTATTTGAAAAGCTTTGCCCGTCATGGGGATTGAACTTAAGACATCAACTATGACTGAAATTCGGGAGCCGACGGCCTACCCATCGCGCTACCGAAGCCACATGTCAAGCTCCATCTCAGTGCAGGTTTTGTTGCTTATCAAATGCATTTGAACGACTTGCATTTTTATTAGAGCACACAAGCTTGCTGTTGTCACATTCGGTTTCTTTCTTTTTTCTCCGTACCCGAACAATAAAGTTTTCAAAAAAGCAAGTTTTGAGTAAGTTTGAATGTATCTCTTACATATTTCATTGGAAATTATCGATTCTTTGCGGAATAATTTATTAATCGCTTATGCACAAATCGATAACATAAAATTCAATTTAAATATTTTTTTAAGTATATATTTTGAGATTTAATACAAAACAGTTTCAAATTAAGTCACTCTTCAAAAATATTTCCGTATTTCTGGAACTTTTTACGAGTTTAGCCTGTTTAAGACGCAAGATGCAACGAATCCTGAGACTCAATCTAAAAACGGTCAGTTAAATCTTATAAATATTTTTTAAAAAACAGACTTCTATCAAAAAAGAGTCAGCTAAGCACAAAAAATGTAATGTACTTACCTTCACAGTATTTGCAATTAACTACCACAATAAGAGATCCGTCGATTTAGCACACATCCACTTGCGAGCACCTCTGACGCAATACCGATTTGGTCTCTTTCACATAAAATGCATAGATGAATAGCTTGATCAACTAAAGTGACCGATGTACAGACTGTCCCTTTCTTACTCATCATTCGGTATCTTTTTTGAACACAGGGTTTTAGATATCCCTTTTTAAGGTCAGTTTATTGCGAAATAAGAATTTGCTGGAATTTTGAGTTAGGTCACTTTCATTCTGGGGGTGCGATATATAGATATTTACAGGTGTACATAACTTGAATGAATTATTGTTAGTAAGGGGCCAGTTATAGCTATCATTGAAAACCATCATTGCAAATGTTAGCTGTTGATTTTGAGACCCTTCGAAAGTATAATCATTAAATATTTTAATGCAGAAAGATAGCTTACGACTTCAAAATTATTTCTCATCCAAAAATTATTTCTCATCAAAAAAAAAAAAAAAAATTAATTTTGACCCATATCTTCCCCATAAGGGGCCAGTTATAGCTATCATTGAAAACCATCATTGAAAAAGTTAACTGTTGATTTTGAGACCTTTCGAAAGTTTAATCATTGAATATTTTAATGCAGAAATATAGCTTACGACTTCAAAATTATTTCTCTTTCAAAAAAAAATTCATTGTGACTCATATCTTCCCCATAACGTAACTTTTAATTTTTCAATGATGAACTACCTTACCAATGATCATTGAAAAAATTAAAAGTTACGTTATGGGGAAGATATGGGTCAAAATGAATTTTTTTTGCGGAGAAATAATTTAGAAGTCGTAAGCTATCTTTCTGCATTAAAATATTTAATGATTAAACTTTCGAAGGGTCTCAAAATCAGCACCTAACTTTTTCAATGATGGTTTCCAATGATAGCTATAACTGGCACTTTAGGGGCCAGTTATAGCTATCACTGAAAACCATCATTGAAAAAGTTAACTCTTGATTTTGAGACCTTTCGAATATTTAATCATTGAATATTTTAGTGCAGAAATATAGCTTACGAATTAAAAATTATTTAACCTCTAAAAAAAATTCATTTTGACTCATATCTTCCCCATAACGTGACTTTTAATTTTTCAATGATGAACTACCTTACCAATGATCATTGAAAAAATTAAAAGTTCCGCTATGGGGAAGATATGGGTCAAAATTATTTTTTTTTGAAAGAGAAATAATTTTGAAGTCGTAAGCTATAGTTCTGCATTAAAATATTCAATGATTAAACTTTAGAAGGTCTCAAAATCAACAGCCAACTTTTTCAATGATGGTTTTCAATGATAGCTATAACTGGCCCCTTACGTAAGGCCCCAGTTATAGCTATCATTGAAAACCATCATTGAAAATATTAATTGTCAATTTTGAGAGATTTTGAAGAAAAAATAAATGATTATTTTGATGCAAAAGTAAAGCTAATTGACTTAATAATTATTTCTAGGTAAAAAAAATTCAATTTGGCTCAACTTTTCTCATAAAATGACTTTTAATTTTTCAATGATGAACTACCTTACCAATGATCATTGAAAAAAATAAAAGTTACTTTATGGGGAAGATATGGGTCAAAATGATTTTTTTTTTGAAGGTGAAATAATTTAAGAGTCGTAAGCTATATTTCTGCATTAAAATATTCAATGATTAAACTTTCGAAAAGTCTCAAAATCAACAGTTAACTTTTTCAATGATGGCTTTCAATGATAGCTATAACTGGCCCCTAAGGGGCCAGTTATATGTTATATGTTATATAAGTAAGCTGGTGATTTTGAGACCCTGCGAAAGTTTATTCATTAAATATTTGAATGCATAAAGATAGCTTACGACTTCAAAATTATTTCTCCTCCAAAAAAAATTAATTTACGTAACTTTTAATTTTGTCAATGATCATTGGTAAGGTAGTTCATCATTGAAAAACTAAAAGTCATTTTATGAGAAAAGTTGTCCCAAATTGAATATTTTTTTATCTGAAAATAATAATTAAGCCAATAAGCTTTACTTTGGCATCAAAATAATCATTTATTTTTTATTCAAAATCTCTCAAAATTGACAATTAATATTTTCAATGATGAATTTCAATGATAGCTATAACTGGCCCCTAATTCCACAAACACAAATCTCTGTACTGTATGGGAAATTGATATAAGGTAGTATAATTAAAACATTAATACCAACTTTTAAACAACAAAATTGTTTTTCTTCAAATCAAATATTCCTCAAATATAAAACCGTATACCTTGCATTTTCCACTGGGAAATGGTATACAGTTAAGCGAAATCAGAATTTAAATACTTTAAGTACCTACCTAACTCCCAATAGAAACATTATTCCTTCAGAAGGATTAAAAATGAATTTCCTTGCTCAAAATCGCGTCAGTGGTAAGCAGAATACAATTTCATCCCGAGTTTATTTGCCCAATTAACTATTCGAATCCACTTAAAAATGTACCCAGAAAAAAAGCGAGTTCTTTTATTTATAGGGGTTTTATTTAATAAATTATTTCCTAAGAAAACATAACAACAATTAAAAGGGACTGTGGAAACGTGGCATTTTTATTTATTTATTTACATACATTTTTAGTGAAAACAAATTTCCAAATAAAAAAGGTCTTTTTTTTAAATTAATGCATTTGTAAGGCTTGGCTATTTATCCCTTGTAAAGAGATTTTTATCCTTGAAAAAGTTTTTTTTTGAGACAAAAATTTGTTTAAAAAGGCTTAGTTTATATCCGTTAGTTTTGAGTTTCAATAGAAATAAATGATGTACCAAAATCCGCAAAGGCATTTCCAAGGGATTTATTCTATACATACCTACTTATAAACGAGTACTCATCTATTAAATGATTGAGAGTGAAGGAGGTGCGGTTGTTTTCCTTATACCCATTGCTGCCATTTACTTACCGCACAAGCACAACCGACTTTGAATAGATGGTTGTGTTTCGTTCTGAACATGTTACGTTGTTGGTTTTGGCAAAACTCTGTTGGTTTTTTGTTTCATACTCTTTTTATTTAGAATATTTTATAAAAGAAGAAATAAGCATTTTGATAAGTATCAAAATTGTGTGGGTTTAATTGGAAGAATATTGTAAACAAAACCACCAATCATGTCCCAGCAAAGGCAGTAAATCATAATTTTTGAATTAAATTACGCATTATACAAAGTAAAAGGACTTTAATAAAATTGAACAAAAATCTATTTTTATGTTAAGGGATGTCTTTTGACATCAATTTTTAAATTCAAATTTTAAAATCAAATTGGTGGGTGCTTTATATATTATATGTATGTAGGTGTACCTCTTTAGTAAGAAATTTGTTTACCTATCCCTCCAAAATAATTTGAAATGAAAATGATATCTAAGAGGTCTCACTGGCAAAATCTCATATGTGTTTTGATAGTAAGAACCTTTTGGAGATCTCATTTTCGTGAATTAGCCAAGTACAAAATGTCAAAACTTGAAGACATTTAGTCGGACATAAGAGGTTTATTTAATTAGAAGATCTAGAATAGAACAGGACAGTTTCCTATCAGCTGTGAAGAAGTGCAAAATTGAATTTAGTTTTGTTGGAATATATTAAGAATTATTATTTTTTTTAAAGATATGGATATTTCTTCAGAACTATTGAAGGAATCCATCAGTTGTATTTTCACTTGCAAAAATCTAAATTTCAAACTTATTTGTTTTCATGCTGACCGAAATTGATCAGCTTCGATACTTGACACCTCAAAAGTAGGTGCAGAAAATATTGTTCTAGCCTTTTCTAAAAAACTTCATGGACAGAAGGTAAAACAGTTAAGTGCAAGGTTTTTACTCACGGAACACACAATCTTGTACTTTTCTGATCTTTTCTGTTCTTTTCTGTTCCGAACAGATTCATATAACAGACCTAAGACATAGTTGCTCTAAAAATTAGCATACGGCCTACTTCTGCAAGCGTGAATCAATTTTTGTGCATACACTTTATATTCATGCTCAAAAAATATGTCGATAAATTTACACGTCACTCTAGAGTCTAGAGGGCATGCCAAATATTCATTTGCTTCTGCATTATTTTCTGAGTGCACAGAGGAAACTCACGCTTGTGCAATTTGGCTTCTTGACTAGAGATCCTGTATGTAATTACTTGAATTTAGAATTGACTTCGACCTAGAAATATAGGACCCAAGGTTCTCAGGCTTTAGTCCCGAGCTGGTTTTTTCGTCTCAATTTTCTGGGCTCTGTTTTTAGGCAATGCCTGTCGTCGCATTAAACATGTCCATTATTCTTAGCCCCAAACATGTTTTTTTTGTCCAATTCCCTTCAGGCTTAAGGCCCAACCAAATTCATTTGAGGCTTAGAAAAAAAGTTACCTAACATATGAATTGTTCAGCTCCAACCTCGTTAACAACATTTTTTAAACGAATATAAAACTCTAAACGTTGTAATGTTTTGCTTTCTTTATTTCAATTCATTTTAGGAATCGGTTGTGGGGGAGGGCTTTAGCCCCTATAGCCACCCCCCTGGATCCGCTAATGTAAGCAAGTGACACTTGTAAATTATACAGAGTGACAAATGAGGTATTTATGTACATTATTATGGTTTTGTTGACTTGTTAAAAAGAAAAAAACCTCTAAGAACCCTGAATAATCGATGCATAGCTAGTATAGAAAAGTTAGTTAGAAAACAATAATTTTTTGGATGGAATATACTATGGCTAATGGTTTAGTTAGTTTAAATAACTCCTTTATTTCTTAACACAATAACATTTTGTAATATAAATTTCTTAAGCCTACTTGGTGTGGCCTATATGGCCGTCTACCAGACTGACATTTTGAAATATGATTACATTAATAGGAATAATAGTAAGTGTTAAAAGTTTGTACTGGTTTATATTACTAAAATCTTCTTCAAGTATAGCTTTTCTACACGTAGTGTTGTGACAGTATAATTGTAAAGTGCATCCCATCCCTGTTCGCCGTTGAGTATTCCGAGCATTTCTCTTTCTTCCATGCTGCGTTTGCTGAAGTATCTCAACCGAAATTCCGTCAGGAATGGGCATATCACAATAAAATGAAATGTATCTTCACGCGTTTTCATATAATATAACAAAGACTACACAGTAAAGGCAGATCTGGTCGGTGTGGAACAAAATTAAGGTTAAGCAATTCTCCTCTCGCTTTGAAAATAATATTTATTTTATTTAATGAGTTGCTATTCAGAAGGAACGAGTTTTGCTGCAGGTTGTAGCTCAGATGGCTATAGTAGCATCTAAGCAGAGAAGAGTTGGCTTCTGATGCATATTTTTGAAACAGAATGCTTCCAAACTTCTCCAGGATCTCATTAAACTTTCTCCTAAGCATTGACGGTTGTTCCCTTGTAGTTATGTTTATGGTAGTGCCACAAGTTGAGGCAAAGGTAGCCCATTCTCCGAACATTGTTCCTTTTCTTTGGATAGCTGCATTTAAAACTTTTGTTGATATCCGATTATCTTCCATTTCAATTACCTTCACAATGTAGTTAAAGTGCATGGAAAGAGTGTCCATAACCAAAGGAGGAATTCCTGTTTCTAGATAAACCATGTAATTTGGAGTGTTCTTTGGTAATCGAAATATCCTTTTAACGAAATATCTTAAAAAATTTTCCACAGGCTCAAAGGAAGAAAGTCCCAAACTTGCGACCCGTAGAGCAGGATTGACACTGATGTAGAGCGGAACAGCTTTTGTTTAGCACTGTGCTCAACGTACTTGTTCTTGATGCACCTTTCCCATACCGACGAGATCGCACGTTTAGCCTCCGCCAATTTTCCCTCCAGATGCTTCTTCATATTCAGATTTGAGGTTACCAGAACTCCTAGGTATTTGTACTCGCGCACAATTTCAACTGCCTGGCCGTTATACGCCCACTTTTCGTTTCTTGAATACCTGCCGCCTCCACCTCTGAAAATCATCATTTTCGATTTTTGCAGATTAACTTCAAGGTTCCATCGATTGCAATATACCCCAAGCCTATTTATCATGAGCTGCATTCCATCTACTATTTCGGAGAAGAGCACGATGTCGTCCGCATACATAAGGGCTGGAACAGTCAATCTTTCCACAACGATTCCACCTCTCACTTCATCATAATATCATTTATGAAAATTATAAATAGGAGGGCGCTCAGAATACAGCCTTTTGTTTGAGACCAGTAGCTGTTGCAAACTCTTCAGATATAGACTCTCCATCCCAAACGTAAGCTAAGTTGTTGTCATACATCGCTCTTAGCACGCTTATAATTTTGCTCGACACTCCTGTCATACAGAGTTTGTAAAAGAGCGCTTCACGATCGACAGAGTCAAAAGCTGCACGAAAGTCAATAAAGAACGCGTATAGTTTTTTCTGTCTCCTTTTAATATAAATCTGCAATGTTCCATAATGAACAGATATGGTCTATCGTCGAGTAACTTTTCCTGAAACCAGCCTGGAATTCTGATAGAATTTTTCTGTCCTCTACCCACTTTGACAGTCTGTTGTTTGTGAATGAGTCCAGCAAATAGCTTCGCGCAGGTGTTAAGAAAAGAAATCCCTCTGTAGTTTGCTGGGTCCTCACAGCTACCTTTTTTCTGAAGCGGGAAGATAATTGATTTTTTGAATGCTTCAGGGACTGATGCACTTTCGAAAATTCGGTTAAATTCGGATGTTAATAAAAAGATAAAATTTTCCGTTGCGTGTTTGAAGAATTCGAAGGGGATACGGTCATCCCCCGGGGCTTTGTTTAATTTGGCATTTGCGAAAACTTCTCTAACTTCTTGGGTCGAAAAAGGGCATCTAAGTAATCATCGCTAATTAATGGAGCTGCATATTGTGTTCAAGGTCCACTTGTTGGGTTATTGAGAAGGCTGATGAAGTAGTCTCTAAGATTAGATGCCTGTAAGCCCAGAGCAATAAAATGTATAATATTTTTTTCGTAAAAAAATTATTCATACAAGTATAGTCTAATAGTACGTTTTCATTAGAGCCGAAATGAGGTAATTTCGAAATTTGGCAAAAAAGTGTTTTCATTATCAAATTAGCTTATTTCATTTGACATCTCATTTCATTTTGAATTTGGAATGGCAGTTAGCCGTTTATTTTTGTTGTTTTCTCTTTCTGTTTTATGTTGGTGAGTATAGTGTATTGATATTTTCATACAAAAGCTTTTAAGAGCTTTTGAAACTGATTCCCGCTGGATGCATTCACCTAATTTCCAACCTAGTTTCGTGCAAATGAGGTTGAAATTACCTCATTTCGAAATGTGATTTTGTATGGGAAATGAGGTAATTTGGATCTCATTTGCAAATTTGCAACGAAATTACTTCATTTGGACCAGTGAAAACGGCATATAAGAGCCCACAGTAAATTTTGGGAGTTATTTGATAACCAAAATATGAGTATGAGGGTTTGTAGGTGCATATATCGTGGTATCGAGACAATCGTCTGGCAGGTTTCTTTTTCAGCCTTTGGCGGGGGTTTAAAAACATCAATTTTCCAATTTATTTTGTCAGAGGTATTAACACTCCAATAAATTTATAAAATATATGCCGTGATGCTCTGTGAATTTTTTTAAGTCGAAATGGCATAGTCTTGGCAATCCGACCAATAGAACTCAAGATATAAGCTTTTTAAGATGACATTATCGTCTTTTTTTGGAGAATTATAAACACACAAAATCAACAAAACAAAGTCTCTAAAAAAACAACTCAATTTGCAAATTTCGTTCGCTTAAAAAGCTTATATCTTGAGTTCTATTGGTCGGATTTCCAAGATTATGACGATTTGACTTTTTAAAAAAATGACAGAGCTTCACGGCATATATTTTTTAAATTTATTGAAGTGGTATAGTACCTCTCACAAAATAAATTGGAAAACCGCTGTTTTCAAACCCCCGCCAAAGGCTGAAAAAGAAATGTGCCAGAAGATTGTTTTCGATACCGAGATATATGCACCTACAAACCTTCATACTCTTATTTTGGTTATCAATCCACTCTCAAAATTTGCTGTGGGCTCTTGGTCTAATACTAAATGCGTCTTGTGCTTTTGCCTTTTGAACTGGGTTCTCATGGCATCTTCTTTGTACATGACAGTACCAGCTAAGTTGGTCATGCTGTATTTTGTACAAGATGGTATTTTTGACGTGAAGGCTTCCTCGGATTCAATTGCTTCTTATTCTGTTCTTCTTGTTTTTATAGTTCGGGGGGGTTTACTGGTCATAGGTTTACACTTTTCCCTTTCACTCAAAAAAACACCCTTTCACCCCAGATATTTTGATGGACTCTTTTGATTCTTATTTCGTATGACAAATAAACCATGGGTTCCAAATTTTATCACAATACGTCGGAACTCGGTTATGTTATGCTAGTTGCACTAAAATAACAGTTATGTGTTTATAAAAATAAAATAACTTTTTTCAGGGGTGTTGTATTGTATTAATTTTGGTTCCATAAGATTAGACACCAAAAAAAAGACAAATACATAGCTGTGCAAAATAATAGGAAAAGCAAGAAACCAATACCAAACCAAGGAACCAAGCAACCCCACACTATGATGGTACCTCCTCCGTGTTTCACCGTTTTTTTTTTTTTTTTTGTAAAACGGAAGTGAAACCCCTTTCCTTGAGGACGCCTTATATTTCTTCCGGAGTCATCACTCCCGTTTTACAAAAAAAACGGCAAAACATGGAGGCGGTAGCTTCATGGTGTGGGGTTGCTTTTCTTGGTTTGGTGTCGGATTGATCTTCCATCATGACCAAGGAAACATATCGTGATATTTTAGAAGAGGTAATGCTCACGTATGCCGATGACAATATGCCACTTAGATGGCATATTCAACAAGATAACGATCCCAAGCACTTTTCAAAATTGGTGAGTGCTTGGCTTCGCGATCATCGAATCTCTGTGGTACCCTGGCCATCGCAGTCCCCCGATCTCAACCCGATTGAGAATTTGTTGGCGGATCTGAAAAAATCTTTAACCACAAATGTTTTCAACAATAAACACCAACTATGGTTTGAAATACAGAAGCAATGGAACGCCATTCCGTTAAGTAAATACCAAAAACTTGTTGAGTCCATGCCACGTCGTATAGAGGCCGTCAAAAAAAAAGAAGGCCATTCTGGCTATTGATTAGGCTTGGGATAGGTCGTAGAGTGTGAAATTCTGCGTCGACAACAATCTTATTATTTTATAAAGGTGTACATAATTACCATTATTTTCTGGCAAAACAAAAACCCTTTTCCACTGCGGGTATTTTGCACCCCCAGCACGCAAGGGTAGGAAAGGGACCAACAAAATAATATGTTTCGATGGATTCAAGTATTCTGAATCCAATGAAATATTCCACGTAATCGTCCGATGTCTGGTTCTTGATTTATAGAAATTTATGTGGGATTTCGTTGTTATAACCTGGTAAGCAGGCTACTCTTATATCTCCGGTCTGCCAGTGTTGCCACCGTGGCAACAATTCATAAAAGTAAAATTAGGCTGTGGACTATTAGTGTACCAAAGCTCTTTCCGTCAGAATGAGGTGCAAGATTTGACCTAAAATATGGCCTTAACGCCCTAACTATAAATTTTGTTTAAATTTTTGTACAAAATTTTATAACCTTTTTGAATAAGATAAGTTGGTTTATTTTTTGAAAAACAAACAATGTTAACAAAGTTGAAAGCAGTAACGTAAATCTGAGTATGGGGGTTTAAAGGGGCATATTTTGTGATATCGAAATCAAAAGGTCTGGTATGTTACTTTTTCAGCATTTGGGGGTGGCGCTGTGTTGAAAATAGAGATTTTCTAATTTTCTTATCAGGGATATTAGGCTCCTAGCCTTCAGCATTTAATATATGGGATATTCGCAAAAAAAGTATGCCATCTAAAAGTTCAGTTGTTGGTCAAAAAAGGTCAACTAGTTTCAGGAATTGGTCAGCTATAGAAAATTTTTAATCTATGGTTAAAGATTTTAAAGGTCACCAACTATTTTTGGCACCTAATTTATGGGATATTCGCAAAAAAATTATACCGTTTTTATACTTTGTGATAAAATGTCAGCTTGTTTCAGTAATTGGTCAGCCATAGTTTTTTATATAAATTTTTGACGTTTTTTTCTTTTTCATGGCCGTCTAAGACTATTAGCACCTCATTTACCGAATTTTCTCAAAAAATATACCATTAAAAAGGGTATTAAATACTTTATAAAAGGTCAAAATGTTACAGAAATTGGTCAGCCGTAGGTTTTTTGTTTATGAATTAAAACAATTTTTTTTAGGTCTTAGGCTCTTATACTCTTACCTTGAAACAATCTTTGAAAATTCATTAAAATAAACCTATGGCTGACCAATTACTGAAACTAATATTGGTGATCCGACTTATAGAACTCGAGATATAAGGTATTCAAGCAAACCTTAATCTTCTTTTTTTTGAGACTTTCTTTTGTTGATTTTTTTAGTTTTATAAATCTCCTAGAAAAAAAACAATTAGGTTCCCTTAAAAAGCTTAGTTGATCACAAAGATTAAGGTGTTTGGACCTTGGGAAAATGACAGAGCATCATGAAAAAAAAATTAAAGTGATAATACATCTGATAAGAAATTCGGAAAATCTCTATTTTAAACTCCCTGCCTTCGCCAAAGCCTGAGAAAAAAACCTGCCAGACTTTTTATTTTGATTTAAGATATCACAAAATATGCCCCTTTAAACCCTCATACTCAGACTTTGGTTATAGTACATCCACTACCAAAATTTGATGTCAGCTCTTAGACTAATTTGATTGCTTGCTGTTTGGCATTGTATTCCACTTATAATTTGGGTTACATATAACATCATTTTTTTATATAAAAATACAAATTTTTTTTAATTTTAATACCTTACAATAATGAAGATTTAGAAATTTTAATAGTAAAATATTAATGTCGTTTTCGATTGGATTTCGGGACAGTACTTCTCCCTTTTGATTCCAATCGAATTATTTTCTATTGTTCCGAGACTAATTTGTGAAATATTTATGTGGGTGTGCGTAAATTGTCTGATATTTATGTACCTATACCTAACACGTTCAATCGAGTAAAATAAATTTGACAAATAATGCGATGAAAGGGTTTATATGTATACTCCGACTCGGAACAGCCAATCGAATTATTTTGGAGTAAGCGGAGTCAAAAAGGAGTAACTCCGAACCTCCAATCGAAAACGACATAAAATTACTCCTGTTTAATACTTTACATAATATTTACTTTATACTCATTGCAGATTATTTTTAATATCCTTGTGCTTTGGACTCGCTTCAACTTTAGTTATTGTGGGATCGTATAAAAGAGTAGCTTGCCATTTGCAAGATCCTTTAAAAGGAACAGCTCTAGCCTTTTCTTTACTCTTTTATTTCTTTTTTTGCACACGATGTAAGTCTTGGAATTAAAATTCACTAAGCAAAATATATTTTTTTAAACCTAAATAAACACTTGTCTTAATATAGTGATGGGCTTGCAGAAAATTTTCTCAGCTACAACAAGTGTAATCGGACTTTTTATATCTGTGGATTATGGGCTGTGCGATGAATTCCACTGCCATGGAAATGTAATTTCTTTCAAAGAGAAAATGTCTCATACCGGTTGGCAAGGACGTGCATTCTGGGCACTTATTTATACCATTGGGATATCACTTTGGTCTCTTCATATAGCTTTACTTGAAGGGTGTTTCGTTGACTCTGTAAGTAAAATAGAAGTATTATGCTACTACATTTATCGGATATATGCCTAATTTATTTCGTTTTTTCTTTCTAGAATGAATCGAGGTCAAAACAAACCAGCTTTCTCAAGACAATATCCAAATTTGTATCTAGCTATGACGATCAAAAAATTTTAAATGACATTCCATCAAATAACCATGAATTAGTCGTTTCGAAAATAAAGACAAATATGCACCCAATGCATGTAGCCATGTGGGTACATATTTTTGGAACAATGTTTGCCTTATTTTTTGGTATTGTAGATGTATTTCCAGTCACAGGCACTCAAGTAAGTTTAACTGAACTTTTTCGTTAATTAAATTTTTTTACCATTTTTTTTATAAATGTTTTCAGATCAAAACATTTACTGAACACTGGATGGAAACGAAACATACATTTCAGTGTCATTTAAATATTTCATCGCCCAACAGTGTCATATTCGATTTAAATTCAAATAATTCGAAGCAAACGACAATAATGAACTCCATCTCAAAGTCACAAGAACACCACGTTGACATTGCTTTCGTCCATAAAGGTATTAGCATTCATCCAAACAGAATATCAAGATCATCACCGATTGATGCAAACAAACATCAGCATAAAATTTCACACTTGGTATGTAAAAATTAAATAATCACACTAAAAAATGCATGATACAAACATTTGACTGATTGATTTAAGATACTGTAGTTATTAAAACATAAAATAAAAAAAAAGGAAGAGAAGAGATAAGAGAAGGACTCAATATTAGTATTGCAAGTTGATTCCACGATACATAATTTTGGTAATACAAGAAAAAGTCAGTCGAACAATTGCGGTGCAATTTAAATTGAAAGAATATAAAACCAAAAGCAACGGCAACACTTACCCTATATGTAGTTTTTTTTACAACAAAATCAATGACGCAAAATTTTAAACATCATCATATTAAGGTTTTACTAAAATAGTACTTAACATTTTTCTAATTTTAAAACAGTTAAAGTACCTACTAGTTTTTCTTTATTTTAAATACGTTTTAACTAGTATCATCCTAGACTAATTTCATCCATGAACTCCAGCTAAACACGTCCAAAAAAGTGACAAATCCTGCAATAAATTCACAAACAAACGTCATTTTGACATTTATAAACGTCAAAGTGTCATTTGGATTTAGTACTGTCTATGTATATGAAAGCTATAGTAATATCATCAACATCGACGACTACTGAGTGACGTAGTGTCAAAATCCACCAACTTCTCTCAACACTTTTTGTTGAGGAAACAAATTTGAAAGTCGAGATCTAACTCCCTTATGGTGTTTTCGATTGGTAAATTCAGATTTCAATCTAAAAATTGATTTATTTCGTGGCGAATCGAACGCCAATTCAAATTGATTTATTTTTGATATTTTATTCGTGTAATTTTATGAATGTTTCATAACATCACAAAGCTCGTCATCACTTGATGCACTTTCAGAAGAAAACAATGAGCTTCATGAATTTACAATTAATTTGTAACAGCTTCCATTTTATATTAGAAACGCTTCCCTTTATATTTAGAACACAAATTTCATTAACCGAAATAAATTCAAACAATACAAAAAATTTTGTACAGTGACAACTTAAAATTGTATTGGTATTAGTGTTGGAGGGGTAAATCTGCCGAAAAATCTAGATCTGCAAATTTGATTTTAAATCAAAAAATAAATCAATTTATTTGCCCATTGGAATTGATTTTTTTTACCAATCGAAAACACCATTACTATCTTATATGCCGTTTTCACTGGGCCAAATGAGGTTATTTCGTTGCAAATTTCCAAATGAGATCCAAATTACCTCATTTACCATACAAAATCACATTACGAAATGATGTAATTTAAACCTCATTTGCACGAAATTAGGTTGGAAATTAGGTGAATGCATCCAGCGGGAATCAGTTTCAAAAGCTCTTAAAAGCTTTTGTATGAAAATATCTTTACACTATACTCAACAACATAAAACAGAAAGAGAACAAAACAAAAATAAACGGCTAACTGCCATTCCAAATTCAAAATGAAATGAGATGTCAAATGAAATTAGCAAATTTGATAATGAAAACACTCTTTTGCCAAATTTCGAAATTACCTCATTTCGGCTCTAATGAAAACGTAGTATTAGACCCTTTTCACACAAGGAAACTGAGTTGCCGGTGATTTTCAGTTTGTGGGCGAGAAGGGCGTAAAAGGAAGACAAAAAATCTCCCCTCACTCGCCTACAAACTAGCTACTTTCTGGCAACTCAGTTTCGTTGTGTGTTAGCGGTCTTACAATATAAGTTGACTCTCTTACAATATAACTAGACTTACTCTTTCTAAACATTATTGTATGCGTTGTCAAAATCATGAAACATGTGATAAACACATGCGCCACCAGCCGTCGAAATGCAGCGTAAATAAAAACGACCCCATGATAAAACTATAGATTTCATAAAGAAAGGTACGATACTTAAAAATAAAGTAGCCATTTGGTGATTGTCAGTTTACTAAAAAAATTATAAATATATTATAGTGCTATAGCACGATGCTTAACTTATATAAAATTAACTAGATATAATTTTTAGCCTAGGATCATACTAAAAATAACTAAAATGTCGCATCAAATTTCAGTATTGAACTTTCTGAGATATTGTTTCGTAACAAGTTGACTTCCAATAATGGTTATCTACACACGTTTAATAAGGTTTTTTTCGAAAATTCTCCTGAAAATTCAGAAGGCAACTTTTGGCAGCACTGAAATAACACCTACCGTACGACAAAAGCGTTCAAAAGGGTAGTTATGTGCATTCAAGAGGACACAAGCGTCCACAGGTTTTTCTCAAAATCCACCTCTGTCTACCAACTCCTACTCTCACCTCCACGTGGTGAACATCGGGTGTCTAGTACCTCAGCTGGAGACGAGGTTTAAATCCCCGTGGAAAGCTGTTGGGGACAGCCAACGAGAGAGGGGGGGAGGAGTGTTCCCACTAAGGCACTTCTCCTTTCATCGAGGCGGCAGCGGACGAATTCTCTAGATGGAATCAACGGTGGCGTCTACAGTTCCAGTTAGGTTGAACTACTTAGTGAACACCTTATATGGGCTACTACGACATATTTGTAGCTCAGGCCTATAAGGAGCGGTTTATCCGGCTCCCTACCCTTGGAGTTATACGAAGGGTCTGGTCCTCCGGGTCGGGGGTTGTGCGTCGGGGTAACTTCCCTACCACGTAAAAAAAAGTTGTTCCGAAACAACAACAAGCCTCGGATATGGATGATTTTAAAGTTGACGACCCCAGCAAACGAAACAAGGACAATGAATTTCGGATCTGCACGTGGAACGTCCTGTCCTTATACAGAACACGTGCAGCCGAACAATTAGTGGAGAACCTGGACAGGCTAAAGGCTGACGTAACAGCCATCCAGGAAGTGCGATGGGATGGAGAGGGCGTACGGAGACTGAAAACGTGTGACATCTACTACGGCGGGTGCTTGAAGGAACAGGGTCAGCGCCTCTTGGGTTGTGGTTTTGTGATAAGGGGAAGACTTAGGCAAGAAGTCTTGGGCTTCCGAAGTGTAAGCGAGCGCCTGGTCACAATCCGCATCAAAGGCAAATTTAAGAACATTTCACTGATTTGTGTTCACGCCCCCCATGAAAGGAGAGAAGACTCAACCAAAGAAGCATTCTACGATCTCTTGGAGACAACGTATGATATGTGCCCGAAGTACGACGTGAAGATCATTCTTGGTGACTTCAACGCAAGATTCGGAAAGGAGGGCATCTTTGGTTCGATAGTCGGAGGACACAGCCTACACGACGAAACTTCCGGCAACGGACACAGGCTGGCAGACTTTGCGGCGGGGCGAAATGTCATCATCTCAAGCACCTACTTCCCACACCTCAATATACACAAGGGGACTTGGCGGTCGCGTGATCAAGTAACCGTCAACCAAATCGACCACGTTGCGATAGACGCGAGACATGCTTCCAGTATCTTGGACGTCCGAACGTTCCGAGGGGCCAACATTGACTCGGATCACTACCTGGTGGTAGCTAGACTACGTATGCGGATATCCATGACGCGACAACGCAGAGCAGATGCTGTGAAAAGATTCGATGTCGAGAAGCTTAAATCGCAAGAGACTGCCAGAACTTTTGCAGACCACGTAACTCTTAATCTCTCAGGAGGTCCGCTACCAGCATCAAGTGCAGAGGACCAGTGGGAACACTGTCAACAAGCCATTAGAAGTGCCGCCTCTGATGTGCTGGGTTTCACTAGGCGAATACAACGAAACCCCTGGTTCGATGAGGAGTGCCGGCTAGCGCATGCAGCTAAGGACGAGGCCTACCAGGCAATGCTGCAGACTCGAACAAGAGCTGCTGAGAGAGTGGCCCGGGAGCTCTACGGGCTGAAACGAAAAGAGGAACGCCGACTTCTCAGGAGGAAAAAGAGAGAGCACGAGAAGCGGGCGGTAGAGTCTATTGAGGGTTGTAGCGGAAGGGGAGATGTTCGAAAATTTTATCAGAGGGTGAAGCGATCCACCCAAGGATTCAAGGCTAGAACGGAAGCCTGCCGAGATGAGAGTGGGAATATGGTAGTAGACACACAGTCAGTGCTGAGGATCTGGAAAGAACACTTCTCTAGACTGCTTAATGGCGAAGACAGCCAAGATGCCGCTAATAGGCAGAACGCTCCATTCAACTTGGACGATGATGGCCAAGAGTTCCGTCCACCCGACCTAACCGAAGTTCGGCTGGCGATATCCAAACTTAAGTCGTACAAGGCTGCAGGTGCGGATGGCTTACAAGCCGAACTATTGAAATCAGCGGGAGATGAATTGGCTAGGAGCATACACCAGCTCATCTGCAAAATTTGGTCGGAGGAAAGTATGCCCGATGAATGGAACCTCGGTATAGTGTGCCCCATCCATAAAAAGGGAGATGTTCTGAAATGTACCAACTACAGAGGAATTAGTCTCCTAAACGTGGCTTATAAAATCTTGTCGGCCATCCTGTGTGACCGCTTAAAACCTTTTGTCAACGATCTGATCGGCCCTTATCAGTGCGGTTTTAGGCCAGGCAAGTCAACCGTCGATCAAATGTTCACACTCCGACAGATTTTAGAAAAATCCCGGGAATTCCAGATCGATACACACCATCTTTTTATCGATTTTAAAGTCGCGTATGATTGCGTGAAAAGGGACGAATTATACAGAGCCATGTCGAGTCTCGGCATCCCTGCCAAACTCGTCCGCTTGTGCAGGATGACGATGGAGAAATCTCGCTGCTCCGTCAAAATTGGTAAGAACACCACCGATTCCTTTGATGTTGAGAAAGGATTGAGGCAAGGCGACGCGTTATCATGCAACCTATTCAACATCGTTCTTGAAGCCATTGTACGCAACGCACATGTCAACACCAGCGGTACAATCTATCAAAAGTCCGTTCAATTGCTTGCATATGCGGATGACATAGACATTGTCGGCAGAACGAAGCGAGCTGTGGCAGGGGCATTTGCGAGCATTGAATCGGAGGCGGCTAGAATGGGATTGGCGGTTAATGAGGACAAGACGAAGTATATGCTGTCATCGAGAGAGGAATCTCAACATCGTCGACTCGGGCAAAATATCACGATGGACAGATATAACTTCGAAGTTGTCAAGGACTTTGTCTACCTGGGCTCCACTATTACATCGCAGAATGACATCAGTGCAGAGATCAAGCGAAGAATTACTCTTGCCAACCGCTGTTTCTTCGGTCTAAGAAGGCATTTAAGTAGTAAGGCCCTCTCTCAGAGAACCAAGGAGACTTTATACAAAACCCTAATCATCCCGGTCCTGCTTTATGGGTCAGAAGCATGGACACTGAAAGATTCGGATAAAAATCTGCTAGGGTGGTTTGAGAGGAAGATTCTTCGTGTGATTTTCGGTCCGGTGTGTATAGAAGGAGTATGGAGGAGAAGATTCAACGACGAGCTATACGGGCTATACAGCGACGTTGACCTGGTCAAAAAGCTGAAAATACAGCGGCTTAGATGGCTGGGGCACGTGGAGCGTATGAACAGCAACGCACCTGCCCGACGAGTCTTCGAATCCAACCCCGATGGGGTACGCAGCAGAGGAAGAACCCGTAACAGGTGGCGCAATCAAGTGAATGACGACATCAAAGCACTCGGTGTGCGCAACTGGAAGCGGCTAGCTAGGGACAGAGCTGGCTGGAGGGGCTTGTTAGTTGAGGCCGAAGCCCATCCTGGGCTGTGAGCGCCATCAAAAGTAAGTAAGTAAGTACGACAAAAGCCGTATTTTAGTATCGGTACTTTTTGTTATCACATGCGTTCTTATGTAAACAGTCAAAAAACATGCATTACAAAACAACACGAGATGCCTGCTCTCCGTCAGGTTAACGTTATATAACTCAAAACATAGTCTTAAAGGTCCAAAGTGACACGAAACCTTCGTTGATTACAGTTTTTTGTTGTTGTTTAGTATTTTGTATGTCGTTTTTGGTATCGTCGCCAAAAATTCCGTGCGTTCATACCACCAAGTTTTTAAGTAATTAATTTTCAGATCGAATTTCTGATTGGCCAGGTGTCACAAAAAGTAAGATGACATTAGGCGAATTCAGGAAAGGGAGATATCGAAGGTCCTAAGCAATCTCAGTTGCCTGTCAAAATACTCAGGAAAAAATTTTTTGGATTCGCTTGCTTGGTTTTTGACGGAGCAAAATTTCCGATATCTCCAAAGCCGTTCCGTACTCAAAAATTTGGCAGTTTTTGACAAAAGACAACGGCAACGCTCCCGAAAGAGTAAATAATTTTCCCTACCTGTGATTTTCTGTCCGAGAAATTTCTTCGCACAGAAAATCACAGCACAGCCTAATGTCATTTTGAGAGTGAAAGAATGAAAGTCAAACATCGTGCCGTACGTCTGGCACATTAGGTAATACAGAATTTGGTTGAATTTGCGCTCGCGTACTTTTCCACAGTTTTGATATTTCTGAGAATATTTCAACATTGCTCTCCAAAATTTGAATTTTCAACAAGAAATTCCCGACTGAAAATTTAGCTGACAGCTTTTCTATATATAATCTAGGCTCTCCATACAAAAATGACATTTCAGATAATTTTGCTTCCAACGACATACATACATACATATATTAAGTACCTACTTAAGTTTTCATATTTATGCATTGGTAGGTACGATTTCACGTTGCATTGGGAGAGCATTGGTAGGTGGCTGTTTGTTTTTTGAGTATGGTTAGGTATATGGATTACAACAACAACACGAGATGCCTGCTCTCCGTCAGGTTAACGTTATATAACTTAAAGCTTAGTTTTAAAGCCTAGTATGCTGCTGATGCGAAACGAAATTTTCCTGTGGTCTCCAAAAAGACAACGAAATGGTAACGAAAACACAGCGAAAAAATATTCATGGAGAGTTTCACAAATTGAAAATAAATACAAAAAATTTTAACGAACAAATCAAACAACAGCCATGGTGTAATGAAAGTAACAACAAATAAATACACGAACAAACCCAAATGTCATTTTTCCGCACACAATTAATGGTCCGGGCAATAAATTCATTGCGAAAACAGAGTGGAGACTTGTCAAAACAATCTGGTATAATCATCAATTTCGCTGGTCCAACAGCGTACCACAGAATGAAAAGCACAACGAAGTTTTTCCTTTATGATTTCGTCATGTCATTTTTGTATGGGATTTTTCGTTTCGCATCAGCAGCTTACTAGGCTTAAAGGTCCAAAGTGACACGAAACCTTCGCTGACAATTTTTTGTTGTTGTTTAGTATTTTGTATCTGTCATTTTTGGTATCATCGCAAAAAATTCCGTGCGTTGATCCCATTCAATTTTTAAGTACCTAATTAATTTTCAGATCGAATTTCTGATTGGCCAGCTGTCATAAAAAATAAGATGACATTCAGCTATACGTTAAGTAGAATTTATTTATGTTTTATTTGAAGTTTCAGCTAGAAATTCCCGACTGAAAATTAAGCTGACGTCTTTTCTATAAAAAATCTAGGCTCTCCATACAAACATACGACATAAATTACTAAATTACATACTTAATTTTCGGAAGTTTTTATATTTATGCATTGAACCATTGTATATCAAAGGACACGGTAGTGCCAAGCCAAGTTCTGGCACTACACCCTTTTTACAGGAAAAAAAATTTACAAAAATTCAGGCGATTTTCGACCCCCCTCTAACTTCAGCACCAATAAAGTCAGAAGCATTTGCTAAGCTCACTAGGTTTAGGCAACTCACCAAATTTCAATTCTTTAGCACTAGGGGTTCCCTAGATATAAGACTGCGAAAATCGCAAAAACCGTAACTGACTGACTGACTGACTGACAGATCATCAAAATTATGGAGCACTTCCCGACATCGTAGAATCTTGTTATTTCGCACAATGATAGGCCCTGTGATGTAAACAAAGGAAATATTCGAAAATTTAAGATTTTCCATTCAGGGGGCGTGATATAAATTATGTGGATCACTTCTGATTGTCGTTGAATGATCAAATTTATTACAGCGGTAGGGCTTAAAATGCAGACAAAGGAAAACACATAAAATTTGATATTTTACATTCAGGGGCGTGGCACCCGCCCATATGAATAGAATTGATATCAATTATGAGGAGCACTTCTGATTGTCGTAGAATGATGAAATTTGGTAGAACTAGAACTAGAAGTGAAAGCAAACGCAAAGTTTTAAAATTTGAGATTTTAAATTCAGAAGGCGTGCCATCCGCCCATTTTCGCAGAATTGATATCAATTATATGGAGAACTTCTGGTTGTCGTAGAATGATGAAATTTGACAGAGCGATAAGACTTGACATACAAGAAAAGGGAAAATTACAAATTTGAGATTTAACATTCAGTGGGCGTGGCAACCACCCATTTTCACAGAAATAATATTAAATATATTGAGAGCACTTCTGTTTGATGCAGGATTATGAAATTTGGTAAAACGGTTCGTTTTCAGGCGTATAAAAAGAAAAAGTTGAAATCATGAAATTTTTCATGCAGAGGCTTTTCATCCACCCACTTCTTATTAATTATTATCATTTCAATGGAGCACTTCTAAATTATGAAAATTGGTAGATGGGTAGGACTTGTAGTATATACCAAAGGCGTAAATTAAAAACTTACTTTGCTTAAGCGGCTCTCATTGGGCGTTTATTCCACCCACTTTTCCTGATAAAAAGAACCTTTGCAAAAAGTAGTGAAATCACAACAAAAACATAAATGTTAAAAAAGTAGCCAAGTTCTTCTATTCAAAAACCTTTTTGTAACAAGTCAGCCGTAAAAAGTAATGAGATCTAAAAGTACGCCAAGTTCTAAGTTTATTAATGTTAAATATCAAATATTTTAAGTACAGTAATATCGAAGAACCTAAAAATTATTAGAGACATCTATTATTTAATGATTACTGACTTAAATTGAGTTGTTTTACTTGGCAAGTTTTCTTTTTTTTTTACCTAATTACTCAATTTTGAAATGAAAGCTTGACTTCAAATCCGTTGACTTCAAATCCGTAGTTGAACTGAAAAATGCTTTTATTCACTACTTCGAATCTGAACTCCAGAGTTGAAATTAAAAAGTTGACCAACCTGCAGTTTCTAAAATCTTCTTATAAGATATTTGTGACACATGACGCACAAGACGTCATTTTCAACTTTTGTTTTGCATTGTAATTAATTCTGCATTTTGAATAATTTTTCCGAATAATTGCAATGGATTTTTCATTCCATGTGAAGCCCGAAAACAAAAATATACCAAGCTAAATTAAAAGCTATTCACAACGGATAAGGTACAACTTTTATTTTTAGAGCAAAAAATATACATATATCTAGCAATAAGAGGTAAGTTTTCACACAATATAATTTGTTCCTATAACTATTTTGTTTTCCTAAAATTAAATTATAAAGGAAGAAACACAAATTTTTACAGAAAAGAATAATGTAGGGTCAAATAGGAAAAGCCAAACAAAGATCAACAACTCCATGAAACGTAAGAACTGTTGTTGTGAAATGGAATCATGAATGGATCGATGTTCATGAGTATGTTTTACACTTTTCCGGCGAAATCGTCGACCACTACTTAAACATCACAAGACCAGCAAATCATTCCATATACTCGTATAACATGGAACACAATACTGAAGTAATCTGTTGATGGAAATTGTACACTTGTTCTATTTTTTGGTGGGGGAAAGGCACCATTTTTATAAAAAAAATTCAATTATAAAAAAAAAAAATATGAACCAAAAAAACTCATGCGTTCCCCCATCTTAGTACTAACACGGCCCTGATCCGTATAGTGACAGAAGTTCAAAAAAATCGGTTATCAATTACCCCGTTTACAAGCAGTATGGAAAGCTTGAGTTGGATTAGGGTCGGATTTTAGACCCAAGTTTTTCGTCACGTGAGTTGAGAGCCCCATTTGAAGTTGATAGTTGATATGGTGTTGAGATAACATCTGATGGAATGGCAACAATATATTTATTTCGCACAAAAACAGTAAAAATTAAATGTATTTTAGTACATAATTCAAATAGCCATCATCCCAAATAAATAATTTTACTCGGACATGTGCAAAAACACTGTGGTCAACACATCCTCAAGACCAACTCTTCGACCCAGGTTTTTTATCAACAATTTTGACTCGACTCCGCTCCCGAAGTGGAATCGAGTCGCTTGAAGCTCATTTTAAGTCAACTCAGGTATACAAAGGGGCAAAGCAAGCTTGAAGCCCGCTCGAATACCTCATGTAAACGGGGTAAATATATGTAGGCAAGGTAGGTATAGAGTGTAAAGAAGGGCGTCCCATAATATATGGTGCAAACTGAAACTAGTAAATAGTTAGGTCATGAGCATGACCTTACATACATATAGTTTCTTAACAAGTCCACATCGAATGTTAAAGGTTTTTGGTCAACGGCTGTTATTTTCAAATATTTTGGTCAACAAGTTGATAATTGATATTTGTGTTTAAAATGTTTGACATAAAACATTCGTTAGAAGCTTTTATATTCTATTTACGAAGATATTTTTGATTAGCGTCACTATAATTAGCCACAAAAAATATTTTAAATTTGATCTTACATTTTTAAGTCCAATATTGAAATTAGCAGTTAGAAATTGTAATTAAAATCGGGAATTGGCTGGAAATCACACCAAATTGTGTTAGTTAAAGGCTTTTGTGATTAGTAAATTTTTGATAAACACATCATTTTTTTAATTGAAAACATATAAGTTAGACATCTTTTTATTTTACTCAAGGCCGTTTCTATTAGTAACCTAGTATTGAGCTCAAAAAGATTATTAAATAAATTAAATGTTTTATTGTTTTTAATTTCAGAATGCCTTTCTTAAGTACAAAAACACGACCTCGAATCATCTGCCTTCAAAGTCTGGCAATCTAAAAACTGTTGGACACAAAAATATTAAAGTAGACTGTAGCCATAATAGTGGATTTTATGCTATCATATTAATCTGTACCTATGTGGGTTTTGTAGTGTGCCTATTCAACATTTTAAGTATCTCACAGTCTGCAGTTTTGACTGTAGCAATGGCAACAGGGACTCTTCCCTTTACTGGACTCTTTTGGTCCTTCTATAAATTGGATACCCAAAATAGCCTTAGTAAGTTAAAACCAACGTATTTTTTTTTTTTTAACTCCTTTTTGCAATTAACAATGTAAACGATTTATATTTCAGATGCAGCAATCATCTGGTCACCCTCTGTTTCAGGAGAACTTATCTGTTCCCTGCTTGGAACGCCGATTGTGTTCTTAGGCATAGTTTTCCTATTTAAAGCGCACTACAGTGATATGCTGAAACAATCGCATCGATCTTGCCACAAAGAGTTGGTCACATAGGCCATGAGAAAATTATACAGGAAAAAAAAATAATTTTTTGTGTGTTCTAAGATCACCCTTGCTTGCTTCGTCTTGTAGATGGGTTTGTGAATTAAATTTTTAAAATATTCCTCCCCCTAATATGTGTAACAATAAATCTTTAATGTGTATGTAATATAAAAGAAAAAAAGAAAAAAAATTGTGAACGTTTTGTATGTTATTAAAAAAAAAAAATTATATAAAATTTTATACATGAGGAGTCCTGTTGCGTCTCATATATTTACTGATAACGATATAAGAAGTCCAGATACACTTATGTATATTCTCAAGTGTTTTAAATGTTAAATGGTCATTGTTAAAAAAAAAAGTCATTGTAAACATATATATGGGAATAAAGTTTGTGTTATACATACGAGTTATTGTTTGCCTTATTTTATCGACTTAAGGCTCAACTATATAGGTTATATAGGTAGACCTACTTTTGCCAAAAAGTACAAAAGTAAGAAATAAATATCTATGCTGAAGACACCTGCTTGCTTGGTAATCTTATGCTCGTTTCACTGAAAAATTAGTCATCATTTTATAAAAAGGTTATAACTTTTTCTAGGAAAATTATATTGAAATTATTTTGATTGCATAAGATTGGGTATTAAAAATTACCCTAAGGTCATGTGCCATATGCTAAGATTATACCAAGACGAATATATAGTGGTTTGATATACTTCCACCTTCCCCTTCCCCCATTTTGAAAGTAATTATACAAATAACTGATACATGGATAAAAATGGACTTCGGATTAGCTGTAGAATATGAAATTCTACGTCGACGCTGATCTTAAAATTTTATCAATATTCATTTTATAACCATTATTTTCTGACAAATAAAAACCCTTATCCGCGGAGGGTAGCCCGTAGCGTAATGGTTAGTGCGTTCGACTGTCACGTTGGAGGTCTGGGATCGCTTCCCAGCCTCGTCCACCTAAAAACTAAAAAAGTTTTTTTTCAGGGCTACTGCCTCTTGCGAGGAATTGACAAATCCTCCAAGAGTAATCACTTGTCACGAATAAGTGCTTCTCGCCTAGCCGTTCGGATTCGGCATGAAATTGTAGGTCCCTTCCATTCCTGTCGAAAGGCGCACACAGGAATGGTTGCGAGTTGTTAGTCACTAGGCCCTGGTTCTTCATGAGCCGTTGTGCCACCCGATTTATTTGTATATATTTTATATCCGCGGAGGGTATTTTGCTCCCCCCACGTACAAGGGTTGGGGAGGGGTAAACAAATGAGCATATCCCTATGGCTTCAAGTATTCTTAATCTAAAGAGACATTCCACGATATCAACCGATGTCTGGTTCCAGATTTATAGGCTAATTTATGTGAAATTTCGTGTTAAACCAAGGTCAGAAGGCAACCCTTATATCTCCGGTCTGCTAGTGTTGCCACCGTGGAAACACTTTTTAAAAGTAAACTTACGATGTGGACTATTAGTGAACCAAAGCTCATCCCGTCAGAATGAAGTGCAAGGTTTGACATAAAATATGGCCTTAACGCCCTAACTAATACACTCGTGCTTTACATTTTACTATTTGTGTGGCAGCAAATAATTTCTATTTGGTGATTCACCTATACGTATAACGAAACTAATAATTGAGTAGAAGCAACATGAAGCGTTCCATTGGATTTCAGAATGAGTGAAACCTTGAGTGAAACCAAAGAAAAACGCCATTAGGTACTAAAGACAAATCATCATGGTTGCCGTTTTCCATTGGTTTCACTCATTTTGAAATCGAAATCCAATGGAACAGTCCAAGATGCTTCTACTCAATTCTAGGGTGTGGTATCTATATAGGTGAATCGTGAAATAAAAATTATTTGCTACCACACGAAAAGAGAAATGTAAACACGAGTGTATCAACTTAGAACTTCCAAACAATATTTTTTGTTTGATTTTGTCTTAATTTGTTTATTAAAATTTACCAAAAACTTGGATTTTGAATACAAATTAAATTAAAGTGGGAAGTTAAAAATAACATCAAGTAGGTACCTACATTGCAGTTTGTTGTGACGTTTGAGTTTGAATGTATTAGTGCTTCAATTCTCAGAATCATTAGAAAACGCATTTTTTGTGCCAATGGAATGGTTTCAGAAGACTTCCGGACGCTTTCGGACGTCCAATTTAAAACGGCTTAAGTTACAGCGTCATGCAACACGCGCAAATTGGGTTTTGGAGCAGATGGAAGTTGATCTCAATTTTGGTCGAAAAATCATCTTTAATGATGAGGCCCATTTTTGGATGAATGGGAACGTGAATAAGCAAAATTGCCGGTTTCGGGACGACACCAATCCACGCGAGATTGACGTGGTGCCAATTAGGGATGGGCCAAACTGCTAGTAATCGGTAACTGTTACTAACTGTTATTGCTACTTCCCAATACCTGTTAAAAATACCTGTTACTGAAATAACAGTTAAGAAATCAAAATTCTCCTGGAAACTTGAAAGATCGATACATTTTTTTATCTAATTTATGATTTTTCTGAACTGTGCTTTCGCTTATCAGTGATTTCAGTTGTTGTTTCCCTCGCATAAAAACATTCTAGTTTTCATCATGGCACTTGAGAGTTTTAAATAAATTCCGGCAAGGCCCTAGCATAGCTGAGTAATGGCCAAAACTAGGGCCTTGTCGATTATGAACCCTTTTGCCTCGTCAGAAAAACCACTCTAGGCCCCGGACCAGCAAAAACTAGATTTGTTCATATTTTTGCTAGAAACATTAAAAAAGGGTATTTTGGTATCGGTTGTGATTCGATAGTAAAATAACTCAGATCAAAAATAAAAACCTGAATAATAAAAATAATAGCGCAGATTTTTATGAATTTAATACGATATTAAAGCAACTTTAGTATGATACTGGGCATTTTTGTAAAATACTCTTATATCATATTATTTGATTTAGTATCGTGTACAAAAATGCGCTTAATCTAAACTACATCCCACCACAAAAACAACCGATAAAACTTGAAATATAGTTTAAGACAATAAATTATAATTTTTGACCAATTTTAATGAACAGTTCAAAAAGCCTTTGGCGCGGGTGTGAAAATAGAGATTCTCGATATGATTATCTTGGCAGGATTTGCAAGAGCGTGAAATTTTTAACTTTTTTTTTTAAACCAAAACTGATCAAATATAATAAAAGTTAAAATTTGTATTTTTGATTCATCGATTCAATTTATTTAGTTAAAATTTTGCATAAGTATCAATAACGATAGCGCTTAGTCTGGTAGGATGCCGAAAACGTCCAACAAGTTCACCTCATGAGAGCATGAAACATTTTCCTCGTCTAAATTTTACTTACTGAAAACTTGCAAGGGCTTGACGTATATTTGACAACTAGACAGAAACTGGGCATTTTTCCAGCCGGGTTATTACTAATTTTGCTTGTCTTTTATTCTACTTCTTATTATTTCAGAGTCATCAAGAAAGTCAACAAGAAATTCTAGTTTTCAGAGTTTTCGCATAAATTCTACAAAAGTTCCAATACTGATTTTGCTTATAAGTGATTATTATTATTGCAGAGTTTTCACGTTATTTCAACAAAAGTTACAATCCTGATTTAGCTTCACAGTGTTTTCGCTTATAAGTGGGAGTTAACGTGTAAATACAAAAAAAAGTTGTTGTTTATTACTAATGTTACTTAGCTGGGATTCTGCTCATTAGTTATTGCAGAGCTTTCGCGAAAATTCTAAAAAAGTTTCAATACTGACTTTACTTAACTGTGATTTCGCTAATTGGTGATTTCAGAGTCATTACGTAAATTAAACAAAAAGTTGTATGTTACTGATTTAGCTTAACTTCGATTCTGTTTATTAGTTGTTGCAAAGTTATCGCGGAAATTCACCAAAAATTTCAATACAGGCTTTGCTTAGCAGTGATTCAAAAGGGCGTCAAAAATAATATGACGCCCGGGCGTAATAATAAAATGACGCGCGGGCGTCAATAATAAAATGACGCCCGGGCGTCAGAAATAAAATGACGCCTGGGCGTCAAAAATAAAATGACGCCCGGGCGTCGAAAATATAATGACACCCGGGCGTCAAAAATAAAATGACGCCCGGGCGTCAAAAAAAATAACGCCCGGGCGTCAATAATAAAATGACGCGCGGGCGTTAGAAATAAAATGACGCCCGGGCGTCAAAAATAAAATGACGCGCGGGCGTCAAAAAAAATGACTTCCGGGCGTCAAAAAAATATGACGCGCGGGCGTCAAAAATAAAATGACGCGCGGGCGTCAAAAAAATATGACGCGCAGGCGTCAAAAATAAAATGACGCGCGGGCGTTAGAAATAAAATGACACCCGGGCGTCAAAAATAAAATGACGCACGGGCGTCAAAAAAAATGACGCGCGGGCGTCAGAAATAAAATGACACCCGGGCGTCAAAAATAAAATGACGCCCAGGCTAAATCAGTAACAAAGAACAACTTTTTGATGAATTTACACAATGAATCTGGATCATGGACGCTCGGGCGTCAGAAATAAAATGACGCCCGGGCGTCAAAAAAAATAACGCCCGGGCGTCAATAATAAAATGACGCGCGGGCGTTAGAAATAAAATGACGCCTGGGCGTCAAAAATAAAATGACGCGCGGGCGTCAAAAAAAATGACGCCCGGGCGTCAAAAAAATATGACGCGCGGGCGTCAAAAATAAAATGACGCGCGGGCGTCAAAAAAAATGACGCTCGGGCGTCAAAAATAAAATGACGCGCGGGCGTCAAAAATAAAATGACGCCCGGGCGTCAGAAATAAAATGACGCCCGGCCGTCAAAAACAAATTGACGCCTGGGCGTCAAAAATAAAATGACGCGCGGGCGTCAAAAAAAATGACGCCCGGGCGTCAATAATAAAATGACGCTCGGGCGTCAAAAATAAAATGACGCCCGGGCGACAAAAAAAATGACGCCCGGGCGTCAAAAATAAAATGACGCCCAAAAATAAAATGACGCGCGGGCGTAAAAAAAAATTACGCCCGGGCGTCAAAAAAAAATGACGCGCGGGCGTCAAAAATTAAATGACGCCCAGGCGTCAGAAATAAAATGACGCCCGGGCGTCAAAAACAAATTGACGCCTGGGCGTCAAAATTAAAATGACGCGCGGGCGTCTATAATAAAATGACGCTCGGGCGTCAAAAATAAAATGACGCCCGGGCGTCAAAAATAAAATGACGCGCGGGCGTCAAAAAAAATGACGCCCTTGCGTCAAAAAAAAAAATGACGCGCGGGCGTCAGAAATAAAATGACGCCCGGGCGACAAATAAAATGACGCCCGGGCGTCAATAATAAAATGACGCGCGGGCGTCAAAAATAAAATGACGCCCGGGCGTCAAAAATAAAATGACGCGCGGGCGTCAAAAATAAAATGACGCCCGGGCGTCAGAAATAAAAAGACGCCCGGGCGACAAAAAAAATGACGCCCGGGCGTCAAAAAAAATGACGCGCGGGCGTCAAAAATAAAATGACGCGCGGGCGACAAAAAAAATGACGCCCGGGCGTCAGAAATAAAATGACGCCCGGGCGTCAAAAAAAATGACGCCTGGGCGTCAAAAATAAAATGACGCGCGGGCGTCAAAAATAAAATGACGCGCGGGCGTCAAAAAAAAATGACGCCCGGGCGTCAATAATAAAATGACGCGCGGGCGTCAAAAATAAAATGACGCCCGGGCGTAATAATAAAATAACGCCCGGGCGTCAATAATAAAATGACGCGCGGGCGTCAAAAAAAATGATGCGCGGGCATCAAAAATAAAATGACGCCCAGGCGTCAGAAATAAAATGACGCCCGGGCGTCAAAAAAAAATGACGCGCGGGCGTCAGAAATAAAATGACGCCCGGGCGTCAGAAATAAAATGACGCCCGGGCGTCAAAAATAAAATGACGACTGGCGTCAAAATAAAATGACGCCCGTGCGTCAAAAATAAAATGACGCCCGGGCGTCAAAAAAAATGACGCCCGGACTTCAGAAAAATAAAATGACGCCCGGGCGTCAAAAATAAAATGACGCCCGGGCGTCAAAAAACATTGACGCCCAAGCGTCAAAAAAATAATGACGCCCGGGCGTCAAAAATAAAATGACGCCCGGGCGAAATCAGTAACAAAGAACAATTTTTTGGTGAATTTACACAATGAATCTGGATCACTTATAAACGAAATCACTGTTAAGCTAAATCTGTATTGAAATTTTTGCGATAAGTCTGCAATATATGATAGGCATAGTTGCAGTTAAGATAAATCAGTAATAAAGAATAACTTTCTGACCGCTTTCACACAAGGAAACTGTGCCAGAAACTAGCTAGTTTGTCGGTGAGAAGGGCGAGAGGGGAGATTTTTTTCTTTCCCTTACGCCCTTCTCGCCTACAAACTCCCATTTGCCGGCAACTCAGTTTCTTTGTGTGAAAGCAGTCTTTGTTTAATTTACACGATGACTCTGAAATCACTAATAAAACGAAATCACTGTTAAGGTTAGACCGCACTCTGCAGAACTGCACTGCAGCGAAACTGCGATTCACATTAATTTGTATGCAATTTTATGAAGTTCAGTTGCCGCTTAGTGCTAGCTCATACCATTTCATATAAATAATATTTTGACGCGTCCTGAAGTGCAGTTCCGCTGCAGTTGTGTGCGGTCTAACCTTTAAGCTAAATCAGTATTGAAATGTTTGGTGAATTTACACGATAACTCTACAATAACTAATAGGCAGAATCGCAGTTAAGCAGTTAATCAGTAATAAAGAACAAGTTTTTGTTGAATTAACACGATGACTCTGACGATGACTCACTAATAAGCGAAATCACTGTTAAGCTAAATCAGTATTGAAATTTTTGGTGAATTTACGCGATAACTCTGCAAAAATTAATAAGCAGAATCGCAGCTAAGCTAAATCAGTAATAAAAAATCAACTTTTTGTTGAATTTACAGGACGAATCGGAAATAAGTAATAACAACAAGCAAAACCACTGTAAAGTTTCTTGGATTGTCACAATAACCCTTAAATTACTTATAAGCAGAATAACAGTTTGGCAATATCAGTTTTTAACAACCATTTTTAGTTTAATTAACGCAATGTGTCTGAAATCAGTTATAAACAGATAATTCCAAGAAAGCTAAACCATTAACCATTATAAATTTTCAGAAGTCAGAATTGAGCAATATTTTAGAAATATACACAATGCCTCTGAAATCACTTTTAAGCATAACCACAGTTTAGCAATAATATCAGTACCGAAGAAAATGTTTGTCTTGAATTTTCTTAAATTGTTTTGTTTCTTGATATAACTAGTTCTGAAAAAAAAAAAATTATCAATTTTATATGTTATTTCAGTAACAGGTATTTTTGTATTGCAGTATCAATACGTTATTGCTACTTTCCAATACCTGTTACTGTATACCTGTTACCGAAATAATGACCCATCCCTAGTGCCAATGCATACAAGTAAAGTTACTGTTTGGTGTGGATTTTGGGCTGGAGGCGTCATCGGTCCCTACTTCTTCTAAGTAGGCGCTACGTGCCACACAGCTCAAGACACAATCGATATTCTGCAGGAGCGGTTTCATGGCGTGGTTATCTCGCGCCGAGGCGACGTGAATTGGCCACCAAGATCGTGTGATTTGAGCCCTTTGGACTTTTTCTTGTGGGCTTTATTAAGTCGCTGGTCTATGCGAATAAGCAGCAAACCACGGCGGCCCTCAAAGACAACATAATCGATGCCATCGGTCAAATTCAGTCTGATTTATGCGCCAGTCATCGAAAACTGGACCTTTAGAATCCGCGCCACCCAGCGAAGCCGCGGCAGCCATTTAAACGATGTTATATTTCACACATAATTTCATTGAAAGGGCTCTCAAATAAAAATAAAACCTTTTTTGTATCTCATAAACAACTTGTTTTATTCAATTTTAAAATCGACCCGCCCTTTATTAAGTTAATTTGTTTACTTATAGGATCCGAAAACCAGACTTAAATTAAGATTTAAAAACATTCATCGAGTCTTATATTTTTTTTAATTAACAAAACTCAGATAAAATGTCTACAGAGAGGCATTAAGCCGCTCCCCCCTGACTCAAAGAACAAAACACAAAATATAAATGTAATAAGATTTTGTACATGGATTTATGTAAAAATTAAACTTTACGTGAATGTAAAAATTAAACTTGTGATACACTGTGTACCATAAGTGTATATATTACACAGTGATTTAGGGTAAAGGTACACAATTTATAGCTCGTAATTGCTATTATTGCTTGGTGAGTAGGTTTCTGAGGTTCTTATGTTTCTCCAAGTTCAAAAACGCAGGAATTCAGCAACACTGCAAAATTGACTTTCCATTTCCTCAGAAAAATCTGTCCGTTTGAAAAAAATTTCTACTGTTTTAGAAGAATTAATGTTTCTTCTCAACAATGATATCAAATTTTACTAAAAAGTAACATAAATGAATACCTATCATTTCGATGATAGAGAACGCGAAAAGAGTGGGTCTCGCAATTCTGTCTGTCTGTTTGTCCGTCTGTCTGTCTGTACCGCGGCCTTCAGCCTTAACGGCTGAAGCGATTAACTTCAAACTTTGAACTTAAGGTTCTTATAGTTAGGGCGTTAAGGCCATATTTTAGATCAAACCTTGCACTTCATTCTGACGGGATGAGCTTTGGTACACTAATAGTCCACATCCTAAGTTTACTTTAAAGAAGTGTTTCCACGGTGGCAACACTGGCAGACCGGAGATATAAGGGTTGCCTTCTGACCATGTTTTAACACGAAATTTCACATAAATAAGCCTATAAATCGGGAATCAGCCATCGATTGATGTCGTGGAATGTCTCTTTGGATTAAGAATACTTGGAATATGTTAATTTTTTGACAACTTCCCCACCCTTGTACACTGGGGGAGCAAAATACCCTCGGCGGATAATGGTTTTTATTTGTCAGAAAATAATGGTAATACAATTAATAATCAAAAATTTTAAGATGCGTGTCGACGTAGAATTTCATACTCTACAGCATATCCGAAGTCCATTTTTTATCCATGTATTAGTTTTTGTATAATCCCTTTCCAAATGGGGGGAAGGGAAGTAGGAAGTATATCAAACCACTATATATTTGGCTTGGTATAATCTAAGCATGTGGCACATGACCTTAGGGTAATTTTTAATGCCAAATCTTATGCAATCAAAACAATTCCAATATAATTTCCCTAGAAAAAGTTATAACCTTTTTATAAAATGATGACTAAATTTTTAGTGAAACGAGCATAATATTGCCAAATTTCAATGGTTGGTGTTGAAACTTGGCACACATGTCCATAAAAATATCTTGGGCGAAAGGGTGTTTTTTTGAGTGAAAGGGAAAAATGAATTACTATTACCAGTAAACCCCTCCCAAAACTGGTATGTTGATGAAAGTTGGTAGAAATGTTTTATTTCTTGTTAGAGCCAAGACTCAAAAGGATCTATGCAAGACGGTTTTCACACAAGGAAACTGAGTTGCTAGAAACTCGTTAGTTTGTTGGCGAGAAGGGTGTGAGGGGAAATTTTTTGTCTTCCTTTTACGTCCTTCTCGCCAACAAACTATAAATCGCCGGCAACTCAGTTTCCTTGTGTGAAAGGGGTCCAAATATATTGGTTCCAGGGGTGTTTTTTTAGGCGGAAAAAAATATGGGTTATAAACCCAATATTTTACTTTTATGTAATCGGGGTACAAATATTCAATATGGTACATGATTTTAAAGTATTTTTGAACGCTGAATCCAGTTTAAGTAAAATTAAGATGACACAATCACCATTAAAGGGCCATTTAGGGGCCAGTTATAGCTATCATTGAATACCATCATTGAAAAAGTTAACTGTTGATTTTGAGACCTTTAGAAAGTTTAATCCATGAATATTTTAATGCAGAAATATAGATTACGACTTTAAAATTGTATCTCCTCCAAAAAAAATTCATTTTGACCCATATTTTCCCCACAACGTAACTTTTAATTTTTCAATGATGAACTACCTTACCAATAATCATTGAAAAAATTAAAAGTAACGTTATGGGGAAGATATTGGTCAAAATGAATTTTTTTTTGGAGGAGAAATAATTTTGAAGTCGTAAGCTATATTTCTGCATTCAAATATTCAATGATTAAACTTTCGAAGTGTCTCAAAATCAACAGACAACTTTATCAATGATGATTTTCAATGATAGCTATAACTGGCCCCTTACGTTCTGGGGAAGATATGGGGCAAAATGATTTTTTTTTTTTTTGGGAGAAATAATTTTGAAGTCGTAAGCTATATTTCTGCATTAAAATATTCAATGATTAAACTTTCGAAGGGCCTCAATATCAACAGCTAACTTTTTCAATGATGATTTTCAATGATGGCTATAACTGGCCTCTAAGTTAGAAATCGTCGTTTAATGGAAAAATGAATGTATTTTCTGAGTAGAGAAGATAAAACATTTTCCCTCAAAAACCACCTTTGACAATAGATATTTGATTTATCTTTTTTTATTCTTGGTAACAATAAAAAACAAAACATTCCTACCACTTTCATCAACGTACTAGTTCTGGAGGGGGTTTACGGGGCATAGTTTTACACTGGTCTGTTTCGCTCAAAAAAACACCCTTTAGACTCAGATATTTTTATGGACCCTTTTGATTCTTATTTCTTACTACAAATGAGACATGTATGCTAAGTTTCATCACCATACCATTGAAATTTGTTAATGTTATGAACATTTAGTCATCATTTTATAAAAAGGTTTTAACTTTTTCTAGGGAAAAACTGCCAAAAACTGAACATATTCCTATGGCTTCAAGTATTCTCAATCCAACAAGACATTCCACGACATCAACGATGTCTGGTTCCCAAATTATAGGCTTATGTATGTGAAATTTCGTGTTAAAACAGGGTCAGAAGGCAACCCTTATATCTCCGGGCTGCCAGTGTTGCCACCATGGCAAAACTTTCTAAAAGTAAACTTAGGATGTGGACTATTAGTGTACCTTTAGTACCGTCAGAATGACGTCAGAATGAAGTGCAAGGTTTGTTCCCCTAACGCCCAAACTATAAGGGTATTCCCTAGAGGGGAAATTGAAATTTTTTTTATCTCAAAAAATAACGGTACCTGCCATCATACAACCAATATGCTAAAATTGATTTATTTCAAAAATGGCTCTATCGATTTTGAAAAAAAAATTACGAGCTACTATAATTACTGGAATAAATATTTTGGTAGAAAAAAAAAATTTGTACTACGGGTATTAACGGTAGGTGTACCTGTCCTAGAATCGATTTTTTGGTTTTCAAATTTGTCGTTAACGGCTACATCGATTTCAACCAAATTGTGTATGTAAGAGATTCTTTGCAATTTTAACAATTTTGCATTGGATTTCGGAGCAGTACTACTCCTTTTTGATTCCAATCGAATTATTTTCTATTGTTCCGAGACTAATTTGTGAAATATTTATGTGTGTGTGCATACATTTTTGCACGTTCAGTCCAGTAAAACTAATTTTACAAAGAATCCGATGAAAGGGTTAATATGTTTATGTGTGTTCCGAGTCTGCTCCTTTATTAATTCCGGAACAGGAAAAAACTTTGAAAACATTGCTCGGAACAGCCAATCGAATTATTTTGGAGTAAGCGGAGTCAAAATGGAATAACTCCGAACCTCCAACCGAAAATGACATAAATATTCTTTTTAATACCCTCAGGGTCAGTTTGTTCACCGCGGATTAAATTTGTTACTTGACTTTAAAAGATTAAACAATGGCAATTTTTTTTAAACACAAAGTCCAATAATTAGCTATAAGATTCAAAATAGACTAAGGCCAGTTTGTTCACAGTGGGTTAAATTTAGTATGTGACTTTCATAGGCTTTAATTAACTAACCACAATCAACCAAAATTGGCTGATTTGTGAAATCCATGATTAGCAACTCATACTTTGAATTTTTTAAACAAAATTAAATCAACAAACACATTTGAGGATTTCCCAGCTCCACTAATCATGGATTAAATATAATCAGCTGTGAACAAACTGGCCCTTAATAGTTATTACGATAAATAGTTCAACTATAGATTGTTTGATTAAAACTGTGGTCAACGTGCACATTCGATAATTTACCAGTTGCATTAATCATTGATTTGATTCGATAGCTTAAAAATATAATGCCAAAAACCTGATATTTTTGCAGATAAGCATAAAGGCTCTCCCAAACCAATGCGAAACATTCGTTGCGGCGAAAAAACATTCGTCACTCAAAATTTTGTCATATGTTTCTCCGCCGCGTTGGTGTGGGCACTCTCATATATCACCATGTAAATAAATTTTAACATGCGAATGTTTTTTCGCCGCAACGAATGCTCCGCATTGGTTTGGGAGAGCTCTAACAGTAATTTTTTTAGTTCCTTTCCGTTCTATTATCATTAAAAAAAAAATAGAAAATATTCCACCGAACTGCACTACCGTCTTCACTAACATCCCTGCAAATTCACAATAATAAATAAACACAAATCCCACAGTTCGATATCCAACCTTCGCCACCATTGTGAACACACACATTTGTCGAAGGTACTAAAAAAAAGAGCTCGCTCGTACCGACATTTTGGGTAAACTCGGAAAATTCTCTCCTCAGAGGACAAACATTCAATTTCTAATAAAAATCCCAATTAAAAACTAGTGAAATCCACAAAAATTATATTAAAAAATGCATGAATAAACAATAAGTTAAGTTGCAAGGCTTCCAAATCGACCCTCGAGGCCGAAAGTGTGTGAAAAATCACGCATCATGGATACCTAAGTTGATGTGTTTTAGTTTTAGGGTGGATATCTCTCGAAAAGTTTTTTTTTTTTTTTGGAAATCGCTGCTGCTGCTGCTTTCTTTGTGTTTCCTCCATATAATATATACTTAGTTTTCCAACACTAAATAATTTTCTAATTAGATGTCCCTTCATTCAATATTGTATATCGCAAAAGTGGTGTGCCATGTGAAAATGATTCCAAAAACCAAATAAAATGTGAGTTTTCTCCCAAAACGCGTACAAAGGTTTTTTCTTTTTGTATGTGCAATTTCGTTCCTAGCTTAAAAAAAAAGAAAAAAGAATCCTGCAAAGAAAACCAGTGGAGTTACGTTTAGGAGAAGGTTTTCGATAGTGTTTCACCTGTAATATTTAAATGGACAGGTATGTTTTGTTGTTTTATATGTTTTAACAATATTTTTATTCGTGCTTTTGTTTATTGAATCTGTTTACATTCATAGATTTAATTAACAAAGTCTGGGATCATAAAAGTGAAGTGAAAAACATGAATAAAAAAAAAAGTCATTTGTGAGGAGCCTGTCCTGCCCATGGTCCACCTTAACTTAGCTCATGAGTGGGAGTTCTTGTTAATGGATTGTTGATAGAAATTAATGTTTCTTTTTCCAAAGTAATAATAATTTTTCTTGAATTGCAAATAAATACACTCACTTTATTCGAACTCTTCAGAGTTTTGTAATGCTTCTTTAAGGGATATCGACAAAATGCAACCCCTGCGCGATAGAAATTCATATTACACTTCTCAAATATAATGCTGGTTAAGTGTTATTCGCGGGAGTCGGAGCGGGAGTTGGATAAACCGCCATTTGCGGTGGTTTTTGGTTTAACTTTTTTTCTGTTTACGATTGATGTTTATAGAATAATTTTATTAGGTATATACTGACCAAGTGTAACTTAAAATTATGATTTACCTAAAAATTCGGCTTAAATGGCTCGAGAAAATTCTGAAATCAGGTGCCGCCGAGAATATATAGTTAGATACGTGAACGTGCGTCTGTTAGATCTTACCAGGGAAAATAAGACTGGCAGTCCAAAATTTAAGTAAATTAACTTTTGGCTTTAGTCGATCAAACAAGACATTTATTATCAAACATCGTAACAGGTAAATGCGATCAAAACATTTCCGTTTTTTTTTTTAAAGTCTAGGTCTAGGACTCATATAAAACAATTAAAAAGATTTCTATGAGAGTTTTGATGTCTAGGGTTATGAAATGTGCATACGAATGTCTTTAGCCGGAAATATTTTTGCCAGACTGACGTCATTTTGAGTTTATAATTGAAGTTTCTGGCCCGCGAAAAAAAAAACTTTAATTCGGAAAATTCGAAAATGATGACAAAACATTTACGAATTATTTGCAAGTTGAAGATTGTAAAACAATTTGCTACTTTGCCGTAAATTGCCTTATGGCTGATTGAATTTTTTTTCTATAGGCTCTCCCAAACCAATGCGAAACATTCGGTACGGCGAAGAAACATTCGTCAGTCAAAATTAATTTACATGGTTATAAATGAGAGTGCTCACACCAACGCGGCGGAGAAACATTCGCCTTTCAAAATTTATTTACAGGATGATAAATGAGAGTGCCCACACCAACTAGCGAATTGTTTTTCGCCGCACCGAATATTTCGCATTGGTTTGGGAGAACCTTAAATCAAAAAAAAAATCGAAAATTCGCGTATCAAACGTGCTTGCACATGCACCGACTTAAAATAATTTGTTTTGGCTCTTAAGGAATGCTATTAATAAAATAGCACAAACTACTGCCCCTTAAAATTTCAAAATATGCCTTTTTACTCGATATAGGTCCCTATGGCTGAAAATTCAAAAAAAAAATCTGTTGATTTTTAGGCTGTTTTTGATTTTAAAGGCCTACACGGGTTTGGGAAAGAGCAAATAAGACCCATTCCAAAGGTAATTTTGAGTACTGAACTTAAATCCGTCATCGATTTTCCACCATCAGCTCTTAAAATGGAATAAAACCGTCTTCTCTGCTTGTTTTGAGGTTATGCAAAAATTCGAAGTGCATTTTTTTTTCAAAACAAAAAAACCGATTCATCAAAGTAGTTATTTTTATCTTCAAAATACCTACAGCTTTAATTTTTTTAATATCTCTTCTAGTTTTCGAGTTATGTAAAAACATAACCTCAAAAATAGTGGAAAAATCGTGTTTTTCAATATTCTAACGTGAATAACACGAAAACCAGAGGGTGACGGATTTAAGTTCAGCACTCAAAATTACGTTTAAGATGAGGCTTACTTGCTCGTTCCTTAATCCGTGTAAGCTTACAAGTCAACCGATTTTTTTTTTTGAATATTCAGCCATATATCGGTTAAAAAGGCATATTCTGAAATATTGCACATCAGTTACTTGTGCTATTTTATTATTAGCCTCCCTAGAGCGCCAAAAACAAAAATATTATAAGCCTGTGCAACCCAATTTGATAAGCGAATTTCTTGATTATTTTTTGATTGAGAATTTTTTTTTTTTATTTAGAAAAAAAAATATATTTTACATAAAAAAACGGCCGCGGGGTCTTAGACAAAGAGCCCAGCCCATAGCAATTTTCGGTGTGAGCGATAGCAAAAATTCATTTTATGTTAAGATAGGTCCATATCATAAGCAAATATTAAAGTCTTGGATGTCGGGGTTTGGCCATTTGTATGCAATACTGCATTTAAAATGCAGTGCATTGAAAATGCAGTGTAGAAACTTGAAAACCATATTTAATAAAAAGAACTGATTACCCTATACATGGATATGGGGTCCAAGAAATTTTCCATAGAGCCAAATGGCTGCAAGGCGCACTAAAAGCTTCAATCTTTGTGTGTGTCTTGCAGAAAATTGGCCCACAGAAAAGGTCATGAACCCCATGTTCATATCTAGGGCGCTTAGCTCTTTAATTGAATACAATTTGGATGTTCCTACAGTTGGTATCTGGTCTTTAAGAAAAAAATGCATTTTCAATGCAGCATTACGTACTTTTGCTTTTGCCCCAACCCCGACATACAAAACTTTCATATTTGCATATAAATAGTATGGACCTATCTTAAAATAAAAGCAATTTTTGCTATCGCTCACATCCAAAAATTGCTGTGGGCTCTCGGTCTTTTTGGAAGTACCATTTTTAAAAATTTGCGATACGTAGAAATACTTGTGTGGGTATCATCTACAAGGTCCACGATACCCATTTGAATATTCGACAATACAAACATTTAAGAGACACCCCTAATGTACCTATATTATGTTTTTTCCAAATAATTCAAAAATCCTGCTAAATATTTATATTTTAATAAACCCTACGACTATATCGCACAAGCTTGCTTTTGTAGTTAACAAATAGAATCTAGCTGTACATAAGTGGAACATCAATTTGAAGTAGGTAGGTAATTATTTATATTCAAATTTCATCAACCAGTAGTGGCTTGATTATAGGCTATTGAATATACATAGCTCTTGGTAAGGAACAATTGCGTTCACGGGTTTTTATAATTGAATATGGTAGGTGCACCAGTACCCGGCCACTAACCAGTATCCAGCCACTTTTCAATTACTGCTCAGTAACAAGAATTCCAAAGACATTTATCAAGTCAACAAAAATTAGAAGTTGTGAAGGTTTACCGCATTGTGAAAAATGTGATTGAGGGGCAGTTTTTCAGTGCGGGGTTGAAGTTAACTCACCAAATTTGGTGAGTTAACTCAGGACTATCTCAACAAATTCTTTTAATAATTTATCTTTCGTGCTTTTTAAGTCTTCCTGTATTCATTCTCCACTTTTAAACTGCTTTTTAACGTAACTATAAACAAATCTATTCCCATAGTTAACTAAGTCTGGTTTAACTCACCACTGAAAAACTGGGCCTTCGAGTCTTGGATTGTAATTGGAAAGATGGAAGTTTAAAAATTATTTTAAGTGCTATTGAGAATTTATTGATTTGTTGTTATATGTTTATATTAAAAGCAATACTATTCATAATAATAAAACCAAAGAAAAATTAGTTTTTATATTAAATTATGGCCAGGTGCTGGAACAAAAGTTGGAGATAAATATTGTTCTCTCATTATTTGTTCTTTAACTAAATTATGATCTTCATCATTATTGCAAGAGTGATTAGAATATACTAAATATGCTTAGGTTCAGTACCTCACTAACATTTTAGCTTCGTTTCGGCTTAATAGAAGTTAATAGAATGTTAGTTGGTTATCCAGCCACTATTGTTGATCATAATTCTAAATCAAAAACAATAATAAATTCTCTTGCCGGTTTTTGGTACAAGCTGTTTATGTATCCGTCCAAAGGAGCTACAACGTTAAATCCTAATAATTTTTGAGTCCAGATTTTGATGCTATCACCCGCCCAGGGCCGCGAGCTAAACTCAGGAGGATGGGTTAGAGGTACCCTTTTTTAGATTTTCGTGAATATTTGCACAACCTAGTGTGTTAGCTTCTATATAAAAACATATGTTCATCTCATTAAAAAAAACAACGTCATAACTCAAAAAACCTCAAACTTCAGAAATCGCAATTTAAAGTTTGTATGGCTGGATTTCATAATCATATTCATTTGTATCTACTTTTTTCTTGGTAGAGCTATTAATTAAAGTTTTATCGCAAAATATGATCCTTTTAAAATATTTATTGGAATGTTTTCACTTCAAATGTCCCTGCGTAAATCAAAAAAATACAGTATTTCCACAAAAAAATATTTGAAAGTGACACATGAATATGAATGTACGTATATAACGACAAATGATGCTCTATAGCCTTTATTTTTTCAGTTCTAGAAATGACGTTTAGTTTATAGAAAATAAATTTGAACTGTATCATTAGGTAAAAATTGATGTTTTTTGAATTATGACGTTGTTGTTTTTAATGAGTGAATTTTTTGCTAGGGTTAGTGAGATGCAGCGGGTAAAAAAGTCAACAAATCCGAAAAAAACATGTTATTGTCTTAGATATTGAATGTTTGCTGACCAATTAACTGCAAAAAAAAATTTCTCGTTAACTACTGCACCGATTTCAACCAAAATTTGTACACAAAAGGTCGCTTACAATTTTAACAATTTTGCATATAAAAATTTTCGAAAAAATAGTTTTTTGATTTTTAAAAAAATATTGAAATTTTTTTTTGAAAATTCAATATCTTGAAAACGGGATAATGATTTTTTTTTTAATTTTGGGAAAAATTGTATTTTACTAAATCCTAAAAGTTGGTATACCAAATTTTATTTTAAAAAATGTTCGAGAATTTTTATATATAACAAATTAATTTAAAAAAAAACCGCTCCAACGATTTTTGAATTTTTTTTTTCTTAAATTCATACTAAAAGTTTGCAAGTTTGGAAGTTCACCGTAGTGTGCGACGTGATAAGCGTAACTACATCAACGCACTGGCTACAGAAGCAGAAGAAGCCGCTTGTAGGTGTGACAGTAGGACCGTCTACAGAATTACCAAAGAGCTCACTGGTGTCCAGAGCTCTAAACAACACCTGGTTAAAGACACAAACGGATCCCTGCTAATTTCGGATGAGGACCAGCTCATAAGGTGGAGGGAACACTTTTCTGCGGTTTTAAACCGCGTTTTCGCAAGTGAAGTGAACCCTATTCCCACTGAGCTACCCGAAGTAACAATTTCCCGAATACGCACCGTACCCCCCAGTAAAGAAGAAATTATCACCGCCATCAAAGCACTGAAGAACAACAAAGCGGTTGGACTTGACGGTATTCCTGCAGAGCTCTTAGGAGCAGCCCCAACGACATCGAGCGAGCTACTGCACCCACTTATTAAGAGAGCTTGGGAAGCAGAGAGCTTTCCTGAAGAGTGGAAAAAAGGAATGATTGTCAAGCTCCCAAAGAAAGGAGATCTCACAGAGTGCGAAAACTGGAGAGGAATATGCGTTCTGCCTGCAGTAGCCAAGATAATAGCAAGGATAATATTGGACCGAATTAAAGACCACCTCGAAGACACACTCGACGCCGAACAAGCAGGTTTCCGCACTGGATCTTCCTGTGTTGATCACATCAACACCTTGAGGATCATCATCGAACAGTGCGTTGAATATCGATCACCACTTCACCTGCTGTTCATCGATTTTGAAAAGGCGTTCGACAGTGTCAATAGAGAATTTATTTGGCTTGCTTTGCACAGGAGGGGCATCCCAGATAAATTGATTGCTATTATCAAGGCTACATATGATGGATCCAGGTGTCACGTTTTGCACAAAGGTAGGCTGTCAGAGGAGTTTGAAAACCAAAGTGGAGTTAGGCAAGGCTGTATACTGTCACCAATACTGTTCCTGTTGGTGATAAGTGACGTACTGCACGCAGCTTTGTCAAATGGAAATGGAGGAATTCAGTGGACTCTGCAATCTCACCTCAAACATCTGGACTACGCGGACGACGTATGCTTACTCTCTCATAGGATCATGGATCTCCATCAAATGACAACAAGGGTGGAGAGAGAAGCAGAAATCGTAGGGCTTAAGATCAACTCGGCAAAAACTAAAAGGATCAGCCTTGGAACTTCCTCATCAATCCAAGTAAATATTTCTGGACAACCGGTAGAGATGGTAGAGGATTTCCAATATCTTGGGAGTATTATCTCTACGGGTGGCGGAACTGAACTGGACGTAAACAGCCGAATCAGAAAAGCAAAGGCTGCGTTCGGAATGCTGTCCAAAATATGGAGAAACAACTCTTTTAGCTTAAAGACCAAGCTACGACTGTTCCGCTCCAATGTTGAATCCGTTCTGCTTTACGGCTGCAGCACTTGGAAAGTCACTGAAATTGTCACTTGAAAGCTGCAAACCTTCGTTAATAGATGTCTACGAAACATCTTGAGGATTTTCTGGCCCAACCGTATCTCCAATGCCGAACTTCATGCGAGAACGGGTCAGGAGCCCATAGACTCCATTATACGAAGAAGAAAGTGGCAGTGGATTGGCCATACGCTTCGAAAAGGCGATCGGTGCATTGCATCTCAAGCAATGCAGTGGAACCCGCTCACACAGGAGGGAAGACAAGTGGGCCGGCCTAGAAGTACATGGCGAAGAACGGTCGAACAGGAATCGGCACGACTGGGGAAAAGTTGGAGAGAGCTGAAATATATTTCAAGAAATCGTACACGATGGCGCGTAGGTGTAGTGGAGGCCCTATGTCCCGTAAGGGAAAAATCACGGACGTAATAGGTCCGAGGACCTAAGTAGTAAGTAAGTAAACAAATCACATAGCATACTTTTTTTTGAGCTCTATCTGTTTTAGCTATTAAAAAAAATTATATTAATTTATAGTAATAATTTATATTTTAAATTGTTTTTAAATCTTTTTTCAATGATAGAACCAGTATATATGCACTTCGTCAATTTTAAGCTACGTTCAAGTTGTTAGCTACGAAAGCAAGTTTGTGCGATCCAGTCGTGCCCATTTTTACTTGCGATATACGTAGCATAGGGCAAGTTTAGTATTCGTGCAAAAAATAAATCGAGATAATAATTTTCCCTAACATTACAATGATAGAGAACGCGAAAAAAGTGGGTCTCGCAATTCTGTCTGTCTGTACCTCGACCTGCAGCCTAAACGGCTGAAGCGATTTTCTTCAAACTTTGGACTTAAGGTTCTTATGTTATTCCCTAGAGGGGAAATTGAAATTTTTTTTTAGCTCAAAAAATAACGGTACTTGTCATACAACCAATGTACAAAAATTGATTTATTTCAAAAACGGCTCTTACGATTTACAAAAAAATATTACCAGGTACTAAGATTACTAAAGTAAATATTTTGGTACAAAAAAAAAATTATAACGGTTAATAACGGTACCTGTCATACAACCGATTTTTTGGTTTTCAAATTTCTCGTTTACTACTACCCCGATTTTAACCAAAATTTTTATACAAAAGGTCGCTTACAATTTTAACAATTTTGCATATAAAAATTTTCGTAAGAATAATTTTTGGACTTTTAAAAAAATATTGAAATTTTTTTTTGAAAATTCAATATCTTGAAAACGGGCTAATGATTTTTTGTTTAATGCTGTGAAAAATTGTATTTTATTAAATACTAAGAGTTGGCAAACCAAATTTTATTTTAAAATATGTTCAAGATTTTTTATATATAAAAAATTAATTTAAAAAAAAAAATTGCTCTAACGATTTTTGATTTTTTTTTTTTTTCATAAATTGATATTTATTAAACAAATCAGATGGCATACTTTTTTTTTGAGCTCTATCTGTTTTAGCTAATAAAATAACTAATTTATAATAATTCATAGTAATCATTTATGTTTTAAATTGTTTTTAAAACTTTTTTTTAATGATATCATAATGTTATGGAGCCAATAAATATGTACATTGTCTATTCAAAGCCAAGATACATTATATTACAGGTGGTAACATCACTAGCGTGTTCATTTTTGTTCAGTTATGCGCATGTTGTCGAAATCAATAGTAAACAAAATTGATATTCAAACAATCACCAAAAATTTGTTAATACCTTAGATATGTGTACTGTGATTCAAAGCTACGTTAAAGTTGTTAGCTACGAGAGCAAGTTTTGTGCGATCCAGTCGTGCACATTTTTTTCTATAGGTATCCCAAACTATATATGCTAAATTGGGCACACTTTAATTAGCAAGAATTCGTTTCATACGGCGCCAAAAAACGATCACGTTTTTTTTTTTTTAATTTATTTGCCTTAGAGGAAGGGGTTCATTCTACCCCCCGCCCTTTAGGGTGGAAGGGCATTAAAGCCAGAATTCTGTTATTTAATTTTATTTTCATATCAAGTTATTGTTGTCCATAGCTTTTGTAAAAATTAATTTCAAACTCAAAATTTAAAAAAAAAAATTTAATTTAGTTTTTTGATTTTTTTTAAATTGTGAAATAATATACTGAATTGCCTTTTATAATTCACTATCCCTATTAATTCTAAATTCAAAAATGAAAACTAAATGGTTCTGTCTCTTAGTTTTTGAGAAAATTGAAAGTTGCGACGACAATTTTTTTGATGTTTTTTTTTGTGATAGTAGTTCATTTTTCATTAAGCTTGAGGTTAAAGAACAAATGAATTCTTTGAATGTGAGAAGCAAGCCACCCAAGGTACTGTGCTAGTGGTAGAGTTGACCCTTAAGTACAACATACTCAAAGTCCCCAACTCAGGGCCACAAGCTTGAGGGAGGGAGGGGGGGTTAAGATCCCCTTTTGTTTTTTTGAAGTGAAACTTCTTTGGGCGCGTTGAGAGTGAAATTTCAAGGTTGAATTTTTGTAAAACGAAAAAATGTAACGCCACATGTGCAACGCTGAGATCATTGATTAGCTAAGTGGTGGGAGGTAGAGTAAAAGTAAAAACTTTTATTGATAGGCTAATATATTTTATATTGCAATAAGTTTGGATTTTTTGATAATCTATATTATTGTAGCAGATAAAAGGGATACTGTCCTTTTATGCCTTTTTTTTTTTTAATTTAGTTAATTAGAATGCTAGAGTTTTGAATTTTTTTTGTGGATAGATAATGAAATACTAAGAATCTTACTTGTTTAAAATTTGTGTCTATCTCCTACTGGTATGGAGATATAAATTATTTTAAAAATTTTATCTCAAAATAGGCTAATTTCAAAAAATTTAATTAAATCATTAGAGTCCGCTAAAAATTTGAATTATATATGGTTGCAAAATACATAAAACCAAATTAAAGTTGTCATATCCAAATGTTTGATTTTGCAGAGATTTTGAGTGTAGGAATTTTTGGATCGGAAAACCTACTTAAATAAACTAACAACGCCCTCACTGTCAACTGAAGAATCCAAGTGAGAACGCCGGGACGAAACGCCAATTTTTATGGACTAAAGGCCGTTAAAAGCTATATTGAATCAATAATTCAACAAGTCTAATTAAATAATGCTAAGTCTTCTACTTGGCTGATGTATTTTATTAGTATATAGAATTTGTATTATAAAAAACACTCATATGTAAACAATGCCAGTCCACGGGTAACAAAATTTTCAACAATTCTTGATAAGAAATTCTAAATGGGTTGGATATAGTTCACATTCGTTTTTCGCTGTAAAATTGATGTAAGCTGGACTGAACTTAATAAAAATTGCGTCTTGACAAGGCCCTCACTGTCAACTGAAGAGTCCAAGTGAGAACGCCGGGACGAAACGCCAATTTTTATGGACTAAAGGCCGTTAAAAGCTATATTGAAACTGATTTATATCTTTTAAATTCAATTCAATTTATTGGATACATATTATAAACATCTGTACATTAAGATTAATATCTTTTGTAGTACTTAGAGATAAGATAAATAGGTATTACTTTGGTTATTTATGTATTCAATTTAAATTACCTAACTTAAAACTAAATTTAAATTTACAAAACCCTGAAGTTTTATATTGAGAGATAGTAGCAAAGAAGTATAAGAATTTAAAAATGAAGAAAAAGAAATTGAAGCAAAAGAAAAAAAAAAGGAGTTTAATAATGAGGAAAAAGAGTAGCTCTGAGATTAGGTTGAAGTGAAGTTAAGGAAGATTGCACTTTTGAAGCGAGTGGCATTAGAGATAGATCTTATGCTTATTGGTAAAGAATTCCATAACTTAATGGCGTGAATAAAAAATAAACGAGATGAATTGAGATAGTGATAGCGTGATGGAATTAGACTAAAAGTTCTAAGGGAGCGAGCAAAATTAAGTTTATCATATAAATACTATGGAGTCTTACTAGTTACAAGATTATGCAAGAATATACAATTTCTGGCATCAATGTAGTTGTCTAAAGTTCTTCCCAAAAAGTTTTTCACATGGTGAGAAATATGGTCATATCTACGGAGACCATTAATATATCTTACAGAATCATTAAATGCAACTTGAAGTTTTTGTTGTGATAAGGAATCCAAATTAGGGTATACCACTTCAGAATAAGTAATAAGCGGTAGGATAAGAATTTTAACAAGCCTTTGTCTGGTATCTTGTGGAGTAAAACTTGCAGCCATCCATAATTTCCGAAGACAACCATATATTTTACCTATAACACAGTTTGTATGGTCGTATCCTGATAGGTTAGAATTCAAAACAAATCCCAGACTTGTCACAGTTTGAACAATGTTTAGTTTGTCTACAGATAATAAAATATCAGGTAGAGTATTAAGATACAGTTTCTTTTTAGTAATTGGAATAACTTGAGATTTTATGGGATTTAGTAGCAAACAATTTTTTATAGACCAAGAGTAAATTTCACGTAGGTCCTCATTTAAATTGCTTACAAGTTCAATCATGTTGTCAATTGGCCGAGCTAGATACAACTGAACGTCGTCAGCATAGAGGTGAACTGTAGTATGTTTACAGACAGAAGGTAAATCATTAATGAACATACAGAAGATGATAGGGCCTAGGATTGATCCTTGTGGAACACCCTGTTTTACACATAAAAGGTCTGAACAAGAATCGTTGGTTACAACTCTCTGAAGTCTGTCGGAGAGATAACTTTCAATTAGAGTCACTGCAGAATTACCGAAACCAAAAAGATGTTTCAATTTCAGGCACAGAATCTTGTGGTTAACTTTGTCGAAAGCCTTTGAGAAATCAAGAAGACAAAGAAGCGTTACATGTCCCTTATCGTAATCTTGTCTTATATCGTCCAATATTTTTACCATGGCTGTAGAACAACTATGGTTAGATCTAAAACCGGATTGTCCAGCATAGAGAAGGTTATACTGAGACAAGTGTTGAAGGATCTGTTTGGCTATTAATCTCTCAAAGACTTTCGACAAACATGGTAAAATACTTATAGGTCTGAAATCAGAAGCAGACAATGGGTGCGATTTTTTAGCAACAGGCACAACTCTTGCTATTTTCCATGACTTGGGGAAGGTTGATGTTGTGATACAGTGGTTAATAATGTGAGTCAAGCTGGATGTTATATATGGTAGAATTAATTTGATGAATCGAAGTGGTATCCCATCTTCACCCACAGCATTTGATTTGATCAAACCAATACAGTTAATGACATCATTCTCGTCAACCGTTTCAATTTCAAAATTCCGTATTGTTTGAATGTGTGAATTAATCCTTTCTGAGAAGCTTAAACTAAACTCCTGATGGGCATCATTTTCGATAAAGTTATTATTTAGCACATCAGGATCAATTTCACACTTAGAAGCATTTCTTGTACCGGATATACCAATCTGTCGCAAATTATTCCAAAGAGTCTTAGGGGGAAGGGTTGTATTAAGTTTGGATGCATAATAATTTCTTTTGGAGTTACGTATTACCACAGTGGAATGATTTCTTACTGCCTTGTAAGCAATCCAATTCGAATTAGATGGAAAATGTTTCCATTTTCTATAAAACTTGTTGCGAACTTTAATAGTTTCGACAACATCAGAAGTGAACCAAGGACAGATTTTGTTACGAATATTTACCGTTTTAACTGGAACATAATCGTTCAATAATCCAAGAAGTATGTGTTGGAAACAGTTCAGCTTGGAGTCAGTCGGGGTCAGAAATAAAATGACATATATCCCAAGGGGCTGTAAGAGCGGCGTTTTGGAGAGCATCTACATTTATTGACCGAAAATCTTTAAAAGTGAAAGATAAAGGGGCAATACTGTGATTAAAATTAATATTGTATGTACAAAACAGGAGATCATGATCAGAGATACAGTCGAGAGAAAGTTGGTCAAAAAGAAGAACAGATGATGGATCAGACAAAAAGCACAAATCAAGAAGGCTAGGAGTACTATCTTTTGCAAATCTCGTTGGATAAGTAGTATTAAATATCTGAAGTCCTAAGGAAGAGACAAAATCATTTATTTGGAAAGCTCGAGAATCATTTTTTAGCAAGTCTGCATTGAAATCACCTAGAACTAATACATGTTCATATAAATGTGCGAATTGCGAAAGAACAGAAAAAAATGATTGAGGAGAACAACTTCGGTTCGGAACATATGCACAGGCGACCAAGCATTTAGTGCAACCATCATGGATTTCAGCAATTAAAAACTCAACGTCTAAACCTACCGAACTGCTTATTATTTTGCATTTAAGGGAAGATCTGCAGTAAATTGCTATCCCACCTCCCCATGTACTTGTTACTCTGTCATTTCTAGAGATAAAATAATTAGGTATATTATACTGCATATCACAAATATCATGCTTAAACCATGTCTCACAAACACAAAGTACATCGACACCAGAACCCGGAAATATATATTTCAAATAATCCAATTTATACTGATTTAGTAGCGTAATGGTTAGTGCGTTCGACTGTCACGGAGGTCTGGGATCGCTTCCCAGCCTCGTCCACCTAAAAAACTAAAAACAATTTTTTTCAGGGCTACTGGCCCTTTGCGAGGAATTGACAAATCCTCCAAGAGTATCACTTGTCACGAATAAGTGCTTCTCGTCTAGCCGTTCGGATTCGGCATAAAATTGTAGGTCCCTTCCATTCCTGTCGGAAGGCGCACACAGGAATGGTTGCGAGTTTTTAGTCACTAGGCCCTGGTTCTTCATGAGCCGTTGTGCCACCCGATTTATTTATTTATAGTAGTAAAAGTGATTTTATTGACATTAAATTTAGATACATAAATATATAATTTAATACAAATTTTCACTAAAAGCAGCCGAAAAAGGAGTTCTTTATATACAATTTCTTCGTAGAGTTTTTAGTTTATGAGTTCCAATGAATTAAAAAGAAAAAATACAAAAACAATATTGAATGTTAATTTTAAAATGCTTCGTTGGTGATTTGTTGGCGATATTTAATGGCAGATTTCAGATAGTGATAGAGAACTTTCCAATTTTCTCCGTTCAGGGCGCGAATAGTTTCATCCGATGACAGCGTGATTTTACCCCATGATGCTCTTCGAATTGAGTTTAGGACGGGACAAATTCCAATAAAATGAAGTATGTCTTCTGTGCTACGCAGGTTGCACAAAGTGCATTCAGTGCTTACGTCGTTTCTATAAGGCAAGTAGTTCAGCTTGATTAGCTCACCCCTGGCTTTAAATATCGTTGATATAAAATCCGACTATATTGGTCATCGAAGTAGTTTTTTTCACAAAGATCGTGTTCCAGTAGCTTATAAGTGTTTCTTGTTTGGCTTTGGTAACTTCGTGTTTTAAACGCAGTTCTTGTCACTTCTTCAATTTTCGTTAAGAGAACCTGAAGGGTAAGGCTCAGCGAACTATTACTTTGTTCAAAAAGTGCAATTCCGTGCTCAGCAGACAATCTCGTCCATTCGGTGAAGAATTGTAGGTTTCTTTCTTTAAGAAATGAAACAATCTTATTTGTTAGGACGTTGACTTTGTTGTCCCATAATTTTAACTATGTAAGTTAAGTAAGTGCAGTCGAAGTGTGTGAATGTAGAGTGGTGGATGACCCGTTTCCAGATGCAACATGTGTGTTAGTGTATTTTCTGGTAGTTTGAAAATTCTCTTAATAAAGTATCTTAACAGTTTTTCAACTTCTTCAAATTCAGTAACACCCAAAACTTGTGCTGCGTAGCACATAATTGACTTCATTACCGCTTCAAAAATTTTGAATTTCACACTTGGATTTATCAATTTTTCAAAATGCTCAGCTAAAGGGAATGTTTCCACTTTAATACTTTTCGCGAACTGTACTCCATTTATCATTTTGGCCGTCTTCCAGAACGACCGACTATCACTGATGTTCACAAGCATTGTGGACAGCCTTTAAGCCTTTTGATTCGCTGTGTATAAGCATTTATACTTTTTATTTGCTTCGTGATACATAGTTTTCGCGTAGTTCGAATTAATTCTTCTTAGCAGGCGGAGATAAGCAAAAGATGTTGTCCTTGCTGACTAACACCTCCAGTCATACCAGGATTTTTTACCCTTGCCCGTAGTCCTTGTCTGCAGTGGGGTAGCAGCTTCCATTACAGCTGATGTAAGAATATCAGTACCTCTTATAGATCAAACGATCGGTTTCTCTCCACCGTAGTTTTGGCAATAAGTACTGTTGAGAAGAAGGTGATTCAACTTGAAACCTTACATTCGCTTCCACAGATATTGGAAAATGATCTGAATGCAACATCTCGTCCTTTTTGAAATCAGATACCAGACTTAGCCACTGTCCCTAAGCTTAATATCCCTATACGTATCGAGATTTTCAGATCGCCAAAGAAGTTTCACTTCTGCCACGAGTACTGAGTTACACGCGCCCTTTTTTTTCTTTATGAATACGGGTTATAATGTATAAGAAAAGTTATGGACTCGTAAAAATATTTATTTCTTTAATATAATGTATGTATGTATGTACATTTTTTTAATAGCTTAAACATATAGAGCTAAAAAATCTGATTTGTTTGATAAATATAAATTTATGAAAACAAAAAAAAAAATCGAAAATCGTTAGAGCGGTTTTCTTAAAACCTAATTTTGTATACACTGGACGTCCAGTATTACGAATGTCGATATAACTTCTGTCCAGTATAACGAATCACCATTTCAAGTCCATTGATATCTCTAAATAACGAATAATGACAATTTTGTTTTTGATTTTTTTCGCAGTTGTTGTTTCTTTGTTGCAGTTGTTTCTTGTTGTTGTTGTTTCTTTGTTGCAGTTCAAATTTGTTTTTATATAAAATTTGTTTTTATATAAAAACAAATTCGAACTGCAACAAAGAAACAACAACTGCGAAAAAATTCAAAAAGAAAAATTTTCATTATTCGTTATTTAGAGATATCAATGGACTTGAAATAGTGATTCGTTATACTGGACATAAGTTATATCGACATTCGTAATACTGCACGTCCAGTGTATACAAAATTAGGTTTTAAGAAAGCCGCTCTAACGATTCTCGATTTTTGTTTTGTTTTCATAAATTTATATTTATCAAACAAATCAGATGGAATACTTTTTTTTTAGCTCTATCTGTTTAAGCTATTAAAAAAAATTTACATATGTACATACATTATATTAAAAAAATTAATATTTTTACGAGTCCATAACATTCCTTATACATTATAACCCGTATTCATAAAGAAAAAATAGTTTTTTCAGCTCCCGTGGTCCCGTGTAAAAGCAATTGCTTACTGCCCTATTTGAGTCCGGAACATTCTTATTCCATGGTGTAGTTTTCCTAAACACGGGAGCTAAAATAACTATTTTTTCTGTATGAATAAGGGTGTATGTTGTATATATGTAATATTAAAAAAACATTTTTTTTTTTGGTTTTCGGAAGTAGACCACAAATTATTATAAAAGCTTAATTTGACAAAAATGTTACTGAAAATTTAAGCAAGATCAAATATGTTCTAGAGAGTTTTTAACTAATACAAAATTTTATTACAAACTATTTGTAAAAAAAATCACATTTAGACAGGGTGACCATAAACTTGCTTAAAGTAAGGATTTTATAAATACAAAAAATAACCGCATTTAAAGGTAAACCTTTAAGTTTTAGTGTAAAAATATAGATGCATTATGAAATTATGCATGACATAATTAAAAAATGGGCACGACTACTGGATCGCACAAACTTTCTCTCATAGCTAACAACTTCACCGTAGCTAAAAATTGATGAGGTGCATATACATCGGTTTCCCCTCTGAAACAATGTATTTCATGGTTTTTCTTTCTTCTTAAAAATGTGTAGACATATCTTATATTATTGCGTGTCATCAAGTTCGATGACATTTAATTATTTTACACAACATGTATTGACAAATGTACAAAAATACCACAGTACACATATCTAAGGTATTATCAGGCGCAGCTTGTCAAATTCCAAGATGGCTGCCCCTTGTGTGAATTCACAGTAAACAAAAACAAATTTGTGGTGATTGTTTAAAATTCAATTTGTTTACTATGGATTTTGACAGCATGTGCAGAACTGAACAAGAATGAAAACGCTAGTGATATTAACTGTAAAATATGTATCTTGCATATATACGTAGATACTGCTTTAAGTTTGGCAAACTAAATTATTATTTGAACTATGAATCGGAGAGCAATGAAATTTTGCACATATGCTAAGATTGGGCTACCACCCATTTCGACAAAATTTGATTTAAAAAAAATCAAAGGAAAAAAAAGTTATTGACATTTTGCAGAATTGTGGTTTATTGACTTTTATAAAAAAAAAAATATTTAAAAAATTTTTTTTTTTTTGTAAGCTTAATAATTAAATACATTCATAATAATACTAGCATATTATTTATTATTTATTTATTTCCTACATTTGATATAAATAAATAAGTACAAATAAAATATATAAATACAATTACTTAATTAATTCAAGAGTTTCTTCACTTAAAGGAAGATGTTTTTATAAATGGAATATAAATGGACCTTACTAATCCTGAAAGGGGTTCAGTTTCAGGTCATTGGTCATAAAAAGCAATAAATCTAATACCAACAACTAAAATATTGTTTGTTTTAATTTGGAGAGAAAACGGTGACGTGAAATAAGGCCCAACGTTATAAAGCCAACAAAAAAAAAATGGCGTTATTTGCATTTAAAAGCGAAATAAGGCCATTTTTTTCTTTGTTTTGTTTTTTGGGAAATAACAACCGCGGGGGCTATATTGGTGGCCGTTTATGCACTGCACCTTATGAAAACAACATAACGGCGATTTGTTATGCAGTTTTCCGAAAAAAGCATGAAAACGAAATAAAGCCAAATTGGCCTTATTTCGCTTTAGAAAACGAAATAAGGCCAATTTGGCTTTATTTCGTTTCCATGATTTTTTTCAGAAAACTGCAAAACGAATCGCCGTTATGTTGTTTTCATAAAGTGCAGTGCATAAACGCCCACCAATATAGCCCCCGCGGTTGTTATTTCCCAAAAAAAAAAAACAGACTGACTGATAACATAGGTGGCTGCCAGATGGGGTTTAATTCCTTTTTTTTTGGGGGGGAACTAATCCCCCAACTGGCAGTCGCCTATGCCCGCTTCGCGGGTTCAAGGATTTTAACTACCTTTACGGGTCCTCTGTCCCGCTCACGCGACTCCGTCGCTCCGCTTAGGGTATGCTCAGTCGCCTGGCAGGCGCCTAAGTTGTCAGTAGTCTGCTTTCAAAGCTTCTGTTATCACTAAATGTTTTCATAAAACCAAATTTGGTCTTATTTCCATATGATATTTGGCCTTATTTCCTTTTGGAAATACAAATAAAGCCAATTTGGCTTTATTTCCATTTTCAAAGCGAAATAAGGCCAAATTTGAGATTTGGTCTTATTTCGTTGGGGCTTATTTCACGTCACCGACAAAACGGGACATGTTTTAAAAAAAAACTCGTGTCCAGGTAAAAAGTGTCCTTTTTTAATATTACCTGTTCCTACCTGTTCGCCTGATAAAAACAGCTGAATTAAAATATTTAGGTACACAATTCTGTAGGTACTAATATTTTTTTTTAAATCACACTATAAGAGAATATATTATTGCGACATATTTCTAAGAAAAAAAGTTGGAAATTGGAAAAATATTGAGGCAAGAAAAAGAGATTGAGCTAAAAATTGAATATCTCAGAGCTCCGTCTAGGCATTCATTTTATTTTATATTTTAAAGAAAGGTTAATATTTCTACTAAAAATAAATACCTGGTTGGTCTTGGTCCAGTTATTATTACGAAATAAATTATAACTTTTGTAATATTACCAAAGTCAAAACCATGTTTTTTTTAAATCTGATTCAGTGAAACAAATATTTTACATTACATTCAAGATCGGATCTGGACGGATACAATTCTTTCAAAAATAGTAAGCTGAATATTGTAAATGGTAACCACAAGGCGTAGCTTAATGGAGCTAAAACTGTAGCTCAAGGGAAAGAACAATAAAATATTAATTCTAGTGCACTCGGCCCTAACCCAACAAAAAAAAATATAAATATTTTTTTTTTATTTTTATTTTGGAAGCTTAATTATCATATTGTTTATTAAAGAAATTAAGTTTTAAGAAACCGTTAAAACACCCCGACATTTCATGCCAAACATTTATTGCAAGAAAATGCATGAATTTCAAAACTAAAAGAAATGGTAACTTTAGAGCGCTATATCTTGCATATTCCTTGACAAAAATTTCCCAAATTTGGGAAAACATAGAACAGTTATATATATCTATAAAAATGTAAACGAAAAAACTCCATTTTACAAATCTCATTTTTTGTATTTTTTTTCGCAAACGCACAACTGTGCGGCGTTGTTAAAGCTTTGGGTACACAATATCAACTAAACTAATTTAAAAAGACAATAGAGAAGAATAAATTTATTTACAATACAAATACACCGGCCCTCTTCTTTCACATTGAGGTGTTATCACATGAAACATTGTGGTCATGCCACATTACAATTATATTTTTAACAATATTTAGGGTCCTGCCACATCTGGTATTCCAACTTTTAGTATTTAATAAAATACAATTTACACAAAATACAAAAAAATATTCATGAGCCCGTTTCCAAGATATTGAATTTTCAAAAAAAAAAAAAAACAATATTTTTTTAAAAATCCAAAAAATTTTTTCGAAAATTTGTTTGTACAGTAAATTTGTTTGTACAGTATCGGACAAAATATTCACAAAAGTGAAAGAAAGCTAATCCTTCAAATTAATAAAAGTTGTACTGAAAAACCTAAAAATCTCAATAGTGTATAAAAGCTATGCATTCAAAGTAAATAAAAATATATTTAGCCCTATCACAAATTCCAGCGTAATCGGAAACTGTTTACGAATCCCGAAACAAAATATCACTGAATCCGTTCGTAGTGGCAATTTGTGTAGAATTTTCCACTACGATGGATTCTGTGATCCGTTTTTTAAGGATTCGTAACAAGTTTCCGATCACGATGGAATCCGTGATAGGGCTGATTATTTTCAAATCTTGCATTAACTTTTAGTAATCTACGTTGGATTGTATCAAGTAACCTTTTTTTATTTTTTCCTGTTCTCCTTTTTTGCGTGCAATCAAAAACCTGTGGGATTATCCCTTACATTTTTGTTTATTCTTTTTTAAGCTCTGTCATATAATTTAAACTATCATAAAATAATTGTTTTTTTCATATATTGTTTCCAAGAAAATTGAGTTGAAAGTTGAAAAATGTTGCGTTCAGAAATAAAGAGTTTCGCAAAAAATCGAATTTCTCAGACATGGGTTAATGTATCAATTTCATTTTATTTTTAAAATAAAGGTACGCTTTTTCTCTAAAAAAAATGGGATTATTTATTTCATTCTGACAATTAATACCGAAGAAATTATAACTTTTTGATATATACCACCGTCAAGACCGAGGTTTTTGAAACCCGATTCAGTGAGACAAATTTGAACATAACTCCCACATCTGCAGCTGATTTTTTTCTGTGCTATAATTTGAAAGTATGGAGCACACGTTGGTTTACGTCATCGCTTGGAGGCAAGTGGAGCTAAAATTGAAACTCAAAAAGTTAAAAAAAAAATTCATAGTACTAATTTTTGATGCTACTTATAGAAGGCTTCTTTTATAAATTATCATTTTTTTTCTTATTTTATGTACTCAAAAATAGACCAATAAAATGATATAAGAAGTTACAGCATTTATTTTAAGGAACGTCGGAAAAAAGAGATCTAAAAGTTTATTGAAAATATGGCTCGCGACTTGAATACAATTGTTTTTTGACTTTGACGGCTTGTATATAAGTACATTACATATATATATTAAAAAATACTTTGAAATCATACGCTCTGGTTATCTTTAAGTACATAGACATAAAGCTAAAAAGGCTTAAAATTACTTTTTCCAAAGTCCTTTTTTTCCGCTCTTGAACCACTGTGCGGCGCGGTGGCGGCGGTTGACCACGCAAAACAAGCTCTTGAACCGACGATTAATTTTTTTTAGGGTGTACCGGGCTACTCTCTCAGCAGCTGTTGTTCGAGTCTGCAGCATTGCCTGGTAGGCCTCGTCCTTAGCTGCATGCGCTAGCCGGCACTCTTCATCGAACCAGGGGTTTCGTTGTATTCGCCTAGTGAAACCCAGCACATCAGATGCGGCACTTCTGATGGCTTGTTGACAGTGTTTCCACTGATCTTCTGCACTTGATGCTGGTGGCGGACCTCCTGAGAGATTAAGAGTAACGTGGTCTGCAAAAGTTCTGGCGGTCTCTTGCGATTTAAGCTTCTCGACATCGAATCTTTTCTCAGGTTCTGTTCTGCGTTGTCGCGTCATGGATATCCGCATACGTAGTCTAGCTACCACCAGGTATGATCCGAGTCAATGTTGGCCCCTCGGAACGTTCGGACGTCCAAGATACTGGAAGCATGTCTCGCGTCTATCGCATTGGTTGACGGTTAGTTGATCGCGCGACCGCCAAGTCCCCTTGTGTATATTGAGGTGTGGGAAGTAGGTGCTTGAGATGATGACATTTCGCCCCGCCGCAAAACCTGTCAGCCTGTGTCCGTTGCCGGAAATTTCGTCGTGTAGGCTGTATCCTCCGACTATCGAATCAAAGATGCCCTCCTTTCCGAATCTTGCGTTGAAGTCACCAGGAATGATCTTCACGTCGTACTTCGGGCACAAATCTTACGTTGTCTCCAGGAGATCGTAGAATGCTTCTTTGATTGAGTCCTCTCTCCTTTCATGGGGGGGCGTGAACACAGATCACCGTAATATTCTTAAATTTGCCTTTGATGCGGATTGTGACCAGGCGCTCGCTTACACTTCGGAAGCCCAAGACTTCTTGCCTAAGTCTTCCCCTTATCACAAAAACACAACCAAAAAGCAGCTGACCCTGTTCCTTCAAGCACCCGCCGTACTAGATGTTACACGATTTCAGTCCCCGTATGCACCCTCCATCCCATCGCACTTCCTGGATGGCTGTTACGTCAGCCTTTAGCCTGTCCAGGTTCTCCACTAATTGTTGGGCTGCACGTGTTCTGTATAAGGACAGGACGTTCCACGTGCAGATCCGAAATTCATTGTCCTTGTTTCGTTTGCTGGGGTCGTCAACTTTAAAATCATCCATATCCGAAGCTTATTGTTTTTTCGGAACAACCTTTTTTTACGAGGAGGGGAAGTTACCCCGACGCACAACCCCCGACCCGGAGGACCAGACCCTTCGTATATCTCCAAGGGTAGGGAGCCGGATAAACCGTTCCTTATAGGCCTGAGCTACAAATATGTCGTAGTAGCCCATATAAGGTGTTCACTAAGTAGTTCAACCTAACAGGAACTGTAGACGCCACCGTTGATTCCATCTGGAGAATTCGTCCGCTGCCGCCTCGATGAAAGGAGAAGTGCCTTAGTGGAAACACTCCTCTCCCCCTCTCTCGTTGGCTGTCCCCTCAGCTTTCCACGGGGATTTAAACCCCGTCTCCAGCTGAGGTACTAGACACCCGATGTTCACCACTAGGAGGTGAGAGTAGGAGTTGGTAGACAGAGGTGGGTTTTGAGAAAAACCTGTGGACGCTTGTGTCCTCTCGAATGCTTATAACTACACTTTTGAACATCTTAGTCCCAATGAAGTAATTTTAAATAAAAACATTGTTCTACGATTTCAAAATTACCTACTTTGCTCCAATTTGAGCCCAAAACCATCTTTGTAGACTAAATGGTTTCCAAAATACGCTGTATTTCAAAATTTAGCGATAAAAAAAAAATATAACAAGTAGTATTATCAAACAGTAAAATGGAAAATAAAGAATGGTTTACATAAATGCAACAAAGAACTGGAGCGCGTAGGTTGAGCCAAAATAATAGGATAATCATACCGGAAGTGGGTCTATACATACACCCCTGTTAAGATGGGAGGAGCAATTATATAAATAATTACTTAAAGTAGAAACAACACTATTGAAAAAACAATGATAACACTCACAATATTCTCCTATAGCTTATCTTAAGCCCAGACACGCATTCTTGAATTTATTTTTTAAATAAAGTTATTTTAATCGATAGTTTTTCAGAAATTAATTTCCAAACTTAAAATATTTGTAGTTTGGAAATTAATTTTTCCATTGCTTTGTTGCATTTATGTAAACCATTCTTTATTTTCCATTATACTGTTTGATAATGGGTCTACCCTGAAATCTAGAAAACCAAAATCTCGAAAGTCATAATATAGAATGTCAAAATCTCGAATTACAAAAATCTAGAAAACCATGCATATAATCTAGAATAACAAAAATCTAGAAAGACAAAATATAGAACGACAAAAATCTCGGAAAAAGATAAGCATTGTCTCAAAAGTGAATGGATTTTCGAGATCTTTCACGATAAGGTAATTTTTAAAATATAATAATGCTACTTTTAACATAAGTTAAAACATTACTTTCAACTATTCTTTCTCCAATCTTCACATACATTACATACATATGTATGTGGAAGAGCATTTTCTGCATTCTGAAAAGATATCACGTCTAGGTAATATGATTTAAACTTGAAACAAACAGTAAACAAACATTATCCGTTTTGCATCGCCATCCAGTGACATTTGCGTAAACGTAGCGAACGCTTTACCTAGAATGTTAAAGTCTATCTATGATTTTGTACAGTTACTTGCCATTATACTGTTATTATTACTATAACACTTGGCACAGTCCATGTAGGTACGCTGTTATTTCTGTCTACGTTTGTTTTTTTTTCGCCTATAGTGTTGTTTATTTATTTTTTTAATTGGTTAAATTTTAATTTTTTTTTTTTGAATAATTATATTTACAAAAAAAAACTCGAATTACTTTATGTATGAACATTCAAAATGGAAATGGAATTTTACCTCTCTGTATAATCAACAGTATTTTAAAATATGACCAACAGTTTAGAGAGCATACTTACATTATTATTATTATTGTTATTATTATAAGCTTTTTATTTACCTAAGTTATTAAAAATTTATCATTACAATGCAATATTAGAAAATTGAAATATAAAAATATAAAACTATAAAATATACAAAATATACAAAATGAAATAAGATGCAAAATTTCAATTTTTTTTTCTTCAAGTTGTTAGGTTTAAATATGGTCTGTTGTTTATCATCGTTTTTGGTATTTTGCAAAGTCTGAAATTTAGTCCAATGTTTTATTATCTGGTATAAGCCTCCCCCAAAAGTGCCCATTTCTCTCTGCCCTTTGCTTCATTGTACCAGTTTGGTCTATGCTCTGTCAAATCATCAGCCCATCTCTTCTTCGGTCGTCCAACTAGTCTTCTATCTTCCGGTGTCCATTTAGTAATAATCTTTGTCCATCTTTGATCTTGTAGTCTAGAGATATGCCCTGCCCAGCTCCATTTAAGTTCTTTTGATCGTTTCAGCACGTCAGTTATTCCAGTTCGTCTTCTTATTTCGTCGTTTCTAACTCTTTGACTTAGTCTTATTTTTAAAAGTTTTCTCTCCATTTTTGTTTGGCATTTCCTTAGTTTTTCTGACAGATTGGTTGTCAAGCAGAAAGTTTGAAGTCCATAAATCAAGATGGGTAGGATGGCCGAGTCGAGTATGTATTTACGTGTGTGTCTTTTATATTGCATTTTAGTATTTGGTGCATGCTCCAAAATTGTTTACAACTGTTGGTGATGCGTCTATTTATTTCTTTTTTTCTCTTGGTCCTTAAATGATTTTTACTGTCCTAAGTAAATATAGTCCTCCACGAATTCAATTTTTTTCATTTTCCAGCATTATGTCTATTTGTGTATGATTTGTCATGGCCTTCGTTTTAGATATACCTACCTACATAACAAAACAAAATTCTAGATTTTTTCTAGATTTAATTTTGACTTTTCTAGATTTTGTGTTTCGAGATTTTTGTACATTCGAGAATTTTGTCATTCTAGATTTCTGTATTCGAGATTTTGTTTTTCTAGAGTTTGTCCATTCGAGATATTTGTCATTCTAGATAACGTCATGATCCCTTTGATAACTTGGACTTAGTATATTTTTTTTATCGCTTAGTTTTGAAACATCAGTATTTAAAACTAGCCGACCCGTGCTCGCGTTGCTTCGCAAACTTTAAAAAATAATAATTTGATTGTCATAAGTACATAATATTTAAGGAGTTTGTTTATATGTATTTGCATACCTCCCTACCTAAATTTATGTATTTTTTTTTTAAGCTTTCGGATACACAATGTTTTTGCAGTGTGAAGCGTTTTTTAAGACTGATCATTTGAATTTATTCATAACATTTTTCCTTTTCATTCAATTTCTTTAATATTAATTGTAACTCTTTCTTTTAATACACACGACTGGAAACTGTTTTCCCGTCATTTTAAGATCTCAATTTATTCGAACCAAATCATTTTTTTTTCAACCCCGAAAACACCTTTTTTAAATAAAAGCGATGCAGGGCGATTGCCGATGATAAGAGATACACTATACGCAAATAATTTTATCGAATAATGTGACTCTTTTCTTCCTACAACATAACAAACCTACCTAATTCACACACACACTCTTTCTTGCTACAATGGTTGCTTTACATTCTGGCGCTACATCTACATATACTATTTTTTACCTTTCTTCAACTACACCATTGTGCTCAGCCCGCAGGCATGAACTCAGTTTGCTGAAGAAAAGAACAAAACAAAAATAACAAAAAAAAAAAACAAAGCAGCTACACGTTGATTGCTCTTGAATAGCATTCCTGGATAGAAATAATTTAAAAAAATTGATTACTTTCAAAAGTTTGTATGTTTATTGCTCAGCTTGTATGTATAGTTAAGAAAAGATATTATGTCTTAAAATTGTCGTTAGAATGTTGAGCTTATCAAAAAATTCTTATTATTTTAAAATATCATACTGTTTTGAGTGTATGAGTGAATATTTGGGACAAACTCTTAGAAAAAAGGTGACAAAAAATTAAAAAACAATAATGTTCTGAAAATTTAAACAAATTAAGAAAAATATCCTAAAACCGTCTCATAGACATACAGAATTTTATAAAATTTGTTTCACGTAAATCAGTTAATTATTTTATGTGTTATGCGCGAAGGAACAAAATAATTCTTTCGTCTTTATATAATAGTTAAGACTAAGATTACTTCATTAGGACTAAAATCGCCAATAACTGAAAAAAGAACGAACAAATCGCGGAAAAAAAGCGGTCGCCGCTCGAGGTCGAAAACTTAGGTTATTTACTAGGTCAATATCCTGAATAACTCAGCAAAAAATCAGAGATACCAGATTTGACGCAAACGGTGCCTTCCATATACAAACGACAAGGTTACTGGACTAATAATTAAATTACATAAATTATGTCTTTTCTTATTTAAAATCTAAAACTACGCAATTAATCTGATTCAATTGCAAAATACTTCAAAAACCCTTTAAAAAAAAACTAAATATGAAGCCTCTTCACCACTGAAAAGATCTGTGCAAAATTAGATACTTACTCCTAGGTCGTGTACTGCTTATACTTCGAAAATCGAAGGCACAACTCGTATCTGTAATATTCGATAAAAATGATGCAGCACGGTTTTCTCGAGCTTGTATGCGCTGTAGAGCGAACACCGTAATTCGTAATTAGAAACTATACTAGCAAAAAATATAGATAATTAAAAGCTCTATAATTTTTGTTTGAGTTTTTTTTTTCGATTTTAGAGACAAAAAAAATATGACGAAAACAAAAAATAAACCCCTAAATTTGTTCACAAATTGCACTCTAACTTTTAAACGATATGATTTTTCGAAAAAAGTTTCTTAATATTTTTTGTAGGAAGTACAAGTTTGTCATATAACTTTTTTCCTAAGATCAAAAATACAAGAGCTATGGAGAAAACAAAAATAACCGTTAAAAAGAAAATGGCGGCATAATGACTCTAGGTACAGTTGTGAAAATTTTAGTTTTCGGCTCGTGTACTGATGCTCTTTCGAATGGCAAAGTCAAACTTCACTTCGAAACTATTTCCCAGAGCACCATAATGAAATCAAAGTGCACCGTACTATGATTCGATTTGTTTGAGTGTGCTTAAAATGTACTACAAAATTTAGTCACCACGTATTAATATATAGATTATTATTTGTGCCACGATGCTGGCCCCATCTTTAAAGTATCCTCTGAATAAATATTTCCTTTAGAAATAAAACAAGGACTTCTTTATACGAACAATGATGATTTAATAATAAAATTAATTTAATTTTCACAAAAATATTTGAAGAAAATTTACTTGAAATAAAATTTTAAATCAGAGTATAAATAATTTAAACTATTGAACGATTGAAAGTGCGGTTTCAACAAAACTGTTAACAGTAATTTATTATTTTTGTATCGAAATCGTTAGAATAGTTTTTGAGATAAATAATTCTGTGCACAAGGTTTCACTATGAAATTTCACCCTAAAATTTAAATCAAAAAAGCCCCAAAAATCATGAAAAATGACCCCAATTTACAAATTTTAAGCTTTGTTTTGTGTTTGTTGTTTCGCATATACATTACTGGGGACATTTTTCTTTTTTTTTTTTGGGCCATATTAATTTCATTGGGGCAAAATTTCATGTAGCCATGTTGTATGTATGTATATATATCGCAAGTAAAAATAACTAACATTCTTCTTTGAAAAACCAGGAAGATACTTAAAATCGGTAAAAAAAAATACTGAGTTAAAAATTATAACCTAACAATCATAAGCATTTCAAAAAAATTCTATATTTTCTTAAAATTTCTTTCTTATCTATTTTGGTAACAGTCCGTAACACATGTATAACCATTTTCTTCGTTACTAATATATGAGGGTATTACCCATTATACATTTTACAAAAACCGTGTTTTTTGAGCGAGTGAATAGCAGCTCAGCAAACATTTTATACGCAAAACAAATTATTATAAAGAATTTTGCTTGTGTCTTACGTATTCACTCTATTATAAAACACGGCTAAAATAAAATTTGTTAAAATGTTTAAATGGAAGATATAATACGCATACATGTTTTCATTTTGTTTGAATAATGGTTTTGAAACCAAAAACATAATTGAAAACCTAATATTTTTATTTTAAACAAATTAAAAACTCCAGAAAGTGTTTTTGGTACATACAATTGATGCTAGTCTCCTCTAAACATGGACTTAAGAAGTCCATCATGGCCTTTTTTCCTTTTTCCATACAAATTGTATGGGAAATAAGTTGGAAAATGTCTAGAAAAGCATAACTTTTAAGCCGTTGAACCTGGAAAAAAATAGTTGAAATTTTTAAATAGGAAATTTGAATCAATTCTGTATAAAGGCTCACCTGATGTTGTATGTTCTTATTGATTTTTGTGTCCAAACTTAAACTTATAAAAATTATGTTCTTTCCTGCTTTTATTTTGCTTTTTATTTTTTTCAGATTAAAATGGTTCACCGCGGCGGGTTAGAATCCAGTACAGAAAAAAACAAAAAAGACGATTTCAATTCATGTATAGCTGAAAATGCCAAAACCGCTGACGATGATATATCCAATAATAAAATCGAAGAATCCGCACCAAAAACAAAACATGTAAAGAAATGCGCAAAAAAAACATCAACCAAGAGCACAACACTGCCATTATCCGATCATTCCATTTCACAAACTGTTGTTCGACTAGAAAGATCGCGACTAATTAAATCAAAGAATAATCCCAGTTCCAAGGCTGCTGATACTAGTACTGGTACTAAATCAAAACGTCTTTCGCCTGTGCGAGCCGGTCTAAGAAGCAGCAGCTTGGAAAGCCATACTAGTAACACCAGCAACAACAATAATGCCAAAGCAAAAAAGAAAAAAGTTAACAACAAGAAGGGTAAAGCTACTGAGACCGACCCCATCGAATGTCCGTTAAAACAAACAGATGATAAGGACTCGAAAAACGCACAACAACCTAAGCTGTCTAAAAAACTGCCACTCTCTTTTATATGCCGCCTACCCTTGAATCGACTTTCTGGAATACTCGAAAAAATAAAAACCGACAAAACAAAATGTCTATCGAACGTAGAAGAAGACACTTCGTCCGAAGACAAGTCAAATTTCGATAAAAATTCAAGTCAATGCAAAACGCTTTGTCTCTATTGTGATAAACGCATGTCTACAGTTAAAGTCCGAGCTAGACACATCGAACGTTTCCACACGATATCCAAAGAACGAAGATCAAGCTCCAGAAATCCTGTCACACCATCCTCTCAAGACTCAAAAGACCTTACAGGCACGTCACCGGCATGCTCATCTTCATCAGCACCATCAACGCCCATGTCATCGACCACCAGTTTATATTTCAGTGGCTGCTCATACTGTTCCAAATCACCCAAACTACAAGCGGTTGCTTTAGAAAATGATCTCAGCGCTCTTTTTTTTCATTTAGTAGACTTTCATTCGGATAAGTACTTTGGCTGTAAGGTATGTGCAATAAGGTTTCAGACAGCCGCAAAACTAACCGATCATGTGGAACATATTCACACTTCTTCTGAAAAAATCTCCAATCCTGTTGCTGTCGAGGATGTTAAACCTCCTCTGGATGCAACAGAAGAAGAACGAGCTGCAAATGAAATCGGCAAATCTACACCTACGAAGGCACGTCGTCAAATGAAACACATAGGAACTGAGCCTTCTTTGCCGACAACGGCTCAAGTAGCAGCTTCATCGTCCTCCACCATAGACCGAAGTGGATCTATGTTCGCGAATGATGAACCGATCTTATCGCGCCTAGGTCTCACACAGAATAGGTTGCCACGTGGACGTAAAGGAATTCGTAGTCGTCGTCAAACCAATGTTGACAGCGTAAAGACAGACACCAGTCTGGTAGCTGTGAAGACAAGGAGTAAACTTGGAAGGTTTAACACCTCTAATGAACCCGTTGAAACTGTATTTCGTACTCCAACTAATACTCGCATCGAACCTTTATCGTGCACCTTCGATGAAGATTTTTACGAAAATGTTTTTAACAACGTTAGAACCAATCTGAGCTGCCACTTGGATGGAAAGATAGGTAGCGAACCGGGTTCAAATCGTCCTCAAAGCCCACCCCCTCTTATGCCTGCCATACTAAGTACAGTGGTTAAAAGCCCCCAGGTTCTCGAGAGTGAAGTCCACACGGCGACTAGCTTGGCGGCTTTGACAGCTTTCCCCACCTTACTCACGGCCGAACAGTATGGCTGCGACTTTGGCACAGCCAAAATCAAACGACCCATAACAAGGCACTCGTGGAAATGGAAATGGGATAGCGTCAAAAAATACAAATATGTCAATGAGGGTGGAAAGATAGTAAAGAAAATTAAGCAGCCGATGCTTGGTTTGAGGGATTTATCCAAATTGGATATGTGGACGCAGCTAACAATGCGTCAGAAGCACGAAGTGGTACGAAAGCAATCTGAGGTGACAAATAGCCAATGTCTAGTTGAATATAATGACAATAGTCGCGAAGAAAAGCAAAGGCAAGTCGATCAGTTGAACACTATTTTAGACAGTCGTCGATTGCCGCAAATTATCTTAGAGCAAAACGAACAGACTATCATTAAGCTCGAAATAACCGATGAGGGATTTCGTTATCTGGCTGGTGAAGTTTCATCGTCTATCAGTCCTACGGCGGATGAAGAGCCAAGTACTAGCTTGGCTATTGATCGCATTATACCAGCGAATTTAAATTTAATTCCTAGTCGTTCCCTTGGTGAATCTTTACGTCACTCAGTGGTGCTAAGTGGAGAGTGGGCGAGGCCACGCTGTTATGTCTGCTTTGGTTGTGGTGCCAGGTTTGACAAACGCAAAGCGCTGGAAGAGCACAAAATGTTCCGCCATCCGCATGTTTATTCGACTCATTATGAAATTGTTGGCAGAGAACTCATAGAAGGAAATCTCTACAAGCATTTCTTCATCCCATTAAAAGCACTCAGTCGCCATAAGGAATACGCGCAACGGATACTTGTAAATAAAAAGACTGATTATAGCGTGTCAAAATCATCTAGTAATTCTGGCAATGAAGACGAGTCCTTGGACAGTCTTCATTCGGTAACAGCTAGTTTTACAACTCTGAGCAGTAGTAAACTAAGCGATGATTGTGATACCGACACGAAAACTGCCATTGAGAATGTATCATCCTTCGCAGAACCATTGTCACCATCTTTGACAAAGAACGACACCAACAGTTCAGCGTCAGGGTGTAGTAATTCCTCGATGGATTGCACAAAGTGTAATAGAAATTGTCACGGAATGTTAGAGCTTTATCGGCATATGTTGGATTGTTCTGGTGATTATGCATGGATTTTGGCTAAAAAGAAGAAGTATCGTTATTACGGAAGTCGCAAAAGACGACAATTTAATAGGCAAAATATATCGGCATTACACCTACATAGGCGAAAAGTGAAGACATCCAAAGATGAAAACGAATCGGATGAGACTCCGAAGAAGAAGTATATGTCGCCATCAACACCTCGTCCAAGAGCTAGTGATGGTGAGTTCAATCTTTATTTTGAAGATTTTATGTATCTTTTTTTTCGTGAAATAATACTTTACTTTTCTTGCTGAATAAATGATAGGTCCGTTCCTTATTAAAAAATGTCGTAGTTTTCAACAAAAGGCAACGCTCAGGATAGAGTAAAAATTGTATTCTACCTGTTACTTTCTGTTCAACAAATTTCTTCAGGCAGAAAATCACAATTCAGCCAAATGTCATTTTGTAAATAAGAGAATGAAGCCCGAACATTGTGCCGTACTTGTCTGGCACATTAGATAATACGGAATTTTGGCTCCTGTACTTTTGGCCAATTTTGGGTTTCTGTGCTCAAAGTAATGGATTGGGAATAATCATCCTAATTACGAAATTCGTATTATTTAGTCGTATTTGGTTGTATGATGGGCTTGTGGTTTCATTAATGGTAAAATGTCATCTTTTTTGATGCAAAGCTTTAAAGAATTTACTAATAGAGACATTGCGATGCCATTTAAACTTAAAAATATCATCATCAAAAGACATGGCGAAAAGAACATTTTATTTTCTTTTCGAACAACTTTCTTTCTTTTCGCCATGTCCGTGGATTATGTTGTTCAAATACTAGCATCGCAATGTCTCTATTCGTAAATTTTTAAAGGCTTTGCTCCAAAAAAGATGGTATTCTACAATTGAGGAAACCACAAGTCTAACAAGGACCAAATAAGACTTAATAATACAAATTTCGTAATTGGGGTGAATGTTCCTATTTTTTTAATAACAGAAATTCTAAATTATTTTTTTTAACAATTTTCGAGTTATTTAATAAAATTCGAAAACAACCCCATGGCGAAGTTTCCCTTAATTTTATAAACGAAATACAAAAAATAGAAAATAATAAAAGCAAGCGTTACATGAAGTGTCAAGCAAAATTATCAAATTTGAAATAAAAAAAAGTTCTTTGGCAATTTGGGAAATCAAATGGCCCAAACAAAAAATTCAAAACTGCCCCAAAAATGTATACGAAAAGCAAGAAAAACGAGAATCGTACAAAAAAAAACGCGTGATTTTTGTGTCCGATTAGTTTTTTTTTTTTTTTTAGTGGCTTTGCCGTCTGCCAGATTGACAAATTACAGTTTTTTCCATAAAATCAAGAACGAAGTAATTTAAAACTCAACAACAATAAAAGAAAAGACCATTGCACGATTATTTAAAAATGTTGATTGAGGATTCTTTCTCTATACGCTAGCGCTACCTTACAGTAATTGTAGATTGTTATGACATCCATTTCATTTAGTTTTAGTTTCCTAGTTTAGTTAGTCCTAGTTTCCTTCAAAATCGGGAAATTTCCTATGAAGTGCCAGACATCCTCTCTTTCTTCCTGATTGCATAAATTAGGCAGATCATCACGATGCGGCATATAATTCAGGTGTTCGAGCTCACCCCGAAGTTTTACCATCATAGATATTTGCTCCACGCTGATCTCGTCTCGGAAATAATTTGACTGCCCCAAATTGTAAATTAGTCGGCTGTATACTGCTCTATGCACTGAATTTCTAGCATCTTCCATAAACTTTTCTCTAAATTTATATCCACCATTGAAATTAAATTGTATAGAGTAGGTTTCCAATCACTTATGTTTTTAACATCCAGATTAAATTGGATTCCACACCACTGCACTAGCTCCATCCACTCAGCAAACCAACTACTTCTCCGATGAATAACTTAGAGGCCCGCTTTCTTTGGTAATCTCTTGTTTGGCATGCTTAGCACTTTTATAATGTAATCCACATTTAGCTTCAGGAGGAAGCCCTGTTTCTAACATAACCATGTAGTTCGGAGTATTAGTAGGAAGACGAAATATTCTTTTTATATAAAACCTTTAAAGTTTTTCCACAGTATCATATCCCTTGTAGCCCCATACTTATGCGTAGACCATAATTGACTCCGAAACAGCTTCAAAGACACGAAATTTGCTACTATGGGCTATACTTTTGTTGGCAAAACAGTTTTTCCAGGTAGCACCAATTCCATTCTTTGCCATCATAAATTTTTTATTTAGGTGTTTTTCCATACTTAGATTCTTAGTGAAATAGACACCTAGTTATTTGTACTCCTTTACCACTTCAATGTTTTCACCATTATACATCCACTTTTCATTATTACAGTTCCGTCCACCACCCGATTATTTAATCACTGTCTCAGAACTACCCTTTTAAAATTTGGTAAATCTGATAAAATATTGGTACACAAAAATCACGTGATTTTTTGGGCAATTTTTCATTTTTTTTAAGAATAAAAGTTTGGGACATTTTTAATAAAGAAGCCCAAAATTAAACACTAAAAAAAGAGTTTACAAATTTCAAACTTTGTTTTCTTTTTGTTGTTTCCACATTTTGGGGGCCATTTTTCATTTTATGTTTGGGAACAAATTTACATGTAGCCTCATTTCGGCTCTAATAAAAACTTTTGTCGATTTCCTTTTGCCACTCCTAGAACTCATTTATTCAGCTGCTTCGTTAACGTTCAGAGTCTATCTATAGTCGGTAGGAAAGAGCACTAGTAAGCCATTTCAAATTATATGTCAATCATGAGTTTGGCACCTGTATATTTGCCTCACCATCTATAACAGTAAGTTGAACATTATAAAACAGTTCCCTTTGAAAAAACTGAGGTACCTACATTTACTGTTAGGAGTACCGACCAGCCCATCTTATTTTAAATTGAGAGACCTACAGCCCACATAAGAATTAACATTTTTATTTTACAAAACGGTCTCGAAAATATGAAAGTGAAAACATACTTTTAATAACACATTGCTTTTTATTTGAAAACTAATTTTTGCATGATTTATATGAATGTATGGGGTTCATGTTTAGAATTTGCATTAAAATTTTTTTTATTATTTCCTATCATGTGCTGTGTTTTTATTAATGTAATGTTCTTTTCTTTCTTTTTCAGCTGATTCTATAAGAAAAATGCTTGAGAATCTTCCTCCAAAGCGTGTTTGTCGAGAAATAATACCAAATGCCACAAAGCCCAGATCAAGAAAATTCAAAACAACTGCCAGTGGGCGAAAAATCCAGCAAAATTCAACAAACAATTGCAAGACATCAAATACAACGCTAACAGCTATCTCCAAGAAAATACTTCGCAATCATAAATTGCGAGCCATTTCTGAAAAGGACAAAATTGCACGAAATAAAAAAATATTGGAAACCAAACGCAAATCAGCACGAGTCAAAAGTCGTGTAATTGCAAACAAAAATGTTCATTCGCAGAATAGCAAGGCAAATAAAAAGACTGAACCAGGAAGGGGTGGGATTGTTAGAAAAATTGGTGCAACAACAAAGCGTTTTGTCAAACAAATCAAAAAAAGGCTTCTTGGTAATAAATCCGACGATAACAATACGACAACCAATAATGATAAATCAAAACCCACCGAAGAGGAGAAAAAGCCTTCAAAAATATCAGCTGTTCGAAAACTAACTTTCGATAAAGAACACGAAGTTGTTAATACACAAGATAATTCTAGCCAAGACATAACAACACCTGTGACAGTAAGTTGCAGCACTGCAGAAGAAAAAGATGAAATCGATAGTAAAATTAAAAATCCGGATTCGTCCTTAAGCGAAGATAGAGCTCACATACCAACCATTACTATTGAGACTAATTTTGAGCCTAAAAAATTGCAAGACACAATTTTAAATGAGGATTTAAGCTTAAGCTTACGATCTGAGGGATCGACAGAAAATCTTCATGAACAACAAAGTGATCTTTCTGCAAGTACAGAAGATTTGAACAGACTTAACCCTGGATTTTTGCACAATCAAGTAAGCCCAACAACAAAACGAAGAAGTAAAAAAATCAACGATTGCATTGCAATGCTTACTGGTAAAATTCAAGAAAAATTGGGTAAACCATTTTTAGAATGCAAAGAAGGTGCTGATAAAAGAAAGATTCAAAATAATACAGAAGCTAATATCGTGCTTCCAAGTACCGTAGAGACTGTGGAAACTAAACCAACAAAACGAAAGGCACTTACGCGAAAAATTGTAAAATGTGATCAATCTTCTGAAGCTAACGTGCAGGTGTTAAGTCCAGAAAAACTATCTATTAAAGACCCTGAATTACCATTATTGGAGATAGATAGTCAGACTAAGTTACCATTATTGGAGATAGATAGTCCGACTAAACAGGCTTCGTCAAAGCGATCCTCTACAAAACAGTCTCAATTACAAATTGAACAGTTAAAAGAGTCTCTAGAAACAGTACCACAATTGAGTGTTACATTATTAAAACAACTACCTTTATCAGATAAATCAATAATGCTAAAGGATGCCCCATCTAAAGTGTCCAAAATTTTACCAGAGAAGCCTGCTTTGCTAAAGGAAACACTGCCAAAGGTGTCAAAACTTTTACCCCAAAAACCTCTTTTACTAAAAGAAATATCGCCTGAGGTTGTTCCATCACTGATAGATCCGAAATTAAAAGAGATTCTTCTAATGAAGCCACCATTAAAGAATCCACCATTATACAATGGTCCAATTTTAAAGGAACCTTTCTTAATGGAGTCATTACTGAAAGAATCTCCATTGAAGAATTTGCCTAAACAACTGCAGGTAAAGAATCTGCTGAGAGGACCTCCGTTAATTGATAAATTACCAAAAGAAACATCATTGCACCAATTTAAACCACTATTTGAAGACCAACCGAAAAATCCTTCGCATTCTCTTAGTGATCCTCTTCCTCGTAAAAAGGAACTTCCAGTAAATCAAAAAACACCTTTGGCTGGACTTCCTCCATCTACCGCCACTTTATTTGGAAACACTCAGCTTACTGCTCCTTTCAGTTCGGAATTAAGGCAGCCGCAAGACGTCCCACCACCGTATTCAAATTTCAAACCAGTTTCTGCCACTAGAATTCCTCCACCACCAGTCACAATTGAAATTGTTACACCACCTCCTGTTTTATTAAATGAAATTGTTCCTAAAAAAATAACGAAACAACCTCCTCCCGTTCAACAATGTGTTATTAACGCGGACACCATTCGAGTACCAAGTGTAAAGCCGCCACCACAACAGTTATCGATACCCCAATTCATGCCGGTGGTGCAGCAGCAACTGCCCGCACCAAGAGGAATGATCTCAAAACGACGTCAAACAATAGCGGGCGCACCCAACGACTTTTTGTACGATATGAATTCTTTGCGTTGTGGTAACGCTTACAACAATTTGCCATTCGAACTAGAAGTGCCATTAGATTTGTCAAAGAAGCCTAAACGTTCATCGCCAAAGGCAAAACAAATCGCCGCTGCAAAAATAACACCACTTCCTGTGCATTTTCCACAGATTTCAGTCAAACCAAATGCTGTTCTTATGCCTCCAGTTCCTTACCAACTGCCTACTCTACCACAGACCCAAATAATACCAATTATGCGTGAGTCCTTGCACCCAAATATACCACAAATTCCTTTACAAAGTCCACCGCTTGTTTTTGCCAAGGAGATAGCCGCTAAACCGACAACAAGTACACCTAGAAAAAGGGCAACAAATAGTAAAAAACAAGATCCTATTGTCAACATAAATTCAACATTATTAAATTTACCAGTCGATGCTCCCCCACCTAAAAAAGTTTCAAAAAAAATAACTACGCCAGTGGCGGTTGAAAAATTAAAACAATCAAATTTAAATTCGTTACCTGTTGAATGTACGCAAATGATCCAAGAACCAATTTTATCATTGGTTGTGGCAGAGAATAACAAAAAAATAGTAAAAGAAAAAACTACAATACCCGAGCCCAATATATGTAGTTTTTCTGAAGCAATTACAAATATTTCAAAACCAGCTACCACCATTATCGAACAACAACATACTAATACTCAACAAACAAGAAGTATTTTGCCATCTGTTGAAGCCACTCTCCAAGAACTAACAGCTACATCATTATCAGAGGTTACCACGCCGGTAGTTGACCAAAATGTTTCTAAAGTCGAATTAAAAGAAACTAAGAAATCAAAGTCAAACAAAAAGCCGCCTATCCAAGTAACAACTCCAAAAAAAGGTTCTCCCTCGTCAAGCTCCACCTTGACAACCAATCAAGTCTGCAAAACAGTAGAGCCTTTGGGTAAAAGTGAATCTAAAAATGAATCATCTCCTGAGTCTCAAAAATCACAGCCAACACGACGAAGTAGAAGGCACAAAGTAACCGATCAAAGTGAAGCAAAGAAACCAGCTACACCGAACAATCCTGCTCCTACAACTTCAGCTCTCAAAGAAGTAGAAGAGATAGCAGCAAGTTTTTTGAGCGACGATGAGCTAGAAAATGAAGGAACTGATCTTCCTACAAAGAAACAACAACTCGAAGAGTCAACTCCACCGAATCTAGAAACTACTCTAGAGCTAACAAAAGATCGAGAAGAACAGCCAAAAACTAACAACGAAGTCGTCGATATTAAGCAATCTGAGCCTAATCCAATTCCAATTCCGAATCCAATTCTAACTCCGAATCAAATCTCACAAATTCAAGACAAAATAGAACTGGCAGAGGAAAATAAAGTGGCGTCAGTGATAAATAACACACAAATTGAACCAACAACGAACAAACAGGAGTCCGGTAAGAAACCTAGAAGGCGAAGAAAGAACGAACTCGCTTCAATTGTTGCCGACCAATTAATGGAAAGCTTCAAAGAAACTGATAAATCTCGAATAGATGATTTAAAGCGTCTAGAAGAATTGGCATATGAGAAAAGTGAAGATCTATTGCTAACCGGAATGCGTCTTATGCCCACAACTAAACGAAAAAACGTCCTTGAAAATAAAAAAGATTTGAGCTCAGAACAAGATTATAAGGTAGTAAATTCGGTTAAAGAATCTAAGAAACAGAAAGCTGAATCGGCAAAGGAAAAGGAAAAGGAAAAAGAAAAAGAAAAGCCTTCAACTGTTCAAAAAGACGATTCAGAATCGAAGCCGAAAACAGAATTGGCAAAGGAAAAAGAAAAACAAAAGGTTTCAAGTGTTCAAAAGGACGATACAGAGTTATTTAAGGATCCTAAGGATCTACAAAAGGTTGAAATGAAATTAAAAAATCAAACTGAACCAGCCACATCAAATGACCCGCAACCTAAGTTGATTTGCAGGGATGACCTTAAAATAAAGCCATTGCCTCTTGATTTTGGTAACTATCGATCAAACTCAGTAGACAGTTGGTCAAATCGAGGATCAAAGCCACAGAATACTGACAAAGTATCACCGCTTAGTGATAAATCACCAACCAGTGATATTTTGCCCGTAATCCACAAAGACAAAAGGAACAAGAAAAAGCAAATGAAAAAACGTGATAAAAAAATCGAAATTGAGAATATCAATCAACTGCGGACTGGCCTAGAATCCTTTACACTTACACTTAGCAAAGATGTTGTAGACAATGGGAACGATAATTTGACAGGATTGACAATAGCTCGCGTTCAGGAACATGAACATTCTATAGTTGGCCTGTTTTCACCAACAGCTGCTGCTCAAACAATTTTGACAGGAGCTAAAGTTGATAGCAAAGACGTGTCTCCATTTGGGAGTTTTAGCAATGTTAAGACATCATCGTCCATATTGCGGCCGAGTATATTGGGAGCATCGTTGGATATCGTTGCTTCAAACAAAGAGAACCCACAACAGAGCGCAGATCGGAAATCGAATATATCGAGTCGCGATCCTCGATTAAATAAAAATATTCACACCGAAGAAGGTGATCAGGCGAGTGTGCCACCAGAGACAGCATCCCGCTTGGCGACCTTACGAACGAGAAGGAAATCATTTGCTGATGCTACTCCGCCGACTTATACTACTCGAGCTCGTTCTACGCCCAGCAAGCGTTCCAATTTCGGTAGTCGTCGCAATTCTCTAGCATTCGATGACGATGAAGATGATAACTATCTGACAGCAATAGCGAAGAAAGTAAATGACAAAATAATGTCTGCTGAAGATAAGGACTTCAATCTGGCAAATGATGGTTTTGAACTAGCAAGCTCGTTCCTGGACCAAGACGATCCATTTGGGCGTCCGTCGACTTCGATGAGTGTTCGAAGTGCACCAAATTTTAACGAGGATCGTTCGAACATGGACACAATGGATGCAACAAACACAGACCTTATAGACATGGATGTGGACGATGATATGAGTGTTTATACTACTTTCTCGCAAGATACTACTCGAAGTAAGGGAGGTAGACGTAGACGGCGACGAAGAAGTGTTCTTCTGACGCGCAAGCCCAAGAAGACCAATGTTAATATGTTAGATTCGATGGAAACTTTTGATTGCCTTTTGTGTAATAAGAAATTTGCCAAAGCAGTAGCTTTGAATAAACATCAGTTGACAATCGCACACGTGTCGAAAATATCCGAACAAGAATATTTGAATGCCACAAGAAAACAAGAAGAAGAAAAAGCACTTGAACAACAATCCAAGGAAGTTATATCTGCAGCTAAGTCAACAGCTACAGCTCCTCCTTTAAAAACTCCAGTTGCTGAAAGCCCAAAACAATATTTTAATGCCATTCAAAGTATTAGGTTTGAGGAAAATAACATTGCCCCATTAAAAGTAACAGAAACACAAGAAAAGGCGGTAATAGTGGAAAAAGTTCAAAAACCACATCAACCAAAAGTCCCATTTATCCCTCCAAATAGTATTCTCAATCAATCGGGTATCGAGCCAATTTCATCACCAGAGCAAAACTATGAACGGTACTCGACGAAAACTTCATCCAGGCTTACACTCAATCCAGATGAACGTTTATTCTATGAATGTTGTAATATTTTGAAGGGCTCTGAAACACCTTTGGTAGAGAGAAATTATCCGATTGTACCACCAACAACGTATGCATATGATTTACAAGTCAAACCGGTTACGCCAAAATCACCGAATGAAAGATTTTCCTACATGAAGCAATCAACTTCAGAGACCAACGGTAAGCGGGAGGCTGGAAGCTATCCGAGACTTGATGTTAATCAATTTAGTGATATTTCATCGGATTCTAATCCAGCATGTGCTCAGCCACCTCCGGTATTACCAGTTAACTATGCTCAAATGCATGTTCTATCTGGAGCAAAGGATCACACTTTTTTGGCAAATGATATGGGAGTTGGCGGTGCGCAAAGAAGTAATTTACCGCGAGAGAGTTCGATCCTACAGATGGCTTCTATTGTCTCGCCTAATTTAATAACGCCTGTCCTTTTGACAGCAAGAACATTTGTAAATCAGCCGTCACAAATCGGAGCACATCTACACGGAATGGAGAGTTCAGCTACAGGCGGTCAAAAACAGTGAGTACGATTTTGAAAACGCTCTTTCATTTTTTGTTTGTTTTCCGTCATAAAAAAAAATATTACTTTTTTGTTTCCTATGAGTCGACAGTCCTTCTAGAATTAACTTTTCTGTATCGTTTAATTTGTCTCACAAGTCCCTTCTTTAGTTTCTGTTTAACTAAAGTTTTTTGAATGAACAGTTTAAAAAATTTTGAAAAAAAAATCAAACTAATGCCGTTTTTCATTGGTTTCACTTAAGGTTCCACTCATTGTGAAATCCAATGGAAGAATCCAAGATGTTTCTACTCAATTCTGGGGTTTGTCGTATAGGTGAATCGTCAAATAAAAGTTATTTGCTACCACCAAAAAAAGTGAAATCTAAAACACGAACATCCAAATAATATATTTTGTTTGATTTTCCTTTATTTATTTATTAATATTTAACAAAAACTTTGATTTTGGATACAAACTAAATTAAAATCAAAGGTTAAAAAAAAAACATTGCAGTTTGTTGAGTTTGAATGCATTAGTGCTTCTTGATGAGTGGATTCTGATTTGAAATTCATGATCGAATTTCTCTTCTCAGAATAGTCAGAACTCAGAAGCTTATTTTTTGTGCCAAAGGAATGGTTCCAGAAGGCTTCCGGACGCTTTTGGATGCTTCCGGACGTCCAATGAAAAACGGCATACATTTTTCGTAATCAAGATTTTTAAGTGAGGAAAAAGTCAGATCAGAACAGAACAGCAAAAATTCGTGAGAAACGTCAGACAAGTTAGAACAGAAAACCTATTCTAAGTTGTTCTACTTAAAAAGAAAGTACAGAAAATCCTGTTCTAAACTGTTCGGAACAGGCTCACTGAAAAGCAAATCAGAACTGTTTAGAACAGAATAGTGTCATTGAACAGCAAAAAGTCGTACTTTTCTGTTCCAAACTTTTCGCAACAGCTTCTCTGAACTAAGCTATTAAGTACTATTTTTGTTTTCAAAACTCAAAGCTCTTATAAATTTTTAGTCAAACACTGAAAACCCGATGATTCTAGCGGTTCGCGTACACTGAAACCGAATAATCGGCTAATTTCGGTTTGAAGCTATTCGGACAAATGTCTCGGACGTTCGTTTGCATACAATCCTGTCGTTCTCGGCCGTTTATAAAAGATGCCTGTTTTTAACGATTCCGATTTTGAACGATGCAAGTCGGAGTTTAAAACCCACAAAGTGAAGAAAATTCATACACACATTTATATAATTGATTAGCAATCTCTCTATAGCTGTAACTTTTTGAAAACTTGTTAATTTTTTTGTTACAACCGACAAACTGACGTGAAATGCAAACAAGTTCGGATTTTTCGTTTGATCGGTCATTATCGGGCGACATCGGAGTATGTCGGTTGTAGTGGTGTACGCGATAGGTGTAGGACTTTTAGTTTTCAAGATATTAAAAAGTAAATGAACCAACTTTCTCAAAACTAAAAAGAATTTTACGCAGAAGTTGCTTTCTTTATTTTTTAATATGAGCATTACTTTTTAAAAAACAAATATAGTATGTTATTATTATCATTAAAACAACTTAAACCAATCCCTAATTATAATCTATTAAACACCCTTTTTAATATTATGTTTTTATTAAAAGAATAAATGTTTTTATTAATAATAATAATGAATCTGTTGTGCATAAAAAAGATCATCAGTATTCTATGAGTAAATCGTTATAAACTGTTCTACTTTCTGTCACTTTGTTCTCTAAAGTCACGATCTACATTGTCCGATTTTCCAGAAATCGTGTGAAATGTACACAAATGTACTTTTAAATGAGATTTTTTCATTGTCTTCTTTTTTATCGTTGTGCTCTTCATTCTTCATTGAGAGTCACTTGCCCCATCAAACGAACGGCACACTGACGCCGAACACACACACAAAACTGGAAAGAAAGCGAAAAGGAACATAAACAGACTGGAAAAATCTTTCGAGTTTTGTCGTACAAACGATTTGGTCCCTACTTTTCACTTTTCACTCCCTGCACCATGGAATAAATGATCGGCATTTTTGTTTTGCTGACTAGAAATTGTTGTTGTAAGACCGCTATACACAAGGAAACTGAGATGCCAGAAACTAGCTAGTTTGTTGGCGAGAAGGGTGAGAGGGGAGATATTTTTCTTTTCCTTACGCCCTTCTCGCCAACAAACTCCCAGTTGCCGGCAACTCAATTTCCTTATGTGAAAGCAGTCTAACCGTGTGGGATTTTTAAGCTAACTTGAAGGGTACAAAAAAGTCCCAATCTACATTGAACGATTTTTCCAGTGCTGAATGGAAAAATCGGCCGAAACTGGAAGGAACATCTGGCTGTACCTCTCAATCGCATACGATCACCACACATTTTTTGTCGTTAAGATACAAATCGGTCAATGTAGATCGGGACTAACCAAACAGACCTACATTAAATGGGTACGTTCAGGAGACTTAAGGGACTTAATATTCAGTCAACTACATCCTTTGAACGATAATCTACCTCAAAATAACTAACTTTTTTTCCACATGTCATTATGTCAAACTAATAACTTTTCTTGAATAGTTACCTCAAATTCGTTTAGAAAAAGAGAATCCTCGACATGGATACAAAATTTCGTCGTAATAGGGGCGACTTTCCATTAGGGGCGCACGCCTAGAATTTTGATTTTTTTTACAGTGAGCTAGGGGTCTCTATAGAATAGCTTTAAAATATTACGGTGAGGAAACACTCCGTCGCTCCGCTTAGGGTATGCTCAGTCGTCTGGCAGGCGCCTATGTTGTCAGTCGATCTGCAATCAAAGTTTTTTTTTACTAAACACTACTTTGGGTGGCCCGCTTCGCGGGTTCAAGGATTTTAACTCCCTTTTCGGGTCCTCTGTCCCGCTCACGCGACTCCGTCGCTCTGCTTAGGGTATGCTCAGTCGTCTGGCAGGCACCTATGTTGTCAGTCGGTATGTTATCAAAGTTGTTAAAATTTAATTTTTGGAACTTCAGGTTTAGTAATCCATAAAAAGTCCCAAAAAAATCCCGAACAAAAATCCACTATCCCAACACTAATACTACGTTTCCACCAGACACTAAACCGAGATTAAGCAAGATTATCACAAATCTCCTTGAAATCTACAAGATTTACCATTCAAATTTTAATCTCCTCAAATGAAGATTTCAAATAAAACTCACTAAAATCTACTTGGAAACATTAGTTTGTCAAATCAAACAAACTTTTTTTTCGAGAATAATTGTGGAACCGACCTATTTTCATTTATTGACAGCTGGAAATGTAAACAAAAACTATCTATCTCACTTCCACTTCATATCAAAAAAATGAAACATCATTTAAATGTTTTGCCATAATCCTCTTTTTGTGCAGTGGAAACACCAATAAAATCTCATTACCTAAATCTCGGTTTATTGGTTGGTGGAAACATGCAAAGAAGCATGTACCCTCATTTGTGTATGTTAAAGAACTGTCAAATCAAACAAACGCAGTAAATTACATTCATTTTGTATGAAAAATGAAAACTTTATAAATTAATTAAAAACATAAATAAAAGTTTCCTCACTTTAAAATTATGATATTTATTATTTTTAGTCATAAATCTATCGAATAAAATTATCCGCGTGTGAAAATTCGTGCGCCCTTAAAGGAAAGTTCAGCCTCGTAATGTACCGAAAATTTCATTTTAAATTTAATTAACTCGACCGTACAAACAATTTTTAGTTTCACAAATGAAAATTTTGACAAGAGCACACTTGATTTAAAATTAAGGCAGATATTTTTTGACTAATTTTCCAGTCACTTTCCAGTAAAAGTTCCATTCATTTGAAGTCAATTTTTTGAAAGCTGGCCAATCACAGACTAGAAACTTGCCTTACTTGCAAGTGCCCTTAGTCATCTGAACGTACCCAATCTCGACATTCATCTTGGAAAAAGGTCTGTTCCCAACCTTAACCATAACTGCCAATAAATTGTCAACAATTGTTGCCCAAATCCTGTTTCACACTTCACAAGTTTCGTAGTTTTGGTCAGATGAGAGTGCTCACGAGAGAGTAAAACAATTTCCCCTCCTGACAAATTCTGCCCAAAAAATTTCTTTGGGCAGAAATAGTTGGTCTGTCAAACGCCAGGTTGAAGTACGTTGTATAAATATTTTATTGTTGTAGAGTCATCGGTTCAGTTTGCTTCGCGTTGGAATAAAAAAAAAGATACAAATTATTAAAAGATTAATTGTGTGACAGATTTGTCAAGAAACCCCACTCTTCAAAATTTGACAGACCAACAATTTCTGCCAAAAAATCTTGGGAACAAACCTAATCTGTCAAAGAAAAACTGGGTTTTCGGTTCTGAAAAACACACAAGAGCTGTCGATTTATTGTGTTGTTGACATTTAAAGCAAGAAACAAGAAGTTTCTTTTCTTTTTATTGTTTTTTTTTATTAAGTTTGTCTCAAAATAGTTTGATGATCGTTTTCATTTGAAAATCCCTTTAAAAATTACTCAACCTTTTCGGGACTTAATAGCGCATAAGCTTATCATCAAAAGGTACTGTTTTTAACTGTTTGTATTTTTTTTTTAGAAATTTCATTTCTCCACTTCACTCGGCATCATCTCAAAGTTCTACAATAACTACAACAACTTGTCGACTTAAAACTAAAGCCGCCATGAAGGGCTATGATAATTTGAAAGTATCCATCCCCACAATAGGATTGGACATGGAACATGCCTTAGAACGCAGTCCGCGGCCAGGATGCAAGCTGACAACTTTGGCTGACATAGCACTTGGACATGAAACACCTCTCACAACATTTACACCTTCGCTGCAAATGCAAAATGACCAAAAGTCTAAGTGCAAACAAAAACAGATAAATAATGACATTCCTGGTCATTTTCCCACCATACTGCAGAGTCAACCAAAAGAAAATCAAGAAGTGTCATCAAACAAGAAGAGAGACGAATCACCAATAAAAGAATGCTCGCTTGTAATATCTGTACACGATACTGAAAGCTGTATGCCAATCCTATTAAATTCTCCCAAAAAACCGGAAAGTATTATTCCAAAAGACATTTATGAATTTGATGACTCTGAAAATACACCTATTTCAAAAGCTATTCAATCTCCATTTAAGATAGCAGAAGACAATGAAACAGGTCCTAAAAAGGCCATCATCATACCTGAGAGGCCATTTAAAAATATTGGCATGGAAGAAAAAGAAACAATAAAATTCCAAAAACCAGAAACACCTGCGATCAATGATGAAAACACAACTTCAACTGTTACCTACTCGGATCGAGATGACTTTGTTTATGGTTCAATGAGTGGCGGTGACGATGACAACGATAATGACAATGATAACGATGACAACAAGGAAACTCATGTGGAATCTGACGAAAGCAGCAATTCGAGTGCGTTTACGGCGAAAACATTTGAAAACAAATCACTTATAATGGGACGCATTTTCAAGAATGCTAAAACAAAACCAAAAATTCCCATCGAAAAGCCTGTATTACCAATTCCCGAACCACCGAAGCAGATTCCAAAACAAGAGCTCGATAGACTGTTTGATACCTTGCGGGGTGTGAATGAGAACCGTCAAAATGCAAAAGAAGACAAACACGAAAGTGCTCCAAATACATCGCGAAAAAGAGAAAGCCAATCGGCCAAAAGAAAAGCAACAGTCAGCGTTAAAACCGCAAAGCCCAAAACAACAACTAATAAATCAAGTAAACGGACGTCTAAGAAAAATGAACAGGCGTCGAAAGAAATGTCTCAACTTCATGCTGAACTTGGAATGTCACCAGCAGAAATAGCCGAGTTAATTGGTGATGGGCAGAGAAAATCGCAACGAAGATGTGCCGTAAATCGACCGAAAAAACTAGTTGAGATATGGAGTTCGGATGAATTTGAAGAATTCCTCTCGACAAAAGACATCATTGCTCTGATTGAAGAAAAGGAACAAAAAACCAAGAAGAAAAGGAAAACCACCTCTACCAGCAACGCAAAGAAATCAAATCCTGCTACAAGTAAGAACAATAAAAAAAGCCTTGACGAACAATCTGTTACGCAATCAGAAGACGACAAGTCTCAGAGTGTTCCTGCTTCACAACAAAAAATACTTAAATCTAATACCCCTGAAACTTCTAAGGTAGCTAAATTTTCAAACTCAACCAAGAATACAAAAGCGCCGAAAGGGAAGAAAAAAGGTCCAAGTGTGACGGCTAATGTTACCGTCAACGCCACCGCACCTGCGCCAAAAGTAACTGCCAGAGTACAGAAGGAAACTAAACCAACGCCCAGTGCAAGGAATTCGATTGAATCTACAAAAAGTAATAGTTCGCCATTTAAAAAACCAACACAAAAAAATATAATTTCTAAAATTGCCGCCGCTGACGACTCTGAGAGCGATTTCGAAGCTGAACTCAATCGAAGAACAAAGGCGGCGGGGCCAATTCGTAATCGTCGAAAAACAATTTCGGGAAAATTAGAGAATGATGCTGGATCATCATCATCAAGCTGTGCTAAGAAAGTTTCTGGAAAATCAAAAACTGAAAAATCAGATACCCGCAATTCTTCGAAATCAAAACCACCACAACCGTCACTCGCTGATAGCTCGCAAAATAGGCCACAAGCTAGACGAAAAAGAATAGCTTCTGAAATGCTCTACTACTGGTCTTCGTCGAGTGACGAAGAATTTGGTCGCATAGAGTCGCCGCACGACGACGAACACCACATTGACGAGAGTGAAAATTATCAGCAGCATGGTTGGATTGTGGGCGATTCACACAAAAAATTAGTCACGCTTCTCGCAATAGCTAAGGGCAATAAGAAAGTCGATGATTGTGGTGTAAAGGAGACAAGCTCTAAAAAAAAGAGCTAGACCCTTTCTGAAAGCAATCAGTGTTGTGCAATCTGAAATCATACCATTTTTAATATGTCAATTTCATGTTAAATATTTCTTCTTCCTTTTCCCATTAATCCAATTGTGACAATAAAACAGTCGACAGATGATATTCTATTATTTACAGCAAAACAACCAACCCGCAATAAAATTGATAATTGTAAAAAATAAAATAAAAACTGAATAGCATTAAGAAGAGTCCAGCAAGGAAACAAATTATAATTTTTAGCAATAGTGTAGAAACCAGATGGTGTAAATAGTTTTTTTTTAGGTTAGGATATAGTCATTATTATTATACATAAATATATATATATATAAATTGCTATTAGCTTAAAATTGAAATAAATGAATTATGCTATTGTTTGTTTAAATTAAACGGATATATGTAGAACAAAAATATATGTCAAAGAGAAAATTGTATTCATATCTTGACTTTATGAAGGCTGGAGCGAATATAGCACGTAAATGTATTTTATTATTTGTATTATTGTAACAAAAAAAAAAACACTCCTCTTCCCCCCTCCCAGAAACAATTATTTCTAAAAGCATTGCACGATGTTTGTTTTAACCTTACCTAACCTTACCTTCTCCTGATATAATATAATTATTATGTATAAAACAAATAATTGGCAAAATAACATTTTACGATTAAAATATTTTACTGTAGGCTATGCTCTCTCTTGTTTTTGCTTATGATGAGACATTATAATTATGTAATTTAAATGAAAAAATAAATTGACAGCAACTAAACAATGAAAAAAAATACAATAGATAATAAAATCTATATTATACACTTACTATTCCGTAGTTTCATCAACTATCCGTTTAAAAGAAAATCAAATAAAAAATAAAACGAAAAAAAAAAATGTTTAAATTTTAAGTATTTAATAGATGTAAAAATATATAACTGAAAACAAAAAAAAATATATTAAAAAAAATGTGCAAGTGTTTTTTTGTATTATTTGTTTTATAATTTTTGCTCTTAGGAACATAAATCTATATATAAATTTTATTTCAATTCATTTTCCATGTTTTCATATTTTTGGGAAAATATTTATAATTCATTTAAGGAATGTTATAAAGCATTGGAAAGAGGGTTCATTTCGAACTGTACAATGTGTAAAGAAAAGTAATAAGAAAAAAAAATATTTTTATTAAATATGGACAATGTAATATCATTAAATTTATACATAAATAAATCAAACTTATGACAAAAGGATTGGTTTTTGTATCAAAATGAAGATCAGAAGGGTTTCAGAGTTGTGGTTTGGTTCTCTAAGAACAAAAATGTTTCTTTAACACAAAATGGAGAATTGTAGTAGTATACAAATTTGTGGGTGTGCCTTGCTCTTCAGGTTCAGAAAATGGAATACAAATAATGGTTTGCTTTAAAAACAAGAAAAAATATTACAAATCTTAAAACAATGTCCGAAGTTATAATAGAGTATTGTTATAATTGTTCGTATAATGTCGAAATCAAGACAAAAATAACATGCAGACGCTTCTGTATTAGAGATTTAATTTAACCGATGGTAACAAAGCTGGCAATGGATAAAACGGAGGTACTGTTGATAACAACTTTTGGTAAAATGAATTCCTGCGAAAAGGCTTTAAAAGGTTTTAATCTTAACATTTAAAAATTGTTAACCATTTGCAATTACGGGGAATAAAGGTTAAAAAGCATTGAGTTTTTTAAAGTAAAAACGTTGGTATACAATATTAAACATTTTCAAAGTCCAAAAAATCAGATCGGAATCAATTGAACCATTTAAGCTATAATACCATTGTTTAAAAATATAATGTTTAACAAAAGTTAGCCAGTAATCTATAGTAATATTTTAAATTGTTACAAATCTATTAAGAGGTTTTTTTTTGAAAACAAGATAGTCTAAGAGCTGACAGCAAATTTTTGGTTTGGAGGTGTAACCAAAATTTGCGAACGTGTATGTTGAGGTACTGGGGCCACGATTTTAAATTCCACCGTCTGGCAGAATTATTTTGTCGCCGGGGCTGGAGGCGGTAGGTTCTAGGTTGAAAACCGCGATTTTTCAGATTTTGGTTTAGAGTATATAACCACTTAAATATATATGTAAACTAAAGAGAACTACGCTCTCATCAAGAATTTCGGGGTCCCAGACGATTTAAGTGTTGCCCAACCCAGGCAGACGCCCTCCAAGGCCCATAGGTGCGAAAACAAACTTTCTATTTTGAAGGTATAACCATATAAATTATATATCGAAAAATCAGGAAAAATCTCCTCATTACAAATATGTATGTCCCACACGGTTAAAGTGTCGCCACACCTTACCAGACGACCTCCAAGCTCCATAGGGGCGAAACACAACTTTTGATTTCGAAGGTATAACCAAAAAAATTATATATCGAAAATCAGGAAAAATCTCCTCTCAAATATGCATGTCCCAGACGGTTAAAGTGTCGCCAGACCCAACCAGACGCTCTCCAAGGCTTTAATTTTATAGATTTCTGAGCATCTGGGTTGGAGTCTTGCACTTACATATTTGAAACGGAGATTTTATGACATAATAATATCATTTATATGGTTATACCTTCGAAATATAAAGTTTGTTTTCTCCCCCTAAGGGCCCTGGAAGGCGTCTGGTTGGGTTTGGCGACATTTTAATCGTCTGGGACTCATATATTTGGAATAAGGCGATTTTTGATATGTAATTTATTTGGTTATATCTTCCAAATCAAAAGTTTGTTTTCACCCCTAGGGGCCTTTGGAGGCCGTCTGGCTAGGTATGGTGACACTTTAACCGTCTGGAACATATATTTTGTAAATGAGGAGAATTTTCCTGATTTTTCGATCTATAATTTATATGGTTATACCTTCGAAATCAAAAGTTGTTTTTCGCCCCTATGGGCCTTAAAGGTCGTCTGGTAGGGTGTGGCGACACTTTAACCGTGTGGGACATACATATGTACATATATTTGTAATGAGGAGATTTTTCCTGATTTTTCGATATATAATTTATATGGTTATACCTTCAAAATAGAAAGTTTGTTTTCGCACATATGTGCCTTGGAGTACGTCTGTCTGGGTCGGGCGACACTCAAATCGTCAGGGACCCCGAAATTGTTGATGAGACCGTAGCCATAGAAATTTTTTTAATAGCACCTGACTTGCTGATTTTTCAAAATGAAAAAACACCAGTCAAAAATTGTTAGATCCTTATAAAAGACCAATTTCTAAGGTACATTTGTGTGTTTAGGATTCGAGAAGTGGGCTTCGGTATATGGAAATAAAAACTGCATGTTTTGATTAAAAAAAAGTGGACATTCCCTTTTGAAAATTCTGCCATAAGAGCAGAATCATTGTCTGCGTTTTACAGATTTTGGACCCACTAAAACCACACACTTTTCAGATTAAAAAAACTACACGGGTGATTTTGTCTGCAAACGTACTTATGATCTATATGGTCTCCAATACAATATAATATGGGTACTTGCCTTCGCTTCAGATCCTCAAACTAAGTTTGTCAAATTATGAGCTAAGGCGCCAGTTTAAGGAAAATTCTTCCGCAACTTTTTGGCTATCTGTTGAGGCCACGGTCAACCAAGTTTCAAACCAAAACGATTTTGTAAAATAAAAATTTATTGACGTAGATTTTTATATTCGACAGAAATAATTATAGAAATTATAAAAAAAAAAACAATATGAGGTTATCCTTAAGTGGTTTTATTTCTGGACAAATAAACAAATCTTTTAAAAGTAAACAGCATCCTTATTTCCGAATTTCGATATCAGATTTAAACGCCAAAACCATGATCGGAGTCGAGATCAGAAATGCATTTCGCATTATAAAAAAATCCTCACCACGGGTGCTTATATTCTAGGTGCACGAATTTAAACAAATCCACTAAACAGGGTGATTCACCTAAGGTGTGAAAAATGATAGAGCGTGTAGGTTGAGTCGAGACAAGAAAAAAATGTTATTGGAGGGGTGTTATATTCTAAACTGTTTAGGTGGGAGGGGCAATCTTCTAAAAATTGACTTTAAACAGAAAAAAATAACTAAAAAACAACGGTAATACACAATGCCATGTTATACCTTTTTGTAAAGCCAGAAATACCTTCTTTTATTGTCTTTTTAAATAAAGCTATTTTTGTCATAAGTTTTTGAAAAATTAATTTATATAGGTACTCAAAATTTGAAAAAACAAAAACAAAAAAAAAAAAAAGTTTTTTTAATAATTTGATTTCTGTTTAGTCAATTTTTTTTTAGAAATTTGCATCCCCTAAACGGGGAGAAATATACCCCCTTCCCATATGATTTTCGTCTTGCCTCGACTCAGCCTACACGCTCAATTTTTTTTTTTGTCACACCTTAGGTGAATCACCCTGTATATTAGTTTATTTTCAATTGAAGAATTTCCTATTTTATTCATTTTTGTTTTTCTCCTCCTGAATGGTTTTAGATTTTGCTTTCAATTTTCTCTATTTCAGTCACAGTAACTTCATTTCAATGGGGAAAAGCAAATGTAACTTGATTGTTTCATTGCCATATCCATTGTGACCAAAAAAGCCGAAGAATAAATAAAGATTTTTATCTTATCCACTTTTTAAGTAACTTCATTTCTGAAGATTAAGTTATTCGAATTTGGTCTGATTGTCAAAAGGCAAAAATGTTTTAACTTAATTAAGTTTATTTATTATTTTTATTTTTTTTTTGTTGAAATTCGTATGATACAAATGATTTTCTTATAAATATATGTATTTACTATTTTTACCACATGAATGGAGCTTTTTCTCTCAATATTCGCAGGCCATATTTTTGCCATTCATGTTGGTTTATCCATAATTCAGGTGCACTTTCTAGACACGACATAATTGCAGCTCCTTTCCAAGAGGTCATAGCTGGATCCATATCTTTAGTACTTGTAACAATATCAAGTTGTTCTGAAATAAGTTAATAAATATTATTTATTTATTGTATAAATTTGTTAAATACTAATTTTGTTCATAATTGTCAGTATTTTAAAGATTATGTCGGTTGTTGAAAACTAGCTTTGAACACGTAAGTACACACTAGCTAAGTCGCTAAAATGGAGTATAGACAATTTGAACCTAATTAGGAACTACCTGTGCTTTCGTCTGAACTCGTTTGTTTCAAGTTAAGTATGCCTGATAATCATGCAGACCAATTACATTTTACTACAAACGGTTTTGCTCAGCAAAAATCCTGGAAGCATTAAACTAAAGATTACTCACCCGACCGATGAGAGTATGCAACATTCAATGCCATTTTGTTCTGCAACCATTTCCCAATGCCGGCAAATTTCATTCCTCCTCCCACAACAAGTACACATCCGTACATTTTCTTTTTCATCTCTTCATTGGCTATTGAAAAATAAATATACTTTTAATTCATGATAACACGCCTTTTTTAAAGTTAAGATTTAATTTTTCTTACGACATCTCTCTATACTAAGTAAGACAGCTTGATCTATGCCAATTACTTGACCATTTGGTAAAACAAAATCTTTATCATTTTTACTATCTCTTTCATTCTCAAAGGAATCAACAACAAGTTCTTCTTCTTGGTTATCCTGTTGTACAATCACACCATCAGCTTGAATTTGATCGAGTTGTTCGCGTGCATTTCTTCTCTAAAACCAAGTGAAATTTGTAAAATTATAATGTTTGTCTTTTTGCTTTATGAATGCATTTACGTACACTTGTTTCTCGTATGTATTCTGCATCGAAACAATCTTCTGAGTCTGGCTGATGAGAAGCAGAAATTTGTACTTTTGCTGCCTTACTTTTTCCGGTAATTGTAAGTAGTTCAGTGTGGAACAAACTTAAAGGTGCAACAATACACTCATCTCCTATCTGAATTGTATATTTTAATATATTGTCCGCGTGACAAACTTCAAATGTTTTTTCTTCAGATCCACAAATGTCCTTGAAATTGTAAATACGTTATTCATTTCAATATTTATTTTTTTTTTAGTTAAGAGAATTATTTATTCACCAGATTAACATGACAACATTTTTCTTTAAGTTGCTTGAGCAGAAGAACATCTTTTATGTTGTTATCATTGCATTCCTTGTAAGGAAATGAGCATTTATCGAGGAGACAGTGGAAAACTTGCGTCACATCAGATCCACCATATTCGAGTCGTACTCTGGTACTTGGTTGAGAAATACCATCTTCCACACAAGATATTGATGTTTTTTGATCACCTACATCAACGACACAAGCATGACCTAGACCTGCGCCAAAAGTTGCTGAAACGTGATCCTAATGTGGGTAAATGAAGATCACAACCAAAAACTAAAATAACTAACTCTCACAAGGTACATACGGTTCTATCTCAAATCGTTCGATACATACCTGAACTAAAAAACAACTGCCAAATCCCATTCGCACTAGAAGCAATGACGTTAATTCTTTGAGGTGACTGCGGTTGTAAATATCCGGAACAACTAAAACTGCTTTAAATTGATTTAGTATGCTGCAAGGATGAACGCTTTTTAGTTGTATGTATTTACTTATGACATGTAAGCTTACCTCAAATCTATACCCATTTTTGTTTTTAAAACATGTTGCCAAATATCTTGTAAGTCAGTCAAAACTGAGGTAAGAGAACCTCCAAGCTCGTTGTGTAAATTAAGTTCTCCACGTTTTATTGGAAAATGTATATTGTAAGGATCATTAACGTTTATATTAGTTATCTTTAAGAAACAACAAATAAAGAAAGAACATTAATCGAGTGGATAAAATTTAAAAAAAATAACCGTTACGAGGATTTTTTTTATAAAAATGTTCATACAACGTTAAATCAGATGGCACATAGAAGGACGTAGGTAACTTACATTTAATTAATCAGTTCGTTTTTGATATACATACATATGTACATATACATATGTATATTATAGGTTTATCAGTCAAAAAAATGCGGAGTGGGCATTTTATCTGTCCGACCAACGGCTTTATAAATGTAGTTGCAGTCATAAATACTACTGTCGTTAAAACGAAACCCAACCCCTATGCCCCTATCCATGAGTGGTACTTGCAATGAGGAAACCGAAAAGCTTTCAGTCATCATCATCGGTATGTGTATCACAGACCACCTTCTGTGGAACGATCACATATTTGATGTCGCAAAAAATGCTGCTAAGTGTTTAGATTTTCTTCGGTGATGCAAGACATTTTTCACCCCTTCTAATTTAGCTGTTATCTAAAAGCCTTTATTCGTCCAAAGCTCGAGTACAATTCTCATGTTTGGGCAGGTGCTCCCATAACTCTCTTGACACTCTTGGATACAATACAAAGAAGAGCTATGAAAATGGTAGGTGATAGAAATATAACAGAAGCATTTGGAACTCTCGAACACCGCCGCAATATTTCATGTCTTTCGTTATTTTACCGTTAGTTTTATAATCAGTGTTCTACTGAAATAGCTAGTTGCATTCCGCCCCTAAACCAATTCAAACGTACTCGTACTTCTAGGAATGCACATCAGTCATCATCATAGAGATTTTTTTTTTAGTCGCACTACAAGATTGTGGAATGCTTTACCCGGCACTATTTTTCCTTTCTTGATAATCAGAGGTACAAAACCAATATGCATCGGTATCTCCTCTTAAATGCTTCACTATTTTCCAAACGCTAGCACTGTTTAAACCATGGGGGTATTATGGTTAAAACATTTTAATGGTAGTAAAAATACCTTTAGTGCGCGTTTAATTTAAAAAAAAATGATTTAAAGTCATCTCCCTATGTGATTCGGAATCAGCTAGCAGACTAGCTAGATCCGACATTTTTGGGCGCGAACGGTAATATTCCCAAGAGAATCTCCAGTTGTGTTACATTATGCTTTATTTTTCACTTAATTTTTGATAAGGAGCCTTCCGAAAATAAATGGTCAAGAGGAGAAAAGTATCCAGCATTAAACAAATCTTGTATATGTTTCTTACCTCATCTCCGATAATTGTCTCTCTTCGCAATATATTAGTATCTGCTTTCCCGACTACATCAGGGGTAGATCTTCTATTGAAAGCAGCTATTTGCTGGGGTGGCGTTGCGTATCTCCGTCGACCGTCAGATTGGGAACATGATTGAATGATGTGGGAAACTTGCAAACGATGTTCTTCAAATTCAGCCAGTGATTCCTTTGTCTAAAATAAAATTATTAACTTATCATCTATTTACTTAAAATCCTTTTTTATTACTACAACTAACAACTTGTGCAAGAAGTCGATCTCGATATGTATGTCCATTTGGACGCCTTTTTCGCCCAATAGCATGTATAATTCGTATGGGATTAAAATCCGATGCTCGTCCAATGCGAAGATTTAAAGAACCGGGATGAATTATGATGATCATTTGAGCTTGCAAGTGCTGTTAAGAGGAAATAATTAAATTTACAGAATTGAAAGAAGAAAGCTGGAAATACCTCTGGACAACTCGATTGGCTAGACATAGTTATATTATAATCAAATGAATATTTTTATAATAAAAGCAAGATTCATCAGCTCTTGATATCCTTTGTGATATTTGTTTTCATAACAAACTTGGCTTGACGTTTTTAAAAATGTGTCAAAAAAAGATCTGTTTGTTTGTATTTAAATTACTCCGAATTACTTGTGGGCTTACATCTTTGAGTATATATAATATGGAATGTAAACGCGCACGTTTATGGTGGATTTACATGTATCTGCATTTTGTTTCTGCAAAAAAAAAGGATGCCAAATACAAAGTGCATATTTGTAAGATAGAGAGAAAAGATCAAAATGCAGAAGAACTTCGTTTCTGCATTATAGGAAAGTGCCTTAATACAGAAATGAAGACGAACATGTTCATCTTCTTGATGGTTCTCTTTTACTCGCTCGGATTTTTTGTATACATCTGTCCTGCTCTACTTTTCTGCATTATGTAGGACGAAGATACATGTAAATCCATCAAGAAGATGAACATGTTCGTCTTCATTTCTGCATTATGGCACTTTCCTATAATGCAGAAACGAAGTTCTTCTGCATTTTGATCTTTTCTCTCTATCTAACAAATATACATTTTGTATTTGGCATCCCTTTTTTGTGCAGAAACCAAATGCAGATACATGTAAGTCCACCATCACGGTTAAAGGCTTATAGTGGATTTACATGTATCTGCTTTTGGTTTATATATAACTCGCGCTCACCGATCTGTTTTTATTTGTCATGTTGTGCACATACGAAATGAGACAAAACTTTGTGCATCGTATACGTCGCACTCTTTCTTCCCTTTTATGATAGACGAGTTTTTTTTTAGGAGAAACAAAAGTACTTTCTTGAGGGGAGAGTTTTTGATAAATAAAGAAACAGATACATATATAGAATGCGTTTTGTTTGTGGTTGTGTTTCAAGGCAAACTACTGAGTTTTGGTTTGCAGGGTTGTTGGATAGAGAATGAATACCAAAAGGCAGGAGATCTTTAAGGCTTAACTACATAGAGGCCTTAATAACACAGAAGATGCAGCACAAACGGAGCACACGGTGCCACTAGATATTATAACGGAGGATAAAATAAACTGGGCAATAAACTCATTTTCACCCTACAAATCTCCGGGAACAGAGGGCATCTTCCCCTTGATGTTACAGGAAGAACACTAAACATGTCACCCAATATCTCAAGCGCTTCTTTGTAAGCAGCGTTAAGTGGGGATACATTCCCTTGGCATGGCGTGAAGTAAAAGTAGTCTTCATACCGAAAGCTGGAAAACCAAGCCACACGGAAGCCAAAGACTACAGACCCATTAGTCTAACATCGTTTGTTTTAAAAACCTTTGAACGACTAATGGATATACACATACGAAGTACTCTAAAACCGAATGTGTTGTCACCTGTCCAACACGCTTACACGAAAAAAAAAAAGTGTTAAAACAGCACTCCACAACTTAGTAGGCATAGTAGAAACAACACTCAAGAACAAAGAGTACACTCTAGCTGATTTTCTGGACATTGAAGGAGCTTTCAACAATGTACAAAATGATGCGGTAAAATGAGCACTTGTATACCTTGAAGTAGATAATTCCATCATAAACTGGATTATCTGTATGTTAAAATACAGACGGATTTACTCAGAACTAGGGGATGCACAGATCAAAGTATCCACATCTAGGGGGACTCCACAAGGAGGAGTTCTCTCGCCACTTTTGTGGATATTGGTTATGAACGAAATCCTGATCGAACTGGAAAACAGCGGTGTCAAAGTAGTCGCCTACGCAGACGACTTGGCGCTGCTAGCGACTGTTAAATTTCTTTCCACAACCAGCGAACAGATTAACTACGCTCTGTCGAAAGTTTGTAGCTGGACGAGGAAATGTGGACTCTCGGTCAACCCGGGAAAAACGGAACTGGTACTTTTTACTAACAAAAGGAAAATACCAGATTTTGTCCTACCATCAATAGATGGAACCCGACTTAGTCTTTCAGAACATGCAAAATATCTGGGCGTAATTCTTGACAAAAAGCTAAACTAGGGTTTGAACACTAAAGAAAGAGCCAAGAAGGCCACGATCGCTTTTTACTCCTGCAACAGGATCTTTGGTAAGACCTGGGGTCCAAACCCTAAGATCATAATGTGGATGTACACGGCCATTATAAGACCGATCCTTACATATGGTAGCCTGGTTTGGTGGAGCGCGATGGACAAAGAAACTAATTAAAAAACGTTTAATAAAGTTCAAAGACTAGCATGTATAGGAATAACAGGGGCAATGAGATCCACACCCACTGCGGGAATGGAAACGATACTCAACCTAAAGCCCCTAGATCTACTTGTACAAGAAACTGCGGCCTACAGCGCCCTAAGACTAAGCCAAACCAATAGCTGGAAAAGAAACTCGGTAGGTCACCCACAAATTATCAATAAATTTACGGAGGGGTATGTATGCACAGACTACACAATACCCCGTACAGATTTTGCAAAACCGTTTTCTGTCTCCATCCCCACAAGAGAGGAATGGGATGCTGGTTTACAACAATCAGATGAACCGGTGGTAGAAATATACACCGATGGATCGAAGATAGATACGGGTGTAGGTGCGGGATTCTTCTCAGAAACCCTCAATTTAGCCAAATCTTATAGACTCCCCGACTACAGCAGTGTCTTCCTAGCGGAGGTTCTGGCAGTGATTAAGGGTGCCGAGCAAATTTTAATGATGGCGATACCACGAGCTGATATCACTTTTTACCTTGACAGCCAGGCAGCGATCAAGGCTATCTCTGCCACAGAAATCAAATCCAAACTGGTTTTATGCTGTCGTGAAGAGCTAAGAGTTCTTGCCACACAGCACAACATCAGACTCTGTTGGGTCCCTGGACACTGTGGAATTGTAGGTAATGAAAAAGCCGATGAACTGGCAAGGACTGGTTCATCGTTAGATCCAAGCCTTCAGACCCTGTTCCATTAAACAGGCGATTAACAAAAAAATAGTGGAACTTACCAATAACAGGTGGAACTCACTTGCAACTTGTACCACTACAAAGAATCTGTGGCCCAGCTACAATAAGAAAAAAACAGACAAAATTATGAACCTGATAAAGAGATCCATGGACATAATCTCTAAGGGTATTATAAAAACAAAATGGGACTCAATACTGTAGACCTATGCAGAGGCTGCGGAGACGAAGAAGTAGAGGACGACACCCTTCACTACCTAGGTCATTGTCCGGCACTCTGCAACATAAGGAAAACATTTTTGGGTAGCTACTTCTTCAACGATTTAGCAGAAATCTCGAAGTCAACAGATAATAACATCTTAAGTTTAATGAACTTCATCAACGCCTCGAAATGGCTCGATGCTCTATAGGATTTCATAGGTTATTTATTTTAAAGGGATGGTCCAATCCATCGGGGTATCACAGAGGATCAACATTGATCTAAGTGTGACGGGAACAAGATCTACCGGCAGCCCATCTACCTAACCTAACCTACATAGAGGCCCACTTTTGTACAAAAGTGAGAAATAAATATTTATTCTGAAGACACCTGCTTGCAAAAAAAAAATGGAGAATTGTGCATGGTGGTTTAATTTATATGTCAAAACAATTTTCGTATGTTTTATTGCAAGCATGTTCCTGTAGCGAGCATTTTAATTTCTCACTTTTGTACTTTTGTACAAAAGTAGGTCTCTGTAGTTGAGGCTTTATAAAGACTCTCCGAAACCAACGCGGAACATTCGCTATACAGGGCGAATCATTCACAATGATAAAAATATGACAAATAAACAATGCTAAACAACAACAAAAACTGCTGCCGCGTCGGCGAATGTGCCGATTTCACGTTGGTTTGGGAGAGCCTTGAATGCATACTACAGAAAGTGCCATAATCAAGCATGTTAATAATCCGCAAAACTCGTTCCGCAGTTTTTAAAGGCTCTTCCAAACCAACGCGAAAGGGGCGCAGAACATTAACCGGCGGAAGTTTTTCTTGTTATTAGCATTTTGTATTTGTCATTTTTGTTATCATTGTGAATGATCCACCCTGCAGAGCGAATGTTCCGCGTTGGTTTGGAAGAGCCTGAACAGTATAGTCTTTTCTTTTCACTATAAATTCTAAGTTAGGAAAGAAAATACTGCATTCTGGAATCAGGGGCCGAATTACGTCTTCGAATTGAGTTCTTATTGTACTAGGATAATTCTATTATATTTTCCTAAACGTCACTTTCACCCTAACTTTTCATTGGTCGATTGCCACAGCTGCTTGTGTTGGGCTCATGTTTTGTTTACATTTGTGTTAGGAATTTAATTTGCCCAAAAATATTTGTTGGCTAAATCGAATTATTGTGCCTTACAATCAAGCAAGAATAATTTTCTGGGTGATATTTAATTTATTTTAATTCACCCTGAAACACCATTAAAGGCTCTCCCAAACCAATGCGAAACATTCGTTGCGGCGAAAAAACATTCGTCAGTCAAAATTAATTCATATGTTTCTCCGCTGCGTTGGTGTGGGCACTCTCATATATCACCATGTGAATAAATTTTGACATGCGAATGTTTCTTCGCCGCAACGAATGTTTCGTATTGGTTTGGGAGAGCCTTAATTGATATTGTGTAGGAATGTTTGCAGAAAAGAGAATAATTTTATTTTTCTGCCATTTTACTGCTCACTCGTCTACCTATCGTATGAAAAATCACTCGTTCACTTACGAGGAAATGCCAAAAATCGAATTCGATACTTTACTCGATATCTTAGGAAGGAATCCCAAATGCAGATAATTCAGTAACGTATTGCTCACTCACTGATGCGGTAATTCGGCCCCAGTTAAGCCTTAACTACATTCAACACACTTTTGTACAAAAGTGAAAAAAATGTTTTGTCTTTTTCCAACATGCTAACCAATCCTATCTCTTATCTCAAATTTTACAAAAGTAAAAGTTAAGCCTTAACTACATTCAACAAGGCTTAACTACATAGGCCTACTTTTGTACAAAAGTACAAAAGTGAGAAATAAATATCTATTCTGAAGACACCTGCTTGCAAAAAAACAATGGAAAATTGTGCATGGTGGTATAATTTCTGTTTCAGAACAATTTTGGTATGTTTTTTGTAAGTATTTTTCTTTAGCGAACATTTTAATTTCTCACTTTTGTACAAAAGTAGGTCTATGTAGTTAAGGCTACACACTTTTGTACAAAAGTGAAAAAAATGTTTTGTCTTTTTCCAACATTCAATCCTATCTCTTATCTCAAATTTTACAAAAGTAAAAGTTAGAGCCTTCTTAACTTTTACTTTTGTACAAAAGTAAAACACCAATCCAATCATAAGAAACAGTTTTGAAAACGACTAATAGATGTCACTGGCTGTAGGGAAATTTAAGGGGAACAAACGACGAACACACCTTGTCTTGAACAGCTAGGTTAGGTTAGGTTAGGTTAAAGTGGCTGTCAGGAAAACGGCTGACACACTTAGACCATAATTAGGTCCGTTGTGATACCACATGATAGGAATGAGGAGATTATCCTCATTACGAAAACCATTCGGAGCTTTTTATGAAGCGCGAGAGACAGTGTATGTCTGTATTAGCTAGATCGCTTGGATCATTGAAAAAGTAGTCCCCAAGAAGGAGTCTGCGCCTCTGTGAAAGAGCAGGACATGTGCAGAGGAGGTGAGGAATTGTTTCCTCCTCCTCTTCGTCCATGCAACTTCTACAGAAGTCATTTGAGAAAACGCCAAGTCTTGTGGCATGTTTTCCTATAAGGCAGTGTCCTGTTATGACACCTATTACGGAGCTAATTTGTGATCTGCTAAGTGATAGCAAACTTTTAGAGCGCCTAGGGTCTAGCGATGGCCAGATTTCTTTTGTGGCCAGACATGTAGTAAGGTTTGTCCATCTAGAGTTTGCTTTCCTTGCAGAGTTTTGTTTTAGCAAAAGTTTACACGTAGCGATCGGTATACCTATGTTCCACCTGTTAGGCAAAACGGGCATTAGAGTTCCATTTCTGGCAAGTTCATCGGCTTTACAATTTCCCGGAATATCTCTATGGCCCGGCACCCAAAGAAGGTGAATATTAAACTGTTCCGCCATCTCTTCAAGAGACGATCGACAGTTTTGGGCCGTAACGGAGTTGGTAGAGACAGAGTTGAGAGATTTAAGTGCTGCTTGACTATCTGAGAAGATGCGTATATCCGATGTTGATATCACGTTTTCTCTCAGCCAAGACAGAGCTTCTTTAATTGCCAGAATTTCCGCTTGGAATACGCTACAGTGGTTAGGAAGCCGGAAGGAGAGACTTAAATTAAGTCTGTCTGAGTACACTCCGCCACCCACACCTTCCTCAGTTTTCGACCCATCAGTATAAAAATGAACTGAATCACCTTTGAGAGGGTCCCCAACGTCCCAAGATTCTCTTGAGGGTATGGTGACCTGGAAACTTTTGTCGAAATTTAGTTTGGATGTGGTGTAGTCGGAATGACAAGGAATAGATTCATATAAGTCTAGAATTTTAGTATGACCGATAGAGTTGTTGGTCCATTGAGAAATGGCTTTAAGGCGGACGGCTGTGTTCGCAGCCATTTGCTTGCCATATATATCGAGGGGTGTGAGGCTGAGGAGTATGTCTAGTGCAGCTGATGGTGTCGAGCGGAGGGCTCCACTTATGCACATACTTGCTGATCTCTGGACCTTGCTCAGCTGTTCACAGTACGTGACTTTATCTAGAGCAGTCCACCAAATTGTTACCCCATAAGTGAGAATCGGTCTTACGACCGCAGTGTAGAGCCAGTGAGTTATGGCAGGGGATAGACCCCATTTAGTACCTATAGCTTTTTTACAGGAGAATAAAGCAACAGTGGCTTTTTTAATTCTCTCTTGAATATTAGGTTTCCAACTTAGTTTTTTATCCAGTATGAGACCTAAATATTTGGCTTCATCTGAAAAGGAAAGTGGAACACCATTAATTGTTGGAGGATTTATCTGTGGTATTTTATATTTCCTTGTGAAGAGGACAAGTTCTGTTTTGCGGGGGTTTACACCTAGCTCACAGCGTTCTGCCCATTTTATTAGCTTGTTAAGAGCGGTTTGAAGAAGTTCTGTAAGAACCTGGGGGTGTTTCCCTGATATAGCTATTGCAACATCATCGGCATACGCAATCACTTTGAATCCTTCACCCTCCAGGACAGTCAGTAAGTCATTTATGACCAAGTTCCATAGAAGTGGTGAAAGGACCCCACCTTGTGGTGTGCCTCTAGTGACAGATCTTCTAGTGGAATAGCCTCCCAATGCAGAGTTGATGACCCTACTTCCCAACATATGGTCTATCAACTTAATCAGTAGGCCGTCCACCTTCAAATTTTCCAGTGCTCCTACTATTGCACGGCCGCTGACGTTGTTAAAGGCGCCTTCTATATCAAGGAAAGCCGCAAGCGTGTACTCTTTATGGTGCAGGGAGTATTCGATAGATCTTACTAAGGTGTGAAGAGCAGTTTCCACCGATTTTCCCTTACAGTAAGCGTGTTGTGCTTTAGAGATAAGGTTAAGCTCTATAGTGTCACGCAGGTGGATATCAATCAGACGTTCGAAAGTTTTAAGAATGAATGATGATAAGCTAATTGGTCTCAGGTCTTTTGGATTAATTTGGGAGTATTTTCCAGCTTTGGGTATGAAGACAACTTTCACCTCTCTCCATACTGAAGGAATATGAATGAAATTCAGACAACCGATCAGTATAGTTTCCAGTAAAGGAATTATGATATCTGAGGATCTCTGAAGTTCAGCAGGTATAATGCCGTCTGGTCCCGCGGATTTATAAGGTTGGAAGCTGTCTATAGCCCATTGGAGCTTGTCCCTTGTAATCAGACCTTGGATTTGATTGACCAAGTCATGTGACTGAGCGAATTCAGTATTTGAGACAATTTGTGAGCTACCTGGGAAGTGAGTATCAAGTAGCAAATTTAGTGATTCCTCACAGGATTTGGTCCAGGAGCCATCTGCTGTTTTAAGAGAGCTTGGCATCCCTGGATTGGTAGAGAGGACTTTCCTAAGTCTGGATGCTTCTGAAGAATCTTCTATTTTGTCACAGAAGTTCCTCCAAGAAGTTCTTTTAGTTATCCTCATTTGTTTTTTATACACTTTCAGCGAGTTCTTATATATATCCCAATCTAAACTCTCTCTGGTGTATTTAGCTCTGTTGAAAAGTTTCCTACATTCTTTTCTGAGCGGTTCGAGCCCTGGCTTCCACCAATGAGGTTTCTTTTTGCCCCTAATTTTAGTTAGAGGACAGGAAGTGATCATTGATTTGTTGAGTGCATTTGTTAGATCTTTGACTTTATTATCGAGATCAGTTTTGTTCAGGGGAGGATTAAAAAGGTCAGGTTTGATTAACTTTTTAAGAGTTTCCCTATATAGGAGCCAATTTGTTTTCCGGTAGTTCCGGAAGGAAGGAGGCTTTTCAGTTTCATCATTTAGACTGAATTGAATGTATCTATGGTCTGAGAACGAGTGCTCAGAAGATACTTTCCAATCCAATATCGATTGATGAACCATATCTGAGACAAGAGTGATATCTAAGACTTCTTGTCTATTTCTAGTTACAAAAGTTGGTACGTTTCCAACATTACTTAGAAGTAGGTTAGTAGTAAGAATATAATCGAAAAGAGACTCACCTCTGTCGTTAATATCCGAACTCCCCCATACTGTATGGTGCGCGTTTGCGTCGCACCCGATAATTAGGCGTATATTCTGCCGTTCTGCATCAGCGATCAGTCTCCTTAGCTTTACACTGGGGAGAGGGCCAAGATCGTCATGGCCAAGATAGGCGGACACTATCCAGTACAACCCTTTTTCGGTTTGTAATCTGACGGCCGTTACATCTCGATCGCTATATTCAGGGAGTAAAAATACATTAGTATTACATTTAGCTACTATGCAAGATCTAGGTTCACCTTTATCTGGCGCATGCAGCGTGTAATAGCCCGGAGTCCTGAGTCCTTGAACACTGGAGTTAGCAATCCATGGTTCCTGGATCAGGACAATATCTTCTCCGCTTGTGTTCAGACGGAGAAGAAGGGAGGCCGAAGCCATAATACAGTGTTGGAGATTAATCTGAATCAGCTGCAGCATTGTTACCACAGTCGGTCAGATCAACCTCCAGCACCGTTTGGTCAGCGTCTTCGGCTTCAGAGGAAGATCTTAAAAGTTCTTCCTCGCTTAGAAGAACGTTGATAGGGGAGTCTACGCTCTCCATGTCGGAGAGGTCGACGGAAGGAGCCTTCCTTTCGGTTGGCAGATTGGGCAATACCATAGCCGGAGAAGTGTCAATGTCATCTATCTCCATCTCTGGAGTTTCGATGCCGACGACAGGGTCTTCGTCTATGGTCATGTCCTGGGGGTTTTGTGGAGGGGCTTCTTGTGCAACTTCCTCATCTTTTTTGAAAACCTTCAAGGCGATTTTGTGGAAGCCGTACCTAATCACATTTTCGGTCGACACCAGAGGAGCCAGAGATTCCTTGTTGATTACTATGATAGCAGATCTAAAGGAACCCCTGATCTCTTCCAGCTTCGCGACTACCCAATCTTTTGTAGGTAGGCTTGGATTGCTGTACTGCATCATCTGGAGTATTTCATCCTTGCTGGCTGGTTCGATCGGGATCCAGGCACGAGCTCTAGGCCTGCAGGGGATATCATCCCTAGCAACAGCCTCGAGACTAGCACCTGGCCAGACCTCTCCCAGTCTGCTAACAGCAAGCTTAAACAGATCACATGATCTCTGATCTGCACAGGCGATGAGCTTAACACGTCCTTGGTGCCAGCCTGCATCGTCTGTGATTGGTTGAGGTCCGGGATGCTCCCTCACTAAACTCATGAAGCCAGCTGAGAGCTTCACTATGACCTTCAACCAATTCTCAGGAGAGATCCTGCCATCTGCATTACTTCTGTCGATGACTGCAATGACAATTTTGTCCTTTAGTACGTCACTAAAGGGCAGACCTTTATTCACGTGAAGTGATTTGTCGGTGCCTTGCACCTTGGGTCGTTTGGGATCGGGGATGGTGCTCCCGATGGACCGTTGACGCTTTGACGTGTAGTCCCCGCTGGTCTTTCTGAGAGCCATAATGTTCATGGCCCATTGGAGTTTGGCAGTTTGTCGCGAGTCACGATCCGCTACCGGAATGTCACCGATAGCTTTCACGATCCTCTCGGCATTCCGCCTCTCCTTACGGTTGATTTGGTTCCACCCCAACTCGGTGGAAGCAGAGCCATTTTTCATGACCCTACCACCAACGGGTTGTGGTATCTTCCTTGAGCCCATGGGCGGTATACTTCGGCCAGCAGTGGAGGATCCGTAAGTCACGGACGCGCTGCTGGCAGAAGTACCCGCCCCTGGGGGGGTGTTGAGCCCCATCCCGATGGAGGGAGGACCGTTGTCAGCGGCCGTGCTTCCAACGGGTTGGGGGTTCTTCTGTGAATACGGAGGCGGCTTAAGCACCCCAGCAGTGTTGGATCCGTAAGTCACGGACGCGCTGCCGGATGTGATATCCGTCTCCGAGCTCATCTGCGGGGGCGTGGCTTTGTTGAGCCCCATCCCGATGGAAGCAGAACTATTTTTCATAGCCCCACTTCCAACGGGCTGTAGCACTTTCTTTGCAACGGGGGTCGGTATGTTCCTCCCAGTAGTAAAGCTTTTAACGGCTGCACTACTGGGCGAGACACCCGACCCGGAGTTGAGCACATGTGCATTTTTTCGCCCCAATCCGGTGGAGGTAGAACCTGCTAACGCACGCCGACCTCCAACAAATTGGAGTCTCTTTTGCGAACTCTTTTGCGGTCTGCCTCGTCCGGTAACGGAGAAGGCACCCGCTCCGGAGTTCGCTTGTTTACGGGCAGTGGTAATGGCAGCAGCAGCGTACGTCACGCCACTACTACCACTACGGTGGGCATTAGCCAACGAACCCGAAGAGAGACCCCCACGGCCAACGGCAGTGGAGCTGTTTTTCGCAGCAGCACTGCCAATGGTCGCGGGGGGTCCCCCCGAGCACGAAGGATTTGTACTACTGGCGGGGAGGACAAAGCCCTCTTCGCCAGCAGTAGCGTCTAGCTCACGAGCCGATTCACCCCCCACGGATGACTTATCAGTCTTTCCATGGATTGTGGTCGGCTCGCAAGACCTTCCGCACTTCGTTATACCAGGTGTACTAATTGTCACTGGCGACTTCTCCTCGTTAGAGGCCAAGCCATCGCCGGTAGTCGCGACTCCTACCGACTTTTGAGTGGATATCCCCACTCGCTTTTTAAATTCTTTAGTACTCATTTCATATTATATAGTTTTCAACATTTCGGTTTTCGGTTTTTTTTGGGTTATGTTAGTTACCTAGACTTGCAGCTGGATTGCTGAAAGCCTAGGTGTAAGCCCCCTCACTACGACAAAGTCTAACCCGTGAGGGGGTCTTGAACAGCTGATAGCTGACGTTTTTTTTTTGTTCAAGAAAAAAATTAAATTCAATGCAAAAAAAAGTGTTTATAAATTAATATGTATTTTATTTAAACAAATATTAAATTGATGTTAGAGCTGGCACCAGGGATTCAACTGTGCTCTTCAGCAAAATGATCTATTTTTATTATGAAAAGCATCATTTTGTAAAAACATCATGCGCCTTGGATCAAATCGAACGTTTGAAGATCATCTTAATTTGCAGAGCTTGCATCTGGAACCCCAAACACACTAGACAGAGTACACCTCTCTAAACAAAATAAATTATGTACACTCCTGAATAGTTGGTTTATAATTGTTCAGATATATTAGAACGATTTTTAGAAAGACAAATAAAAATAGATAATTTGCAATAATACCTACAAATCGAATACCTGGCGAATATCAATGAAAAATGAAGAGCACAGCAATACAAAAATGAAGAAAAAATATCATTGAAAAAATCGTTCTGTGTCCATTTCATAAGATTTCTGGAAAAATCTTCATGGGAAAATCGGGTAATGTAGATCGGGACTTTAACATCCTCGTGTGAAGGGGGGACATAGCAGTAACAAACAAACAAAAAAGCGTACACCACAGACATCCCTGTGCTCATCAGGTGCAATTTGACGTTTACTCTTTTTCAATTTTCTAAACAGTAGAATTTTTTCAAACTTTTTCATCTTCCATTAAAAGTAAACAGAATTAATTAATAAAAAAACAAAACAATTAATATAAACAAAATGGATCTACTTAATTCAATTTTAAATTCAATGGATAAACCACCTGCAGTAAATGATAAAGACCGAGAACTCCTTAAAAGTATTGAACCTTTGCAAGCTGCATCTGAAAATGTGTACAGTAGCCTTTCAATTTTTTTTGTAGAACAAAAGGAGCACCTCGAAAAAATGAAGATCAAAGAAAAAGAGGAAATCAATCGCTTTCGGAAATATGCTCAAGAAAGAATTGATCGATTTTCCAAGGACGAAAGACGTTACATAGAATTTCAGCCAATGGACAAAGTTTACAGAGGCATAATGTTTGTTTGTTTACTATATATTCAGTATACATAGATCTTGAAACCCTTGTTTTTGTATGACAGTCATGAAGTAGCTGAAGTGGGAGGGCTTGTAGCAATAAGTTTTGGAATCGAAGGACATGACCGGTATTCTGTTGTCTACAAAAGAGAACACACACCTTCAGAAGACGAAGTTAAAGCTAGACGAAATGGCGCCCATTGGAACGAGAAAACAGCCAAGGAATACGCTAAAATGGTTTTTAATTTGCTGTGATCACTTGTTCATGTTTAAATTGTTTGATTTCTTTTCAGAGATTAGAACAAAAACAGATAGAAGTCGAAAGAAGGCAAAGTCCTGAAAAAGTTAATCCCACAACAAATTACAAAGACAAATATGTTCATTTAATTGGTCAGGAAGCTGCGTTGGAAGCTGCCAGGAAAACAGAGACAAATGAATCTTATGGATTCGGTGAGTTGTTAAAAAAAAAAAAGAAACATTGAGTTCGCAACAACTTTCTTGGTAGCAATTTATTGTTCAAGTAGAACAATATCAATTTCTTAGATTATAACACTGAGTTTGGTGTTGCATCTATGGGTATTCTTTTGATAAATTGTCCAGTATGAGTTTTTTTTATGATAGGATAAATTTAATATGAGTAACCAGTGAGTAGATATTATCTCTCAGCTTAATCAGTTGAACGCATTTAGTGAGTGCATTTTTTTGAGTCCATCAGAATTTGTTATAATAAATATTTCTATGAAGTTTGCTTTTCACTCCAATTGTTAAAAAAAAATGATCTAAACATAAAAACCTTCATTGCTCAATGAGTCAATTTATCGGGAATAATCTACTTCCTCCAGTCATAAAGGTGTTAGTTATTTAATTATAAACATAAGGTCACATTCTAAAAGATGATAAATTAGTACAACACTTTGTTTAATTTAATTTCAATTTTAATTGTTTTCTCAGCTTGACTGCGTTGGATGATCTTAAATTCGTATAAAAACCCTCCTTAAGATCTAATTCTATATTAAGTCAATAACATTTATTAAAATCCGGGCAAGGTTCAATATTTTTCTCTTTGCTTTTTATTAATTTTTGTACTAACCATAATTCATCATTTTTGAACTTCTTTCTTTCCAGTGCCCAGCAAAAATAAAAAAGATTTGAGATCAATAGAACAGACAATGGCAGATATACAAGCTAAAAAAAGGCTCAAGATTGAAGTTGAGAACGAAATTACTAAATAAAACTGCATTTTACGCAGTAACACTGTTGAATATATTAAACATAATAATACCAAATAATTTGTAGGTATATAATAAAAGCAATAACATTAATATTGAAATTCTCAACAAAAAAAACCAGCAGTAATTATAAAATATCAGATCATTGGTACAAACGTTTAAATATACTATTATTATAATAAATCGAATTTTGACTGCAAATCGATTTTGTATCATATTTGTTTCTTTTCGGAAAAATAGGGGTATAACTATTTCGCACGTTTGAGCGAATGGTGACATGCGATTTCGTACAATATAAATGGTGAGAGGCGGTTATGTATATAAAAAACAGAACAACATTTTTTAATTATTTAAATATTTCCTTTAATTGCTATAGTAACATCACTTAGAATTCACAATTAAATTATTAATATAATGTAGGTATCAAAAGATATGAGAAATTCATATTTCAACAAAATTTGGTTTCCTATGAGACAATGGTGTATCTACATTACACACAAAGTGCCTTTATTTCTATCATATTTTTAATTTCCTTTATACCCAGATTAGTTTTACATTTACCTTCGTAGACGAAAACCTTGGGTTTCTGAGTTAATTTTAAGTCGAAAAACTCAAAAGGTAATATAACTTGGATTCCGCTTCTTTTTTAACTTCTAACTGTTTTTATGATTTTTTTTGTAGTAGCCCGTAGCGTAATGGTTAGTGCGTTCGACTGTCACGCTGGAGGTCTGGGATCGCTTCCCAGCCTCGTCCACCTAAGAAACTAAAAAGTTTATTTTCAGGGCTACTGCCTCTTGCGAGGAATTGCCGTTCGGATTCGGCATAAAATTGTAGGTCCCTTCCATTCCCGTCGAAAGGCGCACACAGGAATGGTTGCGAGTTGTCAGTCACTAGGCCCTGGTTCTTCATGAGCCGTTGTGCCACTTTGGATTAGCAAACAAATTCAAACTCGAAGTATTGTTAAGACCTAGCATTACAATGATTAGGCGTGTACCACAAACTGAGCGCTCATTGAGCGCTCAATGTCAGATTAACGGAGGCAGAATCATTTGGTGGAACAACATTCTCCGCTCTCTTAAAAAAAAAACATGTGTTATTATTCTCATACAAGTTTGGAAACAAGGTTTCAACTTTTCTTTAAATATTTAATTGTTAAAGCATAACACTTTTTGAAATTAATGAAAATTATTATAGCTTATTCAATTAGTTTGAGTTTTCACCAACATTCCGTCTTTATTTTGTATTTATTTACCACTTTCTTGTTTGCACACCCTCAAAAAATTATAGTTTGGTTGTCAAACAAACAGCTGTTTCAACTGAGAAAAAAAATTGAATAGTGAATCCAAGAAATGTTTGGATCAGAAATCTCCGCAAAAAATCTCAGTGCTCAGTTGAGATTTTTTGTCTCACTAAAAAAATCCTTCAGCGCTCGGAGCGCTCAGTTGATGGTACACGCCTATTGAAAACGCGAAAAAGTGAAACCCGCAATTTTGCCTATACCGCTGAAGCGATTTTGTTCATAACTTTGTGATTGGGTGATTCTTCAGAGGAGAAATTGAAATTATTGTTTTGCTCCAAAAATAACGGTACATGCTATAATACAACCACAGTAAAAAAGTTATTTATCTCAAAAACAGCTCTGACAATGCTGATACAAAAAATTCGGATCACTGCTGCTTAGTTTTGTTAAAAAATAAATATTAAGCCGTTATTATCGGTACCGGTACCTGTCAAAACCGATGTTCTTTTTTTATTTCATCAATTTCATATGGAGAAGGTCCTGTGTTTTCAATTTATGTTTTCAGCCAAAACCAATTTTCATGAAAACTGGGTTTAGGGTTTGGTGTGAAAAGGCTATAAAGCCTTGTTTTCAGTGCAAAAATTAATTGGGAATAGATTTGTCTACAGTGTCAAGAAATAGGTTTTTAGAGGAGGATAAATGCATTTTAAGCTGGCTTTCGACTTTCGTTCTTCATTCGGTGAACGTTGTTCGTTCTTCTCTCAACAAGGAACAACGAAGAAAGCATTTACATTAGAAAGTTAAAACCTATTCACAAAATTGTTTATTTATTTACCTAGGCTTCTTATGCCATTCAGAGATTAAAAGAACTTCGAAAATGTGTATTATAAAGATCAGTGGGTTCTACGCATATGAATTACATTGTAGCGATAGCGACACACGACTCCACAACACAACACACGACACAGATGTGGATCAGGCTTAAGGGTATTTATGTAACGAGATAATTTTTCGCTTTGTAGAAAAATATAATTTAACGCAAAAGGTTACATGAACACCCCATCAGAAATTTTTGCGTAAACGATAGAAACAAACAGCTAAGTTGAGTCAAATGTCAAATTAAACGTTACAAAGTTTCTAAGTTTTTTTTTCTACGCTTTTCGCTTCAAATTTGTGAGATAAAAATCTATATTTTGCCGAAAATTTTTCCTATACAAATTTTGACAGTTCATTTCTACCGATTAAAAATTCTATCATTTTTAAGCTTTCTATGGGTTTTCTGCGTTTGCATGAATACCCCTAATATACACACGAAATTTGTTTATTTCCTCAAATAACAAATAGCAAGGAATTTCCGAAGCCAGTACCTAGAGAAGCAAGTAGGTTCTCAGCCCTCTTGTGAAAATGTTAAACACACCACTACCAAATAATCTAGTGTAACGTTGGCCTTGAAATAAAGTTATGCCGGATTTACACGAATGCCAAAATGTCATTATTTCTGTCATTTTCGTGTAAATGGTTTTCATATTTGTCATAATTTTTGTCATAAAAATAATGACATGCCAAACTAGCCATAAAAATAGTCATAAAAATGACATCGTGTAAACGCACAATGACACCATTTTCAAAATTATGACCAGCCGGAAGAAAGAATGAACTTGCTCATTCTTTTATGACAAAATTGTCATTATCTAAAACAGTCATTATTTTGTCTTCGTGTAAATGCATTGTCATAAATTAATTGATTTTGTCATTATTTTGTCATTATAATGACAGATTTTATGACACTTTTGTCATTCGTGTAAATCCGGCATTAAAAACGTGAACTGTTTAAACAGAACTTTGAAGCTGTCACAAACGTCAAAATAAACGGACTCCAGATGTCAAATCTGTCTTTTGCACGTGCTAAAAAAATTTAAAAACAAAATCCATTTAAGAAAATGAGCAAGAAAAATAAATCGAATTTGGGTAGATCTTTGATAAAGGATCGTTTTGGCCAAAGAAATACAAGAAAAAAAGTTGACAATGATTCCATGGTAATAAACATTTACTAAAAACCTTTTTATAATACAAAATCTATATAAATGTCGTCATAGCTTCACACCACTGAAGTGCAGGACGGCTACGACTGGGGTCGTCTCAATCTTCAATCCGTTACCGAAGAATCTTCATTTCAAGAGTTTCTTCGCACAGCCGAGCTAGCAGGCACCGAATTTCAGGCTGAAAAACTTAACATTGCCTTTGTAAATCCCAAAAGCAACATTGGATTGCTGTCGAAAACCGAGGAGACGCTCTTGGAGAAAAGACATTTTGATAAGAAGGAATTATTGAAAATTCCACGTCGTCCTAAGTGGGATCAATCTTCTACGCCTGACGACTTACAGAGAGCTGAAAGTGATTCTTTCCTAGAATGGAGACGCAACATAAACTTGCTGCAGGAGGACGATCAGATTCTTCTCACACCGTACGAGAAGAATTTGGAATTCTGGAGACAATTATGGCGTGTAGTGGAAAGGAGTGATGTCGTTGTTCAGATTGTCGATGCGAGAAATCCGTTATTGTTTCGTAGTGATGATCTCGAGAAATATGTCAAAGAGGTCAAAGATACTAAAATGAATATGATCCTGATAAACAAATCGGATCTACTAACTCCTGAACAAAGAATAATATGGGCACAGTATTTCGATAAGGAAAATATCAAAGTAGCATTTTTTTCGGCTTTCTTGGCAGAAGAAGAAGCGAAAGCTGCAAAGGCAAAGGAACAACTCGAAAACGAAGAAGTAAACAAAACTGAACAGAATTCTGACAAAATAGAGGGTGTTGATAATGATGATGATGATTCAAAAACAATTGCTGTAGAAGAATTAAGAAAGGCTACTGAGGAAATAATAAAAGGCTTAGATAAAACTGAAGAGCAGCTGCGAAAAATTGAGAATCAAATTGGAGCTGGGGAAAAACCGCAGACAAACAGCCCCAAGCTACTTAACCGTGTTGAACTCATCGAGTTGTTCAGAAATGTTTACCACGGAGAGACCATTAGGGAAAACATTGTAACAATAGGCCTGGTGGGATATCCAAATGTTGGAAAGAGCAGTACTATAAATGCTTTGATGGTTGAGAAGAAAGTTTCCGTTTCGGCGACTCCAGGAAAAACAAAGCACTTTCAAACGCTGTTCCTTGAGAATGATATAATGTTATGTGATTGTCCTGGTTTAGTAATGCCAAGTTTCGTGTTAACTAAAGCCGATATGATATTAAATGGAATCCTACCAATTGATCAGGTAACTATGAGATTATCTTGTATTTAAATTTATGTTAATTACCTACTTTAGTGCAAAAGTTTTTATTTTTAAGTTGCTTTGAAACTCGACGTATTTTTTTTTATATACATAATATACATATGTAGGGCAATTAAATCAGTTGAAATCTATACCCAAAATGCACGAACATCCATTTATTTGCAATTTTTTTATTGATTCCATATTTACTTTACGAACTCGAGGTATCTTTTTGAAATTTTAAAATTCTAACGCTTAAAACTTAGAGAAAGGTGTTAGAATTCAAGCAATTTCGCTTGACTTCTAACATGAAAACAAGGGTAGGTTAGGTTAGATGGGGTGATGATGCGGCATGCCACATCATCTCACTCGGATCTCAATGAATGCATTGCGTTCTCCGAAATTGGAAAGGAGGGGTGGGGGAGAAGAATTTTTGATATGGGAGGCCTCCCTGAACCATCCTGAATTCTGAGTGAATTTTAAGATGTTTTTCAGAGTCAAGATTGAGATGTCGCCCAGTTCTTCGAAAAAATATTCTCCGCGGGCTTCTTTTCTGGTTCTGGCTAGGCTGGGGTATTCACAAAAAAAGTGATATGAGCCCTCTTCCGCCTCTTCATCCTGACACCCTCTACATAAGTCGGATGTGCTGATGCCCATTCTGCTCATGTGGGTACCCATCGAGTTGTGGCCCGTTAGGATTCCAACTAGTAGGGATAAATGAGGTCTGCCTATCTTAAGTATGTGGCCATAGATTTTTTGAAATCCGACAAGTGTCGATTGATGACCATCTAACCACTGCTGCCTCAAGAAAACTCTGATGAAATACCGAGTTATCGATTTGGCTCGGGTCTAGAGCTGACCCGATCTTGGCCAATTCATGTGCTATTTCGTTTCCATAAATATCACTGTGTCCTGGGACCCATCTGAGGGTAACTGTGTTTGTTTCGCTGAGTACTCTAAGCTCGTTACGGCAATGATCCACCTGTTTAGACTTTGTTATAATTGAGGAAATAGCTTTAATCGCCGCCTGGCTGTCTATGAAGATGTCAATAGTCCTATTGGCTAATTCATAAGTGGCAAGATGTTTTGCTGCTTCGCAAACTGCAAGTAATTCAGAACTTTGGACGTTTTATTGATTTGTTAAGGGGTGGATTATCTGAATAGATGCCTGACCCGACATCCTCGTTTGTTTTGGAACCGTCCGTAAAGACCGAAACATGATTTTTATTTACGACCTGGTTTTCTTTCCAGAGTTCCCTTGTTGGGATATCTGTTTCACTGGGTTGAAATCTATGTATGTTGGGTGTAAAATAGTCTGTTTGAATGTCAATGTTTTTGTTCAAGTCTTATATCAGTTTCTGCCGCCAACTTTTTTGTAAACAAATCGAGTGGGGCTAGTGAAAGGAACGTTTGTAGGGCTGCGTTTGATGTAGTTCTTATGGCACTGGTTGTGCCAATACACGCTAGTCTTTGAACTTTGGTCATGGTTTTTAGATTGGTTTCCTTTTCTAGAGCTGGCCACCAGACCAAGCAGGCGTACGTTAGGATTGGCCTTATTATGGCTGTGTACATCCAGTGAATAGTTTTGGGGCTGGGTCCCTATCTCCCTTCTGCTGCAAGTGTAGAAAGCTACACATGCTTTCTTCTTCCTTTCCTTTTTATTTTATTTTCAGTTAAGTTTACGATCAAGTACCACGACAAGATATTTGGCTGTGCCCGAAACCTGTAACGGAACACCGTTAATGGTTGGCGGGTTTAAGTGTGGAATATTAAGTTTCCTTGTAAACAAAACCATCTCTGTCTTTAGTGGGTTTATGTGAGTCCACAGCTGTTTGCTCAATTACTGACCTTGTCAAGGGCTGTTTGCAGGAGGTCACATAGTGTAGGAACAAATTTCCCCGAGGGCATTAACACAATGTCAGCGGCATATACGACGACCTTGACACCACCCAGACTAAATTTGACGTCTCAACAGATTTGCGCTTTAATATGCATGTTGGGCCTGAGAGAGTACGCCATCATTTAGCTTTAAGCGAATGTGCGTTTCAATTTATCTTTCTAAGGTCTTCAGAAGAAAGAAAAAGACTTTCGACTTATTGGTCTAAAGTCCTTCGGTTCAGTATGGGTGGTTCAATCCATTTTTGACAATTTTATTTACTCTTTAGATTAAACTGTACGTAGATCAGAAAGTTAAACGGAACAAATTCACAAATTGGTTTTATAATTTTTCGCAATTTTGTGCATATAACTTGGAAACTTTTTTTTTGCTTCTGAAACTATTACATGATTGCTTATGACTTATCTTCATTTCAATAAAAAAGGGTTGAAATTTTTTTTTTTTTTGTTTAGTTTGACTGTATTTTACTTGATTTAACACTCCGCCTTATCACGAAATCCATATTAATCATAAACTTGTTACGAATCCCGTAAATAGCAACACAGAATCCATCATATAAAAAATTCCATACAAATTAAAACTACGAACGGTTTCGATTATTATTTTTTTTTTTTTTTTTTGCGATTCGTTACAAGTTTCGAGTTCCTATAGCTGATTAAAATAAAAGAATTTAAACATTTGTTACCGTTTTTAAAAACCTCTATTATTATAGTGTTAGTGCTGCAGTTATTTTGTATTTTAATTAATTTTCGTAACTATGGCCCCAGTTATAGCTTTCATTGAAAACCATCATTGAAAATATTAATTGTCAATTTTGAGAGATTTTGAAGAAAAAATAACTGATTATTTTGATGCCAAAGTAAAGCTTGTTGACTTAATATTTATTTCGAGGTAAAAAAAAATTAATTTGGTACAACTTTTCTCATAAAATGACTTTTAATTTTTCAATGATGAACTACCTTACCAATGATCATTGAAAAAATTAAAAGTTACGTTGTGGGGAAGATATGGGGCAAAATGAATTTTTTTTGGAGGAGAAATCATTTTGAAGTCGTAAGATATATTTCTGCATTTAAATATTCAATGATAAAACTTTCGAAGGGCCTCAAAATCAACAGCTAACTTTTTCAATGATGGTTTTCAATGATAGCTATAACTGGCCCCTATATCCCTACCGCCTAACCCGTGAATTTTCTACTCCTCTCCCATTTGATTTTATCTTACAAAATTAAAATGAAGTCAATTTAGAGTTCATTCGAAAATAGTATGTAAAATAAATATTAAGTTTTTATCAACCCCAAATCATTCGACAAAGATTCTTTAAAGGAGAATGGGCAAAGGAGCGGCCAAGAATGGTTTTATTATTTTTCAATGTGGTTTGATCCTACAAGTAGAGTGTAAAACCATTTTGGTTAACGTGAATTGATTGTGGTGTACTTCAAACTAGGATAAAATGCATTTTTGTTTTTAACACTAGTAGCTGTGAAAACTCCTACTCACACCTCCACGTGGTGAACATCGGGTGTCTAGTACCTCAGCTGGAGACGGGGTTTAAATCCCCGTGGAAAGCTGTTGGGGACAGCCAACGAGAGAGGGGGGGGAGGAGTGTTCCCACTAAGGCACTTCTCCTTTCATCGAGGCGGCAGCGGACGAATTCTCTAGATGGAATCAACGGTGGCGTCTACAGTTCCAGTTAGGTTGAACTACTTAGTGAACACCTTATATGGGCTACTACGACATATTTGTAGCTCAGGCCTATAAGGAGCGGTTTATCCGGCTCCCTACCCTTGGAGTTATACGAAGGGTCTGGTCCTCCGGGTCGGGGGTTGTGCGTCGGGGTAACTTCCCTACCACGTAAAAAAAAGTTGTTCCGAAACAACAACAAGCCTCGGATATGGATGATTTTAAAGTTGACGACCCCAGCAAACGAAACAAGGACAATGAATTTCGGATCTGCACGTGGAACGTCCTGTCCTTATACAGAACACGTGCAGCCGAACAATTAGTGGAGAACCTGGACAGGCTAAAGGCTGACGTAACAGCCATCCAGGAAGTGCGATGGGATGGAGAGGGCGTACGGAGACTGAAAACGTGTGACATCTACTACGGCGGGTGCTTGAAGGAACAGGGTCAGCGGCTCTTGGGTTGTGGTTTTGTGATAAGGGGAAGACTTAGGCAAGAAGTCTTGGGCTTCCGAAGTGTAAGCGAGCGCCTGGTCACAATCCGCATCAAAGGCAAATTTAAGAACATTTCGCTGATTTGTGTTCACGCCCCCCATGAAAGGAGAGAAGACTCAACCAAAGAAGCATTCTACGATCTCTTGGAGACAACGTATGATATGTGCCCGAAGTACGACGTGAAGATCATTCTTGGTGACTTCAACGCAAGATTCGGAAAGGAGGGCATCTTTGGTTCGATAGTCGGAGGACACAGCCTACACGACGAAACTTCCGGCAACGGACACAGGCTGGCAGACTTTGCGGCGGGGCGAAATGTCATCATCTCAAGCACCTACTTCCCACACCTCAATATACACAAGGGGACTTGGCGGTCGCGTGATCAAGTAACCGTCAACCAAATCGACCACGTTGCGATAGACGCGAGACATGCTTCCAGTATCTTGGACGTCCGAACGTTCCGAGGGGCCAACATTGACTCGGATCACTACCTGGTGGTAGCTAGACTACGTATGCGGATATCCATGACGCGACAACGCAGAGCAGATGCTGTGAAAAGATTCGATGTCGAGAAGCTTAAATCGCAAGAGACTGCCAGAACTTTTGCAGACCACGTAACTCTTAATCTCTCAGGAGGTCCGCTACCAGCATCAAGTGCAGAGGACCAGTGGGAACACTGTCAACAAGCCATTAGAAGTGCCGCCTCTGATGTGCTGGCTTTCACTAGGCGAATACAACGAAACCCCTGGTTCGATGAGGAGTGCCGGCTAGCGCATGCAGTTAAGGACGAGGCCTACCAGGCAATGCTGCAGACTCGAACAAGAGCTGCTGAGAGAGTGGCCCGGGAGCTCTACGGGCTGAAACGAAAAGAGGAACGCCGACTTCTCAGGAGGAAAAAGAGAGAGCACGAGAAGCGGGCGGTAGAGTCTATTGAGGGTTGTAGCGGTAGGGGAGATGTTCGAAAATTTTATCAGAGGGTGAAGCGATCCACCCAAGGATTCAAGGCTAGAACGGAAGCCTGCCGAGATGAGAGTGGGAATATGGTAGTAGACACACAGTCAGTGCTGAGGATCTGGAAAGAACACTTCTCTAGACTGCTTAATGGCGAAGACAGCCAAGATGCCGCAAATAGGCAGAACGCTCCATTCAACTTGGACGATGATGGCCAAGAGTTCCGTCCACCCGACCTAACCGAAGTTCGGCTGGCGATATCCAAACTTAAGTCGTACAAGGCTGCAGGTGCGGATGGCTTACAAGCCGAACTATTTAAATCAGCGGGAGATGAATTGGCTAGGAGCATACACCAGCTCATCTGCAAAATTTGGTCGGAGGAAAGTATGCCCGATGAATGGAACCTCGGTATAGTGTGCCCCATCCATAAAAAGGGAGATGTTCTGAAATGTACCAACTACAGAGGAATTAGTCTCCTAAACGTCGCTTATAAAATCTTGTCGGCCATCCTGTGTGACCGCTTAAAACCTTTTGTCAACGATCTGATCGGCCCTTATCAGTGCGGTTTTAGGCCAGGCAAGTCAACCGTCGATCAAATGTTCACACTCCGACAGATTTTAGAAAAATCCCGGGAATTCCAGATCGATACACACCACCTTTTTATCGATTTTAAAGTCGCGTATGATAGCGTGAAAAGGGACGAATTATACAGAGCCATGTCGAGTCTCGGCATCCCTGCCAAACTCGTCCGCTTGTGCAGGATGACGATGGAGAAATCTCGCTGCTCCGTCAAAATTGGTAAGAACACCACCGATTCCTTTGATGTTGAGAAAGGATTGAGGCAAGGCGACGCGTTATCATGCAACCTATTCAACATCGTTCTTGAAGCCATTGTACGCAACGCACATGTCAACACCAGCGGTACAATCTATCAAAAGTCCGTTCAATTGCTTGCATATGCGGATGACATAGACATTGTCGGCAGAACGAAGCGAGCTGTGGCAGGGGCATTTGCGAGCATTGAATCGGAGGCGGTTAGAATGGGATTGGCGGTTAATGAGGACAAGACGAAGTATATGCTGTTATCGAGAGAGGAATCTCAACATCGTCGACTCGGGCAAAATATCACGATGGACAGATATAACTTCGAAGTTATCAAGGACTTTGTCTACCTGGGCTCCACTATTACATCGCAGAATGACATCAGTGCAGAGATCAAGCGAAGAATTACTCTTGCCAACCGCTGTTTCTTCGGTCTAAGAAGGCATTTAAGTAGTAAGGCCCTCTCTCAGAGAACCAAGGAGACTTTATACAAAACCCTAATCATCCCGGTCCTGCTTTATGGGTCAGAAGCATGGACACTGAAAGATTCGGATACAAATCTGCTAGGGTGCTTTGAGAGGAAGATTCTTCGTGTGATTTTCGGTCCGGTGTGTATCGAAGGAGTATGGAGGAGAAGATTCAACGACGAGCTATACGGGCTATACAGCGACGTTGACCTGGTCAAAAAGCTGAAAATACAGCGGCTTAGATGGCTGGGGCACGTGGAGCGTATGGACAGCAACGCACCTGCCCGACGAGTCTTCGAATCCAACCCCGATGGGGTACGCAGCAGAGGAAGAACCCGTAACAGGTGGCGCAATCAAGTGAATGACGACATCAAAGCACTCGGTGTGCGCAACTGGAAGCGGCTAGCTAGGGACAGAGCTGGCTGGAGGGGCTTGTTAGTTGAGGCCGAAGCCCATCCTGGGCTGTGAGCGCCATCAAAAGTAAAGTAAGTAAGCTGTGAATGTGAATGGAAAAATAGAAAAGGAAATTATAATAGCAATTATAGACATCAGTCTCAAAGATATTTATTTATTATAAACAAAGCACATACATCATTAAATGTTAGTAGGTACAATTACCATACTTTGTATAATAATACATAATTAAAAACATGTTTTTAAGTATAGTGCCTACTTATACTCTATAATCGAACTTAATTCCGCTGCCAGTAATCGAATATCATCGGTTTGGTTTCTTGCCCAGCATAAATACCAAACTAGGCATATAATATGCGCGCAGTATCCGATTATTTGCCTTCCACTCAGACAGGAACAGTTATAATATGCGATAGCTTCTCCCATTCCTTTGTCGATCAATCACAATATACGAATAATAAATCCTAGACCTTATGCCTAGATTGTATTTGGAAACGCATCAACCAAATGTCTTGTATTGTGTTAGACCCCTCTCTTGGTACAATTTAATATTACACAAGGCCTGTACTAGGTGCTCAGCATCATAATTGTTGGCTATCTTCATTTGTACCAAGAGCAAATATAATAAAATTACATTCTGAAAGATTTGGAAAATCGTCAAAACTGGAATAGACACCAGTGATGCTTTGGAAAGCTGTCTATTCATATTAGCACAAGAAACAAAATCCGCCAATTGAGCGGTTCTGAAAAGCATTGATTAATCAAACACGTGATTTAGAGTTCTATTAAAATAGTCTCGCCCGAACAATTTAAAGTCACCATTAATTCTACCATTTATAACATCTACCGGTATATGGTGACCAAACTAGGTACATGGTGACCAAACTAGACATATTTGCTTGTTCAGTTGTCAGCATGATCTAATAATAAAATCGTGCTATATGAGGAAATACGTCTTTAAACCCACGATCAAGTATAAATGTATTACCTTGTCGAAAGAACCAATGAAATGTACCTAAAAGAAGGTTTTTTAAAAGTACAAATTCTATATACTTATGTACCGGAGCCATTGAAAACCATTTATACTCACGTCATCAACCAATAAAAGACTGTTTGAGCCTTACATTCGTATAAAGAGGGCAGTCTTGATTATGCCATTTGACACTCCATTCTTAGAAATCCTTTGTGAAAAAGGTATACTTTAGACCAAAAAGCAATAGAAAAGCACATTTTCTCGCCGAAACAACTTGAATAAGCTAGTCCGTATATTCTATATTTTTTCCTAAATACACTGCAACGAAACACTCATATTGAATTTTACTCCCTTAGATGGCTTTCACACAAGGAAACTGATTTGCCGGCGAAAAGGGGAAGGAAACAAATCTCCCCTCCCAGCCTTCTCGTCTACGAACTACCTAGTTTTTGGCAACTCAGTTTGCTTGTGTGAAAGCGGTCTTATAGCAGACCTTTCATTTAACACTAATTTCATTCGTGGCCGGGCACACCCAAAAATGCTCATTCTGCTTTGAAATTAATTTCTTTAAATACTAAACTATTAAAATTATTGATTTTAGATGAGAGATTTCGTTCCGCCAGTCAACCTATTGTGCGCTCGCATTCCAAAACATATTCTAGAAGATAAATATGGAATTATAATTGCCAAACCAATCGAAGGTGAAGATCCCAACCGACCTCCTCATGCAGAAGAATTACTATTAGCATATGGGTGTAAGTTTAGCCTCATACAAAATATTTATTTATTTTTAAGGAATTTATTTAATGTTTAGATAATCGAGGATTTATGACGGCCAATGGCCAACCCGATCAGTCAAGATCTGCACGGTATGTGTTGAAGGACTACGTAAATGGAAAACTACTTTTTTGCCATCCTCCACCAGGAGTTGAACAAGAATCGTTTCATACTTTCCCCATACGTACAAAGAAAGAAGTCGATGAGGAGTCACTTCCCATGAGGCAACAAAGAGCTATGCGAGTAAGATTTCACTATTTCTGAAAAACACATAAATACCTATTAACCTATTGCTTTATTTTGTAGATAAACAAAAACACAGCTAATGAATTAAGTGACCAGTTCTTTAAAACAAATAATGGAGCTCTTCATGCTAAGGGTCGTTCTAGTTTTCCACACATCGGTAACAGTAGTCAAGGAATTGTTGAAGGAGCAGGTGCCCCCGACAAACCATGGAGACGCCCAAAAAAGGAAAAACGCGAAAAGCTAAGGAAAAAATTTAGTCATTTAGACCAGCATTAGCGTGATATTTTTTTTTGTTTATTTCTTAAACTGAATATATATACAAAACATATACAAAACTAACTTAATTTCTCTTCTTTAACGTTCACAATTATCGGTTTATCCCTGTGAATTTGTTTGTGAACTATAAGTGTGCTCCTCCTGTTGAATGATTTTTGACATGTGTCGCAAGAATATGGCCTTTCACCGGAGTGAATTAATTGATGTCTCTTCAGTTGCTCGCCACTTGAGAATTTCTTTTCGCATTGCTATATATATAATTATTCCATTATTTATTTTCTTATTGAATTTTTTTAAGACGATTTAAAAATAACTTGCCTTGCACTCGTATGGCTTTTGACCAGTATGTGACCTTTTATGGGTAATAAGATTGCTAGAGTACCGAAATTCTTTGGCGCAGACATCGCATCTAAACGGCTTCTCGCCTGTATGAACCAGCATGTGTTTCTAGGAACGTTACAATATTTAAAGTCGCATTCATAACTTATTATCTTTTTAAATTATCTTACCTTAAATCCGGACTTTTGGGTCAAACCTTTACCACAAATCCCGCACAAATAAGGTTTCTCTCCAGTGTGCGTAAGAATGTGGGTGCGAAGTGAGCTCGGCTGCCTATAACTTTTTCCACAAATATTACACATATTTGGATTCTTACTGTCATGGGTTGTCATGTGACCATCGTAAGCATTTCTTGTTTTGAATTTCTCTCCACAATGACTGCAGAGGAATGGTGTTGCATCAGAATGCAATTGCATATGGTACTTGTATGAACTATGATTACTTAAATTCTTGCCGCATATTTCACATTTAAACGGTGGTCCCAGTATCGATTTTCTTCGACGGATACGTACATTCTTTGGTATTTTGTGTTCAACATCTTCGTGTTCTTCTTTTTCTTCTTTAAAAGAACTCGTTTGGCTAGAATCATCGATGGCTACTTCTTCATTTCGTTGGATAATCATTTGGTTTTCACTCTCTAATATTGCAAACTCATAATGACTTGTTTCATTCGAATTGAGTTCGATTTTAATAGAATTGCTGCCGATTTGGACATTTTCTGCATCTTGACTTGTTAGATCTTCTTCTTGTACTACTAAAACCTCTTCGTCTTGTTCTTCTTCATTTTCGTCCTCTTCTTCTTCGTCCTCAGTTACCTCTTGAACATGTTCCTCATCTTGTTCCATAGGTTCATTGCTTTGAACTGCTTGCTCATAGTAGTACAACGTATTGTTAACTCCTTCTTCATTCTTCATGCTATTTTGTTGTTCTCTGAGTGTTTCATTTACTTTGATTACAGATTGACGGAAAATATAGGATTTAGTAAGTTGATATACGCATTTGTTGCAGATAAATCGTGGCAGATCCTCATTTTCATTAAACTGAAATTATAATTTGAATTTATTTTTAAAAATAATAAAAATCTAAGGTGCTTTAGCGAGCGGCGTAGAGTGGTATAAATAAAACGGAGAACCTGCATAAAACTCACTTTTTTCTTTGTGAAATCATAGTTAAAATTTTTAGCTAAAAACAATATTCTGCTCTTAGGAAAGCACATGAAAAGTCAACACCTTCAAATAAGGTTATGTTATTGCAGAAGTTATGGCGTATGCAACTTAAAGATGGACAGTCAATGGAAGATCACATTTGTGAAATGCTGGACATTTTGGATTGCCTTGTTGGATTAGGTGAGCAATTAGCAGATCATCTTGCGGTTGCCTTTCTCCTAGGAAGTTTGCCAGACGAATATAACTCCTTGGTAACTGCTCTTGAGTTCAGAAAAGACTAAGAACTGGTAAAAGAGAAGCTGATTCAAGAAGACAAGAGACCAACTGAAGAAGTGACAAATGAACCATCAGGAGATGCTGCACTGAAGACAAGAAACTTCAAGGTAAAATAGTATTCTTGTGGAAAATTCGGACACGTAAAAACTGAAAGGAAATTCAATTTCAAAGCCAAGAAGACGATACAAAGTACAAAACCTGGTACTGATGAATACAATACAAATAATGTTGAATTATGTTTTACTTCTGGTTTGAATAAAATGGATTCTGCATGGTACATTGATTCGGCCGCTACATGTCATATGTGCAATGATGACAATTTTTTCAAAAATTTAAATACAAAGACATGTGATAGTATTTATCATGATAATTGAATCAAAATCCAAGCAAAGGTTTCTGGTGATGGTTTATTATACTGTCAAAACAAATCAATACATGTTAAGAATGTCCTTTATGTTATTGTTTTCAGTCAGAAAACTTGTAGAAGGTGCTTGGCAAGTTCTATTTAGAGAAGAGATCTGTGAACTAACATTTCAAGGTCGAATTTTATACATCTAGTTTACATAAAAACCTTTACACGCTTTATAAGTGAACATGAATCGATTTTTTTTTGAAGACTTTTGTTTTGTTGATTTTTTGTTTAAAATTCTCCAAGAAAAAGGTCCTGTTAAAAAGCTTATATCTTGAGTTCTATTGGTCGCATTTCCAAGGTTAAGACGTTTTGACTTAAAGAAAATGACAGAGCATCACGGCATATATTTTTTAAATTCATTGAAGTGGTAACCTCTGACAAAAAAAAATTAGAAAATGGCTATTTTCAAACCCCCACCACCGCCAAAGGCTGACAAAAAAAAACCTGCCAGACCTTTGTTTTCGATACCACAATGTATGCACCTACAAACTCTCGTACTCATATTTTGGTTATCAATCCACTCCCAAAATTGGCTGAGGGCTCTTGGTCTAATACTGCAAACGTTACTTCTGAAGAAAACTTTTAAGAGGAAAGACTGATTGTTGCTTGTATTTAAAAGGCAAGGGGGACAAAATTGTTTATGTACTAGTATATGTCGATGACATCCTGACTATTTCGAAAGAAAAGAATTTGGTTTAAGGAACAATCAAAGAAATTAAAAGACATTTTGAAATAACTGACATGGGAAATTCGAAATTATATCTTGGAATCCAAATCGAAAAGAAAAATGGAAATTATTATATGCATCAAGAAGAGTATATTAAGAAAATGCTTGATACATTCAACATTTCAAATGCGAAGACATCTAAAATACCATTAGATAGTGGATATTTCAAAAGTGCAGCACCAGAAGTCAATCCTTTAAATGAATGAGAATAATGAACTATATCGAAAAGATATTGGTTCTCTTCTATGTCTTTCGGGAAATACAAGACCAGACATAGCAGCAGCTGTTTAAATTCTAAGCATAAAAGTATCCTACACTGCGGGATTGGAACGAAGTCAAGATAGTTTTAACATACTTAAAAGTAACTCAACAGCTACAGCTTTGTGTTGGACGTACAAAAGAACAAATCAAAGCTTGTTGGATATGCGGATGCATATTGGGCTGCAGACTTAAAGGGACGAAAATCTACAAGAGGGTATTTATTTAAGTTATGCGAGTAGAAAGCACTTTCATCAACTGAAGCGGAACATGTTGCTTAAGCCGAAGCAACCCAAGAACTTATATACCTTATATTTTTTTTTTCAAGGCCTACAAGTTAATATACAAGATATTACAATATTTGAGGATAATTAAAGCTGCTTAGCGCTATTGGACTTAGAGAAGATAAATTCTCGAGCAATTCATCTACTCGTACTAGGATCTTTTCTTAAGATCTGTGTAGAAGCTGTGTAGGGTAGAGCATTGAGAAATTTTCTTTGAAATTATTCTTTTTGGTGAAATTGATTTTACCAGTAGAGCCTAAATAGCTACCAAAATGAAAGAGGAATACATAATTATAACTGGTCTCGAGTTTAGGTATAATGTTAAGAATGAAAGTAGTATTAAAATCAAAGTGTACTAGATAGGTAATGTATTGAAATGATTTCCCTTTTTTGTGTATTGTAGATTTACATATGAGTGTTTTTTATAATACAAATTCTATATACTACTGAAATACATCAGCCAAGTAGGAGACTTAGCATTATTTAATTGGACTTGTTGAATTATTGATTCAATATAGCTGTTCACTGTCAACTGAAGAGTCCAAGTGAGAACGCCAGGACGAAACGCCAATTTGTATGGACTAAAGGCCGTTAATAGCTATATTGAATTGTAGATTTATGCACCTTCATGTAGGTAAGCACCAACATTTTTTTCCATAGCATCATAACCTAGGTACATATGTACATATATAAAATTCCAAAATTAAGAATAAATAACTAAATATCTAACCGGAAATACAAACAAAAAAACCTAGTTTGTGATCTTCAACTTATCGTTACTTTTAAAAAGTTACAATTGAGAATTATGGATCGTTGATTATTATTGTGCTAATTCACAGGAAAGCAGTATGAGAATGGTCGTGCTTTCAAATGTTGGTTCTATTATCAAAAAATTACCTCGACAGATGTACATTCGTTGAGCATTCCAGACAAAGTTGTTATCTCTCCACAAAGCATACCTACTTTGTAAATGCATTTAAAAGAATTTGTTTCGTTCAAGCAAGTCCGACAAATAATTTCGAGTTCGTTTTCATTTGCCATTTTGAATTTGTGCAAATCAAAATTGATAAATAAAAAGTTTTCCCTTTCGTTGTTTGTTCACAATTATATTTATACTACTGTAACTTAAAATGAACAATGTCAAAATTTTTTTTGTTTCACTATTCCATATTGTTTATGACAGCGTTGTTTCTATTTCCATAATGTTCCTAATTATGTTACCGCGTTTACATAAGAAAGTATTTTTTTTTTATTTTTTTATTCTACAAAATAAACAAAAGATTATGGAGCTCACAATACGAGAGAGAGTTACAGAACGTACTAAGCGGCAACTGTACTACATTTTCATACACATACGTGTGAAGTTTAGTCCTGGTGAAGTACTCAACGGAGCGTCGAGTGTGGTCCAAATCTTTAAAAGCCATTCCACACTACCCCACTGTGTATTAAAACATGTCAAATTGAAAGTGGGAAAGAATTCCACGCGACTGCCAAATTTGTGGGAAAGAAATGACTTTTCATATTTTGTTTCCACACTTGCTTGTATTAATACATTACCTTAACCTAAAAAAAAGTGTGATAGAATGTGGTATAGAATTAGAACCATTCCTAAAATTATTCATGTATTAACACCGTACTGTACCTGTACCGATTTGGCTTCCCGTCAGAAGGATTTCTGGGTCACTAAAAAAACGAAGTACACTTTAATGTCTGAAATCGGAAGCAATTTTGTTAGTTGGGAACTGCCGCCGCGTCGGCGAATGTGCTGCTTTCGCGTTTGTTTGGGAGAGCTTTACGTTTTGTTGTGTAGTTGTAGGCAAATTTTTGTTGTTGTTCTAATCTTGTGATATTGAAGGTAGTTAAGCATCCCCTAGAAATCGGTAAATGTAAATCCGGACTTTATTGAGAACTGCGTTTAGGCGCCAGTTATAGCTTTCATTGAAAATTTTGTCTTTCAATTTTGATGCACTTAAACGAATAAACCTGATGGCGTTTTGGTACCAAAATGATGGTTGTCAGTTATTATTTTTTTTAGTCAAAAAACTGTTTACTTTTCTTTACAACTTTCATATAAAATCATTTTTTGTTTTTCAATGATGAAAATCGTTTTCAATGAACAGCTGATATTTTGTTCCCAAAAGTGGAACACATTCGTTCCAAAGAAATGCGTTCCTTTCCACCATTTCATTGATTTGTGTTTCAATGATGGATTTCAGTGAAAGCTATAACTGGCGCCTTAATCACAACCCTGGACTACTGTGTTCTGTTCTGTTTCATAACGCTTTTATTCTTTTCACCACAAACCTTATTACGAATATGATGACAGATGCTGATTATTAATTTTATACTTCAAGGAACTCCGCTTGCAAATTTTCTCCTTTTGAGCTTATCATTAGTTGATTTTTAAAATAAAAGTAATAAATTAAAATTAATTTGACCTACAAAATTTAAAACACCAGCATTTTAATACTTTTTCAACACAGTATGGCAAATCCATCTGACTTATCAATTGCTGTTATATGTTCCTCCAATATGAACCGCTCCATGGAAGCTCATCAATTTCTTGCGAAAAAAGGATACAAAGTACGATCATTTGGTACTGGCGAAAGAGTGAAGCTCCCCGGAACTGCAATTGATAGGCCAAATGTTTACGAATTTGGAACACCATACGATACAATTTACAATGATTTAATCGCCAAAGACAAACCATAGTATCCTTTTTTAAAAAAGAAAACAGAAACGTGATTTCTTCTATACCCACACGCATTGTTATTTTTTTTCCAAGTTTATTTTCCTTAATGATAGAATTTAGCTATACTAATAACGGACTGCTACACATGATTGATCGGAACAGGCGAATCAAAAAGTGCCCCGAAAGATTTCAAGACTGTCCAGATGAATTCGATATAATCGTTACCGTGGAGGAACGTGTTTATGATCAGGTTTGTTCTCTTGATAAACTTCGAAATCGATGTAAAAAAAATCTTGTTATTTTTTGTCTATCAACAGGTATTAGAGTATATGGCAACTAGAGATTCTTTTAACAAACCAGTTCATACTTTTAATATTGACGTCGAGGATAATCATGAAGATGCTTTGCTGGGTGCTTTTCTAATCGCTGATATGATTAACATGGTAAATCTTGAATGCAGCATGCCCCTTAGCATGTTAGTTTATAGAATTTGTATTGAAAATAAATATTTGAGGCATACTTTAGCGAGACTGCTGGATGTTCTTAATTTCCTTCCTTCTCAGAATGAAACATGGTTCAATTTCAATTCACCGAACAACCTTTATTTTCTGGAATTTTGAAGATTCTTAAAAGAATTTATAGTAGTATAGTAATTGTACACGGCATTGTTCTAATGATTTTCAGTTAAGTCCACCCTGATGTGTTTAAACCATTCTGCACAATGGGCTTATCGGTAAACTTGTTACAGATTCAACAAGTTCCAATGCATCGCACTGGTACAGTCTCATCTAAATGGTTCAAAATCTCTGCTAAAGCAAGCAAAAAGCTACAACAAAGCCAAAAATGTATGATTTAAAAATTGACCATAAATCGCATACTTCCTGTTTTATTTCATTCTTGTCTATGATTCAGAACGGACCACCGATAAAATACGTCACACGAATTCCAAGACTTCTAGACCCTACGTTTTCACTGACCTTCATTTGTTTTTGACGTCACACTACATCGTTTAATTCAGAAACGCTTGAGAGCTCAACACAGTGTCTATTGTTTTGGTCTTTTATCTCTGTCGTACAGCTATAGTGGTTATTTAAAAAAGTTAAAAACAAATAAATTGGGTTTAATATCAATCAATCAACCAATAAAATTGGACATTTATGGTTTGTGATATCGAAATTTTCAATATCCCACTAGTTGTTACTTTAGAGTCTTGCGGTTGGTACAGTTTTAATGGCGCAAGTTTTTGTAGTCACTGTTTGATCTTTTGTCATGGTCCTAAAATTGGTTGCATTATCTTACTGCATTTTTACAAAAAAAAAAAAATATTTAATTTTCAGGTGTTTTTAAGTTTCATAAGAAATAATTATTATTTTTGTAAATTTAAAATGTGTGCACAAATTACAAATAACGTTTATTTTATTATTTTTAAATCACATTTTAGATGACCAAATCAACAGATCTCGATAATGAAATAGACGAGCTCCTGCAAGACTTTGAAACTAGACGAGGCCGAGGAGTATTACACACGGTTCTTTTTTACTGACATACACATCCCCAATGTGATAATGCTTATCAAAAAAGGCTTGCTTTCAACATAATAGAATATTTTAATGATTGTTACTACATCTTCATACATATATATATTTTTCTATAAATTGTAATTTTTGTATCTCTGTATAAAAGTTCTCAGCTTCTTAAATAAAAGTCATCAAATGTAATAGTCTAAGAGCCGACAGCAAATTTTGGGAGTAGATGTATAGCCAAAATCTGAGTATGAGGGTTTATAGGTGCATATTTTCTTATATCAAAATAAAAAGTCTGGTAGGTTTTTCCTTCAGCCTTTGGCAGGTGGCGGGGGTAGAAAATAGAGATTTTCTAAATTTTTTATCAGGGCTATTATCACTTCCATCAATTTTTTGAAAATTCATAATGATATTCTGTCCGACTTATAGAACTCAAGATATAAGCTTTTTAGGCGAGCCTTATCGTTTTTTTTTTCTTGGAGATTTTTAAAACGGAAAAAATCAACAAAACAAAGTCTCCAAAATTCGATTAATGTTCGTTTAATGTCGTTTTCGGTTGGAGGTTCGGAATTACTCCTTTTTGACTCCGCTTACTCCAAAATATTTCGATTGGCTGTTCCGAGTAATGATTTCGGAGTATTTTTCTGTTCCGGAATTAATAAAGGAGTAGACCCGGAACACACACAAACCCTTTCATCGGATTATTTGTCAAATTAATTTTACTCGACTGAATGTGCAAAACATACATAAATATCAGACAATTTACGCACACACACATAAATGTTCCATAAATTAGTCTCAGAAAAATAGAAAATAATTCGATTGGAATCAAAAAGGAGTAGTACTGTTCCGAAATCCAACCGAAAACGACATAAGAAGCTTATATCTCGAGTTCTACTAGTCGGATCACCTAGACTTGTTTGGTATAAACTTGTTTGTAATAAAAGCCCTGATAAACTTTTGATTTGGATAATACAAAACATGCACCTTTAAACCCTCATGCTCAAATTTTGGTTATACATCCACTCCCAAAATTGATGTCGGCTCTTTTACTATAATGTTTCAACAACCAAATGTTATTTACCTCAATACAAAGAATTCTTTGGTTTTTCTCTCAAATAAGTGCCAGTAGTTTTTATTTAAACAGTAATCGAAGAAATATTTATACATAATTATAAAATTGCATTTCTTATTTGAACAAATTAAACAAAAAATTTTTTCTCCGTAAATAAATTTTAAGTACAATCTTAGTTTAATTAAACTACGTTTCTTTATTAGATAATCGAATTTCTAATTTTTGACCATGAAGCGGTCGCCGCTCGAGGTCGAAAACTTAGGTTATTTATTAGGCCAATATCTTGAACAACTCAGCAAAAAATCAGACCTACCAGATTTGACGCATACGTGGGTGTGCATAGTTACTGTACTATTTATCAAACTTTCGGTAACTAAATAAATCAAAAACAAATTCTTTCTAGACCAATTAGGTCTCTGGAAAAGAAAAAAACTGGATGAGTTCCGAAATGCATCAGATGCGCATTTGATGCAAGGTCACAAGTTCAAAAACTCCAACGTGAAATTGTTTACAAAGCAGCAAGTTTCTAAACGCATCCAAAACGTAGTCGATGTGCATTTAAATAAAAAATAACTCTTTGTTTTACATTTTGGAACTCCAGCCAAACTATGAAATATATACAGGGTGTCCCTTAATTCGTCAATAGTGTTTTAGGGCATGATTGTTGGGTGCAATCTAAGAAATAGATTGTTCTACAGTAAGGGCCTATCTCCAATGTTGATATCATTTATCGGGGATTTAAGAAAAGCCTTATTTTGATGTACTCTGACCCATGTTAACAGTTATTGCGCTGTTAGTAATAATGATAAAAACTTTTAGGCCTTTATTTTAAGAAGAAATACCAACCTATGTAACTGCGTTTAAATAAATTTTATGCTATCTCAGTCTTAAGTTATTCGGTTTTTAACCTGTTCCATTTTTCCTTCCCATGCTAATTTTTTGACTTTGGGGTCAATTTTCTCAAAAAATGCGTAATCAACATGATGTTTTAATATTTTTTTTGAATGTACATATGTATCAATACTAAAAACAAAAATAAGTAACAAGTTTGCCGAAAAACCCATAGATTTAATGATCATTTGGAAAACAGCGGCAGGTGAAATTTAAAAAAAATGTTTTTTTTTTAGCTTTAAGCTCGAAAACCCATGAATAAAAAATGAAATGTGTGGTTATCGATAATTTTTATGTGTGAACTAAAACAGTTATAACAGGTGTTCAAATGAGTCCTCTTTGATTTTGTATGCATGCTAGAGCCCGTTTTCGTATTTCACTGATATTGATATTAATGATCCTAGCTACTGCCTCACTTCTGAGAAAGCTTTGGGCAAGCGCTATTCTAATTCACTTCAAGTTGTTATTTTACCTGCCGCTGTTTTTCGAAATTATAATAAAATCTATGGGTTTTTCGGCAAACTTGTTACCTATTTTTATGTTTAGTATTGTTACATACATACAAAAAAAATATTAAAACATCAAGTTGATTATGCATTTTTTGGAGAAAATTGACCCAAAGTCAAAAAATTACCATGGGCAGTAAAAATGGAACAGGCTAGAAAACGAAATATCTTAAGACTGAGAAAAGATATAAAATTTATTTAAACGCAGTTACAAAGGCTGGTATTCTAAAAATAAAGGCCTTAACGAAGTTTCTATCATTATTGCTATAACAGCTCAATTACCGTTAACATGGGTCAGGGTACACCAAAATAAGACTTTTTTAAATCCCCGATATATGATATCAAAATTGGAGATAGGCACTTACTGTAGAACAATTTTTTTCTTAGTATACACCCATGCCCTAAAATACTATTGACGAATTAAGGAACTCCCTGTATATTAATTATAGCGTTAGGGAAAATTTGTGGTGGCATTTTCTTTAAAAGTAGAAGTAGATGGAAAGTCATAGTTGCGGAGGTGTGCAAAATATACCTTTAATATGCACTTACACTTGTGGTTCATATTTGTTTTAACACTGCCGGTCACTTTAGAAAGTTAAATTTAAAAACTACTTCAATTCTCAAAAGCAGAAAGGCAGAAAGACGAAATTGTCTCACCATAGATTCCATTTTTTATTTTTTTATTTATAGGAGGTAAGAAGATTCTTCAGTATTCTCTTTGACAAAAACCAAGATTTGCCACAAAAAAATAATTGAAAACATAGTAAAAATTCAATTACAAAAATATATAGACACTAACAATATTATTATAGACAATCAATTCGGGTTCAGAAGTAACCACTCTTGTGAGACAGCCTTAAATTACGTGTTTATTAACTGGAAGGAAGATATAGCAGCTGGATTCACCGTGATTGCTGTTTCCTTAGACCTTAAGCGAGCTTTCGAGACTATAGACAGAGAGATATTAATCGAAAAATTAAAGAAGTACGGTATTCGTGAAAGGGAACTGCTTGACCAAAGAACCCAGAGAACATCAGTGAATGGAAAACTCTCGGAGAAATGATCTACTTTTTTGGGAGTACCTCAAGGATCAATACTATGGCCTCTTTTGTTTCTCCTATATATAAATGATGGGAGCAGAATATTAAATAATTGCAAGATAGTTCTGTTTGCCGACGACGCATTGATATACATCGTGGGAAAGGACATCACAAATATGACCCAACAACTACAAGAAGATCTTGAAAACATAAGCACCTGGTTCAAGGCAAACAAACTAAAGACTAATGTTCAAAAAACGAAGTCTATGATTTTAAAATTCAGTGCAATATAAATCTTAATATAAAAATAGAAAATGAAAACATAGAGCAAGTAGATCAAATAAAGTACTCAGGTGTAATTATAGATACAAATTTAAAATTTGATAAGCATGTTGATTATATAGTAAAGAAAATATCTAAAAAGGTTAATTTTTTTTCGAAGAGTTAAAAGTAAACTAGATTTGAATGCTTCGGTTAGAATTTACAATGTTATGATCAAACCGCATTTTGAGTATTGTTCATGTATCCTGTTTTTATTAAGCAATAGTAACATATACAGATTGCACAACAAAGCGATGAGAATTATTTTGAAGTATAGTCATTATTCCATCATTTTGAATATGTTAAACCGTCTTAATTGGTTAAGTATTAAACAAAAATTGGTATCAGATGTTTTATTGTATATTCAAAAGATGAGAATGGGTGATTTGCCCATTTATTTTAGTAATTTAATAAGGTATGTTGGTGAAGTTCGGCCATATCAATTAAGAAATTTTAATGACTTGAGACTACCGGCGGAGTATAGAAGTTCAATAACACATAATAGTATTATATTCAAAGGTTTTCAAATTTTTAATTCTTTGCCAGGAAATGTTAAACTAGAAACTAATTTTAATGCATATAAGCGCAGCGTGAAAGAATTTGTCAAAAATAATTATTAATCTTTTATAAACATAATGGGGCGTATTCATAGTCATTTTAGACCTGGGCCTAAGTTAAACATAGCTTTGGTTGAATTTTCGGACGTTGATTCTATTTTTTTAAGTTTATCATTTCAAAATATTTGAAGCTATTTGTGTAGTATACCAAGTTAATTATCTTATAAAAATATAAAACCAACAATTTGTAATTAAAATCGGCCTGTATTCATTGAGCCAAAATTGTCTTAAACTGTAGTTTAGTTAAACCTGGGTCTATCTGCGACTATGAATATGCCCCAATGTATTTAAATAGCTTTATACTTAGTGTGCTAAATAAATAAATAAATTAATAGTATATTGATGATTTACGAGCTTTTCAAAAATTGTACTTCAAAATTATTTAGAGTTTTTTGAGGGCAATCATTTTTTCTCGACTGGTGCTCTCTGAAATTTCCTATAAAATGGCATTCAAAAGTCATTTTCAGTAACAGATGGATTTATGAGGTCTGCACATGACGACGATATGTAGGTTTATAAATAAAAGACCATCTTTAAAAGGCCAACACCTGAATCGAGGCCTCCATCGTTGCCGTCGGCTCTTAGACTAATAGTAATGTTCCAATGGATGTTCATCATGATGATATGATGGATAATGTCGACATTTTGGTTAACACTTTTTAATGAGCTTTAAATATTGTACAGTGCGGCTCACTTGTTTAGATGCACCAAATTTTTTTTTTTTAATTATATTTTTTTCTTTCGTATATGTATTAAGTATCACACCATTGCATTTGCAATAAAAAAAGCTACAAAATAAGCCACCACTTAATACAGCCAGGAAGCAACAGCGCTTGGAATTCGCGCGCATTCATATGAAATGGCCCCCCACACCATTACTCCGCCTTGCCTTGAATGATGCCAGTTTAAATGAAATTCTTCTTTTCGGAGATCGTGGAAATAGTAGTTGTACCCATCTGGGTCATCGATATTGAATTTTTTTTCATCTGAAAAGACTACTTTACGCCAATTTGAATTGAATCATATGAAGGCGCATGAATTCTAAGCGCTGTTGCTTCCTGGCTGTATTAAGTAATGGCTTATTTTGTAGCTTTTTTAATTGCAGGTGCTGAGCACTTAAAATAGCCCGACGAACTGTAAATTTACAGGCAGTAACCCTCGCCAATTCCTTGATTTGGCTCGTGGAGTGGGCCGAATTCGATGTCATTCTTATTATTTTTCTTTTTTCTTGGGGTGTCAATGCTGTTTTGGTCCTTCCTTTTTAATTATTTCCATAAGAGGCAGTATTTTTAAAATAATTTCGAACTGCATGTTCACTCACCCTCTCCAAGTCCTTGATTTTGCTCGTGGAGTGAGCCGAATTCGATGCCATTCTTATTATATTTCTTTTTTCTTGGGGTGTCAAAGCTGTTTTGGTCCTTCCTTTTTGGTTATGTCCATAAGAGGCAGTATTTTTTAAATAATTTCGAGCTGCATAATCACTTCTTCCTATTTTCCTCGCAATATTCCGCATTGAAACGCCTTCCGAATGGTAGGCGTCTTTTGCGCATTTTTTGCTTAAAATAAAAGACAGACACTTTTCACAGCTTAAGGTTTAAAATAAGTTCAAGTCCGCGCAACAGATAATTACTAACTAACCAAATTCACCTATGCGTCTAATCATGTGAACCAACAAAATTCTGTTGTTTTTACATGACTGAGAAGAAAAAGATTAAAAAACCGTTAACTGACTCTCACCAAGCATGTATTTGTGATTTTTTTCATTGAGAACTAAATAATCTTTCTCATAAATGCAATGGTGTTATAATTAATACATATAAGAAAGAAAATAATAAACTTAACAAAAAAAAAATTGGTGCGTCTTAACAAGTGAACCGCACAGTACCTCAAAATTTAAATAATTTTGATTGTGTACCACTGAAGTTGATTTGTTATTTAATTTCACAAGCTTCTTTTATATCCTCTTTAGAAGCATCGATCGAAGATTTTTTTTTCAGGATATAAAAAGCATAACTCTGCTTTTGCAATGGTTATAGTCTAAGACTAAGAGCCGGTTCTTGGTCTATTACTGCTGAATCACAAATCGATCAAAATTGTATGCATTCATGCGGCAGTATACTATCAACAAGGTTCAATATTGTTATGAAGATCACTATGATGTCTTTGCTTATAAAGACATTTTGGGTCACTATGGCGTATGTGGAACATTTTTTTTGAAATTTTGAAATTATTATTTTGTGCCAGCTATATCATAATTCGTCACCTCAATGCAAGAAACTATAGGTTTCTTGATTTTTACAGATCCAAATATACAAGGTAGAATACTTGTGAAGAAGTGAACATCAAGATTTTGATCAAACTTGACACTACCATGATATGGATACACAAAAAGTTATAAAAAATTATGAATTATTTCTAGGTAGGCACTCTATTTAAATGAAGTATAAGTGCAAATGTATTGCTAGCTTTTTCTCTGAGATTCTGCAGGTGGGCTTATGATCCCCCCACTAGATCCGCCCTTGGATTAAAATCTCACGAATCCAATATGACTTGTAAGTAGCAAGTAAGAATGTGCATATAATACTTACCAGAGTTAAACATTTTAACAGCAATCGAAAAGCTCTACTAATCGTTCCAATTTCCAAACAGCTTTAAATGCTCAAATTATTGCGACATAATGTGCTTATTGCTTATCTGTTTCTGTATCTCAATTTTGCCCCATCTGGGTTGCGACTCGTGAATCTTGCTATACTCGTAGCAATGATATGAAAAATATAAAAGTCTCTTGAATGCTTTTAAGTTGCAAAAAGAATGATGTTTTAATAAACCTGCTTCTCTATTGCTTCAATATGATTCATCATCGTTTCAAAGTAACAACATAATAGTATCAACAAAAACTGAATTCAGAAAAAAGCATACAACAAATTCCCTCATACTCTTGATCAGCTGTTGCATGAAGAAAGGCGGTACGGTAACTTTCGAGGCTTTAATCATTCACGTGAATCGACACGGATTTTAGTATCATTTTGGCTGTTATGTGTGGCATATGTTCGAGTTCAGCTTATTCTGTCTTTAGTTTAACTAAATCATCACAATCTTTTATCTCTTTTGAAAACTATTACTTCAGAGAAATATCACTAACTATTTATATTTTGATTTTGTAACTTCATTGTTAGATTTGTTGTGTTGTTTACGTGATTTCGTTTGAATAAAACCTGTTATCGGGTTAAAGTGCTCATTATTCTTTGCTGCGAAGAATCTTCTTTGTTTGATTATTTTGAATATTTAATTCCCCGTTATAAATTTAAAAATGGAACCGGCAAACAAAAATGGTAAGTATCTTCATAAAGTAAGCAAATCTAGTTGGTATCTTTATGTATTTATAATAAAATAATAAAAGCTCATACGACTGTCACTTTTATAATATTTGATTGATCATGGAAGAAACTCGAATCATTTCACCATCTTCACAATGCCCTACCACCTGTCTTGTTTCCCTTTCAATAATATTTTGCATAGTCATTATAGTAATGGAAAACAATAATCTTAAGTGATCAATTAATTGACATGCTTTCATGAATATAAGCACATTCAATTCAAAAGTATTACAAATTATGATTTCTACACAGCTACACGGTCATTGTCAATGTCAAAGTAGCAACCTCTTTTACTAGACACATTCTAAATTCTAATGGCATAGGTAGGTATAGGGTACAGTGTTTTCAACCTATACCTTTGGGCAATGCACGATCAGGCGATGAATACAAACTTACTTAACGGATGTGTGTAAGTAAAATTATTCATGGATAAGAACAAAAAAATAAAACTGATAAAGCTGATGTTTCAGTCCCACATATTTGCTCTAATTAATTCAAAATGTTTTTTGAACATTGGTATGGATGTTTTAACGAGATCGGTTATTTAGTAAATCATGGAATTAAGTAAAATTTTGGGTTTGGGTCATCTCTCATCTGTATGATTTTTATCGGCTGCTTTTCATTTTGCAACTTCGTGTACTGCAATTTAATCATTTCGCATTTAATTATATACAAATTTTATACTATATCGATGTATTATTTGGTATTTCGAGATATTGATTTCGATTAGGTAATTCGCAATAGTGAATCCACAGTGATACGCAATATAGTCTTCTCTTTTCTTTTCACCCCAAATTACAATTGCGAACTCCATAATCGATAATTCATTATTTCGCATTTCATTATTTCACTTATTTATCAAATAATAGGCGTAATAGTGGTGTCTGATTGCGAGTCAATTCAAATTTATTTTGATAATGTGCAGAGACTGTGGTTTTGCGAAATAACTTTCGTTTAAACGGTAAGCTTCTTAATTTTGAAAAAAATGTTTTTTAAGTAAGTTATATTGAGTTTGAGTTGTCGGTAACAATGTTTTACTATTTGTCTCTTGTAAAAAGCCGCCACGAAAGGCCATGAACGATGGCAGGACTTTGAACATGTCTAAACAAAATCCAATGGAGTCCAAAAAATCCATGTTCATGCAGCAACACGTCTAAAATAACGTTTTGAACTAGACATGGAGAGCTGTTTAAAGCTTGGCCTTGAGATGACGTTTCATGTGCGTGTGGTTTTTTTCTGGTCTTTGTTGAATGTGTAAGTGCATTTTGTCGGAAAAGATAGAAGTTGTGGTAAAAGGTTAATGAACGACATGATATAATTTGCCCAGTGAGTAAAAATGCACAGCCGTATCTATAAAATTATCTAAAAATGCCTTTTAGAGGTTATTTAGTTAAGTTTGCTTAAATATTAAAGTTGCCTTTAAATGACTTGACTTAAATTTGTATCTATAACCCAGCGGGAAATATCGTCCCCAATGAATTTTATAGCTGAATTCTTCAATCAATTCACTAGCCAAATAATAAAAGGAAACGTCATGCAATGATTTAGCCAGTGAAGAGTCATGCGAGGTTTCCTCAGTTCAAAGATTTGAACCCACTTTTCGCTTTGTGTGTAGAAAACAACAAGACAACAGCAATCAATTCACTAGCCAGATAATAAAAGGAAACGACATGTAATGATTTAGTAAGTGAAGAGTCATGCAATGTTTCCTCAGTTCATAGATTTGAACCCACTTTCTGCTTTGTGTGAAAACAACCCTTTCTTTCGTTGAATTAAAAATTGCTTTTGATATGGAAAATTATAAGATGAAAAAACTGTTGAAAAGTCATGTAGATGTTCATCAGTTCATCGTCTATGTCCACTCATATGCTTTGTAAAGTGTGCACCGCCATTGTGTGTTTTGATAGAAGTTGATTTTTTTTGTGTTCTCTGTGTTGACATTGTCTGCTGACAGTAAATATTATAAGTGGACTTGTGAATTTCTATCAAAATGAGGAAATCTCAGATTGTCTCAAAGTTTTCAGGTTGTTGGTTAATCACTTCTTCGCATATGAAGTGGTGATTAACAAACAACCCCTGACCTAGTGATTTCACTTTAATTAAATTTAAAGTTTTAATTCTATATTTTATTTTAATTAACCAATCACAAATTCACAACGCATACACAACAGAGTAATGAATTCACTATTTATTTAATTTTCTTCACATTTTACATATTGAATTAACTAATTGCTGAATAAACAACTACCTACTTCTATATCTTGTGATTTGATAATTGAATTTTCATTACCATTTTTATCGAAAATATTGAACTGAGGAATAAACCACATACATTTATGCAGTGAATTCATAGATTATGCAACCACCATGTTTTTCATCATCTGGGTCGGTGAATAAACAACTTCCAACGAAGTAGTGATTTCGTTGGCGAATTCGCATCGGATTTTCAGCATGTGCTTCCCGCCTAGGACATGCCCATGTTAATTTCATCAAAGGAATCAGCTGAAAAGTGGACGGTGCAGCTGCCATTCCTCAAGGAAAAAGCTGATCTTTCCTCAATGAATTTTTCAATTTTTCCCGCTGGGAATCAATATTCCTTTCATACTTAACTAAACAGCCGTAATGTAACGTAACGCAAGAAAATTGACAAAACTGCTACAAATTTCTAGTACATTTTTCACTCTCAGGCTATTTCTGTCAGATTGCAAAAAAAAGCATACAATAAATAGCGTACAAATAATAAGACAGAAAGAGAAGCAACTGTTTGTATGTGTGTATGCATCGTCAAACACAGAAGACGGAAGAAATGAAACCATTCCATTTTGTTTTTTTTTTTTTTATTTGGTTTTCACAAATTTCTTTCTTTCTTTGGTAAGCAAGTTTGTGGGGACATAAACAAATAAAACAATTTTCAGCAACTTATTTTAATGGAACCAAACATCTTTCTCTTATATTATTTTCTTAAAAAAAAAAAAACAATAAAAACCATTAAAATTCGGCCATCACAAGCACAGACACAGTGTACACTGAACCTACGCACAATTTGTTTTCATAAAAAAAAAAAAAATTCTCATGTGTCAAAATATATTTAAGTTGGCTTTGCGCAGCCTTTAAATGCGGTGAATGGCGTTTAAGTTACGAGGGGTTTAAGTTACGTTGCTTAAATGTGAAAATTGATTATAGATATCGTTTTCACACTTAAATGATATTTAGAGGAAGTTTAAAGTTAAGAAGCATTAAAAATGTCATTATAGATTCGGCTGGCACTGTTTGTTTGTTGATTGGATTATGGTTATGATGTTGGACATCTTTATGACCTGTGGAGTCGGCCTGTATTATTATTAGATTGTTTTGAGAAGTCACCAATCTCTTTTTGTACAGAATTTATTGAGTGAAACATTAATCGTGCGCGGAAAAATTACGTTATTGAAGAAAGGAAAAATATTTTTTGAACGAAAAATTTATGCTGAATTCCTTACAACCGAATAATTCGATTTTTTTCTGAAAAAAAATCTTAACAAAATAGATTTTTATGTTGTCAAATAAATCTTGCATTTTTAGCTAGATTTCACATCAAATCGCACACACATTATCAAGATTTGACATTTCTCATGCATCAAGATGGAATTAAATGTTCTCATTACAATTTTGTGACGATGTTAAAAAAGAAAACAAATGTTAAAGTGTTTTAAATTATTCCATATTTCAGTGAATGATCTAAAAAAGTAAAACAAAAAAAAAAAAATACACTTTAATATTTGTTTAGCGCTCACACACCAATTCTTTGATTTTGTGCGAAAACAAAATTCCTGTCAAATTGCACTCACACACTCACAAAAAAATAATCGAAGTTTTTTTAATTCCTTCTACCAAGAAAAAATTTAATGAAATCGATTTCAAATGGTTGTAAGGAATTCGACATTAAAACTTAATTCAAATTTTATTTTTTTTTTTATTTTTGACATACATAGACCGCTTTCACACAAGGAAACTGAGTTGCCAGAAACTAGCTAGTTTGTAGGCGAGAAGGGTGTGAGGGAAGATTTTTGTCTTCCTTTTACGCGCTTCTCGCCCACAAACTAAATATCGCCGGCAACTCAGTTTCCTTGTGTGATAGGGGTCACACATCTGATAAAGCTCTCAATTAATAAACGTGTTCAGGAAAGGAAGATTTCGGAGGGCCTCAGCAATCTCATGCCGTTTTTCATTGGACGCCCGGAAGCGCCTAAAAGCGTCCGGAAGCCTTCTGAAACTACTCCATTGGCACACAAAATACGCTTCTGACGATTCTGCGAAGAGAAATTTGATTCTGGATTTCAAATCAGAATCCACTCTAGAAGCACTAATACATTCAAACTCAAACGTCACAACAAACTGCAATGAAGTTTATGTTTTTTAATTAAATTTGCATCCAAAATCAAAGTTTTTGGTAAATTTAAAAAATAAAATTAAGAACAAATTAGACATTTCACTTTTTGTGTGGTAGCAAATAATTTTTATTTGATGATTAACCTATACAGATACCAAACCCCAGAATTGAGTAGAAGCATCTTGGACTGTTCCATTGGATTTCAGAATGAGTGAAACCTTGAGTGAAACCAATAGAAAACGGCATCAGTTGCCTGAACAGGATTTCTCAGCAAAAAATCTAAGTTTGGCTGACAAAATACTGAGGAAAAACATTTTTGGATCCGCTTGCTCAGCTTTTGACGGAGCAAAATCTCCGATAGCTCTCTTTCCTGAACGCGCCTAATTTTGGAGTCGATTTTGAAGACTTTTTAAAATGTTCATTTCACTTCAGCTGCGTACTAGACAAGAAAATTGATCGTACAGCAAAACTCTTATGAATAATTTTATTCGTTGAACTTAGAATAAAATGCTAAGTAATAGTTTATGAAAAAAAAAATAAGCCTACGATCGCAACGCATTAGAAGCTATATTGCGGTTTATACACTAATTTCATAATGTCTTGTCTCTCGTTTTCGTTTATTTTTAAGAACTCATTACTTGCCCTTAAAGTACGCATTTCTCAAGTAAAAAAAGAGAAATAGTGCCAACGGGAACGTAAGAGGCGGTATGCGGTACACATAATATGAATTTTTTGTTTAAGTTAATGTGATTAATGACGTCATTAAGGGAAAATAAAATGTAAAAAAAAAGTTTTTGTATTAAGTGGTTGGTACAAAACAAAAATATTGGATATTGTTAAGTCGGCATTCACTAAAACACGTGTATCGTCTATCGTGTATTGTATAGTGTGTAAACTCGCAGTGCGCGTTCTGAGTTCTTTCGCTCTAGCTGGAGAAAGTATTTAGGTATGAAATAATAAATAAGATAAAATATAAAAGGATTTAGTTTTGAGGTTGGTTCATTTGTCAAAGAAAAAACACATTGCAATGACAGATCAAGTGATCAATAAATCTGTGATATAGTGAATAAGCTTAATAAATTTAAGTGTAGATCTTAAAGCATTTTAAATATTCACTTATTGTAAGTTATTAATTTTTATATAACGCAATATTGTTGTGGCTTTAATTACCTATACACTTTTAAATCCAATAACAATAAAAATAAACATGTTATTATTAACTTTATTTGAATCTAATTTTAGTGAAATTCTGTGATTTAAATTCAGTTTAGTGACATTCAAGTTTATTATATTTTGTTTATTTTCTTATCTCAAGGACTTTCGATTGTTCGTAATTTTTTTGTATATCGAAAAAATGTAATAAATATTTACATAGCGGTGTGATACAATAATTTCGCTTTGTCATAGAAATATGTACAGATAGGTAAACAAAAATTAATTGACATAGTTTCCGATGGCCATACTCATAAATGGTACTATTTAAACCTTGAAGCCATCTCTCTAATATTAAATGAAATCGGCAACACTGTTTCTAGTAACAGTGAACTAGACAGGCAACATCAGATGATTTTGATTGTTTAGAAATTAGAATATGTTGCTATGAATAGCAAAACCACGCTTGTAAATTTTAATTGTCGATACAGAGACTCAGCTGGTCGAAAATATAACTCTAGATTGCGCTACTTATGCTTGAAATTATTTTTGAAAAAAATAACTGTCAGAAAATTATCTTTTCAATAAAACCATTACATTTATGATCATTTGCAAGTGTTTATTTCATTCTCAAGTTGTACAATGTATGCGTCTGAAAAAATCTTACCTTTAATTCTTATACCCTAATTAAATATAAACTACGAAAAAAATTTGTCTTACTGCAAAATACAATCTTTCTCTTCTTCATTTAACCGGCGTTTGTCATGATCTCGAAGGGGACCACAACTCTCCCACTCAACTGCTTCACCTAACGTTCCACTTGTGGGGTTCGCCGGGTTGACCTCAGAAAACGTCGACAGGCCTCCCGGTTTTGGATTGTTCCATGTCTGAGGCCAACTAAATCCAGGTGTCGTTGCATTTGTTTTATCCAGAAGTTTTTGCGCCTGCCTTTCTTCCGCGATAGTGTTGGAACGTCTTGTGCTATTGCCTTTTGAACTGGGTTCTCATGGCATCTTCTTTGTACATGACAGTACCAGCTAAGTTGGTCATGCTGTATTTTGTCCAAGATGGTATTTTTGACGTGTAGGCTTTCTCGGATTCGCTTGCTTATGTTTGATCCATAACACTAAATAATCCATCATTTCAATCAAAAATCACTCAATGTAAACCTTCGTTCTTAAGATGAAATAAGATGTCAAAATGTACGATATTTGTTTTACTCACGATTTCAGAAAAGTTATTAGGCTTATTTTTCATAGGTAGGTACATGAACTCACCATGTTGGCCTGAGATTGTTTTGCTGTGAACCCGTTTTTTTTAACGGATTTTTTTTTAATAGAAATTGCGAGACTACGCTAATTTAATTTATTAAAAAGAAAGACATAGAAAATGGAAACAATTGATGCTGTCAAAGGTGTTTTCTCGTGATAACACTTGCAGTTAGGCTGCATAGCTTTCGCTCCGTCATATAAACATTGAAGGTTTTGAATGAACATCAACGACTTGTGTTGGCTACCACCAAGTATTACATTAGGCTGGAATTATTGCAATTTCATGGCTGTCACACCAATCATCAGATTCCTTTAGTGGTGCTTAGTCTGTCTATAGTTCCAATTTTAATTTATAAATTATTTTGCCGTCAACTGGATTTGAACCTAGACTAAGCTACCATACATATGCCGCCTACACAGGCCATGAACGGTGGCCGGACTATGGAACATGTCTAAAAAAAAAGTCCAATGGAGTCGCAAAAATCCATGTTAAAGCAGTGACATATCCATACAAATCAGATTGTGGATTGGATTGTAGATTGGATTATGGACATCGTTCATGGCCTGTGGAGTCGGGGTGATAGAGGCCGTTACACTACGCATTGCACCACCAAGGTCACCTGATCGTGCCCATCCAAATGAAGATTTTTTTTTCACAAGTTAGATGTTATTCATTCGGGTTCTTTCTTTTTCTCCTCTCCGTTATGACCGCAACAATTCGTTGCATACCTTTAATGTAAGGAGGGAGATTGTTTGATAGATTTGACACTGGTAAAGAATTAAATTTCATTCAAAGGTGTTTTCTCGTGATAACACTTGCAGTTAAGGCTCTCCCAAACCAATGCGAAACATTCGTTGCGGCGAAGAAACATTCGTCAGTCAAAATTAATTCATATGTTTCACCGCCGCGTTGGTGTGGGCACTCTCATATATCACCATGTAAATAAATTTTGACATGCGAATGGTTCTTCGCCGCAACGAATGTTCCGCATTAGTTTGGGAGAGCCTTTATAGGCTGCACAGGTTTCGCTCCGTTATATTTAACATTAACCCCCATATTAATAAACGAAGCTAGCGGCGAGTTATCTTTAACTCGCGGATTAGGAGTAAGATTTCTGCCACTTAAGAGCTAGCTAAACCACCAAGGAAGGTAGTTCAGCAAAGGATTAACTAGGACAAATAACTATACCTTCCTTGGTGGTTTAGCAAGCTCGTAAGTGGTAGAAATCTTACTGCTAATCCACGAGTTTAAGATAGCTTCGTTTATTAATATGGGGGTAAAGGTTTTGGATGAACAACAACCACTAGTGTTGGCTACCACCAAGTATTACTAAATTGATGCTGTAATCTAGGCAATTACTAGCGAAACCGTCCAAATCACATGCACATCAGAAGCATCTGCAGAAATAGGGTGGTTTTTTCAACACCGAAAAATTTAGGTTGTTTGGGTAACTCTTGGGATTGACAAGACAATCTGGGCAAATTCTAGTTAAAACTAAACAAACGAAGCTATTTTCCGAAAAGGCTAGGTTAGGTTAGGTTAATACTAGAAATAAAATTTCGATTTTGAAAGAAGAAATTTGAAAAAAAAAAAAAAATTTGACCCCAACCCTAATTTTTCATGTGACAACAATTTCGTCACAAAGTGGAGAAATAAATTCTAATGTAAATAATTAAAACAAAATGCATGATAAATTTTCATAAGCTTTTTTAATGATGAATGTTAAGAGTGTAATGGAAATAACGTGATAACACGTCACAATGACGTTTGATTTGTATATTTATTTCTAATGTAAAAATCGTTGTGTTTAAACTTCAAAAATAAACCAATATACATACATAAATGTAGGTAATACTCTTAAATCAAAGCTCCTTGACCCATTAATATATCATTCGAGTATTAACAGAAAATTTAAATAAATTGAAAAATAGTAAATAGTGTAGGCTATCTGTCTATATCTAAATAAAATGCTTACTTTTATAACAATCATGACACTGACATTCATTCAATGTAACAACGCAGAAAATAATAAATTGCAAGCCTTAAAAGCCTAAGGGTTTTGAAATTGAGTTATAGTTATCTATAGTTAAATGAATAGCACGCATAGATATACTATACCTATAGTCATTCGAATAACAACATTTTAAAGAGCTTACGATCACCCGATCGTGAATCGATGCAGTTACTTCGCTTTTAAAGTGGTATCAATTATTATTAACTCTATAGGGCAAATTATTGGTTTCGCATAAAAAAAAATAATTCAAGTTTCTATTCAATCCAAGCGTTATGTATAATGTATATATAATTCCCTTAAATGTTTTTTACTAAAGATTTAGGTTAACTATTCTTCGGTTTAAATTACAGACCACAAAATGATGCACCTATGAATATATTAGCTTAAAATTTAGTATAAAGATTTTATACTTGTTGTATAACTTATTCTTCGATTTTTTTTAATCTGTACCATACAATTTAATTTTAATTCTACCATAAAAATGACATCGTGTAAACATTGTGCTGTCCTTATTTTTAAATTATGACAACACACAATAGATAATGAATATGCTTTATTCTTGTCATAGTAATGACAGAGCCTCAAATAGTCTTTATTTTGTCTTAGTGTAAATGCACGTCATTAAAGAATTGATTTTGTCATCATTTTGTAATTTGAATGACAGTTTGGTTATTCGTCTAAGCTCGGCATTGCGAAATTGGTTGTCTAAACAGACTAGAATGACATTTTCTTTTCTTTTATGGTATTTTCCAATGGTAAATTCAAATTTCAATTTAAGAATTATTTAAAATTAAAAACTTAACCGACTTTTTAAATGAGTATTGACAGATCCAAATCAGAAATAAATTGATTTATTTCACCAATGGAAAACAGCTTAAATTTAGTAAAAATGAGCAGTTTTGAGATATAAATGTGCAGACATTTTATTTAATTAAATAAATCGCATTTAAAAATATTCAGAAGAGCCTGTTTTTCAGTTAGAGATTAATGTTTAACTCAATTTTGAGAATTTACGAGAGAAGCAATGACGTAAGAGGAATTGTTCAAAATTATATAACAACTCTATAATAGGGGTTGGGGTCGAAATACTGTATTCAAAATAGTGTATGCCAAAATATTGTACGTCAAAATTCTGTATGTGCAAAATGCTGTATTAGCAATATACTGTAAGTCAAAATTCTGTACAACAAAATTCTGGTTGGTCAAAATACTGTATTTCAAAATTCTTTCAAAGGAGAGAGAAAACAAAATTCTACACTTTTTATTTACTTCTTTTTCGTTCCTTAATTTTTCCTTTAAAATTATTCTTGACTTTTCTCATCTTTTTTGGTAATTGACAATTTGTATATCAATTTGTTATATGTAGTAATTTTTTATTTACTCGTTCTTACTTTCTCTATTTAATTTCTCTTCCTCTTTTTTGTTTGTGAAAACACAATTTTATTTCAAGAATGATTTATATTAATGTATGAACTTGTACATGCCATTCATTTGTTGATATGTATATTATTTTAGGCGCTCAAATAAGAAAAAAAACTATTACTTATGTAAATCAAAAAATTACACGTGTTATTAAAAAACATTCTAAATTGAACCACGTTCCATACCTAAAACGAATTGCAAACAATTTAAATTTACATATAATGATTTTGACATACATATTTGTAAAACACAATTATATTTAAAACTAGTATTATGTGTTTTTTTAAGGAAGTTTCTTTAAAAAAACAGTATTGAAAATAAAGTATTTCGCCATACAGAATTTTACAAAACAGAATTTTGCAAGTCAGTATTTTGTTTATACAGTATTTTGACGGACAGAATTTTGTATTTACAGTATAATGACATACAGAATTATGGTCTTACAGTATTTTGACCACACAGAATTTCGTCACACAGAATTTTGAAAAACAGTATTATGACCCGCTCCCCTATAATAGGTCTTTATGGTTTCTGTTTTATCTTGGGTCTAGTCAAACTTTATTTCACAACAATTAATGACCTTCTTTTAACATTAACACAAATTTCTTGCAGTACTGATGCATTCAACTTGTTTACTTTAAAATTACTAAAAGATTAAATAAACTCGGATGTTCAGCTCAATGGCATTAAATCATTCTTTTATCAATAACAATGGGCTCTTTAGCTCTTGTACCACCAGAACATTCTTATAATGTTTTTCTTATGTTTGTACGCTGCATTTTAATCTACTTAGAAATTTTTAGTGGTTAATCATTTGCAAAACACGAGGCGTACACTCGTACAGTCGCAGGGAGTGAAACAGGCGACTGTAAATCACGTGAGAAGTGATATCAGAGTTCGATCTGTCAATATGCTGAAAATGGAAGGTTTTGGTTATTTGAACTTATGACTATCTGAATGTGAAGACTCGCACTTGCTTGCGAGTAAAGGATTCATCAATCAGTTCACGTCACAACACAACAATTAAGTCAACATGTACTAGTGTCGTTTTACTAGTTGGAGTAGATTCAAGTATAAGTCCTATAATATTTTAGGTATTTCAACCTTCCATACTCTTTATTGTATGCGACTCGAAAAAGTGAAGCAAAGGAAGTGTACAATGAGTAATAGATGTTATAAGAACGGAGAACAGAAGAAAATTTAAAAGTTTCAAACGCTAAAAGTTAGAATATACAAATACCAACATTGTAATTGTTTATATTTCGAACCAATAACAAGCCCTTGTAATAAAATCACAATGTATACAAAATATGCGGTTCTTTCACACCTCATCTTTAAATCAATATTTGATCAATTATAATGATAATTTATTATGACCAGATATTGAGGTTTAAGATATTTGTATCACTGTCAAAATGCTTAAAATGTCTCCAAACAATATCAAAAGGAAAAGTGCGGTTAGATAAATTACCATTTCTCTTACGTCACGTGTAAGATTGTGGTGTACCAATGAGTATGGGAGAGTACCTATATTAAGATAGGCATTTTATATGAATTTATAAATCATTTCTATTGAATTTCTCAAATATCAGTAAATAATAAATTGTTCTCGAAAAGCATTGCAGTTTTCTTCAACTAGCATTCTTCATACATACGTAGCTCTCACCTCATATCGAGTTGAAAAGCTTTGTTGGCAAATTTTAATTCTATGTCATGTCGTTGAGTCGAGAAATTTCACGATCACAATGAAAGTTTAAGTCGGCTACAAAGGTACTCCTGAAAGTTAGTAGGTGCTTGCAAAATAATTTGAAGTAGGTATATCGACTCGGGTTTGAAAAAAAAAAAATAAAGGTAAAGACACTTTCTATGTTCTTTAAGTGTTTTTAAAATAGTGTTCTTTTCAAGTGCTACAAATATGGTCAGTCAATTTAATTAAAACAATTGTGCATCAAAATATTTAGTTAAAACTGTTGCGATTTTTTTAGTCTGTTTCGGGATTTTCAAATATTGATGTCGTTTTTGACTGGAATTCGGAACAGTTCTGCTCCTTTTTGATTCCAATAGAATTATTTTCTGTTATTCCAAGACTAATTTGCGAAAAATGATGTTTGTGTGAGTAAATTGTCTGATATTTATGAATTTTGCATTTTCAGTCGAGTTAAATTAATTTGACAAGTTATCCGATGATAGAGCTTATATGTATATGTGTGCTCCGGGTCTAAAAAAAAAATAAATCGGGTGGCACAACGGCTCATGAAGAACCAGGGCCTAGTGACTAACAACTCGCAACCATTCCTGTGTGCGCCTTTAAACAGGAATGGAAGGGACCTACAATTTTATGCCGAATCCGAACGGTTAGACGAGAAGCACTTATTCGTGACAAGTGATACTCTTGGAGGATTTGTCAATTCCTCGCAAGAGGCAGTAGCCCTGAAAAAAACTTTTTAGTTTTTAGGTGGACGAGGCTGGGAAGCGATCCCAGACCTTCAGCGTGACAGTCGAACGCACTAACCATTACGCTACGGGCTACTACTCCGTGCTCCGGGTCTACTACTTTATAAAATCCGGAACAGAAAATAACTCCGAAACATTACTCGGAACAGCCAATCGAATTAAGGCTCTCCCAAACCAATGCGGAACCTTCGTTGCGGCGAAAAAACATTCGCATGTCAAAATTTATTTACATGGTGATATATGAGAGTGCCCACACCAACGCGGCGGAAAAACATATGAAATAATTTTGACTGACGAATGTTTCTTCACCGCAACGAATGTTTCGCATTGGTTTGGGAGAGCCTTTATTTTGTAGCGTGGAATCAAAAAGGGGTTACTCCGAACTTCCAAACGAAAACTACATTAGAAAAATGTTTAGAATATTCAACACATTTATAATGGTAATAGATCAATCCTCTATTTTGTTTAGATTTGTGTATTTGTTCTGCACAACTTCTTAAGTACACTTCCCGAATAATATATCGTTTCAAAACTTTTGAAATTTCAACTTGAACACTTAAATTATTTATTTTTTTTAATCAGAGTATTCAAGATATATTGAATACTCTGATTTAACAAAAAAAAAATTTATAATTTAAGTGTTCCAAATGCAAGCAAATTTTAAACAACGTAAAGCTATAATTATTATTCGAAGCAATTTTTTGAAAAAAAAAAGTTAATAGTGTTAATTTTAAGAACTATAATGAACTAGTGTAACATTATTGTACAGATATGAAACTACATATTGTCACGTGAAAGAAATACCATGAATTAAATACAATTAAAAATTTGTATTAAAAAAAAAATAATAATATATATGTATTAATAATATATATGTATATAAAATAATAATAGTCATAAAATTAATATTCTCAACGTAATAACAGTTGCTTGTTTAAAAGAAATACAAAAAAGTTTTAATAAGCTAGTTCATGTAACCTTATTCTTGAAGGTTTGTGTACTTTGTGTATTTATGTCTTCCTCTCAAACCACCCTAGACAAGATTTCCGAGAGATCCGATTTTTTCAGTGTTCGCATGCTTCTGCCCCATAGGGCAGTACCGGGATGAGTAGGGCCTTGTATAAAGTTTCCTTGGTTCTTTGAGGGCGGCCTTACTACGTAAATGCCTTCTTAGACCGAAAAAAATGCGGTTGGCAAGAGTAATCCTTCGTTTGATCTCTGCACTAATGTCATTTTGCGAGGTCCCAGGTAGACAAAGTCCTTGGCAATTTCGAAGTTATATCTATCCATCGTGATATTTTGCCCGAGTCGACGATGTTGAGATCCCTTTCTCGATGACAGCATATTCTTTGTCTTGTCCTCATTAACCGCCAATTCCATTTTAGCCGCCTCCGATTCAATGCTAGCTAATACGCCTGTCACAGCTAGCTTCGTTCTGCCGACAATGTCTATGTCGTCTGCATACGCAAGCAATTGAACGGACTTTTGATAAATTCTACCGCTGGTGTTGAGTTGTGCCTTGCGAACGATTGCTTGAAGAACGATGTGAAATAGGTTGAATGATAACGCGTCGCCTTGCCTCTCTTCCTTTCTCAACATCAAAAGAATCGGTGGTGTTCTTACCAATTTTGATAGAGCAGCGAGATTTCTCCATCGTCATCCTGCACAAGTGGACGAGTTTGGCAGGGATGCCGAGATATCACATGGCTCTGTTTAATTCGTCCCTTTTCACGCTATCATACGCGACTTTAAACCGATAAAGAGGTGGTGTGTGTCGATCTGGAATTCCTGGGTTTTTTCTAGAATCTGTCGGAGTGTGAACATTTGATCGACGGACGGTTGACTTGCCTGGCCTAAAACCATACTGATAGGGGCCGATCAGATCGTTGACAAAAGGCTTTAAGCGGCCACACAGGATAGCCGACAAGATTTTATAAGCGACGTTTAGGAGACTTGTCATTGAAAGACCCAAATTGGCACACTTTGACAGGACAGGAAGGCGAAAACCGACAAAAAAAAGACAAATAAATTAGAAGTAGAGGTTAGGAATCACTCACCCTGTCTTGTCAAACTTTGTTATTCGATGCAGTGTTGCCAGATGAAATTTTTAAAGGTCCCCCAAACTGAAAAAAATTCCCCTCAATTTTTGTATCGGAAGGAACGGAAGGATTTCTTAACTTATTTTTCACTATATTTACTATTGAAAATGCTCTGTCCACTGAAGCATTTGAAAAAGGAAGACTTAGAAGTTCCCCTATAAAAAAATCTTTCAATTTAATTCCCCCCACTATTTTTCCCCCCATTTTTCCCTCAAAGTTTTTTCCCACCAATTTTGGTCGAAAAAATAGCGCATCTGGGAACACTGATTCTATGACAAGTGGAAACCTTTTTAGCATTAGCCGTTCGAATCCGGTAAAAAGTACAATGGTTGTGGGCGCACGGAGTAAAACTATTAACAAATCAATTCAATGCTTTTCTTAATATTCATATAAATCGAAGGATCCGTTTTAAGGTTAGACAAAAATATTTTCCCTAACGGTTATATGACCAGATACCGATATTCTTAGTGCTGTTAAAGTTTTAACATTAAAAGTTTAAATAAAATCGCATTCTCAAAGGTGATTAAGGTTTTTAGGTTATAGGGCCAACTGCCATACAGAAATATTTATATCTATAAAGAGAATTGCAGGAGTCATTGTTTGTTTAAATATGATTATAATCCTAATTTACTAAATTTTGTGTACAAACACAAAACTTGTCTTTATCAAAAGTTAAAACCAATGAACGGTGAGTATAATGAGAACTTGTTTAAGTTTTTAAATGATCAACAAAAATATCAAACTCATTTAGCGAAAAGGAAAGTCAACGCACCGGTCTATGTATCATGATCATGACGCAGTAGAATGCAATAAATTATTGATTGCAATTAGAGCTGTGTCAATCATTCATTTTGAAAGATCGAATCAATCAAGTATTGGTTTCTTCGAATATTCGTTCATTTAAACCAATCGTTCTTTCAATCAAAAAAAAAAATCATTTCTTCTACGATCGTTTCGTTCTCTTCCTCTTTTGAACATTTTCCCAATCGGATCTATCTTGATCTTGTCAACGAAGACAAGGGTGAACGATTCTATCTCGTTCTTTAAAAATAATGCAGTTACATACATAATTCATAAAATATATGCAAACACTCATACGTATGTTTGTAGGTTCTATTTTGATATGAAACTTTTTCTCATTTTCGGCTTGCTTTGAATTTATTGATTATCGATTGGAATCGATCTTGGTTCTTGGAACTCCGTTTTGAGATTACATCCAAAACGTTTATAAAAAAAGAAATCAAAGTCCCGAGCTGTTTCCAAATTTCACGCAGTAAAGTAAAAACAAATAGGTATTAGAAAAAAATAACATTTAATTTTTCTGAAAATAACATTGTTTTTTTTGGATTCTGTGTGAGTCAAAGAAAGGCACCAAAATAAATACCTACATAAAATATATATTTTATGTAATTATTTAGGAAGGGACCTGCCATCGCGGCAGGTTTAGGGACATAACATTTTGTCAAATGAGAACGAGAAGCATTCACAAATCTTTTTGAACTTTTTTTTACACTTTAATTAAAAAACAACAAATTTTTTTATTCAACTAAAATACTTGTAATGTATTTTAATTTTGCCACATTTATACAAAAAGAGAAATCTGAATTAAAAATTCAAAACAAAAACAAATCTTTTGACAGTGAAACATTCAGGAATCGAAACAAAAAGCACTTTCACTGGTTCAGCTAATAAAACCCGGGACACACAGGACGCGGTCTGGTGGTACTGTCAGAACGTGTTGTTGCCCGCCGCGTTCTATAATGTCAGACAGAACGCGGTCTAGCTTTCGGCGTTCTAGTTTCGTATTTGTTTTTCTGTTGAGCAGTTGGTCGGAGTGCAGAATTAAAACAAAAATATGGCAGCAGCAGCAGTTCCGACGAAGATGAAGTGCTTCTTCTGCTTACGCAATTATTATTATTATTATTACACTTGGTAATTGACAAAATCAATACAAAATAATAATCTCACATGCAGCTGTTTTCAGAGGATTGTTTTGACTTGGTCTTTTTTGACGCTTGACCGTCGCGTTCCTTGTGAAAATTTACAAAATAAATTTGCCCGTCGCGTTCTATTCTTCGCCGCTTGACTTGTTCGCGTTCTGTTTGAACAACAACAAGTGATTCTACACAAGACAAAGAACGGCACGGTCAAAAATTTCGTCCGCGCCGCCAGACCGTACTGTGTGTCTCGGGCTCAAAAGTTCGTTTGGCTCTGTTGTTTATTCTACGTTTTCCTTGGGGCCAAAGAGAGATCATTTCGCAAATACCAATAAAGTGTTTTCGTCAACGGACTCCAACAGCTTAAGGTTAAACCGCACTAGGCGAAACTGCATTGCAACGGAAATGCGATTCACAATAATTTGTATGAAATTTGAAAGTTCAGTTGCCGCGTCGTGAAGTGTGGTTCCGCTGCAGTTGTGTGCGGTCGAACCTTTAATCCGAATTTTTGGAATTATATTTGAATTTAATTTATTTGTAACGATTTTCATTAAACTGTCATACTTATTTTTTTTTTTGAAATTTGTGAAGAATTTTCTGTAAAATTTTGTAAACAAATTAAAAAAAAATTGTTAAGGCAAGAATCAACTTCAGCGGAACTACATTTCACAACGCGGCAAAACAATATTTGTATGAAATTGTATGAGCTATATCGCACTTAGCGGCAACTGAACTTCATACAATTACAATCTTGTACAAATTCGTGTGAAGTGTAGTTCCGCTGCAGTGCAAATCCGTCGAGTGCGGTCTAACCTTTATAATTAAAACTATTATGTACATATGTAAGGTTAGTTATAAAACATATTAGGGCTATTCATGCAAACGCGTAAAACCCAGATAAACCATATAATTTTATCTCGGGAGAAATGAACTGTCAAATTTTATATGGGAAAATATTCTGCAAAACAGACAATTTTATCTCATGAATTTGACGCGGAAAGCGTAGAAAAAACCTAATACACTGGGGTAAGTCATTTGTGAAGTTTATTTCCCACGTTTACGCAAGCATTTTTAAGGGGGTGTTCATGTTAACATCTTGCGGAAAGTTATATTTTTCTGGAAAGCGGAAAATTATCTCGTTGCATGAATACCCTTATTAATTTGATATTCAATTTTTAACATTCTATATAAATATATTATATATATTTCATATATTTATATATTTCAATATTTTGGCAAAATAATAAAATACTGTAGCTTACAAACCATCGCTTATAAAGTTAACTGATTTAATATTTTAATAACATATATATATAAATATAACATAACATTTTAATGGGTGCTTAAAAATAAAAATACATAGCTTTTTCAAATACATTCTGTATTTTCAATTTAATTTCTAATATTTCGTATGTTTATAGTCTGAGCGAGCGTACCATACTTACATCCTTACAAACATTTGTGTCCATGTGTGATAAATCCATACAAATCTTATTGTGGAATAAATTGCAGTGTAAGCGAACCTTAGCAAAAATAAAGAGAATGGAACCTTATGGAACTTTGTGAAATACTTCATTTTCAGTCAGTTTCGTTCTTTAGAACGATTAGTATTGAAATAAGTGATTGATTGTTTGTATGAAAGCTATGTTTAATTCTCATTTCATTTGAATGAGAATAAGTTGGATGAACGAAACATATTTCTTTCCTTTGAAAGACAGCTGCATGAAACGATTGACATTGAGATCGATTGATTCAGTTTACTGCGATTGCAATCACTCAATATTTCTGATGAACGGGTCAAAAAGACCGAATCAATCACGATTGACACAGGTCTAATTGCAATGGCCAAAAGCAATTAATAAAGACAAAGGATTTTATTTTAATGAACTTCTGCGTCGCTGCTACCCATATCGCACTTTATAATTATACAAAATAAAGTCAATAAAATAAAGACTGTTAACGCTTATTAATAGTGCGAATAAATCGATGCGTTGCAATGAATTGTAGATTACTATCCCTCATAATAAAGAAAAAAATCACCTACGATTTTATAAAAAGCATATAAAAGCGAACTATTTACCTAATGGGGAGCGAATAAAATGAAAACTGAAACTCAAAAACGCCACCTATGATTATGATACAATAATTTTATTATTTTTTTTTTTTCGAAAAATGGAATCAAAATGGAGAGGTACCATCTCTAATAGAACCAATTTTTTGGTTTTTAATTTTCTTGCAGACGGTTTTGTTTTTTTTTCTTCAAATTTTCAATGCAGAAGCTTCTGAAATGCTTAAATAGTTAAGTATACCAACATTTCTTCAAAATTTGAACAATATTAAATAAAAAATCGGCATGGACAATTTTTTTGAAGTAATTTTTTATTATTTTCTAAAATACCTACTTAGGGGCCGGTTATAGCGATTAGGAAAACGAATCAGGAAAAACTTTCAAATAGAATTTTTGCACTATTTTCATTCGATTTGAAACACAAATGCTAAACTAATCGATGAAAAATAACTTGTAGAATTTTTTGATCAAATAAAATTTTCAATTAAACAATTATTTTTTTTTTAATGTATTTATTTGTTTTCCCGATGCAAATTCATTTTTCTGAAGAGAAATGTTAACAACAGCTGACTTCAAATTTAAATTTGAATTGTGTGCTAAGTTAACCTATCCGGTTCATGTCGTTCACAAACTTATGTGGATACTCGAGTATTCGAGATAAGATAACATATCTCAGTGCAACGTGAACGAGGCTAATGATTTGTATTCCAATTTAACTCATTCCACTGACAGAATTGCGGACGAAAAAGTTTTTCGTGTGCATTTCAATCAGGAAAACTTGGTGCTAGGCTGGCCAACTGACGTATTTTTTCCTGTTCGCTATAAACGACCATCAGGAAAAAAATATTCAATTTCATACTGTTTAAAATTTTCCTGATGCGTTTTCCTGTTCGCTATAACTGGCCCCTTAGGTCGTGTGTCAATTGCGTTAAAAAGTATTAATGAGGTGAATACAGTCGTCAAAATTTAACCTGCTCAGGAGCTCGTTTAAATTTTAACGAGTGGATACATTTTAAGGTTTGTATTAAACTTCTTGCACATTACTTACACCATCGACCTATTATACCTGGACTGCTAGGAGCCAACATCACGATGGTTCCCTGTACCTATATAAACTATATTATAAAAGATACACTAGCGGCAATTTGAAAACGACGTATGTAGGTCCAGTTTGTTCATAATGGGTTAAATTTAGTATGTGACTTTCACACGCTCTAATTAACTAACGCTTATCAACCAAAATTGGCTTATTAGCGATATACATGATTAGGAACTCATACTTTGGGTTTTTTGAAAACAATTTGATCAACAATAAACACATTCGACGATTTCCCAGTTTCAATAATCATGGATTAAAACGGGGTACACATTATCAAACCTGTTTGACAAACCTGTTTGATGTCAAACACTCAACAGTATCAAACAAATTTGTTAACAGAGAACGTGTTAGTCAAACAGAGAGTACACACTATCAAACATGAACAGATTTGTCAAACAGGTTTAATAATGTGTACCCCGCTTAAGGCTCTTCCAAACCAACGCGAAACATTCCGCGCGGTGGAGAAACATTCACCGTTGGCTTGGGCACTCTCATTGTAAATAAATTTTGACCAGCGAATGTTTCGCCTCAACGCGGAACATTTGCTATGCAGGGCGAATCATTCACAATGATAACAAAAATACAAATAAACAATGATAAACAAAAACTGCCGTCGGCGAATGTTTCACGTTGGTTAAGGAAAGACTTAAAGGCCCTCCCAAACCAATGCGAAACATTCAGCGCGGCACAATAGGGACTGTTCTCACTTTTAATTGGCAAAACCATCTTCAATGCAACTTTTGTACGGGAATGACGATCGACTAGCCGTCCAGGTATACTAGGTCCATGACTGCCACTGTCAAAATGTAATTTCCGCGTTCAAGATCGTATCCAAAGCGATTTGGATAGATTTGTGTTGTAAGGGCCCAGTTATAGCTAACATTGAAAACCATTATTGAAAAAGTTAGCTACTGATACAATGATCATTGGTAAGGTAGTTCATCATTGAAAAATTAAATGTAATTTTATGAGAAAAGTTGTGCCAAATTGAATTTTGTTTAACCTAGAAATAAATATTAAGTCAATTAGCTTTACTTTGGCATCAAAATAATCATTTATTTTTTCTTCAAAATCTCTCAAAATTGACAATTAATATTTTCAATGATGGTTTTCAATGACAGCTATGGTGCCAGTTATAGCTATCATTGAAAACCATCATTGAAAAAGTTGGCTGTTGATTTTGAGACCCTTCGAAAGTTAAATCATTGAATATTTTAATGCAGAACTATAGCTTACAACTTCAAAATTATTTCTCCTTCAAAAAAAAATTAATTTTGACCCATATCTTCCCCATAGCGTAACTTTTAATTTTTTCAATGATCATTGGTAAGGTAGTTCATCATTGAAAATTTAAAAGTAATTTTATGAGAAAAGTTGTGGAAAATTGATTTTTTTTTTAACTAGAAATAAATATTAAGTCAACTAGCTTTACTTTGGCACCAAAATAATCATATATTTTTTCTTCAAAATCTCTCAAAATTGACAATTAATATTTTCAATTATGGTTTTCAATGATAGCTATAACTGGCCCCTATAACTGGCTCCTAAGACCCTGCTTAGATTGTGACTGCTTAAAGGCCTTCCACACTCGCCCACTGTGTATTAATACATGTCAAAAAAGTGGGAAACAAATCATGTAGAATAGTGTGGAAACAAAATATGGCAGCCCAGCCTACACGACATTCTATCCCACACGATTTGACATGTGTTAATACATGAAGAATTTTAGGAATGGTTCTAATTCTATCCCACATTTGTTCACACTTTTTTTTTGTTAAGCTAATGTATTAATACAAGCAAGTGTGGAAGCAAAATATGAAAAGCCATTTCATTCCCAAAAATTTGGCAGTAGCGTGGAATTATTTCCCACTTTCAATTTGACATGTATTAATACACAGTGGGGTAGTGTGGAAGGGCTATTAGTGCGAAGTGACGGCAGTTTGTTGGTGAAATCGGTGAGAAATCTACTTAAAAATGGCTAACAACTTTGACGCAGCTAAAATTTGACGATGTACACATGTAATTTAATTGTATTGGTTCTAAGATATTAGGACATCATTAAAAAAAAATTTGAAAACAAGTTTAAATATAAATATTTACTGTTTTGAATGAACAACAACCACTTGTGTTGACTACCACCGAGTATTACATTTGGCTGGAATTATTGCAATTTCATGGCTGCCACACCAATCATCAGATTCCTTTTAGTGGTGCTTGGTCTATAGTTCCAATTTTAATTTTTAAATTGTTTTGCCGTCAACTGGATTCAAACCTAGACCAAGCTACCTCAGAGACCGTTGCACTACGCATTGCACTGTAAAGGACCTCTTGTGGACAGTTTTTTGTTAAAATCTGTGTAGTCGTTAACGAGAAATTTGAAGTAAAAAAATCGGTTCTGTGACAGTTACCGTTAATAACCGTTATTGGTATAATTTTTGTCCACCAACACTTTTGGAAAAACTGGCAGACCGGAGATATAAGGGTTGCCTTCTGACCAAGTTTTAACACGAAATTTCACATACATTAGCCTATAAATCGGGAACCAGACATTGGTTCATATCGTGGAATGTCTCGTTGGATTTAGAATACTTGAAGCCATAGGAATTTGTTCATTTTTTGACCCCACCCTTCTACGCAGGGGGAGGAAAATACCCTCGGTGGAAAAGGGTTTTTATTTGTCAGAAAATAATGGTTATTAAATGAATATTCATATAATTTTAAGATGAGCGTCGACGTAGAATTTCATACTTTACAGCATATCCCAAGTCCATTTTTATCTTGGCACACATATCTCATTTGTCGTAACAAATAATAATCAAAAGAGTACATACAAACATCTAGGACGAAAGGGTGTTTTTTTGAGTGAGAGGGAAAAATTAATTATTCTTACCAGTAAACCCCTCCCAAAACTGGTATGTTGATGAAAGTTGGTAAGAATGTTTTATTTCTTGTTAGAATCAAGACTCAAAAGGATCCATGCAAATATATTGGTTCCCGGGGTGTTTTTTTAGGCGGAAGGAAAATATGGGTTATAAACCCAACATTTTGTTTTTATGTAATCGAGGTACAAATATATAATATAGTACATGATTTCGAAGTATTTTTTAACGCTGAATCCAATTTAAGTAAAATTAAGACGATACAATCACCCTTAAGAAAGTAATCGTCGTTTTAATGAAAAAATTAATGTTTTTTGGAGTAGAGCAGATAAAACTTTTTCTCTTAAAAACCACTTTTAAGAATAGTCTTACTCTTTTGATTATTATTTCTTACGACAAATGAGACATGTATGTCAAGTTTCATCACCATACCATTGAAATTTAGTAATGTTATGCTAGTTTCATTGAAAATTTTGTCATCATTTTATAAAAAGGTTATAACTTTTTCTAGGGAAATTATATTCAAATTATTTTGATTGCATAAGATTGGGCATTAAAAATTACCCTAAGGTCATGTGCCATTTGCTTAGATTATACCAAGGCGAATAGAAAGTGGTTTGATATACTTCCACCTTCCCTTCCCCCATTTTGAAAGCGATTATACAAACTGACGTAATATCCAAACAAGTTCGGATTTGTCGGTTGATCGGTTATTAACGGCCGACATCGGACGATTTCGCGCTCTCTTCCTTTACATACGTTTGATTCAAACGGCCGAGTTCGGCCGATGACGGACGAGCATAATTCGGCCGATAACGGGTTATGTGTACGCGAGCCGTTAGCCTAAAACTACAAAGCTAAGATACAATTATTATTTTTTTTTATTAAAAAAAAAACAATGTTTAGCAATAAAGTCCATTAGAATAATGTTATGTAAATTTTTGTTGCAGATAACACATCTAAGGAAGAAGGAACACTATCTCGCATTATTAATTCCTTAAAGTCCCTTGCAATGGTTTGTGAAGGAACTCATTTTGATGGTGATATTCCACATACTTTCATTATATTTGGTGCTTCAGTAAGTATCATATAATACATTTTATCAAAAACTATGTTATTAACTATTTTTTTTATATTTCTAGGGTGATTTAGCTAAGAAAAAAATCTATCCTACCCTTTGGTGGCTTTTCAGAGACAACCTTCTGCCAAACTCTACAAAATTCTGTGGCTACTCACGATCACATCTGACGGTTAAAGAACTTCGTGCGAAATGTGAACCTTATATGAATGTAAGTCTCATATCGCGTCACAATTTTAATCACAACAATTAATTATTTTCAATTATTTTAGGTTCAAAAAGATGAAAAAGAACGATATGAAGAGTTTTGGTCTTTAAATGAATACGTTGCAGGAAGCTATGATGGAAGCAGTGGCTATGAAATATTAACCAACAAAATGGAAGCTATGGAAAGTAATTCGAAAGCGAATCGAATTTTTTATCTAGCTCTGCCACCATCTGTGTTTGAGACTGTAACAGTTCACATTAAGGAGACCTGTATGTCTAGAAAGTAAGTGGATATTAATCATGTTTAGATATATTTATACATTTAGGCGATGTGAAACGAAAAATCCCATACAAAAATGACATGACGAAATCATAAACGAAAAATTTCGTTGTGATTTTCGTTCTGCGGTTCGACCAACGAAATTGATGATTATACCAGATTGCTTTGACAAGTCTCCACTCTATTCACAGAATTAATTGCCCGGACCATTAATTGTGTGCGGAAAAATGACATTTGGGTTTGTTCGTGTTTTTATTTGTTTTTACTTTCATTACAGCATGGATGTTGTTTGATTTTTCGTTAAATTTTGTTTTATTTATTTGCAATTTGTGAAACTCTCCATGTATATTTTTCCGCTGTGTTTTCGTAAGCATTTAGTTGTCTTTTTGGAAACTACAGACAAATTTCGTTTCGCATCAGCAGCATACCTGGCCTTATACCAGATTGTTTTAACAAGTCTCCACTCTGTTTTTACACAGAATTATTTGCCCGGACCATTAAATGTGTGCGGAAAAATTATACATTTGTGTTTCACCATGTTTTTATATTTTGTTTCTTTCATTACAGCATGGCTTTTGTTTGATTTTTTCGTTTAATTTTGTTTATTTGTTTTGCAATTTTTGAAACTCTCCATAAATATTTGTCCCCTGTGTTTTCGTTAGCATTTCGTTGTCTTGTTAGAGACCACAGGTAAATTTCTTTTCGTATCAGCAGCATACTAGACTGTATTATGCTATTCGAAGAGAGAAATTGATGATAATACTAGTTCATTCGGAAAAGTCTCCACACTCTTTTAGCATATAATTATTAATTGATCGGACCATTATTTTGCGTGCGGAAAAATGCCATTTCGGGTTATTAGTTCCTTTGTTACTTTCGTTTAACTTTGTTTTATTTATTTGAAATTTCTGAATCTCCATAGATATTGTTCACTGTGTTTTCTTTAACTTTCGTTATCTTGGTGGAAGACACAGGAATTTTTTGTTTCGAATCGCACTAAGCTTTGAAATTGTATCGGTGAGAAAAATAAGAACTCCAAAATTTGGAGATAAACAGCGCCGTCCGTTCAATTGTGGTTCGATTGACTTGTTAATCTTTAAGCCTATAACTCTGTTGATTCAAAACGAAATTTGTCTCTGGTTTCCAACAAGACAACGAAATGCTTTCGAATACACCGCGGAAATATATTCATGGAGAGTTTCACAAATGGCGGATGAATAACACAAAATTTAACAAAAAAAATCAAACAAAACCATGCTCTGTTAAGATTCTCCCAAACCAACGCGAAAGTGGCACGAATCATTTGCCAACGGCAATTTTTGTTGTTGCTAACCATTATTTATTTATCATTTTTTTTATCATTGCGAATGATTCGCCCTGCATAGCGAATGTTCCGCGTTGGTTTGGGAGAGCTTTGATGAGAAAAACAACAAATAAAAACACAAACAAACCCAATTAATTATCCTTAAATTAATTCTGTGCAAAGAGAGAGATAAGCGACATTTCAAAACAGTCTGCTACAGTTACAGAAATACTACTTTTATGACATCGTAGTGTCATTTTTATACTGGATTTTACGTTTCGCATCAGCAGCATAAGTGAAGTGATCATTCGCCTGTGAAGAAAGAGAACTTTTGACATTTATCACTCGTACATACTTGTGAATGCGTTGTGAGCGTTTGGAATTGCCCGTGAACGAAAACTCTCAACTTTGTTCTCCACTCAGCTTCACGAGCACGTTCACGGCTAAGGCCTAGTACATACTTCCTCGTGACACTGGTACACACTTGTGAATGCCGTTGTAAACGATTGACGTTTGAAACCTCAATGCATTAAATGCCAAGCACAAAATAAAGCTTTGGTGTGTAAATTCATTTTTTAAAGAATCCATTGTTGCATTTTTTTTAATTTTTCAAGTTGATTCAAGTTCTAAAAGCACGCTACGCAAAGAACAAATAGAAAATAAATGAGGAATGCGCACAAGTTGAAACTGTACACAAATGTTTTTCTTTTATCCAACTGTCAAAGCTTCACCAAGGGATCCCTTCCATTTTGTTCGTGAATTGCCCGTGAACGAAAACTCCGCTTTGTTCTCCACTCAGCTTCACAAGCACGTTCACGGGTGAACAAAAAAGTGAAATTTGTATGGCTTCACGAGGGGGTTCACAAGTATGTACTAGGCTTAAAGGAAAAAGCGAAATTTGTATAGATTTACGAGATGGTTCACAAGTATGTATGTTCTATGGGCTGTAAACGCAAAAGCGAAATTTGTATGGGTTTACGACATGGTTCACACGTATGCACTAGGATGTAAGCTTTATCTTTACATCGTTATTAATTATTTCAAAACAATTTGTTTTCTTTTCCAGTGGCTGGAATCGTGTTATCATTGAAAAACCATTCGGCCGAGATGCAGCTACCTCAAAAGCTTTATGTGATCATCTGGCTTCCCTTTTTGACGAAGATCAGATCTATCGTATTGATCATTATTTGGGAAAGGAAATGGTTCAGAATCTCATGACAATTCGATTTGCCAACAAAATCCTAAGCTCAACGTGGAACCGAGAGAATATAGCTTCAGTGTTGATAACATTTAAAGAGCCCTTTGGAACCCAGGGCCGTGGCGGCTACTTTGACGAATTTGGTATTATTCGAGATGTTATGCAAAACCATCTGCTACAGATTCTAACATTAGTGGCTATGGAAAAACCAGTCTCCTGTCATCCAGACGATATTCGCGATGAAAAAGTGAAGGTTCTTAAAAATATCCGTTCCCTGACCCTGGACGACATGGTATTGGGTCAATATGTCGGCAATCCTGATGGTGAAGGCGAGGCAAAACTTTCTTATCTTGATGACAAAACAGTGTCTAAGGATTCGACAACTCCAACGTACGCTCTAGCAGTGCTTGAAATAAAGAATGAACGCTGGGAAGGAGTACCTTTTATCCTGCGGTGCGGGAAAGCTCTCAACGAACGTAAGGCCGAAGTTCGTATACAATATCATGATGTGTCTGGTGATATTTTTGAAGGAAACTCAAAACGAAACGAGCTTGTTATACGTGTACAGCCAGGTGAAGCTTTGTACTTTAAGATGATGACCAAATCACCTGGCATCACTTTTGATATTGAGGAAACCGAAATGGACCTAACCTATGAACATCGCTACAAAGACTCATATCTACCAGATGCTTACGAAAGACTTATATTGGATGTTTTTTGTGGTTCTTTAATGCATTTCGTTCGGTCAGATGAACTTCACGAGGCATGGAGAATTTTCACACCAATTCTTCATCAAATCGAAAAGGAACACATCAAGCCAATTCCATATGTTTATGGATCTCGTGGACCGAAAGCCGCTAACAAGAAGTGCGAAGAAAGTAATTTTAAATATTACGGTTCGTATGTTTGGAAGAATCCTGAGAAGTGATTAATTTAAGTGTATTCATTCACACACGATGTACATTGTGTAGCTATAGCATATTATAAGTTAATTGAGATATTTTGGGTGGGAACAAACTTAATTTACCTTCCAAGTTTTTTTTATAATGTACAAAAATAAAGGAGAATATTTTTGATTTTCGAAGTATGTACTTAAAATTGTATTTCTATTGGATTGAACTACTTTTTTTTTGCCATACAGATAATGACAAGTGAAAGTGACGCATAATTTGATCATAATAAATCAGCGTCCACATTATGCCGATCAACACTGTTTATTTGCATTGTCGATCAACATGCTCAACATTGTATCCTGTCCACACATTGCAAGTTAGTGTGTACGTATTGAAGTGTATACTGTCATGTCATGTGTCAAGTGTCATTAGTATTTGTTTTTCTCCGCCAGACACACTGTTTTTTTTTTGCCCATTTTTTGCTTAAAATAAAAGACAGACACTTCTCACAGATAAAGGGTTTAAAATTAGTTAAAGTCCGCGCAACAGATAATTACTAACTAACCAAATTCACCTATGCGTCTAATCATGTGAACCAACAAAATTGTGTTGTTTTTACATGACTGAGAAGAAAAAAGAGTAAAAACCGTTAACTGTCTCTCACCAAGCATGCATTTGTGTTTTTTTTTTTTTATCATTGACAACTAAATAATCTTTCTCATAAATGCAATGGTGTGATAATTAATACATATACGAAAGAAAAAAATAAACTTAAAAAAAAAAAAATTGGTGCGTCTAAACAAGTGAACCGCACTGTATGTACGTAATAGAAGTAGGTACTTCTTTTCCACTGAAAAAAGATAGGGGCTCGGAAAAAACTCAGTTATATACCTCCTATACATGAGAATACACGAAGCAGCTATCCCTTTCTAGCACGCGAAATGAGGTGAATTTCCCCTCCATTAAAGTACTGACAAAGGTACTTCAAATGTACCTATATCAGCGAAGCACTACTGGAAGTACTTCTAATGTTTATTCGCCAGTAGTTTATTAAACCATAACGAAAGCACTGACACTTGTCCTTTAATGCCGGATTTACACAAATGACAAAATGTCACTATTTCTGTCATTTTCTTGTCATTTTTGTCATTTTCGTGAAAATGGTTTTCATATTTGTCATAATTTTTGTCATAAAAATAATGACATGCCAAACTAGTCATAAAAATGACATCGTGTCAACGCACAATGACACCATTTTTAAAATTATGACAAGCCGGAAGAAAGAATGAACTTTCTCATTCTTTTATGACAAAATTGTCATTATCTAAAACAGTCATTATTTTGTCTTCGTGTAAATGCTTGTCATAAATTAATTGATTTTGTCATTATTTTGTCATTATAATGACAGATTTTATGACACTTTTGTCATTCGTGTAAATCCGGCTAAAAGTACTTCTTATGCGTATACATTTCACCGGTTATATCCGTACTACTATATACTGAGTTCTAGAACCTAGAAGTACAGATAAAACTGGTGAAACTTGTACGTAAAAGAAGTAGTTTGTTTCTTCTGAAACTTAGTCTTTTGAAACATTATATGAAATAATTTATATGATAAATTGAATTTTACGAATATTTTTCGTCATCAGTTTATTGCTAGTTTTATCAAAATAAATAAAAAAATTGTTCAGACTTAAGAGCCATTCCAATAATTGAAAAATTTGCTGCAATTTCAAAATACACGACGATCGTCGAAAATGGTTTCCTTGACCCTTGATGAATCTGAAATGCCGTAATAACAAAGTATAAAACACTAATAAAAACATTTATATTTTCTATTTAAATTTAATGACAATAATTAAATATAATTTTTTTTGTTTCTTATATAAACAACAACCAAAAATCAACCATTTATAACTCGCGCTCGCCGATAAAATAAATGTTTTTGTTTGTCATGGTGTGCAGTGTGCCCATTCGAAATGAGACAAAACTTTGTGCATCGTATATATCGCATTCTTTCTTCCCTTTTACGATAGAAGAGTTTTATTTTTTTTTAGGAGAAACAAAAGTACTTTTTTGAGGGGAGAGTTTTTGGTAAATAAAGAAACACATACATTTATAGAATGCGTTTTGTTTGTGGTTGTGTTTCAAGGCAAACTACTGAGTTTTGGTTTGCAGGGTTGTTGATTTCTATCCATTTGAATCGGGTTGCGTTCGGGTCAACAAAACTTCATCAACTCTGTATCTATACGTCCGCATTTACTCAACATTGTTGATCAGAACTGTTGATATACACAAAACAATAAAGTGTGGATGCTGTTTATTGACAACGTGGAAACATTGTGCTATCAGTATTTTTTCAATAATGATAACACAAAATACCCGTGTTTTTTGTGCCTTTATCCCCGCTCCCATATTTGCTTTAGAATAATTCCCATTTAAACTACAACAATTCCGGAATTGTCAAAATTGTTGTTGTATTTTGTATGGAAACTATATTGAGCAGATATGGAAGCGAACATAAATGCACATAAAAAACGTCAAAAATCTCAAAAACTAACTGACTGACTCAATCGCTGACAGATTATCAAAATAATGGAGACTTGCCGACGTCGTAGAATCTTGTAATTTCGCACAACGACGACGGTAGGCCTTGTTCAGTGATGCATACAAAAGAAAAAATCGAAAATTTAAGATTTTCATAGAATTATGAAATTTGGTAGAGCTTGAAGTCCAAGCAATAAATAGACTTTAATTTCAGCCCATTTTTAGAGAATTGATATTAATTTGATACAGCTTGACTTGAAATGCAAGCAAACGGAAACATTACAAAATTGAGATTTTTTATTCAGTGGGCGTTTTTTCCATCCCGTTTCATCTGATACAAATAATCTTAGCAAGAAGTGAAAGTAGTAGCCCGTAGCGTAATGGTTAGTGCGTTGTACTGTCACGCTGGAGGACTGTGTTCACTTCCCCGTCACGTCCACCTAAAAAGTAAAAAGTTTTTTTCAGGGTTACTACGAGGAATTGACAAATCTTCCAAGAGTCATGAATAAGTTGTCATGAATAAGAGTTTCTCGTCTAGCAGTTCGGATTTGGTATAAAATTGTAGGTTCTTTCCATTCCTGTCGACACGCGCACACGTAATGGTTGCGAGTTGTTAGTCACTAGGCCTTCTTCACGACCCGTTGCGCCGCCCAATTTATTTATTTATTTTTAAGAAGTGAAAGCACACCATAAACATCAATGTTAAAAAGAAGCCAATAATCACTGACCTAAATTTGGTAGGTTTACTTGGAAAGTTTTCTTCTACATATTACCTAATTAGACGGCTTTCCCACAAGGAACCTGAGTTGCCAGAATCTGGCTAGTTAGTAGTCGAGAAGGGTGTGAGGGGAGATTTGTTGTCTTCCTTTTACGCTCTTCTCGCCTACAAACTAAAAATCGCCGGCAACTTAGTTTCCTTGTGTGAAAGGGATCTTACAAAATTTTGCAATAAAAAAAAATCCACAGAGGGCAATAAACTCAAAACTCTTGGAAATGGAACATTCGTCATCGTCAGTGTATAGCATGTGCAAAAAAAGATTGTTTATTAGAGTAGCTGTTCCCGAAATAGTTGAGTACCTACGCTGCCGGTGCGAAAACAAAAATCCTCAAAAAAAAAAATGACATGAAGAAATCATAACCGAAAATTTTCGTTGGCCTTTTTGTACTGCAGTAAGTCTCCAATATCTTTTTGCGTAGAAATAATTGCCCGGATAATTTATAATTGAAGCGTTTAGAAGATGAAGGTGTTAAGTGACATTTTTTGAAATTTGGCTTTTTACCTACAGATGAAAGTGTTATATGAAAACTTAAATTTCTGACTGGTCTGTACTCTTCTATCGTCTCTAGATTCATATTTAGCCAAAGATGAAGGTGTTATATGCAATCACTTTAATAATAAACTTTGAGGATGAATGTGTTAAATGCACTTAAGTCCTTTATATTATGTCCTTTATACAAAAATAATTTTATCTGAACTTTTCATTTAACGCATAAGGGTGTTAAGTGGGCACTTTAAGATAAGACATTATGGGTGAACACCACAAAAATCAGTGCATGTGCAGGCAAGAGGCACCAGCCAACACACACTACTTCAAATTTGAATATTCCGACGCAGGTGGCTTAACATGATGGCTAAATTTTGTATAGTCTTACGCACAATTTGTAAGCGTTATTTTTCACACACATCTATTAGTCTAAGAGCCAACGACATTAAAAGTCAAGTCATTTGCGTAATGTTGTAACCCATACCAAAACATAGCCGATACCCTTGACGAATGGGTGTTAAATTGACCTTAGGTGTGACAAAAATGACAGAAGTCAAGTCATTTGCTTAACATTTGCTTCAGGACACTCTCACAGGCTTAAGTTCAAAAACGCAGACCGAAATTCCGTGAAGAACACGCCAGCAGAAAACTTTTATAGTCAAATGGTATACTGATGGATCGAGAACGTCTGATTGGGGCGGGTATATATTTGGGCCAAGAACCAAACTATCTGTACCGATGGGACAGTTTACAAGCATTTTCCAGGCGGAAGTAAACGCCATAGGTAAATGTGCAGGATGTAACCTTGAAAGAAACTGCCGAAATCGTAACATTGCCATCATGTCAGATAGCCAAGCCGTGCTTAAAGCGTTAAGCTCCTATGCCATTAGCTCAAAACTGGTATGGGAATGCTTGCGGAGGTTAAATGAGCTGGGCAAAAACAACAATGTCTAACTCTATTGGGTACCGGGTAACGCGGTTATCGTTGGTAAAGAGGAGGCAGACTCCCTAGCCAAAATAGGAGCAACAACCCCCCTAACAGGGCCTGAGCCCTATTGAAGAGGAGGCAAAAATTTGGAATGAACTCCCAAAACTGAGGCAGGCCAAACTACTTCTTGGGAACTACAACCAAGAACGCTACAAAGCCTTCATAAATCTCATCAGGAACAGCCTAAGAATAATAACGGGCAATTCGAAGTTTTTGAATGAAATCTAGGTCTTGTTGTAACGTTTTTGTTTCAAAACCTAACCGGCAGTGACTCTGCAAAAAAGCAGACGAAAATTCCTTCATGAATACCGCAGCAGACTAATTTTATTTTTACTTTATTGCAATAAAGTAAATAATAAAATGGATTCGCAGTGAGTATGGTACTTACCTTTACAAAGAATGCTATGATGAATATGTTTCTTATAGTAAGGTTATTATAGCCAAAAGTAACAAACGTCCTGACTATAATGCCAAGATTTTATGCTAAGAGAGAACAAATTGAAAAAACTTTCTGCAGAAAAAACTAAAAATTTAAAAGAACAGATGAATTTCGTTCGTGTAGAGAACATCAAAAAAAAAAAAAAAAAAAAAAAAAAAAAACAATTTTTCTATTGTTATTGTTTATCTTCTTATCAATTGTTTTATTTAAATGCAATTTCAGCAGATACTGGAGAGGGGAAAGAGAAAAAACAAACAAAAAATAAGTAAATTACAACATATCAAAAAATCACTTAACACCTTTATAAAAACAAAATAAAATTTATAACAAAAATTTCCTAGATAAAGGTGTTAAATGCACAAAAGTGTAAATATCTCAACAACTATTTGTGTTAAATAGAAAAGATTCCTAAAATTAAATTCACCTGAGTTTTATTGACTTTAAATTATCCATACAGTATTTTTATTATTTTCATTAAAAAAGTTATAGGCAATAAACTTTAAATGCTTATAACTCAAATGTTTAAAAATGTCGCTTACGTCCTTCATCTTCTAAGCGCTTCAATTGAATGAGGAAAGGTGAGCTTTGGATTTGTTCGTGTTTTTATTTGTTGTTTCATGTTTCTGATTGATTTCATATTTATTTCATTATTTTTTTGTATTTATTTGCAATTCGTAAAATACTACTCCATGAATATTTTTTCAACTGTGTTTTCTTAAGCATTTTGTGTTGTTGGAGATCAGCAAAAAATGTCGTTTCACATCAGCAGCTTAAGCTTATTTTAATTTTGAAATGTTTTTTTAAGGCTCTGCTAAACCGATTGACCGTTTTTTGGTTGCTGTTTAGCATTGTGTATCCTTTATTTTTTTTTTATCGTTGCGATTATTTCGCATATCGATTATACGCATATCATATTTTGTATACTTTTTTTTTTAATTGAAACCGTTTCTTGATTTTTAAATAGCCAAATGTCTTAATGTGTTTCAAAACAGTTGCAATTAGGTTGAAAACTTGAAGTTTTTTTAATTCTATTTAAAAATTCTGTCTATGTAAATCAATTTTCATTTCCTTATCGCTCATAACAAAAAAATAACATTTAAAAAGATCGATTCTGCTTTCCCGCACTGGTAACAGGTTTAAAAAACCATATAAAATTGTGGTCCTTTTTAAATATAACATTCTTTTTTAAACAAAGATTCAAAATAAAAATTATTTTAAAACAGAAACTTTGGTTACTTTACCCTAATAGAATCCTGCATTCTTCCATTGCGCATAACCTGAAATATTTTCCATGTAAAAGGACAACGAGCAAAATGTGAATATTAACAGTATGGAGAAGTTTTCGTGAAAGTCCTGTCGCGTCTGTGTTCCAAGTAAATCATTTACTTCTTTTAGCACTCCTAGTTCTTGTTCCAAAAATTCAATTACACACCTACATTTTTACATAGTAAAATTCAAGTGATAAACTATTAACAAAAAAAAAAAAAAAACAAAATAAATTAAATGTAAATAAAAACAAATAAATAATCGAATAATTCCTCTACTCTCTCAATAATTTCCTAAAACAATCCTTTAGTTTTATCATTGCTTTTATCTTCGTAAAACCGCCACCACCCAGTTTTTAGATGGCAAAATTTAGGGTGCAAATTTGCGGGAGCTCACCCAATGAATGTGTTCCTTTGTTTGTTGTTTGACCAAGCACATGGTGTGCATGGACACTCTAATTACTTTCATTCCGATGAATGCTGATGCTTCCTTTAAAAAATATCCTTTAATATAAAAGTAAAAATTATATACTTATATATATTTAAATATTAAATCGGTAAACAAAAGAAATGAAGATTGAAAAATCAATAAACGAATTTGATATCTCACCAAAAACGGAGGTGAGGACATTTTGTGCGTCTGGAACAATGCAGCGTAAGGACAATGCAAATAATTAGCTGCTGGATATACATTTCAATTCGGAACAACAAAAACAACAATGAATGACACATAGTGTGTGTGTGCGGTGGTTTCATCATACAAATAAAATAATAAATAAAATATACCATTTTAAATTTAAGAAAAAAGATAAAACAAAGAAAAAATGCACTCCAAGGATAGCGACGAAAACGGAAGTGAGACGGAGATACCAGTTCTAGACTGGCCATTTCTTATAAAGGTAATCAACACTATTGTTCGTTCATTCAACTAATTCGCCTAGCAACAATTTGATTATTTAACGTGTTAATAGCGTTGCATTAATTCATTCGTTCTTTTATTCATATTATATTTTTTTTTAATGATGAAAAAAGATGAGTGGATTTTAGCTTTTTAGGTCAAACCTTGAACTCATTGCGTGTTACTTTAGGTCAGAGAAATCCAGATCAGTGAAAGTCGTATACGAGTACCTATTATATCTCTTTAGAATTATTTAGAACGAAGAAAAAAAAATAGTGTTTCCAATTAAGGTAAAAACGAAAACAGGAGCTAACTGTATACATTCATACCCACTCAAATTTGTTTTTCTTTTTTTTTTTAATTGAAAGGACCGTGCCTCTTAGCGAGTCATGTACAAAATTGTAACGTAGCGTAGGTAGAGTATGACGAGTGCTGTAGTTATAAGAGGTTCCCTATTGCTAGTCGATTTTACTGAGATCATTATGCCTTGTTTTTATTTTCGTTTGCTTTTCTGGAGCTGCGAGAAATGAAAGGGTGAATAGCAAAAAATATTCATATTTTTAAAATCATGCCCATCAGTGAATCCATTTATTTGTTTTAGTTAAATAATTTCTTTTAAAGATTGAAGTCTATACAAGGTGTTTTGGTGTGAAAAAAGGGATAGAGCCTGGTAGGTTAGGCCGAGTGAAAAAAAAACTAGTGAAAAGTTTTTGAAACATTAATTTTTAAAATCAAAAAATTGGAAACAAAATTCCAAAATGTTTGTCTTCAAGATGTTAGGTAGGTAGGTAGGTAGAAATGGCGGCCACGGGCAGTCTAGCCCATAGCCCAATTAGCGCTGAAGTCCGCCATTTTGATACCATAACTAGTTTGAACCTGTGGATGGAATTGAAGAGAGAAAATAAGGGCATATCCTCAGGATATCGTCCCTTTTTATTTAGTTTAGAATAGGATTTTGTTGTAGCTTTTAGCACAATCATCAGAAAGTGGATCACTCACTCAACCAGATCAGCACCCGCACCCGCACCATCCACAGTTAGCCCACTAGGCAGTTCGTTGGCTGGCACTGGAGCGTCCACTGATCTGATTGGATGATCATCCGGCCGCTGTGCACCACAAACCCCCACCAGAACCCTAGACCACTATCTTGTGATTATAGGGAATCGATGTAAGGTATAATGCAGAAGTAACCGAAATTTGTCCTAGAGCCATCGTCGCGTTGAGAAAAAAAATCAAGTCTTTGATCTTCATTTCAGAAAGTTCGGTAATATCGTCAAAGAATGCTCTTCCGAGTGACTGTTTTCTAGCTTTGGCCAGAGCAGGGCATTTGCAGAGGAAATGAACTACTGTTTCCATTTCCTGGCGGTCCTCACAAGATTAACAAGATGTTAAGTAATACATTAATAATTTTGTTTTAATATGTACAGGGTGGCTGATGAATATTGCTAAATTAAGAAACTGGAAAAACTTTTTTTAGAGAAAGTTTATTTTATTTTTGTTTACACAGTTCAAAAGATAATAAAATTAAATTTAATTAAATATTTTCAATTGTTCTTAAAAATAATAGAATTTAAATGGCCTCCCCCCTCGTTGACACATGTGCGGCATCTCACTGAAAAGTTATCTATAACCGACTTAAGAGTTGACTTCGGAATTGCTTCAATTATAATTATTGTTTTAATTGATTGCTACCGGGTGTTCAAATTATTTTCACAAAACAAAAAATCCAGTGCCGTCAGGTCTGGGGACCGGGACCGGGGGGCAACGAAATGAAGAGTTTCTCGAAATTACTTTTTATGAATTTTTGTTGCAATTCTGCCATAACAACCGGTTACATGAGAACTTGCTCCATCCTGTTGAAACCAGACGGAATTTAAAGGAATTCTCTTCCGGCGCAGTTCTGGGTAAAAAAAATCTCTCAGCATTTTAAAATAACGGTCACTATTGACCGTTACAGTGCGTCGATTTTCTTCCAAAAAGTATGGGCCGACAATGCAGCTTGAGCAAACTACACACCACACTGTGATCCGATCTGGATAAAGTTAAGTTTCATGCAGGATTTGTGGGTTCGAATTATTCGACAATTTTGCTTGTGCAGACAAATTTCTTGTGGAAACGCTTGGAATATCTTGTATGACAGCAGCTGCAGCAACAATTTTGGAACACATGCAGTAGCGGATCCAGGGGGGTGGCTATAGGGCTAAAGCCCCCCACAACCGATTCTAAAATTAATTGAAATATAAGAAGCAATAGATTACTGTGTAGATATTTTATTGGTCTCAAATATTGTTAAGCTTTGAAACTTAATGGAAATCACACAAAATAAAGAGGTTGGGGCTGAACAATTTACATCTTATGTAATTTTTTTTTCCAAGCCCCAAAGACGATCCAAGAAACAAAGTCTCCAAAAAAAATCGATTGAGGTTCGCTTAAAAAGCTAATATCTTGAGTTCTGTTGGTTTGCCAAGACGTTTTGACTTAAAGAAAATGACAGAACATCACGGCATATATTTATTAAATTTATTGAAGTGGTAATACCTCTGACAAAATAAATTGGATAATAGCTGTTTTCAAACCCCCACCAAAGGCTGAAAAAGAAACCTATCGGACGATTGTTTTCGATACCACGATATATGCACCTACAACCCTCATGATATTTTAGTTATCAATCCACTCCCAAAATTTGCTGTGGACTCTTAGACTATAAAGCCTTAAAAGAATTGAACATTGGTTAAACAACCAATTCTCTAAAAACTTAACTTACTTCAGAGTGTTTTTTGGGGCTTAACTCTAGGGACTGTGAAAGTTCGAAGTTGGGGCTTAAGATTGAAGAGATAATTGAAAAACGGGGTCTGGGCTGAACGGTTAATATGTCAAATGCAACAACAATTTTCCCTTAAAAATAGCTTATTTAACAAAAAAAATATGCAGAATTGGAGAAAAACGACGTGTCAATTTTAGTGTAATTGTTAAATACAACAGGAATTGTTTCTGACGGTCAGCCAAGGCTTAGAGAATCTTGGGGCTTATATTTCCAAGGTCGAAGTCAATTAAACATACAAAAAAATTTTGGACTAAGCAATTATATTACAAGAATATAGTAAAGAAGCCAAATTTCACAAGCGCAAATTTTCTTTGTGGACTCAGAAAATCATGCAGAAGAAAATGAATATTTGCAATCTCTGACGTGACGTGCAAAATTATAGACATACTTTTTGAGCAGGAATATAAAGTGTATGCAGCTTAAACGAAAATTCATTCACCCTTGCAGAATTAGGCCGCGTGCTATTTTTTGGAGCGGCTTTGACTTATGTCCGACTAAAAGTCTTTAAGTTTTGACATTTTATTTTTCAATCGGCAAAATATTGTTATCTGAGCTTTCCAGTTACAGTTCGAACAAAACTGGTACCTACTCTACTAGTTGATTTGGGTAGTTTGCAAAAATAAGATCTCCAGAAGACTCATACTGCAGAAACACATACATATGTATGAGCTTTTGCCAGTGAGATTTCATTTTTGTCTCAAACTGGATTTCCAAGACCACCCCCCCCCCCCCCAGAGCCAAATCGTAGATCCGCTACTGAACACATCTAGTCACTTTTGTCATATAATCATCATTATATTAATACGTAAAGGTGATTTCTACATATTATATGTTTTTTTTGCTCTTTTTCAAAGATATGCGCAATCGCTCTATGCCAAACTAATTATTTTGTTTATATTTTGCCGTTAAGGCAGTTAAATTACAGTTTTATAGTTTTTGCTGTTACACCCCCTGACCGCGCTGGCAAACTCACCCCGCCACCATCACTTTTCGTTTGTCCGGTGAATTCAATATTCCAACCTTCCAATAGACGTCAGTGCAGTGGTAGAAATAGCAAGCACAAAGAAAAACCGAAAAAAACAACAACGACGCGATTTCTAGCTCACACAGCCAGATGCCAGACCAGCCGGAGTAGAAACGATTATATGATCACTGATAAGTCATTAGTGATCACTGATCAGTGTGCTTTGAGCACGCAATGAGGACAATCATGGTGGACTGTACGATGTTTTGCAAGGCATTACAACAACAATTCATGAATCTTTTTTATTAAAGTATATATTAAGAGAATGCTCGAATTTCGACCACTGGGCGGTACTAGTTCATACAATTGTATCAGAAAAAAAATTACAACAGTTATTTCCCTGCTTACAGGCATTTAAACTAAAATATTTTTAATTAATAATTTTAAGAAATGTAAATTTTTTTTAAAAACATTTCATTAAACATGACAAAAGTTAATACATGTGTTCAAGAATTCATTTCCCACTGCAACGCCCATTGTCGCCGGATCGTATTCAAAGCGATATCTCAATTTGGACCGTCTTTGCTACCGCCATCGAAAGCTACACGCCGCGCTTCCTATACATTTTGGATAATCGACTATGAAAAGATTTTACACACGCCCATTTTGTGGGCGTTTATTTTGCTGCTTTTTTGTGAAATAGTCGTAGGCCCGTAGGGGGATACACGCTTGCTGAATAACAAATACTACGAGAAAATGCACGTACAGATAGTGGTTAACTTTGTAATTTAAGGGGATTTCAGATGTTTTATATGCAGCAGGCACCCTTTTGAGGAGGAAAGCTCTCCCATAAATCCTGTACTGCACAAATGTATAGGATAGTGTAAAAAAGTGTAACAGGTGCTCCAAAGTGTTCTATTTGGTTTTGTATGGATATAAAATGTAACTGAAAAAGAATGATTTCAAACAATTCAGAATTTGGGAAACCACATACAAAAAAAGGTTTACAAATTAATTTGTTCCACATAGTTTTGTTGAGCAAAAAGTAAAATTCTACAACTCTCAACTGGAAGGAGATAAAAAGTGAGGTAAGAAAGGAGCAAATTTTGTATTCTTGTTTCGAGCAGAATAACAAAGTTTAATTACTAATACATTTAGGCAAAATTAACAAATCTGTTGTCATGCAAAACTGAAAATTCTAAAGAAGATTATTTGTTTTTTTTTTCGATTCTCAAACTGAAAATTACTACAACAGACAAAGTTAGTGTGGGGTTTGTTAGAGATCAGTGGGTTAGTTCAGTTCAAAATTGAGCCAGTGTGTGATGGCCTAATAGGATTTTGTTTGTTACATATCACAGTTCATATTTATCACTTAAATTGGGTTTTTCGTATGCTAACACACCCGTAGTTAGCGTTTCGCTCAGTCATTCATTACTCGGAAGACATTAAATGCATATTATATACATACATACACTCCGCTGCACTTGAATAGAAACAAACTTTTTGTTTACTATCAGAGCGTGTACCGCTTTGGTAAATTTATAAATTCACCTTTTGGTTTTAGTTCCTAAAAGAGGGAAAACAAGCTTCTCCTAAGCACAATTGCCAACAAAATAAGTAGAAGTGTGAAAATAGTTTGGTCGAACCTTAGAAATAAGGAAAACTATGGTAAAATGTGAAAGGTAGGCAATCAAGAGCCACAACAGAAGCAGACCGAAGACAGATAATTAGACTGGCCTCAAATTCAAGCGACTCTGCTGCTAAAATCAAGGCGAAGAGTGGTAATACAGCGAGTCTTAACGCTATTAGACGTGTTATTCGTGGGTCACAATATTTAAAGCGTCTAAAATTGAAGAAAAAAACACTGTCAAATCCAATACGAAGACAAAATATAATAGATTTTTGCAGGAAGAATATGACGTGGAAGGAATAGTTGGCAAAAGTGGTATTTTCTGACGAAAAAATTCAATTTAGAAGGCCCGGACGGATATAATTACTATTTTCATAATATGAGGAAGGAACCCAGGTTTCTGGAGCGCCACCATAGCCGAGAAGGCGGTGTAATGGTGTGGGGTTCGATTTTCTGGTTTTGAACAATTGATCTGGACTTTCCCACATTGAAAATGATGGCAAACTCCTACAAGTAAATATTTCAAGTTGCTTTCCTTAAGTTAACCGATGTCTTTGGGCCAATACCATTGACATTTCAACAAGACAACGTGCCAATCCTCAACGCAAGGATCACTAACAGTTGTATATCCGAAAAAACATTACCTTACTTCAATGGCCACTGTATTCTCCGGACATAAATATTATTAAAAACGTATGGGGATGGATGGTTCGTAAAGTTTACGATTCTGACCGACAATATGAGGACGAAGAATCACTTACTGCTGCAATCAAAGAAGCATGAGGTACAATTTCTTTAAATTATATTAAATAACTGCATGATTCAGTCTCCAACAGGGTTTTTCAAGTTCTTTCAAATAAAGGTGGTAGCACACATTATTAAAATATGATTACAAATAAAAAACTACCCCCTTTTACTGCAGTTTTTCAATTTGTTTCCGTATTAAGAAAATGTTTCTATTCAAGTGGCGCAAAAAATACAGTGTTTTAAATGAAGTAATTAGAAAAGTGGTGATAACCTAATGGTATTTTCCTGAATTATTCTGTCTCTGCAGTTTTATTCGCAATAGATCCCTCTTATAGAAACTAAAACCAAAAGGTGAATTTATAAATTTACCAAAGCAAGCTTGTTTCTATTCAAGTGGAGCAGAGTGTATGTATACACAGTGCTTTGCATAAGTATAAACGCGCCTGTAAAAATGCATTTTATAGAAAACTGGAAATGGAAGCGACAGCTTAGTGTTTTTTTTATTTAATGGCATCAGTAAACAAGTGTAAACAAGTAAACAAGTCCCGTTATTTTCCCTAGCATTGTTTTGATAATAAAAACAGATTTTTTCTTATTGCAGAAGTATAAACTCACTATGCAAATCTCGTTTAAGCTTCATTTAATTATGAGTTTCGAGATGACAAACAACGAATCCGCGTGGTATACATTTAAGCGATACGGAAAAGGCCAAAATTCTAAATATGGACCGCTATTGGAAAACCGAACTTAACGTTTTATTATTTAACGCTTTAACTCTTCTTATTTCAAAAAATAATTTGATACCACAATCTAGTGCATTTTTTTTACAAAGATTGTTTTCAGTGAAAACAAGTAGTTAAGCCTTGATGCGACAGATAGTTTTAAGGGTTATTGGCACAAAAATTAAATTGTGGCATTAATACATTTTTAAAATAAGAAGAGTTAAAGCGTTAAATAATAAAATGTTAAGTACGGTTTTCCAATAGCGGTCCATATTTTGACGGGCAAATTCCAATATCTTTCGTTTGTAGGCTGTTGGCAGATTTGGATCTGGCGCTATTTTGCCACGAACAATCACTGCACTGCTTCTTAAAGTACGAAAAACCGTCGAAAATGAAACACCAAACCCCAATTCGTGTCGAATTTCCCTCAAAAAATGCTCCGAATTAGAACATTGATTGTTCGGCTATTATTGCGACGTATCAGCATCTGCGGATCCCCGGGTCTTATTTTCGTTCCATAAGATTCTGGTTCTTGTATGAAATTACGGAAAAACAACACAATCTAGAAATTTTCTTAAAGCCCTACATCTTAGGATACTTGAACGAAAGTCGTGAATTTTGGCCTTTTCCGTATCGCTTAAATGTATTCCACGCGGCTTCGTTGTTTGTCATCTCGAAACTCATAATTAAATGAAGCTTAAACGAGATTTGCATAGTGCGTTTATACTTCTGCAATACGAAAAAATCTGTTTTTATTTTCTAAACAACGCTAGGGAAAATAAGGGGACTTTTTTTCTCAATTCACTTGTTTGCTGATGTCATTAAATAACAAAACAGTTAGGTGTCGCTTCCATTTCCAATTTTCTATAAAATGCATTTTTACCAGGTGCGTTTATACTTATGCAAAGCACTGTATATTGAATAAAAGATTATATGGTTTATTTTTTCATAGATTATAGCTTTCAGATATAATTTAAAATTTTTATTTTACAGGGAATAATGGATAATCCATCCTGCGCAACTCCTGCCCCAGATACAATATCTGCCCTTTTATGGACAATCACAGCTGTTTTTGGAATTGTTTACGCACTATTAGGTATGATATGGATGATAAGACTTTTGTTATATATTTTATAGTCATCAATTATAAATTTAATAAAATTTGCGAATTGGATTAAGAACGCATTAAATTTTATTCAATTTTTAAGATTTGACACTAGGGAGGCGTGGAAACGTTAAAATTTAAATTTTCAACAAAAATTAAAGTTGGCCAACTGCAACATTCAGATTTTATGGAGAGCTACGATATTTTACGATCCATGTATGTTTTTGAACATAGTCAGATGTATCTGACATTTTTTTTATTATAACCGCGCACTTAAGCATTTTTATTACCCTTACATGCTGCCTTCACTGGCCATGAACGATTTCCTTTCCATGATCTAAACTACAATCCAATCCACAATCCGATTTGTATGGATATGTCACTGCGTGGACATGGATTTTTGCGACTGCATTGGATTTTTTCTATCTATCTGCTATCGTTCATGGCTACTGGAGGCGGCATGTTAAGATGAATAAACGCAGTGCGAGCGTTAAAAAAATAGGGAAAGGTTAGAGAGGAGTACAGATGCATATTCGTTTTGAAGATCTGCATATCTAAATGAGACGGAACGATAGGGCGGGTAAAGCATTCCACATTCGTGTAGTGCGACTAAAGAAAGAATCCCTGTACTTCACAGTTCGTCCCAAATTGGGCTCGAGGGTAAATTGATGTGCATTCCTAGAGGTCCAAGTATTACGGTTGAATTTTTTAAGGGGATAATGCAATTGGCGAATATTGCGGCGGTATTCGCGGAATGCAAATGTTTCCGTTAAACAGTCGACGCCGCTTATAGCGATCCCCAAGGGACCAGCCAAATGTCGTCGCAATAGCCGGCGGCCGTTATAACCAACTTACCACAAAAATGATCGACAACAAAAAAAATAGACATTTCGGCATGCCCTTTTAAATTTTAGGAACAGAATAATAAAGAACCAACAACTTGTGTGCGGCTAGTAAAAATGCTAGTTGTCTCAATATGCAATTTATAAAGACAAAAACCCTACATTGGATGTGCATGATCAGGTGACCTCGGTGGCGCAATGCGTAGTGCATAGGCTTCAGAGGTAGCTGGTCTAGGTTCGATTCCAATTGACGGCACTAATAATTTAGAAATTAAAGTTGAACATAAAGACTAAGCACCACTAATAAGGAAATAAGGAATTGGTGTGGCAGCCATGAAATTGCATATAATTCCAGACAAATACAATGGTGGTAGCCCACTCAAGTGGTTGTTGAACATTCAAACATTCATAAATAAAGAACCTAGTTCAATTCATTCCCGAAGAAAGGAATTTGTGTATATTCGAACACGTTCAGGTTTGAATTCTCAGTTACTAACTACTACGAGCAAAAGAGGAGAGATGAACACCGTCATAACAGGAATGAAGTTCGGAAGTTTTACCGAAAGGTAAACAGAAGCTATCAGGGCTACAGAGCCCGAACCGAAGCCTGCAAGGACGAGCAAGGTAACATCGTAGATTCGCGGTGGATGCTGAGAATATGGAAAGATCACTTATGTAGACTGTATAACGGCGATGACGAATCCAATTCCGCTGTCAGGCAGATTTCACCATTCAACTAAGACGATGAAGGTCAACAATTCCGTCTACCCGACCTCGACGAAGTGAAGATAGCAATATCTAAACTTCAGTCCAACAAAGCTGCTGGAGCCGACGGGCTCGCTGCCGAGCTGTTCAAATCAGCAGGAGATGACTTGGTTAGGAGTATGCACCAGCTCATCTCTAAAATATGGTCGGATGAAAGCATGCCCGATGAATGGAACCTCAGCATTGTTTGCCCGGTCCACAAGAAAGATGATCCTCTAATATGCGCCAACTACATAGGAATTAGTCTCCTTCACATTGCCTACAAGATCTTCTCTGCCGAATTATGTTAACGCCTGAAGCCGTTCGTCAACAACCTGTTAGGTCCATATCAGTGTGGTTTCAGGCCAGGAAAGTCAACCCTCGACCAAATATTCACACTGCGGCAGATCTTGGAAAAAATCCAGGAACTTCAAATCGCCAATCACCACCTGTTCATCTAATTTAAGGCCGCGTATGACAGTATTTATAGAGACGAGCTATATAAAGCAATGTCTAGTTTTGGTATCCCTGGCAGCCTCATTCGTTTGTGCAGGATGACTATGGACAACGCGCGTTGCTCCATCAAGTTGGCAAATACCTCACCAATACCTTCAATGTCAAAAAAGGATTTATGCAAGGCGACGCGCTGTCAACACTAGAGGCACAATCTTTCAAAAGTCCATCCAATTACTTGCATACGTCGACTATATTGATATAATTGGAAGAAAGAAGCGTGATGTCACTGGAGCTTTTGCAAGCATTGAGAAGGAAGCGGCAAAGATGGGTTTAGCGGTGAATGAGGGCAAAATAAAGTATATGCTCTCATCGAAATAGAACGCTCAACACCAACGTCTTGGACAGAACGTCACCATAGACAGCAGCGCTGATATCAAACGAAGGATTACTCTTGACAATCGCTGGTTCTTCGGGCTAAGAAGGCAAATTAAAAAGTAAAGCCCTCTCTCGAATGGCTAAAGTGTCCCTGTACAAGACACTCATCATACCGGTCCTGATGTATGGTGCAGAAGCATGGACCTTCTTAGCGGCGGATGAGTACGCTTTAGGAATATTTGAAAGAAAAATTCTTTGGGCGGTCTTCGGTGTACAGCGACATCGACCTAGTCACAAAAGTGAAAAGGCTGGGTCATGTAGAGCGGATGGACACCAATGTTCCGGCCGAAAAGTCTTTGAATCCATCCCCGATCAAGACCGCGAAACTGGTGTGCAAGCAAGTGGAAGAGGACCTTAACCAACTTGGCGTGCGAAACTGGAAGCAGCTAGCTAGCGACAGAGCTGGTTGAAGGAGGCTTGTTGAGGCACTGGTCCACAACGGACTGTAGCGCCAGCATAAGTATTTTTTTGTTTGCATTTTCTTCATTCGTCGTTGTAAGGGCCGGAACGGAAGTATTTTTTTTTTCTGAAATTAGTCGTTATAAGCAACTAGTCGTTATATAGACAAAGATTTCACGACGTTATAACCGACGATAAACTAATACAAATTGTATGAAAACCAACCAAATGACGGAAAAATGGTCTTTAAAGAGAGGTTTTGCAAGAGACGACAACAATATAAAGTTATCTGGATAGCTCTGCATACATATCTGAATGTGGCCAAACAGAGCCTTTAAAAAAAGTCAGGTGTCAGTATTTGATTTCGAATTCGGCAAAGTGTATAGATTTGTTTTTATAACACGCAATAATTTATTTTCTAGGCTATCGATGTCTTCGAGCTGTTGGATTTTTAAGTGGATTGCTTGTTGGTGCCAATGGTATATTCATTCTGCAAGATTTGAAAATTACACTTCTGGGAAGCCCAGCAGATTCAGCCCTTGCTGTTGTAGCGGGTTTAATTGGAGCCGTTTTAGGTTCCGCTCACCCTATAGCATCAGCTCTAGTTAGTGCTTTTGCTGGAGCATTATTAGCAGCCGTTGCTATGGCGGTTTGTGTTGCAACAATGCCAGACAATGAATTTGGGGTAAGTTAATATTTGTGTATTTCTATTATAATATAATATCAATCTGCCTGAAATTAACCCCAATCGCAAGTTCATATATTTTCCCAAAATTCATATTTCACTAGAAGATACCTGCAAATTATAAAAAGATAGTCTACATTTTTGGAGATTTATGTTTTGTTATTAGATTTCGCCATTAATTTTTTCAATTGGTCACAACAATTTTTATTTTAAATATTTGGTATTGTCGTTGTCCCCTCTTGCCTTACACCTATAGTAACTACATATAAGCAAAGCAAGTGATGAGAAACGAAAAATCCCATACAAAAAAGACACAACTCAATCATTAAGGAAAAATTTCGTTCTGGTTTTCGATTTTAACGAAGTCGATAATTCAATAGCAGATTCTTTTTATTAGTCTTCACTTTTTGCGCACAGAATTAATTTTTAATTATGTGCGAAAAAGTGACCATTTGAGTGTTATTCGTTTGTATTTCTTGTTTCTTTCATCAGAGCAACGCTTTTTTTTACATTTTTCGATTAATTTTGATTATTTTATTTAAAAATATTGAAACTCTACATGAATGTTTGTCCGGTGTGTTTTCGTTAGTATTTTCTTGTCCTTTTAAGGAACAGAGAAACATTCGCATCACCATCGTACTAGGCTCATACCTTAAAGTCAAAGAATTATGATATCTGCAATTCATTCTGTACGAGAAAAAGAGTGGAGACTTCACCACATAATCTACTACAATTGTCCGTTTTGCTGCTCGAACAGTATACTGCAGAACGAAAAGCAGAACGACATAATTCTGTGGAGTCGTTTTTGTATGCGACTTTTCGTCTTAAACACCAGCAGCGCAGTAGGCTCGAAAAATAAGAAAGTACCCCATCCGATACAATTCTATTTATTAATCTGCAGCTGCACTAATAGTCACACTCATTTCTCTTTTAAGCAAAGCATCTTACAATTATTATAATCAATTTAAATGTTTATAATTTTAGCCAAGAGAAATATATGTTGCTGTTGTGGGCGGAGCTGTAATTTTCTCCGTTTTAACGCTTTGTTGTGTAAAATACATAACAATTTTAGCATCAAGTATAGTTGGTACTGCGATGATTGTGGCTTCCATTGATTATTTCATGCATGGACTTGAAACTGCAAACTGGGTAAGAAATTTTAATCAATAAATTCATTATGTACACATAATTGTTCATTACCTAATTTTTTTTAAATTTAAGATTTTAAATATGAAACCAAATCCTGCCCCACCTCCTTGTTTTGGTGGAATTTTAATATGCACTTGGCCAGTTGCTGCTATTATAAGTGTAATGGTGCAATGTTTCATCACAGGATGGCGTGTCGACCATCGGAAACGGATCTATCATCGACATCCCCAAGACATTCGCTTGCGATCTACTTCCAGGCCAAGAGAAACACGAGAAGAAGCTCGACAGAGAAAATATCGTTATCTGTATCAAGTTCGAACAGCTAGAGGTGACATAATTTCACAAGTAAGTTTAATTGCATAGAACTCGGGGCGGCTCTTTCAGTTTTGCAACAAAGGAATATTAAAAAAAAAAAATGATAATGATAAAAATGATAAGAAAAAAGTACTATAATCGATGAAAGCAACGCTTGCATGTAGTTGGCCCACCAACTATTGAGTTGAGCAAACCATGTTAATTGCAATCGTTTGTACATCGTTTGCCTACGTTTGTACAAGTTTTAGATTCATTTGTACACTCAATTTTTTTTTTATATAGCCACTTCAAATAAATTTACGGAGTTTTTAGCCCACCAACTATAACGCTCCAAAAATCTGGAAATGCAGTTCGATAGATAATCGTTTGTCTATGTTTGTCTGTTTTTTTTTCTCGTTTGTATACGTCCCAAATTTTTTTGACAAAAAAAAAACTTTTAAACCAAATTTTATTAAAATTTTAAAACATATGCATTCGTTTGTCTCTTTTTTATAATGATTTTTCATCGTGTTATTTTTTTTAATTTGTATTTATTTATATATTTTAATTAATTAATCAGCCCAATTCTAAATAAAAAATCCCGGGGAAATACTTCCCTTTTCCCTACTCTCTTATTCTAAACAAGAAAATCCCGGGAATTTTGATCCCTTTTTCTTATTCTTAGCAAACTTCGAATATGAGAAATAATACTACGAGGAAAAAGCTTGAATTCTAAATGCCCAAACAAATGAAGATGTTAATATATTTGATGTGAGGAGTATTTTAATTTTTCGGGAACAAATCTCCCGGGGAGTTATTTTCCCGGAGAATATTTAGAATTGGGCTGATTACTGATATTTCGAAAATTCTAAAAACGCAGTTCGATAGAAAATCGATTGTCTACGTGTCCTTTTTTTTCGTTTGTATCCGTCCCAAATTTTTTTGACAAAAAAAAAAATTAACCAAATTTTATTAAAATTTTAAAAAAATTTAACCAAATTTTATTAAAATTTTAAAAGATATGCATTCGTTTTTCTCTTTTTTATTATGATTTTTCATCGTGTTCATTTTTTTTTAATTTGTATTTATTTCTATTTTTAATTAATTATTACTTTTTTGGGCCCCCCAACAGCAATTTTTTTTTATTTGGGTATCCACAGTTTCAACTTGTATGCGAAATTGCTATAATTGAGACTATTCTTTTTTTTCTATTCTTTCTGAGGAGTGTCCTGCATTAAGGCTGCATTTAAAAAGACTTTAGTTACACCTTGAGCATTATTTATTTAGTTAAAATAATTTAAATAAAGCAAAGAAAAATAATTCTAATTCTATAGGTACTTGTTCATTAACTTGAATTTTGCCGCCTGCTTAACGCTTTTAATGAGTTTCTTTTCTGTATGAAATAGAAAGTAACTATAGGTACCAATAGCTATACATGCCTATTATAGATATTGATAGGTAGTTTCAAAATTGTTGCGTACCTACCTAACTACCTACGAGTTTTTCTTTTTTCTCCATTTCACTCAAGTAGGTATGGAACCCCAGAATTTATATTACAAAAATGAACTTGTAATAGCCCTTCCACACTAGCCCACTATGTATTAATACATGTCAAATTGAAAGTGGGAAAGAATTCCAAGCGACTGCCCAATTTGTGTGAAAAATTTACTTTTCATATTTTGCTTCCACCCTTGCTTGTATTAATACATTACCTTAACCTATACAAAAGTGTGAAAGAATTTATTTATTTATTTATTTACCACAGGTAACAATACAAATAAATTTGTATTGTCCGGAATACATGGCGCCGGGGTTCTGAGCCCATATGGCTGTTATTATAATTAATATATATTCATATTTTTATCATATAATTCAAATTCAAAGTTTTAATATAATACTTAAAAGCATTTTAAATGCATTTTGTTGTTTTTTATAGTAAGATTTTTAAATACAAAAAGTGTATGTGGGATAATAGAATTAGAACCATTCCTAAAATTATATACATATGTCTGTCAAATCGTGTGTCATAGAATGTCGGGTTGTGTAGGCTGGGCTTTCATATTTTGTTTCCACACTATTCTACATGATTTGTGTCCCACTTTTTTGACATGTATTAATACACAGTGGGCTAGAGTGGAAGGGCTGTTACAAGTTTATTTTTGTAATGTAAATTCTGGGATTCCATACCTACTATAGTGAAATAGAGAAAAAAGAAGTAGAAGTAGTCAAACTGAAGATATAAGCTTTTTAAACGAACCTTAATCGACTTTTTTTGGAGGCTTAGTTTTGTTGATTTTTGCGGTTCATAAATCTCCAAGAAAAAAACAATTAGGCTCGCTTAAAAAGCTTATATCTTGAGTTCTATTAGTCATATCACCAAGATTAAGGTGTTTGGACTTAGGGAAAATGAAAGAGCATCACAAAGTATTTTTAAAAAATTGATGGAAGTGATAATACCCCTGATAAGAATTTTAGAAAATATCTATTTTCAACCCCCACCCCCGCCAAAGGCTGAACAAAAAACCTGCCAGACTTTTGATTTCGGTATCACAAAATATGCACCCAAAAACCCTCATACTCAAGTTTTGGTTATACATCCACTCCCAAAATTTGCTGTCGGCTCTCTCTTAGACTATCTGCAATTTGTTCTGCATACGTCTTTACGTGCACGTTCACGTATGAACAAAAAAGCAAAATTTGTATGGATTCACAAGGATGTATTAGGCTTTATATAAATTAAATGCGGTACAGTGCGATTTAAAGTTTTGATAGACTAAGATGACTGATGAATAGAATACATGATTGGTCAGTTTTATTCTTTGAACATAGAATTTGCTTTAAACATTCAAGACTCAACTAGCTGCTTGTTAGGAATTAAAATAATGTCGGTTTCAAATTGACGTTCGGAATAACTCCATCTACTCCAGATTTTCCATGTGTGATAGCAATGGAACAGAAACAGTGAGAAAGGAGTATTTCCGGACGTCCAAACGAAAACGACATAACCTAAAATAATTACTTAATTATGAATTTGAAAGAAAACCCAAAATACATGTACCACCAAATGAACTTTTAATAAAAAAAAAATGTCATATAATTTTCAATTTAATCAAATTAATCCACAGAACTTCGTCTCAGCCCTCCAGAAGCGTGTACAGCCCGGTACTGAAACTCCCTCGGAGAGATCCCTTAAGACTAGCTCAAACGAACGAAATACCTTCAGAAGTGATCGCACCCATTTTACAACTATTCCTGACTCAGATATATGTGATAAGATTGAAATCGTGCGCGATCAAGGATAATATTGGCCACTAAACTACTCGCACCCGATGACGCCCAGTACGGTTTGTACAAAATAAAAAATAAATGTAAATGCATCAAAAAATATAGAAATTGAATTAAAACTAATTTAGCATGCAGCATTTCGCTTCATTTCATATTTATTTTTTTAATAAAACTAATACAAAATAATTACAAAAAAAAAACTTGTAGTAATAACTAAGAGATTTAATGCACATGTTGTAAACATTGCCGATAAAAAACACATGGAAATAATTAAATATACGAGCATGTACCATAATAAGGTCCAAAGCATTATTATAGTAATGAAACAAAACAATTATGGTAAATTGATAATTATTAATTATTATAATTAATGTTAAATAAAAAAAAATTATTTGAAAATTCGAATTTAAAAAGTTAAACCGACCACTAAGTTGACTAATAATGTCGTTAATTAATGTACCTATATTATGTATTCCTTCAATTTTTGCCAAAAAGAAAAAACAAAATTAAGAAAAATATTATACGATCTCATTGTAATTCCTTGTTGAAACCGCTCTCTAGATGGGAGTAACAACAATATGATTGCATTTATATCAAACCGTAACTATATGTTTGTATTGTTAAAAAAAGAAACGAATTAAAGGCAAATCAATATTATTTAAAATAATAAATACAATTTAATAAAAGAAAAAAGAAAACTGTTTTGAAATTTTGGCACGCTATATCAGATGAGCGTCGGCTTTTTTTGGTCACTGTATTTTTTGCAATGAAACAATTAAGTTACATTAGCTTTCCCGACGTTTCGACAGGGGTTGCTGCCTTCTTCAGGGGAACTTTATTTGGACAAGAAAAAATATATTGTTTACATTATAATAACAATAATTGAAACAATACAAAATACACTCACTTTAATTAAACTGTGTTTAAATTTAAACTGATATTTAAAATTATTGTATCTAATAATTGTAATATTATTTACAAAAGTAAAGAAAAAAACACTTCAATCGAAGTTTAGTCTATGGAATTTAAACAAGGAGTAAAGAAACTGAAAGAATATTGTGTTATGATGAGACAAGAGAACAATAGATGGCAGAGATGGTTTGGGTGTCTTGTTTTCTGTTCATGTTGTTGTTGTTGTTGATGATGTGTAATGTTTCTAGGGTGTATCGTTTCGAAACATGTTTCTCTGTCTGTAGGACTTTAACACCTTCAAAATCTGGAGAGTGGCCGTTTTCGATACTGTGGCTCGCCAGGGCTGTCTTTCCAGGATTGTTTGATTTGATATCCGATTTATGATTAGAAATTCGCTGTTTAAGAAATTGTTTTGTAGTTCCGATGTAACACTGGTTGCATGGTTCATTAGGTTTACCCTTACAATTAATTTTGTAAATGACATCAGTAACTTTATCCTTATCCGCTTTCGTTTTGAGTTTTGTGAAAAGGTGACTCAGAGTTTTATTTGATTTGAATGCCAGGCGAACATCTGTTAGTTTTTGGTTTATCACTTCTTTAAAATTCTCAGTCAGTCTTGGGATGTAAACTATACTTTTGTAGTAACCATTATTCGGATCTTTAGTGTCTTCGCTTGGAATATTGCAATTGTGTTTCTGAAGTAGATCACGAATTATAGAATTTGGAAAACCATTGTCACTCAGGATTTTTTTTGATTTTTTTCTCATTGGCAGAGTGAAATTGTTCGTCGCTGATTGCGAAAACTTTACTGACGAGATTGGATGCAATGTTCATAACTATGTGCCTCGCTTGGTTAGACCGAAAGTTGACTAATCTTCCCGATGCAGTATGTTTTTGGTACCAGTCAAACAATAGACGGTTGTTTTCACGATGGATTTTTACGTCCAAAAATGCTATTGAACTGTTGTGTTCCATTTCCACAGTGAACTGGATTTTCGGGGGGAATCCGTTAAGGATCAGCTGCACTTTTTCAATGTTTCGTTTGTCCATCACGGCAAAAATGTCATCTACATACTTAGCAACAAACGTAGGTCTTTCTTCCATTCCACTAAAACATTCATCTAGTACGTGATCAAGTACTAAATCTGCAATCGTGGGTGACAAAGGGTTGCCCATAGGCATGCCAAAAATTTGTTTGAAAATGTCATCTTTAAATTGTAGATAGTTATTTTCCTTGAGGCAGAAATCAAGGATTTCATGAAATTTGTTTGGATTAATTCTAGTGTTTTCACTAATTATTTCCCATTTCTTTTTTATAATGGTGATGGCTAGTTGTATGGGAATGTTTGTAAAAAGTGACACTGCATCATACGAAACTAAAACATCATTGTCTTTTAATTTTATTTTTTTAGCCTTCTCAACAAATTCAAATGAATTAATAACCGAGTGGCTAGATTTTGCCGTCACGCACTGTAAAATTCTGCCAATAAACCTCGAAAGCTCATAACATGGTAGTTTCATTGATGACGTAATGGGACGCAGGGGCATGTTTGCTTTATGAATTTTTGGCAGTCCGTATATGGATGGAAGCTGCGATGTATACGTTGTCATCTTCGCCTTTTCCCTATCATCAATGCAATTGTTGTTGTTTAGCCATTTGACTAGATCGTTGTTGCGAGTTTGTAAAGTTGTTGTTGGGTTATTCCTCACCCGTCTGTAAGCATTACGATCTGACAACAATTCAATCATCTTCTCGTCATACTCCACACGCTCCATCGCCACGGTGACGTTACCTTTGTCAGCTGGTACAATAACAATGTTTTTGTGCTGCCTAAGAAAATTGATTGTTTGCTTATTTACATTAAGCAAATATTTGGCAAATCGATCATTTTGTTGGTGGCGTTGAAACGGGTGCAGCATGTTACTATATTGTGCCCTCATAAGTTCTTGCTCTCTTTCGTCTTCTTCTCCATCAGCTATCAATTGAAAAAGAGGAAAGCTATGTTTATCCACTGGGAGTGCAAATTTCTAGCCCAACGATTAAAGCCATTTGACCTCTAAAGGGAATTCAATGTTAGTGCGATTTTCAAACCATTTTTCATGCATTTCTATATTGAATTCCTTCCAAAGCGATGATTTTAGGCTGTCAATTTTATGTGCGTTCGATTGTTGTTTTTATTATATGTGTCTTTAAACATCTGTTTTTGTTTTGTTGTGAATTGTTTGTATTCGTTTTGGGATAAGTTCTCTTTGATATGTTGGTCGTGAAGGCGAATTGAATTGTTAGTGCGCCTGACTTTATGGTGCATCTCTGTTATTTCTACGTTGAGAACTTTTTGCTGGAATTTAAGTTCGATTTTTTCATAAACATTTATCGATTCTTTATTAGAAAGGAGTTGTTTTGTGCTATTTGACCTGGTATGTATTGTGTTACTATAGGCATTTTGAAATAAGGATAACGCATCAGATAGTTTTTGAAAACGCCCACTGCCCCAAAAATGCATTTAAAAAGTGCAATTGCAAATGTCTTTATATCTCTTTTCCTAAATGCACTGCAACGAAACGTCTATATAGAAAGTTACTCTCTTGTAGTAGACCTTTCATTTGACACTAATTTCATTCGTGCCCGCTCACACCCAAAAATGCCCATTCTCCTTTGCACTATTTTTTGGTGGATCACTTTACGCAGATTGAAAATCAAATCCTTTCACATGCCCATTGACTGTCACAAATGTGATGATTACAAATCACCTTACGCGATTAATTTTGTGCTGTCTTATTTTGGAATTATGGAATTTATATGCAAAAGAGTTGAACAAACTTTTTTTTTCCACTTTGATTTTGTATGCTGTTTATATGTAAATATCAACAAAATAAAGCTTATCTTTTATACATACATCATGAGATGTTCAAAATGGGAAAAAATTAATTTGACTGCAATTTATATGCGTTTTAATGGATTTAAAAAAAAAAATTGTCTCCGGTGGATAGCAGAATACAAAATTTCTTAATAACAATTTAGTTTATTCACGTAAAATCCACTATCATTGTGTGGACATCAGTATAATTTTGGTTTTAATAACAATCAATAAGTAGCAACAGCTACACGAGTTAAAATGTCTTAAAAATTAAATTAAACCAATCGACTTGGTAAACGAAATTTTTTCCTAAGCGTTTGAGAAGATATTGGGGTCATACATGCATTGTCGAATCCTCTCTTATTACCTACTTCATTGTTCACTTCGGTCAAAATATCTAAAATGTGTTCTCTGTAAAAAAAAGGAATTATTTTAACTTTTGATAAATAAATATATAAATAAATCACCTGTCGCCTAATTCGTTAATTTTCGAACACAATGTTTGAATAAACCAAGATCCTGTTTTTGTGTGACGCAGTGATGCAAATCCATTGACTGTGGACATTGCTTGTACCATATCTCCATAGTCTGTGGAATTTTCTACAGGTGAGTCGCTCTCCAAACGGTCATCATATGCTGTTTGAAGATTTGTACCCTGACATGCTTGTATAATTAGCATTTTTGGTTTTCGAATCAAAGATTCGTCAGTTAAAATCTTTTTGATTTCATCTATTTTTATCGGTATGCTATCACACGCATACACAGATCCTAACATTTGGAGATAACAATCTTATAGTAAAAATTGGTTTTGTCGAAAGAAACATACCTTCAAAGCCATGAGTTAGAATGCATACAATCAATGAATCGTACATTATGGAACGTTTAACTATTTCTCGAATAGTATTCAGCACTTCAATATGATTTAATTGATCTTTTGAGTATGGTTTGTATCCAAATGATGAAAAGGTTTTTTCTAACGACAGTTTATCGACATCGGTGCCCAAACGTTCGAGTAAGTCTTTTTTTGGTAATAGATCCTGGTTTAAATAGTAGATATAATGATATTTTAACTAAAACAAACTTCATAAGGGTAGGGTTTGTACGGCCATGATGAATGAAAGATAAAATAAAGAGTTAATGAATTGAAATGTCATGCTAGAGGTCAGGGTTCTATTTTCAGCCTCGTCAAACTAAAAACAAAAAAATTTCATGACAAATCTGCCTCTTGTGAGAAAGTGACAACAGAAATCCTTCTAAAGTATATCATGTAATGAAAGACTGCTTCTAGACTTGCCGTTCGGATTTGGCACGAGTGTACACGCTTACACAGGAATGGTAAAGAATAGTAAGTCACTAGACCGCGGTACTTCACGAGCTGTTGCCCCACCAAACTTATTTTTTTCCGTGCAAGAAGTTTCTTTTAAACTTAGCATGCCAAAGAGCCATTTTTGTTGTCTGGCATGCGATAATATATTTCGATCTTTATTTCTTCTTTTTGTGCAAAAATCTCCTCATACGTTGACCGGGGAGATTATTTTCCTTCCCCTTACTTCTTACCTTTCTCGCCCACAAACTCCCAGTTGCCGGCAATTCAGTTTCCTTGTGTGAAAGCGGTCTTACCATTCAAAATTGGCCTATTTTTTCTTCTTATGACGAGAACCGTTTTCCCGGAATACAAAAAAGTCCAGTTAAATATGACTTTCAGTTAAAAATAATCAGAAAAAGCTGTATTTTGGTGGATAGCTTTAATTGTGAGTTTTTCTTAGGGTTTTCTAGAAAGAACTCAAAAATTTGAACATGGAATTTTGAGTTTGTAGGGTGAAAGGAGCGAAGGTGATATATTTGAGATAAGATGAAAAAGCAATTAATAATATTAAATTAAATGAACAAAAATAATATGAAGTAAGACAAAAAATACTATATAAATAAAAGGGGCTTATTGTTAGTGCCGTTCAACGTTCGATATGAAAAGTGCCGATCGTACTAAAAAGTAGTATGCAATCAAATTGCTTTCTTAAGCTATCGGGATAGCTTTATGTAGTTGTAATTCTTTGTTAAAACATTACGGGTAATATCTGATGGTTACCACCATCCACTTTCCATAAAAAACGTTTATCTATAAGCAAACGACACTCGCAATAAGGGCCAAATGGTTTAACTTTATTAAGATAATGTATTTATATATATCAGTTTACCTCCAACTCAGGGTTTGTTGACCTGTGGAAGCTTTTTTGGTTGATTATCAAAACAAATCCTGCGCTTTGTCTCTCAACTTTATAACAGTTAGCAGCAGTTTTCAGTTCCAAAGGACGATGAACGACTTCTGGACTCTTTGCAGAATTGGAACTCGAAGAATCATGCGCATAATTATTAGTTAGCAAATTCTGAGAATCTCTTCGTTCACTATCATTTGCTTCAATGTTCAATTCTCTTAATGAATATGTCAACATGTCTTTGATGTTTTGCATACTATTGAGTTTAAAATAATCGATAAGTATAGAAATATCAGTTGTTTCATTTCCAGATGCATCCAATATACGTTTCGTTATCCAGTCAAGTAGGAAAACTTCCAAATAGTCAAAATTGTAGAAGCGCAAGTGATCCTGTATACTAATTGCATCACGAACTTCCAACACAAGATTACCGGCATCGATGGGCGTAAGCATTTCACACATTGAGTAAAGAACTTTGACTATTGGATTGATGTGTAAACTCATTTCTGGTATGTGTGGTAGAAAGTGTGTTCGGACCTCAGAAACGCGCAACCCGAGCTTTCGTAAGACTTTATTTGCTTTGATTATTGCTAGAGCTTCCACAAGATATGGTTTCCAATTTTGATTTACTTTGGTGTAGCTCATTAAAATATCGGTGGAAGCATCTGGAGCTGATGACATAACTAACAATCTTTGAAGAATGTATTGTGCATTTGTTTTTGAATCAGCGAATAGCAAGAATGCTAGAGATACCTACAGAATAAAGAAAAAGTTATATACATTAATACAAAATTTAATTACTATTAAGCAATGTTTATATTTTTTTTAGTTAAAAATTTGTATTCCGTGAACACAATCTGAGTAAAAAGAGACAGTACAAAGAATAGGTAAAATATGTATAAGGAGGCATTAAAATCTTGAAAATTGTGGGATCCAATTTATGAATGGCCCTAAGAAACTGGGCTTCTGTATTATTTCTGTTCAACAACACTTTTCTGAAAAATATTTGTATACACAGCGGATGGTCCTCGGATTCATAGACACAACTATCGTGAATATGGCAAGTGATTTGACTGAATATCGACAGTAGTGTTGTCGATCAGGAAAAATTTACAAAATTGATTAAGTCGTATTTGGTCGTATGTTGAGCTTGTGGTGTTCTTAATGGTAGAATATTACCTCTTTTGGTGCAATGCTTTTGAGAATTTACGAATAAAGACATTAAAATGCTGGTATTTAAATTTAACGATCAGTTTGTGTTCTTTTCAAACAACTTTTGTTCTATTCGCCATGTCTTTTGATTATTTTGTTGTTAAATTTGAATAACAGAATCGCAACGTCTCTTTTCTTAAATTCTCAAAAGCTTTGCACCAAAAAACATGATATTTTACCATTAAGGAAACTACAAGCCCTAAATACGACTTAATAATACGAATTTCGTAATTGCGGTGATTATCTCGAACAATGCGACACATAAGGGCCAGTTTGTGACTTCCATAGGTTTTAATTAACTAACGCTAATCAATCAAAATTGGCTGATTAGTCAAATTCATGATTAGAAACTCATACTTTGAATTTTTTAAACAAAATTTGATCAACAAAAACATTTGAGGATTTCCCAGCTCTACTAATCATGGATTAAAGATAATCAGCTGTGAGCAAACTGGCCCTTAGGGCCAGTCTTTAAAACTTGAAAATTTCTATTGTCAATTCATCTAGGCGAATGACCCAAGCTTAAGTGTAGTTGAGTAGAAAACTTATAGGGCCCATAGACAGTGCACTTGTGTCTGCATCGGTGTCGGTGCACGATGTCGGTGTCCCGTCTGTGGGCTGGTGCACGCACCGATTGTTGGTGTCGGACATGGTTCGAGTAAAAATCAAAACTTTTTGATTTTTGGTGTCCGTGTCCCGATCGGTGCGATGTGTATGGGGATGCTCGCGCACATTCAGTATTCAGTTGCATCCGAATCGTTGTTCAATAAACAGCGTAGGCAGTTTTTCGTTGTAAATGGAATGGTTTTTACACTAGTATTCCGATCTTGTCTAGTTGAGATCACTTGCTCAACTGAAGATTGTACGGTTTGGTGTTGCGTGTGTGGCGAAATGCCACATCAGTGTCAGTGCACCAGTGCAGACACAAGTGCACTGTCAATGGGCCTTATTAGTAATTCGACCTCAAAAATGTAAAAATGTGAATTGGTGACGCTTTGCATACAACAATAGGATATTTATATTGCGCATAATTACAAACAAGGTGGTGTGAGATCCATGAATAACAGAAAGGTGATTATTTGATTAAATCTAATTTATATATTAAACAAAGGGGCATACTTCCGAAGAGTGCAGTAGCTAGTAGAAGACTGCTGGAAGCATAAAAATAAATATCTTTAATCGGGGGGAAGAACCATTTACAAGTTTATACAAAATCATGTTTATAGGCATTTTATAAATGGGGAAAATACACAATACAAATATCCTTACCTTTTCTTGAAAACATAAATCATTTTCAACCAAATATAAATCCTCGGCTTCAATTCTTTTTATATTTGAAAGAATGTTATTATTAAAATTCATATTTGTTATGTAAAGATAATAAATAAAGTTCTAACGTTTATTTAGCTTAATTTATATAAAATAAAAGATAAAAAAGAAATAAATTACTGCAACAAAAATAAGAACTTGCAAATATTTTTTGTTTTGTACTTTTTGACAGATTTGCTTTGACATACAAAAAAAATAACAACAAACAAAAACGTCATTAGGTTATGAACACATGCAGTGTTAGCTCTGTTTGTGCAAAACTGATGGCCTCATTGGCCGCATTCAGAAACCTATGCGATAGCCTATCTAAGATAGGTTCGTAACCATATAGGTTTCTGGACGTGTTGGTTGTTTTTGACTTTTCGCATTGGGATACAAACGTATACCAAAATTTTTCGGATAGGTTGGATAGCTATCCAACAGAAAAAGCTGTTTTGTAATCCACTGTTATTTTACACGGGATTACAACAACACAAACGTATCTGGATAGGTCTACATAGGTTTCTGAATGCGGGCATTTACATTGACCGCGGGTTTCTCACTTTTGTACTTTTGTACAAAAGTAGGCCTATGTAGTTAAGCCTTTATTCTGGAAACCTCACTGATGCCTCACAAGTCACAATAACCTCATAACTTGAGGTGAACTCCATTTTGTAACTTTTTTCGTATTCTGGCAAAAACCTCACAACTTGTGAGCCTCATAAAAACTTAAAAATTATGATCTGCTCCTTGGCAGATCACAACTCATGTGTATTTGTCATAATGACTGAAAAATATAAAAAAAAGGAAAATAAGAACAAACATGGAATTGAATTTGATTTTGATACATTTTTTGGAGGAAATTCCATCTAGAAATAAAAAGTAAGAATTTACATAGGTAGGTATAACGGATTGCAGCAACGTTTGAGAAGAGTCATTCTTTTTACTTGGAATGCTGTTGTGGCGTTGTATTTAATGGTGTATCCAATGAGGTTGCGGTAGTTTTTGGAGCATGAACTCTTCCTTGCAGGCCTCATCACTTTCATGCAATATATTTATTACATAAAGTAAGAAAATTTAGGAACCGTGAAGTAGTTGATGAAACATGATTGTTATCAGAAAGCCCAATGGACAAATCTGATAACACATCCAATGCTATTGCTCAAAGGCCCTGCAGTGCCCTCTCTTGAAATTCCTTTAATTTTTTGTTCGTTTGTGGACCGTTGACGTTCTGCATTTAATTTCCTTTCTCGAGATCTTAGGGAAATTTTCCAATGCGAAAGTCTTAAAATACATGAATATTCCACATTATGCGTCACCAGATAGGATTTCTGGGTTTCTCTTGGCCAGCTGCTCCCGCCACGACGCTTGTTTATTTGTCTGACTATCTTAAACATAAAATAAGAATTATAAGATATAAATATCAATTTTTAAACATTTAAATGAATTGCTCACCAATATTTTAATGCTTTCCAAGTCAGATTTTTTTTTCTTTGAAATCTGTTTGTTTTGACAAATCAGCTGGCCGACCTCACAGTTAAAAATTCACCTTACTGTGGTGAGTTTCTTGTGAGGTTTCTAATGAGGGCTTCCACAGAATACGAAATTGTGACCGCCTCATAAGAAACCTCATAATAAATTGTGACTTGTGAGCCTCACAACGGCAGAATAGGGCTGTAAATAGCGCACGCAAAAATGTGGGCATCTTTATTATTTGCATAAATAATTATGTGCAATGAAAACATTAGGCTCTTATATTAATTCACGTGCGGCAGGCGCCAAAATATGGATTGATGGCCATAAACAAGGGTAGGTGGCAAAAGAAAGTATTCGCTCATTTTCGTCCGACCACTACCGTGAGCCTACGACTCATAGAGTAAGTATACTACCTAGAGGCCCGACTCGTACCCCCCTTGCCTTAAACACCCGCAAAATTTATTTGAGGTGAGTAAGAGAAAACTCTCTTAATCTACTCTTTTTTTCCTATCCGTGAATCCATGTGAGTGGTGGATTAAAAAACAAAATGGCTTAATTTGCTCAAACTGACAGGTACGTTTTTTTTGTTGTTTTGTCAAAAGTGACAGTTTAAAATAAATTACGTGAAATCGTGTATTTCTTTTAATTTTAATAAAAGTTTTAAAAATATAATGTACTGTGCCTTTGTGAGCCTGTTAAGAAAATACCAATGTTTCTTTAGGTATTTTATAACCATTAACTTGCAGATGCACTCTCTTTAATAATTAAGAACCTTATGAACGTTTCAAACAAACATACATTTTTTTATAAATTTCTCATTTTTCTTTCAGAATTGATTCCATGTTTCTTCTATCGTTGGCCAGTGGAGAGATATCAAAACACGGTTTAGTTAGTCATTGGCAAATCCCAATCTAACTCAAGCCCACCGAGAGGCTATTTCGGATGTGCTAACCTTCTCAGCCGCTGGGCAGCAACAACAGCAACATTTCATTGTTAACCAATTGCAAAATCTTGGCCTGATGCATCAGGTCAACAAAATTCCAAGGCCAAGTAGAAATGGTAATGCAGGCATAGGTGGTGGTCGAAGTGGCGGTTCCGCTGCATTAACCGGTGCCTATCAAGCCAATAATGGAGCAGGTTTTAGAAATAGTCGCCGAACCTACTCTCAGGAAGAATTCCAGTCGAAAGCAAACTTCATCCTTCACAATTCTATGTTTGTTTCTTCTTGTGCTTTCATATTTTTACCATTTTTATTATTTTTTTTTAATATAATTTCAGATACGATACTGAATAGACAACCACCAATCGTGAATCCGATTAGCTAGAACCGCTAACCAAATAGACAACTCACCTAAATATACTCTCTGCAAATTCAACTAATTCTGTTGTATCTTAATCAATTTCCTGAACAAAACCTTATCCAACTCATTACATTAATATTCTAGCTGAAAAAAGTGTGTTCCGTTAAGTGATGGAAAACCACAAAAGTGCAAAAAATAAAATGTGTTTTGTGATTCGCCACATCTTTAGCAAAAAAAAGTTCCACAGCTTAAAAATAACTTTTCCCTACGCGTACAGAAAATAGAAAAAAACTCTAGAAATTATGGATGATTTGGATGCTCTATTAGCTGATTTACAAATCAGCGTACCCGGCCAAAATAAACAGCAATCAACGACATCATCAACAACCTTTTAAGACAATTATGGAGGTACACTTGGTTATGGAAGTGTACGACCAAAATAAACTTCATTTCCTCCTTCCTTCTCCTTCACTTCGCCAGCATTCAATGGGTACTATGGAACATCATTCAGCAGCTAATGTCAATAACTTATCTGATTGGATAATCTGTTGCATGACTTGCGGATATTAGGTAGTAAGTATTTATATCAATTTGTATTCTTATATTTTAAGGAGAAAAGACTTTGTTCCTAACACTTCGAAAACCCCATATGGATATATTCCAAACTTTGGCAGTTGATTTGTGCGATTTGTGAATGATTGTGAATCACTTACATCCTTGGGGTCTATTATATAACCAGTTCCAAAGATACACCCCAATCCATTTTAAGATTTTACTTTTCCAAGTGGACAGCGAAAAGCTTTTAAGGTATATCTTTGGAACGGGTTCTCCAATAAAGGTGGTTGATACCTTTCTTGAATCAGCACTTCCTACTCCCAAAAGAAGCATCAACAATTTTTCCAAAGAAGAAGTATTAACAAAAATAACTCTTGGAATACGTATACCACATACCAAATAAGTGTATTTCAAGAGTGATTTTTTTCAATAAGCATTTTATGTAAAAATTGTTGATGCTGGTTTTGAAAGTATCAAACGCTGATTACAAAAAAGTATCAACCACCTTTTTTGGTTAACCAGTTCCAAAGATACACCCCAATCCATTTTAAGATTTTACTTTTACAAGTGGACAGCGAAAAGCTTTTAAGGTATATCTTTGGAACGGGTTCTCCAATAAAGGTGGTTGATACCTTTCTTGAATCAGCACTTCCTACTCCCAAAACAAGCATCAACAATTTTTCCAAAGAAGAAGTATTAACAAAAATAACTCTTGGAATACGTATACCACATACCAAATAAGTGTATTTCAAGAGTGATTTTTTTCAATAAGCATTTTATGTAAAAATTGTTGATGCTGGTTTTGAAAGTATCAAACGCTGATTACAAAAAAGTATCAACCACCTTTTTTGGTTAACCAGTTCCAAAGATACACCCCAATCCATTTTAAGATTTTACTTTTACAAGTGGACAGCGAAAAGCTTTTAAGGTATATCTTTGGAACGGGTTCTCCAATAAAAGTGGTTGATACCTTTCTTGAATCAGCACTTCCTACTCCCAAAAGAAGCATCAACAATTTTTCCAAAGAAGAAGTATTAACAAAAATAACTCTTGGAATACGTTTACCACATTCCAAATAAGTGTATTTCAAGAGTGATTTTTTTCAATAAGCATTTTATGTAAAAACTGTTAATGCTAGTTTTGAAAGCATCAAGCACTGATTACAAAAAGATATCAATAGCCTTTATTCGACAACCTGTTAAAAAGATACAGTCCAAAAGCTTTTCGGTTTATACTTTTTTTTCCTTTTGTTACCATTATTTATTTATTGAATATTACAATTTTTCAATATGTGGCTGTAACTACATTTTTGTTTTATTGCAGACAATTCCGCGGGCTGATCCTGGTCATTGTGAAGTTCCCCAATGCAACTCTTATAGAAAGGGTGAAATTTCTATGTTTTGCCTTCTAACTAATCTAAACTATTTTATTCAAATCTAAGTATTTTATGGGTATATATTTTTATTTTTGTTACAAGTAATTTATATTCATAAGTTTATTATTTTATAACTTAATAATTGTAAATTTAATACTTTTTTAAATAAATGGAATGAAAATACTATGAAATTATTTCTTGATTTCTATTAAATACGATTTTAAAACCTTTAGAATGGAAGTATAATTTGAACTTGCCTTTTTTACATGAAGGCTTCCTCGGATCTATCAATCTTAATTCCTTCTGCTTTTATTTGATTCTCAAAGTTTTAGTAGATCATTTAAAAAAAAAAATAGAGAAAACAATGTATTCTCGGCCGAGATTTTGTTTTGATTGAATTCTGAGTATGAGTCTTAAATTAGGTCGTGGTAGTAAAAACTACAATCAACTTAAATATAGAGAAACATTTCAAAAAAAATTTCATATTTCAATTGATTATAATGATCAATACGAGTACTTAAATTAAGACTGAGTACCATTTCAATCAACTAAATCAAGAGTGTGGTTTGGAAATAATAGCGTTTTATAACTAGCACTTACAAGTATTTTGTATGTTTTTTTCTTCAAAATGTTAAAAGCGTTCTTATAAAATGCTATTATTTCCAAACCACTATCTTGATTTAGTTGATTGAACTCTATTTTCGTTGCTTAATACATTCGAATTTCGGAAATTTCATTCGATATCGATTTGTCATCCGGAAAGGCTTTGATGAAAGCTAAACTGGTGTGTATTTAAAAAAAAATATGTAAACAATATTTTTTTGATAAAATGCCAGACCAGTGAATAAATAGATCTTGACCTATATGTATTTGATCTTTAACTCTCTGTTGTTTATTGTTGTTTCGCAATAAACACTCCTTTACTCTTATCATAAGAATGGATCATTCAAACGAATTTAACTTCCCTAAAAAAACAGCAATGCACCGCGATAATATTACTCAAAGTCCCAAAAGTTTTTACAATGAAATTTCTGAAATATATAAATGTAGTAAAAGTCTAGAAAATGCGTTTGCCAATTTAGTCTTTAAATAAAATGTAACCCAAGTTAAAAAGAGAAAAAAAAAACGTTAAAAACAAAAAAATTGAAAACAAAGAAAAAGGATGGTGAAATGACGGGCAAAGGGATTCTCCACCAAGAATCTTTTTGACAAGCGCAAGCCACTGAACATTGCATAAATGAAGAGATAATCAATAATTCACTGGCAACACCTTGGGATAAATTTTTATTTGGTGGAAAGTCTGAAAGTGAAATGGTATCTCATTTAGAGAATTTGTAGAGAGATGGTTAGAAGTTATTTTTTTTTATTTATATTTCAAATGGTTCACATATTCCAGTTGGTTGAGTATAGCGCAAGGAAGATGCTTGATCGGAATGGAAACAGTTTATTCAGATAACATAAGTAACAATATGTAGTAGCCCGTAGCGTAATGGTTAGTGCGTTCGACTGTCACGCTGGAGGGGTGGGTTCGCTTCCCAGCCTCGTACACCTAAAAACTAAAAAAGTGTCTTACAGGGCTACTGCCTCTTGCGAGGAATAGACAAATCCTCCAAGAGTATCACTTGTCACGAATAAGCGCTTCTCGTCTAGCCGTTCGGATTCGGCATAAAATTGTAGGTCCCCTCCATTCCTGTCGACAGGCGCGCAAAGGAATGGTTGCGAGTTGTTAGTCACTAGGCCCTGGTTCTTCATGAGCCGTTGTGCCACCCAATTTATTTATTTATTTTAAGTAACAATATATATTAACACCCGTATTCATAAAGAAAAAATAGTTATTTTAGCTCCCGTGTTTAGGAAAACTACACGATGGAATACAAATTTTCTGGGCTCAAACTAAAGGCAATTGCTAACTGCTCCATTTGAGGCCGGAACATTGAGATTCCATGGTGTAGTTTCTAATTCTAAAAAAAGAAATTGAAAATTAAAATAAAATAAAATAAAATACTGAAATAATTATTTGCCCACCTGGATTAAGCTTACAAGATTGACATTCGAGGATCGGTCAGATAGAATCAAACCCAATGCCGAAGCTTCGGGTACAGTACGAAATGAACGAAGAAAGTTACTGGCTTGACATGGTGATGCAGCTAAAAAAGAAACAAGATAAGTTATTTTAAACAAAGTTACTCCTATTTTTTACTCACCCCTTGATTTATCAAGCATGTGAAAAAGATAACCCAATGCACAAGACAAGCAAAACTCCTTAGCACATGAATGAATTAACAGGCGCTTCCTTGATGGCTCAATGAAATATAGAATCTGAAGCATTGAATTGCAATACGAATTAGGCAGTGTGACTTCCAGGCCAGCAAAACATGTTTGATTGTATTGCTCGAATTCGAAGTCTTGAGTTCCAAGCTTTGCGTACTTCATATCCACTTTTCTATATCGTCTTGGTATGATTTTTACTCCATTTTCGGTAGTCTTATTTGAATTCTGGATTCCATTTCCATTATTTGAGCCAACGCCATTCGTTTACATCACGTATGGTATTTGATTTCGTCTATCAAGGCGGGAATTTGGAGAATAGCCAATAGGTCCCTGCATTTTCATTGTTGCTAAAATATCCTGATCTATGGGCTCGGGTCGCCTGTACTGATAGCGTAGCAGTTCCTCAGACCAATCACTGAACCAACTTGTGCCGGAGACCAAATGGGGCAAAACAATTGACGATAGCGGGAAATTTGTATCGGTTATCGGAACCATAGGCAGCTGGATCAGCAAACTCAGTATAGCGGGAATATCCATTGAACTGTCGTTGCGGACTGTTAACCGACGCAAGAATATGTCCCCAGATTGATGACCAAACGACATTTCCTGCGATGATGAACGATTCAAGAAATTTGATGAGGCCCCTCTACCGGTTAGAATTGTTAGCCTCTGTTTCTTGGAACACATATAGAAGCCAATCGACCGACCAAATGTCCAAGGATTTGTTATTTAATCCCAAAAAAGCGCATGGAAAAAAAAGATCGATTCGAAAGTCGGGGATCCAAAAACTAGACCAAAATACGTGTTCCGGGACATTTTATTGCTGAATCTTTTGGTGGGAATATTTTCGCGAAAAAAATAAGCATTATTTAAGTTTTTCCGGCTAGTTTTATCGACAATAAATAAAAATACCGACGAAATTTAAAAAATTTATAAAAATTTGTTTTGTTGTGGAAGACATTGCAACAAAAACAAATGTCAGAAAAACCACCACTCGGTTCTCAGTTTTGCTCAGCAGCTGTAGTGGGGGAAGTGAAAATTAAAGGTACGTACGCATTAAATTTCAAGGGTTTGGTTCTACTTTTTGATTACATTTTCTTTGTTTTCAAAGTCAATAGTCATAAATAATACCGGATTTGTATGCCAGAAGCAATAAAAGGCTATATTAAATAAAGTTGTTGTTCATAAACATTTAGAAACATCAATTTAATTGACAAAAAATTTAATTTTTCAATTTTTGAAATTAACGGATTCCCTTTTTTGAATACCTGATTCACCAATTGAGCACATGACCACGTTTGAGCAAATGCCCTAATGCATACATACAAAGCTCGTTTTGTCCCATTTAAAATGCATTGCAACTGCACACATCCTTACTGAATAGGGCATAAATCCTCTCAATTCAGCTTGTAGGGTGAAAGAGCATGGACACCTTAAGTCGGTTCTCTAGGTAGTATTTTCTCTATGCTACGACTATTGCAGTTTCATCGTGTATCTTACATTTTTTATTGTTCCGAGACATTCGGCTCCGATTTCGCGTTGGTTCTGGAGAGGTTCTTTATTGAAAAATAATTTTGAAATCTGAACACGTCTAATGTGTCACACACCAAATCTGACAAATAAACGAACAGCTGATTCAATAATTACGCATCATTTAACCAAATGAATAAAACGATCGTTCATGCAAACTTCTGTGTAAACTTATCATTTTACACAATTTGTAAACTTACGACGTTGCATGAATATCTTTTAACAAACACAAATAAGTAATTTCAAACTAAATTATTTTAATACACGAAAGCACAAAACACATTTGATGATATGAAACATAAAAAAGTAGTCGCTTATTATCTTGCCGGTGTGCGATTCGTACAACTTTTTAAATTGGATTTATATTAAATTCAGAAAATGTCGGGAACGGCAAATTACATAGAACAATAATTTAGCTACGCGAAACAAAACACGACCATGTTAATTAAAGGTAAATTTTATTTTGGTCAATCGTCCAGTGCTGATATTTTTTTTATTTACTACAAGTGATAATTTGATAGCAGATTTTAGGTCTGTTCGTATATTTCTTTTTCGAAGTTCCATAACAGACTTTTATAAAAGATCGAACTCCTGAAACTATCTTTTATGGTGGAGATCTGTTATGCATCATAACAGAAAATTCATAGCAGAATAACATACCTCTTTTACAAGCAGTATCGAAAGCTTGAGTTGGATTAGGGTCGGATTGACCCAAGTTTTTCGTCACGTGAGTTGAGAGCCCCATTTGAGGTTGAGTTGATATGGTGTTGAGATTACATTTGATGGAAACGCAATAATATATTTATTTCACACAAAAAAACAGTTGAAATTGAATGAATTTTAGTACATACTTCACATAGCTATCAAAACAAATAAATAATTTTACTCGCAGATATGTGCAAAAACACTAGGGGTATTCACGATCTGGTGCAACGAGCCTAGTAAAAGTGCGAAATTTTATTTTTTTTAAGTGGATGGTGAACGCACTTTTCTTATCTTCTTGCAACACTAAAGCAAATGTCGAAATTAGTTTGACATTTGTTATTTGTTTTTGTTTCGAACATATCTGAAAATTTCAATTTGATTTAATTTAAATTTTGTTCATAAAAAGATGCCAAAAAAACGGAAAAAGAAAATATTACCAAATCTTAATTATAGTCTGAATTTTAAATGGAAAATAATAGTAAAAGATGATGACGACGTCACATCAATACAATCAAGATAGCAAAGTCCCGATCTACATTGCCCGATATTTCCATGAAGATTTTTCCAGAAATCGTGTGAAATGTACACACAGAACGATTTTTTCCATGAGATTTTTTCCTTGTCTTCTTCATTTTTTATTTCTGTGCTCTTCATTTTGCATTGATATTCACTCACACCATCAACCCAATGGCACACTGACACCGAACACACACAAAAAACTGGAAAGAGGGTGAAAGAGAACATAAACAGACTGGAAAAATCGTCTGAGTTTTGTGGTACAAACGATTTGATCCCTACCCCTCACTTTTCACTCCCTTCACCTACGAACAAAAGATCGGCACTGGAAAAATCGTTCAATATAGACCGGGACAAATTGGATGTATCCAATGAACATACATTTGTTTCTGTTTAACGTAATCAAGAATGAGTGAGCTGTCAAAAACACAATTTACAAATTTTACAATGTTGTATTTTTCTGTTGCAATAGGTTTCGGGTATTGCTAAAGTGCGAAACTGTTGTAAGATTGCACCTTGTATATTTTTTACACTTTTGCACTTTTACAATGATACTAGGCCAGTTGCATCGGATCGTGAATACCCCTACTGGTCAACACATCTTCAAGACCGACTCTTCAACCCAGGGGTGGAATCGGCTAAGGTGAAAGTTGATTATCAATTGTGGTGATCGTCGTTTTTAAGATAGCTGTCTCTATCACATCTAAAGGCAAAAATAGAGACAGCAATAGTCAAAACGACGATCACCACAATTGATAATCAACTATCACCTTAGCCGATTCCACCACAGGTTTTTTATCAACAATTTCGACTCGACTCTACTCCTGAAGTGGAGTCGAGTCGGTTGAAGCTCATTTCAAGTCAAATCAGGTATACAAAGGGGCCAAGCGAGCTTGAAGCTAGGATGTGGCAGAATCCTAATTAATTTTTACAAAAATGTATTAACTCATGAAATCCCACCATAAATTTGAACACAAGACCCCTTTCACACAAGGAAACTGAGTTGCCGGCGATTTTTAGTTTCTAGGCAAGAAGGGCGTAAAAGGAAGACAACAAATTTCCCCTCACACCCTTCTCGCCAACAAGCTAGCCAGTTTCTGACAACTCAGTTTCCTTGTGTGAAAGCCGTCCAAGAACGCCTGAACGTTGGCATATAAAAACTTTGTTCAGTGATGTTGTTCCGAACAGTTTGGAACAGTTTAGAACAGAAAAGTACAAGTTTTTGCTGTTCAATGACAATTGTCTGTTCCAAACTGTTTTTTTTTTTTTTTTTTTGTTCCGAACAGTTTGGTTCTTACTTTTTAGGCAGAACAACTTAGAACAGGTTTTTGACAACTGTCAGACAGCTGCCTGTTCTATCTTGTCTGACATTTCTTTCTATCCTCCCTTCAAGCAAGCGAGCTCGTTTTCGGTCCGCAAACGTATCAAGCAACGTATGGACGACTTCGTGTTCGGATCCAAATACGGATCGAAAAACTGCGTTGTGTGGCTCAAATTAGTATGGAAATTAGAATCACCCCAGAGCCATTATGTGAATGTATTGTGAGAGTTTTTCAATTCACCATACTCGGAGAACCGAAACCAAATGGAATCTAAAACGGTTCCAAAAAAAATGAATGAATTGAGGCATACCCAAAAGTATTAAAAAAAACTTCCCATCTAGTCCAGTTTCTCCATTGCCTACAAAAATAAAACAAACTGAATTTTTTCATTTCAAGAGTTTTTTTTATTTATCATTCATAAAAGGTTTTCTAAAGACTATTTCGCACTAATAAACATGACATATTTCCACAAATATAAATTTACATTTAATAAATAGAAACTTGCATTTCTGATTGGAAATGTTTAAAAGTGTTAACAAGAAAAAAGAGATAAAAAAGCAACCGTCTTCGCCACGCTACCTACAAAAATGAACTAAAAAAAAAAGTGGTGGAAATTAAGGCAAAATGATTGTATACTTCGCCTATACTCTCTCTATTTCTCGATGCTTGAAAAAAATACTCTCGATTCTCGTTCTTTTTACATGCGTACACAGAAAATTTGTTATTGTGTGTGAGACACTCATTTTTTTTGGAGTCCCAAGTGAACCGAGAAATTTGGGGCCGTGATTTTGCTTGAAGGGCTGTTCTGTTCTGATCTGAAAAAAACCTCAAAGAACAATCCTAAAAAAAATATTCAAACAGTACTATTTTTGACAAGCAAATTGACATCTCTTTTCTAGTGGTTATTAGTTATTTTTATTTGTATTTGGAATTTGTTGATGCCAAGCTAGAAGCTAGACTATTTTTATTTTTAGTAAAGTAATTTTTATTTTCGCGCTTTTGAAATGGAGCAAGATTGTTGTCGAATTTGCCTATCCAAAACACAATCTATTGAACGTCAAGATTTGGTCGTGGAGGAGGAAAACAATTTAAGCGAACTTGGCCAATTGTACGAAGAAGTTCTTAACCTACCCGTATGTTTCTCTTTTTATTATGATTTGTTTTAAATACGTATTTGAAGATTTATTTAAAAATAATAATTTCGAATGAGAAAGTACAAGTTTCTTTTTCCATCTTATTGTTTACAACGTTTGGTCTTTATAAATCCGCTTTGTTGCGGACAAACTGATACTGAATTAGAACCCCTGAAGACTGATATTTTCAAAAATTCATACACAGGAGCAAGTTGGCAGCTATTCTGTGTATTTTGTTGTATAATGGACGCATCTAACTATAAAAAGAGAATTAGATGGATGCTAAGTCATTTGCCCAAAAAATAAACTAAATTAAAAACACTTTTTTAAACACTAAACGGTACAAAAGCTCATCACTAATGCGCCTGCAAGTTCATTGCGATAAGATAACTGTATTCACAAGTCTATAGGTATTGAAGAGCCCAGCTTCATATTTCATTAAATTGAAACGGATGTAAATAAATAAGCCCTTTCCTAGGTTCTTTTCTAACTTCAGCCCAAACCTTAATAATACCTCTGGCAAAGTCCAGTCAAGTTAAGAAGATATTGGATCCATAAATGCACTTGAATATTTAAAACCTAATTTAAATCCAGGTGTCAGTGGCATTCATATTCAGATATCCAAGTTTTAAGACGATGCGATGTTCGAATTTTATTATAAATTTCATTTTAATCCCCATTTTTAAATCAGGTTAAAGAAACTATATTGAACATTTTAGGGTTATTTGCAAGTTATCCGCTCACTTTATAACTCTTTTAAAGTTTAATAAAAGAAAACTTAATTTACTTATTGCTGTTGTTTAAAATTAAACAAATCTTTTCTTGATTTAAGATCGCTGATGACAAAATTACGCTTAGATACATTTGTAATAGCTGTGGCCTACAGTTAAAATTATTTAAACAACTTAAAAATAAAGCACTTGAAACATATTTGCTTCTTAGCGAATTATTAAATGATATTCCTTATAAAGATGATAATCCTGTTGAGAATGAGAATGAGGAAAACAAACCACTTGAAACAAATGTTCTTCTAACAGATACTGATTCATTAAGTTGCTTCCAGTTTAAGGATGCTTATTGTTTTGAAAATGAAGAGAATACTTCAATTGTTGACGATATTCACTGTGAAGACAATGAACAACAAGACGATGATGTCACTCAAAACGAAATCACTGAAAACGAAATCAATAAAAATGAAATTACTGAAAACGATATCACTGAAAATGGCATAGGTGCTGAAAGTGACATCATCGAGAATTTCTTTGATGAAAATGACATGGTCAAGATCGAACAAGAATTGGAGGATGATATGTTAGGACAAAATGACGAACAACAAGAAGAGCACGAATTTGCAAGTGTTGAAGAATTCATTAAATGTGATAAAAATATTAAATTAGATACTTCGGATGAAGAGGATTATGAAATATGTTATTTAGATGAAGATACAATTCTAGAAAATCCAAAAACAGAAGAATACCAAGAGGAATATGATGAAGTGAGTCTTATTGACGAAGAAAATATCGATGAAAACAACGCAACTTCAAAAACAATAGAAGATGAAACGTGTTTTCCCTGTACACACTGCGATGAAACTTTCAAATTTAAATCACAATTAAAAATTCATAAGTGAGTTAATGCATATTATTTTATATTTAAATTTAAGAATAAAGATATGCCGGGACATTTAGATCGTTCATTTAAAGGTTTCCCTCCTACTCGGATGCAACGTTGTGCTAGTTAGATCCCCCTACAGGGAGACAAAATTTGTTGTTTGTTTTAAAATAACCTATTCTATATTTTATTAGCATTTTATCTTTTTTTTTATTAAGGCTGAGTACAAAAAGTTTTCACATTTTCCAACACTGGGTTTAAATTCGAATGTAAAATCATCAATTGCAGATCATTAATAGCAGATCTAAATTAGCCCCTAAATAGATCTTAATTCCTGAATCATTAGATTTTTAAATTTTCGTTGTACCTGACGTCAAGCTGGTTAAAACACCGGTTTGTGGGGTAAGGACAGAAGCACATAATTTAGAGTTCCGCCAACTAAATAGCCCCTAACTATTGTATAATTACTTTTTTGAAAATTGCATTTGGTGATATGGTGTACCCCATTGACTTAGTAATACCTGGACAGCTAGCTGATTATCATTCCCATTCAAAATTCAAATATAAATGGTTGCCCTATTGACTTAGTAATATAATAAGTCAACGGTGTACCCAGCTTGACGTCAAGCTGGAAACACATGTTTGAAGGTAAAGTAATATAAGTGCTCACTGAAGATTGCCGCACGAAATTAGTCCATAATCCCCGCATCATTAGATTTATGAGTTTCCCAGCTTGACGGACATTTTATTTTTGGGACACTGCCGTATATCTATCTAATAGGCGCGTTTAGGAAAGAGAGATATCGGAGATTTTGCTCCATCAAAATTTGAGCAAGCGAATCCAGACATTTTTTTCCTCAGTATTTTGACAGCCAAACTGAGATTTTTTGCTGCGGAATACTGTTCAGGCAACTGATATTGCTGAGGCCCTCCGAAATCTCCCTTTCCTGAACACGCCTAATATCTCGAGCTAATTTGTTGAAATGTTGAACACGCCTAGTGTAGAAGGGAATTAAAGTAAAAATATTACTAAATTTTTTTTTTCATCACAAGAAAAATGGGAAAAAATATACATACCTATTAACTTTTTAAGTACTTTTTGCAGTCACAAAATCGATCGAGCCATGCAGCCATGAGAGAGCACGAGAATATTCTAAAAAAAAGCATTAACGAATTTCAATTTGCGATCTGTATAGGGACTGTCCCTTGCTTATAAGTGGACAAAAAAAGGAACAGGTACCGCCAAAACGATATCGTTTTAACAACCAAACGATATCGTTTTAGCTATACCTGTTTATTGCGTTTTACGTAATAAGGCTCCAAAAAAATTTTAAATTTTAATCAAAACTTACATTAGGCGTGTTCCGGAAATGTAGATTTCAGAAGGCCTCAGCAATATCAGTTGCCTGAACAGGATTTCTCAGCAAAACATCACAGTTTACTGTCAAAATACTGAGGACAAATTTTTGGATTCGGTTGCTCAGCTTTTGTTGGAGCAAAATCTGCGATATCTCGTTTTCCTTAATACGCCAATTAAGAAGTTGGAGAAGTCCAAACAAAATTAGTTTTCACAAGGCGTCCGTCGGTCTGTTTGTCTGAGCGGCTGTATATCGAGCTAGAGTCTTTGGACGCAGTTTAACGGATTTGCTTTAAATTTCGCCGGCTGAATACTTAAGTGCCCCATATCCAAACAAAATACCTATTCCTCAGAAAACGAATTTTAAGGTTTAAGAAATAATTCCGTTATTTTACTTGACAATTACGACTTTGAATTTGTATGTGTATTAATTATTGAAAACTCCTTTGCTTGTATTTTGAAGTCCTGATGTCAAAAAACGTTACGGTTAATTAAAAAAAAAAAAAATAAAGTTTGAAAAAAGTCAGAAATTGATATAGAACCCATACGAATGCGAAAAAAATGAAAAAAAAACAACTTAAAATTTTCTAGGGATATAGGACTTTTATGCACTGGACATTCGGAAATCAACGAAAGCAAAAATGTAAAAAAAAACAAAATTTCTAGCATTAATAATTTTTATAATTTTACTTTAAGTGATAAAAACATAAAACAAAAAGTAATATTAATTTAGTGGCTATGCCTTCCTTTATACCAGATTGGATTATTTTTTAGTCGATAAGAATCGTATAAAAATGATAAAGCATTTTAATACTTAATTATGAAAAATACTGAATATGAAATTTGGGCCATAAATTTTCCTAGAAAAGTACATTCGATTTTATTCGGAATTGGTTTTAAAAATACTTCAACATTCGTTGGAGAAAGTTTTAGTATTTTTCTTCATTAGAATTCTTTTTTACCTTTTTTATTTTTAACCTTCTTAGTAAAAAAAAAAAAATGCTTAATTAAATTATCATGGATAAAAACTTTATTAAGAACCCATTAAACGCAGTTATTTAGTTTGTTAACCTGAGGATATAATAATAGTCTTATTTAAAATTATTTTGTTTCCTCATTTCTTATCTCATTCTTTATTTTTTTTTTTACAATATTTAAAAAAAAGTCGATATTACTTATTCAGCCCCAAAAAGATACAAACCAGAATTGAAACGTCGGCAAATAATCAATAAATATTGAATTAAAACAAAGACAGCATTTTTGGGTTTTTAATTATAGATTTTATATTATTTATTTACTCAGCGAAAATGTTACTTCTATTTATACTTTTCCAGCTGACTGCAATTTTGTCCATGGATATAGAGCACATAAGCACCAAAAATCTCACTTTTTTAATATATTATGAGTACTCTATATCTGCTCTATATCCCATCTCCTGCGGCTATGGAGCAATTAAGCATTAAGCGTTTGTTTTTCAAACTTTCCTACAAAAATTGTCCCACCTAGTACAAACTTTGGATATACGGCAAATAAGCATTAAAAGAACCCAAAAATTTGTGGTTTATAGAGTAAAAGTTCTTTCTGTAACTTTGTTAATAATTGAGATAGAGCAACGGGGATAACGCCAAACTGTAGAGAATATTCGAATTAGTATAACGGCATCTGTAATCAGTTTCCCGAAAAAGTGGTCTGTGGGGCACTTAAGTATTCGGCCGGCGATTTGGTGTGAAGCATTTTTAAGTGATTCCCTGAGGAGAAATTCAAATGTTTGTTTTATCTCACCTAGAACGGGTAGCTGCCATACAACGATTTCGGTATTATCAAGTGCTCTCGAAAACAGCTACATATAATGATTTTGATTAAATTTCGTACATAATTAATCTCTATTTAGAGCAATTTGTATAATACTATATATGTATCTGAAATCTTTTCTTTCTGAAATATTATCAACCTGAATACTTATTTGAAATAATTAAATTTTTTCTGGAACCTTTTTTTCAATTTGATGCATCATATAAATAACATTATTTATTATTATTTTTATAGAAGGAAAGTCCATTCAGTAACAACAAAAATTCAATGCACTCTTTGTGACAAGATGTTTTATGCAAATGATACATACCAGGCTCATATGAATGTACATAATGGATTGCCTGCTTATCAGTATGTACTTTAACTTTTACTTATTAAACAAAATTTTATAATACTTTCATTTGTTCTTTTTAGATGTCATATCTGTGAGAAATCATTCAATCAAAAAGTCCATTACAACTATCACATACTAAATCACAACAATGAGAGAACAAATATTTGTGATGTTTGTCAGAAAGGATTTATCAGTAACGGTGACTTAAAAACACACATGAGGTGTCATACAGATGAACGACGCTATAAGTGTAATGTTTGTGGTAAATTATTGTATTCCTTGTACAAACGTTGTTCAGCCTTTGAATCGCGTATAACATAATTAAACTTACCGATATTGGCGCATTAACTGAGGTTAAATCAGGGGCCCTACTCTGTATTTCGTTCCGAAAGTTAATTCTATTCGAAATTGTTTTTTATTTCGTTAGACACAAAGAAGTTGCATATTTCGAATCGAAACAAAATACAATTTCGAATAGAATTTCCTTTCGGAACAAGATACAGATTAGGGCCTCAGGGTTCAAGCAAATACTTGAACCGTGGTCCAATCTGAGTTAATCCGATAAAGTCGGTGAGTTAAATTTTTGTATCCATGCAAAAATTCAATAAAATGTTAGCATAATAATTTATTTTAGATAAAAGATTCCGTTCACACACACACATGGTTAACCATCGTTATTCACATTTTGAAAAACAATTTGAGTGCCCCGCGTGCTATCAAAAATACATGTCACCAAATACTTTACGAACACACTTCAAAGCTGTTCACAATGCAGAAGTTCCATTTGAATGTAAATTTTGCGAAAAAAGATTCAAGAGAAAACATCATTTACAAGTAAGTTTTATTAAGTTCAGCAGTAATTAGATGTATTTATAATATGTTCTTTTCTTATTTAAGGCACATTACAAAACACATGCTAAATCGATGGAAGATATTGTTTTAAGTTAGGCTTATACTAAAATAAAATATGTAACATAAATAAAAAAAAAATGTTATTCCAAAAATGCCATTATTTATTAAAATACATTTTATTAAGTTTTTATTTACGCTCGATTTCGACGGCTGGTGGCGCATGTGGTTGCAACATGTTTTATGATTTTGACAGCGTAGACATTAATGTTTAGAAAGAGTTAGTCTAGGTATATTGTAAGGGAGTTAGATCTCGACTTTCAAATTTGATTCCTCAACAAAAAGTGTTGAGAGAAGTTGGTGGATTTCGACACTACGTGACTCAGTAGGCGTCGATGTTGATGATATAACTATAGTTTTCATATACAAAGTTGTAACTTAATACCGGGGCAGAATATTTTTGAACAAGATTATGTCATAGTTAAAAGGTGGGATCTAGGGATGGCAAAATGACATTGTTGTTATATAGAAATGGTTCGATAATATTTATATAAAAAAGTAGAAAATACATTTATTATATATTATATTGGTTTTGTTTGTAAAAAAAAAATATTCAAATTTTAAATGGAACATTTTTTACTTGCGATATAATGTAGATACTATAGGGCAAGTTTTGGATTTGTGCAAAAAATCGAGATAATTAATTACTATGATAGAGAATGCGAAAAAATTGGGTCCCGCAATTCCACTGACTGTTCGTCAGTCTGTCCTCGACCTGCAGCATAAACCACTGAAGCGATTTTCTTCAACCTTTGGACTTAGGTGATTCCCTAGAGTGGAAATTGAATTTTTTTAGCTCAAAAAGTAACGGTACCTGCCATACAACCAATAAACAAAATCCGATTTTGTTGGTTTTCAAATTTCTTTTTAACGCCTCCATTGATTTCAACCAAAATTTTTATGTAACATGTCCTTTACAATTTCGACAATTTTGCATATACAAATTATCTAAAAAAAAATAATTTTTTGATTTTTAAAAACAATATTGAATTTTTTTTTTTGAAAATTAAATAGCTTTTAAAATAAAAAATTTATATTAATTTGTACATAGTTATAATTTTTTTTTAACTTTGTTTTTTTATGATATCATAATATTATGGAACCAATTTATGTACATCTACAATGAACATCATCAATTTCTAGTTACGTTAAAGTTGTTAGCTACGAGAGCAAGTTTGTTGCCCATTTTTTACTATCTTAGCCGAAATAGAACAAAAACTTGAATCTCTAAGGAATAACATAAAAATGTTTCAAATTAAATTTGGAGCAAATCCATCTATTCGTTTATACTCTAGCACGATGCACAATAGGACACATAGATAAAGAGACCGACGGATGTCATACAAAAAAAAAACTTTTTTATAGTAGGGAGGGTTAAGACCGGAGAGGAAACCGAAGTTTTAGTTTTATTTAATCCTTTCGGGACGGAATGGTAAAAGACAAAGAACATTTATATGGAATTGTACTACATCCGTACCGAAATGGTTGCCCTTTCTACATCCGTGTCGCCGTGTGTCGTCTTACTGCCGTTTTAGTAAAACCATAAGTTATAGGGGTGATACGTCTGAATATACAAACACAGCTATCAACTAATTAAGGTCGTTCTTGGTTTGCGCGCGCCATCTCGGGTTGGCCTTCTACTCTTTGGGCTGGTGACGCGCTATTCATACCATCCCTTTGTCTCAGCAAACTAGGTGCAGTATTGCCAACTTTTCGATAGGTTGACGTCGCTGTATAGTTCGTAGAGCTTGTCGTTGATCCTCACCTCCACACTCCAATTAAACTCCATCGATACACATACGTCGTTGATTCTTCACCTCCGCACTTCAATACTCCATCGATACACATTGTACCGAATATAACCCGTAGAACCTTCCTCTCAAAGCAACCAAGTAAACCCATACAATAGGACTTTTACCTAGATAGATGACCAAGCTCTTTTATAAGGTCTATTTAGTTCTTTGAGATATAATTTTAAGTGGATGTACAATTCATCTGCAAATTTGGAGAAAAGTAGAGCGTAAGAGTGAGATGGAAGTCAAGAAACCGTATGTGTTATAGGGAACCATCATGAAGATGAAAACGTTCGTCTTCATCTTGATTATGACACTTCCTATAATTTGCATGTATGAAGGTCTTTTGATTTTTTGACTTATATATTTTGCAACCCCTTTTTTGTAGAAGTTGGACGAAGATTACTCATGTTAATCCACCTTCTTTCCTTGAATTCCTTCAAAGCCGTAAAAACCAGCGCAATCTTCAGCCAAAACATTAGATCAACATTATTTGTGTTGTGCCCAGGCAATAAAACGTTTATGAAGTTCATAACACATTTTCATTTATCCTAAGGTCTTCTGCACACGAAGCGTCTCCATACACGCGTATCACGCTTTTGTGAATCTTGTGTGTAACGCACGTTAGTTTTAATAGGCAATCGCACATGAGGCGTAAGCTTCACGTATTCGTCGCAGCACAAAAGTTGCAAATCGCCGGGCGTACAGCAGAGTTTGTCGCCAGGCGAACATACTCGTGTAGTTATTGGCCGCATTCGGAAACCTATGTAGAGCTATCCAGATACGTTCGTGTTGTTGTAATCCCGTGTAAGAAAACAGCTGATGACAAAACAGCTTTTGCTGTTGAATAGCTATCCAAGCTATCGGAAAAATATTGGTATACGTTTGTATCCACATTCAAAATGTCCAAAACAACCAAAACGTTCGAAAACCTACATACATATATGGATACTAATCTATCTTAGTGCCTGTCCACATTGGATTTTTAATGCTTGGTTTTTATATGTTCGTTGTGTCCATACGATGAAGAGTAAATCCTCTCAGTTCAATCTTCCCATCCCTATCTCCCACCCTTGAAATCTATCTATCTTTCACTCACACAATACAAAATCTGTCATGTTGAATCCGAGAATATTGTTTGAACGTGGCGCATCGGTGCAATTGGGGTGGAATCTACCCATCTCTTTTTCACTCACATAAAATCTACCTGTCTCACTGCATGCACCTAGCATTAAAAATCCAATGTGGACAGGCACTTAGATAGGCTATCACATACATAGGTTTCCGAATGAGGCCATTGAAACTTTTTGGTTAAGTGTCAGATAAATTGCAAAAATGTTTGCATTTGTATGTAAATAATGAGTTCTTTGTCTTTGACGAGACGCTACGTTTGCAGAAGGATAGGAGTAGATAAATCGTTGCTGCATCTTAAACGTGTCTATGAAGAGATGCTTCGTGTGCATAAGGCTTTAGAAAGTAGAGAAAACTGTTGTATAGATTATATTGAAAGAAAACATTTTTTTTTTAAATAAATCTTTATTTAAATACGTATGTATGTATATGTATAATGTATATAAGTATATAATAAATTTAAAAAAAAGCATAAATTATTATAAATGAATAAATAATATATTCTTAAGGTCCTGCAACATTCATTCAGAATCAAGATAAAATTAATACATACATATACGAAACTTACATTAATGAAAAGATCATAGCCAATATAATTTTTAACAAATAATTTAATAAAGTCCCTTTAATAGTATTAGAATCAGATGATACCAAAAGAATTCTGTATGAAATAAAACCAATTATTTGACAGGGGAACGTACTATACTCTGTAGGGTGTATGCTCTCCAATTCGAACCGAAACGTATACAAATTATTATTTACTTGTAGGGAATAGTGCATTGTGTATTTAATGGGCCTACCATAACATTTAGATAACCGCAATTTCGAAAGACAATCTCGAATGTGAAAATCTCAATTACAAAAATTTAGAAGACCAAAGATCGAATGCTTTTAATCTGGAATTATGAATATCTAAAAAGATAAAATATTGAAAACCCTCCACTTTTGAGACAATGGGTAGGTTCAGACAACTTAGGCGACTTGCAAGTAAGGCAAAATTATAGACTGTGATTGGCCAGCTGTCGAAACTTCCCTTCATTTGAAACAATTTTTTGACAGCTGACCAATCACAGTCTAGAAATTTGCCTTACTTGCAAGTCCCCTATGATCTCTGAACCTACCCAATGCCTCAATTATCTCCGTTCCTTCACTTTATATTTCTGTGATTTCCTGTTTGATTTTTAGTCAAAAGCCGTTCCCGTACTCTAAAAACTGTCAGTTTTTGACAAAAGACACAACGCTTACGAGAGAGTAAATAATTTCCCCTACCTGTGATTTTCTGTCCGAGAAATTTCTTGAGGTAGAAAATCACAGCGCAGCCAAATGTCATTTTGAGAGTAAAAGAACGAATGCCAGCAAACATCGTGCCTTACTTGTCTGGCAGACTAGGTTATACGGAATTTGTGTGAATTTGGGTTCACGTACTTGCTCTCCAAACTTTTACAAATTGTGGGGTTCTCTGCACAAAGTAAAGGATCGCACCTTGTGTGGAAAAATTTACTTTTAATTTAACCCTTTGCTTTAATCTAAAAAGAAAACACTAAAATTGAAATTTTGAGACAATCAAAAATCTCTGGCAATTTTTTTTCTTCGTGTGAAAGATTTAAGGCAATCTATGTACATATACAGTCGTGGCCGCCTAATTAAGAACGATATTTTAATAAATTTATAAAATGCATAAATTTTGTTTGGGAAATATGTTGAGGTTTTGTAGTGGTTTTAATAAAAGCCCATGAACTTTGAGTAATGTTTAAAAAATATAAGCATGAGAATATTAGTAGGAAAATAATAAACATTAATTTAACTCTTATTTTGTCTGTCAATATAATTAAGAACAGAAACAAAATGTTGCCATAACATTAAAAATCTTTGAAATTTCAATATGTGTTGCTACTAATTAAAGCACGTACTGGCAACACCGGTTCATCAATCAACAGATACATTTGTATCTTTTTATCTATCTGTCCTTTTTCTTTTTCTTCTGTATCCAAGCTATATATTTTTGAATTAACTGAATCTTTAATACTTTATTATATATATATATATATATATATACTTAATATATTTATATATTATTATATATATACTTAATTTATTTTCAATAAAGTTTTCTTGAACGGCAGACGCCTTTAATTAAAACGAAGTGTTCTTATTAAATTTATTATAAAGTACAACAATATGTTAATGTGAATATATTGTAGGAAAATCTAATTCTCTATAATCTCAGACAAAATTCCTTGCATATTTTCGCGTAAGGCATGGAATCTTGATAGTGGTGTACTCTATCAGATTTCCTCAATATTTAGAACATTCTGATCAAAATGTTTTTTTTTCATCCCTTGATGTCTCCCCTCAAGTTCTCGAAATAATTTAGGCGCGAGCTTTGGACGGTCTTATCTAAAAAATGACTTCTTGATTACGCAAACACCTTCTTAGCAATCCGTTGAGGACTTCTTGGATCATTATCGTCCTTAAAAACAAATTTTATGGGCATGATTTCAAATGAATAAGACTCCATAACATGTTCCTCAATGTCTTTATAAACTTTCTGGTCAATTCGAGCAATTTTTTCTAAATTATCGACCATACTATGCCAAGTCAATGCACCCTAAACACAGATTTCCCATACAAAAGTTATGCTTTTTAAATTTGCTTAAAAATATCGTTCTTAACTAGATGGCCACGACTGTATATGGATATGTATATACATTATACATATGTATAAATAGCCTTACAAAAATGTTGTGGTACTAGTTAAATGAAAACGTCAAACAAATCTCCACCAACTAATTTATCTGTGTTAAAGAGGACTTTACTGACAAAATAAGGGTATTCATGATAAACCTAATAAACCAGATAATTTTATCTCGGTAGAAATGAACTGTCAAAATTTTATATCACGAATTTGATGCGGAAAATACAGTAATGAACCGAATACACAGTGGCCTGATTAGGCAATACGAAGCTAATCGTTTTAGGTGGCGAAAATGAGATTTCGCCCTATTTTTAAAATCGAAAGCGAATGCGAAGATATTTTAATTTTCAACGCGTGAATTTTCGATAGGTTTTTTCTAGCGGATTGGTGTATCGACACGGTCGAAAGTGGTATTTTGTTGTTTTCATTAAAATAAACAAAAATGTGAGTTTTACTTCTTTTTTTTTAAACAAAGTAAAGAAATAAACAATAATATTTTTTTAGATAAACTTGCAGGGGCCAAAGTCAATAGCACACAAACCAACAACAATTTTCCACGGTCATTGAATTAACAGGGGAAAATGAATAGGGATAGCCAAAGGAGTACTCAATGCGCTCACACATCGGCAACTTTGAGAAAATATCACTGCAGTTTTAAATGGTCACAGATTCGAGGACTTTTAGATTTCCTTAACCTAGCGTTTTATACAAAGAATTAAAATGCACTAATTCGAATTTAATTTTGCATTTATATTTAATTTCAAAGCCAAATACAACAAAACAAGTCGAAATCTCACAATCCATGGCTGCAATAAAAAAATATTTCTTGGAAACCAGCTGTCAATTATCTGGAAATATTGGAAGTATAATTCACGACTCCCTTCGAATTCGATAATTTAACAATACGAGCGAGTCGAAAAGAAGATATCAAATATTCACGACTCGCTTCGAATTCGATAATTTAACAATACGAGCGAGTCGAAAAGGAGATATCGAATTGAAAACGATTCACTTCGTATTCCCTAATCAGGTCACAGGAATAAGTCATTTGTAGCGATTTGACGTTTAAAAATAAAACAAAATAAATTGGGTGGCGCAACGGCTCGTGAAGAACCAGGGCCTAGTGACTAACAACTCGCAACCATTCCTGTATGCGCCTGCAAAATAAAGCAAATAAGTAATAAGTTTCGATAATTCCTCTTGATCTACAAATTACGGAATGACCCCAATGTTTTTCAAACATTTTGAGTACGCGACCCCTATTTTAAACTGTCATGTTTTGAGTTACTTACTTTTCGAAATGTCTGTACCGAAACGTTTGGCATATTTTCTAACAATTCATTGTTGTGTTTTCTACTATTTACCTAAAATTAAAATTTCAATATTTATATGATTTAGAGCCAATTTTTCGATAATCAGTTAAGCCTCAGATTGTATTTATTCTTCAGATAGAGCAAAAATTTGCTTACTTTGATATAGTATTTATTACTCTGATAGCATTAATAACGAATGAAAAATCGACTCTTAAGGACCTCAACATGAAATAATTAATTCTTCTCCAGAAAAAGAAGAGAGATCACGCTTTTTATTAGTATCTTATTTTAGGTTTAATTTCATTCGTCAGAGCTTAATGCTAAATAAATCCTATTATGAATGTTGCAGACCTTTTTTAATTTACACGTACAATTTGAATAATTCCAAAATATCAACTCCATTTTGTTTACTCAATGAAACATTCGTTTGCACTTTATTACACAAAACTATACCGTTGCATTTTGTTTGGCAGCGTTATAAAACTAAAATTAAAATTCGATTAAAAAAAAAAACTCGATCTTTTCAACATGACGATATCAATTAAATTGAATTTTAAAATTTATTTTGCTTTTCATTTAAACAATTTAGATCATGGTCTTAATAAAAATTCTTGTCAAGTTATAGGAAATATTTTTTAATACTTTTTACGATTTGAACTTATTTATGTCTCCCTATGTGACAAACAAGACTTTAAACTTTTTGATTCATTATGCTTAAAATGATACAGCAACAAAATATTGCAAACTTATTAAATTCTTTTTAAGTTTTTAGTTTTTTTTTTAACTCTTGAATAATTAGATTTTTAAATAATTTTAAAAATAAACAATTTGTAAAATATTTTGTTTTAAATTGTTTCAAGAGAAAATTAAATTAATTAAATGTGCATGTTTATTTTTGATTATTATTTTTTTTCTGAATTTCAGCGGTTTTTTTGTCCGGTCCCGTCTCATTATCCTGCAAAAAATATGCCAAATTTAAAGCTAAATGGTTGAGCAGGATTGTTTTAACACATTTATTTTGGAATAAAAAAAAATATTTCTGTGTTTTAAATTTTAATTTGATAATCAGCTAATAATAGGAATTGTTCCATGTACGTGCATTAAAAAAAATGTGAGTATGATGAAAAATACGAACATTGCCAGTACAAACATAATAAATTTAAGTGATAGAAATTGTAACGGGAATAGATATTTGTGTGTTATAAGACGAACAGCATCCACTTACCAAACGAATTAGCACAGAATGCATGGAAAGCCCTGTTTAAACTTATGCCCGGCCTTAAAAGAATATTTATTTGGGTGATGTTTGGTGAGTAGAGTAGAACGGGCTACAATGTGTATATAGCCAAGGGAGTTTGTAAAGGTACAATAGATGTGGTGTTTGAGCTTTGTAGGTGGGACTAGGCTGGGCTGGGATCTTCGAGTACACCTTGACAACAACAGCCCACAGCAAATTTTGTGAGTGGATTGATAACCAAAATATGAGTATGAGGGTTTGTAGGTGCATATATCCTGGTATCGACAACAATCGTCTGGCAGGTTTCTTTTTCTTTTTTAGCCTTTCGCGGGGGTAAAGGTTTAAAAACAGCCATTTTCCAATTTATTTTGTCAGAGGTATTACCACTTCGATACATTTAAAAAATATACGCCGTGATGCTCTGTCATTTTCTTTAAGTCAAAACGTCAGAATCTTGGCAATCCGACCAATTGAACTCAAGATATAAGCTTTTTAAAAGGACATTGGGTATGTTCAAAGGACTTAGGGGACTTGCAAGTAAGGTACATTTCTAGACTGTGATTGGTCATCTGTCGAAAAATGAAGGGATCTTTTGACAGCCGGCCAATCACAGTCTATAATTTTGCCTTACTTGCAAGTCCCCTAAGTCATCTGAACGTACCCATTATCGTCTTTTTCTTGGAGAATTATAAAACACAAAAAATCAACAAAACGCTTAAAAAGCTAATATCTTGGTTCTATTGGTCGGATTGTCAAGATTATGACGTTTTGACTTAAAGAAAAAGACAGAACATCACGGAAAATAATTTTTAAATTTATTGAAGTGGTTATACCTCTGACAAAATAAATTCGAAAATCGCTGTTTTTAAACCTGAAGGCTGAAAAAAAAACCTGTTAAACGATTCTTTTCGATACCACGATATACCTATGCACCTACAAACCCTCATCATATTTTGACTATCAATCCACTCCCAAAATTTGCTGTGGGCTCTTGGTCTATGAGGAACGGCTCATTAGGAAAAGACTGAGACCTTCACCAACTTAGTATGTGAAACTGTTAGTCCTGAAAAAAAAAATATTTTTTTCGAAGGTAGAAGTCTTGGTAGAAGTCTTTTGATAGACAATAAGATTGGACTCAATTACAAACCATGTCATCATCGAAAAAAAACAAGATAGAATAGACTCCACTTTAAGGAAAAGTGCTCGGCATGATCCCACAACCCACTCGCCATACCAAAGTAAAGTTTAAGTCCCGCAACAATTTATTTAATAAATTCCTAATATGCTACATAATATACAATTGGCAATGCTCGTAATATTAAAAAAAAAAACTAACCCTTCACCAACCAATTTATATTTTCTTTTTTGTTTTCAAAATAAGTTAAATCCGCTGCTTTTTTAAATTCAAACTAAATTAGCAAGTGAAATGTTAGTTTCTTTTGTTTTGTGGTTGTCAGACTTAAATGGAGTACCTCGCGCCGCGGGCAATCCTAATATTCTTGTTATACCTTTTTTTTGGCATCCTCCAAGTGCTTATTACGGGCAGCTTCATAGAGAGCAACAAACTTGTCGCGTTGAACTTTAAAAGCCGCAAAAAGCTCGTCGTTCTTCTTACCCTTCAATCTATTTTCAATGTCCTCTTTCTTTGTGTGTTCCTGTCGAATTTCTTCGGTTACCCATGGCTTGTCCAATGGATATTGGTTAATGATTTCTTTTAATGTTTTCTTTGAAGGAACGTTGCTTTTGTTTACCGCGCTTGTTGGCTTTATTGGTTTTCCATTTCGTTTGTTTTTCATGATTCTAGATGGTAATGTATTGTTTGCACGTCTTATTGGTGGTGGTGGGGGAGCATTGCGAGATCGTCGCATCATTGGCGGTGGGATTGGTGGCAACGGAGGTCCTGGCCGAAGACCTACCATGTTGTTTCGTATCATCGGCTGTATAACAGGTCTCATGCCCATTGGGTCTATGGGAATTGGCGGCATTGGTCCCCGCATAGGCATGGGCGGTATCGGTGGCATTGGTCTGCGTGGCATGTCCATTCCGTTAAATTGTCTGTTTCCTCCTCCTCTACCACCGAACTTAGGATGTCGCATAGGTGCTCCACGGCCATGGCGGCCACCCATCCAATTATTTCGAAGCGGTTCGCCTAAGTTCCTTGGTGGTGGAATATTTCTTTGTGGTCGGCCACCGCCTGTGGCGTGAGTCATTTTTTTGTTCATACCTGAATTGGGGGCGGAAATCGGAGGAGTTGGATTATTGAAGTCCATGTAGCCTGGATTGTCTGGTATCTGACTGGCATTGAACATAACATTCAGTCCATTTGGACCATTCATTGAAGAATTTTGCTTGAACATTTTAGCTGCTCGCGGCAGATTTTGTCTTCGGACATTGGGCATGAATCCACTTTTAGAAACCATGTTTATTAAATTATCATCAATTCAAATTGATGTGAAACTATACAAATTAAAGATTTGTAGTTTTGATTGCAGATCGATTAGGTACGTACAATTTATAATTTATTTTCTTCTCGGGAAAAAAATGTCGGATTCGAAGCTACACAAAAGTTATTTTCAGTGCCAGAAAGAGAAAGAAGTTGATGTCTTCTACAGCGAGAATTTTCTCGCAGTTTTATGATGCAGTGTAGGGCCATTTACATGGACGAGCATGCTTAACAACATGGCTTGATGGAAAAAATAACTGTACGTCAAACTTTGCGTTTACATATACCCCGTTTACATGAGGTATTCGAGCGGGCTTCAAGCTCGCGTTGACTTGAAATGAGCTCTGAGGATCTGTTCACCACAGTGCGTTTGCACATATGCGAGTAAAATTATTTATTTGTTTTGATAGCTATGTGAAGTATGTACTAAAATTCAATAAATTTGAACTGTTTTTGTGTAAAATAAATATATGTTTGCCATTCCATTAAATGTAATCTCAACACCATATCAACTCAACTACAAATGGGGCTCTCAACTCACGTGATGAAACACCTGGGTCGAAAATCCAACCCTAATCCAATTCGAGCTCTCGATTCTTCATTATTTTTCAATTTACGAAACAAACGGGTGCGGGATGACGAGCAAAATTTTAGCAGTGGTAATTATGAACGATATTCATGAAGATGAAGAGGAAGAGGAAGAAAGAAAAAGAAAGGAAAAGAAGATAAAACGTTTATGGATTAAAAATGTATTAAGTACAGAGGAAAATAATTTTTGAATTGGCATTTGCATCGAATTCTTTGTATTTTTCTAGCAGCATTTCGTACCCTTTTATTTTTAACTGTTTTTTTTTTATAAAGTTCACTTCATATTTTTCAAACCTCTGGTAGGTTTTATATAATATGAAAAAATTCTCTCCAGAACTCACTATGTTGCCATTTTTCCCTGTCAACGTGGACGGAATAATTTACCGAATGCAATAAAAAAAAAACAAGTTGTCGAAAATCTGTTTACACAAAATGGGTTGGACGAGCCAGCAAGTTTTATTTTTTAATTTTTTTAAATCCATCAAACATGTTCGTCCAACAGTTGTAGCGTTTAAATGATCGAGCATGGCTCGACAAAGAGATCAGTGCTCGACAACCAGCCCCTGATGAAGTGCAGTGAAGTGAAAGTGCTACCCTGCTTGCAAAAAAAACAATCGAAAATTGTGTATGGTGGCTTAATTTATCTGTCAGAACAATTTTCATATGTTTTTTTTTTTGCAATCCGGTTTCTTTATCGAACATTTTAATTTCCCAATTTTGTACTTTTTGCAAAAAGTAGTTCTACATAGTTAAGCTTTTACTTAAAGCAAAGTACGCAGATGGCGCTAGAAATTGTGTGAAATGTACAAGCAAAACGATTTTTCAGTGAGATTTTTGTCCTTGTCTTCTTCAGTTTTGTATTGCATGTTTCTTTAAGATTGGCCGGATTCAACGCATCAAAATTGACCGCCATATACTTAGCAGGTGAAAGTCACGAATTTCATTTTTTTTGGTTCCCAGAATTCAGTCCTCATTTGGTCCAATTTGCGCAACCACTTTTAGAATTTACGTCAGCGTAGTTAATTAGTTATTAACAATTTAAGTTTTGGCGTATACTTAGCAGACATAGAAACAAAAGCGAGCTTTTTTGGTGTCAATCGATCGGGAATGGTGTTGTCGAATTTGCGCAACCTATTTTAGAATTTGGAGCATCATAGTTTAGTTAATAATTAATAAAATGTAAAAAAAATGACAGCTCTATAAACAATTACAATTTACAAACAAATATACGTTTCGTAACGTAACGTATTTAAAGCTGTCAAATAAAACAGGACTAGCACATGTAAACCCACTTTTCTGTCCCAATTTAATATTTTTTTGTTTATGATTGGTTTGACAGTTCTTTTTTTTTGTGAATTTGCTTTTATCTTTTATCTCGGTACGTGCGTCTCAATATTATTGTCGTGTTTTTAGCAACAATTCGCGGTCTTACATTAAATAATAATAAAAAAAAAATAATGAACTCTTGTTTGTCTATCTTTAACATTGATAGTCATTTAAATAAAGTGTTTTTGTGTTTTTGCTTATTTCGTGCAAGAACTGTGCCTTGTCTTGCTAAATCTCATCAAGGGTGGCGACAGCTACAAGATGATAAAGCCAGAATGACTGTTTTTGGTCATTTGGAAGGTAGTTCCTCAACGTGGACGTCCTCAACGCTGGACGCTGGAACGATGGCCGGACTATGGAACATGTCTACAAAAAATCCCATGGAGTCGCAAAAATCCATGTCCAAGCAGTGACATATCCATACAAAACAGATTGTGGATTGGATTGTAGATTGGATTATGGACACCGTTCATGGCCTGTGGAGTCGGGGTGTTAGGTAGCTGTAGTAAGTCCATCGCATTCGTCGTGCTACAGAGTTTCCTCATCATCATAATCGTTCACTCTATCGCAATCAACATCATCTGTGCCATCAAACACCAATTACCAATGTGGACGCAATTCAATTGTGAAAAATGTATTTGGTGGAACTCTGCAGAGTGAAATGCGTTTTTTGATTTGTGGCTTGGAGAGAAAGATACGTGATCCCTTTCTCCCGTTCACAGTACAAAAGGTAACTCTACGGCAGCGGTTTCCCTTGGTAAGTGTTTGGTATGTGTTTTCGAATAAAAAATGTTTGAGACCGAATTTATTAATTTTAGTCACTAATTACCCCAGGCATCGTGATCGACTTAAGATTTAATTCGTCATCTAACACCCGAAAGATACAAAACAGGTTATGTTATGATATTTTGCATTGAACATGCTGAGGAAGCAGACGAAATCAGCGAGTGTATTGCCGAGTCATTCACAAACTTAGATGCTCTGTGCTCCAATAAAATCGCAAGACTGCATTTGTTGCATAACCGCACTATTAAGGTATCAAATGCCAGTTTCATTACAAAGGCGTAAGTGATTTTTATTTTATAGCTTTAAATAATGATAATTTTGTGATTATAGGTATATAAAACTGTGTTCAATAAGGGTAACCACAATTTTTTACTAGGTACTATTAACAAAAATGTTATATATTCCGTCTTTCACAAACCATGTTTTTTTAAAAATTGACTTTTTGATGTTTGCACAATTCAATTTTTTTCAATTTTAAAGTTTCCTGATACACAATGTTGTCACTAATTTAGTGCTTTTTTCTTTCACTCAAAATACGCATGAATTCAATTTGCGGAAAAAAAACTATTTTATATTTATATTAGAGGGTGCAAAGAATTGAATTTAAATTATTAAAAGAGGACGTAAATCAATACGGGAATAAGGTGTTTTTAAAAAAATACTATCTTCCACGTTTGAAAACAAACTTAAATAAAACTCGAAATCGTGAATATTTAACCCAAAGGATAATGGGCAAAGATGTATGGAGCGGTGGCCCGGCACCAATAAGAACGGCCTTCATATCGTATATAGGTACATATTTATGCATTCATTATCCGTTAACCGTTTGTCCAAATTCGCTGTGTGACAGAAGTTATTTAATTTTCGAATTAAATTAGTCACAATTCCCTTTTTTGGAATAAAGTTCTTTGAACTCATGAGACATTACCTGCATTTTTTCATATGTCTAAAATTATGTTTAAGGGTCGCAAGCATCAATTTTATGCAGAAGGCATTTTTTGGAGTATTTGATTTGTAAAAAATACAAGTATTCTTTTTTAACAATAATTTTGATGTTAAAATCATCTCTGGAAAACAAGAAACAAATATCAATTTGTATCTTATTTATCATTTATCGGTATAAAAGTGGGTATTATTTTCAAGGTTTTAAATTGCAATTCGTAATAGTTAGTTAGCAAAACAACCCACAACTTACTTGACTTTATATAAACTATATTACGGGTTGAAAATGTTTTTGGGTTATTTCTAGTTTAGTTACGAAGAAAATGGTTGTACAATTATTACTGACTGATTCCTAAATAGATACAAATAAAAATATAAACAAAAAATAGAACATTTTTGTTTTGCTTTTTATGATACTAAAGGATTTTTAACTCAGTCACCTATTTTAAATTTCACTGCACTTTTTTAAAAAAGCATGAAGGCTCTCCCAAACCAATGAGAAACATTCGTTGCGGCGAAGAAACATTCGTCAGTCAAAACTAATTCATATGTTTCTCCGCCGAGTTGGTGTGGGCACTCTCATATGTACATATATCACCATGTAAATAAATTTTGACATGCGAATGTTTCTTGGCCGCAACGAATGTTCCGCATTAGTTGGAAGAGCCTTGATAGATAGAGCCTTTTTTTTGATGCTTGCGATCCCTAAATATAATTTTAAAAATCTGACAAAATTCATGGGTGTCATGGGTTTAAATAACATAATTCCAAAAAATGGCTTAAATCGAACGAAAAATACACAAATTATTAATGAAAAACTAAGGAAATAGGAAATTGAGACCCTAAAACTCATTTTATTTCAAACTAGCCGTCCCGTGCTCGCGTTGCTTCGCATAGTTTATAGAATAATTTGAGTATAGATATACAAAACTGTGCTCAATAAGGCTAACCGCAATTTCTAGTATATTATTAAAAAAACGTTTATATATGCCTTCAAAATTAAGTATTTCATGTTCTCTCACGAACCAAGTTTTCAAAAATAGAAATTTTTTGATGTTTGCATAATTCAATTTTTTTTAATTTTAAAGTTTCCAGATACCTTATTTTGTCACTAATTTAGTTCCTTTTTCTCTTTCACTCAAAATACGCATGAATAGAATTCATGCGGAAAAAAATATTTTCCATATGGGTGGTGCAAAAAAGTATTTCCTTAGTTATTTAAAACATTAAAAAGAACGTAAATCAATAACGGTAATAAGGTGTTTTAAAAAAATGCTATCTTCCACTTCTTTAGGCAAACTTAAATAAAACTCGGAATCGTCAGTATTTAACTAAAATACAAATGGTTAAAAAGTATTTCCTTTTTCTTAAGTATGTATAACCTTTGAAATACAAAAAGTATGAAGTTACTTACTTCTAGGTTTTGACCAGAGAAATTCTACCCCAATTTCTACCAATATATTAACAAAAAGTTTATACTATATGAATAAAGAGTTGAATGTTCACTCACGGAAAAAGTTTTCAAAAATAGACTTTTTTGATGTTTGCATAAAAGTAGGCATTATATTTTAATTTATTTTTATTTTAAAGCTTCCGGATACACAATGTTGTCACTAAACAATTTCTCATACCCAGAAGGTGGCCACAGTATAATGTCATACAAACACTTTTGGAAGAAAGTCCTGAATGCATTATGAAAACAAAACATTTCAGAATTTTACCAATGTCACAGAAAAGTGCTAAGTTTTGCCGATAAATCATTTCCATTAACATACATATATCAATATGTTAGTCCAACCTATTAAGTATAGGTTCACCAATTTAAATAAATCCTTTTTATTTTTTACATTTTAATCGGCTTTTCTGCACTATTTTAGATGTTGAAACAAAACTTTATTATTCCCATGTTCCAAGCTCTTGCTCCACAAATTTACATCGCAATCATTTCGCGTTGCTTCGCTGATTTTTAAAAAAAAAATTTTAGTAGGGATACAAACCCCTGCCAAATAAAACCCCCTAAGTTCTACCAGTATATTAACAAAATGTTTATACGCATACATATTTCTGGTAGACATAATATTTTAATTTGTGTTTTTAAGGCTTCCGGATACACAATGTTGTCAATTGAGTGCCTATTTTTCTTTCACTCAAAATACGCATAAATTCAGTTTGCGGATAAAACCCTTTTACCATAAAGGTGCCGAAAAAAAATTATTTAAATTATGAAAAGAAGTAAAGCGTTTACTTCGAGAAAAAAATTGAATTATCTTTGTTAAGGCAAATTAAACGAAACTCGGTATTGTCAATATTTACCAAATTGTCGAGGATAAAATTATTTGCCATATGGATGGTGAAAAAAAGTTGTATTCTTCCGTTATCTTTTTTTGAGTATTGAAAAAATTTAATTTTATATTTTTTGCTTGAAGAACACATCTTGCATACTTTTTGAATGATTTATGTACATACATAATAAAAAGCACAAAGGAAATATGTTTTTTTACATATGTCAAACTTTTTTAATCTGTTTTTCATAGACAACAGTACCTTCGGTGGACTAAATTTAGTAGGCCGCCCACCAAGAAAATGTTGACAACAAAGCAAACCAACGACGCAAAAAAAGAGTACAGAGTCTTAAAACACAAGAAGCGGGTGACGATTGTACATATATAGTCTATATAAAGGATCTCCATTAACTAATGTCCATTTCATAGTCTAAACTATTGCGTATAGTTTAACCATTTTCATCAAAACCCTATTTTTTGCATTTAAATTGTTTTTTTGTTGCACTTTTAAACATTTTTGAAAATAAATAATTAGCCTATCTTCATTCCCTACATCCAAATTCTCGTTCCACAAATTTTCATTCCAATCATTTCAGTATTTTCTTAGATAAAGTGGAACAAACACACTTTCACATTTATAATATTATTATTATTAAGATTAAATAACTTCTGACACAGAGCGAATTTGGAGAAACGGTTAACAGATAATGAATGCATAAATATGTACCTATATACGATATTAATGCCGTTTTTATTGATGCTGGGCCAGATTTGCCCATTGTCCTTTTCGAAGAAAAAATTATCTACCATATGTAGGTAGGTGGTAAAAAATAGTTTGTCCTTATTTTCCAAGTATAACATTTGAAATACAAATCATACAAAAAGTATGAAGATACTTACAGACTTTGACCACAGAAATAAACAACTTCTCATATCGTTGAATTTTTGAACAACAACAACAACTTAAAGGCGCTACCACCAATTGTTTGGCTGGAGATATAGCTATTTCGTGCTTTGCCACTTTTGCACTCATCAGTCTCCTTTTTGTGGTGCTGAGCTTTAATCCAATTTTATTTGAAAAACTTTTTATGCACACCATAGGATTCAAACCCACGCATATCAGATTTGCTCAGTCTTAGCAGTCGTGTGCACTACGCACTCCACCGCCTTAGACCACTGACGTCACAGGTCGAGATGTGTTATTTGTTTATCAAATGCATTTGGAGCATCAGCATTTTTATAAGTGCCTTAAAGTTTGTTGTCTTGTTCCGCCTCCATTTTTCTATGGTGTGCATAGAAAGTTTTTCAAATAAAATTGGATTAAAGCTCAGCACCACAAAAAGGAGACTGATGAGTGCAACAGTGGCAAAGCACGAAATAGCTATATCTCCAGCCAAACAACTGGTGGTAGCGCCTTTTTAAGTTGTTGTTGTTCAAAAATTCAATGAAATTGACGGAATAAAGAATGGTCAAGCCTAATAAGCTGACATTCTAGTACAATAAAAACAATAATAACTTCTCATATCAGCAACTCTGAAAATAATTTTTTTTGCACCATGGTAGTAAATTTTGTTTGTAATGTTTTTAAATGAGTTTTATAATTTCATTCAACTCAGTTCAAAATCGAAAATATTTAATTTTAAAATTTTCCTTGAAGTACACGGTTCACAATCTTGATGTCGCGGCCGTCAATGCCGCTTAAAAACTATTTTTATTCCTCTTCTCTTCCCAACTATACGAAAACCCTTTAAATATTTTTTTTTTAATTGAATTTTACTCAAGGTGAACTCGTATATTATTTTAAATTTTGTTTCGCGAAATATGTATGTTACGTTTAAACTCCAAATTGAGTTGATTCAAGAACTACCGGCAAAATTGGAATTTTTCAGAGACATTAGCAGAAGTCTTAAATATCTTTTTCATTCCAGACTTTTTTCAACGATTTCTCTTGGCCAACTTTGGATGGCCCACATTTGATATGCGGACCCAAGGTACTACTGTCCAAGAAGTACGTATGTTTACTTTGGTGCTTGCCTGACGACTGAACATACTCTAAGCGGAGCAACGAAGAATGGACAATATTTGAAAAGGATTTTCTGTTGAAACAAAGCAATATTTGTAGGTTTACCTCAGGTAATTTATAACTACATTATATTAAAATAGTCTTCAAAATGAATTGCTTTTGTATTTTTATAGCCAAAAGAAGAGAAAAAAGAAGAAGTTCCATACATAAAGCACCAATGTCAGGTGACGAGAAAGTCGATGAAGATCTTAATGGAGTGCCATTCGATGGAGCACCACTCTTGAAGGGTACCTTAATGCGTGCGTTACCCGTAACAATACCAATACAAAATGACACTGCTATAATTGTACAGCGCGTATTATACAAAACTTCAGATAAATTTTTGTTTGATTTGATTTGATTCTTTATTTACATACATATGTAGCTTGAACTATTTATTAAAAATTTTAACTTAAAACTAATTAAAAGAATACAAAATGATTCATTTTTACATATAATATCATTTTCTTTTAAAAAACAATAACATTATTTTCTGACTTTAAGACAAATGGCAAGTTATTGAATAATTTAAAACCTTTATGAATCAATATGTTCTGCGACCTACTTGTAGTAAAAAAAAAATATTCTGAAATCACCTCCATTTCTTAAATTATGTGTTGACAATACTAACTTATTCTTCAGATAAATCAAAAATATATATATAAATTTAAAAAGCTTAACTGTGGTGTAGGTATACATAAATTTTCCAACTAAAATTAACATTCAAATTGAATTAAATAAATTACATTATGTATAAAGATATTTTCTTTTAATATGATTTATTACCATTTGATTATACAAAAAAGATTTTGAACAGTAAAATGTTTTAACTGCATCGTGTAGTTTCATATAATTGTCGTAGAGCTATTCTGTTGAACATTCGCGATCGCATCTATTAAAATTGTATTTTTTAAGTTAATTTAATGTTTTTAGTTATTAAAATATCGATGGGTACATTACCCATGTGCTGCTTCTGTATATTGTCCGATTAATATTTGAGTTCCATTAAGTCCTTTCGTTATGAGTTGCAATTGTTTTGTGTACTACGAATCAATTAAGTACATATTTCAATTTTGATACATGAATATACACCCCTGTTCTGAATTCCAATCGTTTGTAAAATCCTTTCGTTTTTAAACTGGGGGTTTTGAAATACTTTTCCTTGCTTGCGGAATTAGTGAGTTTTTTTATCTATCGGATTAAAAACGGAATTGACATTTGAAATTCAATTGAAATTGTAATCATTTTAAAATGTAAGAAATTATGTTTTGCAATAGTTATCGACTTACAAAGCATATCAAATCCCACTTATCCTTAGGTGATTTTTATAAATTTCTTTTCGGATTTCGAAAGCATAAAAGGTTTGGATATTGGCTACTGTGAAATTCAAATTAAGAATACCTTTTTTTGAATCCGTTTGGAAATCAGAATAGGGCTGATTTTGTATACATTTGCTAAAGAAATGTTTTAAAAACTAGTTATTCATGTATTTCCACACCACCTTTACCATAAATACTATTTTGCCAATATAACAACTTTGTTCAGTTACTAGAACTACACATAGGACTAATTTCTTAATCTAATATGAAATTGTCGAATGATGAAATTGGTTTTATACAACATTTTTGAAAGTCTTTCATTGAATTAAGAATGGCTCACGGCAGCACTTATATACTTTAATTCAGACTCAGAGCCGTTTAAATTACCAAATTAGAGCAAATATTTTAGAAGTTACAGCCTGGTTTATGTAGGTCTTATGCGAATTTAGTATGATTTTCTCTTGAAATTCTTATAAGACCTACATAAACCAAGCTGCAACTTCTAAAATATTTGCTCTAATCGGAAGATTTAAACGGCTCTGAGTCTGAATTAATGTGCGTCAGGTATTTTAAACCTTAGTTTTGAGTTTTAAAAATTATTTTTATAAAAGTCCGTATAGGACTAATTTCTTCATCTAATATGAAATTGTCGAATGATGAAATTGGTTTTATACAACATTTTTGAAAGTCTTTCATTGAATTAAGAATGGCTCACGACAGCACTTATATACTTTAATTCAGACTCAGAGCCGTTTAAATTACCAAATTAGAGCAAATATTTTAGAAGTTACAGCCTGGTTTATGCAGGTCTTATGCGAATTTAGTATGATTTTCTCTTGAAATTCTTATAAGACCTACATAAACCAAGCTGCAACTTCTAAAATATTTGCTCTAATCGGAAGATTTAAACGGCTCTGAGTCTGAATTAATGTGCGTCAGGTATTTTAAACCTTAGTTTTGAGTTTTAAAAATTATTTTTATAAAAGTCCGTATAGGACTAATTTCTTCATCTAATATGAAATTGTCGAATGATGAAATTGGTTTTATACAACATTTTTGAAAGTCTTTCATTGAATTAAGAATTGCTCACGGCAGCACTTATATACTTTAATTCAGACTCAGAGCCGTTTAAATCACCAAATTAGAGCAAATTGATAAAGTTGATGGATACCGCCCGATTTCCTTGCTACCATTCTTATCGAAAATTTTAGAAAAAATAATAGCCAACCGTATCCTTTGGTTTACTGAATCAAAAAAGCTGATAAGTTTAAAGCAAGTAGCTTTTAAACCTAAAAGAGGTTGTATAGACGCTCTCCTCCACTTAGACTATGTGATATCGAACGCGTTATCTGCACGAAACCATGTTTCTATCCTAGCTCTCGATTTCGAAAAAGCTTTCGATCGCATAGGTATTCACCTTGTGCTAAAAAAAATAAACGAATGGGGACTTGGTCCCAAAATGTTCAAATACATATGTAAAATCTTTCCTCTCCAATAGAAAATTTTGTGTTAAAGTTGGCAATACTTTTTCAAAAACCGTATCCCTTGACAATGGAATTCCGCAAGGATCTCCCCTCTCTGTAATCCTTTTTTCCATCGCTTTTGATGAACTTAGCATATTAATTTCTAAATACAAAGATTTAGATCACTGTATGTATGCTGATGATGTATACATTTTATGTAAACACAATGATCTTAATCAAACAAAAAATATTTTTTCCAATTTACTTAATGAGATAACAGAATGGTCCATCATGTCTGGTTCAAAACTATCTTTAGACAAATGTAAAACACTTCATGTTTGCCGTAAAAAAAATTGTCAAAACTTAAATTTATCTCTTAATAATATTGTTATTGAAAATGTCATCAATTTAGAAATCCTAGGTCTTATTTTTAACAATAGATATAATTGGAAATCACACTGTTAAGCGTTTCACAAAATACACGCCATCTTCACCACCTTGGAACCTGAATACATCCTCCATCCTACTACAACTACATGATTTCCGCAAAGAAAACACCAGCAAATCAATTTATAAGAAGATGTTCCATGAAACTTTCTACGACCTTACCTCCAAAGGATGGACATTTGTTTATACCGATGGTTCAAAAACAGCTGATAGTACATCAGCAGTAACATCGCATGATGGATCGACTATTGTTCAAGGAATCCTTCCAAACCTTGCTTCAGTATTCACAGCTGAAGCTCAAGCCATCTACGAAGCAGTAAATAAATTCTCACATACCCGAGGCAAATGGACTATCTGTTCCGATAGTCTATCCGTCTTCAAGCGATTCTAAACACTAGACATGAATCTAGTATTATTGGTAAGATCCGAGACATACTAATTAAAACACCCTCAAAAATCAAACTAATGTGGACGCCTGGTCATGTCGATATTGTGGGTAACGAACTCGCGGACCAAGCCGCAAACTCAGGCCACAATGCTCCAACAATTATGATTGAATCTTATACGAGAAAAGACCTCAAGAAACTAATAATGGAAAAAATAAATTATTCTCGACAACAGGAATGGTCTAATTATACACACCATTACCAAACAATTAATCCCATCAGAAGCAAGCCAGTTTATCCTAACAATGTGTCTAAATTCAAGATAATCAACTTTATTCGTCTGCGCATTGGGCACACTCAACTAACGCACCAACACCTTTTAAAAAAGGAAACACCTCCAGTATGTCCAAAATGCAACAATGTCATCACGATTTCTCATTTATTGGGCTCTTGCTTTCTTTCTGAAAATCTTCTTTAATCCAACCAACACCAATACCACATCCAACAGCTTCTTCAAGAACCAAATAAAAACCACATTGGCTTAATAGACAAATTTCTACAAAACCACAAAATAAAAATATAATTACCAAAAAATACTTAAATTCATATATACCATTATACAACATAACTACTTAAGCAGTAAACTATAGATTATTATTACTCATCTTGTATGTTCATTCTTTATCCATTTTATGTAAGAGCCGAAAGTAGTATGATGCTAGCGTTCTTAAAAATAATGTTAATAATAGATTTAAATTTATTGTTAATTTTTATAAGATGCCGCTAATAGGCAAGATGCCTATGCCGCTAATAGGCAGAACGCTCCATTCAATTTGGACGATGATGGTCAAGAGTTCCGTCCACCCGACCTAACCGAAGTGCGGGTGGCGATATCGAAACTTAAGTCGTACAAGGCTGCTGGTGCGGATGGCTTACAAGCCGAACTATTTAAATCAGCGGAAGATGAATTGGCTAGGAGCATACACCAGCTCATCTGCAAAATTTGGTCGGAGGAAAGTATGCCCGATGAATGGAACTTCGGTATAGTGTGCCCCATCCATAAAAATGGAGATGTTCTGAAATGTACCAACTACAGAGGAATTAGTCTCCTAAACGTCGCTTATAAAATCTTGTCGGCCATCCTGTGTGACCGCTTAAAACCTTTTGTCAACGATCTGATCAGCCCTTGTCAATGCGGTTTTAGGCCAGGCAAGTCAACCGTCGATCAAATGTTCACACTCCGACAGATTTTAGAAAAATCCCGGGAATTCCAGATCGATACACACCACCTTTTTATCGATTTTAAAGTCGCGTATGATAGCGTGAAAAGGGACGAATTTTACAGAGCCATGTCGAGTCTCGGCATCCCTGCCAAACTCGTTCGCCTGTGCAGGATGACGATGGAGAAATCTCGCTGCTCCGTCAAAATTGGTAAGATCACCACCGATTCCTTTGATGTTGAGAAAGGATTGAGGCAAGGCGACGCGTTATCATGCAACCTATTCAAAATCGTTCTTGAAGCCATTGTACGCAACGCACATATCAACACCAGTGGTACAATCTACCAAAAGTCCGTTCAATTGCTTGCATATGCGGATGACATAGACATTGTCGGCAGAACGAAGCGAGCTGTGGCAGGGGCATTTGCGAGCATTGAATCGGAGGACGCTAGAATGGGATTGGCGGTTAATGAGGACACGACGAAGTATATGGTGTCATTGAGAGAGGAATCTCCACATCGTCGACTCGGGCAAAATATCACGATAGACAGATATAACTTCGAAGTTGTCAAGGACTTTGTCTACCTGGCTTCCACTATAACATCGCAGAATGACATCAGTGCAGAGATCAAGCGAAGAATTACTCTTGCCAACCGCTGTTTCTTCGATCTAAGAAGGCATTTAAGTAGTAAGGCCCTCTCTCAGAGAACCAAGGAGACTTTATACAAAACCCTAATCATCCCGGTCCTGTTTTACGGGTCAGAAGCATGGACACTGAAAGATTCGGATAAAAATCTGCTAGGGTGCTTTGAGAGGAAGATTCTTCGTGTGATTTTCGGTCCGGTGTGTATCGAAGGAGTATGGAGGAGAAGATTCAACGACGAGCTATACGGGCTATACAGCGACGTTGACCTGGTCAAAAAGCTGAAAATACAGCGGCTGAGATGGCTGGGGCACGTGTAGCGTATGGACAGCAACACACCTGCCCGACGAGTCTTCGAATCCAACCCCGATGGGGTACGCAGCAGAGGAAGAACCCGTAACAGGTGGCGCAATCAAGTGAATGACGACATCAAAGCACTCGGTGTGCGCAACTGGAAGCGGCTAGCTAGGGACAGAGCTGGCTGGAGGGGCTTGTTAGTTGAGGCCGAAGCCCACCCTGGGCTGTGAGCGCCATCAAAAGTAAGTAAGTAAGTTAATTTTTATAAATAAATAAATAAATAAAAGTCATTAAATGAAAAAACAAAAACAAAACATAACTATTAAACTTACCACATAATCAAATCAGGAATTATTTTGGCATTTAATAAAAACTACAATTTTTTACTTGACATTTGACAGGAGGCACTAAACTAGAATTGGGACATGTCACAGATGTTTGTATGATTTCAGATAAATTTACTTTACGTTACGTTGCAGAGATAAGGCCTGTTTGTTTTAGTAATTTGTAATTCTAAAGTTATTCACTTATTATAGATTTGTGTAGAATATTTTTAATACGATTGATAAGTAAGTTATTGAAACTGTTTTATGCTAGCACGCATCATAATACTGAACTACGGTTCCGGAAATTCTATGGACATGTGATCACATGTGTCACCCGAACAAATTGATTATAACTTATTATTTGTGCTGCTCCAAATTCTCAAACTTCTTCACGAGTTCCCTCAGTAATTTCATGATTCTCGGAACCAATAACAGAATTTGGAGCACCTCAGTTTTCAAGATATAGGCATTTTAGGTAAGCGAACATGGTATCACATGTTTCACCCGAACAAATTGGTACTAACTTTTTATTTGTGTTGCTCCAAATTCTGAAACTTCTTCATGAGTTTCCTCAATAATTTCATAATTCGCAGAACCAATAACAGAATTTGGAGCACCTCAGTTTTCAAGATATAGGCATTTTAGGTAAGCGAACATGGTATCACATGTTTCACCCGAACAAATTGGTACTAACTTTTTATTTGTGCTGCTCCAAATTCTGAAACTTCTTCATGAGTTTCCTCAATAATTTCATAATTCGCAGAACCAATAACAGAATTTGGAGCACCTCAGTTTTCAAGATATAGGCATTTTAGGTAAGCGAACATGGTATCACATGTTTCACCCGAACAAATTGGTTCTAACTTTTTATTTGTGCTGCTCCAAATTCTGAAACTTTTTCATGAGTTTCCTCAACAATTTGATAATTTGCAGAACCAATAACAGAATTTAGAGCAACTCAGTTTTCAAGATAGAGGTATTTCAGCTAAGTGAACATGTGATCACATGTGTCACCCGAACAAATTGATTATAACTTATTATTTGTGCTGCTCCAAATTCTCAAACTTCTTCACGAGTTCCCTCAGTAATTTCATGATTCTCGGAACCAATAACAGAATTTGGAGCACCTCAGTTTTCAAGATAGAGGCATTTTAGCTAAGTGAACATGTGACAGTGTCACTGAGGTGCTCCGAATTCTGTTATTGGTTCTGAGAATTATGAAATTACTGAGGAAACTCGTGAAGAAGTTTGAGAATTTGGAGCAGCACAAATAATAAGTTATAATCAATTTGTTCGGGTGACACATGTGATCACATGTTTACTTAGCTGAAATACCTCTATCTTGAAAACTGAGTTGCTCTAAATTCTGTTATTGGTTCTGCAAATTATCAAATTGTTGAGGAAACTCATGAAAAAGTTTCAGAATTTGGAGCAGCACAAATAAAAAGTTAGAACCAATTTGTTCGGGTGACACATGTGATCACATGTCCATAGAATTTCCGGAACTGTAGTTCAGTATTATGATGCGTGCTAGCATAAAACAGTTTCAATAACTTACTTATCAATCGTATTAAAAATATTCTACACAAATCTATAAGTGAATAACTTTAGAATTACAAATTACTAAAACAAACAGGCCTTATCCTGTAACGTAACGTAAAGTAAATTTATCTGAAACATACAAACATTTGTGACATGTCCCAATTCTAGTTTAGTGCCTCCTGTCAAATGCCAAGTAAACAAATTGTGAAGTTTTTATTAAATGGCCAAAATAATTCCTGATTTGATTATGTGGTAAGTTTAATAGTTATGTTTTGTTTTTTCATTTAATGACTTTTTTTTAGAGCTTGCCCTGGTTTCACAGTTTGTCATCTTTACTATTCACAAACTGACTTGAGTGACTTGTACCGCTTTAAGATATTCTCTGCACATGACCATTGAAAATTTCGAGAAGACCATAGTTGGTCAATAAATATCACTTGAGAATTCATTGCAAGTGGAAATCGAGGGTTGTGATTGTCCAATGATCAAGTCAAAAGGTGAAACAAAATTTATTGTGAACTATTTGGAAGAATCCATAAAACAAGTGAATTTGGGGACCTTTGGAGGAATACGCTCTTTCGGTATGGTCGTTTTGTTTCGCTTTATGGTTGAACAAGAAGACTGATCCAGCTAGTCATTATGCAGTTATGTGGGGAAGAAATCTATTATCCCAATGGCTCGGAAATACCCTCGCTGATAAGGATCTCTTAACAAAAAGCGTCTCGAAGAAAACGTATGTATATTGATCATTTAATAGACTTGCTCTTGTGTCACACACTATTGAAGGCTGTGAGCTTGAATTTAGGTATGACGGTGCAACTTTATCCATTTTGCTAGCCCCTTATGGACTTCAGAATAAGGTATTTGAATAATTTATTCACACATAATGTCTCAACTTAAAATTAATGTTGTCTCCTTTTAAGGTTGGCTTCTTTTGCAAACTTTCGAAGCCGTCGGCTCTTAGATATTCGAAAGCAAAAGGCATGTTGTTTTTGCATCGCAATTAGAAAACTATGGCTTGTTGAAATGGTCGGTGTTTATTTTGTTCCATATAAAAAAGAAAGCACTTGGAGAAAATCGAACGTCCAAATGCAGCTAGAGTGATTCAAATTAAAAAGGAATTCATTAGACGGGTTATCGTCGAGCAATTAGATTTCACCGTACATTGAAAATGGAATACAAGTTTTACGGAATGTTGTAACACTGCCCTGGATTATTGGTGTGGATCTTATGGGAACAGTGCCATTAGTCTCATGAAACATATTGAAGGTAAAAGACAAACAAATTTATGAGTGAAAAGCTTAATGGTGTGTTTTTAAATATTATTTTTACGGATAATGTAACTTAGAACCTTAAGATGAAAAAAAATCCTCGAAATGTTTAAGAAAATGATAAAAAGTTTTTTTATATGAAAAAAAAACTGAACTTGATTCTGTTAAAGGGTGTAGTGCCAGAACTTGGCTTTGCTCTAACATGTCCGTTAATAAATATGAAATATATATATAGCCTTACAAAAATGTTGTGGTACCATTTGCTCGAAAAGTATCCAACCGATTTCGATAAAATGTATATGGTTGAAAAGCCATAGGTGCGGAGATGTGCAGAATATACCTAAGACACGCATTAACACATTGTGGGCCATTTTTGATTTTGCACTGCCGATCACTGTATATTAAAAAAAATTAAAACCAAATTAAAAAAAAAAATATTTTGTGATTTAATTTTCAAACAAACAGTTTGACTCTAGAGTATGTGATTGTGAGTTTTGGGTGGTCGAATTTCGGCCAGTGGGCCGAGATCAAAGACTTTAAGCTTCCTTTTTTCAATATTTTCAGCGTACCATTTTAATAATTTCTCTTTATTTTTATCACTGAGAAAAAAAGAATAAAGATAATTTATATTTGCTTTAAACATAAAACTACAAAATTTTCAATTCACAACTACTAAGAAATATATTTTTCGCGAGATATTTTTAAAGTAAAAAATCCATTTTTTCCAAAACACTCGTCCCATTAGAATAATAGTTGCATTTTTATAACGAGGATTCCAATCGGGTAATTGGTTTGGAAAAGCAAGATAAATTCCAATTTGATTCAACAACCAAAAAGATACAATTGTCGATACTATTCATGACCTTACGGTTATTATTTTTATTTATCAAATCACAGATAATTTTATTTATTTATTAATTATAGGTAGTCAACGAAACAGAATATAGGGTCACAAAAAATATTCTTTGAATTAATATAAACTAATAAATAATTTCTATTTTATTTGATTTGTATTCAAAACCTTGCTTTTGAAAATACTTACATACATACAAACATATACTTACTTCAATCTTCGAATGAAAAACTCTTATGTTTTTGCTGATAATCATTATCTGCAAATCGGAAAAATAAAACAATACATTTCCACACTACCCATGAGGTATGCATTTTAGTGCGTTAACCGATTTTTTGTTAAGGTGTTCGGTTTCCCCAGTAGGCCTATTACACCGTATTGAAAGAGAAACATTTATTTTTCATAATCCTCCAGTTCTTATGCAGGCAGTTAGTTTGGACTTTCAATTTCCTAAAATAAAATAAAAACAATAAACCAATAATAAAAAAGTTTGGTACTTGAAATAAGAATAATATTTTTCTTGACTTAATGACGGTTAGGATAAGGGTTGACACAAAGTCCAGTTTACATTTCCCGAAAATTGAATTTTTCTCCCTTTTCTATGCATTATATATATACATATATCTTACCATTATAGCGCTTCATTTACACTGGGGGATAGAAAAATTATTTTTATTCGCACTGTCTATTCCCTGTTTTGCAGGCAAATACAATAATTTAAAAATATTATCATTAAATGTTGGTGCCTTGTACGACTCAGCGCAAATGAAGACTTGTAGTACAATAAATTTCTGTGGAATTTCAATAAATTATTGAATTTTTGCACAGAATTTTATATTTCATACGGGAACTGTAAACTAGACTTAAAGCTTGCCTGTTATGTTTTTATTTCCTTACTTTAATATTTATTTGTATTTAAAATATGATTTAAAAAAAAAAAACATGATAAAATACAAAGGCTTGCTAAACAAAATTCCAACTTACCATGTAATCAAAGTCGTTATCAATATTTTTTCGAATGTATAAAGCAGCCATTGGTATTAAAACCACACTACCGTGGCATGCAGTGATTTCATCCTTTAAATCGTCGCAGATTAACCAATTGTGTCCTATTTCCGTTATTTTTTTAAAATAAGCAACAAAGTGATCAGCTGATTTAACTTTAGCAATAACTCCAGCCAATCTTAAATAGAAAAAACATTGTTTTATTTAATAACTATATACTCTTAGAAGAAAACAAGGTTTAATTTACCGATACTGTTCATTGAATTCTAACGTATCTGGAAAATCGTCCAAAGTACATTCAAGGCTAAAGTTAAAATCTAGGTCAGGTCTGATATCTAGTTCGATCCAAACATGACTATTAAAAGTCGTTTCCTCGGTAACCATGCCAGAACATTTTTCTATTCGGCATTTAACTGGATTTTTTGACTCATATATGACCGAATCCTGTAAGGTCTTGAATCCCTCAAAGCCCTGTCCAAATGACCGATGGTTGACTCCCAAAAGTTCTTCTTCCCGGTAGACTTCCATTACTCCACAGTTGGGACTGCTACATCGTTTTTGTCGTTTTATACTCGGTGAGGAGGAAAAAAACTTTTTTATCAACCCGCCAATAGAATCGGTTGCGTCCAAATGATGAGGATGAAGGGTAGTTGTTGTTAAATCATTATTTATTTTGTAATGTGACCTCAAGAGTTCAAGTCTTTGTTTGTAAATTGTTGAATTCGGTCCCAATTTTATAAAATTTACAATAAATTGAAGCATTATACTCGATGAATTTTGTATTGTTTGTAAATATTTTGAATTGTGTATGGCACTTAAATACACTAAATGAACTATCGCATCAAAACCACACGTATTTACTATTTTGTAAAAAACTTTATTCAATTTTACTGCAGGTAAAATGCAACCATTTTTAAGCAGCTTCAAATGAACCTTTTGGGTTTGAACTCTATCCAAATTTAACGCTTTTTCAAAATAGTACCCCTTTCTTTTTGAAACTGCTTTTTTTCGTGTCTGCTGTTGTTTTTCTTTTTTTTTTATAAGATTTTCTACCGATTGAATTTTATCTAAATTATTATAGTACGGACTGCTAGTTCGATATGGGCTAGTGTTAGGTACTATTTCAAAATCTTTATAAGAGCTTTCGCTTTCTTTGTCCACTGTAGCACTTTGATTATTGTCGGTTAAAAACGGGGGCCATTCATTATCGCTACTTAGACTTGCATCGGAGAACGGCATGTATTTACTTTTTTTTGCAAGGCCTCCCCAATTTTCAAATGAAACCAAATCGGAGTCATCTTTCCTTTCAGTAATATTTGTTTGAATGGAGGTTGTCGTTAGGGATAATGGAATTTGTCTTTTGAGGTGATTCATGTGTTTTAAGTTTGATGAAACTATCATGGTTCCAGTTTGAATACCTTTTATATGTTCATGGATAAATTTGTTTGCTGTTGTTGGCAATCTTACACTGGTATTTAGTATCCTTCTCAAGCTACCAAAATAACCCTCTTGGTAAGCAGTTGATGCATGCTTTTCTTGACAAGGTATTGCAGCTGCCGTCCATAATGGAAACTCTTTAGCAATGTTCTCTAAGCTGCTAACAAAATCTGGCAAAAAGTAAGCATTTGTATCGCCTTCCAAATACCGGAACTCTTCATTGGGTTTTACACTAGCAATTTTTGATTTTATGAATTTGTGGGTGGACGTTATAGCATCATCATCATCGAAACGATTATTATTCGTGGATTCCGGCATATCATCAGCTCGTTCTGCAAATGAGCCATTGGTCTCCTCCATTTGACAAATAATATTGTCTCGTTTGGACATGTATTCTGTCAATATTGTTCGTGCTTCTTTTATTTTAATTAATTTTCCAGAAATTTGAACAAGTTCATTGTCATACGGATTTAACGCCACAGCACATGTCAAAGAAAATACTCGCCCAAATTCATTAATTTCCTGGCAATCGATCATTAAAGCTACCGTTCGCAAAAAAAAACGTTTAACACCGGGATGAGCAGTTTTTTTAATGCAGTCCCAACGAGACACTAATGCAATTAAATGGGCAACATCTACCCTGATTAAAGTTTTGGCCGGTCGAGTTTTTACTCTTATACATGCATCGGCGTTCGCCCATCGAAAGCATGCGTCAATATAGCTTTTAAGAGTCATGTTGTTAAATGACCGGCACATTCCAAGCAAAATTGCTCGGCCATAATCGCTTATGGCTTGTGGAGGAGCCTTAACTCCTGCCCTCAGCCACCTGTCCAGCCAAAATGTAATAAAACCTGTATCGTGGCTTTCCGTAACCATTTGACATACTGGTACCGTTTTGTGGTCAACGTTTATAGTAACAGTGTATAAAAAGATGTGCCCGGTCGTTTTGCCTTCAAACATTTCAAATTTTTTTATAAATTTGCCAGTGGCATCTATAGCAATTTCAGCCTTTTCGCCCATGGTTCGTATGTATTCCCTGTATACATGAATTTGCGTTTTGGTGAAATAAAAGACAAAAAAATGTATAGATCCCAGTTCCTGAATGGCATCGTCATACTGGGGATCAATTGCCATTTTTTGTATAGCCTTTGTGATGTCATTTTTTTCTTTTGGCTTCAATCCCTGCTGAATTTTTGAAGTTTCCATCTTCAATTGCCTGTATATATGGTTGGGTCGTATGTTGGTTGGGATGTCTTCTCCAAATTTCATGTTTTCCCTCACTAGCTTATCTACGTATTGTTCGGCACTTACGCCCGACAACAAATATTCCCCTATTTTTTTTCGTTCTTCGCCTCTAACGCTTGTGTATACTCTTTCGTGGTATGGATAAGTTCTAGTGTCCAGTGTTTTTATTTCCATACACAGGTGCTCTCCATTTACCGGTTTTTTATTTGCATAGCCCCACACTTGGTTGCCGCATTGCTTACTGGAACAAAAGCCAAACATTTTTAAGTAATTCCCTTCAATTTCGGTTATTTGGGAATTCTTGAAATTAAAGGCACAGGGAAAATTATATCTTTTACGTATAGCATTATTAATTACGCTTGTCCATATGCCTTTCCTTAATCTATTTTTTGCGTGCTCTTCGGGTTTGATTTGTTGCCATTCATCTGGACTAAGGAGAACGTGAAATGTATCCAATTGTTCTGTGTTGTCTTTTTCAAATTTAAAAGATTTATCGGAAGAGCTGTTCGAATTGTTACTCTTTGGTGAATCTGGAGAACAATTCCGTTTTAAATGGGTTTGCAGCTCAGGAACTTTAATCCCCTGTTTTTCTAACACTTGGGTAAGGTGCCCATTTTTATTTCCCCTTACATACAAATAGCATGTTTTGGGTTTCCAAATCCCCCCAAGATCTTTACTCATATGTTTCCACAAGTCTGCAGACAAAGGTGGTAGATCCCTGGTTGCAAGTTGATGGATATGTTTGGAGATAACTCTTACTATATCCTCAGTATTAACGGTTGCTTTTCGACCCGACATACTTTTGTGGAAAAATGAAAAAAATCAAACAAAAATTTAAATTATGGAATAGAAGATCGAACTCATACAGTTTGATTCGTTGTCAGGCTTTTACGCCCAAATTCATTGTTGAGAACAGAACATACAGTAATCTGTATGTAAAACTGTGGAAAGCTAGAGAGAACTAAAACTTATTTATTCAGATAATTACATAAGGTTTGAAAAAAAAACAGTTAACTTTTTATTTTATAAAATTTGTTTTTGTCCACCCGGCCCAATTTTCTTTTTCATATCTTTAACCCATTTCCGGCTAGCGTTGTGTTTTCGCAACGTCATATTTGAAGACTTCTGGAACTTAACTGATTATAAGTTTAAATAAACTAAAAAGTGACTTCGAGAGATATAGTTGAATTATCTAATCGACCTGTTCTTGGACTTTTTTTCTAAAATTTGTTTTTCTTGTTTTTTAAGAAATTTCCAAATACGAGTTTTTGTAAATTTGGGCGTAGGATTTTTGAACTTTTGAAAAATATCGTCAAAATTATAATTTTTCAAAATAATATCAACTTCAGATAAATAAAGGTTCAAATTATATTTCAAAATAATGCTGACGTAAATTATATGAGTTTCTTGCTTGTCAGGTTAGATGAAAGCTTTAAGTTGTGTTTTCGCAGCTAAAGCAGTAGGTAGCATTTGAACCTAAAAACAATTTTTGTGTTCGCTGTGTTCTTATATGAGATTGAAGGGTTTTTTTCTCGGAATATTGTGTGTTTATGTGTATAATGCAAACATTTTTGAAAAAGAATAATAATTTGTGATGGAATCCTGTCCAACAAAAGGATGCATATTTTTGTTCTAACAAAAAAAAAAAAAAAATCATTCAAGAGTGCTATATTGAAAAAACCCTTTATTAACCACTTGATTCTTAGAAATTATTAGGTAGTGCATTTTGCGTATAGGAAATATCAAGGCTCAGGTCATTTTTTTTTATAAGGACCATAAGACAACTGTACTATGAAAAAATTAAACCAATTCATAAATGCGCTCTGTACTGGAAAAATAGATCGCGAATATGAAATTGAATTTGACTTATTTTTTACTTATAAGCTGTGAGTTGTGCGGTCAAGAAGTGTTTTAAAAATGATCTCAGTGTTTTACAAAAGAAGCTTATAATATTAATATCATTCAGAATCTATTCTTTTCTTGAAAGAGTATGGGAGATGACAATTTCTATGTTTCTTACGAGATGACCATTTCTATTTTTCTTACAGGTAATTTCAATCCTCCGCAAATGTTAGAATTATTATTTGACAGTGATATAGTCAATTTTATTTTTGAAAGCACAAACGTCTATGCTAATGTACACACAAAAATATTCAAACATTCAGAACTGATATCAATGAAATTCATAAATTCATCGAAATGCATACAGTGCCCCAGTTGGATTTATATTGGTCTAATCAATTAGTAAACCGAAGCGATATACAGTCGACGCCACCTATAACGACGTTGCTTATAACGACAAGTCGCTTTTAACGCCCACTTTTTTTTAAGTTGGTTGGTTTTCAAACAATTTGTATTAGTTAATCGTGGGTTATAACTCCGTGAAATCATCGTCTATAGCGACAAGTCGCATATGACGACGAATTTCAGGCAAAAAATACTTCAGTTTCGCCGCTTACAACGACGGAATGACGAACAATTCAAAAAAAAGTAGTTAACTGAGAGTTCAAAACTGAACGTGTTCGAATATACACAAATTATTTTCTTCGCGAATGAATTTAACTCAGTTCTCTATTATTGTGTTCCTTAAACTTAAAAGTGCATACTTATGTCCTTCTGTTTTTTCTTATCAACTATTTTCTCAATAAGTCGGGTCGGATATAACGACTATTGCGACCACATTCCTTGGCGGTCACTATAAACGGCGTCGACTGAGTAAAAAATGCCATGAGTCGAGATCGTTTCAAAAGAATCAAGTCCTATTTACATGTTTCTGAAAACAGTAAAATCGATACCAGATAAAAGTTTGCTAAAGTTACAATACTCAACAATATGCTCAATGAAGGATTTATGCAGTTTGGAATAGTTTCGCATCGTCTTTCAATAGATGAACAAATGATACATTACTTCGGACGTCATTCGCCTAAAATTTTCATTAGAAGAAATCCCATTCGATTTGGATATAAGTATTGGAATTTGTGCTCTCATAATGGTTACTTTCGACACAAACTAATACATACATACATTGCATTTGCAAAAAATGTTTCTAACTTAACTGGAACTGGAAGCCGTCGGAAATGGTTTAATTCGCGGTTTTTTTTAAACAAAAAATCATTTTTCGTACCAATAGGAAGTTACGAGGGTGGGTCTCATTCAGTTTTTTTTAAATTCAAAACTAAATTTTTTTGAAAATTTTGATACAATATATACATACATACATACATAATGTTCTGCAAAGATATTTGAGAAAAATCTGCATTAACATTTTGTTCGAAATCTGTTGACCCTTTTGTGGGCCTTAGAGGCTTCCGGATAAAAATTTTAATCAAAAACCATTGACACATTTTGGACAATCAAAAAATGATTCTATGGGAGGTACCATTAACATAAATATTATAAACAATAGCCTTACAAAAATTTTGTGGTACTATTTGATCAAAAAGTGTCCCACCGATTTAGATACATTTTATATGGTTGGAAAGTCATAGGTGAGGAGATGTGCAGTTTGTACCTGAGATACGCATTTAAACACTGTTGGTCATTTTTGGTTTTGCACTGCAGATCACTGCATATTGAATAAAATATTAAAAACTAAAAACAAATGATTTGTGATTTAATTTTCAAACAAATTGTTATGCTCTAGAGTCTGTGAATGTGAGTTTTGGTTGTTGGGTATGAAGTGATTTGGTAACGAAGATAATAAGGTACTGATTTATTGATAAAATCACTCCTATTGCTAAATTGTATGTTTTTTTTTTGCCAAAACTATCGGCATCATAATATCTGTTATATGACATACCTAAAATTTATTTACAAAAACTTTGATCACTATATACAAAGTGACATAGAAAATTATTGTATGTAGCAATTTTAAGACAGATAAGGAGAAACTTGAAGATAATGTGGAAGAATCGTTACATTAAAAAAGATTGTCCAAATAAGAAGAAAGGGCGTACGGAATTCGATTTCAATTTAGTTCTTTTAAGTTCAAATAATATTGATTCTGGAAAACGTATACATATTGACTCGGCAGCTCATGCCACATTGTGTTAGCTGGAAATTAATTTTGAGCGTGAGTTTTAGATAGGTATATTAACCATATGAACATAAAATTAAAATTAAAGCAAAGATGCATGTCCACTTAATGTACATAAGTATGTACACATCTGATAGGAGTGTTTACTATGTTCCTGCGCTAAATGGGAATTATTTTATTGTTTTTGCGGTAATACCTACGCTGACAAGATTTTTTTAAAGAAAACTAAAAACATCAGTATATCTTGGTCTATTGAGCGCTGACTTATGTTGTCCTATAATTCATGAAATTACTTTTGAGGATGATTGACGAGAAGAAGTATAGAATACCTATATTAACCCAAATTAAAATTTAACTAAGTGACCGAGAGAGCAATAATTATGTTGCAAATGTGTTGTCATATATATTCCTTAAAAAAATGCTGCTTTTGATGCTACCCAATTATTTGATCGAAATTTTGTTACAGCAAATTAGGTAGGTATTTAGAAAATAAAAGTGGAAAACAAGGACTCTTTGGTGATAGATACTTCCAATGTTGAGAACAGAATTACACGAGCCCGCATGAAATTAAAAGGAACTGCACAAATAGATCCCTGACTTTGAAGAAGAAATTCAGTGTATTCAGACAAAAAAATTATTATATTTTTTTTGTAAATAAACCGTTGGAAACATGGGAAATAACCGAAGGTTAGGAAGGCTTTACACTATAAATATCACTTTAAAAATGTTCACATAAACACCTTTAATGTATGTTACTATAAATCTGTAACAAAAGTTTAATGTTTTTTAAATGTGCAAACCTACCTCAATCTTTTTTTTTTTTTCTTGGATGTTTTTTTTTTTAATATTATGAAACGCAATATCAAATACCTATTATCAGGTATTATTTACACAATTTTGTTTGAATTAACAAAAATTTAGCAATTAAAATCACTTTTTAGAAGTTTTGGTTTCGCAAATTGAATCGAACAAGAAAATTGAACTCAACGTTGTTCCTAAGAAAACTTAAACTTTAAAAGAAAAAAATCAATGCATCAAACAATTTTCAAATTTGAAATCATAGGAACCACGGTAAAGCGAAAAGGAATTGTAATAGAAAAGATTTGAATTTAACAATGCTGTCGCTTTGCTTTATATCGTCGAAATTCCTACCAAAATAGTTTTGCTCCAAAAATCTTTAAAAAAAATATGAACTACTTTTTTATGCTTCAATCTTAAGGTTAGACCGCACTAGGCGGAACTGCACTGCAGCGGAACTGCGATTCACAATAATTTGTATGAAGGGTAGTTGCTTAGTGCGATATAGCTAATACAATTTCGTACAAATAATTTTTGGCGCGTCATGAAGCGCAGTTCCGCTGCCGTTGAGTGGGGTCTAACCTTTAACTAGAAACACGGTCCACCTTTGCTTGCAGAAAATTATATATAAGCATGCACATATGCGCTCGCTTGGGATATAAGTAAAAGAAATAGAAATTAATCCTAAAAATCCTACACAAAATATTTCCTTTTAAAAATAAAATTTGACTAAATCGATCGCCACTTTCCTTAAACAGCTTATTTGTTAAATTTTACTAAAGGTAAATAAGTCTCGCTGGAAATATACCGGGCTATAACAGAAACTCCCAATATATTAAATTTAAAACCTATAAAAAGCTTCATTTCAAAAAAGTCTTCCTTTACTTTTCACACTATAGAATGATAAAATATTCTCTCAAACCAACTTGAAACCTTCGTTGTTGACAACGTTTTTATCGTCGGATTCATAAAGGGAATGGCATACACTGCAGCACTGTGAGTGCGAGCATAAATTTTAAGAAAATCAAAAAAACTAAAAGAGTGTATATTTTGAGATTTCTGTCCTCAAAGTAAAGCCGGATCCAGACTTATATCGTTTGTTGTCGTGTGTCGCAATTGGTGCAATGTATTTTTAATCCGTAGTACTACAATTGTATCGTGTGTTGTGGCGCATGAAATATATGGAATGACAGCGACCTACGACTCCACAATACATGAGACCAGCTTAATGCTTAAGGTTAATTCTATAAATATAATCTTAAAAAAAAATTTATTCGAACACCATATTTTGGTTTTACCCTTTTTCACCCTATAAAAATCGCTTAATTTTGAAATTTTTTCACAAAAGTGAAAAGCATAAATGGGGGTTCACACTCATCGACAAGTTCATCAACTCGTGTTTTTTCAATTTTGTATGTGAGATTCATAGAGAATGGGTTGAAATAGAAGTAAACCCACAAAAGGAAGGGAGAAAATATGAATTTCCATCACTGAAACTAGTGCAAAAAGTTAAATCTACGCCGTGTTTGCTTTTTGAAAATTTATTTGCAAATGAAGTTGATGAGGTGGTCGTTGAATGTGAACGCTAGCAACACGACTCAGGTTGATCGACTTGTCGATGAGTGTAAACCCCCCTAAAAAATTTGAAAAACTTCCGACAGTCGTTTTGCTCGGTTGAAAGACCGCTGTAGCTAATGTGAACACTAGTTGAACAACCGATGTGTCTGAAAATTTGGATTTTAGTGTTTCTTTTTAATTTTTATGTGAGACTCATAGAGAATGGGTTGAAATAGAAGTAAAACTACAAAATAAGGTAGAAAATATGAATTTCCTTCGCTGAAACTGGTGCAAAAAAAAAATAAATCTACGTCGTTTTTGCTTTTTGAAAATTTATTTACATTTACAAATGAAGTTGATGAGGCTGTCGTCGAATGTGAACGCTAGCAACACGACTCAGGTCGATCGACTTGTCGATGAGTGTGAACCCCCCTAAAGCCATCACTTTTTTGTTTTTACCCCCTTCCATCAAATAGATACCTAGTTAATTTTAAAAACATCTAACACCTAAGTGATCTTCAGAGACCTTCCAATAAATATTTTTGGTTAAAACTTGTTTTGTTTTTTTTTTTCAACTTTTTTCACCCTATAAAAATTAGAATTTGTAGTACAGTACAACACGGATATAAGAAACTCTAATAATCCAAGAAATTTCTTTCTTATATCCGAGTTTTTCTTATATGCAAACAACGGATATAAGAAAGACAATTTCTTATATGAGAAACACGTCTATAAGAAAGGAAATTTCTTGTATATGTATATATTGTATTCTAGCTCTTTTTAAACTGTTTCTGCAATCCAATATAAAATTTAAAAGCTGTCACTAACCATGAAAACATATTTATGATCACAAACTAGTTCTGGCAAAGGTAAATTAAAATATAATGAAGTTTCTTATATGCGTACGTTTTTGTTCTTAAAATTAACATTTGTGCAAGGAAATAATTTCTTATAGCCGTGTTGTTCTTATATGCGAGTTTCTTATATACGATCAATTTCAAATGGAATTTAAAGAAAAAGACACGGTTTTTTGGACGGCATTTCATATAAGCGAGTTTTTCTTATATGAGTGTTTCTTATATCCGTAAAATGCTGTATAAGTAAATTTTTACTAGAAAACTTTTTATAAAAGAAGGACGATCCACGGTTGGACTGATCTTCGTTTTAATACCAGTCAACAAGCTGCCTAGTTGGCACAGTGTTTTTAGTTGCCGACTTCGGTCCTGTTTCGTATGTTCAAATCCTATTGATTTTTGTCCTATGTCCAAATCCAAGAAAAGCGTATGGTCAAACGAGCGGGTGGTATTTAGGTATTCTGGTGACCACAAGTCATTCTGTGTAAGCAGACGGATGCGTACAGAGATTACAACATCCGAATGTGAGACTAGATGAACACTCTAAGGAATCAGATCGTTTGCGTCTTCGAAAAATCAGCAAATTGCTTAGCTTACCATACTGCAGCCGAACTCAGGGCGTCGGCGATGATCCTTTTTTTTTTTTTTTTTTTAAATTCTTTAATCCACAGCTCAAACAAGTTATAGTATCAAAACGCCGAACTATAACGCTATAACGTTAAATGAGTCATCGAGCGAGGATGCTTTTCACCGCCATATATCCACCTTCTTGCCTACTTACCTGAAAGCGATAATGCTACCTTAGTTTCTGATAAGATGGGTTCAACATGCAAAATTAAAAAGTTAAAAAATTTTTATCGACATTATGTATATTATATTTATTGTAAAGGAATATGAATAAACTTTAAAAAAAAGATCTAGCGTTAAATTTTATCATTTAATTTAGCGGGTTGAAGAGAATATATAGTTGTGTCCTTGCTTTTGGTTGCTGTTTTAATTATATGTACAAATCGGTATTTCATCATCACTATTAATTGGGAATGTGGATTCTTTAGCATACAGTTTTATTTAGTACAGATGTTGACGTGAATTATTTATAGTTTTATCTGTAACGGATGTAGAAGCAATTATTTATTGAATCAATAAATGAGGTTTATCTTTACCTTAGTGTTGATCTCTCAGGTTCATATAAACTTTTCCCAATCTTATTTCCAATACAATGGCAACTGAATGAAGGGAAAATATAATTTCGATATGGCCGGCATCTGCATCTATTGTACTTCATATTCCTGCTAAGCCGGGAATCAAGTCTTGAATATATGTTTATCCGCGCATTACTGAAGACTAAAAGTCAGTCGATCAAAAATTCAGAATGTTGGCATTGCAAAAGGAGTAATTAGGAACTAGCCATAGGATTTATCTTTAAGTTAAAAAATGCAATAAAAAATAATGAACATGATTAAATTATATTTTCTTGTATATTTATATATATTACCTTTGTCAAAATTTGACTGACCAGAGATTAACAATCAAGTGTAAATTTCAAATAAATCCAAATCAACAAAATGGTAGTGCTAAGGAATGTTCTGATATATGTCCACATCATAAACGAATTCCCAAAATTGGATTTGTCTATTGCAAAGTCTCATCGCCATAGACAACTTAACTTATTGAACACTAATTGCGACTACTCTGTTTGCCACAGGTATAAACAACACTTTATGCGAACAAATTTAGCATCCAGCAACACTCCTGGTAGAGGATCAGTGCTCCTGGTAGATTATCAAGTCGATGTTCTTCACAGACCGAGCATTATCTTCCAGGCACTTTGTTATCAAAGGAGGTTCCTATTCAAGATGTTTTTGTTTGCACAATCCATGGCATTGTTCCAGCCAGTGATGCAAATATCGATATGGCAGATATTCAATTATCATAATGCCAGTTGATTGTTTTATGTCCTCACAGTGTACGAAGTGGTAGTCTGAAACAGAAACTTTCGTTAGCGAACTTTTTAAATCATACTCACAAAAGTTATAAGCACAGCAAACAAAAAGAGAAAGCGACTGCTCCAGCCACAAATATTGACAGCCAAAACAAAAAAAAAAAAATATTAAATTGGGACAGAAAAGTGGGTTTACATGTGCTAGTCCTGTTTTATTTGACAGCTTTAAATACGTTACGTTACGAAACGTATATTTGTTTGTAAATTGTAATTGTTTATAGAGCTGTCATTTTTTTTACATTTTATTAATTATTAACTAAACTATGATGCTCCAAATTCTAAAATAGGTTGCGCAAATTCGACAACACCATTCCCGATCGATTGACACCAAAAAAGCTCGCTTTTGTTTCTATGTCTGCTAAGTATACGCCAAAACTTAAATTGTTAATAACTAATTAACTACGCTGACGTAAATTCTAAAAGTGGTTGCGCAAATTGGACCAAATGAGGACTGAATTCTGGGAACCAAAAAAAATGAAATTCGTGACTTTCACCTGCTAAGTATATGGCGGTTCAAAATTGTCAGTACTTTATTTTCAGATGGAGCTTCTGATTGGCCAGCTGTCATAAAAAGTTAGCCGACATTCAGTTACGTTTAGTGAAGTGAAGCTGACAGCTTTTCTATACAAAAAAAGGCTCTCCATACAAAACTGACATTTCATATAATTTTCCGTTCAACGACAAAAAATTAAGTACTTTATTTTCAGCAGTTGTTTTGCATTGAATGCGCCCATTTAGAGCCTGATTATACGGTTCGTTTTTTCGTTCGTATCGTCTTTCGTCTTCTTGACAGGCACGAACGTTCATGATTACATGGTTCGTGAAAATACGTACGTGCTCCCATTAGTTATTTTGACGTTCATAAAATTTGGGGTTGTTTTGTAAGAAAATAATCAGTAGTAATATATAAAAATATTTTTTAATAACTTATTTCTCAAATACAACCGTATATTAGGTGTATCCAATTACGAAAAAAAAATTTTCAATTCAATAATTTTTGTTCAAATCGTTTTTTGCTAACATCGAAGAGCATTGTGGTTGCCAAATCAGAAACGTCAAAGTTCAACCAGAAAAAGTCTTGAAATTTTCATTCCTGCTTTCGTTACTTCCTTCCCTCTACATTTCTACTCCCCTCACCCAATCTGTCAAAAAGACGAAAGACGAAACAACCGAAAAAACGAATCGTGTAATTAGGCACTTACTCACACCATCAAACCAACGGCATACTGACACCGATCGTACACACAAAGTGGAAATAAAGTGAGAGAACAAAAAGGGACTAGAAAAAATTGTTGGAGTTTTGTGGAACAAACGAAAACATTCGAGAATTTCAATACAATCATTTTTAACAACTCTGGAAGACACACTCATTTTATGTTTTGAACACCCTTTTGTTTTCGAGTTTTCAGTTGTCAAAAATGGTGTAAAATTGTACCACTTATTTGTTTTATTTCTTCTCTTGAGTATTGTGTAAAAACAATAAGATTTAATGTTAAATAAAATTTCATAATTAAAAAGAAAATGTTAGACAAGAGCTTTAAGGTAGAAGAAACATGCAGAGCATGTTTGAAAATTGGACTAAAACTTGTTTCGCTTTATGATAAGCGAAATCTCCCAGACGGGCTTTGTTATTCCGATATGATCACAGAATGCACTATGTACTCGGTAGGTTTTAAAGTTTCTATTACTTAAACTTTAATACAAAATATATTGATATGTATAAAATTCATAATCGAAATGTTAGATCCTGGAAACAGATGCACTTCCCCAACTTATCTGCATTGAATGCACCCAAAAAGTCAGGCTTGCATATGGATTCAAAAAACTGTTCGTAGAATCTCAAAAGAAACTTCTTGCTTTGGTGGTAGAACCAAAAGAAATGACCGTTTTGCCGTACGACCCGCTTAAAGAAGTAAATAATGATGTCGAGTCTATAAGCCCGAGAAGAAAGTCCGATCGTAATTCCAACTCTAAACACAGCGACGTAAATGTACAAAATATTTGCAAAGTAACGTTCTATTTCATTCTATGGTGGAAAAAATTAATGTTATATTTTCCAGGACCAGGATAACACATTAGATGACAAAACTAAACGCAATAAATGTCCAGTATGCTCGAAAGAGTTCGTTCGAATGGGGCATTTAAAAAAACATTTAGATAAGTTTCATAGTGGAGTGGAGGCACCATCCGAAATAGAAACAACTGATAAGTATGAATTTCTCTAAAAGACAATACTATACAACTTAACAAAAATTATTTATATATGAATTTAAGGATAATTGTGAAATATGAAACAACGGAGTTTGTTGTCGAAAATGAACCGATGTCGGAAAGTGATGCGGAAGATGGGCATTCTGATTTTGGTGCCGATAATGACGAATATGCTATTAACTGTCCCGAAACAGAAATCGTTAAGTCATTTAAAGGTAAATAACTGAAATAAATAATAACAAAGTATCCACCCTTTGGATCTTTTAACCCAATTCTATCAGTAGACTAATTTGAACCTTTATGCTACGATTGATTGATGTTTTTCCTGTCATTTTTGTATTAGTATTAGTTTTAGGTCTAAAAAAAAAACGATTAATTTTGAGCTGCAAACTAAGATTAATACCTGATTTCCTTTTTTTTGTGAAAGTTAGCTATCGATTCCATCACATAGTTCTAGGCCCCAATAAATAAAATAATAATTCTAAACGGCAATTCCTGGAGAAATCAAGTGTTCTTCTTGTTCCTTTAATTGAAATGGGCCGGTTAGAAATTGATTCGAATCTTACTCTACAAAATCATCCTATTTAAAAAGTAGGTTAAAAAGAATGCCAGTAATTAAAATAGTTCCCGTGTTTAACAAAACTATATAATAATAATCTTTCAATATAAATTCTACTCGAACTTAATCAATTTAGCGAACGAACAACCAAAACACGTCCTCCCCAGAAAGTTACGGACACTGACTCTGACTGCCATTGCATACATATATCCCTTCTCTAGTTGGCCTGTATGTACGTCTCTTTTCTGTACAAATTGTTTTCAGATGGAGGTGCTGCCAATCTATTTGTTGTTACAGATTCGGCCTTCCTGACATCTTCGACGTCCTCATCGAGTTCCCCATGAAGCACTATTTGGTGTTGATAATACTAATGAAAATGATTTGGATCAACCCACATATCAGAAACTTCATATCAGTCAAAGGGTAGCATAGCGTCTATTTGTACCACATAAATGTACCTCAGTACAGTTCTTCTGTCCGAAGAAGCGCTCAGATATGCCCAAAGAGGCCTCTAAAAACTCTGGCTTACTCGCGCGAAGCTTAATACTGTTCAGGAAATGGGTTCTGCTTGAGGAATTAAACTTTACCAAAGACGTATTTATAGCTAAAATAAGGGTTTGTAGTTTTTTTTACAAATATCAAGCCAGCGTTAATTGATATAAAGAACTTTCGTAATATTTTATTCCAGATCAAGATTTCAGAGAAGGTCCAGTCAGGACATTGTATAAAATCAAATATTAAGTCTTTTGGAATGTACTCACTTTGAATACGGTTACACTTTAGCTAAAAAAACATCTTAAGGACAAACCCAATAATTCTGCGGTTGGTATTGCGTTCTGGTTTTCGTTATTTTTGTTCAGTGTAAACCCCTCGTTACAATAAGCAAGAGTTTTTCTTGCACTTTGCTTCAAATCATGGTCGATTATTTTTAATAAGAATTCTTTCAGGCCCAAATTTCTCTTGATCAACGATAGATTAATTAATAGCTTAATGAAATAATTAAATAAATAAATTCTTGTTTCACTTTATTGAAATGCATTGTATCGTTCCACCGATAAAACTTTTCCAATAATAAATATAGAGTCTAAGTCTTGATAAAATTATATCCAGAATTAAGTTGTACGATTTTATTTTCTAGATGAAAAGTTAACTAATTATACATATATTAATTTAAACAATAAAATTCAACTTATAAATTGGTATTTGAAAAAAGCGATGAACAATAAATTATAAAAAAAACTCGGAAACATTTAATCGAATCAACTTTTGAAATTAAAACGAAAAATAATTTGGAATATGTTTCATAAATTATTAATGAATAAAAATCAAAGAACAATAGATTATAAAAAAAGTAGCAAAGTGTTTTTAGAGCGAAGGAAAAAATTATAAGTCAAGGTAGTTTAATATGAAAGTAAATAAAAATCAATAAGCGGCTCGATGACACATTGTAATGAGGCATTTTAAATTAACCTCAGAACTTATTCCACGAAGCTATGAAAGTTTGCAAAGTAACTCTTCGAAATTTTATTAAACTTCCACACAAATTTACTTTTATTATTTTAATTATCAAAATGAAATAAAATATTTTATTTTCATTTTAATAAATAACCGTTACCATGATGCGCGATTCATCGATTCGCAGAAATCACGCTTTATAATACACTTGATCTAATGAAATAAATTATTTTAGCCAAAGCTGTAAATCAGAACTGTAAAAATATCAAGATGCTTGAATTTCATTTAAGGCTATGTATAAATCAATTTATGGAAATGTCCGGAAATAGTCGAACCACGATTTCAATATTAATGCCATAGATACTATTTATTAATTTATTTCGAAAGGTTAGCTCCATATTATCCCAATTATTCCCAATTTTCGAAGGTGCAAATACTTATTAACTACTGCATTTTACCCAAAACACAAATTCATATTTATTGAATATTCAATAATTTCAAACTTTTTATTTTACAAATATAATACCTATATGTTTTGTCTCAGGCTTATCACAGTCATCCAAAGCGTTGAAAACCATAAATGTTTGTATTTTCGTATACCGAAAAGACAAATTCGTCATTGGATAATACCATAACGTTTATTTTACAAAATAAACATTTCGTCTCGAACTATTCAGAGCCCTCCAAAAGCATATACAATCACAAAAACTTTACATTTTCGTATACCAAAAAAAAAAGACAAATTATTAAACATTGAGCAAAAATAGGTATTTATTTATCCAACAAAATAAATATTCCGTCCCTGTTCTCGGAAAATTCATAATTTTCCAAAAGCGTACACAATCACAAGCTTTTATTTGCAATTGAGCTTTTACTAATATTTATTTATGCAACAAAATAATAATAATTATTATTATTAATATTATTATTATTAATTTACTGTAATAGATGTTCATACATAAATATTTAATTAAATAAATATGGCATGGATATTTTCCGTCTGCCAGAGTGAAGTATACAATAAACATGTATAAGAAATAAAAATGAAAATACGCAAACAAATATTGTGTTAAATTGAAGTACAATAAAGTGCATTCAAATAAAAATAAAAACAGTTTAAGGTATATTATAAATACAAATCTCCTACAAGGATTGCAGTCGAAGTATAAGTGGGTTTTAATCCACTTAAAGATGGGGGTTATATTTACTCCGAGCGCCCCTAGTCGCTCTTTGTTAGCGCTTTTTATGTTCTCCGTACTTTCTGATATGTATTTATATTTTGAGTTCAAAAATTTCGATTTTTTTCAAAATAATTTTTAATAAAATTTGATTTTTGGAGGTTTTTTAATCCATCATCATCTTAGCCATCCTTTAATAGAATTTGACAGTTCATACGTTGACAGATAGGTAAGAAACTAAATTACGTCGTACTAGGAATATTTCGTTCCAAAATGTCTTCCAAAAGGCGCTAAAATCGCCTTTTCCCGCTAAAATCGCCTTTAATCTCAAAAAATTCAGATATCTTTAAGTTTTTCAATGCATTATCTACGTAGCAATCTTTTAATTTAATTTGACAGTCTATGGCTTGACAAAACGGTAACAGAATGTTCCGAAATGTCAGCCGAAATCCCCAAAACTCTCATTTTACCAAGCAAAACATATACTCTCAAAAACTTGGGATTTTTAAGAGCTTTTGTATATTTCATCGTAATCATAGGCATATTTCAAACATATTTGACAGTTTCCTATTTTGGAAATGTTAAAATTTCTTAGTCCTTTCTCTCATTAAAAGTTGTGGTATAGAGAATATTTTCAATTTTTCGTTAAATTTTCAACGAAAAGCTATCTATATAGCTTTATATACAAGTCTGAACGAGGCCACTGTCTTCTCTTCTGGCTTCCCAACTGGCTTCGAAAATGGCAAGCCCGTTGACGAGCAATTTGCTCAGGTTTATATGTGTTAGTAAGAAAAATTTAAATGTATTGTAACTTGTAAGCCCGTACTGGCTCGTGTGGCCTCAGGGTTAGTAAAAAGAAAGAAGTTGCTCTATTCTTATTTATGTTACTTAAATATTTATAAAAAAAAAAAATTAATTTTGTTTTTTGAATTTGTGTGTTTATTTTCTTTAGTTCATTTAAAAGGGCCCAGTACTATTTCGTCTTTATCGGTACTATTTTGTTTCAGCGTTCAGCACAATCGAAAAAAGTCGATTTCTATTACTGGTAGTTTGTCAACGCATACCCCCGTGCAGTTTTCTATTCACAAATCACTATTCACACATATGGATGTGTTTGGGAAACAGAGATAGAACTACTTTTCATAAATAGTAAGTTATTATATACTATTTCAACCCAAAAATAATGGTCACTGTCGTCAAGCCCTACAAAATAAATTTCACATCTTAAACATATATGAGGGGTATTCAAACCAATGCATAGCTTTCACCAACACTGCAAATACACTACACAAAATTCCACTAACCGCACGCCGGTATGATTTGCACATTATACATTGCTTAAACATAAACATATCATCGCATTGTGTAAAACCTATCTGAATTCTCGTGCACCAATCAAGTGCTCACATAAAACAAAGTTAACCTGTCATGGCTATAGGCCCAATCCCGCTTCTGATCTTTAACAAAAACTATCCAATAATAATCTTTCAATATCAAAGGGCACGGTAGTGTCCAGCCAAGTTCTCGTATTACACCCTTTTGACAGGATCAAACTCAGGCAATTTTCGACCCCCCCTCTAACTTCAGTACCAATAAAGTCAGAAACTTCAAACTCGCAGAATTTGCTTAGCTCACCGGGCTTGGGCATTTCACCAAATTTCAATTATTTAGCATTAGTGGTTTCCGAGATATAAGACTGCAAAAATTGCAAAAAACGTAACTTACTCACTCACTCACTGACAGATCATCAAAATTATGGAGCACTTACCTAGGCCTTGTGGTGTATAAAAAAGAAAAAATCGAAAAATTAAGTTTTTCCATTCAGGGGGCGTGGTACCCGCCCATTTTCATAGAATTGATATAAATTATTTGGGGCACTTCTGATTGTCATTGAATGATGAAATTTAAAACAGCGGTAGAGATTAAAGTACAGACAAAGGCAAAAATTATAAAATTTGAGATTTTTCATTCAGGGGGCGTGGTTTCCGCCCATTTTCATAGAATTGATATAAAATATTTGGAGCACTTCTAATTGTCGCGAAATGATGAAATTTAGTACAGCGGTAGGGCTTAAAGTGAAAGCAAAGACAAAATTTTAAAATTTGAGGTTTTGCATTCAGGGGCGTGGCACCCGCCCATTTGAATAGAATTGATATTATTATGTTGTTATATTGTTATATTATTATATTATTATATTATCATATTATTATATTATTATATTATTATATTATTACATATATTGTATTATTATATTATTATGAGGAGCACTCCTGACTGTCGTAGAATGATGAAATTTGGTAGAACGGTAGGGCTAAAAGTGCAAACAAATGCAAAATTTAAAAATTTGAAATCTAACATTCAGAGGGCGTGGCATCCGCCCATTTTCGCAGAATTGATATCAATTATATGGAGCACTTCTGGTTGTCGTAGAATGATGAAATTTGGTAGAGCGGTAGAACTTAAACTGCAATTAAAGGTTATTATGTTATTAACTTCTGGTTATCGTAGAATGATGAAATTTGGTAGAGCAGTAGGACTTGACATGCTGACAAAAGGAAAATTAAAAATTTGAGAATTTACATTCACTGGGCGTGGCAACCACCCATTGTCTAAGAATCAATATTAAATATATTGAGAGCACTTCCGATTGGTGCAGAATTATGAAATTTGGTAGAGCGGTTAGTTTTCAGTTTCATACAAAGAAAAAGTTATGAAATTTTTCATGCAGGGCTTTTCGTCCACCCACTTATTATCAATTATTATCATTTCAATGGAGCACTTCTACCTTTTTAAAATTGGTAGAAGGGTAGGTCTTGTAGTACATACAAAAGTCAACAATTAAAAACTTACTTTTCCTTATAAGGCTCTCATTGGGTGTTTGTTCCACCCAATTTTGCTGCTAAAAAGAACTTTTAGTCCAGGTAATTAGTGTCTTAACTTGGGCAAAATTGCAACAGAAGCTTTTTTAATTGATTTTTGATCAGTAACCTCTACTGAACAACATATCCACAATCGGACAAAATCCGTCAATGGTATCTTAGCTCGAGTTGTCGCTGTTCGTTGGCCATCCTTCTTATCAGTTGAATAGGGTGACTGGTGGTGCATTCTACAATAGGTACCTGTAAAAGGGTGTGATGTTCGTATCTGTGTAAAGACGCTCGTTGCTGTGATGTCTCATTCGCTGCCGGACTAAATGTAGTCAGGAGCTGATCATGACTGAGAGAAGTGATCATGGACCTCTCTTATTATCTACTAGTGATAACAATATACATGCATAGAAAAAAGGAAAAATCACATCGTAATAAAAATAACAACCAAAAACAACACACCAATAAATCCGCCATTTTGAAACCCGTTTTTCGGGGTGTCCCCATGGACGGATTTTGTCCGATTTTGAATATGTTGTTCAGTAGTGGTAACAGATCAAACATCAGTTAAAAAAGCTTCTGTTGCAATTTTGCCCACGTTGACATGATTTTTATCTTAATTTGCCTGTACTACTTGCAAAAAGTAGTGAAATCACACCAAAATCATAAATGTTAAAAAAGTAGCCAAGTTTTTCTATGTACAAAAACCTTTGCGTAACAAGTCAGCCGTAAAAAGTACTGAGATCTTAAAGTACGCCAAGTTCTTAGTTCATTAATGTTAAATATCAAATATTTTAGTAGAGTAATATGGAAGAACCTCAAAATTATCAGATAAATCTGTTATTTTATGATAACTGACTTGAATTAAGTTTGTTTACTTGAAATGAAAACTTGACTAGTAAACCAACTTAATTTAAGTCAGTTATCATTAAATAACAGATTTCTCTGATAATTTTGAGGTTCTTATATATAACTGTACTAAAATATTTGATATTTAAATATTTGATATTAAAATTTAAGTTTAATGTATAGTCCCATAGCTGGTGTATGACCCTGGCACCACAAAAATGCACTTTCAAAATTCAAACAAATTATCTAAGAAAGTGTTATTAGCATTATTTTTAGCTGTCCAAATTGAATTCCATCATGCTGTTAGCGATATGACGACAGTATGAAATAATTTTAGCAAATATTTTATAACTTTTGTTTTGTTTATTTTCATTTGAACAGCTGAATTAGATATATCTGATACTAAAATTAACATAGAGGAAATATCAATTGCCGAAGATACGAAACAAGAAAATGAAGATGAAATTGAAAAACCGGGAAACATCAAAAAGGCAAGAGTTAATACAACCATATACACCGAGAGAAAATTTCAGTGTCACATTTGTTATAATTCATTTAAAAGAAATTCTCACCTTAAGCAACACTTAGTATGTCACACAAAATTAAAGCTCTATGAGTGCACTTTATGCCAAAGGAAATTCGGCAGAGCGAGTAGTTTAACGGTGCACATGTCAAAACATGGAAAGAAACAATTTGAATGTGACTGCTGCCAGCGAACATTCGGCCTGGCATATCTTTTGAAACGTCATAAAGAAGAGACACAGTGTGGATAAACCGTTTTTTTTGTTTTGAATGTGATCAACGTTTTGTCCGTAATGGCGATTTAGGTGTTCATATGCGTAGGCATACCGGTGAAAAACCATATAAATGTCAGTATTGTAATAAAGGATTAACACGCTCTACAGAAGTCTATGTACATGAAAGGTAATTTTTTTTAAAACTCTCAAATACAAATCGATCTTCATAAAACATATTTTTCAGAAACCATACTGGAGAGAAAAAAACATGTTTGCAACATTTGCGGTAAAGCCTTTCAGAGACCTTATAATTTAGTGGTGCATGTTAGGATACATACCGGGGAAAGGCCTTACCAATGCCCAATTGTCCGAAAAATTTCGCGCAGAGTAGTGATTTAAAAGGTCATATACGACGTCATGCTCGTGAACGATACAAATGCGATAGGTGTTCGATGGGATTTATGCACGTTTTTGTATTAAACTTACATAAACGCAATGTGCATGGTATCGATGTACCACCTCGTATTGCTTAACTTAATAAGCACGCTTCAAATCCCTCCGTTGTAAACGAATCGAATTCACCCAAATCTGGAGATTAAACATCTTCATTTCAAATATCGCGATACTTATTTAAAACGTATTCTTTTTTCTAAAGAAGTTATGATGTACATTAAGCGTTCCACAACTCTCCAAGTTTGTAGTTACATATATTTAGAGTAATGCAACTACTGTAAAATGACAACGACAAATAAAAATAGATATCTCTGTAGATAAATTTTCGCGAAGAATTACTGTGAGGTTAGAAGGGAAAATTGTCAATTGAAGGACACGATAGATGCACCTGGCAAAAAATGCAATTTATTTCAAAATTAAATTGATCAGCTTAAAATCTCCACAAATGATTCCAACTTGATCATTAGAATTAAGAACAAGGGAGGACCGGAGAATCCACTTGTCAAAGCTGAAAATATTTGCAAGAATCTTTCAGATACGCAAAAACATAATCACTGCACAGGAACTAAGACAAATTGGAGCTAATGATGATGTCGTTACAATAATGGCCGAGTTCAGGAGTAAACAAAGTGCATTTCAGGTTCTAAGAAACGCTAAAAAGCTTAAGGGAACTGGCATCTCTTTCTCTATAAGTCGCGACTTGCCACCGAACTCGACAAAAGCGTAGCAAATTCCTTCATTTGCGCAAACATATTCAAGCCAAACAACCCCGTATAAAAATGGTTATCCGTGATGACAAACTGCGAATAGGATATAGTGGTGGAATGGAACGAGGATCAACAGATGTTTGTCGCAGATCAAGAGCATGGTCTGGAAACGATCATTCTTGATGAAAACTTCTTCGAGAATATTTGATTACAAATATCGCAAAGCACACGATCTGCATATTATGTGACATTTCAACGAATGACGTCAGCCGAAGTTGGCTGCGGTTCGTCAACATCAAGAACTGGAAACAGAATAAAGTCTCGTTCCTCGCATGAAGGAGTAAGGACTGAAGCACATTTCAACATTGGAACTTCTTAGGATATAGCCTGTTGCGTGGCAAGAGGAGGTGCGGAAAGGCCGGTAAATGGATAGGGAAGGAAAAAGGAAAGGTTAGTAAATTTGGATAGGAAGAGGTTGGAAAAAGGATGGAATGTCAAGTTCCGAGGGACGCGGCCTGTTTGCGATGCACAGCAGTTAGCTCGCCGGAATGGGGGGGGGGGGGTATCTTGCCCACGAAACTCAACCTCACCAGCAACAAAAACACATCAGGCCTGAACTTACAAAAGGTAAAAAAGTGGACGGACACTAACCACACACAAGGGCACTGCGGATGTTGTTGCAGTGTGGACATTACCCACCCAACCTGGGAATCCGGCGGCCATTATTTGGATTCCCCCAAAGATGGTGGATGTTCGGCTTCAGATCACCATCTTCACCGAAAGAACTGGGCTACCTTAGGCACCCCTAAAAATTTCCTTTTTAACAAATCATGTTCCGTTTTAACGAAACAAAGAAACCCACAACTTCAACCATCACTGGCGTTGAGCATAATTTTATTTAACATGAACAAATTTAACTAATTTAAATTAAATTGACTAACCAAAATTGAAACAACTATACTTTAAGCAAAAACTAGTAATATGGAAACCTATACAAAATACAAAAACAATAATAAAAGGTGTCTTTTATTCGTTTCCCAACAGGACTATCATAGGGCTTAAACAGTACAGAGCTCTATGTAGGTAGGGAGTTATTTTAGATTGGTGGTTGTTATCACGGTTGCCACTTGGAAATAAAACTTGTGACCAAAATTGAAAATAAAAAGGACCAAAACGAGTAAAAAGTGACTAAAATAGTTAGCCTTATTTTTTTCATTTAATATCATAAATAATTAATTAAAAATTAGCAAAAATAAATAAACAAAAAGGTAAAGGTAAAGGTTTATTTACTAAATAACATTTTTCACAGCACTTTGTATTTAATTTACAATATATTTTTTAATCAATCAATACGAAATTGCGTAGTTGAATTTAATCTCCTTAAATGTACAAACATAATGGGGCATATTCATAGTCGCAGATAGACCCAGGTTTAACTAACCTACATTTTAAGACAATTTTGGCTCAATGAATACAGACCGATTTTAATTAGAAATTGTTGGTTTTATATTTTTATAAGATAATTAACTTGTTATACTACACAAATATATTTTGAAATGATAAACTTAAAAAAATAGAATCCACGTCCTTAGACACAGCTCTAAAATGACTATGAATACGCCCCAATATCTACTTATTTAAAAAAAGGTTTCTTATTACAGCTCTTTGAACATAATATTATTTATGGTGTCAAAGCTGAGTCTGTTTTAACTTAGTTTTAATTAAGCTTAAATCATAAAACTTTCTTTCAGCAGAAGCTGAGCTGTGTTGTAACGACAATAAGAAACCTTTAAGGTGCTATAACATTGTCATATATGTAGGAAACTACTATTTGGCAACTCCTACCTCCTTACATTCCTGGAAGTTAACGAAACATAGGTACACTGAACCGATTTACTTATGAAATCAGAAATGGTTGGCAGCATCGATGCTGGTCTCTTTGATTACCAACCACCGATCCAGTAACAACTTCGAATTGCCACTATACTATTCTTGAAATATCTTTGCTTTGCTATATTTAAAACTTAAACTTAAATTAAAACTTAAACTTTAAAATTAAATAAATTGAATTACATATGTTTTATCGAACTTTAAATTAATAAATTATAACGACTGAAATTACATTAAACTCTACATATATATATGGCAAACTTACTATATAACTACGTTCCACAAGCGACATATAACGGTAATATACATATTTATATGACACAATATATATGACCCCATATTATTATTATTATTATATTATTATATAAAGCTTTATTTGCCAATATTGTTGTTTTAATATATATACAAACATTTTTCTCATTATGAGTAACTACAAAAATAAATACTATTAAATACATAACAATTAATATTATTATACAATTATATTTTTGATATGTTGTTCTTTTTTCTTTAAATGAATTCAAATTCGATTTTCTTTATCTAGCGTAAGCCTCCCCCATTGCTGTCCATATGAATCTATTTTTTGCATTATTGTACCAGTTTTGATTAAATTGTATTATATCGTCAGCCCATTTTGTTTTCGATCGTCCTCTTGGTCTTTTCTCGCCATTTAGGGTCCATTTTGTAATTATTTTTGTCCATCTTTGATCTTCGATTCTTGATATGTGTCCTGCCCAGTTCCATTTTAATTGTTTTATTCGAGTAATCACGTCAACTATGTTTGTTCTTCTTCTAATTTCTTCGGTACTAATACTTTGTATTTGTCGTATATTTAAAAGTTGTCGTTCCATTTTGGTTTGGCATATTCTTAGTTTATTATGTTGATTTGATGTTAGTCCTAGGGTTTGAAGCCCGTACGTCAAAACAGGTAAAATTGTAGAGTCCAATATATATTTTCTTGTATCATTACGAAGGTTCGAGTTCAGTATTTCTTTTAAGCTCCAAAACTGTTTCCATCCGTTACTAATTCGTCTAGTTATTTCTCTTTCGTCTTGGTTTTTGAAAGATTTTATTTGTCCTAGGTACACGTAGTCTTCAACATAGTCTATTTTTGTATTTTCTAATAAGATGTCCTCTTTTATATGATAAGTCAGCACTTTTGTTTTAGTCAAGTTTAAGCAAAGCCCATCTCGTCTGCAAGTCATCGAAAGTTGATTTAACATTGCCTGTATCTGTTCTGCTGAATTCGAAAGAAGAATAACATCATCTAGAAATCTTAAATTGTTTTAGTAGTCCCCATTGATTCTTACACCAAAATTATTTTTCCAATCCAGCCTCTGATAAATGTCCTCTAAAACTGCAGAAAATAGTGTCGGTGACATGGGGTCACCTTGTCGAACTCCTCTTTTCAAATGGAATTCCCTTCCTACTTTGTCTGTTTTTACTTTAGCGGTGTTATTGCTATAAATATTTCTAAAAGTTCTGATAAGTGTGGGGTTACTTTAAGCAAAAACTAGTAATATGGAAACCTATACAAAATACAAAAACAATAATAAAAGGTGTCTTTTATTCGTTTCCCAACAGGACTATCATAGGGCTTAAACAGTACAGAGCTCTATGTAGGTAGGGAGTTATTTTAGATTGGTGGTTGTTATCACGGTTGCCACTTGGAAATAAAACTTGTGACCAAAATTGAAAATAAAAAGGACCAAAACGAGTAAAAAGTGACTAAAATAGTTAGCCTTATTTTTTTCATTTAATATCATAAATAATTAATTAAAAATTAGCAAAAATAAATAAACAAAAAGGTAAAGGTAAAGGTTTATTTACTAAATAACATTTTTCACAGCACTTTGTATTTAATTTACAATATATTTTTTAATCAATCAATACGAAATTGCGTAGTTGAATTTAATCTCCTTAAATGTACAAACATAATGGGGCATATTCATAGTCGCAGATAGACCCAGGTTTAACTAACCTACATTTTAAGACAATTTTGGCTCAATGAATACAGACCGATTTTAATTAGAAATTGTTGGTTTTATATTTTTATAAGATAATTAACTTGTTATACTACACAAATATATTTTGAAATGATAAACTTAAAAAAATAGAATCCACGTCCTTAGACACAGCTCTAAAATGACTATGAATACGCCCCAATATCTACTTATTTAAAAAAAGGTTTCTTATTACAGCTCTTTGAACATAATATTATTTATGGTGTCAAAGCTGAGTCTGTTTTAACTTAGTTTTAATTAAGCTTAAATCATAAAACTTTCTTTCAGCAGAAGCTGAGCTGTGTTGTAACGACAATAAGAAACCTTTAAGGTGCTATAACATTGTCATATATGTAGGAAACTACTATTTGGCAACTCCTACCTCCTTACATTCCTGGAAGTTAACGAAACATAGGTACACTGAACCGATTTACTTATGAAATCAGAAATGGTTGGCAGCATCGATGCTGGTCTCTTTGATTACCAACCACCGATCCAGTAACAACTTCGAATTGCCACTATACTATTCTTGAAATATCTTTGCTTTGCTATATTTAAAACTTAAACTTAAATTAAAACTTAAACTTTAAAATTAAATAAATTGAATTACATATGTTTTATCGAACTTTAAATTAATAAATTATAACGACTGAAATTACATTAAACTCTACATATATATATGGCAAACTTACTATATAACTACGTTCCACAAGCGACATATAACGGTAATATACATATTTATATGACACAATATATATGACCCCATATTATTATTATTATTATATTATTATATAAAGCTTTATTTGCCAATATTGTTGTTTTAATATATATACAAACATTTTTCTCATTATGAGTAACTACAAAAATAAATACTATTAAATACATAACAATTAATATTATTATACAATTATATTTTTGATATGTTGTTCTTTTTTCTTTAAATGAATTCAAATTCGATTTTCTTAATCTAGCGTAAGCCTCCCCCATTGCTGTCCATATGAATCTATTTTTTGCATTATTGTACCAGTTTTGATTAAATTGTATTATATCGTCAGCCCATTTTGTTTTCGATCGTCCTCTTGGTCTTTTCTCGCCATTTAGGGTCCATTTTGTAATTATTTTTGTCCATCTTTGATCTTCGATTCTTGATATGTGTCCTGCCCAGTTCCATTTTAATTGTTTTATTCGAGTAATCACGTCAACTATGTTTGTTCTTCTTCTAATTTCTTCGGTACTAATACTTTGTATTTGTCGTATATTTAAAAGTTGTCGTTCCATTTTGGTTTGGCATATTCTTAGTTTATTATGTTGATTTGATGTTAGTCCTAGGGTTTGAAGCCCGTACGTCAAAACAGGTAAAATTGTAGAGTCCAATATATATTTTCTTGTATCATTACGAAGGTTCGAGTTCAGTATTTCTTTTAAGCTCCAAAACTGTTTCCATCCGTTACTAATTCGTCTAGTTATTTCTCTTTCGTCTTGGTTTTTGAAAGATTTTATTTGTCCTAGGTACACGTAGTCTTCAACATAGTCTATTTTTGTATTTTCTAATAAGATGTCCTCTTTTATATGATAAGTCAGCACTTTTGTTTTAGTCAAGTTTAAGCAAAGCCCATCTCGTCTGCAAGTCATCGAAAGTTGATTTAACATTGCCTGTATCTGTTCTGCTGAATTCGAAAGAAGAACAACATCATCTAGAAATCTTAAATTGTTTTAGTAGTCCCCATTGATTCTTACACCAAAATTATTTTTCCAATCCAGCCTCTGATAAATGTCCTCTAAAACTGCAGAAAATAGTGTCGGTGACATGGGGTCACCTTGTCGAACTCCTCTTTTCAAATGGAATTCCCTTCCTACTTTGTCTGTTTTTACTTTAGCGGTGTTATTGCTATAAATATTTCTAAAAGTTCTGATAAGTGCGGGGTTAATCTTTTGATTTCTTAGTGCTGCCCATATACTGTTGTGTTCCACGGTGTCAAATGCTTTGCAAAGTCGATAAAGCAGAGGTAAAGTGGTTTTTGATATTCGTTTTGTTTTTCAATTAGCTGGTTGATTGTCTGAAGATGGTCAGTGGTTGAGAAGCCTTCTCTAAATCCTGCTTGCTCTCGCGGTTGATTGTCATTCGTTGCTTTGTTTGTTCTTCTATATATGGTCATTGAGAAAAGTTTATAGATTGTCGATATTATGCTTATGGGTCTATAGTTGTTCATGTCATCCTTGTCTCCCTTCTTGTGGAGTAGTATAATTGTAATCTGCTGCCATTGTCTAGGAATTCTTTGGTATGTCAGTATAGAATTAAAGAGTTTTGTTATTACCGGTGTCAGAGCGTCCTTTCCATATTTTAGCATTTCAGTCTCGATTCTATCACTACCTGCGCTTTTGTCGGCTTTTAAACTATCAATTAAGGAAAAAAACATCTGTTTCGCTCAAAAGAAATATACTGTCATTATCATTATCAAAGTTTTTTTGCGAACTGGCAGACGGGCGGCGTAGGCCATGTCATTTAATGAAATATAAACAAAAATATTGTAAAATTCTTGAAATAAAAATCATTTGAAAATTTAATTGAATTGAAAATTTAGAAAAAACGATCTTCAGAACCACAGTACACATATCTAAGGTATTATCAGGCGCAGCTTTCCAAACTTCAAGATTGAAATTCAATTGTTTTACTATTGATTTTGACAGCATGCGCAGAACTGAACAAAAATAAACATGGTAATGATATTACCTGTAATATATGTATCTTGCTTCAAAACCACTTTTATAGTTCTACCAACGTAAAAATAAAGAACTAACTCAATACAAACAAAAAATTGAATCTATATTGGGGCATATTCATAGTAAGAACATGAAGAAATTTAAATATTAAAATATTGAAATTACTTCTGTTTTAAGTGGAGTAAATGAATAAAATTCAATTAAAAAGTACAAGCATATTCATAGTCGCAGATAGACTCAATGAATACAGACCGATTTTAATTACAAATTGTTGGTTTTATATTTGTATAAGATAATTAACTTGGTATACTACACAAACAGCTTCAAATATTTTGAAATGATAACCTTAAAAAAATAGAATCAACGTCCGAAAATTCAACCAAAGCTATGTTTAACTTAGACCCAGGACTAAAATGACTATGAATATGCCCCATTGTGTTTAAATTTTAGTACATTTTATTCGAGTGCTTTTTGATATACAATATTTTTCGTTCTTTCATCGGTTAATACTACGTTTCCACCAACCACTAAACCGAGATTTAGGTAATGAGATTTGTTTGGTGTTTCCACTGCACAAAAAGATCAAAAAGAGGATTATGGCAAAACATTCAAATGGTGGAAGTGTTTGATATAGTTTGAGATAGTTCTTGTTTACATTTCCATCTGTCAATAAACGAAAATGGCGTTTAAATGAGCCGGTTCCACAATTATTCCCCGAAAAAAAGTGCTTGATTTGGCAAACTAATGTTTCCAAGTAGATTTGAATGAGTTTTATTTGAAATCTTCATTTGAGGAGATTAAAATTTGTATGGTAAATCTTGTAGATTTCAAAGAGATTTGTGATAATCTTGCTAAATCTCGGTTTAGTGTCTGGTGGAAACGTAGTATAAGATTATTAAGGCAGACGGTTTTGCCTGCTCGTGAAGATTCAACATACAGTTGCCCATGCGCTAATACTGGAACCTCTAAAATAATACCGCATATTCCCAAAGATTGGCCTTGTGCCTTATTAATCGTAATGGCATAAGCAAGTCGTATAGGAAACTGAAGACATTTGAAATCGAATGATAAACGGGTTGGAATTAAGACAACTTCACTTTTGTATTTCCCTTTTAAAATTGTTGCTTCGATCACAATGTTCAACAACGTTTTTACTGCAAGTCTGGTACCATTGCAAAGCCGAGGTTGATTAATATTGCGTAGCATTACTATCTCGGCGCGCCAACTTTCAATGGTAGTTAATGTGGTGGCAAACCAGGCAAATCAATAGAATTCAAAAATTCAGTGGTATAATTCACGACATCATCTTATCATATCATCATAACTGTGTCTTGTCGACTTGTATGCAAAAAATTGAGTCGGCATTTTATTCAAAATGTTTGCATTTTTATCATTTACGTCTTTATTTTTTCCTGCCAAAATTGCTCGTTCACTCAAACGTAGAAGAAGGTAACACCTATAATTGTGTATCATTTGTTTTTCAAAATTTATAAAATTTTCATTAACTTTTAGCAATTTTCTAAGTAAATACACCCTAAAGGTATGAATTTTTCGCATTAGGGCAAATTTTTTCTCTTTTAACAATTTATTTTGTCACTTCTGGTTATCGTAGAAATAGGTGATAATTGTTTACATAAAAAGTTATAATATTCACTATTTAGTCAAAATAATGCTATAGTATCTGTTTAAGCGTTTATCCAAAGACAATGACCTTTCCATAGACATCTAACTTTTGAAATTCGGATAAGTACTTTTCGATTCATAGCCAATTTTATGCAGACAAATTGACAATTTTTTTTTTTGGATTTTATATTAAAAATTGTATATTTAAAAAAATATTTCTAATTTTAATATTTAAAATTATTTTGTGACGCTTGTGAGCAACGCGCAGTTATGTTTTATATATCAAAATTCTTATTAGATTTTTAAGATTTATAATTTTTAAATTTGTGAATATTTTATGGGCGTGGTGAAAATATAAAAATAAAATTCGTTGAAAAAGCATGATCCATTTTGCATGTTTTTGGTAAATAAATCATTAAAACTAATTTTAGAGTGTTGAAATAATCACTTAACATTTAATAGCAATATTTTAGAAGAGGATAAGAGCAATTGGTGTGTTGGTTTTGTTTTTCAAAATTTATCAATTTTAGATTAACTTTTGCATTTTAAGTACCAAAAATCAAATTGATTTTTCACTAAATCATATTTTTAGTATAAATTTTTTTAAGATTTTGCAAAAATTTTAACACAGAAATTTAGATTATAAATTTCTAAAATTTCTTCTAAATTTTAATGTATCATTTGTCATGAACTATTAAGTATTACTTAAGTTTGAAGCCTCTTTAAATTGTCTAAATGAAACTTTTTATGATTTATTTTATTAAATTGCCCTTACTTTTTTTCCCGTCAGATTTACAAATACAAAATTACTTACATATTTGTAGAAGAAGGTTACGCCTATAAATGTGCATCATTAGTTTTTAAAAATATATAAATTCTTGATAAACTTTAAGTTATAAATTTCTACCTAAACTTTATATAGCATTTGTTATGAACTTTTTTTTTTTTATATTAAGCGCGTGCAAAAGGGGTTGTGACTACCCTTAAGATGATATACACAGCACGAGCGATTAGGTAGATTGGAGGGGATTTAAAAGGAGATACAGATGCACATTAGTTTTGAACGTCTGTAGATCACAATGGGAGGGGAAAATTGAGCTGGGTAGAGCATTCCACATTCGAGTAGTGCGACTAAAGAAAGAATCTCTGTACTTAACAGTACGTCGAAATTGGGCTCAAGGGTAAACTGATGGGCATTCCTAGAAGCGCGAGTATTACGGTTGAATTGTTTAAGGGGAGGAATGCAACTGGCTATTTCACTAGAGCATTGTTTATGGAAATAACGGTAAAATAACGAAAGACATGAAACATTTCGACGGTGCTCAAGAGATGAGAATGTTTCCGTTATAGTTCTTTCACCTATCATTTTAAGAGCTCTCTTTTCAATTCTATCCAATAAACTCAAGTGGGTTATTGGAGCACCTGCCCAAATGTGAGAGTTATACTCAAGTTTTGGACGAATAAAGGCTTTGTAGATCACAGCCAGATCAGAAGGGGAGAAAAATTTCTTGCATCGACGGAGAAAACCTAAACACTTAGCAGCATTTTTGGCGATGTCGAATATGTGGTCGATCCATAAAAGGTGGTCTGTGACACACATACCGAGGACTGAAAGCTTTTCGGTTTCCTCAATGCAAGTGCCACTCATGGATAGTGGCATGGGGGGTGGGTTTTGTTTTAACGACAGTAGACAGCATTGAGTTTTTGAAGCATTAAATTCTACGCGATTTTTTATTCCTCATTGGACAATGCTGTCGAGATCAGAATTTAATGAGCTTATCATACGCTACCGTTCAAGTTCCACATTCGAAGGACATGGATGTGAATCTAAGAACGAATATGAAAAGCTGAGGGTACTGTCGTCAGCGAAACAATTTAATGGATTAGAAGTCTCAGATAAAAGATCGTTTATGAATATAAGGAAGAGAGTCGGAGACAGAACGGAGCCCTGGGGCACACCAGCATTTATTTTGTGAATTTCAGACTTGAAACCATCCAATACAACTTGTATTGAACGGTCCGAAAGGTAATTTCTAATCCAACGAAGAAGAGATTCATCGATACCAAATGCACGCATTTTCGATAAGAGAGCTTGATGTCAAACTCTATCAAATGCTTTAGAAATATCAAGCGCAATAATCTTACTTTCTCCAAAACGATGCAAAGATTTGTGCCACTGTTCGGTGAGATATACCATCAGATCACCAGTGGACCTATTGCTACGAAAGCCGTACTGCCGGTCATTAAGAAGCTTTCGTTCTTCGAGATATTTCTTTAGCTGAAAATTAATCAGCGTTTCCATGACCTTGGAAAGAAGGGACGTAAGCGCAATTGGCCGATAGTTGGAGGGGGAAGAAGACACGCCTTATTTAGGGACAGGCTGGACAAATGCTGTTTTCTTTTTCCAAAGCTTACGCTGTGGTTTTGCCAGCGTTAAAGAACACCTCTTCAGAACAATGGGAGGGATACTATCCGGGCCAGCGGATTTGTGTATATCGAGATCTTTCAGAACTCTGGCAACTGCACGAGTGCGAAAGAAGATTTGTCCCATAGAATCATTTGCGCTCTCAAGTACAGGAGGAGTCATAACACTTTCAGGCAGCGACGAATTAACAGCAAACTGTGCTGCAAGCAAATAGGCTTTATCGATTGAGCTGACAAAAGGAGTATCGTTGAAGACGAGTGTTGGAACCGAGGACGAGGTGGTATTTCGTATGTTTTTTACAAATGACCAAAAATTTTTACTACCTTTGGGACATTGTAGAATTTTTTGCAGTAATTTTTGATCATGTAAAAATTTGGTTCGTCGCATATGAACGTTACAGGTCTTTCTAGCTTGTTGAAACTTTTTCCGGTTTTCCTCAGTAGGGTTGGCTTTATAACTTCGGAAGCTTACTTCTCTAACCCTAATAACTTCCTTACAGCTCGAATCAAACCATGAGTTTTCTTTGGGTTTGATAGATTTCACCCTATTCGGGATAAATTTTCTCATTCCACAAAGAATTAAGTTTCTAATCATATCTGCACTGGAATCTACGTCACTATCGAGGAAGCATAGTGACCAGTTAAAGTTCCTGAAGAAAACATTGAGACCGTCCCAGTTGGCTTTCTCGTACTGCCAAACGGTTCTCTTGGGAGTTTTTTCTTTAACTGTGTTTTGGTGGCACAAGAAATTATTAATTTTCTACTATTAAGTATTAATCAATTTTGAAGCCACTAAAATTGTCTAAATGTAGATTTTTTGTGATTTACTTTACTAAATTGGCCGTAATTTTTTTCTCGTTAGATTTACAAATCTAAAATTACTGACATATTTGTAGAAGAATAATACACCTATAATTGTGTATCATAAGTTTTTTTGAAATTAAAAAAAAAAGTTATCAAGTTTTGAATTTAATATATGTAATATAAATTTGACGGGTCATTTACACACCCTTTTAGTATGAAATTTTTCGACCACCCCTCAATAATTTTTAAACACAAATTTAGCCACATTTCATAGGTAAATTTTAAGATCTTAACTTTAAATATCGGCCTAGTAAAAAAAACTCAAATTAGAAATTCAATTGAGATAACGGTTCTATCCACTGGTAGACAATTGTGGACAATAAAGCAGAGCATTTCTATGAATTTTAGCCGATTTTTTATCAATTTTAAAAAATCGATTGTGACACATTATATAGGACGTAGATACAAAATTAAGTATAAAATTAATGGTTATTTTATTGAGATTAAATATAAGAAAAAATTAAATCAATCCATGCACACACTCACATATAATTAAGTAATATGTGTAAAAAATATAATATTGTTAATTTCTCAGCTCAACGGTACAATAGGAATATAATTTTTGTATCTAAATTCCTAAAACAAAGAGCTATAATTCATAAGCAGGTACATTGCAAACCTGTACGGCTATTTATTAAAAAGATTAATAAAAAACAAAAAAAAATTTCAAAATGTTTACCCTTTCATAAATAAATCTGTTAAATGATAAGTTAGAAAGATACAATTTTTGCCATTTAATTGCTATCAAATGTATCTATATGATATTAAAATTTTAGATTTTTCCAAAAACCATAAAAAATATAAAAATCAAATACTTTCAATACAATCAAAATTTATTTGGTGGTGTCTTTATATCATTGGCCGGCGATTTTCGACAATTTTTGCCCGTAGTTCCACAATCAACTCCAGCGGATGAAATTAATGCATGCTTGAAATCACCTAATTTGGGAGATATGTCAAAACAATCAGATTGACAATAAATATGCGTGTCCAATAGCCGGCCGTTGAGTTTTCAAAGCAGTTATTGAATATTGGAGATTGCAAAATGCCCATTGATGATGCATTAATAACATTGTTGGAAAATGTTTGTGAGATTACCCAAACTAAAGAAGAATTGATTAAAAAAGTTTTTTCCAAATATTGTACAGCGATACAAAGATTATGCTTGGTTGGGCGAACGAGCAATATTGACAGGAAAAAATAAAGATGTCAACAAAAATCTTTCCTTTCCTTCTATTCCTTCTAACTAGTGCCGTGCATTGCATTTAAAAGACTTGAGGTCTTACAGGCATATAGTCAAAATTATTATATAGTTAAAATTATTATATAACGATGTTAATTGGGATATTCAAAATGGAATAATGGGTGAATAAGCATCATATAAGTCAATCGAAGTCAATCGATACTATTTAGATTTAGATTTAGATTTATTGTTGAAAAAGAACTTAATATTAAGATTAACATCTTTTAGAAAATTAAGCCTTGTGGTGGAATTATTTAAGGACATTAATTAATGAATTTATAATAATAATACCTAATAATAAATAAATTTAATAACATTATTTACAAAATATTATATTATAAAATAATTAATTAATATGTAAAATATATGTATTTACATTATATAGGTACCTATGTATATATCTATATTATTTTTTTTTTTTTTTTTTTTTTTGTGCACAACAATCGACCCAACTCCTCCAACAAAAAACTTGCAGCCATTATTCAATTTGAATGATTTGAAATGTAAACTAATTAGAAAAATATACAGTTAGGTTTCTCTGAAAATAGTTCAGATTATCCGTTCTTCTTAGTTGACGTGGCAACGAATTCCAAAGACGAACTGCACTAACGAAAAACTGTCGCTCAGAGATCTGACAAGTAAAGCGTGGAATACAAATTTGGTTGGTTCTGTGAGAAGCTAGAAACTGTATATGGTTATACAGGTCCGGTGGTTGCTTAGTGTGGACAATCTTAAATAACATTGTAAGCGTTTTAAACTTAAATATATTCAGAGGACTAAATCCATACAGACTTTTTGTATAGTTCGATATGTGGTCAAGTCTTTGAAGCCCAAAACATATCGAGCTGCATTGTTAAAAACAACGTTCAATTTTCTCTGAGACACAGCATCTAAACTACAAAAAATTTCACACGCATACGTTAAAATTGGTACTATCAATGTTTTAACCAGCATTTTTTTAGTTTCTAATGGTGTGAATTTTCTTGCAGCAGATAGTGTTCTCAGAGCACCATAAGCTTTACCTACCGCAGAATTCACATGATTGTTCCATGTCAGATTTCGATTAAAGTGCACTCCTAGATTTTTCGCTGTATCAACGTACTCAACTGGAATGTTGTTAAGGTATATTAACGGAAAATAGCTCAAGTCTAAAGCTTTCTTTGAAATGACGAGGCACTTAGTCTTAAGCGGATTAAGAACAAGACCGTTGGTGCCAGACCAGTCAAACAAGGCATTCAGGTCAGTGTTGATATTGTAAATGCAATTCTCTATAAGACCCAGTGCAGTACATCCGAGATATTGTACATCATCAGCGAACATTCTCGTTTCACCATGCCTCAAAATACTTGGTAAGTTATTCACATAAGAAGAGAATAAAAGTGGTCCAAGAATGGAACCTTGTGGAACACCTCGGGACATTGAAATGAACTCAGAGGCTTGAGTTCCAGAGACCACAGCTTGACTCCTTCCCGTTAAATATGAAAAAATGAGGTTGACTGCTAAAGGTGAAAAACCAAAGTCGGTTAACAGTTTATGGCACATAGTGTTGTGGTTAATGGTATCGAAGGCTTTAGAGTAGTCAAGAAGAACCAAAAATGAGACTTTGTCTTCATCTAAGGCTTTTCTAACATGCTCTATAACATCTAAGAGTGCAGTGGTACTACTATGTTGAGACCGGAATCCAGATTGCTTTGATGAGAGGAGACTTTTTGCGGTAAAATATCGTACAATTTGCTTTTGCATTAATTTCTCAACTACTTTCGAAAAAAAGGGTAAAATTGATATAGGGCGATATTCTGTCTTTTGTTTGTTTTTAGGTATTGGAATAATTTTGGAAAATTTCCACTGTGATGGAAAAATACTTGTTGTAAAGATTGTATTTATAGTATGAGTAACTAATGGCAAAATATGTGGTATTGTTGCTTTAAAGAATGTTGGATGCACGTTATCAAAGCCTATGGCATTTGATTTAACTGAAATCAAGCTTTCTACAACGTCTTCAGGTGTAACTCCTGTAAAATCAAAGACATCTTCGTGTCTGAATGACGAGTCCTCTACTTTGGAATAATTTGGCCTATTGAAGGCTGGTTGGGGAACTGAAGCTATAAAAAAGTTGTTTAATTCGGTGCAGTTAACATCCAAATCTTCATGATTTTGCTTCCCAATTCCTAAACCGCGTAAACTTTTCCAAAGCTGACGCCCATTTTGAGAGAGATTCAAGTGATTTCTATACCATTTGGTTTTTGCTGCATTTATCAGACTGACACATTTGTTTCGCAGTTGCCGGTATTGTTGGCGATCTTCGGCTATCCTAAACCGTTTCCATTTTGTGTATATGCGATTTCTTTGGCTTATGCAGTTTCGTATCTCAATCGTAAACCAAGGGTTATCACCATGCTTAACCGTTCTAGTTTTCAGTGGAACGTGGACGTCAAATAACCTATTCACATTGTTTTGGATAAATTCTACTTGTTCATCTGGAGATCTCATACAATACACATTCTGCTAATTGACTGATCTGATGTCCGACTCAAGGGATGCTATATTAAGGTTCTTAAAATATCGATACTCGAAGGTTATTGTTGGTCTGGCAGGAGAAAAGTCAAACGATAGGTGTATTAGGTCATGACGTGAAAAACCTGGTGCTGATAACTGATCATATAGGATTACTTTATGAACGTCGGTCACAAAAAAAAACAGCAAGAAGAGTGCTTGAACTTAGCGTGAAGTGGGTTGGATTGCTAACGTTAACTGGATGTAGGTTGAATGTTTTCATGCTATCAGCCAAGCTATTGTCTACAATTATGTTGCAATTAAAATCACCACAAATGACGATGTTTGGGAATAGTATACAATTTTCTTCTAAATAGGAATAAAAAGGGGATATATCAACGTTTAAATAGGGTCTATAGACAACTCCTAATAGAAGCTTATCATGGTTACTCATAATTTCAATAAAAAGACATTGAAAGGAACAATTGGTTGGGGTTGAGAATTTTACCTTAGTTTTCAGCGTTTCTTTAACATACAATGCTACACCTCCACCAATTTCAAATCTATTTACTCGATGCATTCTATAACCCGCCATGGAATAAAACCTAACATGCTCTATAACATCTAAGAGTGCAGTGGTACTACTATGTTGAGACCGGAATCCAGATTGCTTTGATGAGAGGAGACTTTTTGCGGTAAAATATCGTACAATTTGCTTTTGCATTAATTTCTCAACTACTTTCGAAAAAAAGGGTAAAATTGATATAGGGCGATATTCTGTTTTTTGTTTGTTTTTAGGTATTGGAATAATTTTGGAAAATTTCCACTGTGATGGAAAAATACTTGTTGTAAAGATTGTATTTATAGTATGAGTAACTAATGGCAAAATATGTGGTATTGTTGCTTTAAAGAATGTTGGATGCACGTTATCAAAGCCTATGGCATTTGATTTAACTGAAATCAAGCTTTCTACAACGTCTTCAGGTGTAACTCCTGTAAAATCAAAGACATCTTCGTGTCTGAATGACGAGTCCTCTACTTTGGAATAATTTGGCCTATTGAAGGCTGGTTGGGGAACTGAAGCTATAAAAAAGTTGTTTAATTCGGTGCAGTTAACATCCAAATCTTCATGATTTTGCTTCCCAATTCCTAAACCGCGTAAACTTTTCCAAAGCTGACGCCCATTTTGAGAGAGATTCAAGTGATTTCTATACCATTTGGTTTTTGCTGCATTTATCAGACTGACACATTTGTTTCGCAGTTGCCGGTATTGTTGGCGATCTTCGGCTATCCTAAACCGTTTCCATTTTGTGTATATGCGATTTCTTTGGCTTATGCAGTTTCGTATCTCAATCGTAAACCAAGGGTTATCACCATGCTTAACCGTTCTAGTTTTCAGTGGAACGTGGACGTCAAATAACCTATTCACATTGTTTTGGATAAATTCTACTTGTTCATCTGGAGATCTCATACAATACACATTCTGCTAATTGACTGATCTGATGTCCGACTCAAGGGATGCTATATTAAGGTTCTTAAAATATCGATACTCGAAGGTTATTGTTGGTCTGGCAGGAGAAAAGTCAAACGATAGGTGTATTAGGTCATGACGTGAAAAACCTGGTGCTGATAACTGATCATATAGGATTACTTTATGAACGTCGGTCACAAAAAAAAACAGCAAGAAGAGTGCTTGAACTTAGCGTGAAGTGGGTTGGATTGCTAACGTTAACTGGATGTAGGTTGAATGTTTTCATGCTATCAGCCAAGCTATTGTCTACAATTATGTTGCAATTAAAATCACCACAAATGACGATGTTTGGGAATAGTATACAATTTTCTTCTAAATAGGAATAAAAAGGGGATATATCAACGTTTAAATAGGGTCTATAGACAACTCCTAATAGAAGCTTATCATGGTTACTCATAATTTCAATAAAAAGACATTGAAAGGAACAATTGGTTGGGGTTGAGAATTTTACCTTAGTTTTCAGCGTTTCTTTAACATACAATGCTACACCTCCACCAATTTCAAATCTATTTACTCGATGCATTCTATAACCCGCCATGGAATAAAACCTATCGTTAACATCATTTCTGAACCATGTTTCTGAAACAGCAATGGCATCAACCTCGGAACCTTGAAACAAATCTCTAAATTCATCTAATTTACCACACATACTCTGCGCGTTCAAGTGGCAAACTTTTAAACCCTGATTTTGTGAGGTTAAGACCTTTACCATGACTTTAGTTGCATTAGCACCCCCATCATTGGAAATCGTTATAATACGATTGCGTTCACCCGCCATCATCGTGTTTAAAAAAACGAAAAAATAAACCGTGAACCAAGAAGAACGGAGAAACTATAGGATTGGTATGAATAGGTACAACATGACATCGTTGAAAAAAAGCTTAAGGTAAATTGTTGTGCTGTCAAAAAAAAAATTAAGATTAAAGTTAAAATACCTAGAAACATTAAATATAAAATTATAAAAATAATTGATAGGTAATTAAAAAAGTAATAAAATGGAAATTTATGCAATAAATGAAAGAATGAAAAAAAAAGGTAATGATATTGGCAAAATCGTTATAACTTATTTTTAATAATTATTTTAAATAACTAATTAGTAGTAACAAAATATGAATAAAAAGTATTAAAATAAATAAATTTAAAGAAAAAACAAGGCATTAGTTAAAAGTTCTTACAAATTCATAAATAAGTTTTCCTACTTTTATCGGCAACTCTGCAATATAGGCATTATTTTATAGGCAACTCTGCATTATCGGCATTATCCTCATCGACTACTGGCAACACTGCTGCTTTCTCGATGACATCTTTAAACTCCGCTGTCAAGCTCTCAATGTTATTTATTATGACAGCATCTCCATGCACTTGATGTTTCATGTACACAATGCCATGAGATGTAAATACTGTTGTGATTAGCTTTTGTTTTTTCAAGTTCAGTGCAGCATGAAGAATTTGTTGGTTTTTCTTCGTCAAACATTCGCGGATATAAATGGGATATTCGGATTCAATTCCCACGTCGCGAAGTATGAGTTGTCGTTTATGTGTTCTACGGTATTCGGCAATTTTTATGAGTAAATGGTTTCTTTCATAGCTTGAAAAGAATTTAATCATTACGGGCGAAGTGTTAGTCCTTCCATTGTGACGAGTGCGAAATATAGTTTTCAGCGTTGGCACCTTGATGTCAAGTGAAAGGAATAAGTGGTTAAAAATATTGACAAGATTTGGCTGGTCGGCTGGTATATTATAGAAAACAGCATCCGTTGAAATATTTTTATTTTCTTGTGCTTCTAGTGCTTCCCTCAGAAATGCCCTCGTTGAAGTTGTACTTTCAGTGGTAATTTTTTTTGGATTTAAGAATGTCAACATCAGAGGTGTCATTTACGATGTTTTGATTTAGGGTTTCGATTTCATTTTGCATTTTGTTGTTTTGTTCCATTAAAATTTTGTGCTCCTCTTCAATTTTTGTTAACCGAGAGCTGAAAGTTTTGACATCAGCTTGGATCTCACCTATTTTAGTTGCCATATTTGTGAGATTATCATTAAGTTTTTTTTAATTGAAGTTACTTGTTCTTTAATGCAGTTGTGTTATAAGGATTTGAAGTTTGTGTGCGGAGCTTGTGTACGGGGGAACTTGAAGTTGCTGTAGGAGTTCCTTGCAGCTTGATTCCGGCAACTTGTTGCTGTTCCACTTCGGCTTTTGATTTTTTTCCTGACATGGCGGCGAATTATACATGTAAATTTGTTACAGAATAATAATTTTTTAAGCCAAATTATGAACAAAATAAGCTATAATTCGAAGAACAAATTTAATGCAATAAAATTTGTGCACTTTTTCTAAATTAATCCCGTATTTTTAACAACGTAGGGGACTTTTTGACGCAGAAAAACGAATTTAAAAATTGGCAAGAAACTTAATACGACTTAGCTTTAGTGTTTCATTCTATTATTCTTCTTATTCTTATTATAGACGAAGATAACGTAGATTTACCAGGAATGCCACCCCATAATTTACGATTAAAAGTCAGTGTGCCAATCACCATGCTTCGGAATATAAATCAACAAAACCTTTGCAACGGAACAAGACTTGCTGTTAAGCGCTTAATGAATAATGTACCTAAGGTGCCAGTTATAGCGATCAGTAAAAACCATCAGTATAAATTTTCTTTTGCATAATTTCATGTGTTATAAAAAGATTTGAAACATAAGAATGGTACGAATCGATGGCAAATCAATTTAAATATTTTTTTCTAGTAAAAAATAATCCCAAGGAAGAAAATATTTATTTATTTTACTGATGGAAATTCGTTTTACTGAACAGCTGATTGCCAATTCACAAAAAATGGAACATTTCGTTTCAGTTTTCCGTGTTCTATTTTTTTACTGTTCCACTCCATCAGTAAAAAATTTACTGAAGCAATTTACATCATTAAAAATAATAAAAGGTTGTTGCTGGAGGTTTGACATTTACTTACTGATAGAATTTTAATGATTGCTATAACCGGCCGAACGTAAAAAATTCCAGTTTTCAACTGTTTCAACTTTTACTGATGGTTTTTACTGATCGCTATAACTGGCCCCTAAGGGTTTATTTCTGGCAAAAAATAATCCCAAGGAATAATAATTTTTGTAAAAAAAGCATTTATTTATTTTACTGATGGAAATTCGTTTTACTGAACAGCAAATTAACAACCCACAAAAAATGAAACATTTCGTTTCAGTTTTCTGTGTTCTATTTTTTTACTGTTCCACTCCATCAGTAAAATAACTACTGAAGCAATTTACATCATTAAAAATTGTTGCTGGAGGTTTGACATTTAATTACTTATCAAATTTTAATGATTGCTATAACCGGCTGTACCTATAAAATTCCAGTTTTCACTTGGTTCAACTTTTACTGATGGTTTTTACTGATCGCTATAACTGGCCCCTAATCGAAGCCACAATTTAAAAAGGAAAACATAAGGGAGAAGACGTTCTTATTCCCCGAATTCCGCTAATTCCATCTGATTTACCATTCAATTTCAAACGGCTTCAATTTCCAATTCGCCTTGCTTTTACAATGCCAGTCTTAGAATACCCAGTATTTTCACATGGGCAGTTGTATGTTGCATGCTTATAGTGACCATACGTCCCGTTTTTGAGGTCTCTGTCCCGCGGTAATAACTGTCCCGCTTTTCCTACGACGCGACGGCAACGGCCTCAACAATTCTCAAAACGAAGTAATTATATAAATTCTACTTTAATCCCTGTGCGTGTGCATACAAATTGACGCATAAGCCTAGTACGCTGCTGATGCGAAACGAAATTTTCATGTGGTCTCCAAAAAGACAACAAAATGCTTACGAAAACAGAGGGAAAAATATTCATGGTGAGTCTTACAAATTGCAAATAAATAAAACAAAATTTAATGTATAAATCAAACAACAGCCATGCTGTAATGAAAGTAACAACAAATAAAAACAAGAACAAACCCAAATGTTATTTTTCCGCACACAATTAACTGTCCTTTCAATTAATTCTGTGCGAAAAAATAGTGGAGACTTGTCAAAGCGATCTGGTATAATCATCAATTTCGCTGGTCGAACAGCGTACCACAGAACGAAAGTCACAACGAAATTTTTCGTTTATGATTTCGTCATGTCATTTTTGTATGGAATTTTTCGTTTCACATCAGCAGCGTACTAGGCTATATTAAACAAATGGTAGAGCATATTTATATATTCTAGGAAGATTAAACAAGCGTTAGCCCATGTATATTCCATGTTAAATGAATAATTATCAGTTTATTTTGTAGTCTGTCATTTTTAAATCGAAAACAAAACAGTTCGCTTTGAAGTGAAGTTTATTGGAGATTGGACGGGTAGTTGTAATAAAGTTAATATAAAACAACTCAAATATGTTAAGCCCGTATGACACTACATTTTTTTCTCATTTTTAATTCATTAAATCATGACCCACTCATATCGGTATTTTCAGTTATAAATTGTTTGAACTACTCTAGTTTCATTTTGAATGCCTTAAAAATGATAAAAAAAAAAAAATGGAGTATCATACGGGCTTTAGCACATAAATTAATAATATTAACGCTTCATATACCTGGTACTTACAGTACACATATCTAAGGTATTATCAGGATCACCTTTCCGAATTTCAAGATGGCTGCCCTTTGTGTAAGTAGACAGTAAACAAAAACAAATTTTTTGTGATTGTTTGAAATTCAATTTTTTACTATTGATTTTGACAACATGCGCAGAACTGAAGAAAAATGAACATGCTAATGATATTACCTGTAATATATGTATCTTGCCTGGTATCTACCTATTTGAAACACTTATTTTATTTTTATTTTCTAGAAAACTATTATTACTTTGACTTTGTCTAAATACGTTAACAATATTGAGGCTGGTTTTTTTAAAAGTTTTTATCAAACAAAATTTCAGGAGATTAATATACCTACATTTTTACTGATCCCTTTTTTTTATCAAAACTAAACATTTTTATGAAGTCTGTTTTTTTTTTAATAGGTATGTCATTTGTCGTTTATGTTGCATACTATTTTAAATGTTTACTTAAAAAAATTATAATTTGTACTCCCTGTGAAGTTTTAAAAATTTGTCGCGCTTTTGCTTCAAATAAATCTGGTGACTATATGCATGCTCCAGAGTAGGCAAACCATCAGCGTTATTTATATATTCCACAAATAAGAAGACAAAAAATATTGTATACCAAAGAGCATTACAATAGATAAACATTTTGCAGAGAACTTTGAGACCAGCGAAGCGGTCGCGGGCACCTTAGTCTTATATAAAAATATGTAAAAACCCCCATACAACTACTATAAGTACTTTTCATAACGACTATTTGTCAATTTTCAGTTTTAAACCGATTATATCTGGGTTTGTTTTCCTAACTTTTCAATGGCCCTTAGTAATAAACGAATTTTGAGTCGAATTTATCATAAAGTCGTTTAGTTTATTCCATACAAAAAAATCGAATTTAAGCTAGATTCAACTCGAAATTCGTTTATTACTCAGGGCCAATATCTTTAAGATAAAACCTAAGTTGTTGTATTTTTGACGGGTTGAGGTCTTATTTTAAAGGTAATTAGGCCTATTCTGCCATATCTGTTATTCTGCTATAAATTTTCTGTTATGATGCATAACAGATCTCGCCATAAAAGATTATAATAATTGGTATTCAAAAGTTCGATCTTTTATAAAAGTCTGTTATGGAACTTCGAAAAAGAAACATTTTTACGAACAGACCTAAAATCTTCTGTCCACTGTAGTAAACAAAAAAAAAATCGACACTGACGAGTGACCAAAATAAAATTAACCCGTGGAATGCTCGTGTTTTGTTTCGCGTAGATAAACTATTGTTCTATTTTATTTGTCTATAACAGTTCGTGAATTTAATGTATCCAATTTCAAAAGTTATTTTTTGATAATTAAAGTTAAAAAAGTGTTTTATTCTTTGCCTCAGGCAGCTAGGTATTTCTTTGGATTGGTAAATCCATCGAATTCGGTTCGACTCTTTGGCGCATCGGCTTAAGTCAGCCTCGGCAGTCCAGAGCTTCCAAACGCCATAACACAATGCTCCTGTTCCTAGAAACGCGTACAAAGAGCCCTAACCAAAGGCGCGCAGAGCTAGGGCTGAGCCAGCGTCTATCTAGGGCTGCCAGATTAAATTTGGTTAATATCGGGACGCCAGGGCCCAACAACCGGGACATATCGGGACATTAAAAAAATCTATTTATACAAATCTTAAAGCAATAGCGCAAAATCTTAGTCGATTTATTACGATGTTAAATCATTTTTATTTAATAAATTTAAAACGAGTTTTTTAGTATCGTACTGAATCCATATGACACCTATTACCGTTTCTAAATGTCAAAATAAGGTATGTTTGCGATTTTTTTGAACGAGCCGAACTTTTGTGGACGTGTTCTACAATTTCAAAAATATTTAAAATTAAGAAAATTTTACTTAACTGTTTAAAATTAGAAAAAATGTTAAGTAGTATCATTCTTAACCTTTAATATTAGGCTGTTTATGGTGGATTTGCATGTATCTGCATTTGGTTTCTGCACAACAAAAAAAAGGGATGCCAAATACAAAATGAATATTTGTTAGATAGAGAGAAAAGATCAAAATGCAGAAGAACTTCGTTTCTGCATTAAAGGAAAGTGCCATAATACAGAAATAAAGACGAACATGTTCATCTTCTTGATGGTTCTCTTTCACTCACTGGGATATTTTGTATACATCTGCCCTGCTCTACTTTTTTGCATAATGCAGACGCATATACATGTAAATCCACCATTAAAATGTTGACCAATATTTTTTGACTAACTTAGAAGTTCCTACGGAATTCCACATTTTGAAAAAATCAAAGAAGCCAATAATGAGATATTCGAGAATATCTCAAAACAAGTAAGAAACCGGTAATTTGCACAAAAAAAACCCAAACATTTATTTCAGTTCTTCGATTTTTTTGGCAAAATGTTATGCAGTGCTATAAAAACTGTTCTAGGGATTACATGTACGAAGTTTTATCAAAACCATTACAGCCATTTTTTTTTAGAAAACTTGATAAAACCGAAATTTTTGTATCAAACAAAGCTAAAACAAAAATTATATCTCACTCCTAGGGAATAACATTTTTTGTTTTTGACATAAAACAAATAATTGCCCTATATAGCAAGTAAAAGTGGAAAGTCGGGACAAAATCGGGACATTTTGTAAATCGGGACAGATATCGGGACAGGGTTCAAATATCGGGAATGTCCCGCCAAAATCGGGACGTCTGGCAGCCCTACGTCCATCAGAATCATCGTTTCTCTTCCACCCTTGGCAATGAAAGCAGCTTCGTCCCTCTTGGCTCGACCTAAAGTTCGGGAGAATCCAAAGAGTGCAGCTACGCCAGACCCAAGAAAGCTCCTCCTCTATAGCGATGTTTTCTTCGTTCTTCTTCAGCTGCGGCACTCCGTCCCGACCGGCAAACTAAAGCGACTACTTTTTACGTTTCATCCATCAACTGTGTTCTGTGCTTTCGTGTTTAAAAATAATTTAGTTTGAAATTACTTATTTGTGTTTGTAATTATGCATTTTAATTTTATTTTGTTATCTCTGTCTCTTTTGCATTTTAATTTTATTTTGTTATATCTGTCTCTTTTGAAGAACAGATCAGAAATAAAAGTTTTTACTTCATGTATTGATATCTTTTATGATAAAAGTCAAACAAATCTGTATTTTATTCTGTTATGGTTTATAACAGATTTCATAACAGAATTCGAACTGCGGAATACCAATTAATAAAAGAAAAAAAGGTTTTTTGACAGTTCGAAAATTTGTATGGAAATTGATAGAAGAATAACAGAAAAAAAGAATAAAAGATTGCGCCGAATAAGCCTAAATATTTAGGGCGGATTACAAAACTTCGACTGGACCGATTTTCAAATTTTTTTTTCTGAACCATCTCCAAATGGTGCCCTTTCATTAAAAAAAAAATATATATATAAAAATCCACCCAGCCGGATTCTGGTTAAGGTCACACACAAAAGTTTAACTCGTTTTTATATATATAGATTATATCTTGAGTACTATAATTCGGATCGTCAAGATTTGAGTCTTTGGACTTAAGGAAAATAATAGACTACCATTATACAATACATCCACTACCAAAATTTAGTATCGACTCTTAAGAATAAGTTTCTATCGGGAACGATGAACGATGATGAACCAGGGGTTCTATACTGGCTCTGTAAAAAAGTGAATCGAAAAAATCGTTCTTTCAATCTGCAATACTGGCCGAACACAATGGTGTAGCCGTAGCTGTTGCATGTAGCACTGTCAAAGTTGAAAGATACGAAAATGGTATACATCGACACAATGGGAAGCTGTAGCTGTAGTAAAAAAATTGTCTGCATCGAAAGTTGACTCAACCTTAACTTTTGGCGGCGCTACAAGCTGCATTTGAGATGATATATGGGTTTCCCATGTCATTTTTTCACTTTTTTTTTGGGAACGTTCAATGCATTTGAGAAGTTTTTTCTGTTTTTTTTTAATTTTTTTATACTCAGCTATCATACAAATTCAGTTCAAATACTAATTGCATATGCGTTGAACACGTCTCGAATAAATTTACAATTCAAAACAGATTTTATGATGCGCTACATCATTGTAGACGTCCTTTGCTACATAACTGAGCGTTTTTATTGATAGATTATACTACAGCGATTATTTTAGCTACAGCTGCATCCCATTGTGTTCAAGGGGTAATGATTGAAATTTTTTGACGTTTGCTTTCCATTTTTGCCAAATGAAAATCGTTCAAGACACTGTTCACATTGGACTGACTCCTCCGATTTTTGTTGACCTTACGAATGCAAAAAAAAATTTTGTCGATGCTTTCTTTCCAGAAAGAAGTTTGAGGAGCCAGTCGAATGTGAACACAGTCCAAGGGTGAAAAGTTCTGCCTGTCTTACAAGCCGCCTCCACAGGCCATGAACGATGGCCGGACTATGAACATGTCTAAAAAAAATCCGATTGAGTTCAAAAAATCCATGTCCGTGCACCAACATGTCGAAAAAAAATAACGTTTTGAACAAGACATGGAGGGCTGTTCAAAGCTTGGCCATGAGATGACGTTTCATGTGCGTGTGAGTTTTTTTCTAGTTTTTCTTGAATGTGTAAGTGAATTTTGTTGTAACACCCTGACTCCACAGGCCGTGAACGATGGCTGGATTATGGAACATGTCGAAAAAAAATCCCATGGAGTCGCAAAAATCCATGTCCAAGCAGTGACATATCCATACAAATCAGATTGGATTGAAGATTGGATTATGGACATCATTCATGGCCTGTGGAGTGGGGGTGTAAAAAGATAGAAGTACATATGAAAGGCTAATGAACGACATGACATGATTTGCCCTGTGAGTAAAAAGGCACTGTTTGTTGATTGGCCTGTGGGTGTTACGATTGCATAATCAAATTGATCATCAAAATTATAGCCCTTCCACACTACCCAACAGTGTATAAATACATGTCAAATTGAAAGCATGAAAGAATTCCACGCGACTGCCAAATTTGTGTGAAAGAAATGACTTTTCATATTTTGCTTCCACACTTGCTTGTATTAATACATTACCTTAACCTTAAAAAAAGTGTGATAGAATGTGGGATAGAAATAGAACCATTCCTAAAATTATTCATGTATTAATACATGTCAAATCGTGTGGGATAGAATGTCGGGTTGTGTAGGCTGGGCTTTCATATTTTGTTTCCTCACTATTCTACATGATTTGTTCCCACTTTTTTGACATGTATTAATACACAGTGGGCTAGTGAGGAAGGCCTTTTATCAGAACTTAAACCGCGCTTTCACACTGAGTTGCCAGAAACTAGGTAGTTTGATGGCGCGAAGGGAGATATTTTTCTTTCCCTTACCCCGAGGCTACACGGGCAAGTACTGGCAAGCAAGTTGGCTACATAGATTGACTGTCTAATTCCTATACGTGAACATGCTGTGACGTAGGCGGCAAGCAGCTTGCCCTTCTCGCCGACAAACTCCCAGTTGCCGGCAACTCAGTTTCCTTGTGTAAAAGGGGTCTTAATACCATACCATCGTGTTTACATTACAACTGTGAGGCGCCTCAAAATGCATTGAAACAACAACATCAACAACTTCCACATTGAAAAACAAAGCAGACTCACGAGTCCGGTTTTTATATTTTCTACATGCCTCAAGATAACTCTTACCCCGCACTTCTCTTTCCTACAAACTGGTGTGAGTCCATACACAAACTTCCTAATCTAAACAGGGTCATGAGTATTTAAATCCTTAAAAAAAATGTTCAGTGCCAGAAAGTGAAGGAAGTTGATGTCTGCCCTTCAAGCAAGTGAGTCCGTTTTGGATTCGAAACCAGTTCATAAACCGACCCGAAACCGGATCCAAAACGATTCCAAATCGGACCAAATTAGTATGGAAATTAGAATCACCACGGATTATGTGAATGTATTGTGAGAGAGAGAGAGTATTCCAATTCACCATACTCAGAGAAAACGGAGCCTAACCCTGAGGCTACACGGGCAAGTACTGGCAAGCAAGTTGCTATACAAACACATTTTTTTACTGATACATACAAACCTAAGCAACTTGCTCGTCAACTGGTATGGAATTTCTGAAGCAAGTAGAGAAGCAAGTTGAAAGGCAAGTGGACTCGTTCAGACTTGTATATAAAGCGATATCTGGATAGCTTTTCGTGAAATAAAAGAAGTGAATATTCTTTCTGCCACAACTTTTAATGAGAGGAGGGACCAAGAAATTTAAACATTTCCAAAATAGGCAGCAACTGTCAAATATGATTGAAAAATGGCTAAGATTATGATGTATTATACAAAATCTCTTTAAAATCCTAATATTTTGAGAGTATATTTTTGCTTGGGAAAAATGAGAGTTTTGGGGATTTCGGGTGACATTTGGATCATTCTGTTACCGATTTGTCAAGGCATAGGCTGTCAAATTAAAAAAAACTTAAAGAAATCTGAATTTTTTTAGATTAAATTTTTTGCGCGGGAAAAGGCGATTTTAGCTCCTTTGGGTGACATTTGGAACGAAATACCCTTCAAGCAAGCGAGCTCGTTTTCGGTCCGCAAACGTATCAAACAACGTATGGACGACTTCGCATTCGGATCCAAATACGGATGGAAAAACTGCGTTTTGTGGCTCAAATTAGTATGGAAATTAGAATCACCACGGAGCCATTATGTGAATGTATTGTGAGAGAGAGAGTTTTTCAACTCACCATACTCGGAGAACCGAAAAAAAATGGAATCTAAAACGGTTCCAAAAAAAATTAATAAATTGAGGCATACCCAACCCAAAAGTATTAAAAAAAACTTCCCATCTAGTCCAGTTTCTCCATTGCCTACAAAAATAAAACAAACTGAATTTTTTCATTTCAAGAGTTTTTTTTATTTATCATTCATAAAAGGTTTTCTAAAGACTATTTCGCACTAATAAACATGACATATTTCCACAAATATAAATTTACATTTAATAAATAAAAACTTGTATTTCTGATTGGAAATGTTTAAAAGTGTTAGTTAACAAGAAAAAAGAGATAAAAAAGCAACCGTCTTCGCCACGCTACCTACAAAACTGAACTAAAAAAAAAAAGTGGTGGAAATTAAGGCAAAATGATTGTATACTTCGCCTATACTTTCTCTATTTCTGGATGCTTGAAAAAAATACTCTCGATTCTCGTTCTTTTTACATGCGTACACAGAAAATTTGTTATTGTGTGTGAGACACTCATTTTTTTGGAGTCCCAAGTGAACCGAGAAATTTGGGTCCGTGATTTTGCTTGAAGGGTATTCCTCATACGACATAATTTAGTTTCTTACCTATCTGTCAAGCTATGAATTTGCAAATTCCATTAAAGGATGCCTATGATAATGATGGATTAAAAATCATCCAAAAAATCCGATTTTTTAAAGAATTATTATAAAAAAAATCGAAATTTTGTAAATTAAATTTTTAAATTAATAAACCGAAATTTATGATTCAGATGAACTACATACCCATGTGAGATTGCGACTTTGTGGTTTTATTTTCATTTTCGTCATTAAAGGTTAGACCGCACTAGGCGGAACTGCACTGCAGCGGAACTGCGATTCACAATAATTTGTACGAAATTTTATTAAGTTCAGTTGCCGCTTAGTGCGATATAGCTCATACAGTTTCATACAAATAATGTTTTGCCGCGTCGTGAAGTGTAGTTCCGCTGCAGTTGTGTGCGGTCTAACCTTAAAGTACGATTTACCATATTTTAAGCAATTTTAATCAAAATGAAAGATCGAACCCTAGAAAGGCTAGCAGAACGTAGCCAATAAAAAACTTGAAAGCAACTTGCCTGGCAAGTTGCTTGCCGCCTACGTCACAGCATATTCACCTATAGGAATTAGACAGTCAATCTATGTAGCCAACTTGCTTGCCAGTACTTGCCCGTGTAGCCTCAGGGTAAATGGAATCCAAAACGGACCAAAAAAATTAATGAATCGAGGCATACCCAAATGTAGAAACTCCCCATCTAGTCGAGTTTCTACATTGCCTACTAGAAAAAAAAAAAACAAACAAAATTTTATTCATTTCAAGACTTTTTTATTTATCAATTATAAAAGGTACATTATATATTTCCACAACTTATTATCATATACATATAATGAACAGTAATCTTGTATTTTTGATTGGAAATTTCTTAAAGTTTTCACAAGAAAAAAATATAAAAAACCAATATGGGTATTCACGATCCGATGCAACTGGCCTAGTATCATTGTAAAAGTGCAAAAGTGTAAAATCTTACAACACTACAACAACAAAATATACAAGGAGCAATCTTACAACAGTTTCGCACTTTAGCAATACCCGAAACCTATTGCAACAAAAAAAATACAACATTGTAAAATTTGTAAATTGTGTTTTTGACAGCACACTCATACGTTAAACAGAAACAAAGGTATGTTCATTGGATACATCCAATTTGCTATCTTGATTGTATTGATGTGACGTCGTCATCATCTTTTAATATTATTTTCCATTTAAAATTCGGACGATAATTAAGATTTGGTAATATTTTCTTTTTCCGTTTTTTTGGCATCTTTTTATGAACAAAATTTAAATTAAATCAAATTGAAATTTTCAGATATGTTCGAAACAAAAACAAATAACAAATGTCAAACTAATTTTGACATTTGCTTAAGTGTTGCAAGAAGATAAGAAAAGTGCGTTCACGATCCACTTAAAAAAAAATAAAATTTCGCACTTTTACTAGGCTCGTTGCACCAGATCGTGAATACCCCTAATGGTCTTCGCCACGCTACCTACAAAACCGAATTAAAAAAAAGTGGTGGAAATTAAAACAAAATGACTGTACTCTCTCTATTTCTCCGTGCATAAAAAAATTCTCTCGATTCTCGTTCTTCTTTTTACATGCGTACACAGAAAATTTATTAACGTGTGTGAGACACTCAGTTTTTTTGGATTCCCAAGTAATTCCAAAGTGAACCGAGAAATTCGGGTCCAATTTGCTTGAAGGGTGCTACAGCGAGAATTTTCGCGCAGTCTTAGTTGATTTAGTGTAGGGACATTTACATGGACGAGCATGCTTGACAACATGGCTTGATGGAAAAAATAACTGTACGTGCAACCTTGCGTTTACAAGCAGTATCGAAAGCTCGAGTTGGATAACACCCCGACTCCACAGGCCGTGAACGATGGCTGGACTATGGAACATGTCTAAAAAAAATCCCATAGAGTCGCAATAATCCATGTCCAAGCAGTGACATATCCATACAAATCAGATTGTGGGTTGGATTATGGACATCGTTCATGGCCTGTGGAGTCGGGGTGTTATAATAGGATTTTAGACCCAAGTTTTTCGTCATGTGAGTTGAAATCCCCATTTGAAGTTGAGTTTATATGGTGTTGAGATGACAGTTGAGGGAATGGCTTCAATATATTAATTTCACACAAAAACAGTTAAAATTTAATGAATTTTAGAACATACTTCGCATGGCTATCAAAATAAATAAATAACTTTACCCGAACATGTGCAAAAATACTGTCGTCGACAAATCCAGACTCTTCGACCCAGGTTTTTTATCAACAATTTTGACTCGACTCCGCTCCCTGTCAACGTGAACGAGATAATTTATCGAATGAAAAAAAAAAAAAAGTTGTCGGACATCTGTTTACACAAGTTTGTGGGTTGGACGAGCCAGCAAGTTTTCAATTTTTTTTTAAATCCATCGAACATATTGGTCCAGCAGTTGTTTTCGCGTTGAAATGATCGAGCATGGCTGGGCAACCAGTCCCTGATGAAGTGCAGTGAAGTAAAAGTGCTACCCTGCTTGCAAGAAAACAATCAAAAATTGTGTATAGTGGCTTAATTTATCTGTCAGATCAATGTTCGTATGGTTTTTTTGCAATCCAGATTCTTTAGCGAACATTATGTTAATTTCTCAATTTTGTACTTTTTGCAAAAAGTAGTTCTATATAGTTAAGCTTTTACTTAAAGCAAAGTACGCAGATCGCGCTAAGATTTTTCTAGAAATTGTGTGAAATGTACAAACAAAACAATTTTTCAAAGAAAAAAAAACAACAACAACAAAACAGCAAAAAAAAACAGCTCTGAATCGAGGGAAAACAAGTAATTTCGTATACGTGTACAGAGAATGCATTTGTAGTTGTGTATTTATATTTGTTTGTATTGCAATGTTTTCCCTCGAATAAGGTTGTTTTATGCATTTTTTTTTAAAGATATATGTATAGCTATAGTTTCGCGAAAAGCCCAATCGCACACACAAAGTGGAAATAAAGTGAGAGAAAAAAATGGACTAGAAAAAATTGTAGTTTTGTGGAACAAAAGAAAACGTTCGAGAATTTCAATACAATCATTTTTAACAACTCTGGAAGACACACTCATTTTTTGTTATGAACACCCTGTGTTAACTTTTGTTTTCGAGTTTTCAGTTGTCAAAAATGGTGTAAAATTTGTACTTCGCTTTATTTGTTATTTCTTCTCTTGAGCATTTTGTCAAAACAATAATATTTAATGTTAAATAAAATTTCATAATTAATAACAAAATGTTAGACAAGAGTTTTAAGGTAGAAAAAACATGCAGAGCATGTTTGAAAATTGGACTAAAACTTGTTTCGCTTTTTGATAAGCGTAATCTCCCAGACGGGCTTTGTTATTCAGATATGATCACAGAATGCACTATGTACTCGGTAGGTTTTAAATTTTCTATTACTTAAACTTGGATAAAAAAGATATTGATATGTATAAAATTTATAATCGAAATGTTAGATCCTGGAAACAGATGCACTTCCCCAACTTATCTGTATTGAATGTACCCAAAAAGTCAGGCTTGCATATGGATTCAAAAAGCTATTCGTAGAATCTCAAAAGAAACTTCTTGCTTTGGTGGTTGAACCAAAAGAAATGATCGTATTGCCGTACGACCAGCTTAAAGAAGTAAATAATGATGTCGAATCTATAAGCCCGAGAAGAAAGTCGGATCGTAATTCCAACTCTAAACGCAGCGACGTAAAAGTACAAAATATTTGCAAAGTAACGTTCTATTTCAGTCTATGGTGGAAAAAATTAACGTTATATTTTTCAGGACCAGGATAACACATTAGATGACAAAACTACACGCAATAAATGTCCAGTATGCTCGAAAGAGTTCGTTCGAATGGGGCATTTAAAAAACCATTTAAATAAGTTTCATAGTGGAGTGGAGGCAGCATCCGAAATAGAAACAACTGATAAGTATGAAATTCTCTTAAAGACAATACTATAGAATTTAAAACAAAAATTATTTATTTATGAATTTAAGGATAATTGTGAAATATGAAACAACGGAGTTTGTTGTTTCAACGATTAACCAAGTCGAAAATGTACCGATGTCAGAAAGTGATACGGAAGATGGGCATTCTGACTTTGGAGCCGATAATGATGAATATGCTATTAACTGTCCCGAAACAGATATCGTTAAGTCATTTAAAGGTAAATAACTGAAATAAATAATAACAAAGTATCTACCCTTTGGAGGTTGATATTTTTTCTATATTTTTTTTTTAATTAGTATTTGTCTTAGGTCTAAAAAACGAATAATTTTGAGCTGCAAACTAAGATTAATTTTTTAGTGAAAGTTAGCTTTCGATTCCATCACATAGTTCTAGGCCCCAATAAATAAAATAATAATTCTAAACGACAGTTCCTGGAGAAATCAAGTGTTGTTCTTTTTCCTTTATTTTAAACATAATTCAAAAATTGTAAATTTATTAGGCGTAATAGCATGTAACTCTCGGAAGAACAAATATTCCGGTGAGTTATTTTTTTAAGGGAATATTTAGAAATGGGTCGATTAGAAATTGATTCGATTCTTACTCTACAAAAAAGAATGCCAGTAAGTAAAATAGTTCCCGTGTTTAAATCTTCGCCTATGATCTTCCGGCTACTCTAGTTTTACCACAACTCGTTTATTTTTAGCACACCTTAAGATTTAGTACCATAAAATAAATAAATAAATTGGGTGACGCAACGGCACTAGTGACTAACAACTCGCAACCATTCCTGTGTGCGCGTGTCGACAGGAATGGAAAGGACCGCATCCGAAAGTCTAGACGAGAAGCACTCATTCATGACAAGTGATACTCTTGGAGGATTTGTCAATTCCTCGCAAGAGGCAGTAGCCTTGAACAAAACTTTTTAGTTTTTAGGTGAACGAGGTTGGGAAGTGAACCCAGTCCTCCAGCGTGACAGTCCAACGCACTAACCATTACTCTACAGGCTACTACTAAGATTTAGTACCAACGTCTTTTAAATGCCCTTCCTAAAAAACTTCCACTTCACAGATTGTTGCATGGATGTATTGTGTACATTATGTATGTATATTTAAGTTTAATGTACAGTCCCATAGCTGGTGAATGACCCTGGCACCACAAAAATGCACTTTCAAAATTCAAACAAATTATCTAAGAAAGTCTTATTAGTATTATTTTAAGCTGCCAAATTGAATTCCATCAAGCTGGCAGCGATTTGACGACAGTGTGAAATAATTTTAGCAAATATTTTATAACTTTTGTTTTCTGTTTATTTTCATTTGAACAGCTGAATTAGATATTTCTGATACTAAAATTAACATAGAGGAAATATCAATTGCCGAAGATACGAAACAAGAAAATAAAGATGAAATTGAAAAACCGGGAAACATCAAAAAGCCAAGAGTTAATACAACGATATACACAGAGAGAAAATTTCAGTGTCACATTTGTAATAAATCATTTAAAAGAAATTCTCACCTTAAGCAACACTTACTATGTCACACAAAATTAAAGCCCTATGAGTGCACTATATGCCAAAGGAAATTCGGCAGAACGGATAATTTAAAGGTGCACATGTCAAACCATGGAAAGAAACAATTTGAATGTGACTGCTGCCAGCGAACATTCGGCCAGGCATATCTTTTGAAACGTCATAAAGAACAGACACATAGTGAGGATAAACCGTTTTTGTGTTCTGAATGTGGTCAACGTTTTGTCCGTAATGGCGATTTAGCTGTTCACATGCGTAGGCATACCGGTGAAAAACCATATAAATGTCAGTATTGTAATAAAGGATTTACACGCTCTACAGAAGTCTATGTACATGAAAGGCAATTTTTTTAAAATTCTCCTATACAAATCGATATTCATAAAGTTAATATTTTTTTCAGATACCATACTGGAGAGAAAAAACATGTTTGCAATATTTGCGGTAAAGCCTTTCAGAGACCTTATAATTTAGTGGTGCATGTTAGGACGCATACCGGGGAAAGACCTTACCAATGCCCCCATTGTCCGAAAAATTTCGCGCAGTGTAGTGATTTAAAAGCACATATACGACGTCATACTGGTGAACGATACAAATGCGATAAGTGTTCGATGGGATTTATACACGTTTTTGTATTAAACCAACATAAACGCAATGTCCATGGCATTGATGTACCACCTCGAATTATTCGTATTGCTAAACTAAATAAGCAAGCTTCAAATCCCTCTGTTGTAAACGAATCGAATTCACCCAAATCTGGAGATTAAACATCTTCAATGCAAATAACGCGATACTAATTTAAAACTTATTCCTTTTTCTAAAGAAATTATATTGTAGTTACTTTATAATTAAAGTAATGCAACTACTGTAAAAGGAAAACGATCGATTTCGGTTCTGTAAAAAAGTGAATCGAATACATCGTTCCTTAAATCCTTGCCACTATATGCTGTCACTTTTACAATTCACTCGAAAAGCGATCCTGTTATTTAATACCATTTTCCATAAAATTCATTTGCCAGTTTAACAATTTCTCTCACAAGAGATGGATTCTAAAGAAGACAAGATATGATTACATTTTTGATTGTTGTTCGTATTCGTTCTTTCATTTTGAATTTGAAAGTTTTTGACGTTTGCTTTCAATTTTTGGTAAACGAAAATCGCATTTACAGTTCAAGACGCTGTTCACATTGGACTGACTCCTCCGATTTTTTTTTTTGACTTTACGAAAATGTAAAAAAGAATTCTCAAATTTTTGTTGACGTTTTCTTATATGAAGTCAGAAAAATGTCGGAGGATCCAGACGAATATGAACACCGTCCAAGGGTGAAAAGTAAAATGAAAATTCTTTACGGTTGCATAAATCAAATTGGTGTTCAAAATTATCAGAACTTAGTTTAATGCTCTTACGCATACCAAGCTTAAGGGATAATAGTGATTCGCTGTACAATTCTCTCTTTTATTTGACGTTAAAAAAAGAAGACTGCACTTTGAATCAACTGAGATCCAGTATTGTGAATTCCAAAATCGTCATAAATATTTAAATCCTTAAAACAACTTTATTTAAATGGCTTAAAACAGGACGGTTATGTAATCCTTGAAAATTGGCCTAGTTGAAAAGTCAACTTCTACATGCAAAACCTTATAGATTCGAGTTAATCACTGAAAGAAATATACTACGAAAACAGAAAGATAAAAAAATGCAAAAGATTATGTTTCACTTTGTTTGGTAATAAAATATCTTTAAATTAAGTATTTAAGTATTTGTTTAAGTATTTCAATCAAAGGTATTATGGGCGTCTCAAAAGTATTTTAAACACTTATGGATGGTCAACCAAAAATGCCATTCATTGACATAGGGAACCGAAAATCACTCCCAAGTTTCGGAAGTTTTGAAGGGCTACATGAAATTTGGCCCCAATGAAAAATGGCTCCAAACGAAAAATGGCCCCAAATTTTGGCCTTTTTTTATTAATGAAAAATTAACCTAAACCTGTGAAAAATAGCCCAAACAAAAAATGAAAAATGGCCCCAAACACAAAATTAAAAATTACCACAAAATTAATATAAGAAGCAACAACAGACAAATTACAATCGTACAAAAACAGTTTTGCTTTGCGGGTTCAAGGATTTTAACTCCCTTTCGGTGGTCCTCTGTCCCGCTCACGCGATTCCGTCGCTCCGCAAAGGGTACGCTCAGTCGCCAGGCAAGCGCCTATGTTATCATCCGATTTGCAATCAAAGTTTTTGTTGCAAAAGTATTTCGGTTTAAGAATTAAAGTTTGGGGCCATTTTTCATAATGAAATTTCACCCCAAAATTAAAAATGAAAAAAAGACCCAAACCATGAAAAATGGCACCAATTTACAAATTTTAAACTTTTTTGAAGTGAAATTTCTTAGCGCGCGTTGAGAGTGAAATTTCAGGGTTGAATTCTGGTGAAACGAACAAATGTATCGACACATGCGAAACGCTGAGATCATTGATTGGCTAAGTGGTGGGAGGTATAGTAAAAGTAAAAGTATAGTTTTATGGTGGAATAAGTTTGAATTTTTTGATAATTTATATTATTGTAGCAGATAAAAAGGAAAATGTCCTTTTATGTCTATTTTCTAATTTCGTTTATTAGAATGCTAGAGTTTTGATTTTTTTTTTGATGCATAGTGAAATTCTAAGAATATTACTAGTTTGAGTTTTTTTTATATATCTCCTATTGGTATGGAGGCTAATTTCGAAAAATTAATTTAAGTCAGGAAAGTGCGCTAAAAATTTGAATTACATATATATCATTACAAAATAAATAATTGTTTTTGCAGAAATTTTGAGTGAAGGAATTTTTGAAATACAACATAAAGTCATTTTTAATGCATTTTTATTTTTATAAAATCAAGGAGTTGGCTAAAATTGCTGAAAATTACAAAACGTATTACTATTTATATTTCTGATTGTTTGATATCAATATTATTTTTTCAGTGTACCGTTAACTGGAGAAAGTAAAACCTGATCCACATCTGTGTCGTGTGTCGCTGTCATTCCATATATTTTATGCGCCACACTGCAACACAGCACACGAGACAAATATGGTTCTACGCACATGAAATAAATAATAGCGATACCGACACACGACTCCACAACACAACACAGATGTGGATCAGGCTTAAGCTTTATTGTTGTTGTTTCTTTTGGGGTTATTTTTTAAATTATGTTTAGGGGGTTCACACTCATCGAAAAGTTCATCAACTCGAGTCGAAACGTCACATAATTTGTAATGTGAACACAAGTTGAACGACTGTCGGAAGTTTTTCAATTTTTTTAATATTTAGCTCGGTCGTACAACCGCTGTAGCTAATGTGGATACTAGTTGAACAACTAATATGTCTGACCATTAGGATTTTAGTGTTTCTTTTGCATTTTTTATGTGAGATTCATAGAGAACGGGTTGAAATAGAAATAAAACCACAAAAGGAAGGGAGCAAATATGAATTTTCTTCGCTGAAACTGGTACAAAAAGTTAAAACTACGCCGTGTTTGCTTTTTGAAAATGTATTTACAAATGAAGTTGATGAGGCGGTCGTTGAATGTGAACGCTAGCAACACGACTCAGGTCGATCGACTTGTCGATGAGTGTGAACCCCACTTTTCATATATGGCCATGTTTCATTGGTGCCAAATTTCATGTAGCCGTTTTGAAATTATAGGTACTTTTGTTCGTGTTGACAACACCTCACACGAGACAAAGATGGTTCTACGCATGTGAAATAAATTATAGCGATGTGACGTTTCGACTCGAGTTGATGAACTTTTCGATGAGTGTGAACACCCCTAGACATAAATTGAAAAATAGCCCCAAAAGAAACAACAACAATAAAGCTTGAGCCTGATCCACATCTGTATCGTGTGTTGTGTTGTGGAGTCGTGTGTCGCCGTCATTTCATATATTTTATGCGCCACACAACACAAAACCCACGAGTCAAAGATGGTTCTACGCATATAAAATACATTTGTAGCGATAGCGACACACGACTCAACAACACAATACACACGACACAGGTATGATTCTGGCTTTAGACATGACAGGAATTAGGAAGCAATTTTGGTTAAGACTTAAGACCTCCGCAGAGAGAAGTGATAACATATACATATATAGCGATGGTGTGAAAGAACTTAATATAACTATCTACTACAACCAAAGTATGAAAGCGAAATAGTTCACCGAACATGTTTGGCTTTTGGTTATATCAAAAAGATTATCAGCCCTATCAGGAGTTTCACCCGAAAAACCTTTCCCCCGAAATATTTTTGTTCCCCCGGATTTTAAATAGGTATCAGGAGTTTCGTCCGAATAAGATTTCACTTCGAATTTAGAACTGACAGTACGAAAAATAGGTTTGTTCAGAAAACAGCCCTCAATAAATTTCCCCATCTCTGTTATGAAATGAGAGAATGAAATCTGAACCCACGTTTTTTCTTGAATATAAAAAAAATATAAAATGAATGAGGTGTTGCAATTTCCTGTTAAAATCGTGGTCACTGAGTGCCAGGATACGCTTTTTAATTCTTCTATCGATTTCTTTAAAAAAAAAAACATTCTGAGTAAGCGGATATACAAAATTTCCCTCTCTGTTTTTAAGCATGGTGTCTTTTCGTTTTCAGAAAATGAACAAACCTCTACTACCTGAATTTTTGTTTTGACAGCTGTTGTTGACAACCAGCAAAGATTTAATTAAGCGACGAATATAAAAAAAATGTTTTTTTTTATATTTTCTAGTGTTGCAAGAAAGTGTAAATAATTCAAGTGTCTAATCTAAAAATTTAAATTATAAAGTAAAAACAATCATTTTAAAGATATAAAATTGCAAAACATATAGCCATGAGATATATCCTATTGGTTGGAAGGAAGGAAGAAGAAGAGGTAGCACCTGCGACGAATTGTTTGGAGGCAGTTAAGAGCTCACTCCAATCCTTTGAAGTTAACTGAACCATTGTAATAATGAAATTACAAATTCATTTAATTTGTAATTATACATAATTTTTTCACCAGATCTATAGAGCGCCCGCTAACGTAAGCTGCTTCCAAAATACCGCAATTATATTTTTGTCTGGGTTTCCCTGCATTTTCAGCAAGAGCATATCATCTCTTTGCTTCGAGTTTGTTGATTTGCTCCTAAAAATAAAACAACAACTAATAAATGTATGGTATTATAAACAATTTGGTCGAAAAACTAACATTTTAACGTTGTTACCGTATTATTCGCCTCCAAAATTTAAGTGGAAATTTTAGCTGAAAAATGTGTGTTTCGCCCGAATTGAATGCTCATGATAAATGGAAACTTTCGAACATGATTTTTTTTTTGTGAAATAGTACAGTCAACGAAGGGATTTCGCTTGAAAAAAATAGTGCTCTCGAGATTATTTTTTTATATGGTAGAGGATACCCCCGGGTATAACATACCCAAAGTCCTAAGCCCAGGGCCGCGAGCTAAGCTGAGGAACGGGGGTTAAAGGTACCCCTTTTTAGATTTTCGTTAATATTTTCACAACCTAGCATATTAGCGGAAAAGTCTATACTACAAAATTAGAGACAAATAAATTGTCTATAAAAAAAGTTATGTTCATATTTTTGCTAGGGTTAATAATAAGGGAAATGCGGGGGGTAGAAAAGTCAACAAATCTGAAAAAAACTGTTATTGTCTTAGATATTGAATGTTTTCTGACCAATATACTTGGAAAAAAGAAAGAAGGTAAATACACATTCATTCACTGTTATTTCATCATGTCATGAGGCTGAGAGTGGATTTCAAATTTATTTTTTTTCTATATATCCGAAACTTTAAGAAAAAGGTGATGTTTACTAAATTAGGCAAAATTTATTTAGCAAGAGTTGTTTTCATACGGCGCCAAAAACTGATAACGTTTTTTTTAAAGGAACACAATACTAATTTTATTTGCCATAGAGGGGGTTCTTTCTCCCCCCCTTTTAGAAGGAGGGGCATTTTTTTTTAAATAATATTAAAAATCAACGGCAACACTTACAAAACAAAAAAGTGCCTTTTCTGAAAGCCAGAATTCCGTTCTTCTATTTGATATAAAAATCAGGTTATTTGTGTCCATAGTTTTTGTTTAAATTACTTTCAAAATAAAAAAAAAAAAAAAATTAAATTTAGTTTTTGATTTTTTTTTAATTGGCAAATAAAATGCTAAATTGGCTTTTATTATTCACTACTCCTAATAATTCCTAATTGTAAACTGAAAGCGAAATGGTTCTATGTCTCCCAGTTTTTGAGAAAATTGAAAGTTGCAACGACAATTTTTTTGATGTTTTTTTTTTGTATAATTTTTATTATTATTAATTACTATACTGGGTAGTATGTGTAAGGGAAAGAATGAATCAATTATATATGAACCTTCGAAGCAAGCCACCCAAGGTACTGTTTTACTGGTAGAGCTGATCCTTAGGTACAACATACTCAAAGTCCCAAGCCCGGGTCCGCAAGCTTTAGGTAGGGGAGGGGGTAAATGTCCCCTTTTGTAGTTTTTCTTCAAAATTTGGAAAGCTTTATGTGACAAAGTGAAAGAAAATTAAAATCCTACAAATAAAAGTTATGTTTATTGTTTTTATAGAAGCAATTTTTAATACATCATGATTGTGATCATCATGATTATTAAATTGTCCACTTATGTCGTCATCACTCTTCAGGTCTTCTGTGTCCTCGTGCAAGTCATGTACAGGAGGACCATTCGTGCAAGCACCATAAGACGATATCTCTCCTTTCAAGGCGTTATTGCTTTCGTTTTATTATATAGACTTTGCCTTTTTTACGCTTAGTTTTCCAAATATTGAAGAAAAACTATGGACACAAATAACCTGATTTTTATATCAAATAGAAGAACGGAGTTCTGGCTTTCAGAAAAGGTACTTTTTTGTTTTGTAAGTATTGCCGTTGATTTTTAATATTATTTTTAAAAAATGCCCCTCCTTTTAAAAGGGGGTGGGAGAAAGAACCCCCCTCTACGGCAAATAAAATTAGTATTGTGTTCCTTTAAAAAAAACGTTATCAGTTTTTGGCGCCGTATGAAAACAACTCTTGCTAATTAAATTTTGCCTAATTTAGTAAACATCACCTTTTTCTTAAAGTTTCGGATATATAGAAAAAAAATAAATTTGAAATCCACTCTCAGCCTCATGACATGATATAATAACAGTGAATGAATGTGTATTTACCTTCTTTCTTTTTTCCAAGTACATTGGTCAGAAAACATTCAATATCTAAGACAATAACAGTTTTTTTCAGATTTGTTGACTTTTCTACCCCCCGCATTTCCCTTATTATTAACCCTAGCAAAAATATGAACATAACTTTTTTTATAGACAATTTATTTGTCTCTAATTTTGTAGCATAGACTTTTCCGCTAATATGCTAGGTTGTGAAAATATTTACGAAAATCTAAAAAGGGGTACCTTTGGATGGGGATCCACAGCTAAGCTCGCGGCCCTGGGCTTAGGACGTTGGGTATGTTATACCTGGGGGTATCCTCTACCATAAAAAAAAAATAATCCAGAGAGCACTATTTTTTGCATTTATTTTATGATTTTGAGTCTTCGTTGACTGGGCTAAAACTCAAAATAAGGGAAAAGAAAAAGGGAATATTTTACTGGTCGAATAACATTCGGGCGAAACTCCTGATAGGCCTCATCTTCATATAAAAAAACAAGATATTTAGTATAAATAAAAAAAATAGTGAGAAAAACATAATTTTTAAATATAATTTAATAAGAGCCTAGTATATAAAACTTTTTTAGCTTGTATGTTTATATAAAAATATTAAAATTAAAATAATAATAACATAAAGATGGCCTTGTTTACATTCAATATTTGTTTGAGTTGCTGTTTAAAAGTAGAGATCAACATAAAATAAGCAAAACATGCTGCAGGAGAGCTACAATATAACTGATGAAGGCCACGCTATTTAAAAAAAAATTATGTGCAAACGAAGAGATGATTATGGACTTGTAAGTAACAGCCCTATGCTGGTATTCATCGGGGGGAATTTTACTTGAATTTTCACTAGTTACTATTCTGCTATTCATTCCAATTAGATGTGGATTTATGTCGGCAATGTCGGTAATACTACGTTTTCTTTAGAGCCGAAATGAGATAATTTCGAAATTTGCCAAAAAAGTGTGTTCATTATCAAATTTGCTAATTTCATTTTGACATTTTATTTCATTTTGAATTTGGAATGGCAGTTAGCCGTTTATTTGTGTTTTCTCTTTCTGTTTTATGTTGTTGTGTATATATTGTACTGATATTTTCATGCAAAAGCTTTTATATGCTGTTTTCACTGGGCCAAATGAGGTAATTACGTTGCAAATTTCCAAATGAGATCCGAAATTACCTAATTTCCCATACAAAATCACATTTCGAAATGAGGTAATTTCAACCTCACTTGCACGAAATTATTTTGGAAATTAGGTGAAAAGCTCTTAAAAAGCTCTTAATTTCGGAACTTATTTGGAAATTTGCAACGAAATTACCTCATTTGGCCCAGTGAAAACGGCCGAAATGAGGTAATTTCGAAATTTGGCAAAAAAAGTGTTTTCATTGTCAAATTTACTCATTTCATTTGACATCTCATTTCATTTTGAATTTGGAAAGGCAGTTAGCCTATTATTTTTGTTGTTTTCTCTGTCTGTTTTAAGGCTCTCCCAAACCAATGCGGAACATTCGTTGCGGCGAAGAAACATTCGCATGTCATAATTTATTTACATGGTGATATATGAGCGTGCCCACACCAACGTTGCGGAGAAACATATGAATTACAGCCATATTCTGGCAACCTCACTGATGCCTCACAAGTCACAATAACCTCATAACTCGTGGTGAACTCGCCTCATAAAATCTTAAAAATTATGATCTTTATTATGATGTTCTTGTGAGGTTTATTATGAGGGCGTCCACAGAATACAAAATTGTAACCGCCTTATACAAAAACAAACACACAAAATATTGTGACCTGTGAGCCTCACAACGGCAGAATAGGGCTGTTAATTCTGACTGACGAATGTTTCTTCGCCGCAACTAATGTTTCGGATTGGTTTGGGAGAGCCTTTATGTTGTTGAGTGTATTGATATTTTCATACAAAAGCTTTTAAGAGCTTTTGAAACTGATTCCCGCTGGATGCATTCACCTAATTTCCAACCTAATTTCGTGCAAATGAGGTTGAAGTTACCTCATTTCGAAATGTGATTTTGTATGGGAAATTAGGTAATTTCGGATCTCATTTGGAAATTTGCAACGAAAATACCTCATGTGGCCCAGTGAAAACGGCATATTAAGAAAATAATAGCCATGTTTTTTTGCGGGTTCAGATAGAATTTGACGAAAAAAACAACATCTGAACTAAGGAATTTACATGTAAAATACAAAAACAACTGAAGTCCATACGAACTTAGCTAAGTCCAGATAATTATCTTAACTTAAGTTCAGATAGAAAAAGTACTGCCAGCTCAAATTACTATTTTGTTATCGATAGTTTGTATGAAAACGTCAACATATCTGAGCCAACGAATGAAAATATTTTTTATAAACAAAAAACAATGGACGACCATTGTTTTGCAAATTAATTTTTTTCTGATTTGTGATTAACAAATTGCGTTTTTTTCACATTTTTTTTTTGTTTTATTAACGATCGGAATAATTTTCTATACGAGAATTCTTTTTATTTGAATGTATTTTGTTTTTTTTTTGCATGCTTTTCCAAAAGCTGAAAGGTAGTGATGGAGATATCTGCGTTTCGTGATAGTGCTGGGCATTGTTGCTTCGATGACTTTGCTAAGTTCGGATGTCGTTTTTCTCGACAATTTTATCTGAACCTGCAAAAAAACACAGCTAATATGTGTGACATTGAAGTACTGAATGAATTAGTTCGAGCAAAGACCACTTTCACACAAGGAAACTGAGTTGAGGGTGATTTTTAGTTTGTAGGCGAGAAGGGCGTAAAAGGAAGACAAAAAATCTCCCCTCACACCCTTCTCGCCTACAAAATAGCCAGTTTCTGGCAACTCAGTAAGCCGTCAAACATATTCATATACTATTGCAAGCGCCCGGGGGGGGGGGGCAAATCTACCACAGTTCACATATCTATTTTCGAGAAAACCGGGTTTTGGTGTGAAAAGGCTATAAAAAAGAAAAACTCCTAGTACCTTGAATACAGATGTCCAACATCACAACCACAATCCAATCAACAAACAGTGCATTTTTACTCACTGGGCAAATCATGTCATGTCGTTCATTAGCCTTTTACAACTACTTCTATCTTTTACAACAAAATTCACTTACATATTCAAGAAAAACCAGAAAAAAACTCACACGCTCATGAAACGTCATCTCATGGCCAAACTTTGAACAGACCTGTCTTGTTCAAAGCATGGACCTAGTAGGTATGAACCGCTAGGAGCCTACTTCACGATGGTTCCATTTATAAAAAAAATCGGTAAAATAGCGCCGATTGGTTCAAAGCGGAAAACAGATGTAACTTTAAACGTTGACAGTTGACAGATTTGCAGATGCTTTGGCCTTGGAATCGAAAAACAAATTCAGAAGTGCGCACTTTGAAGCAAAGCATCAATGTTATAAATGATTGCGAAAACAAGCCAAAAGCTTTTCTATATATTTCTAATTCCAACAAGTGATAAGCTTTCGGCGGCCAAATGAAGTCGGACGAAGTTAAAGAGAAACTTGTAGACATACCTAATTGCAAATTCGAATGCAGCAACAGCTACAAATAATATTGCCCAGCATCGAGTCCCTGACTAACATGTTTCACCGAGTAAGAAGAATGGCTAGCGCTACAGAAATGTCTTATTTGGTGGAAGCTAATTTAAGGTGATTTTTTTTACATTTTGTTTGTAGCGTTGATTTAATGGTGACATTTTCGTTAGTGCAAAACAAGAAATCGAATTGGAGTGCAGCACTACTATTCATAAATAGGAAAAAGTTTGTTGGAAGACCACCTGCCTCTGATTGTCTTGAATCAATTGGAATATCTATCGAGCAGTAAAAAATGGGAAGGAAACGATGATGAGAAACCATGAACATAGTTTTTATGCACATTAATATCATTATACTAGATGTAGGAAGCACTCATATAAACACGTGCTTAGTTTACGTAAATTATACACATTTAAGATAAACTTGCGTTTTAATTTAACTTCCTCAAAATTGTATTGAATCTCGCCTTTTTCTTGAGAGAATAATTTATTTATTTCGTTTTATTTTCTGCAAAAAAAACTCGCTGGGTGTGGATCATTACACGACCCAAAACTCAGAACCGTGCAAACAATACCAATGAAGTACGTAGTTTTGAAATAACAGTGGTTTGTGTGAAACACTTTCAATAATTTCGAGAGAATATCATACGAAATTCATGTAAGTGATATATGCAAACCACCGTCATTCGAAAATTACTTACTTCATTTAGATTATTGAAATGGCTCTGAGTTCTTATTTATGTCACCTAAGTATTCCTTACAACCATTTTCAATTTAAAGAATTTTAAAAAATAATTCCCATGTAAAAGTATTTTCAACGTTGAAACGTTTTTTATATGGAAATTTTTTGAGATAATTTTTTGAATTAAAAATGCTTTCCGGAACTAGTTAGGAGACATAAATTAGAACTCAGAACAGTTTCAATCATGCCAATGAAACACGTAATTTTGAAATGACAATGGTTTGTATGTATTACGTACAAGAATTTCGTATGCTTTTCTCTCGAAATTCTTGTAAGTAACACATACAAACCACTCTCATTTCAAAACTACGTGGGATGATTGAAACTGCTCTGAGTTCTAATTTATGTCTCCTAACTAGTTCCGCAAAGCATTTTTAATTCAAAAAATTATGTCAAAAAATTTCCATAAAAAAAAGGTTTCAACATTTTTTTTTTGAAAATTAAAAATGTTGAAAATACTTTTACATGGGAATTATTTTTAAAAATTCCTTAAATTGAAAATGGTTGTAAGGAACACTTAGGTGACATAAATTAGAACTCAGAGCAGTTTCAATCATTCCAATGAAGAACGTAGTTTTGAAATGAGAGTGGTTTGTATGTAACACACATAAATATGTTCATATACAAACACAGTCTACAAAAGTTTTTCGCTCCGTTGCAACCACCAAATTCGTATGGCATGTTGTTTTCCGACATACATACATGATAATTCAAACGATGTTCTCAGGTTCTCACAAACTTGTCATTACAAACATACATAATATGTTCTAATAAATTTTCATTTGAATTTGACAACTTTTGATTTAGTATTTAAATTTTTATATTTTCAATGATCGTTGATTTGATTTAGAAATTTCAGAAAAAATTCATCGACAGTATAAGCAAAACGCAAGATTACTAAAATTTTCAGTTGCAGTTTACAAACCTTCCAACCGCTAGTAACAACAAACTGTAAAAATTTCAGCGAAGTCTTTCGAGTAGTTTATGAGTCTATACCGAACAAGAATTTTGTTTGCGAACCTTTTATTATAATGTATGATGATGGTGATGATAATGATGATGATTTGGAACTGAGTTTTGTTGGCAGTGAAAACTTTTGACAAAAATTGACACTGCAATGGTAAGAAAGATGAAATAAACTGGAAAAAAGGGGAGGAGCTAGCTTATCAAACTGAAATATGTTTGTTAGTAAAATAAAAGCGTTTTAATTTATTACTTTTAATATTTATTTTGTTTTTATTTAAACTTAAAAAAATAATATATTTTATTTTTATAAATCTATACAGCTAAATATAAAAATTTATAATGTTAGCCCTGTGGAAATATTTGGCTGTGGTTGTGAAGGTAGATTTGATTTTTCTGAACTATGTAGATTAGGTTTCCTGGTATTGGTTGTTGGCTGGCACTTGTTGATTCGTTAGAATTGTTATTGGCACCACGATCACCTAAGGGGTAAAAGCTTTTATATTATTGTGTTCATTTTTACAGGACAATTTAAATTAAGTACCTCCAACGATAACTGGTTATATAACCCAGGCTAAGGCAACGCATTTTCCATGCACCCTGCAACAATTGAAGACGGGCTTGCTTCCGCCACTTGGCTCTCCTATTAAGAAACCATACCTGTGAATGATACATCTTAACTGATTAAATGAAAACAAAATGAAGAAGTAATTTATAAACTAATTAGCGTTACCTCTGAGATTTTTTAAAAGGTCGCAAAAAAGGTCGCATTTACAAAAAAAAGTCGCAAAATTCAAAATTATTTAAAAAAAAGTCGCATTTTAGAGCAAAAAGTCGCAATTGAATACAAAAAAAAAAAACAGTTAAGATATTATTTGAACTTTTTTAATTTAAACAATAGCTATAATAAATAACAATAAGACAATAACAAAAAAAAAAAATTAGACTCCATTTTACATTAATATGTACGTACACGAGTAGGTTTAACGGTTAAATATCTATATATAAATAGCCTTAAAAGCTGGTTGTGGTTTCCATTGTTTTCTAAGAGGAGGACTAATAAGTCAAGATATATTGAAATTCATTTTTAACATCACAATCAACACCAAAGACCAATTATGAGAGCATTTACTCCCTATCAATGTTTCAAACTCTTGCCTAATTTAAACAAGTGTAATTTGCTATTTTTGTTATTATGGCGGATAGCGCGAAAACTATCCAATGGATTTTTATGATTTTACTCTTAATTTGATGTTTTGAATTCAAGCTTCAAAACGAACCAATTAACAATTAGTTATAGATATTATCCATCGCGATTGTTGTTTTTAGAAGGCAAACTTGAGTGATTCCATTTTTTTGCTCGCTGTAAATAAACTTATATTACGTATTTATTTAATATTTTAAAGACATTTACATGAATACAACATTATAAATAATTTACCACGAAATTAATTTTTATTTAGAATCTGAATCATCAAAGCAAAACTAGCAAAACTACAAAATGCAAAATAAAAAAATGGACTCAAACGTCAAATGCCAAAGTTTTGATTCGAATAAAAACAGATGACTCTGCTTTTTTATTTTTAGTAATAATAGATGGCATTATTTTCTATTGGAAAAACTGCTTCCGTATGCAAATTGGCAACAGATGGCCTAAGGAATAATTCTTTTGCTTTCCAGTCTGCGGCAGTAGGCGCTGCTGTCGCTTTTAATAGACGGAACCAAATTTAATGCAACTTTTGTATGGGAATGCCGACCGGCTAGCGGTCCATGTCTACTAGGTCCATGGTTCAAAACGTTATTTTTTTCGACATGATGCTGCATGGACATGGATTTTTTGGACTCCATGGGATTTTTTTTAGACATGTTCATAGTCTGGCCATCGTTCATGGAACGTGGAGCCGGCCCGTTAAGTCCCATGAACGCGTCCGAGTACCGAAAAATCGTATACTCGCCGAACACATCCCTAATCGTTCTTTTTGTAGCTTGTAGGTGTCAGAAGAATTCAGAAGATAAAACAAAATACTTTCCTCTCGGAAAAACAATTCAAGAATTTAATTAAAATATGTTAAAAACTTATAATTAAATCACACAAAAATAAAAATTTAATAAAATGCTAGACTTGGATATTGATAAGATGTGCAGGGTGTGCCTCCAAACGGATCTTGAACTATTTTTACTGTTTGACGAGCAAAATGCCATGGAAGGAGTCTGCCTCTCCAACATGATTTCAGAAATGACAATATTTACAGTACTTTTTAGTTTTTTTTCGATAGTAATTTATAGGAATTTTTAAAATCATATTATTTCAGATCCGTCGGTATGATGACTTTCCTCATCAAATTTGTTTAGAGTGCATGCATAGAGTTCGTAATGCATATGAGCTCAAGAAACAGTTTGAGCAATCCCATCGTAAACTACTTACTTATCTTGAGTCAATCAACAAAATAACAATCGACACAACTCCAGACGTACAAAACAATAAGTGCGTTCAAACGGAGGACTCGACATTGTTTCCATGTGAGAAATGCGATGATAAGTTTGTGAGCTATCAAAGCCTGAGGGTATGATTCTTATGTTCTTAATTATTTTCTTTTTGATAACCTTCCGAGATAAAATCGTATTCTTATTAGGAACACCGTATAGTCTCACATAAAGGGACTGCAAACATTTGCCGATTCTGCTTCAAAACATTCAATCGGATCGGAGACCTTAAAAACCATATTGCTGTTCATCATCCAGAAATAAAACATTTCAATCCCCACGAATGTCTAATATGTAATAGAAGATTTACTCGAAAGGACCATGTGAACAGACATATGGCAAAGATTCACAAAATTAAAATTAACCAAATGTCTGAAGATGAAGATAACATAATAAATGAAACGTGAGTTTTGAGAGATCATAACATTGGCTAAGCTTCTTTGGTAGACTAAAATTATATATGTCGATCTTGCCTATACATACAAAAGTATATATACTCGTATGTATCTTTCTTATTCGATTTTTTTCTTATTAACAGAAAATCTGATGCAAATGAATCAGAGATGCTAGGTGAAACTGAAACGGATTATGGAAATCTTACAAAGGCAAAAGATACCTCCGACATGTTATCAAATCCTGAAGAAAATGATGATGAAAGCATTGGAGCAGCAGATCCATTCAGTAGCGATGAAGATGACAAGCCATTAGCTGGTTTGCGAAATGCAATTAATGCGAAAAATAGAGGTACATTATTTACTTTTAACATATTTACCTTTACTTGTTTTGTGTTTGAGAGCAACATGATATACCAAAAATAAATTTGGTCTCGACGTGCCTTAACAGGTGAATTAATTCGCCTTAAAGTAGTAAGTAGTATATAGAAAGTAGTGACAATGTACGTTTTCTGATACAGATGAGAAATCGCCAGACCATGTTTTAGGCAGTAGTTGTAATGCACTCATGCATCTATACAACAACAAAAAAAAACACCGCTACCAGTTAGATAAGAACCCTTTTGCATCTCTGAAGAAACTTCAAATACTCAAATTCCTGAAAGGAATCAATTTAGGGGAAGAGCTGAAACATGTGTAGGTTTCATCCTGCTCTAGGCGGGGGCACAATAGAACTCAAGGTCGCAGTGCAATAACCCCAATTACTATTTATTCATTCGTTCACATAATGTAGAAGCTTTTGATAAACGAACAAATATATCAAGCGATTAAGCTGAAGTCGAAAAAGTGTCCACGATAAAAAACGGAATGTATAAATCCCGTCTTAGGTAGTGCATTTCTAGAAATAATAAAATTTAATTTATTTGGAAGGTTCGGTCGAAATGAAATTTTTTTTAACTATAAATAACATAATGTCAAATGTTTTCGTAAAGAATTTCATACAAGTTGAAGAAATATTAACACAAACAATATTTTATACTTATGTTTAATATTTTATAATTATGTATATTGTAAGTGATCGCTCGCACTGAAAAAATATAAAATACATTTTTGTGGGGAATTTAATAGTCTAAAAGTTTTCAATAAAATATTTTAGTCCTAAGTTCTTTCAATTTTATTTTTCTTAATATTTTAACTGGGCCTTAGACTAAAATGCACAGAAAATCACAGAAATTAAGAAAAAGAATTTTTTTAATTTGCGCGCACTCAAGGGATTACAGTACATCAGAAGTGAGGCTTAAGGGTAAACTGATGAGCATTCTTAGCTGGACAAGTATTACGTCGGAAAAATTTAAGGGGAGGAATGCAACTGGCAATTTCGTTTGAGCATTGTGCATAAAGCATTGAGCGATAAAACAATGTAATCCAGGAATCATTTCGAAGGTGTTCTAGGGAAACAAAAGGTTCAGTAATGGATGTGTCTCCTATAAGTTTAAGCGCTCTTTTCTTTTGGATTCTATCCAATAACTTCAGGATTCAAATATGAGAGCTGTACTCAAGTTTTGGGGCGGATGTATGCCTTACAGATGGCAGCCAGATCAGAGGGGAGGACAAATGTCTTGCATATTGTAAGAAAACCTAAGCATTTCGCTGCGTTTTTGGCTTCATCGAATATGTGATCATTCCATAAGAGATGGTCAGTAATATACACACCGACAATGGAAAGCTTTTCGGTTCCATCGATGCAAGTGCCATTCATGGATAATGGCATGTGTGTTATGTTTCGCTTTGCTGACACAAGACAGCTTTGTGTTTTCGAAGAATTAAATTCTGCGCGATTGTTAACACCCCTCACTATAATGTTGTCAAGATCGGAATTTAATGAGCTAATCAAACGCTGCCGTTTCAGTTCCACAGCCGAAGAACAGGGGCCTTATTACGTAAAACTATAACGATCAAACGATATCGTTTTGACAATAGCTGTCCCTGCCATATAAGTAGACAAAGAAAGGGACAGGTCGCGCCAAAACAATATCGTTTGATCGTTATTGTTTTACATAATAATTTTGTCTTAAACTATCGGTTTGTACGCTCTTTTTCAATAGCCGTGATGCAATAGCTAATCATATAGTTAAAAATAATTACTCTAAAATCTGTATTAAGTTCTTATTTTAAAATAATTGATTCTATAAACAAAAAAAATAATTTTATTTGTTTCCATGTTTCCCAACAGAATCGGAAACTATTTCAATAAAAGTAGAACCCGATGAAACTCCCACCGTACCTTCAGACTGTGTCCTTAAATCAGAAGAAATAGAAACTGATAATAAAGATGACTCGCCCGTAGTTGAGAATTCTCAGGAAGGAACGAAAAAATATAAATGTTCGATTTGTAAAAAAGCATTTAAACGAAGCAGTCATCTTAAACGTCATTTTCTTTCGCATGTAGAAGAAAAACCATTCCCATGTAAAATCTGTGATAAGAGGTTTACCCGAGCTGATCATCTTAAAAGTCACATGAGCAAACATGATAATACAAGAGAGTTTAAATGTGATATCTGCAATCGATCTTATAACCGAGCAGATATTCTTAAACGACACAAAGAAAAAAAGCATAATGCAGACGGGCAGTCCGAGCTAGTAAAATCAGAATTTTATTGTCAAACTTGTAGCAGGTCATTCAGTAGTAAAGCTTATCTACAAAAACACATGGGCATGCACACAAATAAAGCTTGGAAATGCAAGATATGTCCAGAAGGTTTTGAGTCCAAGGAAGCTTTAAAGGAACACAATAAATCACATGCAAAGCAGAAACCGTTTTTATGTTCGGAATGTGGCTTGCGTTTTGTTAGAAATGATTATTTGCTGATTCATATGCGAAGGCACACTGGGGAGAAGCCATACAAATGTAAATATTGTGATAAAGGTTTTCCACGAGCAACAGATTTAAATGTTCACGTTAAGTAATAATGAAATCTGCAATGTTGGTGCATAATTACAAAGCTTCTTGTTTTTTTTGTATCCCTTGCAGATATCATACCGGAGAGAAATCACATGTGTGTACCATTTGCGGGAAAGGATTCCAAAGATCGTACAATTTAGTTGTGCACATGCGAGTGCATACTGGTGAAAGACCATATCAGTGCTCTCACTGTCCGAAGACTTTCGCCCAGTGCAATGATTTAAAAGCACACATAAGGAGGCACACTGGTGAGCGATATAAGTGCGAATTATGTGGAGTTGGTTTTGTTCAAGGCTACCTCTTGACGCAGCATAGAATCTCTGTTCATGGAATCGAGGGCGAGGCAAGAAATGGGCGAGTTTCTAAAGTAAAACCAAATAAATCAATTCCAAAGGTATTTTCAAGAATAACCGTTTTATCATAATATTTACTCACATTCATACATTCATTTATTCACATTTATTTAACTGTTTATTTTGTATTAAAAGAAAAAAACAACGCCCCCCATGTTGGCAATTGTATAACTGTATAACTTATTTGAAAAATATTTAATTTGTTTTTTTTTTGTTTTGTCAAGGATGTGTCTGAAGCCATTGATGATCCCTCCGATAATATTAAAAGTGAACTAGAAACTGGTAGTAACATTTTTCAAGAGCTGTCGTTAATAGGAAACGAGTCTCCAGATGAATGATTAAAGTACTTGCTGTTAACGTAAATTTGATTAATTAAAATATAACTGTAAAGATGGGAGTCTATCAATAGTACAATCTTTTGAATTGTATCCATTTTGTACATATGTAGATGAAAAGGACTTATTTCCATTAGCAACTTACGTAGCCTGAGCACTAGAACTAACCCTAACTTAAATAGTCTCTGGTCAACGTGTTGAAATCGATTAAATTTCTGGTATCATTTTAATAATTACAATATGTGCCCTAAGGGGCCAGTTATAGCGAACAGGAAAAATGTACAAATGTATTTTTTGCACTGTCTTTATTGGACTAGAAACACAAATGCTGCAATAATCGATGACAAATAACTCATAGAATTTTTTATTATTACATAGTGATCTTCGTAGGATGTTATCGCTGAAAAAGGCTGGTTTGATTTTGGCTGCTCAGAGTAAGGATATTAACTTTTCAGATACCTCGGAAATATAAGGAATTCTTCTCCAATCAACTTTCTCCTTAGATATAGGGAATGAAGACTGTATTGCGTAACGATATGACTTGACGTAAAATGTTATAAACTACTTGCTTTTTGTATCCGTTTGTTGTTGTAAAATGAAGGATAGTGCAAAGTTCCTTGTGATACTTATCTTTGTTAGGAGGTACTTTTAGTAGTCTGTTAAGCATAGAATGAAACGTTGCAACTTTGGTGCTCCATGTATGGGCCGAGGAAAAGGGGATAATAATATTAGTGCTTGAACCTTTCCTAAAAATGTCGAAATCCAATTTACACCCTTCAATTGAAATCGTTAAATCAAAGAAATTGAGATTATTTGGCCCATATTCTATTGTAAACTGAATATTATCTTCAATTTTATTTAAGACATCATTTTTGAATTAAATAAGATTACGATGAGTTCCTGTCCAAACAAAATATCGTCTACATAACGAATCCATAAGAATATGTGTCTTAAGAAAGGATTTTCTAAACCAAACAATCGAAGTTCGAAGCCATCCATGCAAAATTCAGCTCCAAAAGGTGAGAAGGAAGATCCCATTGCTAAGCCTGACGATTGAGTGTAAAGTTTTCTATTAAATTCGAAATACTTTTGATCAATGTTTGCATTTGACTGTGTCGTTTACATTGTATTTATTTATTTTCCTGATACAAATCCATCAGAAAAATAAATAAACTCATTTTTAACATATAATAATTGTTTAACTGAAAATATTTTTTCATCAAAAAATTCTACGAGTTATTTGTAATCGATTAATGCAGCATTTGTGTCTCAAATCCAAATAAAAAAAGTGAAAAAATATATTCTTAAGTTTTTCCGGATTCGTTTTCCTGTTCGCTATAACTGGGCCCTAAGCTAAAATTAATTAAAAATATTGCAACGACAGTTGCAATAAAACACGCTGCTGAATGGTGTGCGATGTTTCGATCGTGAATAGACTTCATCAGACAATTAAAATCGAGAGACATAGGGCCAGTTCGTTCACAGCTAATCATCTTTAATCCATGATTATTGGAACATCGAATTTTTGTTTTGCATTTTTTTCTTAATAAAATCCAATGTTTGAGTTGTTAATCATGGATATTGCTAATCAGCCGGTTTTGGTTAGTTAACGTTAATAAATTAGAACCAGTGAAGGTCACATACCAAATTTAAACGACTGTGAACAAATTGGCTCTTATTACCGAAAAAATTTAGATCTGCAAAATTGATTTTAAATCACAAACTAAATCGATTTATTTTCGCATAGGAATGCAAAATCTGCGTTGTGAGGCTCACAGGTCACAATTTTTTGTGAGTTTGTTTTCTTATAAGGCGGTAACAATTTCGTTTTCTATGGAAGCCCTCATAATGAACCTCACAATAACAACGAGTTGTGATCTGCCAAGGAGCGTATCATAATTTTCAAGTTTTATGAGGCAAGTTCACCACGAGTTGTGAGGTTATTGTGACTTGTGAAGCATCAGTGAGGTTGCCAGAATAAGGCTATTATTTTACCAATGGAAAACACAAAAAGTGAACGAGGCCAATTATTGGACAATTCGATCCTTGCATACAAAGAAACTCATAATTGCAAGTTAGCATTTTGTGGCTACTCCCAAATGTATACGTGTTCATATGACATATCCTCAGCTTGTGAATAAACGAGAGAGCGATACATATTGCTATGTTAAAGCACACTATACATGTCCATAGAGAAAATACTACTAGTATACTTACTCTATTACACATATCTAATACTATGTTTTCACTGGGCCAAATGAGGTAATTTCGTTGCAAATTTCCAAATCTGATCCGAAATTACCTCATTTCCCATACAAATTCTCCAATTTCAACCAAATTTGCACGAAATGAGGTAAATCCATCCATCGGCAGTCGATTAAAAAAGCTTTTGCATGAAAATGTCAAAACACAAAGAGAAAACAACAAAAACAAACGTTTACCTGCCATTCCAAATTCAAAATGAAATGAGATGTCAAACGAAATTAGTAAATTTGAAAATGAAAAGACTTTTTTGACAAATTCCGAAATTACCTTATTTCGGGTCTAATGAAAACGTAGTATAAGTTATTATATCAGGCGCAGCTTTTCAAATTTCAAGATGGCTGCCTTTGTGTAAGTACACAGTAATAGCCCTTCCACACTACCTCACTTTGTATTAGTACATGTCAAATTAAAAATGGGAAAGAATTCCCCACGACTGCCCAATTTGAGGGGAAAGAAATGGCTTTTCATATTTTGCTTCCACACTTGCTTGTATTAATACATTACCTTAACCTAAAAAAAGTGTGATAGAATGTGGGATAGAATTAGAACCATTCCTAAAATTCTTCATGTATTAACACCTGTCGTGTGGGATAGAATGTCGGGGGATGTAGGCTGGGCTGCCATATTTTGTTTCCACACTATTCTACATGATTTGTTTCCCACTTTTTTGACATGTATTAACACAGTGGGCTAGTGTGGAAGGCCTTTAAATAAAAACAAATTTGTGGTGATTGTTTGAAATTCAATTTGTTTACTATTGATTCTGACAAAATGCGCAGAACTGATCTTGAAGGTAAGGAGCTCTACGGAAAAATCAAGCAATCAATAAACATTCTAGTCAATTAACCATTATTCTGAGCACAAAATGACTTCATCAAAAGTGTAACGTAAGCCTTAGATTCATATAGAAAACAAAATGACGCTCCACCACGTCACGTTATGTTGCGTTACTTTACGTCATCTTTGACAGCAGCTGCTTGTTTCCATTCCGTATAAAAAAAATTTCCAACGCATTCGTAATTATAGTTTGTACATACAGAAATGCAAACTTTCTCAGGAATATTATTTTACCTACTTAATATTAAATAATAATTCTTTTCTCAAAATAAATTAAAACCAAAAACCATGGATTTCGATATCGAAAAAATGTGCAGGGTTTGTCTTAAAACAAATGTGGAATCCGTATTGTTGTTTGAAGAACCAAAGAAAATCGGTGGGGTCAGTATCTGCGATATGATTTCAGAATTAACAATTTTCAAGGTATGTTTTTTGTGTGAGCAAATTTTTTTGGACATTTTAGAATAATTATTCCAGGTCAACCGGCATGATGATTTCCCACATCTTATATGTTATGAATGCATGGAGCGAGTTGAAAGCGCTTACTCCTTTAAAAGGGACTTTGAGCAATCCCATCGTAAACTTGTTACATACTTGGATTCAATCAATAAATACCAAGCAAATGCTGACATAAAACCCATACCCACTGAGGAAAAAAGTACCCAAACCATAGATTCAACTTTATATCCATGCGAGAAGTGTGATCAAAAATTTATTAAATACGAACGATTGCGGGTAATGATGCGAGGTGGGACATAATTCTAATTTTATTTTGTAATAAAATATATTGTAGGAACATCGAGCCATTGCACATAAAGGGTCGGCCAATCTATGTAGAATATGCAATAAATCATTCAACCGCTTGGCAGGATTAAAGAGTCACATTAGTGCCGCACATCCAGAAATTGGCTACCATAACTCCTCCAACCAGTGTTATGTTTGTAATAAAATGTTCACGCGCAGAGATCACGTTACTCGTCACATAAGAAATGTTCACAAAATTCAAACTTCTGAACTTGGCTTCGGAATTGAAACGTATTTAATTCTAACCCTTGATTAGTCTCATTCAGTTTAAAGTAGTTTTTGTCTTTTTTGCATTCTAGATCGTTATATGGAAATAATGGAGACCTTACAAGCCAAATATTGGAAGAGGGAGAATGTAACGCAGATGGTGAAGTGAAAGGAGAGATCAAACCATATATTGAATGTCTAGTTTGTTACAAACATTTCTCAAGCAAAAACCGTCTCAATCGACATATGCAAACTGTTCACCAACTGGATCCTACATACATTCTGAAGCAGGAGCAAAATAATGAAATGTATGATGTTGATTTTTTTTTTCTTACTTTCATTTATAGACCGAGAGCCCACAGCAATTTTTGGGTGTGAACAATATCAAAAATTCCTTTTATTTTACGATAGGTCCATACTATTCATAAGAAAACCTGGCATGTCGGGGTTGGGGCCTTTAAACGTAATGTTGCATTGAAAATGAGTTTTTATTCTAAAAGCCCAGGTACCTACCAATGGTAGGAACTTGAAAATCGTATTTAATTAATTAGCTGAGCACCCTAGTTCTAACCCTTTTCTGTTGGTCCATATCTCTGCAAGACGCACTCAAATATTGAATTTTGAACTCCATAGCCATGTCTAGGGCACTCAGCTCTTTTATTAAATATGATTCTGAAGTTTCTACACTGCATTTTAAATGCAGTATTGCATACAAAAGCCCCAACCCCGACATGCCAGACTTTCATATTTGCATATGAATAGTATAGACCTATCTTGAAACAAAAGGAATTTCTGCTATCGTTTACACCCAAAAACTGCTGTGGGATCTTAGACTATTAGCTAAGTGTCTTTTTTTTAACTTATTTTAATGAAATTAGGAACACCTTTGAAAATGCAATGGAGATGCTCGCTGAGCCTGAAGCATATACAAACTACACAAATGAAGATGATGGAGAAATATCAAACGATTATGATAACGAAGGTGGTGATGTTGGTGGTGGCGATGATGATGATGACGATGATGATGATGAAGATGACGAAGATGGTGACAATGATGATGGTTCAGACTCAGATGACGATGGAGCTATTAGGAATACTGAATTTGTAGCGGCGAACAATTTTATTAAATGTGAAGCAGAAATAACGGAATTGCCAACTCCACCACAAGAAGGTAAATATGTGTCTTTGGTTCATGTTCTGCATTTAGATTTATACTATTGATAATTAATATCACAAAAATAAAAATTGGCTGTCCTACACATCTAAAACCAAATTCGATGTTTAAAAGGAATGTGGTGGTATATCCACATACATATAGACAGGCGCCAATTTCAACAGTTTAATTGGACAACAGTATCCTCGTCGGCCTGCTTAGCGGGTTCATGTGTCTTGCGTGTTACTGGGTTTTCAGCACCACGTAACCAAAACCATGGCACCCAAATTAACCAACGATTACCCGCATTTTATTCAGTCACATGTTGCAAAAGTCTTTCTTGAAAACGCTTTCGGAAGAAACACTTATATTAGGTTTGTGTTCGACAGGGCTGTTCTGAACGGTTTGGCACAGACGTAGGACGATTTCCATAAGAATGCCTCAATAATTCGTCCTCGCAAAAAATGTCCCTATAGAACTATTTCGCAACTATTCTGCATGGATGCCACTGAACTGGAAAGTCAGACAAAATCAGGGAAAGTCAGGGAACGAAAAATTGGTCAGGGAAAGTCAGGGAATTTAGAGAGAAGTCAGGAAAAACTTTTAGCGCTGGCTGATTTAAAAAAAGCTAAAATCTTCCTTTATTATTCTGAAATTCCACCTTGTTTTTGAAGTTAGAATAAATTATATCATTTTATATTGTTTTTTTTTTTTTTTTAAGTCAATATTCTTGTAGTGAGAATCATATAAACTTGAGGGCAGGCCTCGAACTCTAATTATTTTGTGAAGTTTTTTTATATTCAACTAAAGAAAATAGTCAGGAGAATTATTTTATTTCCTTAGGATATCGTCTTGCTAGATATTGTCTAAATCAGATAAAATAATTTCTACTTAAAATTCTTAAACTGTTATCAAAAAAATGTTTACTATTCACAAAAAACCGAAAAATTATAGTTCATATTTATAAATGTTCATTTTTCTGTATTAGCCAGTTATGAAAATTACCAACATTCGGGAAGATAAAGAGGAGGAGGGACATAAAAATGTGCTTCAAGAGACTCGATTGAATCCACAAAAAGTGACTGTTCGGGTGGATATGAAATCCATCCAGCTACATCGCTAATGATGATTTTTCGATCAAATTCAGGTGAAAGTTACGACCACCAAGTCAGAATATTGGTATATAGTAATTTTGAATACTTTCCAAACCGGGACTGATGTCTTGGCATTGACAAATATTATATCCTTATTACAAAACTTTTTACAGTTAAATGGATAAACATAATAAGAGAATCTTATAGAACCTTAAAAAAAACGGAAATAATAGATAAGTAGTATTATTTTAAATTCGATTAAAAATTCAAAAAAAAAAAAAAAAATTGAAATTTGGTACTTCACTTCTACTTCAAAATAAATTTGTAATTTTTAAAATATTTCTATTCTTCTCAGAGAATTTCCGATCGTATAAAATCAATCAGCACTTTCTCGGAGTCAAAAAAAAAAACCGATTCGAAAAGCTAAAATTTCAAGCGGAATTATAGATTCCATAACAAAAAATTAATTTCATTGCCTTAAAAGCAGCTAAAAAACGTTTTTTTTTTTGCACTCAAATATCACAAAGTTAAGTTCAATTTTTTTGATAAACCGTGCTTAAAGGTTTTGAGCTTTTATCAAGAAATTGGCCCCTAGAGAACGACAAAAATATGGAAAAGTAAAAAAATGACATATCTTTAGAAATGTTTTATTATGGACGTAACAATTTTTGCTCTAAGATCAGTAGTTTTGGAGATATATGTATGTAGATCAATTCGATTTTCCAATATGGCGAATTTTGACAAATCAAAAATTATAAGGGTCCCGATTTGTTTTTCAGATACGAACAAAATTAGCCTTACTGTATTTCGTTCTTTTATTTTATTTTTTTCTTTATTTATTTATTCATTTGAAACAATCACATTAAGAAAGAAATATTCTTATAGGAAGTGAAGTTAAAATGTACGTTAATAAATTGAGAAATTCGAGCTACTTTGATTGAGTTTAAATCATTGTATTTATATACAAAAAGGAATATAAAAATTTAAGAAAATTCAAAGAAGAAAAAAAAAAATGATCAACAGATATGTATGAAATACATACGCCTGAATTTGACACTAAATAAATAATGAGCGTATAATTTAAGAAAGAACGATAAGTCTACTATCAAAATTAGCCAGAGTCTTGAGTAAAGAAGGATCTAAGCATCAATCGAAACCCTTCGGTGCCACCTAACTCCCGAACATACCTTGGTAAAGAATTCCATGAGCGTATAGAGTCAAAGAAAAATTGTCTTTCAGAAATTAGACATGTGTAACGAGGGTGAGGTGCCAAAACGTAACTTATTAAATAGGTAACAAGGTTGATTAGTTTGAATAACATTTGAAAGCAATATAAGCGATCTACTTAATCGAATAAGATGATCATAAGACATGCTGTAGAGTAGCTTAAAGAAATGAGAAATTCTGTCAAAATGTCAAATTGCACATAACGTGCAATGTTGTTGAAAGCGACGTTTAGTTTTCTCCTGCTAGAGGAATCACAATTGACAAACAGTTCACAACCGTATTTTAGATAAGGGACAATGAGTGTTTTTGCTAGCAACAATAATATAAATAATGTTAAAAATTGCTACACTTTTTATCTAGACTATCAAAAAATTAAATTTCAATACAACACTACCTACAAATACCTCAACAATGACTTGCAAATAAGAAATGTATTTTTACATACGAAAAGTTAGGATCCATTTTATAATAGCAGTGAATTTTTATCATTCACTTCCAAACATGACTGCGGGCACTCGGTCTAAATTGTTTTATTTTAATTTTTAAAAAAACGAACTGCAACAAACTTATTCATTTTTTTTTCATTCATTTTCAGGACTAAACAAAGTTACAATAAAACAAGAAAAAGCGGAGTTCAACACGACGGAAATTATTTTCTCTCCGCCTAAGCCAGCAAAACTTGAATCGACTTTTGATTGCTTCCACAGAATTGAAGATGGAAAATTCGGATGTAATTTGTGTGAGAAGACATTCAAGTCTTCATATCACGTCAAAAGACATTTCTTATCTCACACCCAAGAAAAAGCATTCCAATGTACAATGTGTGAGATGCGATTTAATAGAGCTGATCATCTGAAAAACCACATGACAAAACATAACCCAGTAAAGCCATTCCAATGTGATAGCTGCGGTGCAAGTTATGGTCGAGCAGACCACCTGAAACGTCACAGAGAAATGCACCATTCAAATGATCCAAATGCTCCTCAAATCAAAGGCGAAGTTTGCGAATACTGTAATAAGTCATACAGTTCTAAAGCTTACCTACAAAAGCATATGCTAAAGCACACTGAAAAATGCTGGAAATGTAAACTTTGTTCTGTTGTTTTTGAAACAAGTGAAGCTCTTAAGGAGCATGCCAAATCGCACAGCAAAGATAAACCATTCTTGTGCTCAGAGTGTGGTTTATGTTTTCCAAGGAAAAACTATCTTATTATTCATATGCGAAGGCACAATGGCGAACGACCGTACAAATGTCAATATTGCGATAAGGGCTTTCCACGTTCTACCGACTTAAAAGCACATGAAAAGTATGTACCTAATGTCAATCTCTGTTGACCCCGAGTTCATTTATTAAAATTGTTTTAAATTTATCTTTTTGCAGGTGTCATACCGGAGAAAAAACACACTTTTGCAATGTCTGCGGCAAAGGCTTTCCGCGACCATATAAATTGTCTGTGCACATGCGAATTCATACCGGCGAAAAACCCTATCAGTGTATGCATTGTCCAAAGGCTTTTGCCCAGTGTAACGATTTGAAAGCACATATCCGAAGGCACACAGGAGAGCGATTTAGATGTGAAATATGTGGTGCAGGATTTATACAAAAATACAATTTGACACAACACAAAGCTGATGCTCATGGCATTATAAAGGAGTCTCGTTTAGGCCGAGTGGTCAAAATACCTATTCCCGAACCAATTGGAGCGGTAAGAATAGCTATAGATTTATTATATTATAGTTATAATTATTTTAATATTAAAAAAATGGAGAAAAAAAAAAATGTTCCAATGCTGCATTTACACGAGTTTCAAATTGCCATTATTTTTGCCATATTCTAGTCAGTTATCATCACCGTGTTTAATTGCAAAAATAGTTCAATGTAAACCCAGCATTTTCCACCTAAAATGTTTTCATTGGTGCTTTTTCCTGCGAGGAATTGACAAATGTTAGCCGCTCGGATTCGGCAAAAATTTTAAGGTCCCCATTACTACTTCCAACTACAACTACAACACGCATACAATAATGTATTGACAGTGTAAGTTACTAGGCTCTTGTTCTCCACGAACTATCGAGCCACCTATTTGTTTTACTAAATTTAAACTATAAGCGCTAAATTTTAAACAAATACCTAGTAATCTAATTAGCCTGTTTATCCTGCAAGTGATTGAGATTCCTAAAAACAAGTATCAAATTTATTGTAAATCCGACTTAATTTGTTGACACCTGACTAACAAATTATTTGAATGAACAATTAATGTAAGGTCTATTCCTTTACTTTGAATTTCTTTGATTTTCTGTGCATTCTGTACCAAAGTCCTGTCAAGTCCATATACAAAAAACTGAAATTGACAAAACTTTGGACTAAAATGTACAGAAAATCATAAAAGTTCAGAGGAAAGGAACAGGCATATAAATTGAAGATTTCCGCTAAAATATTAAACTTTGGGATGAAAATTTTGTCTTCTTAAAACCCCGTAAACATTGTAAATGTCAAATTATAAAAAATGTCATCTTCAAACAAATATCCATATTGGCAACCGATTTTTTCGGTTTAAAATTAAATCTTAAAAAAAAGTTATAAGCTTTGTATTTTCAACAAAAAGCAACAAATTGTTTTGTTTATTTTTCAAAAAAAAAACTCCTCTGGAGAAATAAATCTTCTTTATTAATTATATATCAATGATGTTAACGATTTTAAATGCTACAACTTAAACAGTGACTTGAAGACAGAAGTAATCGAAAAAAAAATATAAGCTCAAATAATAATAAAAATGTTCACATTTAACAATATATTTTTTTTTATATATTTACAGAATATGACCGAAGCTTTAAATAGTTCTGATGAAAATATGCAAATGGGTCTAGCAACAAATCTGATGTTTCGTGGTGTGGCGCTTCATTAAATTTTAAAAAAACTCTAGTTTTATATGTATTGTGTGGTTTGTTTATAGTCTAAGAGCCGACAACAAATTTTGGGAGTGGATGTATAACCAACATCTGAGTATGAAGGTTTGTAGGTGTTATGATATCGAAATCAAAAGACTGGTAGGACTTTTTCTCAGCCTTTGGCGGGGGTGGGTTGAAAATAGATATTTTATAAATTTCTTATCAGGGGAATTATCACTTAAATTATTTTTTTTTAAACACATCATGATGCTTTTCGATTTTCTCTAGGTCCAAACACCTTAATCTTGGTGATCAAACTAATAGAACTCAATATATAAAATTTTTAAGCGAACATTAATCGACTTTTTATGGAGACTTTGTTTTGTTGATTTTTGCGTTTTATAAATCTACAAGATAAATCCGATAAGGTTCGCTTACAGAAGTTATTGATCGAATCACCAAGATTAAGGTCTTTTGACTTGGGAAAATGTCATGATAATAAAAAAAAAATGTGATAATACCCCTGATAATGAATTTTTAAAACCTCTATTGGGAACATCACAATGGAACATTTTTACAAAATACTGAAATTTTGTTGATTAAATTTTTTTAATTTTTGACAGTCATTAATATGCGTGAAGTTGGTTGTGCTTCAAAAAAATAGTTTTATTTTCGTTTTAGACTGGCAACATCTTTATACCACCATTCTCGTTTTACATAATCGCTCTCTGTCGTGACTATTGTTTACGTCAGTATCGTTTACTTGCCGTTCGTTTCGTAACACGCAATAGGGCCCCAGATTTTGGTTATACATCCACTCCCAAAAATTTTCTGTCGGCTCTTGTACTTTTATTATTCTCATATAAATGTAGCAAATTCAAAATAAAAAAAAATTAATCTTACGAACAATAAACAATAAAAACAAAATAAGGGCAGGTTAAATAACAATTGAAAGCTCACAAAGATATATTCAAATTTGACAGCGAAAACGCGTTTGCAGAATTCCAAATTTTAATTGTAAAAAAAAATTGTTCAAAAACTTTAGTAGCAATTTGTAATTTTATTAAACAAATTGTATTCATAACACATCTATCTGCAATTTTTTTTTCTTTGCTATCAAGTGTCAGTAGTCAGTAGAAAATATTTGTATTTCAAACACAAACCAGAAACTAATCAAAACGGATGATTATTATTTATGTTTTGAAATTCTTTAATTCTAAATGAGAATTCCGGGGAAACATTTTCCTTCTCCCTGATTCTAAATGAACATCGGGACAAACGAATTTGAAAAAAAAATATTACGGGAATAAAGAAGGCATTCTTAATGTCTACAAAAGGAAAACTGTGAACTCATTTCAAGGGCCCTGCTGAAAAACGGGAAAGTCCACTTAAGTTTATTCCGAGCAAAACGATTCAGCCCTATCGGGAATTCCTTGAGAAATATTTTTCCCACGGAATTTTATAGTTCCCGGGAACGCATTCCTCCTATCGGGAATTCCCCACGGAATGCTTTTCCCTGGAAACAACTTTTACCAACATAAAAGTGAAAAAAAAAATATTCGAATATTGTTTTCGAAGAGTTTGACATTTGATTTTGCAGTAACAAAAAAAAAGTTTATTTATTTTGTGCACTGTTTAAATTATAAACAAATTGATAGATAATGCAAAGACTATCTTTTTTATTATTAATTGACGAGATAAAGCAAAGAGGACAAAATGAGCAGAGAACAATAAGGCGAAGATTAAGGGATCATTCAAATCCTTTAGAGCTACCAGAACCACTGTAAGTTGATACATTTGATTGACTCATTCAATTTTGATATCGTTTTGGTCTACGGATTCCATCGTTATTATAAATAGAGTTATCAAGCCATTGTTTAAGCATTTGATTGATACCCTGTCTGATTTCTTGCCTCAAACAAAGAAACCTATCGCCATTCCTCCTTTCATTAAGATAAGCGCGTGCCTTCTTTGCAGAAGGTGGGTATCAGACAGTAGTGGGAAAGGACCAATCACACATCTTCATATTCAGAAGTTCTTTCAAATATATTGGATTTCTTTGAGAATAAAATTTGCCCGTTTTGGATCAAGATGCCAATGACCCAAGAAGAAAAAAGGAAAATAAGATTGAAGTTTTATGAAAAACATAAAATCCCTGGAGTAAAAGGATGCATAGACGGCACTCCACTCGGCAACTGATTTTACTGGAGGGCCAATGCAGTTGAGATCACTTTCAAAGTTTTTCCAATATTTTTGAACATCTTCCTTTAGTCTGTTTGTTGTGAATCCATTGGCAATATCCCGGTTTTATTCCATTAAATTGATTAACACTTCTATTTGCTTCGAATTTTACCTTAAAAAAGACTCCTATTTTAGTTGTATTAATTTTTTTTTCTAGAGAATAACTTACATTGTTCTTTATTGTTTGGAATTCCCACGTAAAATGACAGGGGAATATTCCGAGGGAAAAGGCAATAAATTTCCCATACAAAAATTATTCACGATAGGTATTTTTTTTTGTCGGAATTTTTCTCTAATTTCGAAAGTGTTCACGATACCTATCTTTCGAATATGGGAAACATTTCATGGGAAACACAACTCCTGATAGCCCCAAATATAAGTTTACTTTCTAATCAAATGCTAAATTTTAAGGAAAATAAAATAAAGGATCAAAATTATTTTCCATTTAAATTTACCTAACTATACAACATACAATAATTGTAATTTTATGAGTTGTGCATTCTAATGCAATGATAAAGGGCGCTCGCTGACTTGTCGGTACGGTATCGGTACGGTAAAATCAGTCGTACCGCTTATGTACCAATTACATGTATTTCAATGGGTGCGTGCTGATTAGGCGGTAGCGGTACGGTATACATGCGGTATACCGAGCCGCGGTACGAATGGGCAGTAAGCAATCGGTAAATACCGCGTGCTGGCATCGTCAGATATGGAGCAATAGAGTAACGAGAATGAAAAGCTCGTTTAATTTCTTTGGCCGCAACCAACATTCGACAAAACAAATTTTGTTCAATATATGGATGTCGCCAGTACTTTTTTCTTTTTATTCGCAAACGCGTATAAATATAACATGCAATTACATCTTCTGAAGACGACATTTCTTCCGGATTCTGAGTTTTTAGATTAAATACCGAAAGTATACCGACAAGTGAAGATACGAAAGCGGTATCGGTATGCTTTCGGTACGGTAAGAAAAACCGATACCGTACCGACAATTCAGGGAGCGGCCTAAGGGATTGTTCGTCTACAGCCTGCATGGTAGTCGAAAACTTGAAGGTATTTTTTGAAAATATCTTGCCAAGGAGCTAAACATAATAATGGTATTTGCTTTTTGTTCATACATCCTTCGATTTTCAAAATCTATATTTGAAAACAAACAAAAACTAAAAAAAATGCGACTTGGACCGTACTCGATCTAAAAAAAAGTGTGATAGAATGTGGGATAGAATTAGAACCATTCCTAAAATTATTCATGTATTAACACATGTCGGGTTGTGTAGGCTTGGCTTTCATATTTTGTTTCCACGCTATTCAACATGATTTGTTTCCCACTTTTTTGCATGTATTAATACAAAGTGGGCTAGTGTGGAAGGCCTTTAACGCAGTGAAGTAAGACCCCTTTCATACAAGGAAACTGAGTAAGAACTGGAGGAGAAGGGCGTAAAAGGAAGACACAAAATTTCCCCTCACACCCTTCTCGCCTACAAACTATCCAGTTTCTGGCAACTCAGTTTCCTTGTGTGAAAGCCGTCTAAGCAGCTCGCACAGTGTATGACCGCTTTCACACAAGGAAACTGAGTTGCTAGAAACTAGCTAGTTTGTGGGCGAGAAGGGTGTGAGGGCAGATTTTTTGTCTTCCTTTTACGCCCTTCTCGTCTACAAACTCCCAGTTGCCGGCAACTCAGTTTCCTTGTGTGAAAGCGGTGTATCTTGAGAACTTAGCATGGTAGGAATTTACAGTATGGCTCCAAATTTGTATTTTTTTTTGCATTTCAAGAGTAGGCTAGGTAATTATTTTGACGTCCTTATTTTTAAGAATTTTAAAGGAATTGAATTGAAATATTAAATAAGTAGGTCAACTTGTATATCTCGTGAAATAAGCAGTGCAGTATGCATTTTTTTTTTTGTTTTTTTTTTAATGGAGACTTCAAAACCTGGAGTTAGTATTTTTACTTGAAATGCTCCAAATTTGGAGCCTTACTGCAAACTCGCAGAATACTTGGTTATCGAACATTTTATGTGTTTGGCACATACATTTATTGATCAATTGTCTAATCTCCAGCTAGATAAATGACTCACACCACACATACTTGAGAAACCAGGGTTGAAATTTGAATTCTGCTTTTGGGTAAAACTGTGAATGTATTGAATTGTGTTGAACTTAAAGCAAAACTAAACAGACGAGGTCTTCCTACTGCTGGAACGAAAAATTACCTCATTATTCGTCTGCAGAAGGTTTAAGGCAACACGATGAAAATCCAGACACGTTTCTATTTGAAATTGAAATGCCGGAAGAGCAAGTAAGTACAACCTTAGACATGACCATTATGATGGCCAAGCTGCTTGCCCAGTTTGAAAAACAACGAAATGAGCAAAGGAATGAACAAAATCTTCCGCAAACAAAATAAGCAGCCGCAATAACAAATGGCTGGGATGACGAAGAAGTTTATTGCCCTGACGCTTGCCCTTAGAGGTTCTGCTGCTGAATTATTGCAAACCATACCAGCAGAATTTCAATGCTTTTCTTTTACCATTTAACCTTTATCGTAGCAAGCTTGTATTTGTATGCGCATGTTTGTGCAGTAGCATTTGATGTGACACACGATCAATGTCCGATTTGTGACTATTACTATGAAGTATTTTTAATACTGATACTGAAACAATTTTTGATTAGATTATTTGGGCTGAACAAATTAATTAATTTGAAGAACAATGAGTTAATAAAAAAAAAATATGAAAGTGAGCAGGTGGGTATTTTTTTTTAATTTCTTGTCGCCACATTTGCCGCGCGGGGCCTGTGTGTTTATGCGGACTCCAAGTTGATACATGTATAATTTGCTTAGCGAAAAATCTGTTTTAAAACTCGCATGTCTTTAGTCCCATCCTTTTGAGAGACTGGATACATGTCAACTTATGGTAAGGAGTCTAGCCCTGCGTTTTCGCATAATAGTACTTACATAAGTAAAAGTTGGTAGGAGAACTTTCACTTATGGGACCATGGCAAGAATTTGCAGCTGTTTTTGCATTATGCATATATGCTAACTTCATAGCATAGATAGCACATCCTATGCATAATGTGTATCTCAACAATCCATTATTAAGATTTTACACTATTTAAAAAGCGTTATGCAGTTGACATCACTGCGGCTGTTGGTAGGGCAGTTTATTGTTCTTCAAATTATTCAATTCAAAATTTGGACCTACCTTGTCTTGAAATACAAAAAAATCTGTAAAGGCTCTCCCAAACCAATGCGGAACATTCGTTGCGGCGAAGAAACATTCGCATGTCAAAATTTATTTATATGGTTATATATGAGAGTGTCCACACCAACGCGGCGGAGAAACATATGAAATAATTTTGACTGACGAATGTTTCTTCGCCCCAAAGAATGTTTCGCATTGGTTTGGGAGAGCCTTAATTCTTTAGATACACGATTTGACTTGCTAACTTCAAACTGAAGTCCATTGTATGAATTTTTTAGAAATAAGTTCTTGAAATCTTTATTACTTTTCGAAAATTATGCTTATTCCAACCACTTTCTTTACAGAAAAATAGAATTTTCCCAACATACAGTGTTGGACAGAGAATTAGCACATTATGCTTTTTTCAGTTAACATAGCCTTATCCCAGTTGTTGACAAGTCTTTCTTAAAAAGTTTTCACATTATTGAAATCTAGACTGCATCCCCATATTATCCCTGGAAATTGACCGTTATTCACACATGTTTGTGTATTAATTCCATAAGAGAAGTGAGCGATTGCTTAATTTTCCGTGGCCAAAGAATTAGCACATGGGGTTAAAATTGTGTTTATAGTATAAAAAGGAAAATAATAACAATTTTGATTCGTAAACTTTAGCCAACCTTAGCTTGCCGGTAATATTTTTTTGAAACCAGGGACTTATGGAGAGCTATGCAACCTATCAAATCCTAGTCGTTGAGTGTTCTTTCCATTGTTCTGCTGCTTACTGCTATGCCATGGACTTGATTCACTTCATCCCGAATTTCAGCTAATGTCAAAAACTGAATTTTCTTTGCATAAGCAGCGATTATACGATCATCAGCAGAACTTATATTTTTTGGAGGCGGGTTTCTTCGGATGGCGTTTGTCGTATTATGAGTTTCATAAAATTTGATGGCATTATACACTAATTTTCTTGCTCGTCCCACATTCAGTCCTATCACGAATTCCATCGTAATCGGAAACTTCTTACGAATCCCTAAAAAAAGGATCACAGAATCCATCGTAGTGGAAAATCCCATGCAAATTGCAACCTCGAACGGATTTGGTGAGTTTTTTCGGAATTCGTAAAATATTTCCGATTACGATGGAATTAGTGATAGGGCTGATTATTTGTGATTTCGTGAACTGTTTTTTCGTTATTTTTTTTTTTATCATGATGATGATTTTTTTAAACTCTGACCAAAAATACAGCTTTTTTATATTATTATAAAAACAATTTTAACCCCATGTGCTTTTCTTTGACCACGCAAAATTTAGCAATCGCACACTTTTCATATAGAATTAATACACAAACATGTGTAAATAACGGTAAATTTTCAGGGATAATAGGGGGATGCAGTTTAGATTGCAATAATGTGAATAGTTTTTAAGAAAGGCTTTTGTCAACTGGTATAAGGCTGTTAACTGAAAAATGCATAATGTGCCAATTCCATGTCAAACACTGTACATAGGTACATAATTATTTAAATTTTTTAGAACCAAGTGTTTACAAAACTACGTAACATGGACGCTTCAGAGAAACAAACAATTCTCTTCTATGTAATAGGTATCTAATCTCTTGAAATATGATAAATCAATTGATTTGTATAGCAGTTAGAAACTCTTAAATAAAAATTAAGAACTAAAGATAGTTTTCCTACATTTAGTTTATTGAATTTATTCTGAATGGAATAGCTTAAAATAAAAAAATGTTTAGAACCCACCGCACCTTCGATGGGTAGCCCTAAACCCTATCCAACGCCTCCACCATTACTATACTGTTACCGCGGATTACCTATAAGGAATATTTAATTTTTTTAGATCCGTATCAGATGTATTTGGTCAATTTTTCTTACCACCATTCCAATGTTGTTTCTCGTACTATCCTTACACTCCTCAACCGTCTCGTCCAGAACAACATTCATAAAAGGATCAAAACCACGCAGAATTCCGGCCACAGATCGACCGCCATTTAGCTTGAGCAACATACGTTTATCCATATATCTTAAAATAATAAATAGAAAACATAGCACAATTTTAATAGATTTTTATAAAATAAACTTACTTTTTTAACTCTGGTGGATGGGCTTTAGACATTTTAAGTATTTATAAGTTTATTTTATTAACTAATTAAAATGAAATTTCTGGTGGAAATTGTAAAAAGCGTGATTGAATGGTAAAATTAACGCCAAAATTTGACAGCGCTTAGATTAGTTCGATTTTATTGGTGGTTAGGGACTGTTTGATATCAAAATAGAAACAAATACAATCCACAAATTAAGCTTGGTATACATTGATGATGCGATCTTTTATCAGGATCCGCTGTACAAACGTGGTGACCCCCAGTTGTAGAAATATTGTCCCGATCTACATTGCCCGATATTTCCACGAAGATTTTTCCAGAAATCGTGTGAAATGTACACACAGAACGATTTTTTCCATGAGATTTTTTCCTTGTCTTCTTCATTTTTTTATTTCTGTGCTCTTCATTTTGTATTGATATTCACTCACACCATCAACCCAACGGCACACTGACACCGACCACACACAAAAAACTGGAAATAGGGCGAAAGAGAACATAAACAGACTGGAAAAATCGTTCGAGTTTTGTGGTACAAACGATTTGACCCTTACCCCTCACTTTTGACTCCCTTCACCAACGAACAAAAGATCGGCACTGGAAAAATCGTTCAGTGTAGACCGGGACATTGCAACCACGTATAAAAGTTTTTAATTCACCAAATTAACTGAGGTTAGATTGGTCATTGATATTTGAAACATTCGGTCCGGCGGAGAAGCATTCGCCGTTGGTGTGGATACTGTCACTTATCACCACGGAAATAAGTTTTGACTGGCGAAAAATGCTTCTCCTCTGCACCGACTGTTTCGCATTGGTTTTGAGAGAGCCTTTACCAGTACAGATGATTTGCTGTGAACAAACAGACCCTTAAACTGGCCATACACAAGCGATCCGAACGACTCGGAATCAATTGGCCTCGGTCATTTTGTACTGTATACAAATTAAAACGGTGCCGAACCATTTGGATTTTTAACCAGTCAGAAAACCACGAACCAAATTGGTTTCAAAACATTCGGCTCGGTCGTGTATTGCCAGCCTTAAACCAAGTCATTGACCAACATTTTATGTCGATTTCGATTCAACAGTATCGGATTTGGTGATCAGACTTTAGTTCAATCGTGGTAAAAAGAACTCAAAAAACACGTGATTTAATATATATTTGCAATTGTATGAGTGCCATTTTCTATTAATTAGATAAAAATGTCACTTTAATTTGGTGTGCGTGCAATTGCGTGTGAAAATCTGTGTACATCTTTGTCTGTAATCAAGATTAGCAAAATTGATCTAAAATTAAATTCGATTTTTTTTGTTAAAACGAAAGTGAAATCTGAAAAAGATCAAAAAAATCGACGTTTTTTGTTGAATCAAAATCGACATTAATTAAAGAATAAATAGTGTGTAATCAGCCTTGTGTGGAACAAGTAAACCATTTTAAAATCCATAAAAGTTTGAGGACCTCAACAACTGTCAGCTTAATTTTCTTTCTGACATTTGAGGGCCTTGCAAATTTTGCTTCTATCAATTTGTATACGAACTCGGTAAATTTTGTTTCGCAACTAAGTGAATATTATATTTTACAAATAATTTAATTACTCTCAGGATTGTATAAAATCTAAACATATATTTATTTGGTTTTTATGGCTGGAATTCAAAAATACTCTGCCCTAAAGTACCTATAACAAAAACCTAAAAAATTGAAAGATGCAAATAATTTTTTTTTAAATATTTTGAATTCTTTCAGATATTCTGCAGATGAAGAACGACAATCGTCCGCTGGTCATTTACCACCAAGGAGAATCATAAATAACAGTGGTTTTCCAAGTGATGACACTTCCTCTGGATATCACTATCTAGCACCAGGCGCAGGAGAACGTCCTGAGATGTATCAACTCGATGATCAATATTCATTCATGTAATGTTTTACGATTTTCAAAAATGTGTTTTTTGTTGTTGTTGTTAAATTACCTTGAACTTATTTTTATATTTGAAAATATTCTAGTCATGCGGAAGACGACGAGAACAGTTTTAATAACACGCAACATTACTCGAAAAGAACCGAACGGGGCTCTGGACTTCAAGATAGTTTATGTTCGCCGGTCGATAATGACACCAAATACAGATACATAACCACAGAAAGGGATTTATCGCTATCCTTGGACCGACATACAGATTTTCGAAATCTTTGCGATACCCCAGAGGATGGTAAATATTTTTTTTATTTAAAGAAAAAACTTGCTAGGTATAAAAGATGATACGGACATCTAGTTTTATATAAAAAACATTGATTGCGTTTCAGATTTGTCGGTAAGAAAGTATTTGGCAGTCAGCGTTGGAGTGGTGAGTCTTATAACCGAGAATCTATTGAGTCATCCTTTCATTGTACTTCGACGGCAATGTCAAGTATTCCACGCATCGGAAAAGTAATTTACGATATTGTTGTGAGCTATATTTTTGTTTAAAAATTTTCATGATTAGAATGTTTTGATTTTTTGTTTACATGATGAATTGAGGTATCATAATCATAGCATAGCATTAATTTCGAACTAATTATAATTTTTCAGCATTACAACAACAATGCGAGTTGATGAACAATATTTTAAGTCAATTCCTGAGTATAAATGAATAAACTTGACGGTTTTCCATTTCATGTGTAGATTGTTCCTGTTGCTGGATTTCTTTGTTTGATATTTAAATGATATCCATCTCCTCATTCCCAAAATATCAATGTATTTTGCAAAGCGTCGTAAGAGCGATGACTGTACTAATCGTATGCTCTGTGTTATCTCTGCGTTGATGCCCAGATGCTTATTTGTCTGCTTTGACGACGATCGTATAGTTGTCGTTTTGAAGTTTGTTTGAAACGGTATTGAACAACTGCACTAGCTGGATGTGATTCTGTAGAAACGGTTCTAAAATACCCACAATTTGTAGCTCCTCCATCTGCTCGATATGGTTGTACTGGCAGCGTGCGGTTATTTGTTGCTCCTCATCACCCATGAAGTAGATATGCAGACATTCTGAATCGGTATCAGGCATCGGCATTGAAGAACCAATTTGATGATACACATGGCCCTGAATCTTAAACGTTAAATTGCGACCATCCTCATTCTGAACGATTTCTGTTACTCCAATAGTGCTTTAAATGGTTCTGGTGACAATACAACTTTTCCAGACGCGCAGCAGAAACCGGCCGATTCACCTTTGTATTTAAGTGCATGACAGTGTTGGCATTGTATGTTCATAGCACCGATTACAATTTGTGAATGTGACGAATAGTCGATGTCCGACTCATATTCAAACGCAAGGCAAAGAAGTGATGCACGCGTCAATGCGCGATACGCTTGCAAACGCTGTCTTTGGCGTTCGTTGCGTTGCTCTTGACTTTCATTAGCACGTGTAATTGCAGCATGTGTTTCTTAAATTTTCATTGTCCGTCAATTGATCTTGTGCCGATCTATTTAACCGACGGTTCTGGACTAATTGTGAATTCCGAGTCCGTTGACCAATATTTCCTCCTCGTCCACGGAGACGTGGCATTGTTTTATGTACGTAACTTATATGTGAATATAATACACTTAATATTCACTGAAATGAGACACCTTAAATATCAAAAGACACCACACAAAAAAATTAAAATGTCAAAATAACGAAACACACTTAATATAATACATTCAAATTAAAATGTCGAAAAATAAACGACATCCTATGCACGTAACTTATATCTGAATATAATACGCTCAATATTTCCGTAAATTCGAGACATATTATATCAAAACACAGCGTACAAAAAAATTAAATGAATTGAATTCACGTCATACACAAAATGAATTAAATGAATGAATGAATGCATACACAAAAATTCATTCAAGTCGATCCAGCTAAACGTTGCAGTATATATAAATAACCTAGATACCGACTGCAGCGTTATCTTCAGGGTTGATTTATAAATCTTAACTATCTAGGGCGCCACCCAAACGCATACAAAAAAATTCATTCAAATCGGTCCGGCCGTTTACAAGGAGTTCAGTGACATACACACGTACAGTAGAATTATATACATAAAGAAGATAATATATATATTTATTATATCGGCTGCCATTAAAATACTGACGGCATGTTGAAATTAATGAAATGATATCTGTTCTCTGTTTCGTTACTCAAAGAATTACGTAGAGCAGTCTTTAATAAATACCATTAGCCAAAATAACACTTTCAAAATTGGCTGAATATCCGCGTTAAAACCGTCAATACTTCGTCATGTAGGTATTAAAGCGAGTTCGGTGGTTTTCAAATTACGAGATCATTTTTTCTTGCAACTCATTTTATGCCGAATTGAAAATAAAGAACAGTTGTATCCAAATCTAAAGCGCCTAGTTATTGAGCTTTTTCAATATTGCAGTTAAAAGTTATGTGAACTGCGACACTGTCTCAAACTCAATTAGTTGTTTTTTGGATTTAAAGTGCTCATTATATGCATTTTAGCAAATGATCGATTGTTTCAGAACGAGTTATTCAGCCTTATCGTGAACAAAATTTCCCTCAGATTTTCTTCCCCGTATTTTTTCTCTGGTGCGATATTTACCATTCGTTAACCATTTTTAAAAAAGTAAAAGCTAAATCTATTTCTCAGGGGGAAATCGATGACATTTTCCTGGAAAAAAATCGCTTTAATTTAGCTGAAGAAGGTTTTTGACTCCTGTGAAAAACACCTTTTATTGGCGTTAAAGCTGATTGTGTTTTTATTGTGTATTCCTCTACGTTCTATTCATCCCGGATTCAAAATAATTCCCTTTAGCTTTAATACAACACGTACATTTTTTTTTGTACAATAATTGACGAGTTCAATGAGTTCAGGTTTTAGTTTAGTCGTTTTTGGAAACTTGATAATTTGCGAAAATTTTAGTATGTAGATGTAAAACAGCACCTGTTATGTATAACAAAATTTCCATCCATTAACTTTGCATTTAAAATACAAAAACAATTTTTAAAATCGTGTATAATTTGTTTGGAAGCGCCAGAGATCTAATTTTATGATAACTTCAACTGATACAAAAGGTTCAGTAACTTAGAAACAATGGTGCTCAAGGCATATAACTACATTTCTTATTTTATTGAATTTGGAGTTATGAACACTTTTTATTAAATTTTCTATGCCTTTTTTTAAAGTTATTAACTAATTTTAGTTCTTTTAATTATTACCCATTAATATGTACTGCACTGTGTATGCTTATAATAAAAAATATTGACTTATTGGCAGTTCTAATTTTTTCTAAAATCAGTTCCTAATATAAATATACATATTTTACTAAGTTTGTAAAATTAATAAAATTGTAAAATTAAGTGTATCAACGCCAGTGCCAAGAATATATAGCTCACAACTTGCACAGAAAAAAAAAAGATTTTTTTTTTAAACTGTTTTATTTTTTCTTTCAGATATCATCTTACTCCGATAACTCTAATACCCAGCATTATTCATCTTCATAAGCGACAAGGTCTCACAACTTTATGGAAAGGTTTAGGTAGCTGCCTTCTTGTTCGTGGTATGTCAATGGGAGTTGATGACTTAATAGGAAAACTTACCACATGGCCAAAGTATGTATATTAACAAATATTATGTGAGTCAATTGTGATTTTAATACATTTCTGTATTTACTAACGGGTACAAATCAGGCAAGGGGGAAGGGTCTGGCATCTTTTCAGAAAACCTACCCATAAACAAGTCGAAAAAACTTCCGAACTTCTGTAGCGTCTTTCAAGCAGAGGTCCTTGCAGTATATAAAGCTGCAAAGCATCTCAGGCCATATCATCAATTGTCACAAAATCCAAACTGATTGATTGCTGTCGCAGCTAACTAAAATCGTTGGGCACAACCAACACAGTAACCCTTCGTTGGGTCCCAGGACATCGTGAAATTTTTGGTAATGAAAGAGCAGACGAACTGACTAAAAACGGGGCAATACTTGAACCGAGCCAAGTCGTACCCTGGGTACTTATGCCTCTGGAACAAGAAAAATGTAGAATTCACGACAGTTTCTTAAAATCCACAAACGACCGGTGGTCAACACTTGATACCTGTCGAGTTTCAAGGACTTTATGGCCGTTACTCTCTAAGAGCAAAACAGACTATTTACTCAAGCTAAGCAGGCCCAAATTATCCCTTTTAGTTGGTATACTCACGGGTCACAACTCCATGGGAACCCACTTGAGCAGAATGGGCATCAGCTCATCTGACCTATGTAGAGGGTGCCAAGACGAGGAGGCGTTGGAGGGCTCATACAACTTCTTTTGCGAATGTCCCAGCCTAGCTAGAAACAGAAGAGCAACTCTCGGAAAATAAAAACAGCGTCTTGCCACAAGCTATGTTGTCATAAATCAATTTTTCTCCAAACAAATTGTTACGTAATCTAAAAGCAGTAATATTCTTCTTCAAGACTAAAATTAAATCATTCCAGTCCGTTTATTAGTTTTCGAGAAATCGTTAGTTTATTATTTTTAGTCTTCGCCTGACGCTACATTACCACCAGTGATCAGTCTAAAACTAATAAATTGATTTCAATAATTTAAATTCAGTTTTGAAGAAGATTATTAGTACTTTTAGATTACGTAACAATTTGTTTCGAGAAAAATAAAACCATGCAATGAAAATTAAAAATCAAGAGAATTCTTGATACACTTTGTGCTGGTGTCATGAAAGTGCACTATGGCCTATTTTCTGAAACGAAACTTAAATAATATTTAAGTTCATCATAAATGCTTATGTTCTTGTTGAATATCGTTGTATTTCTTCATTAAGAAATAAAAACTGAATCATACTAACTGGCTCTTGTAGCAAATAACTAGAATGCAGCTAGACATTGAAGGTGTATAGTAAAGGTTCGATAATACTTGTATGTCGTTAAAAAATAATAATTACAAAAACAAGTAAAAATTGCTATTTTTTTATTTAACCCAAAAAATGTAGGAAAAGAGATAAAAATTACAAGAATTGATTGAAAATCTTTATAGCCCTTTCCGAGAAAACTTGATAAAACCCAAATCTTTGTATCGCATCCAATCATACTAGATGAGCTTAAACAAACATTTCAATTTCTCCTCTATGGAATCTGCGTCCAACCTTTAAGGCTAGAGCTCAATGTACAAAAGTGCTCACAGACGCACGGACACACAGACGCACGGACACACAGACGCACAGAAAAAAAGGCCGGCGGACGTCTTGTCGAAAATCACTTTTTGAACTGCTCCATCATCGTTATGATAGTTTTGATTAAAACCTCCACTTTTTTTTGGCTCGCTAGCCAAGTAAAATGGTAAAGGAACTGGAACGGAATTATTTATAATAAATCCCTTACAAATGTTATCATTGACTCACGGTCTATAAATTTCGATACACAAATTTGTTGATACATTTATTTTTCTTTAAGGGATGTTGATAGCCGCACATCTGTTAAACGTTTTGGACAGCATTTAATTCTGAAATGGTAAGTTTTTTTTCCTTCCTTTTTTTTGTATCCAAAAATATAATAAATTAACAATAATTTGAATTTTAGTGTAAGTATTGCTGTTGTGATGCCATTCTATGCAGCTTCTCTTGTGGAAACTGTTCAAAGTGACATTGCTAGTGAAAAGCCTGGAATATTCGATGTCTTCCGTGAAGGTGGACAACGGCTTTTATCTTGGAGCTCTCCTCAAAAAGGAAGAATGCTACCTGTTTGGGCCTTACTAGGACCAAGTGTGTCTCTTGGCCTTACCAAATATGTTTTTAGGTAAGTTCAAGCAGTTGTAATTTTAGTTTTTATTAAAATTGTATTTTTATTTTATTATTCACCAGCCTTTTTGTTAGAGGCATGTCAAGTCATATTATTCGCAGGAGCATTCAGAACTCTCAAGAACAAAAAGGAGCCAAACTCAAAGATGATTCGCTAATCAATCAAAATGTCCAAATCTATTCGAATCTTATTTCAGTTCTGACATCAGAAATTCTCTTCTATCCATTTGAGACGATTCTTCATCGATTGCAACTTCAAGGCACCAGAACTATTGTCGATAACTTGGACAGTGGATATTCGGTTGTTGCAATTTTGACAAACTATCAAGGTGCTAGAGATTGTTATAGAACAACAATTGCAACAGAAGGTGTAAGTGGCCTATACAAAGGATTCGGAGCAATTGTACTGCAATTTGCTGCACACATTGCTGTCATTAAATTAACCAAATGGGTAGTTGGTCAAATTACAGAGGTTATATCGAGTAAACCTCCAGCTAAAGTCGTACAATATTATAATTTAGATAGAGCAGCTGCTTCGAGTTCGACAACGATTTCGCGAAGCCTAAGTTCAAGTAGCAATATTGGCGCTGCAAGTGTCGAAAATGTAGAATAAAATCGAGCTTTTATTGTTTTGCAATAATATTAATAAACAATTTATTTAAAATAAAATAATCTATATTTCGCGTTGTGTATAAGATAATTATATCTAATATCTTCTTTCTTAGTTGAACTGTGATAAAATCAGAAACAAAAAATACAAAACTGAGTTTAAATGTCATCAATTTTCGTATTTTTCTATAATCAAGAAGAAAGCTTTTAATTTCTTCAAAACTTCATAAAATCTACAAAAAATATTCATTTTAATGTAACTGCTTGGAAAAACAAATAATCATGAACAAGATAGTTTCAAGTGAACTTAAGCAAAGTCCAAATCAAATCAAGGACTGTCTACTGATGTTATGTATACTCAAATTTGAATCGTGCGACGGTTATAGTAGTTGAAAAAATACATATTGGAAATTTCACAATGATGAGAGCAACTTAAGGTAAATTCTTATACTCATATTGTTATATATGTATGTACATGGAGGCATAGGCACTGACTTATGGCCTATGGGTCGAACTGTATTCTATAACGTTAATGTTATTTTTAATTATTTTTTTTTAAAATTATATACTGTGTATTTATTCTTGGCTCAAACAAAAACAAATAGCGCTACATTTTAAAAAGGGAATAATCATCTCCTTTAGAAATTTGTTACAAAAATCTAATTAAATAATCGTTCACAAAAATTCATGTAAGAATAAAAGCGTTATTATTATCGGTTGCTTCACAATCTCAATCATATGCAATTTTCTCCGGTTAACGTTTTGTGAGATATAACGTCAAATAAACTCACTCATATTCTGCAAGTCGTACTCTGTGTCGTACTCGTACTCGAACTCGCCTCGTATCAAAATCAATATTTTCAAGTCGAATAATAGTCCAGTAACCTTGTCGTTTGTATGTAAAGCACCGTTTGCGTCATATCTGGCTGGTATTTTTTGCTGAGTTGTTTAACATAATGGCCTAGTAAATAACCCAAGTTTTCGACCTCGAGCGTCGACCGCTTCATGGTCAAAAATCGAAAAAACTGCGATTTTGTCGCGTTTTGTTTCAGTTATTGGCGATTTTAGTCCTAAAGAAGTAATTTTCAATAAAAACATTGTTCTACGATTTCAAAGTAACCTACTTTGCTCCAATTTGAGCCCAAAACCATCTCTGTAGACCGAATGGTTTCCAAAATGCAGGATTTCAAAATTAACGCAAAGAAACAAAATATAACAAGTAGTGTTATCAAACAATATAATGGAAAATAAAGAACGGTTGACATAAATGCATCAAAGCACTGGAGCGTGTAGGTTGAGTCGAAATAATAGGACAATCATACCGGAAGGGGGGGCGATATACCTTCGTTAAGATGGGAGGGAGAATTATCTAAAAATATGACTCAAGGTAGAAACAACACTATTGAAAAACAATGGTTACACATACAATATTCTCCTATAGCTTATCTTGAACCCAGAAACCCATTCTTGAATTTGCTTTTTAAATAAAGTTATTTTTATCGATAGTTTTTGAGAAATTAATTTCAAAGATGATATGTATGATATGTGTGAAACGATAAAACGATGCTCTACGGTTTCTATTAGGTTTTTATTTTTGCCGTTTTATCGTTTCACACATATCAGGCACAGCCGAATACAAACCGAATAGAATAGAATAGAATGAAGAACGTGCAAATTCAAATCAGGTCAGAAATTTCGGTGTTCGTTGTTACCCTAACAACTTGTGTTTAAGTGCGAAAACTGTTTAAATGAACATTGTTTTGGAGTGTCGTGCAACTTTTAGCGATATTTTCGAAGTTTTTTGAATTACTGAATGGCACAAGAAGCCTAGTTATATAAATAAACAATTTTGTAAATAGAATTTAACTTTCTAATGTAAATGCTTTCTTCGTTGTTCGTTGTTGAGAGAAGAACGAACACCGAACAACGGACAACGAATGAAGAACGAAAGTCTAAAGCCAGATTAAGACCACCAAAATACGCCTTTGAAATGCACAAAAATGTGAAAAAAAAGTAGATACTATGTGTTCCAAATTCTGTCTACACGAAATTTGTAGCCATCAATATAAGAGTGATACTATGCCTACCGCTCCAACTCTCGATGTAATTTGCAGGGATATAAAGTGGTAATGAATAAAATTTGGGCTGATATAAAGCTCTTTTATATCTATCATCGCTACCACGTTGATGGCATTTTTTTTGCACAGATAAGAGCTCTTACATCTTTATTTTGTTTTGCATTTTGATGGTCTTAGAGCTGCGGTATAGCTCTCATGTTGATAAAACAAATATAAACAATATTGAAAAAAGTTACCTACGTGCATAACATTACGTTTTTGTCCATTTTTATCGAAAAAATATAAACAACACAAAATACGACTTAAATTCGAATTAATACTAAATTCGGAATAAATGATAAAATATGAACAGTCGTATGCGATGTTGTGAGTTTCTTCAATATAAGTAGAAACGAAGTCGGATATTCGGCTTTAGGAATGCCTACATAGGAAATTCGTGTCAAAAATACGAGCTTCAGAATATGGGTGATTAAAATTAATAATCAGAGCTTTGCGATTCTATTTACAATGTGCCGTCAAAATCGGATATATTTACCTGTTAATTAAAAAGCGGTAATCACTCGAGGCCTTTTATAACCGGCTGAGTGCTGCTTATGATAGCGTTCCACGAGGTGATATAGTTATGGTGATGGGAGACTTAAATGCCAAGGTTGGCAATGACAACTCTGGGCTAAGGCATGTCATGGGAAAACATGGTGTTGGTAACCGAAACGACAATGGCGAACGATTTGTCGATTTCTGCAACGCCAATGGCCTTGTTATTGGAGGGACCATGTTCGAGCATAAGACGTGCCACAAAGTCAGTTGGGTGTCGACTGACAGACAAGCAACTTCCAACCAAATTGACCACTTCGCGATCAGCCGGCGTTTTAGAAGCAGTCTCCAGGACGTCCGTAACAGAAGAGGTTCTGACATGGGAATGGCCCGGGACCACCATCTGATGGTTGCTACCGTTAGATTACGTACAGCTGCAGTTTGGAGATCCCAAGGAAACACTCGAATGCCCAAGTTTAATACAGATAGACTTAAGGATCCCGCAGTGCGCCAACAACTAGGGGACCACCTTTCGCAAGGATTGAACGCAATCAGCAGCACGGAAACCACATCCATCGAAAATCATTGGAGTGCTGTGAAAAATGTGTTCATATCCGGTGCCGAAAGTATAGTCGGCCGGGCGCAAGGGAGAAATAGTGCTTGGCTTTCTGACGAAACTTGGGCAAGGATCGAAGAAAGGAAACACCTTAAAGCTCGCATCGCAGCTACCCCAGCAGCAGGGAGAATCGAGCTTGAGTCTACGTACCGCATGAAGATGAGGGAAGTTCACCGTAGTGTGCGACGTGATAAGCGTAACTACATCAACGCATTGGCTACAGAAGCAGAAGAAGCCGCTAGTAGGTGTGACAGTAGGGCCGTCTACAGAATTACCAAAGAGCTCACTGGTGTCCAGAGCTCTAAACAACACCTGGTTAAAGACACAAACGGATCCCTGCTAATTTCGGATGAGGACCAGCTCATAAGGTGGAAGGAACACTTTTCTGCGGTTTTAAACCGCGTTTTCGCCAGTGAAGTGAACCCTATTCCCACTGTGCTATCCAAAGTAACAATTTCCCGAATACGCACCGTACCCCCCAGTAAAGAAGAAATTATCACCGCCATCAAAGCACTGAAAAACAACAAAGCGGTTGGACTTGACGGTATTCCTGCAGAGCTCTTAGGAGCAGCCCCAACGACATCGAGCGAGCTACTGCACCCACTTATTAAGAGAGCTTGGGAAACAGAGAGCTTTCCTGAAGAGTGGAAAAAAGGAATGATTGTCAAGCTCCCAAAGAAAGGAGATCTCACACAGTGCGAAAACTGGAGAGGAATATGCGTTCTGCCTGCAGTAGCCAAGATAATAGCAAGGATAATATTGGACCGAATTAAAGACCACCTCGAAGACACACTCGACGCCGAACAAGCAGGTTTCCGCACTGGATCTTCCTGTGTGGATCACATCAACACCTTGCGGATCATCATCGAACAGTGCGTTGAATATCGATCACCACTTCACCTGCTGTTCATCGATTTTGAAAAGGCGTTCGATAGTGTCAATAGAGAATTTATTTGGCTTGCTTTGCACAGGAGGGGCATCCCAGATAAATTGATTGCTATTATCAAGGCTACATATGATGGATCCAGGTGTCACGTTTTGCACAAAGGTAGGCTGTCAGAGGAGTTTGAAATCCAAAGTGGAGTTAGGCAAGGCTGTATACTGTCACCAATACTGTTCCTGTTGGTGGTAAGTGACGTACTGCACGCAGCTTTGTCAAATGGAAATGGAGGAATTCAGTGGACTCTGCAATCTCACCTCAAACATCTGGACTACGCGGACGACGTATGCTTACTCTCTCATAGGATCATGGATCTCCATCAAATGACAACAAGGGTGGAGAGAGAAGCAGAAATCGTAGGGCTTAAGATCAACTCGGCAAAAACTAAAAGGATCAGCCTTGGAACTTCCTCATCAATCCAAGTAAATATTTCTGGACAACCCGTAGAGATGGTACAGGATTTCCAATACCTTGGGAGTATTGTCTCTACGGGTGGCGGAACTGAACTGGACGTAAACAGCCGAATCAGAAAAGCAAAGGCTGAGTTCGGAATGCTGTCCAAAATATGGAGAAACAACTCTTTTAGCTTAAAGACCAAGCTACGACTGTTCCGCTCCAATGTTGAATCCGTTCTGCTTTACGGCTGCAGCACTTGGAAAGTCACTGAAACTGTCACTAGAAAGCTGCAAACCTTCGTTAATAGATGTCTACGAAACATCTTGAGGATTTTCTGGCCCAACCGTATCTCCAATGCCGAACTTCATGCGAGAACGGGTCAGGAGCCTATAGACTTCATTATACGAAGAAGAAAGTGGCAGTGGATTGGCCATACGCTTCGAAAAGGCGATCGGTGCATTGCATCTCAAGCAATGCAGTGGAACCCTCTCACACAGGAGGGAAGACAAGTGGGCCGGCCTAGAAGTACATGGCGAAGAACGGTCGAACAGGAATCGGCACGACTGGGGAAAAGTTGGAGAGAGCTGAAATACATTTCAAGAAATCGTACACGATGGCGCGTAGGTGTAGTGGAGGCCCTATGTCCCGTAAGGGAAACATCACGGACGTAATAGGTCCGAGGACCTAAGTAAGTAAGTAAGTAAGTAATCACTCGAATCTAAGAGACATTTTTATGTAATATCTATGATAGTGAAATTAAGCTGCATTTAGATTGTATGGAGCTATGTATCTATGTGATTCAATTAAAAAGTGCAAGTGACCTTAACTCCAGAAATGAATGTGTTTCGGACAGATATGACAGTGGGCTCTTCAGTTTTTCATAATGTACCCGACTAAAACACACATTTTGGTCAATGTTTACCGATTCTTATAAAAATCACAGCAAGAAGATGCTGTGAATTTTATAATTCTAGGTGAATTTGTTTAGATTCATCACTTGTACATTTTAATTGAATAATATTCATTCATTCCACTTAAAACAAAAGTAATTTTAATGTTTTAATATTTAATTTTGTTCATATTCATTGATATGTATGTATGTAAATATGTATGTTATCGAGGATTTTTTTTGACTAAATAGTATGCTTAAACATTATACATTTTGCAATAATATTTTTGTGGGTTAGTCATTTCAAAGTAAGCTCTTTTAAAGGTCCTAATTTATGGTGAATTATTTCTCAAACGTCGTTTTTTTTCGAATTTCTAACGTTGATTTGTACGAGTATATCTCAATTTATAAAATTTTCAAACAAATCGATGACTTCTTATATTCAAGAAAAACAAGTTCTTTTATATACAAAAACTTTGCAAGAAAAACATATGACAACAAAAACATAAATGTTAAAAAAGCAGCCAAGTTCTTCTATATACAAAAACTGCGTAACTAGTCAGCCGTAAAAAGTAATGAAATCAAAAAGTACGCCAAGTTCTAAGTTTATCAATGTTAGGTTCCCTTCAGAAGCCAACTCAAAACTCATGTAAATGCCTTTCAATGTATTAGTGAAAGAACGTTACTCTCTTCATTATCAAAGTCAAAATTTCGAATTTCCAATTTCTCTAACTTGCCTCTTGATCTTTTTTTCTCTCAGAGCGAGGGATAGATTTACGCACAAGAAGCCAAGCAAAGAAATTCACACAGCAAGATATGGATGATCAACGTTGCATGATAAACAGGTTTTTTATATGTCCAGTTAGGTAGATTTGTTGTTGTCTTTTGCATATGGTTCGAATTTTATAAAGCAAGTGAGTATTTCTGCTGTCGATGGAGATGTTTTTTCTTGATTTTATTTGTAAACAGGTTCTTGTTTTTTTTTTCTGGCTAGGTAGGTATCTACCTGCTGGTTCGAATCTTATAAAGCAAGTGCGTATTTTTGTTATCCATAAATAAATAAAAAAAATAAATCGGGTGGCACAACGGCTCATGAAGAACCAGGGCCTAGTGACTAACAACTCGCAACCATTCCTGTGTGCGCCTTTCGGCAGGAATGGAAGGGACCTACAATTTTATGCCGAATCCGAACGGCTAGACGAGAAGCACTTATTCGTGACAAGTGATACTCTTGGAGGATTTGTCAATTCCTCGCAAGAGGCAGTAGCCCTGAAAAAAAACTTTTTAGTTTCCGAAGAAAGTTTCGAGAGGGTCTGGCCGTGTTTTTGAAGGAATCCAAAGCCATCCGCACCCAAACAGCTTATGCTGGCTCCACTATCGAGCAAACCTAAGATAGGTTCTCCAAAAATTTGGACCGTAGCATAGGGACGCGGATCTTCCGTGCTGCACAACGTCGTGGCTTCTATGGCTTTAAATGCTTCTTTCTTCTCTCGGAACTTCCGCCTCAGCTTACTTACCTTATCGGAAACGATGGTGGTTTGGTCTCCAAAAATACGTTTTCGTACTGCGAGGTAGTCTTGAAGCCTTTCATGTAGGTTTTTTAGCGGTCTTCTCGGAGGAACGGGTGGTGGTTGAATTTCGTTTGCCGTGGATTTGCAAGGTCGCTTCAAAATTCTGGGCGCTGGTACAGGGGTGACGGATGTAGAGCAGTTGGAGTCTGGAATGGATTCGGACTTGCTGAGGGAAGGGGGAGAATTAGCAGGTAGTTTTACTGGGACTCCGGGTTCTTCTCCAGAGAGCAATTCCCCCGGGGCTTCAAACTGCTCTTCGGCTCGTTTCCCGAGCATCGAGGACATTGCGGAGAGGTGGTATTGTCCCAGCCACATTTAAAGCAGAACAGGGATCTCTGAGGGTCTGGGCATTCGAAGAACGAATGACCCTTACCCTTGCAATTCCAACACGTGAAATTGCGAGTATCCCGTTCCCTTTTCGGATGGAATGCCTCTATCTCGGGTACGAAATCCTCTTCTACCCCTTCCTCCGCAACGAGCTCGGAGACAGCACTCCTACGAGGTGGAGGTGTAGGTCCAAAACGTGATTTTTGAGCTGCGGCTTCGCGGTCGTGAATGTACTTTTCGACCTTACGACAGACATGGACCATCTCTGCCAGACTGTTGGTATGATAAGTAATCACGTTAACCGCAACCTCTTACGAGCCTTATTTTGGAAGTTATGGCCATATTAAGATTTTTAGTTTTTGGGTTGAAACAAGAAAGATTAACTTTGAATCAAAATTTCTCTGCAACCAGAGCCTACAAAATGCTCTAGTTTTCAGCAATGGATAGCTCTCCAAAAACTGATTAAGCGGTTAATAAACTGCAAGGCCTTCCGAGCCTTATTTGTGGAACTGTAGACATCCAAAGTCATGCAAACTTTCAAAACTCAAAAAATCGATTTTAATGGATTTACTTTGAATTAAGATATCTCCGCCACCAGACCTCCTACAATGTTCTAGTTTTCAGCTATGGATAGCTCTTGAAAAACTTATTAAACGTTTTGCAAGCGAAAATGACGCCATAGCCTTATTTGCGGAACTGTAGGCATCCAAAGTCATACAAGCCTTCATAACTCAAAAAAATAACTTTGAATGCAAATATCTCGAAAACTAGACCTTATAAAAGGGTTTGCTTTGGATGTGCTGGTTGCATTTGACAAAACCTTTCTATATATGTACGTTTCAATGAGTTCCAGAGACTTTCGTAAAAAAATGAATTTTTAGTGATAAGGGGGTAGTCCATGCATTTTTTCGAAAATCGATTGGAAAAAAAAAGTTGAGTTTTGGACGGCAATGCAAAGACCTGACCGTTATCTGTTCAACAACGTTAACCGCAACCTCTTACGAGCCTTATTTTGGAAGTTATGGCCATATTAAGATTTTTAGTTTTTGGGTTGAAACAAGAAAGATTAACTTTGAATCAAAATTTCTCTGCTACCAGAGCCCACAAGATGCTCTAGTTTTCAGCAATGGATAGCTCTCCAAAAACTGATTAAGCGGTTAATAAACCGCAAGGCCTTCCGAGCCTTATTTGTGGAACTGTAGACATCCAAAATCATGCAAACTTTCAAAACTCAAAAAAATCGATTTTAATGGATTTACTTTGAATTAAGATATCTCCGCAACCAGACCTCCTACAATGTTCTAGTTTTCAGCTATGGACAGCTCTTGAAAAACTTATTAAGCGTTTTGCAAGCAAAAATGACGTCATAGCCTTATTTGCGAAACTGTAGGCATCCAAAGTCATACAAGCCTTCATAACTCAAAAAAATAACTTTGAATGCAAATATCTCGAAAACTAGACCTTATAAAAGGGTTTGCTTTGGATGTGCTGGTTGCATTTGACAAAACCTTTCTATATATACGTTTCAATGGGTTCCAGAGACTTTCGTAAAAAAATGAATTTTTAGTGATAAGTCCATGCTTTTTTTCGAAAATCGAAATCGCTCTTACGAGCCTTATTTTGGAAGTTATGGCCATATTAAGATTTTTAGTTTTTGGGTTGAAACAAGAAAGATTAACTTTGAATCAAAATTTCTCTGCTACCAGAGCCCACAAAATGCTCTAGTTTTCAGCAATGGATAGCTCTCCAAGAACGGATTAAGCGGTTAATAAACCGCAAGGCCTTCCGAGCCTTATTTGTGGAACTGTAGACATCCAAAGTCATGCAAACTTTCAAAACTCAAAAAAATCGATTTTAATGGATTTACTTTGAATTAAGATATCTCCGCAACCAGACATCCTAGAATGTTCTCGTTTTCAGCTATGGATAGCTCTTGAAAAACTAATTAAGCGTTTTGAAAGCGAAAATGACGTCATAGCCTTATTTGCGGAACTGTAGGCATCCAAAGTCATACAAGCCTTCATAACTCAAAAAAATAACTTTGAATGCAAATATCTCGAAAACTAGACCTTATAAAAGAGTTTTCTTTGGATGTGCTGGTTGCATTTGACAAAACCTTTCTATATATGTACGTTTCAATGGGTTCCAGAGACTTTCGTAAAAAAATGAATTTTTAGTGATAAGGGGGTAGTCCATGCTTTTTTTCGAAAATCGATTGGAAAAAAAAGTTGAGTTTTGAACGGCAATGCAAATACCTGACCGTTATCTGTTCAACAACGTTAACCGCAACCTCTTACGAGCCTTATTTTGGAAGTTATGGCCATATTAAGATTTTTAGTTTTTGGGTTGAAACAAGAAAGATTAACTTTGAATCAAAATTTCTCTGCTACCAGAGCCCACAAAATGCTCTAGTTTTCAGCAATGGATAGCTCTCCAAAAACTGATTAAGCGGTTAATAAACCGCAAGGCCTTCCTAGCCTTATTTGTGGAACTGTAGACATCCAAAGTCATGCAAACTTTCAAAACTCAAAAAAATCGATTTTAATGGATTTACTTTGAATTAAGATATCTCCGCAACCAGACATCCTAGAATGTTCTCGTTTTCAGCTATGGATAGCTCTTGAAAAACTAATTAAGCGTTTTGAAAGCGAAAATGACGTCATAGCCTTATTTGCGGAACTGTAGGCATCCAAAGTCATACAAGCCTTCATAACTCAAAAAAATAACTTTGAATGCAAATATCTCGAAAACTAGACCTTATGGGTTTGCTTTGGATGTGCCGGTTGCATTTGACAAAACCTTTCTATATATGTACGTTTCAATGGGTTCCAGAGACTTTCGTAAAAAAATGAATTTTTAGTGATAAGGGGGTAGTCCATGCTTTTTTTCGAAAATCGATTGGAAAAAAAAAGTTGAGTTTTGAACGGCAATGCAAAGACCTGACCGTTATCTGTTCAACAACGTTAACCGCAACCTCTTACGAGCCTTATTTTGGAAGTTATGGCCATATTAAGATTTTTAGTTTTTGGGTTGAAACAAGAAAGCTTAACTTTGAATCAAAATTTCTCTGCAACCAGAGCCCACAAAATGCTCTAGTTTTCAGCAGTGGATAGCTCTCCATAAACTGATTAAGCGGTTAATAAACCGCAAGGCCTTCCGAGCCTTATTTGTGGAACTGTAGACATCCAAAGTCATGCAAACTTTCATTAAGATATTGAATTAAGATATCTCCGCAACCAGACCTCCTAGAATGTTCTAGTTTTCAGCTATGGATAGCTCTTGAAAAACTAATTAAGCGTTTTGCAAGCGAAAATGATGTCATAGCCTTATTTGCGGAACTGTAGGCATCCAAAGTCATACAAGCCTTCATAACTCAAAAAAATAACTTTGAATGCAAATATCTCGAAAACTAGACCTTATAAAAGAGTTTTCTTTGGATGTGCTGGTTGCATTTGACAAAACCTTTCTATATATGTACGTTTCAATGGGTTCCAGAGACTTTCGTAAAAAAATGAATTTTTAGTGATAAGGGGGTAGTCCATGCTTTTTTTCGAAAATCGATTGGAAAAAAAAGTTGAGTTTTGAACGGCAATGCAAATACCTGACCGTTATCTGTTCAACAACGTTAACCGCAACCTCTTACGAGCCTTATTTTGGAAGTTATGGCCATATTAAGATTTTTAGTTTTTGGGTTGAAACAAGAAAGATTAACTTTGAATCAAAATTTCTCTGCTACCAGAGCCCACAAAATGCTCTAGTTTTCAGCAATGGATAGCTCTCCAAAAACTGATTAAGCGGTTAATAAACCGCAAGGCCTTCCTAGCCTTATTTGTGGAACTGTAGACATCCAAAGTCATGCAAACTTTCAAAACTCAAAAAAATCGATTTTAATGGATTTACTTTGAATTAAGATATCTCCGCAACCAGACATCCTAGAATGTTCTCGTTTTCAGCTATGGATAGCTCTTGAAAAACTAATTAAGCGTTTTGAAAGCGAAAATGACGTCATAGCCTTATTTGCGGAACTGTAGGCATCCAAAGTCATACAAGCCTTCATAACTCAAAAAAATAACTTTGAATGCAAATATCTCGAAAACTAGACCTTATGGGTTTGCTTTGGATGTGCCGGTTGCATTTGACAAAACCTTTCTATATATGTACGTTTCAATGGGTTCCAGAGACTTTCGTAAAAAAATGAATTTTTAGTGATAAGGGGGTAGTCCATGCTTTTTTTCGAAAATCGATTGGAAAAAAAAAGTTGAGTTTTGAACGGCAATGCAAAGACCTGACCGTTATCTGTTCAACAACGTTAACCGCAACCTCTTACGAGCCTTATTTTGGAAGTTATGGCCATATTAAGATTTTTAGTTTTTGGGTTGAAACAAGAAAGCTTAACTTTGAATCAAAATTTCTCTGCAACCAGAGCCCACAAAATGCTCTAGTTTTCAGCAGTGGATAGCTCTCCATAAACTGATTAAGCGGTTAATAAACCGCAAGGCCTTCCGAGCCTTATTTGTGGAACTGTAGACATCCAAAGTCATGCAAACTTTCATTAAGATATTGAATTAAGATATCTCCGCAACCAGACCTCCTAGAATGTTCTAGTTTTCAGCTATGGATAGCTCTTGAAAAACTAATTAAGCGTTTTGCAAGCGAAAATGATGTCATAGCCTTATTTGCGGAACTGTAGGCATCCAAAGTCATACAAGCCTTCATAACTCAAAAAAATAACTTTGAATGCAAATATCTCGAAAACTAGACCTTATAAAAGAGTTTTCTTTGGATGTGCTGGTTGCATTTGACAAAACCTTTCTATATATGTACGTTTCAATGGGTTCCAGAGACTTTCGTAAAAAAATGAATTTTTAGTGATAAGGGGGTAGTCCATGCTTTTTTTCGAAAATCGATTGGAAAAAAAAGTTGAGTTTTGAACGGCAATGCAAATACCTGACCGTTATCTGTTCAACAACGTTAACCGCAACCTCTTACGAGCCTTATTTTGGAAGTTATGGCCATATTAAGATTTTTAGTTTTTGGGTTGAAACAAGAAAGATTAACTTTGAATCAAAATTTCTCTGCTACCAGAGCCCACAAAATGCTCTAGTTTTCAGCAATGGATAGCTCTCCAAAAACTGATTAAGCGGTTAATAAACCGCAAGGCCTTCCGAGCCTTATTTGTGGAACTGTAGACATCCAAAGTCATGCAAACTTTCAAAACTCAAAAAAATCGATTTTAATGGATTTACTTTGAATTAAGATATCTCCGCAACCAGACCTCCTACAATGTTCTAGTTTTCAGCTATGGATAACTCTTGAAAAACTAATTAAGCGTTTTGAAAGCGAAAATGACGTCATAGCCTTATTTGCGGAACTGTAGGCATCCAAAGTCATACAAGCCTTCATAACTCAAAAAAATAACTTTGAATGCAAATATCTCGAAAACTAGACCTTATGGGTTTGCTTTGGATGTGCCGGTTGCATTTGACAAAACCTTTCTATATATGTACGTTTCAATGGGTTCCAGAGACTTTCGTAAAAAAATGAATTTTTAGTGATAAGGGGGTAGTCCATGCTTTTTTTCGAAAATCGATTGGAAAAAAAAAGTTGAGTTTTGAACGGCAATGCAAAGACCTGACCGTTATCTGTTCAACAACGTTAACCGCAACCTCTTACGAGCCTTATTTTGGAAGTTATGGCCATATTAAGATTTTTAGTTTTTGGGTTGAAACAAGAAAGCTTAACTTTGAATCAAAATTTCTCTGCAACCAGAGCCCACAAAATGCTCTAGTTTTCAGCAGTGGATAGCTCTCCATAAACTGATTAAGCGGTTAATAAACCGCAAGGCCTTCCGAGCCTTATTTGTGGAACTGTAGACATCCAAAGTCATGCAAACTTTCATTAAGATATTGAATTAAGATATCTCCGCAACCAGACCTCCTAGAATGTTCTAGTTTTCAGCTATGGATAGCTCTTGAAAAACTAATTAAGCGTTTTGCAAGCGAAAATGACGTCATAGCCTTATTTGCGGAACTGTAGGCATCCAAAGTCATACAAGCCTTCATAACTCAAAAAAATAACTTTGAATGCAAATATCTCGAAAACTAGACCTTATAAAAGGGTTTGCTTTGGATGTGCCGGTTGCATTTGACAAAACCTTTCTATATATGTACGTTTCAATGGGTTCCAGAGACTTTCGTAAAAAAATGAATTTTTAGTGATAAGGGGGTAGTCCATGCTTTTTTTCGAAAATCGATTGGAAAAAAAAAGTTGAGTTTTGAACGGCAATGCAAAGACCTGACCGTTATCTGTTCAACAACGTCAACCGCAACCTCTTACGAGCCTTATTTTGGAAGTTATGGCCATATTAAGATGTTTAGTTTTTGGGTTGAAACAAGAAAGATTAACTTTGAATCAAAATTTCTCTGCAACCAGAGCCTACAAAATGCTCTAGTTTTCAGCAATGGATAGCTCTCTGATTAAGCGGTTTATAAACCCCAAGGCCTTTCGAGCCTTATTTGTGGAACTGTAGACATCCAAAGTCATGCAAACTTTCAAAACTCAAAAAAATCGATTTTAATGGATTTACTTTGAATTAAGATATCTCCGCAACCAGACCTCCTAGAATGTTCTAGTTTTCAGCTATGGATAGCTCTTGAAAAACTAATTAAGCGTTTTGCAAGCGAAAATGACGTCATAGCCTTATTTGCGGAACTGTAGGCATCCAAAGTCATACAAGCCTTCATAACTCAAAAAAATAACTTTGAATGCAAATATCTCGAAAACTAGACCTTATAAAAGGGTTTGCTTTGGATGTGCCGGTTGCATTTGACAAAACCTTTCTATATATGTACGTTTCAATGGGTTCCAGAGACTTTCGTAAAAAAATGAATTTTTAATAATATGGGGGTATTCCATGCTTTTTTTCGAAAATCGATTGGAAAAAAAAGTTGAGTTTTGAACGGCAATGCAAAGACCTGACCGTTATCTGTTCAACAACGTTAACCGCAACCTCTTACGAGCCTTATTTTGGAAGTTATGGCCATATTAAGATTTTTAGTTTTTGGGTTGAAACAAGAAAGATTAACTTTAAATCAAAATTTCTCTGCTACCAGAGCCCACAAAATGCTCTAGTTTTCGGCAATGGATAGCTCTCCAAAAACGGATTAAGCGGTTAATAAACCGCAAGGCCTTCCGAGCCTTATTTGTGGAACTGTAGACATACAAAGTCATGCAAACTTTCAAAACTCAAAAAAATCGATTTTAATGGATTTACTTTGAATTAAGATATCTCCGCAACCAGACCTCCTAGAATGTTCTAGTTTTCAGCTATGGATAGCTCTTGAAAAACTAATTAAGCGTTTTGCAAGCGAAAATGACGTCATAGCCTTATTTGCGGAACTGTAGGCATCCAAATTCATACAAGCCTTCATAACTCAAAAAAATAACTTTGAATGCAAATATCTCGAAAACTAGACCTTATAAAAGGGTTTGCTTTGGATGTGCCGGTTGCATTTGACAAAACCTTTCTATATATGTACGTTTCAATGGGTTCCAGAGACTTTCGTAAAAAAATGAATTTTTAGTGATAAGGGGGTAGTCCATGCTTTTTTTCGAAAATCGATTGGAAAAAAAAAATTGAGTTTTGAACGGCAATGCAAAGACCTGACCGTTATCTGTTCAACAACGTTAACCGCAACCTCTTGCGAGCCTTATTTTGGAAGTTATGGCCATATTAAGATTTTTAGTTTTTGGGTTGAAACAAGAAAGCTTAACTTTGAATCAAAATTTCTCTGCAATGCAAAGACCTGACCGTTATCTGTTCAACAACGTTAACCGCAACCTCCTACGAGCCTTATTTTGGAAGTTATGGCCATATTAAGATTTTTAGTTTTTGGGTTGAAACGAGAAAGATTAACTTTGAATCAAAATTTTTCTGCTACCAGAGCCCACAAAATGCTCTAGTTTTCAGCAATGGATAGCTCTCCAAAAACTGATTAAGCGGTTAATAAACCGCAAGGCCTTCCGAGCCTTATTTGTGGAACTGTAGACATCCAAAGTCATGCAAACTTTCAAAACTCAAAAAAATCGATTTTAATGGATTTACCTTGAATTAAGATATCTCCGCAACCAGACCTCCTAGAATGTTCTAGTTTTCAGCTATGGATAGCTCTTGAAAAACTAATTAAGCGTTTTGCAAGCGAAAATGACGTCATAGCCTTATTTGTGGAACTGTAGGCATCCAAATTCATACAAGCCTTCATAACTCAAAAAAATAACTTTGAATGCAAATATCTCGAAAACTAGACCTTATAAAAGGGTTTGCTTTGGATGTGCCGGTTGCATTTGACAAAACCTTTCTATATATGTACGTTTCAATGGGTTCCAGAGACTTTCGTAAAAAAATGAATTTTTAGTGATGAGGGGGTAGTCCATGCTTTTTTTCGAAAATCGATTGGACAAAAAAAAATTGAGTTTTGAACGGCAATGCAAAGACCTGACCGTTATCTGTTCAACAACGTTAACCGCAACCTCTTACGAGCCTTATTTTGGAAGTTATGGCCATATTAAGATTTTTAGTTTTTGGGTTGAAACAAGAAAGATTAACTTTGAATCAAAATTTCTCTGCTACCAGAGCCCACAAAATGCTCTAGTTTTCAGCAATGGATAGCTCTCCAAAAACTGATTAAGCGGTTAATAAACCGCAAGGCCTTCCTAGCCTTATTTGTGGAACTGTAGACATCCAAAGTCATGCAAACTTTCAAAACTCAAAAAAATCGATTTTAATGGACTTACTTTGAATTAAGATATCTCCGCAACCAGACCTCCTAGAATGTTCTAGTTTTCAGCTATGGATAGCTCTTGAAAAACTAATTAAGAGTTTTGAAAGCGAAAATGACGTCATAGCCTTATTTGCGGAACTGTAGGCATCCAAAGTCATACAAGCCTTCATAACTCAAAAAAATAACTTTGAATGCAAATATCTCGAAAACTAGACCTTATAAAAGAGTTTGCTTTGGATGTGCTGGTTGCATTTGACAAAACCTTTCTATATATGTACGTTTCAATGGGTTCCAGAGACTTTCGTAAAAAAATGAATTTTTAGTGATAAGGGGGTAGTCCATGCTTTTTTTCGAAAATCGATTGGAAAAAAAAAGTTGAGTTTTGAACGGCAATGCAAAGACCTGACCGTTATCTGTTCAACAACGTTAACCGCAACCTCTTACGAGCCTTATTTTGGAAGTTATGGCCATATTAAGATTTTTAGTTTTTGGGTTGAAACAAGAAAGATTAACTTTGAATCAAAATTTCTCTGCTACCAGAGCCCACAAAATGCTCTAGTTTTCAGCAATGGATAGCTCTCCAAAAACTGATTAAGCGGTTAATGAACCGCAAGACCTTCCTAGCCTTATTTGTGGAACTGTAGACATCCAAAGTCATGCAAACTTTCAAAACTCAAAAAAATCGATTTTAATGGACTTACTTTGAATTAAGATATCTCCGCAACCAGACATCCTAGAATGTTCTTGTTTTCAGCTGTGGATAGCTCTTGAAAAACTAATTAAGCGTTTTGAAAGCGAAAATGACGTCATAGCCTTATTTGCGGAACTGTAGGCATCCAAAGTCATACAAGCCTTCATAACTCAAAAAAATAACTTTGAATGCAAATATCTCGAAAACTAGACCTTATGGGTTTGCTTTGGATGTGCCGGTTGCATTTGACAAAACCTTTCTATATATGTACGTTTCAATGGGTTCCAGAGACTTTCGTAAAAAAATGAATTTTTAGTGATAAGGGGGTAGCCCATGCTTTTTTTCGAAAATCGATTGGAAAAAAAAAGTTGAGTTTTGAACGGCAATGCAAAGACCTGACCGTTATCTGTTCAACAACGTTAACCGCAACCTCTTACGAGCCTTATTTTGGAAGTTATGGCCATATTAAGATTTTTAGTTTTTGGGTTGAAACAAGAAAGCTTAACTTTGAATCAAAATTTCTCTGCAACCAGAGCCCACAAAATGCTCTAGTTTTCAGCAGTGGATAGCTCTCCATAAACTGATTAAGCGGTTAATAAACCGCAAGGCCTTCCGAGCCTTATTTGTGGAACTGTAGACATCCAAAGTCATGCAAACTTTCATTAAGATATTGAATTAAGATATCTCCGCAACCAGACCTCCTAGAATGTTCTAGTTTTCAGCTATGGATAGCTCTTGAAAAACTAATTAAGCGTTTTGCAAGCGAAAATGACGTCATAGCCTTATTTGCGGAACTGTAGGCATCCAAAGTCATACAAGCCTTCATAACTCAAAAAAATAACTTTGAATGCAAATATCTCGAAAACTAGACCTTATAAAAGAGTTTGCTTTGGATGTGCTGGTTGCATTTGACAAAACCTTTCTATATATGTACGTTTCAATGGGTTCCAGAGACTTTCGTAAAAAAATGAATTTTTAGTGATAAGGGGGTAGTCCATGCTTTTTTTCGAAAATCGATTGGAAAAAAAAGTTGAGTTTTGAACGGCAATGCAAAGACCTGACCGTTATCTGTTCAACAACGTTAACCGCAACCTCTTACGAGCCTTATTTTGGAAGTTATGGCCATATTAAGATTTTTAGTTTTTGGGTTGAAACAAGAAAGATTAACTTTGAATCAAAATTTCTCTGCTACCAGAGCCCACAAAATGCTCTAGTTTTCAGCAATGGATAGCTCTCCAAAAACTGATTAAGCGGTTAATAAACCGCAAGGCCTTCCGAGCCTTATTTGTGGAACTGTAGACATCCAAAGTCATGCAAACTTTCAAAACTCAAAAAAATCGATTTTAATGGATTTACTTTGAATTAAGATATCTCCGCAACCAGACCTCCTACAATGTTCTAGTTTTCAGCTATGGATAACTCTTGAAAAACTAATTAAGCGTTTTGAAAGCGAAAATGACGTCATAGCCTTATTTGCGGAACTGTAGGCATCCAAAGTCATACAAGCCTTCATAACTCAAAAAAATAACTTTGAATGCAAATATCTCGAAAACTAGACCTTATGGGTTTGCTTTGGATGTGCCGGTTGCATTTGACAAAACCTTTCTATATATGTACGTTTCAATGGGTTCCAGAGACTTTCGTAAAAAAATGAATTTTTAGTGATAAGGGGGTAGTCCATGCTTTTTTTCGAAAATCGATTGGAAAAAAAAAGTTGAGTTTTGAACGGCAATGCAAAGACCTGACCGTTATCTGTTCAACAACGTTAACCGCAACCTCTTACGAGCCTTATTTTGGAAGTTATGGCCATATTAAGATTTTTAGTTTTTGGGTTGAAACAAGAAAGCTTAACTTTGAATCAAAATTTCTCTGCAACCAGAGCCCACAAAATGCTCTAGTTTTCAGCAGTGGATAGCTCTCCATAAACTGATTAAGCGGTTAATAAACCGCAAGGCCTTCCGAGCCTTATTTGTGGAACTGTAGACATCCAAAGTCATGCAAACTTTCATTAAGATATTGAATTAAGATATCTCCGCAACCAGACCTCCTAGAATGTTCTAGTTTTCAGCTATGGATAGCTCTTAATTAACTAGCTCTTAATTAACTAATTAAGCGTTTTGCAAGCGAAAATGACGTCATAGCCTTATTTGCGGAACTGTAGGCATCCAAAGTCATACAAGCCTTCATAACTCAAAAAAATAACTTTGAATGCAAATATCTCGAAAACTAGACCTTATAAAAGGGTTTGCTTTGGATGTGCCGGTTGCATTTGACAAAACCTTTCTATATATGTACGTTTCAATGGGTTCCAGAGACTTTCGTAAAAAAATGAATTTTTAGTGATAAGGGGGTAGTCCATGCTTTTTTTCGAAAATCGATTGGAAAAAAAAAGTTGAGTTTTGAACGGCAATGCAAAGACCTGACCGTTATCTGTTCAACAACGTCAACCGCAACCTCTTACGAGCCTTATTTTGGAAGTTATGGCCATATTAAGATGTTTAGTTTTTGGGTTGAAACAAGAAAGATTAACTTTGAATCAAAATTTCTCTGCAACCAGAGCCTACAAAATGCTCTAGTTTTCAGCAATGGATAGCTCTCTGATTAAGCGGTTTATAAACCCCAAGGCCTTTCGAGCCTTATTTGTGGAACTGTAGACATCCAAAGTCATGCAAACTTTCAAAACTCAAAAAAATCGATTTTAATGGATTTACTTTGAATTAAGATATCTCCGCAACCAGACCTCCTAGAATGTTCTAGTTTTCAGCTATGGATAGCTCTTGAAAAACTAATTAAGCGTTTTGCAAGCGAAAATGACGTCATAGCCTTATTTGCGGAACTGTAGGCATCCAAAGTCATACAAGCCTTCATAACTCAAAAAAATAACTTTGAATGCAAATATCTCGAAAACTAGACCTTATAAAAGGGTTTGCTTTGGATGTGCCGGTTGCATTTGACAAAACCTTTCTATATATGTACGTTTCAATGGGTTCCAGAGACTTTCGTAAAAAAATGAATTTTTAATAATATGGGGGTATTCCATGCTTTTTTTCGAAAATCGATTGGAAAAAAAAGTTGAGTTTTGAACGGCAATGCAAAGACCTGACCGTTATCTGTTCAACAACGTTAACCGCAACCTCTTACGAGCCTTATTTTGGAAGTTATGGCCATATTAAGATTTTTAGTTTTTGGGTTGAAACAAGAAAGATTAACTTTAAATCAAAATTTCTCTGCTACCAGAGCCCACAAAATGCTCTAGTTTTCGGCAATGGATAGCTCTCCAAAAACGGATTAAGCGGTTAATAAACCGCAAGGCCTTCCGAGCCTTATTTGTGGAACTGTAGACATACAAAGTCATGCAAACTTTCAAAACTCAAAAAAATCGATTTTAATGGATTTACTTTGAATTAAGATATCTCCGCAACCAGACCTCCTAGAATGTTCTAGTTTTCAGCTATGGATAGCTCTTGAAAAACTAATTAAGCGTTTTGCAAGCGAAAATGACGTCATAGCCTTATTTGCGGAACTGTAGGCATCCAAATTCATACAAGCCTTCATAACTCAAAAAAATAACTTTGAATGCAAATATCTCGAAAACTAGACCTTATAAAAGGGTTTGCTTTGGATGTGCCGGTTGCATTTGACAAAACCTTTCTATATATGTACGTTTCAATGGGTTCCAGAGACTTTCGTAAAAAAATGAATTTTTAATAATATGGGGGTATTCCATGCTTTTTTTCGAAAATCGATTGGAAAAAAAAGTTGAGTTTTGAACGGCAATGCAAAGACCTGACCGTTATCTGTTCAACAACGTTAACCGCAACCTCTTACGAGCCTTATTTTGGAAGTTATGGCCATATTAAGATTTTTAGTTTTTGGGTTGAAACAAGAAAGATTAACTTTGAATCAAAATTTCTCTGCTACCAGAGCCCACAAAATGCTCTAGTTTTCAGCAATGGATAGCTCTCCAAAAACTGATTAAGCGGTTAATAAACCGCAAGGCCTTCCTAGCCTTATTTGTGGAACTGTAGACATCCAAAGTCATGCAAACTTTCAAAACTCAAAAAAATCGATTTTAATGGACTTACTTTGAATTAAGATATCTCCGCAACCAGACCTCCTAGAATGTTCTAGTTTTCAGCTATGGATAGCTCTTGAAAAACTAATTAAGAGTTTTGCAAGCGAAAATGACGTCATAGCCTTATTTGCGGAACTGTAGGCATCCAAAGTCATACAAGCCTTCATAACTCAAAAAAATAACTTTGAATGCAAATATCTCGAAAACTAGACCTTATAAAAGAGTTTGCTTTGGATGTGCTGGTTGCATTTGACAAAACCTTTCTATATATGTACGTTTCAATGGGTTCCAGAGACTTTCGTAAAAAAATGAATTTTTAGTGATAAGGGGGTAGTCCATGCTTTTTTTCGAAAATCGATTGGAAAAAAAAAGTTGAGTTTTGAACGGCAATGCAAAGACCTGACCGTTATCTGTTCAACAACGTTAACCGCAACCTCTTACGAGCCTTATTTTGGAAGTTATGGCCATATTAAGAGTTTTAGTTTTTGGGTTGAAACAAGAAAGATTAACTTTGAATCAAAATTTCTCTGCTACCAGAGCCCACAAAATGCTCTAGTTTTCAGCAATGGATAGCTCTCCAAAAACTGATTAAGCGGTTAATAAACCGCAAGGCCTTCCTAGCCTTATTTGTGGAACTGTAGACATCCAAAGTCATGCAAACTTTCAAAACTCAAAAAAATCGATTTTAATGGACTTACTTTGAATTAAGATATCTCCGCAACCAGACATCCTAGAATGTTCTTGTTTTCAGCTGTGGATAGCTCTTGAAAAACTAATTAAGCGTTTTGAAAGCGAAAATGACGTCATAGCCTTATTTGCGGAACTGTAGGCATCCAAAGTCATACAAGCCTTCATAACTCAAAAAAATAACTTTGAATGCAAATATCTCGAAAACTAGACCTTATGGGTTTGCTTTGGATGTGCCGGTTGCATTTGACAAAACCTTTCTATATATGTACGTTTCAATGGGTTCCAGAGACTTTCGTAAAAAAATGAATTTTTAGTGATAAGGGGGTAGCCCATGCTTTTTTTCGAAAATCGATTGGAAAAAAAAGTTGAGTTTTGAACGGCAATGCAAAGACCTGACCGTTATCTGTTCAACAACGTTAACCGCAACCTCTTACGAGCCTTATTTTGGAAGTTATGGCCATATTAAGATTTTTAGTTTTTGGGTTGAAACAAGAAAGATTAACTTTGAATCAAAATTTCTCTGCTACCAGAGCCCACAAAATGCTCTAGTTTTCAGCAATGGATAGCTTTCCAAAAACTGATTAAGCGGTTAATTAACCGCAAGGCCTTCCGAGCCTTATTTGTGGAACTGTAGACATCCAAAGTCATGCAAACTTTCAAAACTCAAAAAAATCGATTTTAATGAATTTACTTTGAATTAAGATATCTCCGCAACCAGACCTCCTAGAATGTTCTAGTTTTCAGCTATGGATAGCTCTTGAAAAACTAATTAAGCGTTTTGCAAGCGAATATGACGTCATAGCCTTATTTGTGGAACTGTAGGCATCCAAAGTCATACAAGCCTTCATAACTCAAAAAAATAACTTTGAATGCAAATATCTCGAAAACTAGACCTTATAAAAGGGTTTGCTTTGGATGTGCCGGTTGCATTTGACAAAACCTTTCTATATATGTACGTTTCAATGGGTTCCAGAGACTTTCGTAAAAAAATGAATTTTTAGTGATAAGGGGGTAAGTCCATGCTTTTTTTCGAAAATCGATTGGAAAAAAAAAGTTGAGTTTTGAACGGCAATGCAAAGACCTGACCGTTATCTGTTCAACAACGTTAACCGCAACCTCTTACGAGCCTTATTTTGGAAGTTATGGCCATATTAAGATTTTTAGTTTTTGGATTGAAACAAGAAAGATTAACTTTGAATCAAAATTTCTCTGCAACCAGAGCCCACAAAATGCTCTTGTTTTCAGCAATGGATAGCTCTCGAAAAACTGATTAAGCGGTTAATAAACCGCAAGGCCTTCCGAGCCTTATTTGTGGAACTGTAGACATCCAAAGTCATGCAAACTTTCAAAACTCAAAAAAATCGATTTTAATAGATTTACTTTGAATTAAGATATCTCCGCAACCAGACCTCCTAGAATGTTCTAGTTTTCAGCTATGGATAGCTCTTGAAAAACTTATTAAGCGTTTTGCAAGCGAAAATGACGTCATAGCCTTATTTGCGGAACTGTAGGCATCCAAAGTCATACAAGCCTTCATAACTCAAACAAATAACTTTGAATGCAAATATCTCGAAAACTAGACCTTATAAAAGGGTTTGCTTTGGATGTGCCGGTTGCATTTGACAAAACCTTTCTATATATGTACGTTTCAATGGGTTCCAGAGACTTTCGTAAAAAAATGAATTTTTAGTGATAAGGGGGTAGTCCATGCTTTTTTTCGAAAATCGATTGGCAAAAAAAAAGTTGAGTTTTGAACGGCAATGATGGACGAGGCTGGGGAGCGATCCCAGACCTCCAGCGTGACTGTCGAACGCACTAACCATTACGCTACGGGCTACTACGTTATCCATGGCGATGTTTTTTCCTGAATTTTTTTTGTTAGTCGACATTTTCTAACAATTGAGAAGATTTTGTTTTGTTTTTTTTTTTTTTTTTTGAGAATTCTTTTCGTGGAACTGGTAAAAACAAAATAATCGGAGTAGTCTCACTAGTATTTTATTTCGGAACCTGGGGGAATTGCTCTGATATTGATGATATTTTTTTGGAAATGTGGGAAATTAGATTTAGAAAAAAGTTTGCGGGGAGAGTACGATAACCCTTTTCCCAAAAACTGATACCGGTGTCCGTTATTTCCCAAACTCTTTTTTTTTGGATAGCACACCCCGTCAATTGAAAGTTTATGCCGAAAGAAAAAAATTATTGACCAACAAAATTTTTTTCCGAGGTCATTAACCCGTGCCTCTAAGGTCATACTTTTCCCATACAAATTTGTATGGGAACTTTACACTTTTCATATTTTATTTTTTTTTCTCTGGAACTATAACAGTTATTCTAAATTTGTTTGGGAATTCTGATTGATTTATCGGTCCTTTAAACAACTGCATCTAAAAATGTATTAAACAAATTTAAATTATAATTTATTTCGATTTTTTAAGATAAAAAATAGTTTAATATTATATATTTTTCTCTTATTTTTTTAGTTTGGAGATTTAAAAAAAATATTTTTGTTTGAAAGTGGCAGGTACGTAATGATATTGCGCAACCTTAGACTGACTGGTGTCGAGTCGGTCGGCGTGGAACAAAAGATATTTTTGTTTTCTTTTTTCTTGAATGAATTTTATGAAGCAATGGCGGTGGTTTTTTAGACACACATTCAAGTAGGTAAGGTTCTGGTACCTACATTTTGTTGGTTCGTCGGATCTTATAAGGCGTTTTTCTTTTTTAGCTCAGAAAAGAGTTCTGAACAGAGTCCGAGCATATCGAGCATGCTCTGAACATCCTCTGAACAAAGCGTGTTCTGGTTCTGAGCGCTCAGAATTATTTTTGAAACACACCTGAACACTAAGCTGTCATTTTTTTTTAAAAATTTCACCTATCAAATGCTTGTGTTCAGCATTCATCTCGGTCTGCTCAGTCATTTTATTCTGAGCTCATAGAGCGCGCTCTGAACAAGTTCAGAACGAAAAAAGAAACACAAATTTGAAGCTCTGAACGTTCATAGGTAAAAAAGAAACACAATTTTTTGTTTGACAGTTCAGGCTCTGCTCTAAACTAAAAAAGAAAAACGCCTATAGTAATGGGAAAGATTTCCTTTATTGGTAGGTACCTATCGATTGGGGTTTTCCATTGGTAAAATAAGAATTTGATGCGGAATTTTGTTCGTGGCAAATGGAATGATATTTGAATTTATTTTTTTTTGTTGTTATGGTATTGGTGTATTTTTGTGTCTGTGAATCTGTAAATGGTATAAGATAAGCTAACAAATACAAATAAATCATCCAACAATCCACCGAAAAATACGGATATGCAAATTTGATTCAGATTTTGTGCGTGATATTGATTACAATTAAAAAATCAGAGCAAGTTTGTTAATACTGGAAACTGAGGAATTATGATAGGTAATTCATATGAAATTTAAACCTATTTCGAATGGTCGTATTGTTTTGTAATACTACGTTTCCACCAACCACTTAACCGAGATTTAGGTAATGAGATTTGTTTGGTGTTTCCACTGCACAAAAAGAGGATTATGGCAAAACATTCAAATGTTGTTTCATTTTTTTTGATATGAGGTGGAAGTGATATAGATAGTTTTTATTTACATTTCCATCTGTCAATAAACGAAAATAGGTCGGTTCCACAATTATTCTTCGAAAAAAAAGTTTGTTTGATTTGACAAACTAATGTTTCCAAGAAGATTTGAATGAGTTTTATTTGAAATCTTCATTTAAGGAGATTAAAATTTGTATGGTAAATCTTTTAGATTTCAAGGAGATTGGTGATAATCATGCTAAATCTCGGTTTAGTGTCTGGTGGAAACGTTGTATAACTGTATATGTAAATCAAGTGAAAGCACAAATAGCTAGACTGGACAAAATACATTTGAAATCAACTACAAACACCCATGATAGGTATGCGAAAAAAATAATAAAATGAGCTAGGTACCTACAAAAGCAGGACAAAACATAAAACAAATAAAACATGTGAGGGTAGGTTCATAAAAACGTGAAACTATTAAAACAAAATTACATACATTCCTTCTTCCATAATTTTTTTTAAACCCATGTTTCATTCTACGAACTCCAAAAATTGGTGTTTTAGGCGTTTTTTCATTTAAATAAAATAAAATGGAATGATAAACACACACTCTTATTTATTTTAAACTATAACATCTTACGATCAGAACAAACACTATATAAGTGCACTGGCACTCTTTTTTTTGTAAATAACTGCAATCAGCACAACGCTATACAACTATCACATCACCAAAATGAAAATCTTGATTTAATTGTTTATAAATTGTTTTTTCTTTTTGTTCAAATCCAATAAAATCAACAACAATAGATTAAAAGTATCCGTTTCTTTAAAAAATAAAAACAATACTGTCAGCCAAAAAACATGGACATTTTCCACCAAATTAAAATCACTCATTCATTTGCATACGTATTTAACTTTTTATTTTTGTAAAGGCGTTTCAACATTCCCCACATGCAAACAAAAGTAGTCAGGTATCCTTTTTAAAATGAATGTCCAGAAACCACAATATATCAAAACTTTCCTATTTTTGTGTAGGTATATTATGTATATCTAACTTACATAGAGACAAGTGTTGCAGATATTGATGATCATGTGTTGTATAACTGTATTTTCAACCACACTACCCATACATCCATTCATAAATCTTTTCTAAACTATAAAAATAGTAACTGTATAATAGTTCTGTCAAATCCAACCCATTTCTAAAAAAAACACTGAATAAACAAAAATAGATACATATATAACTGACCTACAAACCCCCTTCTAAATTTTTGATGAATTAAAATCGTTCATTCATAATAGTATAATACCATATTTCACCTACATACAAACAAAAAAACTAAACCCTTTTTAAAACTAATGCGCCCAAGCACCGCGTAATTCCAAATTTCTTGCGAATTTAAACCACCGAGCAACGACCCTGAATCAATAAACAAATCAAAATAAATATCTTAAATCTACCTACCCTGGCACGAACAACGACGACGACTGATCCACGACAATGCATCGAATTACACTTGCATTTGGTTGTTCATGAATCATGATGTTCATGATGAAAAGCGCAGTTGTGTCATATACTTTTGCTTCCACCTGAATCAACCTCCCACCATCCATCACATAATTTTTTTGCCAACCACCGTTTTCTCGGTGGTCAGCTGATGAAAAAAACCCAATGCATATTCAACAAAAGATTTTTTATATACTCTAGTTCAGTTGTGAACAAATATATACAGGTACCAGTAAATAATGGCTCACCTTGGAATGCCTCATAGTACACTTTATGACCGTCCTGAAAACTAATAAAAAAAAAATCTATCCCAACCACAAGAAAAGCTATATGCTTTTTTTTGTTCAGTGCATTATTTTTTGCGTTATTTTACGTTTTTGAATACCACGACTACAAGTGAATGAATTTCACCGTTTTTTTTTCGTAGCAATATTTAACAATGTTTGTGCCAAAACATAAGAAGACAAAAATTATAATAACAGTTGGAATTCTTAGAGAAAAAAATTATTAAACTTAGATTTTCGATGCAAAATGTGAAAAAAAATAATTTTTGAAAAAGTTAAATCATCTCTGGTATGAAAAAATGCATGAATACCTCAGTGGCCAACTATTTTTAAAATATGCGTGTTGAATGCGGATTTCCAAATGGTATAATTTATTTTTGTATCTAGAACCAATAGCAAGTTATTTGTAAAAATCTGCAATACTAGAGCCAATTTAGCAAAAACAAAAGTTTTCAAAATTAGCACAGTAAACGTAGAAAATAATACCATGCGTTGAACATGGTAGATTTTTGATTGATTGTATGTCTTTATAATAATGATAAATCCAAGCTCTTAACTTCTAGGGTCAAATGCAACATTACCAAAAATGTTAACAAAGTGCAAAAAAACGGATATATTTTCGAGCTTGTTTTGAATTATACCTCTTCAATTGGCATTTTAAAAAATCATCAAATATTTTGGTAGTGGTTATTGCCAAATTAATTTTGTTATAAGAGGTTCATTAAATAAATCGAATATAGCAAGCCGATCAGCTTCTCAGAGCAGGTATGGAATCTTGTGCAACCCGCTGCATCACTAATATGACAGATATACAGGCAGATGGATATTGTCTGGGCCCAATTTTATGGCCACCCCGTTCACCGGAACTTGATTGTTTTATTGGTGCTGCATTAAGAAAATCGTGTACAGTAAGCCCATCAGGTCCTTAGAAGAGCTAAGAAATCTTGTGTAGGCAGCTGCATTACAAGATTTTGAGCAAAACTTAACAAGATTATTGTAAGATTTTCATTTATTTGGAGGTGCAGAATTCGAGGCCAGTTATAGCTATCATTGAAAACCATCATTGAAAATATTAATTGTCAATTTTGAGAGGTTTCGAAGAAAAAATAAATGATTATTTTAATGCCAAAGTAAAGCTAATTGACTTAATAATTGTTTCTAGCTAAAACGAAATTCAATTTTGCACAACTTTTCTCATAAAATGACTTTTAATTTTTCAATGATGAACTACCTTACCAATGATCATTGAAAAAATTAAAAGTTACGAAGTGGGGAAGATATGGGTCAAAATGATTTTTTTTTGGAGGAGAAATAATTTAGAAGTCGTAAGGTATATTTCTGCATTAAAATATTCAATGATTAAACTTTCCAAGTGTCTTAAAATCAACAGCTAACTTTTTCACTGATGGTTTTCAATGATAGCTATAACTGGCCCCTTAGAATGGGTGGAAAACAGTTTGAGCATTTGCTTTTAATTGAAAAAAAATATCTATTTTTGTTTTTGTTTTCTAACTTAGTGATTGAAAGTTGGCTCAAAATTCAGAAGACTATTTGATTAAAGAAAATAATTAATAAACTTAAAGCAGCTGCGCAATATGGTTTTGTTAGGGCCCAATAGACCACGTATACTTTAAAACAAGCTTGAAAATTTAGCCGTTTTTTGTACTTTGTTGCCATTTTTGGTAATGTTGCAATCGGCCCTAGAAGTTAAAAGCTTGGAGCTATCACAAGGATAATATCATAAGAACAGGCAATCAATCAAAAATCTACCATGTTGAACGCATGATATTATTTTCACGTTTAATTTGCTAATGTGTAAAACATTTGTTAATTGACTCTCGTGTTGCTTATTTTTACCAATAACTTCCTATTGGTTCAAGATTCAATAATAAATTATACCATTTTGAAATCCGCATTTAACGTGCATATTTAAAAAAAAAGTTGGCCATCTAGGTATTCATGCATTTTTTCATACCAGAGATGATTTAACTTTTTCGAAAATTAGTTTCTTTCACATTTTGCATCGAAAATCAAAGTTCAATAATTTTTTTCTCTAAGAATTCCAACAGTTATTATAATTTTTGTCTTCTAATGTTTTGGCACAAACAATAATAAACAGTGCTACGAAAAAAAAAAAAACGGTGGAATTCATTCACTTGTAGTCGTGGTCAGTAGCGGATCTAGGATTTGGCTGTGGGGGGGGGGGGGGGGGCTTGCAGTTTGCAGATCCATTTTGAGACTCAACTTCAGTCGAACTAAATTTCACGACAACGCGGCAAAACATTATTTTTTATGATATTTAAGGAGCTATATCGCACTAAGCGACAACTGAACTTCATACAAATTCATACGAATTCGTGTGAAGTGTAGTTCCGATGCAGTGCAGTTCCGGCGAGTGCGGTCTAACCTTTAAGGCTCAAGTATTTTTTGTTTTTCCTTTAATTATATCCGTTTTTTGTGTGCCTTTATATCCGCTCCTGTTGCGCTTCAAAATGTTTTCAACACAGAGAACAATAACAATTATTCATAATTGCTGTAGCAGAGATAGAAGCAAATTCAAAGGCGCACAATAATTTTTAGCCATATATGCTTGAACCACGCGTACAAATTCGATTATTTATATTATTTAAAAATTGATAAGTTACCTACATTGTGTAGTTATATTTTTAAATTAGCTGTGTGTATGTTTTGAACGTTCCATTTTTGACAAGATTTGAAAACTGTTTTTAATTGGCTAGTTCAGAAAAATTATATTTAAGTGTTCGTACTGGCAAAAGCTCATATATGTGCTTTGACACGGTATTAGTCCTCTTAGATCTCATTTTTCCTGAATTATCCAAATCAAAGAGAAACTATTTTGTTCAAACTGACACTTTACGACATAAGACAAAGCTGCTCTAAGAAATAAGCCGCGGCCCAATTCTGCCAGCGTGAATGAGTTTTCGTGTATACGCTGCATACGCTTTATAGGTATTCATGCTAAAAAAATATGTCGACAAATTTGCACGTCACTCTAGAGTCTAGAGGGATTGTAAATATTCATTTGCTTTTGCATGATTTTGTGAACGCGCACAGAGAAAACTCACGCTTTTGGAATTTGGCTCCTTGACTAGAGAATTTCTATGTTTTGTATGTACAATTGCCTTGGACCTTTCAAATTTTGAAAACGTAGCCCCGAAAATTTTTTAAGCCCAGCCAAGGCCGTAAGAAACAATTCCTGTTGTATTAAACATACACTAAACTTGACATCCCGTTGTTCTCCAATGGTATAAGCCTCAAATGCGTTTCTTTCGGTAAATTAGCTTTGTTTTTAGTATACACAGTTGGGGCATTTGACACGTTAATGTAAAGCCCCGACCATTTGTATCTCTTTTTACTTATCTTTTCAAGCCTTAGCCCCAACTTCGGACTTTGACAGTCCCTAGACTTGAGCCCCCAAAATTCTCTGGATTAAGGTTAGTTTTTAGGAAGTAAGTTGCTTAGCCAGGCTAGGTTTTTTGTTCAATATTCTCAGACCTTATTGCGCCAAAGCTGTTTTTTTTGTTCCAATTTTCTGGGTTTAATTTTTAGGGAAAGATTGTCGTTGCATTAAAAATATCCATATTCATAGCCCCCAACTTAGCTTTTGTCCAATTCGCTTCAGGCTTCAGCCCCAATCTTAGGGCTTAGAAAAAAAAATTACATAACATGTATGCAAAAAGTTCAGCCCCAACCACGTTATTTTGTCCATCAAATTTCATATCTTAACAATATTTTAGACGGAATATAAAATTCTACACGTTGTAATGTACTGCTTTCTATATTTCAAATTATTTTATGATTCGGCTGTGGGGGGGGGGCTTTAGCCCCTATATCCACCCCCCTGGATCCGCTACTGGTCGTGGTATTCAAAAACGTAAAGTAACGCAAAAAATAATGCACTGAACAATAAAATACACATATCTTTTCTTGTGGTTGGGATAGATTTTTGTTGTATTAGTTTTCAGGACTGCCATAAAGTCTGCTATCAGGCATTCCAAGGTTATCCATTATTTACTGGACACCCTGTATATGCAAAAAACAGAACAAAATAATATGAGAGCGCATGTTCGATATTTGTTTTTTTTTTTTTTAATAGAGTTGGCGCTGATACTGAAGTTGTGACTGCAGCTTCCTTGTGTGCGTGTGGAAAGCATTTTTTTGTTAAAAAAACGCAAAAAAGACCTCTTGTCGAAAATTTATATAAAAAAGTAATGAATGTTTTGACTTTTTTTTAATTGGATCAAATAAAAAAAATTTCAACAAAAAATAATAAAAATACCTTAAATTTGTGAATGTTATCCGTCCTTCACAATAACATTGCACATCTGGAAATATTAGACTGCATTTTTTAATGTGTAAATTAAATATTTTTTTTTTAAAGCATAGCTTTTATACAATTCAATAGACCAATTATTAGCATGAACATCAAAAATATTAAAAATTAAACCTGAGAGCCCTTGACTTTGAAGTTCAAAAATGGTAATATTACTATTTTTTCTGTTAAAACACCCTGTTAAACAAATAATACATTAAAATAATCCGGATCAATTCCCTGTATGCGTTAAGTCATATTCTATTATATTTTTTTTATTTCATTGAAAATAAATATAAAATATAAAAGATATACTTAAAAACGTTCATTTAAATTGATACAATTTCAAATGATTTCTTATAATGAATGAAACCGAATGTGTGAAACCGAATGTGAGTGAAACGAGCCGAATACGTGCTGTTTTGAAACCGAATGAAACTGATTCGTGTCGAGGGATCGTTCGGTGCTATACGGTTTCTATTAGGTTTTTATTTTTGCCGTTTTATCGTTTCACACATATCAGGCACAGCCGATTACAAACCGAATAGAGACCGAACCGAATGAAACCGAATGTGTGTGAAACGAGGCGAACGAGACTTAGGCTCGTACCGAATATGAACGGTCTGTGTGTGAAGAGGTCATGACGGAAACCGAAATCGAACCGAATACAGGCCGAACCGAATGAAACCGAATGTGTGTGAAACGACCCTAACACATGAAGACTTTTTTTTTTTTGAATTTTCAACAACATTTTGAAATTAAAAAAAAAAAATGAAAATAAAATTTCAAACTAATTTTTAAGTTTCAATATTTTAAAAGGTTAAATTCCCAGAACATCCGGCTTACAGTTCTTGACTAAGTATTGATAAGAGCATTGAATTTTGAATACAAAAGTTTGAATACTTTTTTTTTCTTAATTTTTAGGTTTGAAAATTAGTTTTTCAAAACCTATCCTAAAACAAAATAAATAGAAAGAAGGTATTTCTTGCTTTACTAAAAGGAATATCAAATGACATTAATTAATAGTGTTACCTTTGCCAGGATTTTGTTTCGGAGAAGGGGATGGCTTCGAAGTGTTAAGAGTAATTTTGGAAAATAAAAATTTAAAACTGTGTAAGTACGAGTATGTGTGCTTATCAATTTTTTTCGATTTAATTATTTCTACTTTCTTTATTAGAGCAAATATTGGTTTCTTGAACGATCTCATTTTGAGGTCAAAACCAACAAAACTATACGTTGCTTCAAATTTAGTAAATATTATTTTTATGTGATTCCCTAGAGGAGAGATTCGAATTTTTTTTCGAGCCTCCCCTCTAAATACTTGCCTGCCCCTTAGGTACCTACGAAATGAAAGCAGTTATAAATAAATTAATCGCTAGACCTAATCGTTAATATTTTGTATGATGAATATAATTTTTGTGATGAATAATATTTTTTAAGTAATGGTACAGACATAAAACTGCACAAATATGTACCTAGGTATTTTCAATAACAAAAGAAAATCTGTTTTTAAATTGTACCTTTTCCATTCACAATAAAAAAAAATTTAGATTAAAATTTGAAATAAAAAAATGAAAAACCCCAACAATTTGACACCAAATAAAATTCATAGCGCCCAAAATCAGAATGAATTGTAATAATTTTGATCTGGGTTGTAATCGCTGTGTGCCACCTAAAACCCTCACATAATTTAGAACATATGGGCCGAAGCATACAAAATAAAGGAAAATAAGACCGAATGAATGGACCACAACCCACACCCACCAAATATTTCAACTTGACCTTTAATCTCTCGAACTTTGTTTAGCAAAAAATAGAACTTAACCTTCCTATTATGTTTGTGTCCTTACGTGAATTTAAACAATTGTTTTTTATATGATTCTAAGTCGAGTTTCTCTTTTGCATTTTGTTTTTTGGTTCATTAAAATGCATTGTTCAAGTAAACCTATTTAATTTTCAACATATCAATATAAAAGTCATACGCGTAGAGGTACATACACCAACTCAACACAATCATCCCTTGTCAAAAAATATGATTAGATTACACACGTTCAAATTGAAAATCTACAATAAATTCAAAACGCATCCCCATCCCCAATCCAATCCGAATAATATGTATGTATATCTTTAGTTTGGGACTTTATTTAACAGAAAGTTATTCGGCCCAATTTCTCTTTGAATATAGATTCACCAGATTTGTTCGCCCGCATTTAAGGGCTGCAAAAGTTCTCACACATATTTTCTATACTATATAGGTACCCTCACGTTGGTTGTTCTTGGATGGTGGGATGGCCATCACAGCCAAAACCATGTTATTTTTCTTGGCGACTTTAAAACTAAGATGTCTGTGCGGGAGGTGATTCTTATTCCAATAAGGCATTCGCCAATATATCCAGCAAGTACTTTCACATACTTTACCGCTCACTTATAGGTTTGGATACAACGCACGGTCTCTATAAGTAGGTAGAGGTATACCTATATGCAAAGTCAAAAGAACCAAATCCTTATACACTTGCCGGCTTCAGTCTATACGCAACGCAGTACTACCTACCTAACTACCTACCGTACCCTTTGTGTGTTCTCGCCTGTCTCCGCCACAGCGTAGAAGAAGCGTCCTGGAACTGGAAGTTGGGCAAAGGGACAGTAAATTTTACTATAGAAATCTCCAGGGTATTGATTTGTTGCCCGTACGGAAGTTTCCATTCCTCCCCTCCATTTTAATCTAATATGTTGGCAAGTGTGACTATATGGATCGGTTTAGATGCGTACATCTACATATTTTATAAAACTCAATTCCTTGTCGTAGTCGTCTTCGTTTTCGTCCTCGTCCTCGTCCTCGTCCTCGGCCTCGGCTTCGTCCTTCTTCTTGTTTACACCAGACGAGAACAAAATCTATAGCAATTACTATAGTCCTGTTGGTCCTGGCATGATGGCCTGGCTATGGGGATGTCCTCGGTGCTCGGTCCTCAGAGCCCATATGCGAACACTTCTATTCTCATACAACAGAAGCAGGACACACAATATATTCTTGTGTTATATTTATATATATATATGCGTGCGAATATTTATATATGCACATATTCTAAACAGTGTTCTCGCTCAGAAAGCAGTGTTGTACTTAAATTTATCTTAATATTTTATATGCATACACACGTGTGTGACATACAAATTTTATACGAACATCCTTTTCGTTAGGTATGTAGAATCATGCCCGTCAGCGATTCACATTTGGCCGGAGAGAGGCGAGGAAACCAAGGTGGGGGGGGGGGGAGAGAATTCAACTCCTGCTGGACTTTGGCGACTTGTATTTTAAGAAATATATATTTTCAAAATCTACATATAAAATTGGATTGGATCGATATTTTCCAGTCCAATTTATGGGGCTGATGATATTCTAGGATTCTGTTATAGTGGCATTTTGGATGATGTATTTATGTACATACATATGTATGTAGGCATATACCTCTATACGAGCTGGTAAATTTTGTTGCCATACTTTGCTCTATATGCTTTGCATGTATAGAGTATTTTAAACTAAATATTTTCATGTGTGCGATGGATTATTGTTGACTTTAAAGAAAACTTCAATGGCCGAGTAAAAGAATAGAGAATGTTTTTTTGAGGGGAACTTATGTGTGTAAATATTAATTTCCTTAAAAATTCTAGCTAAAATGTGTATATTAACTAAAAAAGAAAATTTTTTGGAAATTTACCTCACAAAGATTTAGTTCTTCGACATAATTAAAATATGTATCTATATTTTATTCGCTATTACCTAATAAATGGCTTTAATTTTCATACCTAGGTACTGTAATTTTCAAATTATAGATTTTTGTTTTGAGTGGCTCTCTCTAATTTTGAAACGATTACATTCGAATTACCACTCGAATTATAATAATCATTTGAATCATTTGAAAAACCGATTTTTATTCAAAAAGGCTCATTTTTATCAATAGGTACCATTTAAAAATGGAAGTAGTAATTTTTTTTTTCAAGTGTCCAAAAACTAGTGTGTCCATCTGGGTACTTTACAAAAAGAGGACATTTTCCTCAAAAAGCTATACAAAAGAGAACATTTAGGACAAAATAGAGAACAAAAAAGAGAACATAAACAAAATAAAAATAAAAGAATAAAGTGTCCTAATTTTCAAGAATCATATACACACGTTAGTAGATATATGAATTGCTGAACAAAATACAACTAAAAAGTAAAATACAAAAAAAGCCTTAGTAGGTACAAAATGTGGTCTGCTCGTTTTGATAAGAGTTGCCTTAATCATCAATAATACCGTCTTTTTATTTTTCTCTTGTACTTTTTCTTATATAACTCTATCATTTAAAAATTGTATAGAAGCTTTGACAACATATTCCTATTTTATTCTAAAATTTACCTGAGAACGAAATTTTACAGCTTATTCTGGCAACCTCACTGATGCCTCACAACACAACACAACACACAAGTCAGAATAACCTTATAACTAGTGGTGACTCGCTTTATAAAAACTTAAAAATTATGATCTGCTCCTTGACACAACTCACGTTGTTCTTGTGAGGTTTCTTATGAGGGCTCCCACAGAATACGAAATTGTTACCACCTTATAAGAAACCTCAATCACAAAAAAATTGTGACCTGTGAGCCCCGCAACGGCCGAGTAGGGCCATTAAGTCTATTAATTGTCATTGAAACACAAATTATTGCAATAAAACAAAAGCGAATTTCACTAAAAAAAATAGAGAACAAAAATAGATCCCCAAAGAAAAAGTGTAAAAAAGATCCGAGTGAAAAAAGAGAACATGTTCCCTTTTAAAGAGATAAGATGGACACCCTATACCAACAACGGACTTCGAATGTTTAAAGATGTGATAAAAACGTGTTAATTTACGATAAACTCTAACGGCCATATTTATTAGATTTCACTAATACTCGGTTAAACCTCGGAATAGTTAAACCAAGTCGAAGCACTTACACCGGTTTTACGCCATGTCGAACTAATCCTTATTTAAAAAAAAATTATTATCCGGTTTAGTTACGCCTGCCTTCTGTCAAATATTTTATCAAAAAATTGCCAATCTAAAACTCTGGTTAACATAAACATAAACAAACCTCAGCTGATTTCCATTGTTTTTGGTTTATTTTGGTAAAGAAATTATTTGTTAATTTCGAATAATAAAATAAAAATAAAAGAAAAGAAAACGTTCAGAAAAACTGGGATGATTCCCAAAAGATATGTTAATATATTTACATAATTACAACAGATAAAAATAAATATTTTGGTGTATGTTCATAGATTTTTCCCCGACAACTAATCCATCCCTCAGTGTCATGGGATCTAAATGAGTTTCGTACTGCTTTGACTTTCTCCTTCTTTATTAAATGTCAAACCGTTTAAAGAATTAAAATGATTTATTAATGTAAAATAAATATCCATTTTATCGTGCTAACAAAAAGAAAAAAATTGTTTGCACTCTTTGTAAATTCACACAATATCATGTCAAAATGACATTTAGATACTAAAACGGCTTTAATCCGGCTTTAAACCTCCTAGGAACCAGTTTTAGCTTACACCGCCTCTATTCCTGATATATTTTTTTTTTTTAAATAAGCTTTCCAGTTTTATAGGTGTTGTAAAGTCGAAGTAACTTTACGCCGCCGCTAAACCGAGTTAATAAATAAGGCTGTAAACATTTTTTTTAACCAACATTCTTCTTTTCTTTTTTGATCTATTTGATGGTTTCACAAATTTCAATTAATAACCTTTAAAACAATACCCATTTTTGAATGCTTGAATGAAACAACAACCACTTGTTATTTCATAGAAATTGTCTATATATATAGTTATTAATTAAACTACTTTTGTTTTCATTAAAAGTAATTGTGTATATATTTATTAAACAAAATAATATTTAAAATTTGACTTATAACTAGTTAGATACGATGATATTATACATTTATTGGCACATAGGGGGCCTAATCTTATACTTTATCTTAAATTTAAAGGATTATAAAATATAAAATACATGTCAAAAAATTAATTCTAAAAGTCGGTGTTCCGTCCCGGTTGTCAAGTTGTGGTTTGGGGATTGGTTGTTAGCCTCGGTGATATGGAACCCCGTGTCAGCGTAAAACGAAACTGTTTGCTCGTTGTCCCTGATGATGTTATCGTCCAGGATATCCATCGTACTGAGATATCTCGGCTCAGGATGTCATTGCTGAGTGGCCATTCTTCTCATCAGTTGATTTTGGTGACTGTTGGTGAGTCCTACCCAGGGGGATGATGTTCGCTTCTGTGTAAAGACGCTCGTTGCTGTGATGTCTCATTCGCTGGCGGTCGAAATTTAGTCCGGTACAAATCCTTAGTAGCTTTCTTTCGAACATTTGAAGTTCCTTCATGGCCGTCTTCGAGATGGAGAACCAGACTGGGAAGAAATAGCTGATTAAGGGCCGCAGGAGCTGCTTGTACATAAGAAGCTTCGTCTTCTGGCTTAGTCCGTTACTCTACTGGGTCTCCTGAAGCACACAAGCTCCGATTTGGAGGTGTTTATCATTTCATGTAGAAGGCGTAGAGTCTGTTGACGTGGAGCTCAACTTTACATAAAGCCACCAGAGTAAACATCGAGGAAGCATACGTAAGAGAGACATCAGCATACAGGAATTTTGCGCATCCAGATGGCACAGGCTGGTCAGATGTCATCAGGCTGTAGAGGAAGGGGCCTACAACAACCATTTGAGTGGGCTACCACCATTGCATTTATGGCTGGAATTCATATTCCTTAAGTAGTGGCGGATCCAGGGGGGTGGCTATAGGGGCTAAAGCCCCCCCCACAGCCGATTGCTAAAATAATTTGAAATATAGAAAGCAATACATTACAACGTGTTAAATTGTATATTCGTCTAAAATATTGTTAAGATGAGTATTTTGATGGACAAAATAACGTGGTTGGGGCTGAACAATTTACATGTTCTGCAACTTCTTTTCTAAGCCCTAAGGTTGGGGCTAAAGCCTAGGAAGTGAATTGGAAAAAAAAAACAAATGGGGGCTATGAAAAATGGACATGTTTCATTCAACGACAATTTCCCCTTAAAACAAAACCCAGAAAATTGAAAAAAAAAAAAAAACAACTTGGGACTAATGAGGTCTGAGAATATTGGACAAAAAACGTAGTCAGGGTTAAACAACTAACTCCCTAAAAACTAACCTTATTCCAGAGAGCTTTTGGGGCATAGGTCTAAGGATTTTCAAAGTCCGAAGTTGGAACTAAAGCTTGAAGATATAATTTTAAAAAAACGTGGTCGGGGCTTAACATTTACATGTCAAAAGCAACAACTGTTTACCTACACTAAATACTTAGCTAATTTAACGAAAGAAACGCAATTGAGGCTAATTGAGAACACCGGGGTGCAAAGATTAGTGTAAATGTTTAATACAACAGGAATTGTTTCTTACGGCCTTGGCTGGGTTTAGATCATTTTGAGGCTTAGTTTTTAAAATTTTAAAGGTCCAATGCAATACATACAAAACATTTTTGGACTAAGCAATTCAATACAAATTCTCTAGTCCAGGAGCCAAATTCCAAAAGCGTGAGAAACTCTGTGAACTCAGAAAAATCTTGCAGGTGGACATGAATATTTACAATCTCTATAGACTCTTGAGTGGCTTAAAAATGTATCGACACATTTTTTGAGCAGGAATAGAAAGTGTATGTAGGTGCAGTGTAGACGAAAATTCATTGACACTTGCAGAATTGAGCCGTGCAGCTTATTTCTTAGAGCAGCTGTTTCTTATGCCCGACTAAAAGTCTTGAAATTTTGATATTTTATTTTTCGATGCACAAAATTTTATTTTCGTACTTTCCAGTGAAAATTTGAAAAAAAAGGTAGGTTCGTTGCTTTGAATAATTAAAGAAAATGGGATCTCAGAGGACTGATACTGTCAAAACACATATGAGCTTTTGCCAGAAAGACCACTTAAATACAGTGTTGCCAAGTCGAAATTCCAAATAAAGTCAAATCTGACTTGATGACTTTATTTGTCTCTTTCAAATCAAGTAAAAAAAGTCAAATATTTGAAGATTTAGTTTCTAGTCAAAAAAAAGTCAAATATCAAAAACCGAATATTAATGATAACATAAACACATTTTATTAATTATAAACAAAACATAAAGTATTTCAAATTCAATTCAACGTGTTAATTAAAATAAATGATATTTCATAAATTATTATTATATAAAAATAGGTACATAGGTACTTAAGTTAGGGTACATACATTTTTTATTTTCATAATAAAATGTTTGCAGTTTTTTCTACAAATATGAATTTCTTCGTCGCTCACTTCAGAATTGATTTTCAATTCATTAAGTTTTTCCTTGCACTCTGCTCCCAAATAAGGATTAGTTTGTAAACCGAAACCAGTTGTTTTGTGCAGCTTGTAGCTAAACCAGAATGACAGCATATGATTGGGATTTGGGAATGGATTTTGTTAGGCTGTACTCCATATTATATATATTCAAAGGTAACTTCATTGATTGCAGTTCATAGTATAACACACTACACTCGGCCTACACTGAATTTGAAATGTATTTTAAAATATTTTAACAAAAAGTTAAGTTGCACATTGAATTATTGAATAAAGTCAAAAAACAAGTCAAAACATTTTTGACAAGATTTGTATTTCATTTCCTGTCAACAGCGGTGAAATCTTGTCAAATTTGACATGAAACAGGTCAAAACGGCAACACTAATTAAATATCATTTTTCTGAACTAGCATTACAAACAGTTTTTAAATTTTGTTAAAAAGGTGAAATTCAAAGCATACCTTCAGCTTATTTAAACAAACACTTACATAATGTACAAAGGTGGGCACTTGATACCTAATCAATTATTAAGCAATATACATATAAATAAACGAATTTGTTCGTGTGGTAACGTGGCTAGAACTTAAAGTTATAAAATTAGTTATCCTACCGTTTTGCTGAGCCTTAATATTGGCTTTTAAAAAAAATTCCCATGCCTAACACATCAATCCCAAATTCTTCTTATTGTGCTTCGTTTTGAAAAAATTATAAAGCGCGATAGGAGCGGATATAAGGGCACAAAAAACACGGCTATTATTAAAGGAAAATTGATGTCAAAATTCGTTTTCTGTTATATAACTTCAAATTTACAAACTGGATTTCCAAACTCCAAGCCCCCCCACAGCCAAATCCTAGATCCGCTACTGAACTTGACTTAAATCTACAGGTGTGGTATCCATTTTTTTCAAAAATAAGGAGGCCAAATAGGCCAACCTCAAGATGTGTTGCAATTTACTTTTAACAGCACACTCAAAACCAAAGACCAACTATGGGCGTATTTATTGGCTATCAGTGTTTCAAAGTCTTGCAAAATTTAACTAGTATTTTACCCTCAGTTTTAAGTTCAAGCTTTAAAAAGAGCTTATTAACAATTAATTATAGGTATTGTATCCATCGCGATTGTTGTTTTTAGAAGGCAAACTTGAGTGATTCCATATTTTTGCTCGCAAGTGTATATAATGAAATAATCAAATGAAAACCTCGAAGTTTCACAGTTATTTTTGAGAAACCAGAAGTTTTGGTTGATGATGCAACTTGAATTTGCAGCACAGTTTGCTGTTAATTCGACGCTGCCAGAAAGTGTTATGACTCCTCCTGTACTTGAGAGCGTAAATGATTTTATGGGACAAATCTTCTTTCGCACTCGTGCAGTTGCCAGAGTCCTGAAAGATCTTGATATACACAAATCCGCTGGCCCGGATAGTATCCCTCCCATTGTTCTGAAGAGGTGTTCTTCAACGCTGGCAAAACCACTGCGTAAGCTTTTCCATCTGTCCTACTCTACTGGTCTCTTTCCGAGTGGATGGAAAACAGCATTTGTCCAGCCTGTCCCTAAAAAAGGCGTATCTTCTTCACCCTCTAACTATCGACCGATTGCACTTACGTCCCTTCTTTCCAAGGTCATGGAAACGCTGATTAATTTTCAGCTAAAGAAATATCTCGAAGATCGAAAGCTTCTTAATGACCGGCAGTACGGCTTTCGCAGCAATAGGTCCACTGGTGATCTGATGGTTTATCTCACCGAACAGTGGCACAAATCTTTACATCGTTTTGGAGAAAGTAAGATTATTGCACTTGATATTTCAAAAGCATTTGATAGAGTTTGGCACCAAGCTCTCTTATCGAAAATGCGTGCATTTGGCATCGACGAATCTCTACTTCGCTGGATTAGAAACTACCTTTCGGACCGTTCAATTCAAGTTGTATTGGATGGTTTCAAGTCTGAAATCCATAAAATAAATGCTGGTGTGCCCCAGGGCTCCGTTTTGTCTCCGACTCTCTTCCTTATATTCATAAACGATCTTTTATCTGAAACTTCTAATCCATTAAACTGTTTCGCTGACGACAGTACCCTCAGCTTCTCATATTCGTTTACAGATTCACACCCATGTCCTTCGGATGTGGAACTTGAACGGCAGCGTATGATAAGCTCATTAAATTCTGATCTAAGCAGCATTGTCCAATGGGGAAACAAAAACCGCGTAGAATTTAATGCTTCAAAAACTCAATGCTGCCTTCTGTCATTAAAGCGAAACCCACCTCCAATGCCGCTTTCCATGGACGGCACTTGCATCGAGGAAACCGAACAGCTCTCAGTTCTCGGTATGTGTGTCACAGACCACCTAATGTGGAATGACCACATATTTGACGTCGCCAAAAACGCTGCTAAGTGCTTAGGTTTTCTCCGAAGATGCAAGAAATTCTTTACCCCCTCTGATCTGGCTATGATCTACAAAGCATTTATTCGTCCAAAGCTTGAGTATAATTCACATATATGGGCAGGTGCTCCTATAACTCATCTAAGCTTGTTGGACCGAATACAAAAAAGGGCCCTAAAAATGATAGGTGATCGAACAATAACGTCAACAATAGCACCCCTCGAACATCGCCGCAATGTCACCTGTCTCTCACTGTTCTATCGCTATTTTTATAAACAGTGTTCAAGTGAAATAGCCAGTTGCATTCCTCCCCTTAAACAATTCAACCGCAATACTCGCACTTTTAGGAATGCTCATCAGTTTACCCTTGAGCCCAATTTCGGACGTACCGTTAAGTATAGGGATTCCTTCTTTAGTCGCACAACCAGAATGTGGAATGCTTTACCTGACCCTATTTTTCCCCCCCATTTTGATATTCAGAACTTCAAAACCAATGTGCATCGGTATCTCCTTTTAAATCCTTCCTTGTTTTCCTAAGGCTCGCACTGTGCTAGTCATAATTAAGGGTAGTAAGAACCCCTTTAGTGCGCGGCATGTTTAAAAAAAAAAAAAAAAAAAAACTATTCCTCTGCTTTTACAAATTGCGAATTGATCTTTGGACCATCATAACTTAAGAACGGATTGCTATACAGAAGTCGGCAATATGTCATTTTTTAGAAAATTGTTCTGTCTACAAGATGTTTATGGATCGTTTTGTGAAAAAATAAACTTCTTTTTTGACTAAATAAATATACTGCACCCAAATGTTTTCAGACCGTTTTCCTCCAAATTCATACGAACAAAATTATACGAAAAAAAGTGTTACAATCTTTTTTGTGTAGAATTTTATGAGCTACAATGTGTAGCTTTTTTTTTTTTTTCAAAAAAAGCCTTTAGTTTTCGGGTAGTTTATAAAAAAGTGCATTTTACCCCCCTAACCCCCCTAAAGTTCTTAAAGTTCAGGAAATGTTTAGGGCTGGCCACGAGACGAGAAAAGTCTCGAGACGAGACGAGACTGTCTTTTAAGCAACCAAGACGAAATCGGGACGAGACTGTATATTGGAGCCGAAACAGAGAGTCTAATAAATTACAAAATCCAATTTCAGTTCAATATTTATTTTCTTCTGCACATAATCAAACGATAATCGAAAATATTTGGTTCCAATCTTCCAATATTCAACAGTTTGTCTGGAAATCGTATTTTTCGGAGACGAGGCCGAGACGAGACTTAATTTTTACGAGACGGAGAAGAGACTAAAAATTTTCGAATTTAACGAGACTGAGACGAGACTTACAAAAGTCTTGCAGAGTCTCGTCTCGTGGCCAGCCCTAGAAATGTTTAGGGCAAAAATATGAAGCTCTCCACAAAAATTCAGCTTTGTCGGAATCTTTTTCGAAGTAAGGACATTTTTGTATCTTATTTTCCTAGACTATAGAGAGGTTAAAGTTGACAAAACCCTGAATGCCGTGCGAGGAACTTCGGTTTAAATTTACGAAAAATCACGTGGCTTGGAATAATAGCCAAGAGAGCTAAATTCAAAATTATTGGTGAATGGTTGTCTTTGTGAATAAAAAGAAGTATAATTAAGATGGACCAGATGGCTTCAACTTTCATGATTTACGTAGAAATGGAAGATTTTTAATGTGTCATTATAGCCGATAAGGCTGAGTATTATGGAGCATTCCTTAATTGGATTTTTGTTGAACACCTTCCATATTCCTTTCATACGTCATTTTAAATTTTTAATATAGAGAACTTCGATACAAACAAAATCGAGACTCATTTTTAAAATTCCAAATTCATTGTTTATTGATTTAAATTGAACGATTAATAGCTTTTTTACAGTGAGTATAAATATGATATAGAAATATAATAGATTCGTTAACATGATTAAACTATAAATCTACAAAAATTAAATGAAAACTTATTAAAGGAAATTTGAGTAGCCCTCATTTAATGTATGCAAATTTTCAAGGTAAAAAGCAATTAACAAGACTCAGCCAGCGCAATAGCTCACTCACAATATTAATCAATGAATTAAGTGTGACAGGCGTTTAATAAATGGAGCATTCATTAGATCTTAACAAAACGATGAAATCAGAATTTTAAAAATAGACTGTCATATAAATAGAGAAAAATACTAAGAACAATCATCATTCAATATCAACACCATTCAAGATCTAAAGACCGTTCAAGATCTCAAGGCCGTTCAGTATCTCAAGGCCGTTCAAGATCTCAAGGCCGTTCAAAATAGCAAGACTGTTCAAGATCTCAAGACCGTTCAAGATCTCAAGATCGTTTAGGATCTCAAGAACGTTCAAGATCTCAAGGCCGCTCAGGATCTCAAGGCCGATCAGGATCTCAAGGCCGTTCAAGATCTCAAGGCCGCTCATGATATCATGCCGATCAAGATCTCAAGGCCGTTCAAAATATCAACACCATTCAAAATCTCAAGACCGTTCAGGATATCAAGACCGTACAGGATCTCAAGGCCTTGAAATCTATACACGTAACACACGCGCAACGCAAGCGTAACGCACGCGGAACGCATGTGTAACGCATGCGTTCAAGATCTCAAGACCGTTCAGGATCTGAAGGCCGTTCAAGATATCAAGGCCGTTCAGGATCTCAAGGCCGTTCAAGATCTGAAGGTCGATCAAAATATCAAGACTGTTTAAGATATCAAGACCGTTCAGGATCTCAAGACCGTTCAGGATCTCAAGGCCGATTAAGATCTCAAGGCCGCTCAGGATCTCAAGACTGATCAAGATCTCAAGGCCGTTCAAAATATCAACACCATTCAAGATCTCAAGACCGTTCAGGATCTCAAGACCGTACAGGATCTCAAGGCCTTGAGATCTTGAACACGTAACGCACGCGTAACGCTTGCGGAACGCACGTGCGTTGCGCATGGGTTACGCGTGCGTTTCGCATGCGTGCACGCAAACGTATGCGTGCACGCAAACGTATGCGTGCACGCAAACGTATCCGTGCACGCAAACGTGTGCGTGCACGCAAACGTATGCGTGCACGCGAACGTATGCGTGCACGCAAAGGTATGCGTGCACGCAAAGGTATGCGTGCACGCAAACGTATGCGTGCACGCAAAGGTATGCGTGCACGCAAAGGTATGCGTGCACGCAAACGTGTGCGTGCACGCAAACGTATGCGTGCACGCAAAGGTATGCGTGCACGCAAACGTATGCGTGCACGCAAACGTATGCGTGCACGCAAAGGTATGCGTGCACGCAAACGTATGCGCAAAGGTATGCGTGCACGCAAAGGTATGCGTGCACGCAAAGGTATGCGTGCACGCAAACGTATGCGTGCACGCAAACGTATGCGTGCACGCAAACGTGTGCGTGCACGCAAACGTGTGCGTGCACGCAAACGTATGCGTGCACGCAAAGGTATGCGTGCACGCAAAGGTATGCGTGCACGCAAACGTATGCGTGCACGCAAAGGTATGCGTGCACGCAAAGGTATGCGTGCACGCAAAGGTATGCGTGCACGCAAACGTATGCGTGCACGCAAAGGTATGCGTGCACGCAAACGTATGCGTGCACGCAAAGGTATGCGTGCACGCAAAGGTATGCGTGCACGCAAAGGTATGCGTGCACGCAAAGGTATGCGTGCACGCAAAGGTATGCGTGCACGCAAAGGTATGCGTGCACGCAAAGGTATGCGTGCACGCAAAGGTATGCGTGCACGCAAACGTGTGCGTGCACGCAAACGTATGCGTGCACGTATACCTTTGCGTGCACGTATACCTTTGCGTGCACGCAAACGTATGCGTGCACGCAAACGTATGCGTGCACGCAAAGGTATGCGTGCACGCAAACGTATGCGTGCACGCAAAGGTATGCGTGCACGCAAAGGTATGCGTGCACGCAAACGTATGCGTGCACGCAAACGTATGCGTGCACGCAAACGTATGCGTGCACGCAAAGGTATGCGTGCACGCAAACGTATGCGTGCACGCAAAGGTATGCGTGCACGCAAACGTATGCGTGCACGCAAAGGTATGCGTGCACCTAAAGGTATGCGTGCACGCAAAGGTATGCGTGCACGCAAAGGTATGCACGCAAAGGTATGCGTGCACGCAAAGGTATGCGTGCACGCAAACGTATGCGTGCACGCAAAGGTATGCGTGCACGCAAACGTATGCGTGCACGCAAAGGTATGCGTGCACGCAAACGTATGCGTGCACGCAAACGTATGCGTGCACGCAAAGGTATGCGTGCACGCAAACGTATGCGTGCACGCAAACGTATGCGTGCACGCAAAGGTATGCGTGCACGCAAACGTATGCGTGCACGCAAAGGTATGCGTGCACGCAAAGGTATGCGTGCACGCAAAGGTATGCGTGCACGCAAACGTATGCGTGCACGCAAACGTATGCGTGCACGCAAACGTATGCGTGCACGCAAACGTATGCGTGCACGCAAACGTGTGCGTGCACGCAAACGTGTGCGTGAACGCAAACGTGTGCGTGCACGCAAACGTATGCGTGCACGCAAACGTATGCGTGCACGCAAAGGTATGCGTGCACGCACGTGCACGCAAACGTATGCGTGCACGCAAACGTGTGCGTGCACGCAAACGTATGCGTGCACGCAAAGGTATGCGTGCACGCAAACGTATGCGTGCACGCAAAGGTATGCGTGCACGCAAAGGTATGCGTGCACGCAAACGTATGCGTGCACGCAAAGGTATGCGTGCACGCAAACGTATGCGTGCACGCAAAGGTATGCGTGCACGCAAACGTATGCGTGCACGCAAAGGTATGCGTGCACGCAAAGGTATGCGTGCACGCATACCTTTGCGTGCACGCATACGTTCGCGTGCACGCATACCTTTGCGTGCACGCATACGTTCGCGTGCACGCATACGTTTGCGTGCACGCATACGTTTGCGTGCACGCATACGTTTGCGTGCACGCATACGTTTGCGTGCACGCATACGTTTGCGTGCACGCATACGTTTGCGTGCACGCGTACGTTTGCGTGCACGCACACGTTTGCGTGCACGCACACGTTTGCGTGCACGCATACCTTTGCGTGCACGCATACCTTTGCGTGCACGCATACGTTTGCGTGCACGCATACCTTTGCGTGCACGCATACCTTTGCGTGCACGCATACGTTTGCGTGCACGCATACCTTTGCGTGCACGCATACGTTTGCGTGCACGCATACGTTTGCGTGCACGCATACGTTTGCGTGCACGCATACCTTTGCGTGCACGCATACGTTTGCGTGCACGCATACGTTTGCGTGCACGCACACGTTTGCGTGCACGCACACGTTTGCGTGCACGCACACGTTTGCGTGCACGCATACGTTTGCGTGCACGCATACGTTTGCGTGCACGCATACCTTTGCGTGCACGCATACCTTTGCGTGCACGCATACCTTTGCGCATACGTTTGCGTGCACGCATACCTTTGCGTGCACGCATACGTTTGCGTGCACGCATACGTTTGCGTGCACGCATACCTTTACGTGCACGCATACGTTTGCGTGCACGCATACGTTTGCGTGCACGCATACCTTTGCGTGCACGCATACCTTTGCGTGCATGCGTACCTTTGCGTGCACGCATACGTTTGCGTGCACGCATACCTTTGCGTGCACGCATACGTTTGCGTGCACGCACACGTTTGCGTTCACGCACACGTTTGCGTGCACGCACACGTTTGCGTGCACGCATACGTTTGCGTGCACGCATACCTTTGCGTGCACGCATACGTTTGCGTGCACGCATACGTTTGCGTGCACGCATACCTTTGCGTGCACGCATACCTTTGCGTGCACGCATACGTTTGCGTGCACGCATACGTTTGCGTGCACGCATACGTTTGCGTGCACGCATACGTTTGCGTGCACGCATACGTTTGCGTGCACGCAAACGTATGCGTACACGCAAAGGTATGCGTGCACGCAAACGTATGCGTGCACGCAAACGTATGCGTGCACGCAAACGTGTGCGTGCACGCAAACGTATGCGTGCACGCGAACGTATGCGTGCACGCAAAGGTATGCGTGCACGCAAAGGTATGCGTGCACGCAAAGGTATGCGTGCACGCAAACGTATGCGTGCACGCAAACGTATGCGTGCACGCAAAGGTATGCGTGCACGCAAAGGTATGCGTGCACGCAAAGGTATGCGTGCACGCAAACGTATGCGTGCACGCAAACGTATGCGTGCACGCAAACGTATGCGCAAAGGTATGCGTGCACGCAAAGGTATGCGTGCACGCAAACGTATGCGTGCACGCAAACGTATGCGTGCACGCAAACGTGTGCGTGCACGCAAACGTGTGCGTGCACGCAAACGTATGCGTGCACGCAAAGGTATGCGTGCACGCAAAGGTATGCGTGCACGCAAAGGTATGCGTGCACGCAAAGGTATGCGTGCACGCAAACGTATGCGTGCACGCAAACGTATGCGTGCACGCAAACGTATGCGTGCACGCAAACGTGTGCGTGCACGCAAACGTGTGCGTGCACGCAAACGTATGCGTGCACGCAAAGGTATGCGTGCACGCAAAGGTATGCGTGCACGCAAAGGTATGCGTGCACGCAAACGTATGCGTGCACGCAAACGTATGCGTGCACGCAAAGGTATGCGTGCACGCAAACGTATGCGTGCACGCAAAGGTATGCGTGCACGCAAACGTATGCGTGCACGCAAAGGTATGCGTGCACGCAAACGTATGCGTGCACGCAAAGGTATGCGTGCACGCAAAGGTATGCGTGCACGCACGTGCACGCAAACGTATGCGTGCACGCAAACGTGTGCGTGCACGCAAACGTATGCGTGCACGCAAAGGTATGCGTGCACGCAAACGTATGCGTGCACGCAAAGGTATGCGTGCACGCAAAGGTATGCGTGCACGCAAACGTATGCGTGCACGCAAAGGTATGCGTGCACGCAAACGTATGCGTGCACGCAAAGGTATGCGTGCACGCAAACGTATGCGTGCACGCAAAGGTATGCGTGCACGCAAAGGTATGCGTGCACGCATACCTTTGCGTGCACGCATACGTTCGCGTGCACGCATACCTTTGCGTGCACGCATACGTTCGCGTGCACGCATACGTTTGCGTGCACGCATACGTTTGCGTGCACGCATACGTTTGCGTGCACGCATACGTTTGCGTGCACGCATACGTTTGCGTGCACGCATACGTTTGCGTGCACGCGTACGTTTGCGTGCACGCACACGTTTGCGTGCACGCACACGTTTGCGTGCACGCATACCTTTGCGTGCACGCATACCTTTGCGTGCACGCATACGTTTGCGTGCACGCATACCTTTGCGTGCACGCATACCTTTGCGTGCACGCATACGTTTGCGTGCACGCATACGTTTGCGTGCACGCATACGTTTGCGTGCACGCATACGTTTGCGTGCACGCATACCTTTGCGTGCACGCATACGTTTGCGTGCACGCATACGTTTGCGTGCACGCACACGTTTGCGTGCACGCACACGTTTGCGTGCACGCACACGTTTGCGTGCACGCATACGTTTGCGTGCACGCATACGTTTGCGTGCACGCATACCTTTGCGTGCACGCATACCTTTGCGTGCACGCATACCTTTGCGCATACGTTTGCGTGCACGCATACCTTTGCGTGCACGCATACGTTTGCGTGCACGCATACGTTTGCGTGCACGCATACCTTTACGTGCACGCATACGTTTGCGTGCACGCATACGTTTGCGTGCACGCATACCTTTGCGTGCACGCATACCTTTGCGTGCATGCGTACCTTTGCGTGCACGCATACGTTTGCGTGCACGCATACCTTTGCGTGCACGCATACGTTTGCGTGCACGCACACGTTTGCGTTCACGCACACGTTTGCGTGCACGCACACGTTTGCGTGCACGCATACGTTTGCGTGCACGCATACCTTTGCGTGCACGCATACGTTTGCGTGCACGCATACGTTTGCGTGCACGCATACCTTTGCGTGCACGCATACCTTTGCGTGCACGCATACGTTTGCGTGCACGCATACGTTTGCGTGCACGCATACGTTTGCGTGCACGCATACGTTTGCGTGCACGCATACGTTTGCGTGCACGCACACGTTTGCGTGCACGCACACGTTTGCGTGCACGCATACGTTTGCGTGCACGCATACGTTTGCGTGCACGCATACGTTTGCGTGCACGCATACCTTTGCGTGCACGCATACGTTTGCGTGCACGCATACCTTTGCGTGCACGCATACCTTTGCGTGCACGCATACCTTTGCGTGCACGCATACGTTTGCGTGCACGCATACGTTTGCGTGCACGCAAACGTATGCGTACACGCAAAGGTATGCGTGCACGCAAACGTATGCGTGCACGCAAACGTATGCGTGCACGCAAACGTGTGCGTGCACGCAAACGTATGCGTGCACGCGAACGTATGCGTGCACGCAAAGGTATGCGCTCACGCAAAGGTATGCGTGCACGCAAAGGTATGCGTGCACGCAAACGTATGCGTGCACGCAAACGTATGCGTGCACGCAAAGGTATGCGTGCACGCAAAGGTATGCGTGCACGCAAAGGTATGCGTGCACGCAAACGTATGCGTGCACGCAAACGTATGCGTGCACGCAAACGTATGCGCAAAGGTATGCGTGCACGCAAAGGTATGCGTGCACGCAAACGTATGCGTGCACGCAAACGTATGCGTGCACGCAAACGTGTGCGTGCACGCAAACGTGTGCGTGCACGCAAACGTATGCGTGCACGCAAAGGTATGCGTGCACGCAAAGGTATGCGTGCACGCAAAGGTATGCGTGCACGCAAAGGTATGCGTGCACGCAAACGTATGCGTGCACGCAAACGTATGCGTGCACGCAAACGTATGCGTGCACGCAAACGTGTGCGTGCACGCAAACGTGTGCGTGCACGCAAACGTATGCGTGCACGCAAAGGTATGCGTGCACGCAAAGGTATGCGTGCACGCAAAGGTATGCGTGCACGCAAACGTATGCGTGCACGCAAACGTATGCGTGCACGCAAAGGTATGCGTGCACGCAAACGTATGCGTGCACGCAAAGGTATGCGTGCACGCAAACGTATGCGTGCACGCAAAGGTATGCGTGCACGCAAACGTATGCGTGCACGCAAAGGTATGCGTGCACGCAAAGGTATGCGTGCACGCAAAGGTATGCGTGCACGCAAACGTATGCGTGCACGCAAAGGTATGCGTGCACGCATACGTATGCGTGCACGCAAAGGTATGCGTGCACGCAAAGGTATGCGTGCACGCAAACGTATGCGTACACGCAAACGTATGCGTGCACGCAAACGTATGCGTGCACGCAAACGTATGCGTGCACGCAAACGTATGCGTGCACGCAAACGTGTGCGTGCACGCAAACGTATGCGTGCACGCAAAGGTATGCGTGCACGCAAAGGTATGCGTGCACGCAAACGTATGCGTGCACGCAAAGGTATGCGTGCACGCAAAGGTATGCGTGCACGCAAACGTATGCGTGCACGCAAACGTATGCGTGCACGCAAACGTATGCGTGCACGCAAACGTATGCGTGCACGCAAACGTATGCGTGCACGCAAAGGTATGCGTGCACGCAAACGTATGCGTGCACGCAAAGGTATGCGTGCACGCAAACGTATGCGTGCACGCAAAGGTATGCGTGCACGCAAACGTATGCGTGCACGCAAAGGTATGCGTGCACGCAAAGGTATGCGTGCACGCAAACGTATGCGCAAAGGTATGCGTGCACGCAAAGGTATGCGTGCACGCAAAGGTATGCGTGCACGCAAACGTATGCGTGCACGCAAACGTATGCGTGCACGCAAACGTGTGCGTGCACGCAAACGTATGCGCAAAGGTATGCGTGCACGCAAAGGTATGCGTGCACGCAAACGTATGCGCAAAGGTATGCGTGCACGCAAAGGTATGCGTGCACGCAAACGTATGCGCAAAGGTATGCGTGCACGCAAAGGTATGCGTGCACGCAAAGGTATGCGTGCACGCAAACGTATGCGTGCACGCAAACGTATGCGTGCACGCAAAGGTATGCGTGCACGCAAACGTATGCGTGCACGCAAAGGTATGCGTGCACGCAAAGGTATGCGTGCACGCAAAGGTATGCGTGCACGCAAAGGTATGCGTGCACGCAAAGGTATGCGTGCACGCAAACGTATGCGTGCACGCAAAGGTATGCGTGCACGCAAACGTATGCGCAAAGGTATGCGTGCACGCAAAGGTATGCGTGCACGCAAACGTATGCGCAAAGGTATGCGTGCACGCAAAGGTATGCGTGCACGCAAAGGTATGCGTGCACGCAAACGTGTGCGTGCACGCAAACGTATGCGTGCACGTATACCTTTGCGTGCACGCATACCTTTGCGTGCACGCATACGTTTGCGTGCACGCATACGTTTGCGTGCACGCAAAGGTATACGTGCACGCATACGTTTGCGTGCACGCACACGTTTGCGTGCACGCATACCTTTGCGCGCAAAGGTATGCGTGCACGCAAACGTATGCGTGCACGCAAATGTATGCGTGCACGCAAAGGTATGCGTGCACGCAAAGGTATGCGTGCACGCAAAGGTATGCGTGCACTCAAAGGTATGCGTGCACGCAAAGGTATGCGTGCACGCAAAGGTATGCGTGCACGCAAACGTGTGCGTGCACGCAAACGCATGCGTGCACGCGAACGTATGCGTGCACGCAAAGGTATGCGTGCACGCAAACGTATGCGTGCACGCAAAAGTATCTTTGTTTTCAGATGTTGGCAATAATTTGAAACGTTTAGGAGTTATGGGTGAAAAACGACATTTTTGACATTTTACGTTTTTTGAAATGTCGCTATCTTCTTATCGGTGGGTCGTAAGAAAAAAATTGTTGTAACTTTTTTTTTTGGCGGATGACATAATCTACAAGTTTTGCATGAAATACTTTTCAATAGCCTTTTTGCTTGGTCAAGTATTATTTGAAAACACAGATGTTAATAAAAAAAAATTCAGAAACATGAAAATATTTTTTTTTAATTTCTTAAATTCGTGAATAATTTTAAGTTATGCACAACAAATAAAATAAAATTCGTAAGAGCGGTTTCTTTTTCAAATTATTTTTGAAATTTGGAATCATTTTCAGAAAAATAATTGAAAAGTTTTTTTTGATTTTGATTTTGATATGCAATATTATTTAAAGTTTTTAAAAGCTCTGCATACAAAAATTATTTTGAATCGGGTTCATTCAGTTGAAAATGTTTCTATGGGAAATATTGTTATGTTTTGTTATAAAAACCATTGAAGCTCGTTTCCAACATTTGTATCGTAGGATGTAGGTAGGTACCGTTAGTTTTAGTTCTACAACAAACATTTATTTTTTAAGTACCCATTAAAAAGGGTGTTATAACAAATCAGATACCTTTAACAATTTCAACATATAAAGAAAATCTTATTTTTCTAGAAAAAAAAAACTGATTTAAAAACAAAAATAATGTAAATTGTGAAGGGATCACGCTAGCGATCATTTCATTATATATTTAATTTCGGTCATTGACTTTAATCCACACTACGCCTCACAATAGCCAACCTATATTTTAATGCACTCGCATTCCTTTTCTATTTTTAATAATGCACTCGCATTTCGTTCATGGTCTAAATTATTAAGTAATAATTTCAATGTCACTGACGATGACGGGACGCGACGCTTCAGATTACTTTGGTCAAGTGTATCTACCTACTCGCTAAGGTTCAATGCACTGCATACTGTGTAGTGCAAATGGCTGGATGTATTTGGATACAGTTGTGCATTGTATTAGAAGGGCTATGCATATTGGTATCGACTTTTTGATGACATAGCAAGTATGCTGCCTGGTTCCGTTGTTCGTCAATTTCCCACAGAATTCGGAATATAAAATATTTCTATGTTTAAGTTATAATATGTATTTGATATAGGCTTAAGATGTTAGTGTGTAAGTAGATTATTTTGTATAAATAGCTTAAGTTCGATTGAATAAACTCACTTTCGTTTTGGAAGTGAAAAGATAACCATTGGCTCCTTAGCCATTTTTCTATTTTACTTCAACCAGGAACGAGAGGCTCATCTAGCCATCAACCAAATTCGGCTTGGGGAAGCTATCCAATATCCCCCATAGCTTAGTAGGTGAGGTAGTGCAGGCCCACTTTATAAAATATACTTAATGCAAATGTATAAAATATTTCGAATATTATTTTTTTGTTTTAAATAATATTATATAGCTACTGAAATAAATCAGCCAAATATAAGGTTGGGATCATGACATTATCTAGAATGACAAAAATCTCGAAAAAAACAACAAAATATATCGAATGTAAAAATCCCGAATGTACAAAAATCTAGAACGTACAAAAATTACAAAAGACTATATCTAGAAAAAAATCTCGAAAAAAAAATTTATTCGAGATTTTTTTTTTACCTTTTTCAATAGTTTAAACGCAAATAAAACGCATAATATGTTCAATTTATAAAAAACTTTATTTTTCTGGTCAAAAAAGAACAACAATCGAAAATGTTTAAAAAAAAAATCAAATATTTTATAGGATATGTATATATACGTATATTTATACTCGTACCACAACATAACAAATATTAAAAAAGTACAATAATTATTCAATATAAACGAAAATAAATTGTCAAAATATAACAAAATTAAACAAATAACTCTAGCTATAATAACTAAATAACTTCTATAAACTGGAGTTATATGCAAGACTCTTAAGGTAGCTTACATAACTTTTTTCTTCTTTTTCGTCTAGTATTTTAAAACTTTGCTTTTCTTTTTTAAATACACCCTTTTTACCTTAGTTTCTTGACCAATCTGAATTTTTTGAACCACACAACTAACCTGAACTATGTTTATCATTAATCATTATCATTATGCTTGACTGTTGTTACCCTGGCACTACAAAAATGAGATTTATTCAGTTCAGACAGCCAGTAAAACTTATTTTTTACAGATTTATTTAAATAATAAATAAACCCATCAATTTCAATTTTGATGGAACCTTTGTACCGATTTCATTTACCCCTACTCTTATAGTTGGATGGGTGCATGTGCTGTGCAGTGTTCTGATTCTCTTAAGGAGACTTTCCTAATCTAGAATTAATATTAATTGTTGAGACAATGAATGGTTACAATTCGCGCGCGCGAATTTCATTGTCTCAACAATGTCTCAACAATTAATATTTTTTCTAGATTTTTGCATTTTTTTTCTAGATTTTTGCAGTTCGAGATTATGCTTGCTAGATTTTTGTTTTCGAGATTTTTTCAACTCTAGATTTTTTTTCTAGATTTTTGATTTCTGGATTATTGGTTTCTAGATATCGTGGTAAACCCTATAAGGTTATTGTTAATAATGGTAGTGGTAGATGCCTTTTAGTAGAACAATTTTTTTTTTCAATTTTGATTTTTACGAAAACTAATTGGAAGATATTTTTCATTTTTTATATAAACGATCTTCTAAAAGGTTACAATAGTGTTGAATATCAAAAATATATTTTTTTTAACTTAAAATCAAAAAATCTGGACACTTTCAATGAACAAATTTTGCACCAAAAGAAGTAGCATGTAGTACAGTGGCGGATCCAGGGGGGTGGCTTTAGGAGCTAAAGCCCCCCCCCCCACAGCCGATTCCTAAAATAATTTGAGATATAGAAAGCAATACATTACAAAGTGTAGAGTCTTATATTCGTCTAAAATATTGTTAAGATGTGAAATTTGTTGGACAAAAAACCTGGTTGGGGCTGAACAATTTACATGCAATGTAACTTTTTTTCTATGCCCTAAGGTTGGAACTAAACCCTGTAACGAATTGGACAAAAAACCGAGTGGGGGCTATGAATAATGGACATGTTTTTGCAACTACAATTTTCTGTAAAAACAATCCAGAAAATTGAAAAAAAAAAAAACAACTTGGGACTAATAATGTCTGAGAAATTTGACAAAAACGTAATCAGGGTTAAACAACTAATTCCTTAAAAACTAACCTTATTCCAGAGAGCTTGTTACACTTTTATTTCGCGAAACCGAATTATTATACTTTATACAATTAAACAATAAAAAAAAGAAACGAAACGTCGATGACGACTGACACGAACAATATTTAAGGAGCCGAACTGTCAAAAGTTAGGCGAAGAAGAAAACTAAGGCGAATCGAACAAAAGTGCAACAGGCAGCAATAACAAAAGCTGCCACCACGACTATGCTCAGCGATGGGTGGGTTCGCGATGCGCTTTTTACGGATCAACAAAAAAATGAATCAAAATGGTTAATTAAAATGATTAAAAATTTTTTTTTATATAACCGCAGGGGTGTGGTACCTGAAAATTAAAAGAAAAGGGCGCCAGCAATTTTTTTTGTTTGATTAAGGAAATTGCAAACCTTGAAGCGAAGAGCGACGGTGAAAGAATTTTGTAAATATAAAAAGAAATAGATATATGATTTTGAATTTAGATTTTAATGAAATTAAGTAGGTCTAAAACCCAAGATCTTTTGGACAAAGGAAACAAGAAAAAAAAGAAAGATGGACCGTTAACGCTCGGTCCCGAAATAATCAAACGGATTAATTAAAAGGTCGCGATTTCCACTTTACCGGAAATTCTTACGGTAGCAAAAGCCAAACAAAAGAAAGTACGATTTAAATACGTGTTCGAAAATTATATATACATATTACTATGTTAAACGATTCTAGAATGACCAGAAAAAAAAAACACTATACTTATCTTTTCTTAAAACCAAAGCTGCCAATCCCTCCTTTCAACGTCACAACAATTCTTCAGTTTCGATTTGATCTTGACTCAAAAATTTTCCAGTATAAAAACCCACTTTTACCAATGCTCACAAATTAATTTCTTTTCCTTTTTTTTTTTTTGTTTTAATCTCCTTTGCTTCCAAAAACTTCTCTGCGATTCCAAAAAAAAACCTCTTGTTTGTTCTAAAGACGGGTAAGAAGTGCCCTCCCAGGCTTTCACCTTGCCTGGGCGACCTCTTCCTTTTTCCAATGCCCAAATGCTTTCGGCCAATCAGTGACCCGGGATCTCGGTCGCGTCATCATTCAGCAACACTCAGCCTATTTGGATGAGTGCGCCAACGCAGTTGAAACCCAGCAGCCTTTCCTACTCGCACTTTACGCCCCAGCTTTGTGCACAGTCATCTTCGAATTCGCCGGACTCTGACAGAACTTCCAGTGGGCGGCAATTCGAAGTGTGCATTCAGCCACCTATTTTCCCCCCAGATTACTTTTGGAAGAATATTTCTGAAAGCAAAAGAAATTCAAGGGTTTACACGTGCATTTTTCCCCTCCGACTTTAAAAAACAATATAATGTGGAAAATTAAGCCGAAAGCTAATCAAAACTGTTAACAAACTAGAAAGGTGGGATTGGCAAGAATTTACTAGGTCGCGAAATTTAACTGACTCGTTGGGCTTTTGCGCAGATTTGGGGAATTGGGGAAAAGCGTTAACGTTCCATCTTTTACATATTAATAAGTTTATATTTTACGTTGGGCATTCAGCCATTCTCATATAGAGTAACTTCAGCGTTAGGGACCAACTGTCGCCTGCGCTACTTTTTGTATTTTAACCAGACCATCCGTTTGTAAGTTCTGGTGTTTTGCATTGGGGTGTCAATAATATTGTTTAATAACATTATGACAGACCGTCCGTCTGCCATTTTGTATTGAGCAGTTTTACCATCCGCTTCCATTGTGAGTTTTGACATAATTGGTTTGTTTCTTCAATACACTGAGAGAGTGGACCTATGGCTGATGGACCATGGTTGCCCTTCACTTTCTCAGTGTATGGAACGAAACACCTGTAGGGAAAGGAAAAAAAAAAGGCAAAGTAGGAAGAAGGATTTGGATAATTGAAAGAATGACTTTTGTCACGATAAATATTACCGTGACAAGCTTTTGGGGCTTTAGTCTAAGGACTGTCAAAGTCAAAATTTGGGGATAATGCTTGAAGATTTAATTAATCGGGGCTTAACATTAACATGTCAAAAGCAACAATTGATTAGACTAAAAAATTAGCTAATTTAAGGAAATAAACGCAATTGGGGCTAAAACAATTGGAAAACAACGGGGTGTTAAGCTTAGTGTAAATGTTTAATACAACAAGAATTGTTTCTTACGGCCTTGTCTGGGCTTAGAGAATTTTGGGGCTTAGTTTTCAAACTTGCAATGGTCAAAGGCAATTGTACATATACAAAATTTTTGGGCTAAGCAATGAAATACAAATTCTCTAGTCAAGGAGCCAAATTCCTTAAGCGCGAGAAACTCTGTGAACTCAGAAAAATCTTGCAGGTTTGAATATTTACAATCCCTATGAGACATATATTGAACAGAAATAGAAAGTGAAATTCATTCACACTTGCAGAAATGGGCCGTCGTGGTTATTTTTTAGAGAAGCTGTTTCTTTCTAATTCGAGAAAATGAGATCTCAGAGGACTGATACTCTCAAAGCACAAATGAGCTTTTGCCAGCAAGACCACTTAAATATCATTTTTCTGAGCTAGCCAACTACAAACAGTTTTTAATTTTTTTCAAAAAGGCGAAGTTGAAAGCATAACAAACAAATAGTTATGTACATAATGTAGGTAGGTACCTGGTACCTAATCAATTATTAAGGAATATAAATAAACTAATTTGCTCGTGTGGTTTGAGGCTGTAACGTGGCTGAAAATTTAAGTGATAAAATTAGTTATACTACCATGTTTTGCTGAGCAATTAAATTGGCTTCTAGCTCCGCTTAAAAATAATTCCCGTGTTTAACACAATATCAATTCCAAATTCTTGTTATTGAACTTTATTAAAAACATTTTAAAGCGCGATAGGAGCGGATATAAGGCAATCAAAACACGGCTATTATTAAAGGAAAAGTGATAATGTCAAAATTCGTTTTCTGTTTCATATGTTTTCATATGAACTAATTGGATCTCCAATCTCCAAACTCCAAGCCCCCCCCCCCCCCCCCATAGCCGAATCCTAGATCCGCTACTGTCCTTAAGTAGTTCTATCCTTTATGTTCAATTTTAATTTTATAAATTATCGCCGACTACTGGAATTGGACGTAGACCAGCTACCTGTGAAGCCTATCCACTACGTATTGCACCACCGAGGTCACCGGATCATGCCCATGCAATTTAGGAGTTTTGTTTATAAATTGCATTTGAAGCAACTAGCATTTTTACTAGCCCACACGTTAGAAATCTGATGAAAAGTTATAATTCAAGCCAAATGCATTGGTGGTAGCCCACTCAAGTGCTTGTTGTCGTATTCAAACATTCAAAGTTAATATGATGGAGCAAAAGCTATGCAGCCTAAATGCGAGGTTATCATACGAAAACCCAATTGAATGAAAGTATTAATTCTTGACCACTGTCAAATCTTTCATACAATCTTTTTCCTTAAAATTTCCAATGTTGGCTTGTAAATTCAGTTTGGAGAAAAAGGAAAGAATCCAAATGAACAACTTGTGTGCAGCAGTAATAATCATTTTTATTTTAATAAATTGAAAGAAAATAAATATTTATTTTTGTTAATAAAATGATTTTAACACCAAAAACTCTATTGAAAAACTAATATTTGTATTTTTTTTTAAATAACGAACTCCAAAAAATTCTTTTTTTTTGCATAAAATTGATGGTCGAGAACTCTAAGAGCGGTTTTCTTAAAAATATTTTTTTTAATTACAAAATATCTTGAACATTTTTAAAAACAAAATTTGGTATGTCAATATTTAGTATTTAATAAAATATGATTTTACACAAAATTAAAAAAAATCAGTATCCCGTTTTCAAGAAATTGAATTTCCAAAAAAAAATAATACTTTTGTAAAAATCCAGAAACTATTCGTAATTTTTTATCAAAATGGTTAACACCGTTTTTTGGAGATATAATTTTTGTTTTGTATATTGGTTGAATGGCAAGTACCGTTAGTTTTGGAGCTTTAAAAATATTTCAATTTTCCCTTTAGGTAATCACTAAAAATCCTTAAATCTTAAGAAATTCGCTTTAGTAGTTTAGGCTACAGGTACAGGTACAGACAGACAAACAGAGCTGAGACCCACTTTTTTTCGCGTTCTCTTTCGTTGTTCGAGAATCGAGACTCAACAGTTTATTTTGCAACATTTGTTTGAATACTCATTTACTAAAATTCATTTTAATTATAATAATAATATCAATTTTAACTTTTTTGACTTTCTATCGTTGTCAACCGGCTCTGAAACTTTAGCACCTCATTTATGTGATATTCGCAAAAAAAGTATACCATTCGAAAAGCCACCGACTCGTGATAAAAGGTCAGCTGGGTTTTTGTAATTCGTCAGCTATAGGTTTTTTTTCATGAATTTTTAAAACCGCCTGTGGCCTATCAAATGGTATGCTTTTTTGCGAATGTCCCATAAATGAGGTGCTAAAAGTCGTATACGACCTTAAAGAATCTTTAAAAATGTATTTAAAAAAAATCTATGTCTATGTATGTGGGAATGGTATACTTTTTTTGCGAATACCCCATATATGAGGTGCTAAAGGTTCAGAGCCTTGTCAACCGTTTCGTTTTTAAATCTTTGCATGTATGTAGATTAGATCTTAACCCCATTATCTTCTTAAATTATATTTGTTCAACTGTGTTTATGATAGATAGATAGATAAATTTATTTGTTTATAAGCTTTGCTTTTACAAATTGATTGGCAATATTTTCATATATGTATATTGTTTACATATGTTTCTGAAAAAATTGCTATTTTAAATGAAACGTGCAATGATTATTCATTTAATATGAAAGCCCTTAGTTTCAGCAAGTTGACAACGTATTTATAGATATTCAGTGCAATTCAAATAAAAAGTACAAGTGACCTCAACTCCAGAAATTATTGTGTTTCGCCCAAGGTATAACAGTGGGCTCTTCAGTCAGTCTGTTATACCCTACTAAGACACAAATTTTGGTCGATGTTTACCGACTCTTATAAAAATCACAGCAAGAAGATACTGTGAATTTTATTATTCTAGGGGCATTTGTTTAAATTCGTGCACCCAGAAAATAATAACCCGTGGTCAGGTTTTTTTAAATAAAAAAAAGAAATTTAAATATTAAAATTACTTTGCTTTTAAGTGGAGTGATTGAATATAATTCAAATAAAAAGTACAAGTGACCTCAACTAAAAAAAAAAACCTGATCAAAACCTCCATGTAAAACAATTCTATGGGCATACCTATTGCCACATCCAATTTGTTCTAGGACTTTATGGACGAACGGTTAAGATGTTGCATTTAAGTAGGGAGCCGGCTTATATTCTATTACCTGTGTGTTTTCTAAACAAGAAGCATACTAACAGCAAGAAGTTGAGTTGGATGCTCAATCTTCATCCAACAGGACTCTTTTCTTGTATTCAAGAATTGTACTTATGTACATATTTAATTCTCTATTCTCTTAACTTTATTATTTAATATTCTCATTGTTATACTCATTCATAGTCACTAATGAATTACGGTCTTACAAAACTACAGTTAAAGACAAAGTGGCACAAATCTAACTCCTAATCTACGAGTTAATGATAACTCGCCGCTAGCTCGTTTATTTCTATGTTTATTTATATGGGGAGCGAGTCTGCAACCTGCACTGATGTGCAAGAACGATCGACAAATATTATTTCACTACTCCACTTGGATCTTCACTTCAGCACCAACCCAACCTTGGACTTTGATAAGAACCAAGTAAATCTCTTGTACTTTATTTAATTATAGTTAGGGCGTTAAAGGAACCAACCTTGCACTTTATTCTGACGGGATGAGCTTTAGTACACTAATAGACATCCTATGTTTACTTTTAAGAAGTGATTTCCCGGTGGCAGCACTGGCAGACGGGAGATTTAAGGGTTGCCTTCTGACCATGTTTTAACACGAAATTTCACATAAATTAGCCTATAAATCGGAGAATGTCTCGTTGGATTAAGAATACTTGAGGCCATAGGAATATGTTAATTTTTTGACCCCTTCCCCACCCTTGTACGCGGGGGTAGCAAAATACAATTGGCGTATAAGGGTTTTTATTTGTCAGAAAATAATGGTAATAAAATGAATAATCATAAAATTTTAAGATGAGTGTCGACGTAGAATTTCATACTCTACAGCATATCTGAAGTCCATTTTTATCCATGTATTAGTTTTTCGAATAATCGTTTTCAAAATGGGGAAGGTGGAAGTATATCAGACCACTATATATTTATCTTGGTATAATCTAAGCATATGGCACATGTTCTTAGGGTAATTTTGAATGCCCAATCTTATGCAATCAAAATAATTTCAGTATAATTTTCCTAGAAAAAGTTGTAACCTTTTTATAAAATGATGACTTAATTTTTAGTGAAACGAGCCTAATGTTATCAAATTTCAATAGTTTGGAGACGAAACTTGGCACACTTTGTACATTTGTTGTAGAAAATAAGAATCAAAAGAGTCCATACAAATATCTGGGGCTAAAGGATGTTTTTTTGAGTGAAAGGGAAAAGTGAATTACTATGACCAGTAAACCCCTCCCAAAACTGATATGTTGATGAAAGTTGGTAGGAATGATTTATATCTTATTAGAACCAAGCCTCAGAAGGATCCATGCAAATGTATTGGTTCAAGGGTTTTTTTTTTTTTTTTAGGCGGGAGAAAATTATGGGTTATAAACCCAACATTTTATTTTTATGTAATTGGGTTACAAATATTCAATATGGTACATGATTTTAAAGTATTTTTCAAAGCTGAATCCAATTAAAGTAAAATTAAGATGATCCAATCACCAATAAGAAAGTTATCGTCGTTTTAATGGACAAATTTATGTAATTTTTGAGTAGAGCAGATAAAACATTTTCCCTCAAAAACCACATTTGACAATAGAAATTTGATTTATCTTTTTTTTATTCTTGGTTACAATAAAAAGCAAACATTCCAACCAACTTTCATCAACGTGCTAGTTCTGGGGTGGTTTCATGGGGCATAGTTTTTCATTTTTCTATTTCACTCAAAAAACACCCTTTAGCCCCAGATATTTGTATAGATTCTTTTGATTCTTATCGACAAATGAGACACGTGTGCTAAGTTTCATCACCATACCATTGAAATTTTGATAATATTATGCTCGTTTCGCTAAAAATTTAGTCATCATTTTGTAAAAAGGTTATGACTTTTTCTAGGGAAATTATATTGAAATTATTTTAATTGCATAAGATTGGGCATTCAAAATTACCCTAAGGGCATGTGCCATATGCTTAGCTTATACCAAGATAAATATATAGTGGTTCGATATACTTCCACCTTCCCCTCCCCCCATTTTGAAAGCGATTATTCAAAAAACTAATACATAGATAAAAATGGACTTCGGATATGCTGTAGAGTATGAAGTTCTACGTCGAGACTCATCTTAAAATTTTATGATTATTCAGTGTATTACCATTATTTTCTGACATATAAAAACCCTTATCCGCCGAGGGTATTTTGCTCCCCCCGCGTACAAGGGTAGGGGAGGGGTCAACAAATTAACATACTTCTATGGCCTCAAGTATTCTTAACCCAACGAGATATTCCACGACATCAACCGATGTCAGGTTCCCGATTTATAGGCTAATTTATGTGAAATTTTGTGTAAAAACATGGTCAGAAGGCAATCCTTATATCTCCGGTCTGCCAGTGTTGCCACCGCGGAATCACTTCTTAAAAGTAAACTTAGGATTTGGACTATTAGTGTACCAAAACTCATCCCGTCAGAATGAAGTGCAAGGTTTGACCTAAAATATGGCCTTAACGCCCTTACTATTGATAGAAAATCGACTTAGCGTTAAATTACTTTACTTTGGTAATCTGGTTAATTTTTCCATCCGACACAATCGTCATAATGTTATTTTTTTTATTTATCACAACAAATTGATTTTGAATTTGAATCTAAAATCAGTATATGTGTGATTCTACAAATGATGGAATTTTCTATGGCCGTGCTGATATTTTGATAACGGTTCAACCAATCAGTCAATCTAGTCGATACCCACATTATTGGCAAAATAAATTATCAAGATCTGATACATTTTCATTACCTAAAAAATTCTTCAAAGTGGCTAATTCTTAGTCCCCTGACGTGTCCCCGATTGTTTTTCAAACAAAAAATCATAACTGTTCTTTTATTTTTGGGTCCACACTAAATTCAGCAATGAATTAACGAACTTAAGTTATAGATCTTTATTATGACGTAAACAAATCTTTCATAGCTATTTATTTTATTACAAAAAAAAAATCATTAAACTTTGTCCCCCGTGTTTCTTATCAGTCCCCTGGCAGATTGAAATAGTCAAAAATTTCGATAACTATTATACCAATCGAAGTTTTAGATATGGTATAGTAAAGTTTCAAGTCTCGCTAACACATAATAGTGAAAGTTCATGTCGTCCGTTATGTATACCAGCTGTGATGGAGACATTTGTGATAGAAAACGTGGAATGTTCACTCAGTTTCTCAGTCCCCTGGAAAGGATTTGCGGACAAGTTTTGTATGAAAGCAGGCACATTTTTGGCGGTATTGTTTAGGCCTAGTGAAACCACAGTATAAAATGTTTTTTTTCTTTTTTTCAAATAAAACGTTACTATGTTTTTGGTGCAAAAACTATGAAAATTCTCATACGACTGGCCTCAGTCCCCTGGCAATTTTTTTTAATAAAAAAGGCTATTTTTTTAAATTCATTTCTTTTTTATTTAACGTTCCTGAAAATAAGTTATGTAACACAAAAATAATTTATTTACCACGTTTTAAACAACTTTTTATTAGAAACAACAGATATAAAACTGAAGTCTGAAATAAACCTAATGTTAGATACCTACATAACAGTTACTCTGGATACTTTTATGTAATTTTTCTTAAGGATTTGCTATGTATTTTGTGTATACACACATGATGTACACATAATGATTTATAAGATATTTAAAAAATACTAACTTGATTCAAAACTAGTTTTACGGCAAAACTAGTTCAACAGAAGTTTCAGGTCCTAAGTTTTGGACAAATCGGTTTTATTAACAAGAGTTTTGGTATTTTAAACTCAAAATATTGAAACTGGGATATCAAAACTTTCATTAATAATACCAATATGTATAAAACTTGCAACTGGAAATCTCCATAAAACTAATTTTGCTTTTAAACTAGTTTTGAAAAACTCAAAAATATGGCAGTAAGTCCTTTAACCACTTAATATTAAAAAAATGCTCATAAAACTGAAAGTTTCAAATTTTTTGACTGGCCGTTTTGTGGCAAGTGAAAGGACGTTATAATGTTTAATTAAAGTTAGTTTTTAGCACTATTTGCTTCAAAAAGGGTCGTGCCGAAAATATCATCATTTTATTCCATAGTTTGTAGAATCACCCATTTAACTAAATTTGGACTTAAATTTGGAAAAATAATATGGCCAGCTTAAAAAGATTAGAAACAAATCTTCCTTAATAATGTTGAAGAAAATAGATTATGTACATAAAACTTTATTATAACTTGTTTATATAAAACACATATATTCATTTAGATTTTATTATGTATAAATTATTTTATTCGATTTAATAAAATATATTCTGTTCCTGAAACTCAAGCTGGGCGTTTGCTATTACTCCGCTTCTAATTCCTGTTTGTTATCCTTCGATTTAACTTTTTATCAAATAAAACATGTATTGCATGTAGATTACCATTATAACACATTCAATAAATACCTGCAGTTGTAGATGGATTATAATTTTTACCAACATCATTTGAAGAAATGAGGACAAGACGAAGTACATGCTGTCATCGAGAGAGGAATCTCAACATCGTCGACTCGGGCAAAATATCACGATGGACAGATATAACTTCGAAGTTGTCAAGGACTTTGTCTACCTGGGCTCCACTATTACATCGCAGAATGACATCAGTGCAGAGATCAAGCGAAGAATTACTCTTGCCAACCGCTGTTTCTTCGGTCTAAGAAGGCATTTAAGTAGTAAGGCCCTCTCTCAGAGAACCAAGGAGACTTTATACAAAACCCTAATCATCCCGGTCCTGCTTTATGGGTCAGAAGCATGGACACTGAAAGATTCGGATACAAATCTGCTAGGGTGCTTTGAGAGGAAGATTCTTCGTGTGATTTTCGGTCCGGTGTGAATCGAAGGAGTATGGAGGAGAAGATTCAACGACGAGCTATACGGGCTATACAGCGACGTTGACCTGGTCAAAAAGCTGAAAATACAGCGGCTGAGATGGCTGGGGCACGTGGAGCGTATGGACAGCAACGCACCTGCCCGACGAGTCTTCGAATCCAACCCCGATGGGGTACGCAGCAGAGGAAGAACCCGTAACAGGTGGCTCAATCAAGTGAATGACGACATCAAAGCACTCGGTGTGCGCAACTGGAAGCGGCTAGCTAGGGACAGAGCTGGCTGGAGGGGCTTGTTAGTTGAGGCCGAAGCCCATCCTGGGCTGTGAGCGCCATCAAAAGTAACTAAGTCAGTATTTGAAGAAACTGTCGCCATATCTTAGATATCGGAAAAGTGTATCTATTACAAATAAAAAAAAACTTACAAAAATGAAATGAAAAAAAAAAAAAAAATGGACACGACTGGAACGCACATACTTGCTCTTGTAGGTAACAACTTTAATGCTGGAATTACATGTATCTTCGTCTGGAGATATGAAGAAAAGTAGAGCGGGACATATGTATGCCAAAAATCCGAGCGTGTGAAAGAGAATCATCAAGAAGATGAACAAGTTCGTGTTCATATCTGCATTATGGCATTTCTTATAATCTGCATGTACGAAGATCTTCTGCATTTTGGTGTTCTCTTTCTACCCAACAAATGTAAGTTTGAATTTTGCATCTCCTTTTTTTTTGCAGAAGTCAGACTAAGATACATGTAAATCCACCATAATGCTGACGAGATTTATTACAAATTTAATAATATTTTGATGTCTCTTTCGAAATTTAGGAATACAAATAATCATAGAAAACTAAAAAGAAATTGTTCAATATGTGTGGGCTTATGCCTTATGTGAATATATGTACATATGTACATATGTATACATGGAGGTGGTCGTTTTGTTGGTGGGTGTGGCGCGGCGCCCATGTTTTCATGTAACGGTGCTAGAAATTGACGACGTAAATAATTTGTTCAATAATATTATGATACTTACAAAAAAGTTTTAAGAAACATATTAAATATAAATTATTGCTATAATTAAACTTGTTATTTATAGTTTGGGCGTTAAGGGAGCCAACCTTGCACTTCATTCTGACAGGATGAGCTTTGGTACACTAATAGTCCACATCCTAAATTTACTTTTAAGAAGTGTTGCCTCTGTGGCAACACTTGCAGACCGGAGATATAAGGGTTGGCTTCTGACCATGTTTCACTCAAAAAATCACCCTTTCGCCCAGATATTTTTATGGACTCTTTTTATTATTATTTTTTATGAAAAATGAGACATGTGTGCCAAGTTTCATCACCATACTATTGAAATTTTGGTAATGATTTGCTCGTTTCACTGAAAACTTAGTCACCATTTTATAAAAAGGTTATAACTTTTTCTAGGGAAATTATATTGAATTTATTTTGATTGCATAAGATTGGGCATCATGTGCCATATGCTTAGATTATACCAAGACAAATATATAGTGGTTTGATATACTTCCACCTTCCCCACCCCCCAATTTTGAAAGCGATTACACAAAAAAACTAATAAATGGATAAAAATGGACTTTGGATATGGTGCAGAGTATGAAATTCTACGTCGACGCTCATCTAAAAATTTAATAAATAGATATTCATTTTATAACCGTTATTTTCTGACAAATAAAAACCCTTGTCCACTGAGGGTATTTTGCTCCCCCCGCGTACAAGGGTGGAAGAGGGGTCACAAAATGATCATATTCCTATGGCTTCAAGTATTCTTAATCCAACGAGACATTCCACGACATCAACCGATGTCTGGTTATCGATTTATAGGCTAATTTATGTGAAATTTCGTGTTAAAACATGGTCAGAAGGCAACCTTTATATCTCCGGTCTGCCAGTGTTGCCACCGTGGAAACACTTCTTAAAAGTTACCCTAGGATGTGGACAATTAGTGTACCAATGTTCGTCCCGTCAGAATCAAGTGCAAGGTTTGACCTAAAATATGGCATTAACGCCCTAACTATTAGTATGTCATCTGATTTGTTTGATAAATATGAATTTATGAACAAAATTCAAAAATCGTTAGAGCGGTTTTCTTAAAAATTAATTTTTTGTATAGATATATTAATTCTCGAACACTTTTGAAAATGAAATTTGGTATGCCAACTTTTAGTAATTAGCAAAATAGAATTTTTCACAAAATTAAAAAAAAATCATCGACACGTTTAAAGATATTGAATTTTCAAAAAAAAAAAATCAATATTTTCCAAAATTTTTATACGCATAATTGTCAAAATTGTAAGGCCCTTTTGTATAAAAATGTTCGTTGAAAAATTTGAAACCAAAAATTCGGTTCTATGGCAGGTACCGTAAATAACCATTATCGTTAATATTTTTTCTTATCAAAATATTGGACATACCTTTAATAGTAATTCAAATTGTTTTTATCAAAATCGTTAGAGCCTTTTTTGAGATAAATTACTTTTTCCATAATAGTTGTATGGTAGGTACAGTTATTTCTTGAACTCAAAAAATATTTCAATTTTCCCTCTAGGGTAGGTATCCCCAAATAACCTTATGTCCAAAGTTTGAAGGAAATAGCTTCAGTGGTTTGGGCTACAGGACAGACAGACAGAATTGCGAGACCCATTTTTTTCGCGTTCTCTATCATCGTAATGGTAGGGAAAATTATTATCTCGAGTTTGATTTTTTTGCACGAATCCTAAACTTGCCTTTTAGTACCTATATATGGCAAGTAAAGATATGTGCGAAGCATTGCATACAGACAAATAAAACAATAAAATTGAAAGTTGGTGTCCAGTTTCAGTTCAATCTCTTACTGCTTTGCCCATCCACACTCTTCGCTTAAAATTCAAATTTCCATTTTCCAAAGGGATATTAAAGTTTGGGACAAATCAGACAGGAGATAGATATGCCTTGTGTTGTGAGTAAGTGGTTATAGTAAAGAATAAAAGAGTTCTACACTTAAAAAAGGTTGTCTTGTCGGATGAAGTTAGTTTTAAGGGATTTTTGGGCGCATTATTTGAAATTAGAGTAGGTAAGCCTTTAACTGGGGTATGACGTATATTCATATATGCATTTATAAATTACAGACAGACAAATCGATGTTAAAATTTGAAAATTTAATCATGATTCAGATAGATAAATGTATGTATGTGTGTACTGTGCATTTATAAGTACATGTTGTACATACCTGCAACTCGGTTACTAATCTTATCAGTCTATGTATGAAAAAAAGGGTGGGCCATCTAGTGGTTTCTTTTTATATCATAGGTTATTTTGACACTGACAGCTGTTTCCCGCTCGAAATATTGACAGAAAGTCAGAATCATACCTCCGCGGAACGAAATGAGTCGCTTGAACAACGTCGGGAAATATTGGAAACTTAGTTCCAAAATGAGTGCTGTGTAGCCCAAATAGTGCGTATTTTGAGAAGAAGTTTTGGTCGAAATGAAGCACCCACCGCTTGCTTGCAATTCCAACAAAATTAGCTCATCTGGGGATCAGAAAAACCGCACGTGATAGTTTGGTGCAGGTTATGGAGTTGTGGCATCATTGGAACATTTTTCTTCGAAAATGAGTCTGGAAACAACGTTTCGGTCAAAAGTGGCCGTTTCATAGCCATGTTAACCGGCCTTTTTTTTACTGAAATTGAAAACATGGATTTTGGCGACCTCTGCTTCATGCAGCATGGAGCGCCATTCAACACAACCAAAATCAATCTTTTGCGCACCAAATTTCCAAATCGTGTTATCAGGCGTCTTGGCGATGTCAATTGGCCGCCTCGGAGCTGCGATTTGACCGCTTTGTACTTTTTTTTTGTAGGCAACCATGAAGGACCGATGTTATGCCAATAATCCGGAAACGATTCAAGCCCTTAAGGCCATTATCATACAAGCAATCCGTGAGCGACAGCCCGAAACCATCAACAATAGGTGTTGGAAAATTGGGGTAACATAATTCGCTACAGCGAAGCTATCCGAGTCAGCCACTTGAACCAGACATTGTATGTGTTCCATAATTAATGGGAATGTTTGCACCTACTTATAACATTTTTAAAAAGAAACTTGTATTTGACCCATCCTGTATATCCATAGGGCCAGATTGTTCACATCTGTTCATAACTACTGCAACTGCTCAATCATCGTATGTATTTGTTAACTAACATTTTTTAAAACACTAAGAACATGGTTAAGGTTTATTGCTCTCGCAATAAGCCCCTTAGTAAAAACAAGAAAAGACGAAGTTGATGATAAACAAGGTTGCTAAAATGATCACTTATTCGCATTCTTCTGTTTTATGAGAAAGTTTTTCAGTATAATGGAGGCGGAACAAAACAGCATACCTAAAAGCGCTTATAAAAATGCTGATGCTCCAAATGCATTTGATAAACAAATAGCACATCTCGACCTGTGACGTCAGTGGTCTAAAGCGGTGGAGTGCGTAGTGCACACGAATGCTAAGACTGAGCAAATCTGATATGCGTTGGTTTGAATCCTATGGTGTGCATAAAAAGTTTTTCAAATAAAGTTGGATTAATGCTCAGCACCACAAAAAAGGAGACTGATGAGTGCAAAAGTGGCAAAGCACGAAATAGCTATATCTCCAGCCAAACAATTGGTCGTAGCGCCTTTAAGTTGTTGTTGTTGTTCAAAAATTCAATTTTTCAGTATTGTTAAAGTCGTAGAACCGGTCCGGTTTTCAGTATTTGACTATGAGTTGATAAGAGCACTGAATTTTGATAGCAAAAGTAGTAGCTAACTATGTGATATTTTGGAAAAAAAAAATACTGTGAACATTTGTTTTTATTTTGTTTCAAACTGTTCATTAAAAAAAACTTCTTAAATTAAAAAGAAAATGAAAGAAAAGATTTCTGACTTTACATACAAAAATTAAACTGGCATTTTAAATTTTAACCTTGTTTTTTAATAATTTGTACCTACCCCATCCGTTTAAAATTTTTCGGGTTCTAAACGGTATGACAGGGTGGATAATCCACACACAATCGGTCTTGCACATATACGGATTTGTAATCAGGGGATTTGTATCTAGGGATGGGTAAGACAATAAATTGTTTGGTTCATGCAATTATCCTAAAAGTTGATTTTTTTCGGTTTTTCAAACGGTTTGGAAGGGCGACTGCCACATTTAATCGGTCTTGGGCATACAGATCTATAATCAGGGACTCAATACACACATTTTGTTGGTTCATACAGTTATCCTCGAAGTTGATTTTTTTTGATTTTTCGTCTGGTCTGGCAGGGTTAATGCCACCCCTAATCGGTCTTGGACATACGCAGATCTGTGCTAAGAGGATCATAACTTAGGTAGAGGTAAACAAAAAATTTGGTTCATTTCATACAATACTATCCACAAAGTTATTTCTTTTTTGGGTTTTCGAAATGCTAATTACGCACTTAAGCCGCCACCAGGGTCTGCAAGACTTGTGTATTTCGTTCATAGCACAGGTTTTTCGAAGTTGCAAACCTAGCTACAGACTACTCTTACACGCCCCAACAACATATCAAAAATGCAGAACTACATCACGCTTTGCATTGTCGAATTTGACTGGGCTATATCAATATGATAATCGTACAAGATCGGAGAAATGACTTGGCATTTTGAAATATTAAGATGTAGGAATTTTATATAACACAATTCTGTCAGTTTATGCTAGTCATCATTTAACAAAATACAAGCATCCGAGCATTTTATACTACGATATAGTTTAAGGTCGTCTGCAAAAAGAATACACTGTAAATTTTTAAAGATTTTAGGAATATCGTTAACAAAAACCAGGATCAGCAGTCGTGTGCACTACGCACACCACCGCCTTAGACCACTGACGTCACAGGTCGAGATGTGTTATTTGTTTATCAAATGTATTTGAAGCATCAGCATTTTAATAAGCGTCTTTAAGTATGCTGTTTTGTTCCGCCTCCATTTTTCTCCATACCTTATTTCGATAGACTACAATTCGCAGTACGTATCAAAGGGGAGAGGTTGGATGAGTGCAAAAGTGGCAAAGCACGAAATAGCTATATCTCCAGCCAAACAATTGGTCGTAGCGCCTTTAAGTTGTTGTTGTTGTTCAAAAATTCAATTTTTCAGTATTGTTAAAGTCGTAGAACCGGTCCGGTTTTCAGTATTTGACTATGAGTTGATAAGAGCACTGAATTTTGATAGCAAAAGTAGTAGCTAACTATGTGATATTTTGGAAAAAAAAAATACTGTGAACATTTGTTTTTATTTTGTTTTAAACTGTTCATTAAAAAAAACTTCTTAAATTAAAAAGAAAATGAAAGAAAAGATTTCTGACTTTACATACAAAAACTAAAACGGCATTTTAAATTTTAACCTTGTTTTTTAATAATTTGTACCTACCCCATCCGTTTTAAATTTTTTGGGTTCTAAACGGTATGACTTGGTGGATAATCCACAGACAATCGGTCTTGCACATATACGGATTTGTAATCAGGGGATTTGTATCTAGGGATGGGTAAGACAATAAATTGTTTGGTTCATGCAATTATCCTAAAAGTTGATTTTTTTCGGTTTTTCAAACGCTTTGGAAGGGCGACTGCCACATTCAATCGGTCTTGGGCATACAGATCTGTAATCAGGGACTCAATACACATATGTTTTTGGTTCATACAATTATCCTCGAAGTTGATTTTTATCGATTTTTCTACTGGTCTGGCAGGGTTAATGCCACCCCTAATCGGTCTTGGACATACGCAGATCTGTACTAAGAGGATCAATACTTAGGTAGAGGTAAACAAAAAATTTGGTTCATTTCATACAATTTTATCCACAAAGTTATTTCTTTTTTGGGTTTTTCGAAATGCTAATTACGCACTTAAGCCGCCACCAGGGTCTGCAAGACTTGTGTATTTCGTTCATAGCACAGGTTTTTCGAAGTTGCAAACTTAGCTACAGACTACTCTTACATGCCCCAACAACATATCAAAAATGCAGAACTACATCACGCTTTGCCAATTTATTGTCGAATTTGATTGGGCTATATCAATATGAGAATCGTACAAGATCGGCGAAATGACTTGGCATTTTGAAATATTAAGATGTAGGAATTTTATATAACACCATTCTGCCAGTTTATTCTAGTCATCATTTAGCAAAATACAATCATCCGAGCATTTTATACTACGATATAGTTTAAGGTCGTCTGCAAAAAGAATACACTGTAAATTTTTAAAGATTTTAGGAATATCGTTAACAAAATCCAAGATCATTAATGGCCCTAAATGGCTACCCTGAGAGACACCGGATGGAACCAATTATTGCTTAGAATGATGATTGTCAATCTTAACAACTTGAACTTTCGATGTCTAATAAGATATCATACAATCAAGAAACTTAGAATGAAAAAACAGTTCCAACCGTTTGTGTCAAAGAATACGATGATTAACACGGTCAAATGCTTTTGCAAAATCAGTGAAAATTATATCAGTTTGACGATAAGATTCAAAATTATTTACGATATAATTCGTCATTAATCTTTAATACTTTGTTGGGTGCCGGGCCATAGGGACATTCCGGGTAATACAAATTGTAAGGCTGATGTACTCGCCAAAGGTGGAACAAGACTACCTATTATACCTGAAAAGCTACATGCAAATTTTTGCTGAAGCAAGATGCTTTAAGGAGAACAAACTTTAGGTGGAACAACGTAACCACTTGCCTGGCGACAAAACAGATCTGGCCTACGCTAGATGTGAGGCGCTCTAAGTGTTTGATATCTTTGAACAGATTGCATATCAGCTCCGTAATTGGCGTCATAACCGGGCACTGTCTTATAGGCAAGCACGCCAAGCAGCTTGGAGTTTTCGCAAACGACAAGGAACCTCGTCATTAATCTAAGATTAGTGGATGTAGATCCTCCAGAAATGAACCAATTTCCCCTCCCCTGACAAATTCTCCCAAGAAATTTCTTTGGGCAGAAATTGTTGGTCTGTCAAGTATCAGGTTGAGGTACGTTGTATACCAAATGTACTGTTATAAGATTCATCGGTTCGGGTGGCTTCTCGCGTTGGAATGAAAAAAGTTTAACTCATTTTAAGATTATTTGTGTGAAATTATGTGGCAGATATTTTTGCCAAGAAACCGTTCCACACTTTTTCGGAAGTTTTTATATCTCAGAGAGAATTCTCCACTCCTTAAAATTTGACAGACTGACAATTTCTGCCCAAAAATCTTGAGAACAAACCACACGGAATTCATGTGAATAAAACTTGTGAAGAATTAAATGACAAAATAAATAATTCTGTAAAAACACAGGTCAAGTTTTATTAATTTTTGTATTATTCTATTCCTGTTTGGACAATGGAGGCTCGTAGTCGGATATCGCAGCAAATGAATTTTTGACAGTGGTTCATATTGGAATGACTCCTCTAATTTGGTTTGACTTTTCAGTATACAAATTTCGCTTCCACTTAATGGTAAGAAAGAGGAGGAATCAGGCCAGTGATGTGTGTTCCTAAATAAGACTTTGGAAGAATCGTTTTTTTTTTTGTTGTATGTACCTATCATATTAATTCATAAGCGGAAATTTGTATCGCCGACAACTTAGCGGATTTGTTGTTGTATTTTATAGATTCAAAATAGATTTTAACGGCCTTTAGTCCTTAAAAATTGGCGTTTCGCCCCGGCGTTCTCACTTGGACTCATCAGTTGAGAGTTGACGGTTGACGTTGTATCTTATATGCAAATTATATTTTGTGTCGACATGTTAACACAAGAACAATAAACATAAGGTAACAATTTTAGTCGTAAAAAGGGTTAGATGATACCCACCGCTTGCTCTAAGACTCGCGCGCTTCAAATTAATGAAAAAAAAATCTCAGTAAACTAACCTAGACTTTCGTCGTACGCCGCCGTACATTTGAACATCAGACTTTTTATGTAACCTATGTTTTTGTTATCTGCTTCAAGACTAAGAATTATCTCTGTGACACATTTGTATGCTAAATTTGTTTTGTTCCATAATTTATAAAGTAAACGATTCTCTTCAAGTCTTTGAAATTCTCTCAACTTTTAAGGCTCTCTGCCATCCTATTTCTAAGTAAACAATATAAATCTTGGACTTTGTTAATTTTCTCCATCTTCCTTTGCTAAATTAAACGGGCAGTCGGGACCGGGAGCTACATATACATATGTATATTCACTCATGGTTTTCCCACTCTGACACTTTGTATGGTGGAACGATGTTAGATGTAAGAAAATTGAAAAGGAGGGATTTCTAAATACAAACTATCATTTATATTAAAACAGCAGTAAACCCTTCATTATGAACGACCAAAGGCAATTTCTAATGAATCTTAATGCTTCACCGGAAAAAGGTACTTCCACCAAAAGGCTTAGATCAAATTAATATTCACAGGAATATATAGCAAGGCAGTGGTAGCGGCAGTGAATATGGGGCGGGGGGTATATCCGGCCGAAAACAACTAGCAGTAGCACCCCGTGTCCTCTAATTGTATGCATATACGACGTACAGCACAGCACAGTACATAATCTAAAAGCGTCATCAATTTCGGCCTTAAACTAGATATTTTGTTAACGCGGAAAGGGTGAGAGATGCCGCATGTGGACATGGACGCACATATACAAATTGTGTCCTTCTCCGGTATACAGAGTATACACAACACATTATTATCCTCGCCACCGTCCTGGTCCTGCTAAAGTTCTCAATTCAAAATATCCTCCACAGCACACTGAAGGTAGGTATATGTATGTTTGCCCAATAGGGTGGCAGTAGCAGGGAGTGAGTGAGTGGGTAAGTGGGTGGGGGTGGGTGGCGGTGGTACAGGAGTTAGATTCACTCTAAAGTACTCGCACTAAAGTCACATACAATACCTATGATGCCGTTGCGAATTGCGAAGAAGAGATAACGCACAATGCCTAGCCCATCAGCAACCCCCGAAAATCTGTTTACCATATTATATTCTATTTGGGCAGCGATGCTGCTACAACTAAAGGATATATGGTAGCAGGAGACTTGAAAGAAGGATTTGCTGGCTTGTAACGTGTCCGAGTTTTACATTGAACTGTGGGCGGGGCGGTAGTTGCGGGGTGGTGAGGCGGGCGGTGATAGAAAACTTTAAATCCGTATATCTAAATATGTATGTCTATATGTATATGTGTGTATATGATGTGAACTATATGGAATTGGATATATCACTGGCATATTCTAATGCCTGGGATAGATGGGCAGCAGCAGCACAGAGCCACAATGTATAGCAAGAGCGTTGTGATAAACGTGCGTTTGGGGGAGCCTCGCACAAACAGAGAATTGGCTAAAATAAGGGCAGGAAGTAGGACGGCCGAGGCCGATGCCGAGGCTGACGACGACGAGGACGACGACTACGTACATAAAAGCACATGCACATACATTTATATGAATACATAAAGTTTTCATAAACAAACTATAGGCATCGGAGTTTGAAAGTTTACAATATATGCAGGACATAAGGGATTTCAAGAGATTGGTTTTTAGACATAAATTTAAACAAACATACATATATACCTACACTAAGGAACCAGAGAGGGGCATAATGTGTACGGAGGGTGTTCACACACTCTTAAACATACATACGTGTATCTATACGTCCGTTGTACGAACCGAACATATAAGTAAAATATATAGTTAGAGTGTACAATATGTTTGGTCCTGTAATGTGGATGTAATATGCAAACAAAAGTTTTTCAAAAGAAATTTAAATTAGTGGGGATACATGCTTGGTAAACTCGCTCTCTATATTTTAGATAAAGGAGGACACGCACTTAGGGCTTCGTTTATGAAAACTTATAATTTGGCTTAAATATCATCCTTAAACAAATTGGCTTCATTTGGTTCAATAGAACGTGTAAAATTTTAAAGGTGGATGTGTTTACTTTAGAAAATGTATGTATTTAAGAAAATTGGTATCAAAGATACGATATTATTACTATTTTTAGGCTGGGTATAGGCGTTGCCAGTAATACTCGGATAAACTAATATGAACTTTAAAGTATGGAGGTACATATTTAAAACAAATTAAACAAAATTTTTTTCTCCAGTACCAATATGTAGACACCTTTGTTCATAGTCAGGCTCTGAAAATTCAGTACCTATCAAGGATGTTGTTGTTTGAAAAGAAACTTTACCTAACAATTATAATAATGTTTTCATAAAACATGGATTGAGTATCCATCAACTAATGAATATTTATGATTCTTTAAATTCAATGGCTCAAAATTTTAAACAGCTTAATAGACCAAGTATTAATTAGTATGATACTACTACTACTACTTAACATTTTTCTAATTTAAAATCAGCTTACTAAAATGTTTTTAATTTTCAACACTACATAGCTTACTCAACAAACTCCAGCTGAACGTGCACACGTCCCAGGTTCGGTGACTATTTTTTCAAACACGAAAAAGAGGACAGGCATAACATTAATAATGTTATACTGTTTAAAGTAATTATAAAATTAAAACCTCAACTGGTAGCAAGTAGCAGTAGTTTGGTCGCAGATTTTTTTTTAAATATATGGGTAACATAGTTCATTCCAATGAGTTTTTTGCCAGTAAAATCTTGCATTCTCTGGAAAATATTTGTTCTTTCTTTCTTAGCTGCTCAACCGAAATTATATTTCGTATTTGCAGTACAAAACGTTACCATCCAACTGGTGATTTAATAATGATTTAATGTGTCTTGCAGGTTTTTACAAATGATGTTTTAGTTTTCCCCTGGAAGTTCTTTAACATCCAATATTTGTATACCTGAATTCCTTTGTTAGGTAAAAGGTAACGCATCAGCAATTCAGCATTGGGCAAAGCTTAAATGATCTGCTAAAAAATAGTCAACCGCGAAACAAGTCAACTCTTATCAAATCCAGGGAAAGAGGTTTGAACACGTTTTTATGAATTACCTCGCATTTAGTTCTGGCGAATGAGTATTTGTCTTCCAAGCATGATTTAATTAATTTTCATGCGCAGTAGTTTGATCTTAATGAGAAATTATGCTGAACCAAACCTTTTTCTGGAGGTCTGGGATCGCTTCCCAGCCTCGTCCACCTAAAAACTAAAAAGTTTTTTTTCAGGGCTACTGCCTCTTGCGAGGAATTGACAAATCCTCCAAGAGTATCACTTGTCACGAATAAGTGCTGCTCGTCTAGCCGTTCGGATTCGGCATAAAATTGTAGGTCCCTTCCATTCCTGTTGAAAGGCGCACACAGGAATGGTTGCGAGTTGTTAGTCACTAGGCCCTGGTTCTTCATGAGCCGTTGTGCCACCCGATTTATTTATTTTTTTAAACCTTTTTCTTTGTTGTCAAATTGTTTACTCAGAATAAAAATTATCTGTGAATTGTTACAATTATCTATGTAGAATCACCTTCTTGTGCTTGTTATTGTTGAGGATGTGCTTTATGTGTGCTCACCTATTAGCTATTGAAAAATTTGCAAAGCATTTTGGGTATGAAGCCCTCTACAGGCAAAATGCAAAAAAACTTTTTAAATATTAAAACCGTATGTAATTATCACCACTGTTGCCTTAACTGAAAAAAGTACTTGATACATGTTTAAGAGAAGAAAAATTTTAGGAGAAAAAAAAAGGAGATTGAGAGGACAGTTTAGGAAAAAGAGGACAATATACTGTCCTCTTTAAGCAACTTAATCAGAAAGTACACAAATGCTTAAAAGAGGACTGTCCTCTCAAAAAGAGGCCGTGTGGTCACCGTAGTCCCAGGTCGTTTAAAAAATTCACATGCATACCCATTTTGTCATTTATAAATGGTAAATTAACATTCTCGATTTAGTAAAAAGCGCGCGCTTTTTACATTTTTGGGACCTTTTTTTAAACTTATTATTCGCAGAATTTTGTAAAACAGAATTTTGAAAGGCATAATTTTGAAAAACAGAATATTTTGAAAAGCAGACTTTTGTTAAGCAGAATTTTGAAAAGCAGGATTTTGAAGATAGAGTTTTAAAAAAAGAATTTTGAACTCGGCAGAATTTCGACCCAACCCAATAATATTTTTCTCTAAAACGGCTCCAAGGTTAAAAAAAAACCAAATAATTAAAATAAGGAAATGCTACTTTTTATAATAATTTTTTTTTATTTTCAAAAATTGGCTATTTATGGTACATCGAGTACAACCATCAAGTTTTTTTTATGGTAAATATTCTTAAAAATATAAAAATTAAAAAAAAAATTAAAATTTAATAAAAATGCAATTTATAAAGACAAAACCTTATATTGGATGGGCCTCACCTTACCTTATATTGGGTGACCTCAGCGGCGCAATGCGTAGTGCATCGGCCTCAGAGGTAGGTGGTCTAAGTTCGATTCCAATTTACGGCACTAATTGAAAATGAAAATGAAATGAAAATTGAACATAAAGACTAATAGAGTAAGAGCCCAGGGCCACCAGGCATACGTCATTTTATCAAAGCTAAGATTTTTTCTGCGAACAGGTACTATGGTAGCTAAGAACAAATGGATACTAAGAATCTTCAATCCAGGAGCAATTTAGAGGAAGCGAGTGGCTCACGTTAGGTCCCACTGTAGATGTCTGGAAAGTGTCCAATAAAGTTAGAGCCAATTTATTCACTATTGCTCAACTTGATGAAAACTCCAAAGTTGGCCAACTTACAAGTTGACTTCAAATCCGCAGTTGAACTGAAAGTTGAAAAATGCTTTTATTCACTACTTCGAATCTGAACTCCAGAGTTGAAATTCAAAAGTTGACCAACCTGCAGTTTCTTAAATATCCTTGGGATATTTGTGACACATGGCGCACAAGACGTCATTTTCAACTTTTGTTTTGCGTTAGAATCAATTTTGCATTTTGAATAATTTTCATTCCATGTGAAGCGCTGAATCAAAAAAATAGCAAGCTTAATTGAAAGCTATACAAAACGGATTAGGTACAAATTTTATTTTTAAAGCAAATAATTAACACATATCTAGCGATAAGATGTGACTTTTCACACACTATAATTTGTTCTTATAACTATTTTGTTTTCCTAAAATGAAATTATAAAGGAAGAAACACAAATTTTCACAAAGAAGAACAATGTAGGGTCAAACAGGAAAAGCCAAACAAAGATCAACAACTCCATGAAACGTAAGATATGTTGTTGTGAAATGGAATCATGAATGGATCGATGTTCATGAGTATGTTTTTACACTTTTCCGGCGAAATCGTGCCCAGTACTTAAACATCACAAGACCAGCAAATCATTCCATATATAACATGGAACACAACACTGAAGTGATCTGTTTATGGAAATTGTACACTTGTTCTATGTTTTGGTGGGTGAAAGTCACCATTTTTATAAACAAATTTCAATTATATAAAAAAAAAAATATGAAACCAAAAAAATCTCTTGCGGTCCACCATCTTAGTAATAACTCACCCGACGATGCTTGATTTCGGTGATCGATCGAGAACTTAATAGCATGAATGAATAGACAGAAATGAAGAAAAATCCCAAGTTTGGTCGCTAACTTCTACTATTTCGGGGAGTTGAGAAAATCCAAAGTTGATCAACTCTAGATTTTAAAATAAATAGTTGAAAACGTCAACTTTGAGTGAATAAAAACTATTTCTTAAGTTGACTGTTAAAATCGAACGTTCGATCCCCCGTTTAGAAGAATAAGGCTGATAATGATAAAAGTTTGGTGTCAGTGCAGTTTTTTGTCTATTTTTTCGTTGTCGCGCCGAGTTTTTCACGTTGGTATGGAAGAGCCTTTAAGCTTTATTTGTGAAAATAGAGGTAGATATTTTTCATCGTGATCTTCCCAATAAGATACGCAAAAGCCGTAGCATAATATTCAGCCCTATTCTGCTAATCGTCGTCGGGGGGAATGATGATTCGAAAATCATCAATTTGTATTCTACTATACGAAGGGAAACATTCCCCGTCGGCTGTACAGTTCGACATTCCCATAAACCAGTGAATCGATCACCCATATACAAAACATTCACTTTGACACCCGCAATTAATTTTATTGTAGAGACGATTATTAATAAAAAATGCCTTACGATGCTGGAGAAGTCCATCGATATTGTTATGTGTGGCTGTACGTTCAATCTATAGCAAGCTAGAGACTGAACGCGTAGATCGATTTGCTTCAAATGCACGAGATTGTAATTGCTGCCATTGTTTTTCAATAAATTTCTTATGTTTAAAGTTTTTGTTGCTAATATTATAAACTAGTGTGAGTAAATCCAAGATGGCGGCTTTCGCAGGAGAGCAATTTTCCGGAAAAAAAACACAAAGATGCCTAATGACCCCTCTAATAAGTTCTGAAAGAAAAGTGTGCAGTACTATTTTTACCATTTCAGGTAATTTTTTTGTAGATAGCAACTGGGCTAACGAAACCATCGATCTTTTACGGGAAAAGTTTCCGGACCGCGTTACCTCTCGAAGAGGTGATCACAATTGGCCACCGAAATCTTGTGCTTTAACACCTTGCGACTTCTTCCTTTGGGGCCACGTGAAAGATAAGGTTTACGCCAACAGCCCAGCGTCGATTCAAGACCTCAAAGATGGAATTCGTGAAGCTATTGAGGGCATAAGCAGCCACTTTGCGATTTGGTGATGGAAAATTTCATGAAAAGGACATTCTTGTGTAAGCGTAGCCGTGGCGGCCATTTGGCTGATATTGTTTTCCATTATTAATGGCATACTTTCCTCTTAACATTGAAATAAACATCTGATCATCTATCTCAAAAAATGCCATTTTTCTTTGAATATCAAAATAACACCTCTAACTGGAACATTATAACAGCTATAAAAGATGCGTATTAGTATTGGTCAAATTCAAATAATTTGTAGAAAAGAGCGTTTCACATTTTTTTCTCTGAACGATCCGATATCTTAGGAGATATTTTTAAAAAGACATGCAGATTGGACAAGTCCAAAAATTAAGCGGTTGTTTTAAAGAGGATTGAGGGGAATTGGAGAACTTGAGTTTTTCAACGCACTGTACCAACGCAGACGACATATAAAATTATTACAATGACCATAGGTATTTTTAAAGTTGAAAAATTAATACCTCATAAGATTTCTGACATGCCATTATATTCATTTTCATTATTAATTGAGCTAATTTCTCACTCCGAGAAGTTTTTTTTAGATACAGAAGAGTTGCTTTTAAAATCGAAATCAAGATATTTAAAAAAAAATCTCTTAAGTGATAAAATTTTGCTTCAAAATTTTATCGTATGCTCTAATCGATTATAGTTAAATGAAATCTTTTGAAGTTAAATCAGCATTCCATTTCAATTGTATGTAAAATGTATATAAAACAGAGATTGTCTGATGTCGCATGAAATTGAGGATGACACCTGAAAATTAATAAATAATTATTATTTATGGAACATTTGGATATGCAATTAAATCATGGAGTGAAATGTCATCGGCGGCGCGGCGCGGCGGCGGGCGGCTGACGGTGGTGAATTGACGAAAGGTTTATTTCATTCATTTAGGATGTTTTCATCATTATTTATTAAATTTTTAATAGAAATTTTAATGAGAAATTTTACTCAGGCAAACAAAGTTCGAGGAGTTACAGCCCTCTATTTCGATTTTCATTCGAATTGAATTAGTTAAAAATGTTGTTCATGATTTTCAAAGAACTAAATTTCAGTGTTTGTTTATTGATACACATTAATTTCACACTAGTACCGCCAGTGGCCGAATTCGGCCAGCAAAAAACAAAAACAAAAATTCACGGATGCATTAGTATACAAACAATTTCTTTCTTTCTTTCTTTCTTTCTTTCTTTCTTTCTTTCTTTCTTTCTTTCTTTCTTTATTTCTTTATTTCTTTCTTTCTTTTAAAAAGCAAAAGAAACAAAAAGCAATTATGTCTGTTTTTACCTGTTTTTAAATTTTGTTTTCATTACCTTTTGCAGAGTATACTGTAGGTATATGTATGTTTATTTAAAGTAAAGATTACACAACATCAAAATATGAAATTCGGGATTAAGTACACTCTGGCGTATACGTACTTTAAGTTTGATGTGCACGACCATATGAAGCAGTCATTGGACCTGCTCTGTGGTAAAATACGTCATGAATTTTAAAATGATAGCATACCAAACGAATAATTGTAGCTACGAATTTTGTTAAAATAATGCTTGGATCGGTTTTTGACTCTTTGATCCAGAGATGAGAGCCCATTATATCGGGGTTATCAATTAGAGCGCTACAAAAGTTTTTTTTTAAATAAAACAAAAACGGTTTTGGATATCAATGAAATTCTTTATTCCTGTGAAAGTACGTTATGGAACTCGATTTCCTTTGCATGGCTACCACGGGCACGCTTGCAGAAGTCCAGACGCTGAACCCAATTTTCGACAGTTTTCAAGCATAAATCGGCCGATACTGCTGCAATTTCACGTTCGATATTCGTACGAAGTTCTTCAATCGTCGCTGGCTTGTTGGCATAGACCATAGACTTGCCGTAGCCCGACAGGAAATAGTCTAACTCGTCAAATCGCACGACCGAGGCGGCCAAGCGACTGGACCATTTCGTGAGATAAACCGTTCTCCAAACTTGGTTTCCAATAAATTGATTGTGACATTCGCTGTGTGGCTTGTGGATTCGTCCTGTTGGAACCACATGTCTTCCAAGTCCATATCATCCAATTGGGGCCAAAAATATTCGGTTATCATTGAACGGTAGCGATCCCCTTGATCATCACGGAAGAATCATATGACGCCGCCGGCCCATAAACCACACCAAACCGTAATTTTTTCGGGATGCAATGATGACTCATGGAGTATGTGTGGATTGCTGCCTGACCAATACCGCATATTTTGTTTATTGACGAAGCCAATCATCCAGAAATGAGCCTCATCGCTGAAGATGATTTTTCAAGTTGTTGCTCAGCCCAATTCACGAACATACGATGCTTCTGGTGGTCAAGCGGCTTCAGTTCTTGCGTCAATTTAATCTTGTTAGGACGTAGGCCAAGATCTTTTCGCAAAATTCGCCATAACGACGTCACAGAGATGCCCAACGCTTGAGAACGACGTGTGAGAGACACATTTGGGCTTTCTGCAACTGAAGCCTCAGCGGCAGCAATATTCTCGACACTACGGGCATTTCTTTGTCTCACTGGCACGGGAACATTTTGTACTGTGCTTGTGGATTCAAATTTTTCCAATAGACGCTCAATTGTTGATCTGCTAGGACGATTATGACGACCATAAATTGGACGTAGCGCTCTTAACGTTGAGGCTACTGCCTCCGAATTTCGAATTTTCATTACCTTTTGCAGAGTATACTGTAGGTATATGTATGTTTATTTAAAGTAAAGATTACACAACATCAAAATATGAATTTCGAGATTAAGTACACTCTGGCGTATACGTACTTTAAGTTTGATGTGCACGACCATATGAAGCAGTCATTGGACCTGCTCTGTGGTAAAATACGTCATGAATTTTAAAATGATAGCATACCAAACGAATAATTGTAGCTACGAATTTTGTTAAAATAATGCTTGGATCGGTTTTTGACTCTTTGATCCAGAGATGAGAGCCCATTATATCGGGGTTATCAATTAGAGCGCTACAAAAGTTTTTTTTTAAATAAAACAAAAACGGTTTTGGATATCAATGAAATTCTTTATTCCTGTGAAAGTACGTTATGGAACTCGATTTCCTTTGCATGGCTACCACGGGCACGCTTGCAGAAGTCCAGACGCTGAACCCAATTTTCGACAGTTTTCAAGCATAAATCGGCCGATACTGCTGCAATTTCACGTTCGATATTCGTACGAAGTTCTTCAATCGTCGCTGGCTTGTTGGCATAGACCATAGACTTGCCGTAGCCCGACAGGAAATAGTCTAACTCGTCAAATCGCACGACCGAGGCGGCCAAGCGACTGGACCATTTCGTGAGATAAACCGTTCTCCAAACTTGGTTTCCAATAAATTGATTGTGACATTCGCTGTGTGGCTTGTGGATTCGTCCTGTTGGAACCACATGTCTTCCAAGTCCATACCATCCAATTGGGGCCAAAAATATTCGGTTATCATTGAACGGTAGCGATCCTCTTGATCATCACGGAAGAATCATATGACGCCGCCGGCCCATAAACCACACCAAACCGTAATTTTTTCGGGATGCAATGATGACTCATGGAGTATGTGTGGATTGCTGCCTGACCAATACCGCATATTTTGTTTATTGACGAAGCCAATCATCCAGAAATGAGCCTCATCGCTGAAGATGATTTTTCAAGTTGTTGCTCAGCCCAATTCACGAACATACGATGCTTCTGGTGGTCAAGCGGCTTCAGTTCTTGCGTCAATTTAATCTTGTTAGGACGTAGGCCAAGATCTTTTCGCAAAATTCGCCATAACGACGTCACAGAGATGCCCAACGCTTGAGAACGACGTGTGAGAGACACATTTGGGCTTTCTGCAACTGAAGCCTCAGCGGCAGCAATATTCTCGACACTACGGGCATTTCTTTGTCTCACTGGCACGGGAACATTTTGTACTGTGCTTGTGGATTCAAATTTTTCCAATAGACGCTCAATTGTTGATCTGCTAGGACGATTATGACGACCATAAATTGGACGTAGCGCTCTTAACGTTGAGGCTACTGCCTCCGAATTTCGGTAGTAAATTTTAATAATTTCGACTCGTTGTTGGCTCGTATATCTTTCCATCATGAAATGGCAAACCTTACTGAAGAGAAATGTCAAAAGAGCGGCAAGAAATATGGCGTCATTTGCTGTCCCTGTTGCTCTACTTTTGTAGCGAAAAACCCTTTAGAATTCATTAAAAAATAAATTCTGACTTAAAGGTGGTAATCAAACTTTTCTTTTGCGACAGCACAATGTGAACCAGTTCATATCACCCGAAGTCACTTCTGATTTAAAATGTTTGGCATTGCAATTTAGTCATCGAAAATTCATTACCCCACAGTCAAAAGAATTGAAATTTCTTGTAATTAAATTTAACGCGATCTTAAATGTATCAGCGAGCAAATCGACAAAATTGGCTTCATTACTCCGAATTGAATAATGGGTATTTCTTTTCCTCTCAGTTCTACCCGTTAAAGTTCTTTGGCAAGGCATTATTTGTGCTGTATTTTTTGGAAATAACAAAATTTTGCACTTACTGAAATTAAGAAATCGATTCAGTTGTTAGTTTTATCCGTTACTTTATTCAACGGCAAACCCCAGATCTGGTATATTATATGTAGAATCAGATCACTTTCCTTTTTTTAAACTTAGGCCGTTGTAATTTTACTATGTGCAGTAAATATGTGCAGTACAGGCCTTATGGGAGTGCTTTCCTTCGTACTCATCGTATACTCGTTAACAATCCTATTTGTGTGTGCCAAAAATAAGTACATCAAATCAGAGTTACCATGGCAATGGTAATGCCTACAAATGCATAGTTTCCTTTGGATTTTATAAGGGAGCTTTTAGGATGGAAGCTTCTTATACGCTTTAAAGGATACCTACTTGAAGACAAAATTGTTACCGTTTGCTTTTTTTTGTTTCAAAGATTTGTTTTTTTCTTGGTAGTTTGAAAAAAAATAAATAAAAATAAAAAAAGTATTAATATAGTCCGTTTACTTATAATTATATTTCAGGTTGTGAAACGAAAAAATTAAATGCTCAAACTTATTTTTAGTGCTGTGTAAGATAAACTGCGTTTTTGCTTTTATTTTTGAAACTACGCACATACCTACATATGTATAATAAGTTTAAATGGCGAAAGCAACAACAGTTACTTGTCGTCAAATGAAATAATGTGATATATATATGTACATATGTATGGATGTATGTATATTTTGTTTATTGGAAGAATGGGGATACCCAAACAACGCGACTTTTATCTTACCGCTTGGTAGTGTCGAAAATGATAAGATCAATTTATTTCAGTTGACATTCCTTTGCAGTTATAGTGAGATACAAACGTCCTATCTTCCCTGTACTTACTTACTTACTTACGGTCCTCGGACCTATTACGTCCGTGATGTTTCCCTTACGGGACATAGGGCCTCCACTACACCTACGCGCCATCGTGTACCATTTCTTGAAATATATTTCAGTTCTCTCCAACTTTTCCCCAGTCGTGCCGATTCCTGTTCGACCGTTCTTCGCCATTTACTTCCAGGTCGGTCCACTTGTCTTCCCTCCTGTGTGAGCGGGTTCCACTGCATTGCTTGAGATGCAATGCACCGATCGCCTTTTCGAAGCGTATGGCCAATCCACTGCCACTTTCTTCTTCGTATAATGGAGTCTATAGGCTCCTGACCCGTTCTCGCATGAAGTTCGGCATTGGAGATACGGTTGGGCCAGAAAATCCTCAAGATGTTTCGTAGACATCTATTAACGAAGGTTTGCAGCTTTCTAGTGACAGTCAGCCCTATCGAGGTATCCGTTCGGAGAAATTTTTTTTCCAAACTATTCAAAATCGGAGAATTTTCTACCGAGGTATCCGTTCCGATTGACAGATCGGACAATCTTCCGATAAAATGTAACGACTATCATCGCATAGGGATGAAGTGCGTTCAGTCCAGAATTGTTGACAGTTGTGCGTTAAATTTCTTCCGAAATTCTCCGACAGAAAATAGTTGCGGAATATTTTAAGAAAATTAAGCAAAAAATATAAATAAATATAATTTTGTTTCGTGAGTGCAATAAACAACGAAGACGACTCAGCAAGAGAGGTTGGTTGAAATAACAAATAGATGATAAAGCAACACTATCCATTTTTGTGGACCAATTTATAAACTTTTAAACATCACAAAGATTTTCAGTTATTGAACTAATCAGGACGATTGTGTCAAATGAATGCGATTGAAATCTAAGTTCCAATCGGTACAGACTATCGTTTCGGAACTTTTTCCCAACGGATACGGATATGGCTGAGTAGCAGTGACTTTACAAGTGCTGCAGCCGTAAAGCAGAACGGATTCAACATTGGAGCGGAACAGTCGTAACTTGGTCTTTAAGCTAAAAGAGTTGTTTCTCCATATTTTGGACAGCATTCCGAACGCAGCCTTTGCTTTTCTGATTCGGCTGTTTACGTCCAGTTCAGTTCCGCCACCCGTAGAGACAATACTCCCAAGATATTGGAAATCCTCTACCATCTCTACCGGTTGTCCAGAAATATTTACTTGGATTGATGAGGAAGTTCCAAAGCTGATCCTTTTAGTTTTTGCCGAGTTGATCTTAAGCCCTACGATTGCTGCTTCTCTCTCCACACTTGTTGTCATTTGATGGAGATCCATGATCCTATGAGAGAGTAAGCATACGTCGTCCGCGTAGTCCAGATGTTTGAGGTGAGATTGCAGAGTCCACTGAATTCCTCCATTTCCATTTGACAAAGCTGCGTGCAGTACGTCACTTACCACCAACAGGAACACTATTGGTGACAGTATACAGCCTTGCCTAACTCCACTTTGGATTTCAAACTCCTCTGACAGCCTACCTTTGTGCAAAACGTGACACTTATTTTATTGGACAGAGTATAAGTACATATATTATTGCATCATAAAATATTCGAGAAATGCCCCGTATTTAAAAAATTTGACTTACATACATACATAACTTATGAAATTCTTTTTGTATAGTTTGATTTTTTTTTCTTTTCTTTCTTTTAGTTAAACCCCTTTTATTTGGCTTTTTTCGCTTGATGCAAGCTTAAAAAAGCACTAAAATGTGTGTTTTTTATGAATATTAAAAACAAAGTATTGTACTTACCAAATTAAAGAAATTTATTTATATTTTTTTCTTCTGCTTATGCTCTTGCAGCCGAATTTCTTTAATTTTTTAAATCCATGTGTTTATTTTTTGAAGATTGAACTTACCAAAAACTTTGAATTTGTAGGTCCGATCCTTTACTTTGTGCACAGAAAATCACAAACTGTCAGATCTTGGAGAGCAACCTTGATATATTCTCAAAAATATCATAACTGTGCCAAAGTACGTGAACGCAAATTCAACCAAATTCCGTATTACCTAATGTGCTGGACAAGTAAGGCACGATGTTTTTGGCTTTCATTCTTTTGATCTCAAATTGACATTTTGCTGTGCTGTGATTTTCAGTCCGACGAAATTTCTCGGACTGAAAATCACAGGTAGGGGAAATTATTTACTCTCTCGTGAGCGTTGTTTTTTGTAAAAAACTGTTAAATTATTGAGTACGGGAACGGCTTTGGACTGAAAATCACACAAATGCACAGAAAATCACAGAAATTTAAAGTAAAGGAACGGACCTTGTATTTGATGCTTTCCTTTTTTTGTTTTTAAAATAAATAAAATATTTCTCAAGCATTTAAAGCTACGTTTACTAAACAATTATGAATCTAACTGGAGTGATATTTGCACAAACATTTATAAAACTGTAACTATTGCCACTTTGCGGTAAGTAAGAAATTCCAATTTTTCACCAAAAATCCAAATCAATAAGATTCAATATCTCCCAAAATTTCAGAATTCTAAACTTACTTCTTAAAATGATAAAAATCATTTATCTGGAACAATTGAAATGTCCATTAAATGCTTTTACAGCTTCATACAGACATAATTCTTAGTTTGTGCACATCTGTGGGGCAAAACCTTTCCAACGTTATATAATTTATGTAGTTCCGTTGAGTATTTACGGAGAAAAGTGTACCGTTAGGTTTTGCTTAGGATTTGCTAAGCGTATTAATATATAGTAAGTAGATAGGATTTATCATTAAAATTTCAAACTTTTTTTTTTTTTTTTTTATATTTAGCGTGCGCTAAAGGGGTTATGAATACCCTTAAAGTGATAAACACAGCACGAGCGATTAGGTAGGTTGGAGGGGATTTGAAAGGAGAAACCGATGTACATTGGTTTTGAATGTCTGTAGATCACAATGGGAGGGGAAGATAGCGCTGGGTAGAGCATTCCACATTCGTGTAGTGCGACTAAAGAAAGAATCTCTGTACTTAGCTGTACGTCCGAAGTTGGGCTCAAGGGTAAAATGATGGGCATTCCTAGAAGCGCGAGTATTACGGTTGAATTGTTTAAGGGGAGGAATGCAACTGGCTATTTCGCTAGAGCAATTTTTGTTAAAAAAACGGTAAAATAACGAAAGGCATGAAACATTTCGACGGTGCTCCAGAGATGTAAACGTTTCCGTTATAGTTCTTTCACCTATCATTTTAAGAGCTCTCTTTTGAATTCTATCCAATAGACTCAAGTGGGTTATTGGAGCACCTGCCCAAATATGGGAGTTATACTCAAGTTTTGGACGAATAAAGGCTTTGTAGATCACAGCCAGATCGGAGGGGGAGAAAAATTTCTTGCATCGACGGAGAAAACCTAAACACCTAGCAGCATTTTTGGCGATGTCAAATATGTGGTCGTTCCACAAAAGGTGGTCTGTGACACACATACCGAGGACTGAAAGCTGTTCAGTTTCCTCTATGCAAGTGCCGCTCATGGATAGCAGCATTAGGGGTGGGTTCCGCTTTATCGACAGGAGACAGCATTGAGTTTTAGAAGCATTAAATTCTACACGGTTTTTTATTCCCCAGTGGACAATACTGTCAAGATCAGAATTTAATGAGCTTATCATACGCTGCCGTTCAAGTTCCACATCCGGAGGACATGGATGTGAATCAAGAAACGAATATGAAAAGCTGAGGGTACTGTCGTCAGCAAAACAGTTTAATGGATTAGAAGTTTCAGATAAGAGATCGTTTATGAATATTAGGAAGAGAGTCGGAGACAAAACGCAGCCCTGGGGCACATCAGCATTTATATTGTGGATTTCAGATGTGAAACCGTCCAATACAACTTGTATTGAGCGGTCCGAAAGGTAATTTCTAATCCAACAAAGAAGAGATTCATCGATACCAAATGCACGCATTTTCGATAAGAGAGCTTGATGCCAAACTCTATTAAATGCTTTTGAAATATCAAGCGCAATAATCTTACTTTCTCCAAAACGATGTAAAGATTTGTGCCACTGTTCGGTGAGATATACCATCAGATCACCAGTGGACCTATTGCTACGAAAGCCGTACTGCCGGTCATTAAGAAGCTTTCGTTCTTCGAGATATTTCTTTAGCTGAAAATTTATCAGCGTTTCCATGACCTTGGAAAGAAGGGACGTAAGCGCAATTGGTCGATAGTTGGAGGGGGAAGAAGACACGCCTTTTTTTGGGACAGGCTGGACAAATGCTGTTTTCCATCCACTCGGAAAGAGACCAGTAGAGTAGGACAGATGGAAAAGCTTACGCAGTGGTTTTGCCAGCGTTGAAGAACACCTCTTCAGAACAATGGGAGGGATACTATCCGGGCCAGCGGATTTGTGAACGTCGAGATCTTTTAGAACTCTAGCAACTGCACGAGTGCGAAAGAAGATTTGTCCCATAAAATCATTTACGCTCTCAAGTACAGGAGGAGTCATAACACTTTCTGGCAGCGTCGAATTAACAGCAAACTGTGCTGCAAGCAAATTGGCTTGATCTTGCGAGCTGACAAAAGGAGTATCATTGAAGGCTAGCGTTGGAACCGAGGACGAGGTGGTGTTTCGTATGTTTTTTACAAATGACCAAAAATTTTTACTACCTTTGGGACATTGTAGTATTTTTTGCCGTAACTTTTGATCATGTAAAAATTTGGTTCGTCGAATATGAACGTTACAGGTCTTTCTAGCTTGTTGAAACTTTTTCCGGTTTTCCTCAGTAGGGTTGGCTTTATAACAACGGAAGCTTACTTCTCTGATCCTGATAACCTCTTTACAGCTCGAATCAAACCATGAGTTTTCTTTGGGTTTGATAGATTTTACCCTATTCGGGATAAAATTTCTCATTCCACAATGAATTAAATTTGTGATCATATCTGTACTGGCATCTACGTCACTATCGAGGAAGCATAGTGACCAGTTAAAGCTCCTGAAAAAATCATTGAGACCGTCCCAGTTGGCTTTCTCATATTGCCAAACGGTTCTCTTGGGAGTTTTTTCTCTAACTGGATTTTGTTGGCATGAGAAATTAGCAGATATGACACAATGGTCTGATGTGCCTAGAGGCGATTATATACTAATAGTGTATTTATCAGGGTCAGAGGTAAGGAACAAGTCTAGAGTGTTAGCGGATTGACCTGCAACGTCAGGAATCCGAGTAGGCTCGTCAACAAGCTGAGTTAAGTTGTTTAACTCAGCAAAAATCTCGGCATACCTTCCTTCGGGTGTTGTCTGACCCGAATAGCGTAGCCACGAAGAATTATGTACATTGAAATCGCCCGTAACAACGATTTCACTGTGCGGAAAATGGGAAATAATTCTCTGGATGGAGTCAGATAGTGCATCGAGTTCATTGGAAGTCGAATTACCATCCAAACTAGGACTACGATAAACAAAACAAGTATGGATGATGCGCTTATGGATGGTGAATTTAAACCACATGAAATTAAAGTAGGTATTCAAACAAGACCCATATTGTGGTTGAAGCTGATAATCAACATCGTTTCGAACATACACGGCGAGACCATGATGAGAAAAAAATAAAGGCACTAAGCTATAACCATGTAGGCTGAATTCCGAGTGATCGGTATTTTCCCCTACCTGCGTTTCACTAAGTGCCAAAACAGCTGGCCTGTTTTTCACAGTATGGACATATGCAGCAAAAAAATTCTGTCTAAGTCCCCGAATGTTGCTGTAGTCAACCCTAAATTCACCCCCCATTACGAAAAAACAGACACAAGAAACCAAATCAGACAGTTAACTATGCTGTTATCAATTTTGGGCCCCAAAAAACTTCCCAGTACAAATACTACTAGTGTTATGCCTAAATAGCAAATGCACTGATCCGCCCCTGGATACACAAAATCAATAACAACAATTTATCTGGTATGCTTTGGCTCAATCAATTATAAGCATTGTATGGTATGATACATACACACACTGCATATAATGACTAAACCAAAGCACTGTGAGTGATGTGGGAAGGAGAGATAGGAATTTACCTCTGTGTTATGGATCGTTGTAATTTAGCATCATCTTCTTTGATGCATGGGTGCACTTTTTGTTGTTTCTTTTATGCACTGGCACTGGCACTTGAACTTTGATTTGGGTATTTTTTTTTTAGGGAAAATGGGCTATTGATTTTTGTTTCACGCGGCGCTACTTGAAGTTACAGTTTTTGTTGTTGTTTTGCACTAGTACTGTGGCACTTGCACTTTTTTTTTTGTTTCTTATATGGGACTATTGTAATGATTAATTAGTGTAGACAATTATTAAGAACTGGGGATATTTAATTATGTAAATCACCACTCCCGCACACATCCACTCACAGTGGATTGCAGATCGGAACTAATTGAAATCTCTTCTTTTACTTTACATTTTTATTTGAAACAAAGTTCCTGTATGTCCATTTGTTTATATAAAAACTACTTAAGAATAGAATTAAAAAAAAAACCTAACAAAGGAGAATGGGCAAAAATATATGGGACCTGGGACCTGTTTCACCAAACACTTTTCGCTTTTCACTTTGCAACTTTTCACTTTTACTTTGCAAATTTCGTTTCACCAAACGCAAATATGCAAAGAGTAAATTATTTATATGAAAAGTTGAAAAGTTTTCCTCTTTGCAAATTATGTTTCACCAAACGCAAATTTGCAAAGTGAAAAGTACTTTTCTGCGAAGTGAAAAGTTTTGTTAGTTTGCAAAGTATTTGTTCTTTTTGTTTCACCAAACAAATAAACTTTGCAAACTATATTTAGATTTTTGAAAAGCTTTTCAGTAATATGCAAAGAGAAATTTTCATTTGCAAATAGCTAAGCTTTTTTTGTGAAGAGCTGTCGAAAAATAATAATAGATACAAATGAACCGTTTTGAAATCGAGGAAGTTAATGATAGTGACCAAAGAGTAGTGAAGTTAAGAATTAGCTTTGATATTGGAAATCATTTTTCGACAAAAGAGAGTTTTCGATTAACAGAAAGAACTATCAAATTTATTTTGTCCAAAATTGAAATAAACCACAATATTCAAGAGTCAAAAGAATATGTGTTTAAGTCCTTTGCAACAAGAATATAACGGTTTTGAACTTATGCTTCAGAAATAGCCATACCCTAATGCAGTCATTTAAAAAGAGATAGTGCTTATACATTCAGTGAATGATAATTAATAGCATATCCAATGGAACAGAGATTTAACATGGCTCATTAAAGAATTAAGTGAATCATTGAAAACAGTTTTGGTATGAGATGTAGGTAGGTACATAAACTTGTTGTTTGCAATGTAAACATTATCAGCCGTATTAATAAAAAACGCTTATTCCACCTTTATTCCATGGGTTTACTAAATCATGGAATTAATATAACAAAACGAAAATCTACTACAGTAAGTAGATCACGTTAAAGTTATTATCATTTATTTGACAAGTCTGATTTTTATTTCTTCGCTAAACCACCATGTTCGGTGGTTTAACTTAGGAAACGTCATTTAGACGAAATTTTGTATTTTAAAAACATTTTGTACTTAGTCCAAGGAATAAGGTTAAACCTTCCCTATTCCACGTTTATAAATTTGGCTGTAAATGCTTTATGGCTAAGACCCAAATTGACACACTTTGACAAGACAGGGCCGCTAATACCAACAAGAAAAGCTAAGAAAATAGTCGTAGAGAGAAAGTACAACCCACCCTGTCTTGTCAAACTGTGTCTCACAATGACAAGTGGAAACCTAGCATTAGGAATGTTGAACCATCTTCGCAGGGTAAAATCGTATAAAAAATCTTTATTTTAACAATAATGTTAATTCAATATTCGTTCAATACCTAAACCATCTTTTACGTCTTCTGATTTATTTAATTTATTTGTAAATTCTTTAATTTGCAACGTCAATAATACTGTCAATGATTTTTGTTCAATTCATAATTGATCAAATTGATACAATTTGAGTTTACTTTGCAACTTTGCAAAATACGAATTCAAATGCAAAGTTCTATTTTAAATTGGTGAAACACTTTTACTTTTCACTTTTCAAAAATAGTCTGAAAACTGATAAGTGAAAGTGGTTGGTGAAATGGGCCCCTGGTCTACCTAGTGCCCAGAAAGGAGACCTTTGAAAACGATTAGGTACCATGGAGTGTACCAACCTTCGAATATTTTTTTTTGTCCTAAACGATGGGAGTTGGTAAAAATAAGCGACCGACAAAATTAGAAAAACACTGCAAATTCGAATATGCATAGATTTATATTTTGAAATATACTGCCTAAGCCCCATGGTTTACAGTTCTGTGTCCATATTCAAAAATGATACTCTTGAACTAAGCTTTTCAACATTGTATATCTCAATTGGGGGCACTAGACGTACAATCATTCCCATTCATTAAATTCGCTAAATCGAATAAAAAATAGTTGAATTTTCATACTGTTAAGCGAATAATTCGCCAACCATGATATTATAAGCTTTTATTGGCCATTTGTATAAAAGTTCCTTTATTTTGGGGTCTATTCAGTTCATTAAAAGTTACCAATACTTTCATTTCAATGAGAAACTATTGCATTAATTTCTGCTCTAATTGCACTTTGTTGACGTATACTGCATAAGCCCCACGGTGTATAGCTTTGTGTCCATACAAAATGTACTAGAACTAATCTTTCCAACGATATATATCTCATTCGTGGGCAATAGGTAGACCAAAATGCCCATTCTCCTTTTTTGTAAGTATCTATTTTTTTTTAGTAAATAAGGTACATATGTATGTACTAAATGGGCTGTTTTTATTTATGAATTCTATGAATTCTTTATCAAACACTGAAAACAAGTTAGTTTTATGTTAGAATTTAAGATAAAAATATAGAAAGTAAATTGTTTTTTCCAATGGACTCTTTTGAAAGATGCCAGAACGAACAAAAATAAAAACTCAGAGATAATACTATAATCTTTATTATGTGTTGGTAAGGTAATGTGACGTTCAGAAATGATAAGTGTAATGCAAGATGAAATAAATCTGATTTAATTGTATATACCCATCATCTCGAGTCAATGTTATCCACTGTATCGCATACCAAAAGCTTCCCAAGTAGCTAATGGCCTGCGTCACACTTCAGGCAAATAGACACGAACTGATGCAACTCTGTCGTCTACCATAAATGTCGGCACAAAAGCAAAACTTATCAAAGGTTTTTCCTTCTTCGATGACAGTTGTGACTTGTGAATCACTATATAAGCACTTATTTTATACACCAATTCATTTATGTACGTAATTTATTTAATACTCGATCCAAGCGATATCAGTCGGAACGGAAAATTCTCCGATTTCATGCGAATCGTAGGACTTAAGCTCCAATCGGCTTGGCGAAACCCAAGAAACAAATTTAACTTTTCAAATGCTTTAACAGCGCTTTCAGAGCAAGTCTTAAAGCTCGTCACTTCGAGAATTAGCTCTCTTACAGCGAATTCTTTGACATTTAGTGCTCTTTCTGTTCGTAATCAGCTCGTTGTTAATGACTCAGTAGTTTTTAAGCTATCTAATATGCATTTTAAAGCTGCTAAGGTGCAAACATTTTAAGCGCGCGTTTTGTTTTATCACAAATGTATTGGAGGTACTTCGCGAAATAACAAAGCGCCTCCGGAATTATTAATATTACGCTGAGATTTTGAAAAAAATTTTATCTGAACAAAACAAAAAATTTTTAGAACTATTGTCAATTATTAATGACATATTTTGTTTAAAAATTACAAAATGTTTTGTGTTTTTCAATTGAAAACGGAGACCTTTTCTCTTGAAACAAAATACGGTTATTTGAATCATTTTTCTTTTCATCACCATATTTTTGTTAGGGTAAAAGTTAAAATAGCGCTTCAAAGCTGTAATAGCGCTATTTTAGAGCTAGTATCAACAAGGTGACAGATTTGCCTCCAGTGCTTTGTATAAAATAGGATGTTTTAGAAAATAGAAGAAGAAATAGAAGAAAGAGTGAATAATTCTGCACAGAAAATAGTATATTTTTATTTAAAGAGTAGGTGTCCCTGACATTCAGTTTGAACTAAACGAGTAATTTTTTTTGTGATTCAGCCGTAGCCTAAGTAAAATTTCGATAAGTTTTAAAACTTTATTAGGGTATAAAAAAGGAATAAATGATTATGATCAATACAACTTTTATGCTCTGTTAGAGCTGAAAGAATTGCAGAACCTCTGTTATATATCACAATTTTTAAATAAAATACAGAGAACTCTATTATAAACTCTTATAGAGCTATATCCTTAGATTACACTATATAAGAGCTGTAGAAGAGCAGTTTTGCTTCAACTAGCTCCAACAATGTTACTTGGGAGGAAAACCTCGAAGCAAAAAATCATTCGTTTTTTCGTTGCGACGGATACCTGGCTCAAGTTTTTGTGATATTTTGTTTGTGAATTTGTGAAAAGGCTATTGGCAATGTGTTATAACAAATGAGATAAAACGCGTCAGTCAAAGTGATGTGATGCTAAGAAAATCACAATCCAACTGAAAATGAGAAATTGATAATCAACTCTTTGTTGACTGTATAAACGTTTGGCACTTACGTTTTTTTTATTTAACTTTTTTTTTCCATGATTAATGTTTATATTTATTTTGGGATAAAAAGACGAAACTTAATTCACTTGAAATATTTGCAATGAATTTACAAAAGAATCACAATTAAAAATAGTTTGTCGTTAAAATGTACCCGATTTCAGACCTCACATTTAACTTTACGCACATAGGTGATATGCCGAGAGTTTTATCTCAGTCTAAATTCTCTTATTTTTGTGTCATTTTTGTATGAAAAAAAAAAACGGACAAAAATGAGATTGAAGCCTTTTGAATTCCAAGCCTAATTTCTAAATCGTTTACAGTTAATATATAAATCGTATTAATAATTTAATTTGTGCACAGCGCGTCGAATAACGTGCACAAAATAAAAAATTGTTAATAACAAAAATATATTAATAATTTTGTTAAAAAATCAGTAATATAGAAAAGTGCGTATACGCCCTAGTGAACCGCACTGTTTTGTAGTCGTTTTCAGAGATAATACATGCGTTTACAAAATTTATTTACTCACCTTCGTTTAACGATTTTAAATGACGTTTCCTTGGCTTCTAGTGGCCAATGCTTATATAAATTTTCTGAATAGAACACAAAAAACCAAATGGTTTTAAGTCTTCAAGTTTTTGAGAAAATTGAAAATTACTATAAGTACTTTTTTATGAGATTTTTATTTTCTTGCTTGCTTACATAATTAGAGTATCCTAGCTCCCAGCATTCCGGCGCACCGTATAAACATTGACGTATTTTGCCCAAGTATTTTGTATGTAAAATGTTTTTGTAAAATTTGGGGGTTCTTTCCTCAATTTTGGGCGATTTTTCCAAAACGAATTTCAACTGAATTTATTGTCTATAGTTTTCTTTAAAAATAGTATCATGGGTGGCCCGCTGCGCGGGTTCAAGGATTTGAACTCCCTTTTTGAATCCTCTGTCCTGCTCACGCGACTCCGCTTAGGGTATGCTCGGTCGCCAGGCAGGTGCCTATGTTGTCAGTTGGTGTGCTTTCAGTTTATTTGTAATTAACAGTACCTTTGGTGGCCCACTTTGCGGATTCAAGGATTTTAATTCCCTTTTAGGGGCATCTGTCCCGCTAAGTTTTGAGTTTTAAAGTATTTTTTTCAAAAACTATTAACACAAATAACTTGGTTGAAACAAATAATAAAATAACAAGTTTCTGGGTTCAGAAAACCTATAATTTAATCATTGTTAGTGTTGCCATTGTTTTTTCTTTTATTCATTTAAAGTCATTCTGTAGTAAATTTCCCCTCACGCCTAAACGGAATGAGATAGACCCACGACCCGTAGTTAAAAATTATTGTATTAGGTAAGTCCCTCTATAAAAATCCGTTATTTTTTGGTGCGCCGTAGTTATTAGTAGAAAAAGATTGCTGGATCTGAATATGCGGGGTGTACCTCTGGCAACCTTGAGGATTTTTAAATATGACGTTTTGAAGGGGAAGAGGTTGTTGTGCATCAAACGGAAAAAAATACTTTGGTACAATCTATGCATATGGTACATGATTTCAAAGTACTTTTTAATGGAGAATCTAATGACATAGGATAGGACTACCCAAACAAAAGTAACAGTCCTTTTTATGTAATTGTGATTTTATTTTCAGTACGATATGTAAATATTGCGGAAAACGTACGTTGATGAAACTTGGTATAAATGTTGCATTTCTTATGCAAACCGAGAATAAGAATATTTGGTAAAAATATCTTTTGTAAAAGGATGCTTTTTTGACAGGGCGGAAAAAGTATTTGACTATACCAAAACACTTGCGACAAAAAATGCTTTCCTCATGAAACTTGGTGTAAATCTTACAAGTGTCACTAGAATTAAGAATCAAAAGAGTCTATCCAAATATTTTGATCAAATATTCTTATTTTTGGTATTCACGAGGAATGGAACAGTTATACCAAGTTTCATTGACGGGCCAAAGGGTTTCCGCAAAATTTACATATAGTAGTACTGAAAATAAAGTCACACTAACATAAAAAGGACTGTAACTTTTGTTTAGGTAGTCCTATTGCCTTAGTTTTAATGTCATTCGATTCTCCATTAAAGTACCTTGAAATCATGTGCCATATACATAGATTGTACCAAAGTAATGCTTTCCGTTTGATGCACAACAACCTCTTCCTCTTCAAAACGTCATATTTAAAAATCCTCAATGTTGCCAGATGTATACCCGGCATATTCAGATTCAGTACTCTTTTTCCATGCGGATACCGTCAAAAAAAAAAAAAATAAATAAATAAATCGCGTGGCACAACGGCTCATGAAGAACCAGGGCCTAGTGACTAACAACTCGCAACCATTCCTGTGTGCGCCTTTCGACAGGAATGGAAGGGACCTACAATTTTATGCCGAATCCGAACGGCTAGACGAGAAGCACTTTTTCGTGACAAGTGATACTCTTGGAGGATTTGTCAATTCCTCGCAAGAGGCAGTAGCCCTGAAAAAAAACTTTTTAGTTTTTAGGTGGACGAGGCTGGGAAGCGAACCCAGACCTCCAGCGTGACAGTTGACGCACTAACCATTACGCTACGGGCTACTACTATACCGTCAAAACATTTTGTATATACCGAAATCTTTGGATTCGGTCCAAAAAGGCCACTTTTTCCCTAGACTGTATCGTATTCCCCCACATTAGTTCTCAAAGTGAGATCACCGTTAATACCAACAAATTATAACAAAGGTAGTTAAAGTAATTTTCAATTTTTTCAAAAACTAGAAGACATAAAACCATTAGGTTTTTTTTATTCGATTCAGAATGTATATAAGCATCGACCTCTAAAGGCTAATTTAGCAGTTAATTTCACAATTTTTAAAAAACTGGTCTAAACTTATTATCAAAATTTTGAGTTTAAATTCAGGATTAAAGAAAATATCTCTGGCTTTCAAAAACGGTAAAGTACTTCATAGTAAGTGCTGCCGTTGTTTTTTAATATTTGGTTTAACATTTTAAGTCATTTTTTTCTAAAATGCCCCTACCTCCTGAACGGGGTGAGATAGACCCCCCCTTCCATAGTAATAATGCTTGTATTAAACCCCTCTACAAAAATCCGTTATTATTTTGAGGCGCCGCGCCGTAGTTATCGTACTCTCCCCGAACAGCGTACTGCAAAACCAAAAGCAGAACGAAATTTTTCGTTTATGATTTTGTTGTGTCATTTTTGTATGGTTTTTTTCGGTTCGCATCAGCAGCGTACTAGGCTTAATCATAAAGTGCGATGTGTAAAACTAAACCCACACAATTTGAAACACTCTTGTGCAAAAACAATCAATAACCATTATGAATGTTTTTAATTCACTGAATACGTATCAAACCTCGATCAAAATTAACCTATAACGTTTGCTTTTTGAAATTCTCCAATAATGGGAAAAAAAAAAGTTTTGCATTTATTTTTAATTGGAATATCTGACAAATCTAGCAAAGTACTTAGATTTTTTCAACTTTGTCGACTTTTGTTATTTATATGGCACTTTATTATAACACAAAATAAACAAACATAAAACTGACTTGTCAACGCTTATCGAGAGTGAATAAACAGACGCTCAATTAAACCTTATTTAGTGTTTAATTAATAGTCTATCAGTCACAATCAAAGTAAATAAAATTCTAAAGAATATTCTTAAAATTCATTTAAATTCAATGAAGCACTGTAAAGCGAGCCAGTGAAAACTAAAGGCGAAATAATGAATCAAAAAATTAATGAAGAAAATATAATGATGTATTAAAAGCGATATTAGTTAAAACGACATAATCGAGTTTTTAATAGATTGTGAATAATTTCGCCCTTAACCAACATACATGCTATCCGTCTTACTTGATTATCTTAAATTTGTTTTTTTTTGTTAATTTTACAATATTTTCCAAACCATTAGCTACCAAACTATTTACAGAATGAAATAAAAAAAAAAAATATGTATGTATGTAGTCATAATGTTGTAAAAAAATTGTTGGTATTATGTCTAGAAATTACTGTTTTATGGAGCTTGATAGTCTGATGCAAATAAAAGTTCAATACGAATTTCTACACGACAGTAGATTGAATTTTATTTTCTAACATACGAGAATATTTTGTGCCCTTTTCTTCCTCTTTCATTGTAGAATGGAGCCAATGTGTGTGACTCCTCTGATCTCTATGAAGGATTCATGTAAACAATTTCTTCAGAACTGCCGATGAAGTCGATACAGGCTGCATAAGTGCATAGGCCAGTCTCTGGACTGGACTTGGTGACGATTAGTATACATAACAATGTTTGTAGTGTCCATCAGAGTCACGGATATATACGATTAATTGTTTTGGATTTTATGTTATCTTTTATTTAAAAAAAAAAAAAAACGGTTTAAAACTTGGAAAGTTATTTCTTGCTGTTCAAGATACTTCCGTCGTATTTCTATTGGAACCACTTCATGGAGTCTTCCTTGGTCAAACGGTGGGGGAATCCTACAGTGCCTGATTTACGCTTCCTATGAGCTACGCTGTAACCTGGTCGTCCCAAGACAACGTAGAAGTTCAATCCATAGATACCGATGGATGGATCGTATTTGATACTCAAATTGATATGTTCCTGGATACCGAAACTGAAGTTTCCTGCAGAAGAGAAGTTGTCCCTTATCAACTCGTATTTACGAACTTCAAGACCACGTTCCAAGATCTCTTTGGCCTTGGCACCACATACTGTGCAGTGTACAGTGATTATTTCATTATTTCTGATACCGAATGATCGCACGGTATAACGAGCCTTTGAGAACACAGGCGGTTGACCAGTCAGTTGTTCCAAAACCTTAGCAGCTCGAGTAAGCCTATCACCAGATTCACCCACACCAATGTTCAGGCACAGTTTTCGGATGTGCAACTGCCACATGTGGTTCTTTGCAGGATCCCTCTTACCTTCTTAGGGGCTTCCTTCTTCTCAACAGCAGGCAACATAGCGTTATTCGGGGGAAAAAAGGCAGGCCATACAACAACCCTTTTAAGAGTCCTGATGTAAAGCAGCAATAAATACAGCTATTTTTACTCGGCCTGTTACGTGTTAACCATGGTCGTGTCAGTTTATTTTAAATGCTGAATTTCCTCAAAACCTTACCCTGGTTATGTTTTCGACTTGGAATGATCCGAATCACCTTCCTCCTTATAGCAATCGCCTTCTTCTTTTAAATATGACATCTCTGGAAAAACGTCGCAAGCTAACCGATGTCATGTTTTTACACCAACTCTTGGTTGGTGCTATTAATTATTCACCGGTTCTTTTAGACGAAATTCATTTGATGGTTAGAAGACATAGTTCACGGGATTCTGATATTTTTCATCTCGACTTCCATCGAACCAATTATGGTCTCCATGATGTTTTTGACTTCAGTTACTCAAAGCACAAGCTGTATGGGCGTCCTTAATATTTGCGAGCACCAATCTGCCAATATTATCTGTTTTGTTTTGTTATGCATCGTGAAAGTGTTGCCATGTTCTACTTTTTTGTTAATTTCATGTTTAACTTGTAATTATTTATAGTTTTTTTATTATGATCTATGTTGTCTTTAGTAGTGTGTTAGGTTTAATGTATTTTTTAACTAACATCTTACACCACGCTAAATGATGACTGTAACAAGGTATCAGAAGGTGAAAAAACCCGATGAGAAATAAAATTTGCAATGTTAGAAATGCTTGCAATAAGCAGTACTGATAGCGTGTACAATTTTTTTTTTTTAAAATCATGCTTCTAAATAAAAAAAAAAATAACGGTACCTTCCATACAAATGTTCAAGAACCATTAAAAAAAATTTTATTTCTCTCGGAAGCGGCTCCAAGAATTTTGATATTTGTGCTATATTACTAGTGCAATCTACTTTCAAATAAAAAAAAAAAACATTTTATTCTTCATTTTTATTAACAGTACTTCCAATAGAAACCCTTTTCATATTTTCGACTTTCTCAATATTGGATAAACCGATAAACCTATTAAAACTTTGCTTTATATACAGTTGCTCCTAAAAAGTTAATTATATTGCAAATTCAAATTTTTAAAATTGGATTTTTCAAATTCACTGTTTATTTTTGTAATTTAATTTTTATATGTAAATAATTTCTTTAAATTTGCGTTGCAAATTTATTTTTCTTAAAAATGTTTTCAAAATTGTATAAAATCAATGTTTAAAAAAAACGCTCAAAAGACTATTTTTTTTTAAATAAATGCTAAGGAATTTAGCAATTAAAAAAATTATTTTGATATTTTCGGACATTTTTATAATACAAAAACAAAATAAATACTGAGTAGTCTGATTTGTTTTTACTTTCCGTTTAAAATAAAAAAGTGAGTTATTAATGAGTATGAAAAAAACACGGCTATTAATGTGTTGTATTGAGGTAGTACTTCTGCATAAAAAAATTACTTTTATTTGCTCAAAAGATAGATATGTGCATTCAAGAGGACATAAGAGCCCACAGGTTTTTCTCAAAACCCACCTCTGTCTACCAACTCCTACTCTCAACTCCTAGTGGTGAACATCGGGTGGAATGTATTGTCTCTATATAGGCCACGTGCAGCCGAACAACTAGAGGAGGCCCTAGCCTGCTGCAAAGCAGATATAACCGCCATCCAAGAAGTGCGCTGGGATGGGCCGGACATACGGAAGATGAAAAACTGCGACATTTACTACGGTGACTCCTACCACGGACAAAACCAGCGTTTATTTGGGTGTGGATTCGTCGTTGGAAGAAGACTAAGGCAAAAAGTCTTGATTTTCAATTATTTAAACGAGCGCCTCGTGACAATCCGCATCAAGGCTAAATTCGCCAACATAAGCCTCATATTCGTGCATGCCCCGCATGAGAAGAACGATGAAGACACTAAAGACGAGTTCAACGAGCTCTTAGAGAAGATGTACGAGCAGTGTCCTAGCTATTACATTAAAATTGTTTTAGGCGATCTAAATGCACAGCTAGGAAGAGAGGATGTTTTTAGTGGCATTGACGGAAAGCACAGCCTGCACAACACCACCTCCGACAACGGAATCAGGCTGATCAACTTCCCTGCAGGACGAACCATGGTGGTAGTTAGTACGCGGTTTCCTCAGGAAGAGAGGATGTTTTTAGTGGCATTGACGGAAAGCACAGCCTGCACGCACAACACCACCTCCGACAACGGAATCAGGCTGATCAACTTCCCTGCAGGACGAACCTTGTTCATATTGCGATCGACGCTAGGCACTGCTCCAGTATCAGGGATATCCGAACGTTCCGAGGAACCAACGTTGACTCGGACCCTTACCTTGTTGAAGCCAAGGTACAGCTTAGGATATCTCGAACTCAGCCAAACCGAAGAAATGCTGTGAGGAAGTTTGACGTGGGGCGGCTACAATCGCAAGAAATTGTTAGGTACTTCTCTGATCGGGTCTCAAACAACCTCTTAAGAGGTCCTATGCCACCAGGATCAAGTGTTGCAAACCAGTGGCAACATTGCCAGGAAGCCATCAAAGATGCCGCATCTGATATGCTGGGTTTCACTCAACCAACACAACAAAACCCATGGTTTGACGACACATGCACATGCACATGCTGGCATACAAGGCATCGCTGCACAGAAGGACCAGAGCTGCTCGTGAGCTCTACGAGCAAAAGAGGAGAGAGGAAAACCGGCTCCTCAGAAAGAAAAAGAGGGAGCATGAGAAGCGCGAGATCGAGGAGGTTGAGGGATGTCATAACAGGAATGAGGTTCGGAAGTTTTACCAAAAGGTAAAAAGGAGCTATCAAGGCTACAGAGCCCGAAACGAAGCCTGCAAAGACGAGCGAGGGAACATCGTAGTAGATTCGCAGGTGATGTTGAGAATATGGAAAGCTCACTACTGTAGACTGTATAACGGCGATGACGAATCTAATTGCGCTGTCAGGCAGATTACACCATTCAACCTAGACGATGAAAGTCAGGAATTCCGTCGTCTCGACCTCGAGGAAGTGAAGATAGCAATATCTAAGCTTAAGTCCAACAAAGCTGCTGGAGCCGACGGCGACGGGCTCGCTGCCGAGCTATTCAAAGCAGCAGGAGATGACTTGTAAAGGAGTATGCACCAGCACATCTGTAAAATATGGTCGGAGGAAAGCATGCCCGATGAATGGAATCTCAGCATTGTTTGCCCGATCCACAAGAAAGTAGACCCTCTAAACTGCGCCAGCTATAGAGGAATCAGTCTCCTTAACATCGCCTACAAGATCTTCACTGCCGTATTATTTGAACGCCTGAAGCCGTTCGCCAACAGCGTATCAGTGTGGCTTCAAGCCAGGAAAGTCCACCATCGACCAAGTATTTGAACTACACGGCAGAGCTTGAAAAAAACCCAGGAACTTCAATTCGACACTCACCACCTGTTCATCGATTTTAAGGCCGCGTATGACAGTATTTATAGAAACGAGCTATATAAAGCAATGTCTAGTTTTGGCATTACTGGCAAACTCGTCTGTTTGTGCAGGATGACGACGAAGAACGCACGCTGCTCCATCAATGTTGGCAAAAGACCTCACCGAAACCTTCGATGTCAAAAAAGGATTTATATATGAGTGTTTTTTATAATACAAATTCTATATACTACTGAAATACATCAGCCAAGTAGAAAACTTAGCATTATTTAATTGGACTTGTTGAATTATTGATTCAATATAGCTTTAAGGCGACATACTTGAAAGAATAGTGCAGAACTATCATGATGTCACTGGAGATTTTGCAAGCATTGAGAAGAAAGCGGCAAAGATGGGTTTAGCGGTGAATGAGGACAAAACAAAGTATATGCTGTCATCTAGAAAGGACGCCCAACACGAACGTTTTGGACAGAACGTCACCATAGACAGATATAACTTTGAGGTAGTTAAGGACTGTGTCTACCTGGGCTCCGCTCAGATAGCGCTGAGATCGAACGAAGGATACCTTTGGTAAATCGCTGTTTCTTCGGGATAAGAAGGCAATTGAAAAGTAAAGCCCTCTCTCGAATGACTAAAGTGTCCCAGTACAAAACACTCATCATACCGGTCCTGTTGTATGGTGCAGAAGCATGAACCTTCTTAGCGGCAGATGAGTAGATACGCTTTAGGAATATTCAAGAGAAAAATTCTTCGTGTGATTTTCGGTCCCATATGCATCGACGGGGAATGGAGGAGAAGATACAACAACGAACTGTACGGGCTGTACAGCGACATCGACCTAGTCACAGAAGTAAAAAGGCAAAGATTCGGGTGGCTGGGTCACGTAGAGCAGATGGACACCAATACTCCGGCCCGAAAAGTCTTTGAATCCATCCCCGAGGGACGGCGCAGAAGAGGAAGGCCGCGAAACCGGTGGTGCATGCAGGTGGAAGAGGCCCTAAATCAACTTGACGTGCGAAACTGGAAGCAGCTAGCTAGGGACAGAGCTGGCTGGAGAAGGCTTGTTGGTTGAGGCCCTGGTCCACACCGGACTGTAGCGCCAGCATAAGTAAGTAAGTTATTTGTTTTTAACATAACATTATTAAACCATTAACATACATCGTCAATGCGTCATTGTCTAGCTAGCTTCTAGCTATTAACTACGAGAGCAAGTTTGTGCGATCCATCCGTGCATTTTGTTTCATCATGTTTGCTGATTTCGTGTGTATTCGTTGTCTTTTTTCTTTTAATAGCAATCTACCCGTCAACGACAGGTAGAAAACTCTTATCTATATTATCGAAATAGCGCCAGATCGATCCTAAGTTGTGCATTTGATGAAGCAATTTTTTATTGAACTATTAAAGCTATCGTAAGGAGCACATACAAAAACTGAAGAATAAGCTGCAACTAAATATAAAAAAAAGTACGCATACGCCCGAGTGCACATTAAAATTTGTTGCTGCTTGTGAATTTAAAAATAAAAAAATTATTGGTTTACCAATTCCCCCCTCCCAACCGATGGTAGAACCAAGCCAAGACGGTTTACTGTTTCGGGTTCGTATAGAAAATCTGGACTGGGTGAGAATCCAGACAGATCCGCGGAAACAAATGCATATCATATTTTATACATTTTACAGTTTAAAAATTAGCAAGAGTGGCGTAACCTACATTTTTGTGTGGCGTTGTTTGGTTAATCAAACAATGTGACCCCAATAGGGGAAAAATAAAAGACAAAAGGTGTGTTTGTTGTGCACATTATGATAGCTAAAACATAATTTTCATGTAATGAATGAATGAATGAATCAGGGTATGGGGTTTTGCACTGCGACCTAAGGATCTATTGTGCCCCCTACCGCAGTTGGATGAGGGTAGACATCTTACAACTCTTCCCCCAAATGTATTTCTCTTAGTAATTTAAGTATTTGGAGTACATTCAGAGATGGTAAATCACTCTCTTCCACCTGGTAACGTCCCAGGTGTTTGTGTCTTTGGTGCACAAGTGCATAACATTTGCCTAGAATGTGATCCGGTGTTCCTCATCGATATCGCAGAATCTGCATGTGGCACTGCTTACTAAGATGTCGTTTTAGTTTGCAGTGTCCAGTGAGGATACCTGTTATTTTTCTTAGGTTGTTCCTACTTAAGCTGATACAGTTTAAAAACCGCTCTTGGTTGTAGTTCCCAAGTAGTAGTTTAGCCTGTCTCAGCCCTGGTAGTTTTTTCCAATTTTTGGATCTAATGGACTCTTCTTCTTCTTTGATTTTATTTTTAATCATATTTTCACCTGTTCCGCTATAGGGCTCAGGCCCCGTTAAGGGGGACATTGCACCTATTTTTGCTAAGGAATCCGCTTCTTTATTGCCCTGGATGCCGATGTGGCCAGGTGCCCAATGAGGAGTGTCTTTATTGTACTTGCCGAGTTCATTTAACCTGCTTACACATTCACACACCAATTAAGAACTATTGGTGTATGAGCTTAGTGCTTTGAGTGCAGCTTGGCTGTCCGACATAATAGCAATGTGTTGGTTTTTGTATTTTCTTTCGATATTTCGATCTGCACATTTCCCTATTGCATGTAATTTCGCTTCGAAAATGCTAGAAGACTGACCCATCGGTATAGAAATCTTGGTTCTAGGCCCATAAATTCCTGCACCAGTCCCTTCGTTCGTTCTCGATCCATCAGTGTACCACTTCATTGCGTTTGATTTAAGGGAGTTGTTACCAGTTTCCCCTACCCACTCTTTCTTGCTACTTAACTCTATTTGAACATTTTTCTCGAAGTTAAATTTTTTAATCATGCCATCTCTTGGAATGTCAATAAGGTTTGTTACTGAAGACTTCGGAATGCTAGCTCTTTCTCTGAGTCCTATACATTTACCGGTCCCAGTTCCCTCTTTGACAAATCTCATAAAGCCTCCCTTTGCAGCACTTTCAATAACCTCGTGTAGAGGAAATAGATGGAGGATAACCTCCATGGCTGATGTTGGGCAAGTACTCATTGCTCCCGTTATACATAAACATGCGAGCCTTTGAACTTTTCCTAGTTCGGTTCGTTTGTGCCATGCAACCACACTATAGGTAATGATGCGGCTTACCATCACGGTGTACATCCATCTAAGGATGTGTGGCTTGCAACCCCAAGATTTCCCTGCAAGTTTCTTGCATATCATGAGGGCCTTTGTGGCTTTCCCGACAGTTATTTCTAAATGTTTGTTCCAGATGAGTTTGCTATCTAGTGTTATCCCTAGGTATTTTACCTCCATCTTCGTTTCGATTACTTCACCAGCTAACCGGATAGGTTTCATGCGTGGTAGAAGTCTTTTCTTGGTAAATGGTATAATCGTAGTTTTTGTAGGATTGATGTTTAGTCCTACTGATATACACCATTTCCTTGTGATTGCTAACCCTCTTTGGATTATATCGCATAGAGTTTCTTCAAACTTCCCTAGGGCTGTGATTACAATTTCATCGGCAAAGCCTATAACGCGGATGCCTTGGGCGGTTAGATTTTCTAACAGTTCATCCACTACAAGACTCCACAGCAAGGGTGATAAAACCCCTCCCTGAGGACAACCTATTGTGGTGATTATGCCCTGTGTATTCGTTCCTGCTAGTGCCTAATCCTAATCCATCTGGTTATGGTGATGGGAACACCCCTTGTTAACTGAGGCATGAGAGGTGTTGTCAAAAGTTCCTTCTATATCTAGGAATGCGGCTAATGCCGTTTCCTTAGCGTCTAGGGATTTTTGTAAGGTGTTCGTGAGTTCGAACAGAGCAGTTTCTGTAGATCTACCTACTCTTTAAGCATGTTGTCGCAGATTGAGAGACCTGTTTATTAAAGCTTCTGATCTTAAGAAGTTGTCTATTATTTTCTCTAAAGTTTTCAGTAAAAAGGATGTTAAGGTAATTGGCCTGAAAGACTTTGGATGGGTTGTATCCTTTTTTCCGATTTTTGGAATAAAGATTACTTTAGCCCTTCTCCATAGACTTGGTATATACCCAAGAGCAATGCTACTTCGAAGAATGCTAATAAGACAAGGCATATGATCTTCTTTACCCTTTTACAGAAGAGCTGGGAAAATACCATCTACGCCTGGTGATTTAATAGGTTGAAAGGTACTTATTGCCCAATCTATCCTTTTACTTGAGCAGATAGTTGTAGCTATCTTCCAGTCTTCTCTGTTTGGTCTCATGTAAAACACAACAACAAATCCGCTTAGTTCGCAGCGAAAAGCAATTCACTTTCGCTCCGAAAAGCGAGGAACCCACTTAAAATTAACGGATATTCCTATCCTAGCAGCCTTATTCTGGCAATCTCACTGATGTCTCACAAGTCACAATAACCTCATAACGCGTGGTGAACTTGCATCATAAACACTTAAAAATTATGATCTGCGCCTTGGCAGATCACAACTTACGTTGTGCTTGTGAGGTCTTCCATAGAATACGAAATTGTCACCGCCTCACAACGGCAGAATAGGGCTTTATGGGTTATACGACTTTTGCACTCACTTTGCTTATATTTTCAGCCGTTGAACCTGACAAATCTGATAAAACTATTTATCTGTCTCAATAAATAAAAGATAAGATAGTCGTAAAACAAGAACAAAATCACAAGGGTATTTATAGTTTATAATAAAATAATAAATCAATTTACTAGCTCAAATATTAACATTATTATTTTTGTGATCTTATCAGTTCATTTGGAATTGAAAACAAAACATGCATAAATATATATAGTTACCTAAAAACACTCCGCTCCACTTGAATAGAAACAAACTTTCTTTTTTAACTATCAAAGCGTGTAGCGCTTTGGTAAATTGATAAATTCACCTTTTGGCTTTCGTTCCTATAAGAAGGATCTATTGCGAATAAAACTGCTGGAACAGAATAATTCAGGAAAATACAATTAGGTTATTTTATACCAGTTTTCTAATTATTTCATTAAATATACCATTTTTTTTGCGCCACTTGAATAGAAACATTCTCCTAGGCCGTTTGTCAATTGCGTTAAAATTTTGGTTAAAATTGATCCCAGTTAAATTTGATCTGTTTTTATAGGGATGAATAAAATTGAAGGGTTTTGTGTGTCAATTGCATTAAATGGAATTTTTTAAAACATAAATTTCCCGCTGACGTTTCTTGCGCTGAGAAACCTATCCAAGACGGTGTCAACCTATCCAAAAATGTTCAGATACCTTGATTTGTTGTTGCAATAGCTTTTTTCAGAATTTTTTGGAATTACAACCCAAATCTGTCCAAATCGCTTTGGATACGATCTCGAACGCGGAAATTGCATTTCGATAGTGGCAGTCATGAACCTTGTATACCTGGACTGCTAGTCGATCCTCATTTTCATTTGTTAAGCATGACACACAAGATGTCATTTTCAACTTTTGGTTTGCACTACAATAATTTTGCATTTGAGTGTGAATATGTTTCTTTATTGAATTTAGATATTCAAACTATTTGGAATAAGAATAAAATACTCGGGATAAACCATTATTGTCGATTTTTTATTTATTCCGAATAATTGGAATGGATTCTTCATTCTATCTGAAGGGCGGAGTCAAAAGAATAACAAGAAAAAATACTCAATGCTCATGCGGTCCCCCATGATTTCGGTGATCGGACGAGATCCTTTTTTTGTTTTTATTTAAACCGATATTTTCCGTAACATCTTTCGTCAAAAGGCAATGAATACTTTATTAAAAAAAAAAAAACATAATTGTCGTTGCTTTTGAGAGGCGAGAACGAAATCATGGTCGTCCTATTTATCGATACCAACACGGGGAAGCGTTTTATATTGCCGCCTTTCAAGGGATAAATTTACCTCCTCTGCATCATCTTCGCTGCTTCAAAAAGATGACGCCCAATTCTCCCAGAAGTAGGTAATTTGCACGAACCATTTTTTATTTTATTATTTCAATTAAAACAGAGCTCTATTTTTATTTAATTATTATTTATTTTAAGATTTTTTCCTTTCGAAGTTAAAAGCGAAAAGTTTACACAACTGAATATCATGAATGAATAAACAGAAATGAGGAAAATTCCAAAGTTGACTCGCTAACTTCCACTGTTTCGTTGATCAAATCTAGGGTTGAAAATCAAAAGTTGAAAACGAAAACTTCGAGTGAATAAAAAATATTTCTCAAGTTGACTGTAAAAATCCCAAAGTTATGTTCAACTTTGAGTGAATAAATTAGGCCTAAGTCGTTTTCAAATTGGCGCTAGTGCATCGATTTTTTTTAAAGGGAACCATCGTGATGTTTTCTCCTAACAGTCCAGGTATAATAGGTCATAATAGGTCGATGTGTAAGTAATGTGCAAGAAGCTTAATACAAACGGCAAAAATGATCAACTAGTTAAAATTTAAACGAGCTCCTGAGCAGGTTAAATTTTGAAGACTGTATTCACCTCAGTAATGTCAAAATTTAGCCATGGGATCAAATTTAACGCACTTTTAACGCAATTGAAACCCGGCCTTAGATAAGAAAACAAATTGAAAAAATGCAGTAAAAGTGGGTATTTTTTTTATTTATATAATCATATTTTAATAATGTGTGCTACCACTTTTATTTGAAATAACTTCAAAAATTTTGTTGGAAAGTGAACCATACAGTTATCATATATATTATTTCTGTTATCAAACTTCTTTTTTCTCATTTATAAATGGTCAAATCCACTAAAATAGGTATCACTGAATAGGAATTTACACATACTCATGACATTGCACAAAAACTTTATGTTATACCACACTATTTTGTATAAATTTCGGAGATTTCAAATAATTCAATAAATGAAAAATTTGACATAAAGAATACATCACTTTTAACCTATTGAATGAGTGAAAGAGAAAAATATCTATTACTTCTGTAATTTAAAATTCTCTTTTTTTTTCGCTACACCTTGAGTGAGTAGGGGAGCAACATTCTTTAGTTACACCATACCTGAATGAAAGAAACATATTTATTACTTTAGTAATGTTTAATCCTTTTTATTCGCTTGCACATTGAGTGAGTGGTGAAGAAATATATTTGTTACCTACTTCTGTTGTTTGTAATCTTTTTTCTCATTATAAAAAGCCGAATGCATTTATTAGGTATCACTAGATTGCATGAATGAAAGAAACATATTTATTAATTCTTTAATTTAAAGTCTTAGAAGAAGAAATAGAGGAATGGGCATATTGAGGAAGAAGTGAGGCTTTTTTCAAAATAGTGTGAGTTACACAAAACAAATGCATTCACACAGGGTCGGAATTCAGTGAGATAGCTAAATGCTGGGGCCCCAAAAGAATTTTAAACTGTGTTTTTGAGAGATTTTTTTTTGAGATTTATGATTAAATAGTAAAAAAGCTTATTAAGTGAATACATGCAATACTTAATTAAAAAAAAAAAAATATATATAACATATGCGGTGCTGCATTAAATCCTGTAAAAACATTATGTGGAATATGAGACACAATAAGCCCGTGAGATGCAAAAATTGTAAACTCCATATTATAGGTGTTTTTACACGATTTAAAGCATATTTTTTTAAATAAAGTATTGAAAATATTCACTGTGTTAATTTTTATTTCACTTTTTTATTTAGTGTTTTCACTATTTTAATGTTTTGAAATCTCTAAACACTTTCCTCTAGCTCGGCAAAATGACAGTGGTGCGTTCTTTTTCTATAAAATGTTAAATATTGTTGTTGCGTAAAAAAAAAAAACATTAAAATGTCATTGTTAAAAATGTTAGACTGTGTTACATGTCGTTTAGGAATGATCAATGTTAAAAATATTGTTGGTATGCCAATCGAAAGGGGTTGGAAAAAAATCGAAACACATTTAGAATGAAAATAATCAAAGACATTTTTTTATTGCATCAAATTTTATTAGAAAAATATTATGATCACTTAAATGCATATCTATAATATTTAAATTGAATTCTTCTAATATTTTTATATCAATAATAAAAAGAATTTATTTATTTTGTTCAAACATTCTATTTGAAAATTAAAAGCCTTATTGAATGTGCGAAATTTTCGCACGGGTCTTCTGGGTTTATATAATTTGAAGAAATTGCACTTCATGCTTCTTTGATGGCAGCAGTAAGTAATTATTTGGCCTCATATTATCGGTCAAAATCGTAAACTCTACGAACCATCCATCCCCATACGTTTTCAATAAAATTTAAGTCCGGCCATTGAAGTAAGGTAACATTTTCATCGGATATCCAACTGTTAATGATCCTTGCGTTGTGGTTGGCGTCTTGTCTTATTGAAATGTTAATGGTATTGGTCCAAAGACATTGGGGAACTAAGGGAAAGCTTCTTCCAATAATTCTTTCTAGGAGTTTGCCGTCATTTTCAATGTGGGAAACTTCAGATCAATTGTTCCAAACCAGTCAATCGCACCCCACACCATTACACCGCCTTCTCGGCTACGGTGGCGCTCCAGGAACCTTGGTTCCTTCCTCATAACATGAAAATAGAAATTATATCCGTCCGGGCCATCCAAATTGATTTTTTTTTCATAAGAAAATACCACTTTTGTCCACTCATCCTTCTACGTCATATTCTTCCTGCTAAAATGTCTTATTGCATCTAACGGTAGCATTTTCTTCAAGTTTAGGTGCTTTAAATGCTGTGACCTACAAATAACACGTAGAATAATGCTAAGACTAGCTGTAATACCACTCTTCGCCTCGATTTTAGCAGCAGAGTCGCTTGAATTTGAAGGAAGTCTTATTATCTTTTTTCGGTCTGCTTCTGTTGTGGCTCTTGCTTGCCTACCTTACATATTTTTTCCATAGTTTTCTTTATTTCTAAGGTTAGACCAAACAATTTTCACACTTCTATTTATTTGTGTGCCAATTATTGTGCGTAGGGGAAGCTTGTTTGCCGCGTGTACTTAATGAAGTAATTAGAAAAGTGGTATAAAATAACCTTATGGTATTTTCCTGAATTTATCTATCCCAGCAGTTTTATTCGCAATAGATCCCTCTTATAGGAACTAAAACCAAAAGCTGAATTTAAACATTTACCAAAGCGCTACAAGCTCTGATAGTAAAAAAAATGTTTGTTCCTATTCAAGTGTAGCGGAGTGTACTTTGAGCATCTAACGAAAGTATAACCAAATGATCACATCTAAACAATAATTCTTCTGAAGTATTTTCCTTAAAAGCCAGATTAAGTTAAAATATCTTTGTAATCAGTTAAGTTTGGTAGAAATTTCAACACGCGTTAATATGGCAAAATCTGTAAGAAACTCGCCTGTATCTATCGATGAAGCATTAGAAGAGACAAGTTAGTTTTTCATTTGTCAACGTGTTTCTAAAATATGTGAAAAATTATTTCGTATTATATGTTTATAGAATTTGGAAAATTTAACTACTTTATCATTTGTGTGTCTGGGTGCATATTAATAAATGTAGTAATGGAAACACTGGGTATAAGTTTCGTTTTGCCAATAACAAAATGCGATTTGGAATTAACATATCAAGACAAAGGCATACTGGGTGCAGTTGGTTTTCTAGGTATAATTTCTAGCTCACATCTTTGGGGATTTTTAGCTGATAACAATGGACGAAGAAAAGTTATAACACCAACACTTCTTGGTGGATATCTTGTGTCAGTAATGTCAAGTTTTTCACCAAATTTTGTAACACTTGTTATTCTGCGTTACTTGAATGGAATTTTGTAAGTATATATCCTTCTTTGATTGTTATTTTTTCATGTCTTACGCGAACTCGTCCTGTTCGAATTATTATTAACAACGCCTGTGCATCAGGGAAGCTTGAAAGGTTATATGCGTTTTAAAAAAAGCCAAGATAAGCATAATTCACAGTATTTAAAATCAAAATTCAATCGAAATAATTTCAGTCCCCATTGGATAGCAGAAATAAGGAACTTATTTTCGTTTGGTAACTGTTGGTTTTGTTATTGATATTCACCCCTATTACGATTGTCATTTCACTTAAATAAGAGTAAAACGGCAAGGCTCTAGAGGCGATAGTTGGCGTTTAAATAAACCCAAATCTTCAACATTCTCTCCAATCTCCACGCATCTCAGCATTATGATGAAATTCGTTTGAATTAAATATCAATTGACGCCTCCAGGGACGTGTCCTTTTACTGTCGTTTTAGTGAAATGACATTCGTAATAAGGGTGATTGTTAAATGTTAAACAAAAAAAACATTCATACAATGCAGTTAGGCTGCGAAGACAACATTGAGGATTTTTGAATGAAACAACAACAACTCAAGTGTTCTACCACCAAGTTATTATTACTTGAAGGTATGAAGGCATAGCTATTTCACGAGTGCCAACCCGATCATCAGACTTCTTTGTGTGGTGCTGAGTCTTAATATGTTCATTTTTATGAGTAGGCCGTCGTTGTCGGCTTCGGAAGTCCAGTCACAGTTTATGGTTAAGTTCAAGGAAAAGCTTTTCAAATAAAAATGAACATATTAAGACTCAGCACGACACAAAGAACACTGATGATCGGGTTACATCATGAAATAGCTATAATTTCAGCCAAAGAGAACTTGGTGGTAGAACGATTGAGTTGTTGTTGTTTCATTCAAAAATGTTCATTGATTAATACTTGTTTTTGTAAAAAACAAATCAAATACCAAAGTTAAAAATCGGCCTAAAAATGCAATTTTGTTTGATGATAAATTGCAGAAAATCTTTATCGGCACAGAAAAAAGTCGTATGTCGGGTACAAATTCCTATGACTGCTTTCACACAAGGAAACTGAGTTGCCGGCAACTGGGAGTTTTTTTTTTTTATATTTAGCGCGCGCTAAAGGGGTTATGAATACCCTTAAAGTGGTAAACACAGCACGAGAAACCGATGTACATTGGTTTTGAATGTCTATAGATCATAATGGGAGGGGAAGATAGAGCTGGGTAGAGCATTCCACATTCGTGTAGTGCGACTAAAGAAAGAATCTCTGTACTTAACAGTACGTCCGAAATTGGGCTCAAGAGTAAACTGATGGGCATTCCTAGAAGCGCGAGTATTACGGTTGAATTGTTTAAGGGGAGGAATGCAACTGGCTATTTCGCTAGAGCAATGTTTGTTAAAATAACGGTAAAATAACGAAAGGCATGAAACATTTCGACGGTGCTCCCGAGAGCTCTCTTTTGAATTCTATCTCAAGTTTGTAGGCGAGAAGGGCGTAAGGCAAATTAACAAAATTTCCCCTCACACCCTACTCGCCAACAAACTAGGCCTTCAACAAGCTCCCATTTTTCAGACTTGAGTGGCAACTGAAAGACCCCTTTCATACAAGGAAACTGAGTTGCCGGCGATTATTAGTTTGTAGGCGAGAAGGGCATAAAAGGAAGACAAAAAATTTCCCCTCACACCCTTCTCGCCTACAAACTAGCCAGTTTCTGGCAACTCAGTTTCCTTGTGTGAAAGCGGTCAAAGATAACTCTATCTAACACAAACTAATCGAAAATATATGATATAAGAGTACTTTGGTTAAAAGTTTCTCAGAATAACTGTGGCGCAACATGTTCAAATCCTGCTTTAAAGGTGCCTGCACACTGTTTTAGAAATTTCATTTTTTACCCAGAAAAATTAGAAAAAAAAATGTGAAAATTTGAATTTTTGTGGAAAGCTTTATTTAGATGCCTTTAACGTAATTTGTCTTCATTTCACCCACAAACTTTGTCGTGTTGGGGGTAGAAGAGGTTAAAAGAGAACTTGTACCTGTTTTTTTTTTTCAATATCTCAAAAATTATTAGCTTTACAGAAAAAATGTCAATACACAAATTAAAGCTTATACAATTGTACACAAATTAGATCTTGGAACTTTTTTTTGTAAGACCAGTAGTTTAGAAGATACGATTTGAATTATGTCTTAGTCTTAAATGTGACTAGTACACTTATGTTGTTATGCGTAAAAGTAAAAATATTGCCAAAACCTCAAAAAGAGTAATACATAAAATATTAAGATGGGTGTCGATGCAGAATTTTACCCCCTAGAGCTAAAAATAGTATGCAAATAATGTTATGCTAATGATGAAACTTGGAATTAATGAAAACAAGAGGTCATAAAAATATGCAGATGAATTTACTTGAATGGAAAAGTCTTCAAGATCTTAAAATAAAATAATTTTTTTAAATAGTTAATTTTTTCATATATTATAATTATTTTAAATTTGTTTTCTTAATCAAAATCGGTTGTATCGAAATGCTCGACATTTGCACATTTAGTGGAGCACTAACAAATTTTACTGCACAAGAAATTGAGTTTGCGGCATGGACACAAGTCCATGAAGACTTTTCAAACTAGCTGGCCCCTCAAAAAAGACTGGTAATAATTCACCCTCGCACAAGTTGAGTGTCCATCTTACTGTCATTCCTTGAGCTCTATTCAAAATGACGAATCCAGACGTTTTACGACAAAATCAGATATGCTCCACGCAGTAGCGGATCTAGGATTTGGCTGTGGGGGGAGCTTGGAGTTTGGAAATCCAGTTTGTACACATGAAGTTATATAACAGAAGACGAATTTTGACATCACTTTTCCTTAAATAATATCCGTGTTTTTTTGGTCCTTTACATCCGCTCTTATCGCGCTTTAAAATTGTTTCAAAATAAAGCACAATAACAAGAATTTGGGATTGATGTGTTAAGGAAGGGAATTATTTTTAAGCGGAGCTAGAAACCAATATTAAGACTCAGCAAAACATGGTACCATTTTATAACTTTAAGTTCTAGCCACGTTACAGCATCAAACCACACAAACAAATTCGTTTATTTATATTGCTTAATAATTGATTAGGTATCAAGTGCCCACCTACATATGTAGATTATGTAAGTGTTTGTTTAAATTACCTGAAGGTATGCTTTGAACTTCACCTTTTTTACAAAATTTAAAAACTGTTTGTAATACTAGGTCAGAAAAATGATATTTAAGTGGTCTTACTGGCAAAAGCTCATATGTGTTTTGAAAGTATCAGACCTCTGAGATATCATTTTCTTTAGTTAGCCAACAAATAGAACCAACCTGTTTTCTTCAAATTGTCACTGGAAAGCACGAAAATAATATTTTGTGGATCGAAAAAGAAAATATCAAAATTTCAAGACTTTTAGACGGACATAAGGAACAGCTGCTCTAAAAAATAAGCTGCACGGCCCAATACTGCAAGTGTCAATGAATTTTCGTCTACGCTGCATCTACATACACTTTCTATTCCTGCTTAAAAAATGTGTCGATAAATTTGTAAGTCACTGCAGAGTCTGTAGAGATTGTAAATATTCATGTCCACCTGCAAGATTTTTCTGAGTTCACAGACTTTCTCACGCTTTTGGATTTTGGCTCCTCGACTAGAGAATTTGTATTGAAATGCTTAACCCTGTTAACATGTAAATGTTAAGCCCCGACCAGTTTTTTTTTTAAATTATATCTTCAAGCTTAAGCCCCAACTTCGGACTTTAAAAATCCTTATTTATGCCCCAAAACCTAGGCTAGTTTTTAGGGAGTTAGTTGTTTAACCCTGACTACGTTTCTTGTCCAATATTCTCAGACCTTATTAGTCCCAAGTTGTTTTTTTTTTCCAATTTTCTGGATTTTGTTTTGAGGGAAAATTGTCTTTGAATGAAACATGTCCATTATTCATAGCGCCCAATTGGTTTTTTGTCCAATTCACTGTAGGCTTTAGCCACAACCTTAGGGCTTAGAAAAGAAGTTGCAGAACATAAAAATTGTTCAGCCCCAACCACGTTGTTTTGTCCATCAAAATTCTCATCTTAACAATATTTTAGACGAATATAAAACTCTCAATATTAGAGAATCATATAAACTCCCAAATGAGAGTAGTGTCTTTCAAGCTGAGATTTTCGCTATTGGAAAAGAAAAGCGGCAGAAGTAGTACACAAGAAAAAACTGAGCTCGTCAGAGATCACATTTTTCGTGAGAAGCCAAGCTGCTATCAAAGCATTAGCCAGTGAGACTATAAGATCCAAGACAGTGGCAAAATGCCGAGGTGTACTGGATTTGTTACTCCAACCAAGTCAAACTCTGCTAGGACCCTGGACATAGTAATATATGTAGAAGGGAATGATATAGCAGATGTACTGGCAAGGAAAGGGTCATTAGCAAATAGGAACAATAGTAGCCAATTATTTGCGGGACCTGAAATCCCGATCGGCATCATTAAAAGGAAAATTGACCTAGTAACGAAAGAGCAAATCAATAACTCCTGGATTTCCAGGAACGACTGCGTTATCTCTAGAAGTTTATGGCCTAGCATTAAGGAAAAGAAAACTCAGTATATTTTGTGCTGAGGCACAATGGCCACCAGAATAGGTGCTTTCACACCCGATTTCTGTAGGAGCTGTGAGGATGTTGAGGAAACTGAAACCATTAAGCACCTGCTCTGTGATTGTCCAAACCTCCAAACAAACCGCCTCCGGTACTTCGGAAACAGGTTTGTTGGAAAACTGGACGACCTAGCGCAGGTCTCAATGGCAAATATGAGAAAATTTATAGAGAAAACAGGCTGGTTCACATAAGAACCAGTCTATTTGAACCATAAGTTAGGAACACCTCTGTTTTTATTTATAAGGGGATCACAATGGACCAATAGGCCCCCGTGTACGCAACAGCCTATGCTGTTCACACCCCTCCTAACCTAACCTTACCTAATTTTTATATCATATACTTTCGATTAGTATGTGTTAGATAGAGTGATCTTTTAGTTGCCACTTGCTCCTTTATTTGAAGGCTTTTTGCAGTTGAGTTGCAGGCCTTAACTAGCTAGTTTCTGGAAACTCAGTTTCTTTGTGTGAAAACGGTCTAACTGTTCTTGTGTAAATACAAATGAAAAAAGTTAAAGCCAGTTAAAAGAAACCATATCAAGTCATAAAAAGCTTTATAAGTCGAAAAGGAAGCGAAAACGTGAATTAACTTAAAACGTCATCAGGAAAACATGGTTATTGTCTGGACCGGTGACTGTGGGACACCCTGTATAATTATTTTGGAAACCAACCACTTTCAATTTTGTTCTTATTTCTTGAAAATCTCTGCGTACATACATATCGCTCATTAAAAACTATAAACTATTTTTTGGCAAAACGTCATTTGTCGTTATATACACTGTCAATTTTAAATGTTTTTTTGTGGCAATACTGTATTTTTAACATTAACGCAGGGACCTTTGGAGTGAAAACAGTCCAATAAATATTTTAAAAGTGTCATATTTTGCGATAAGACTTTAATTAATAGCTCTACCAAGAAAAAAGAAAAAATTAGATACAAATAAAGATGATTATAGCCGTGTTTTTAGAGAGAGTGACTAGCCACTCAGTAAAAGTTATACACGGAAAACACAAACAAAATTCTCTATAATAATTTGTTTTGTTATTGTTTGGCGTGTAAATATGAGTTGCTAGTCACTCTCTCAAAGAACACGGCTTATGAAATACAGCAATGCAAACTTTAAATTGCGATTTATGAAGTTTGAGATTTTTTGAGTTATGACGTTGTTCTTTTTAATGAGCGATATGTACATACATACCTTCTCAAAAAATGTGATTACGAATTTAATATACATAAACAAATAAATATGTTTTTGAAATAAAATGCAGAGTGTCTGGTGCCTCAGCGACCATCTATGCCTATCTTGGTGAATTCCACTGCAATAAACTCAGAAACCGTGCCATCATGTCTGCTGCGTTTGTTTCTGCAGCAGTCGCTGTAGCCCATCCAATTATGGGTTGGGCGGTTATCAACAGATATTGGTCATTTTATGTTCCAATTGTCGACATAGTTTACAAACCCTGGCGTATGTATATTCTATGCTGTGGATTGCTCGGGTTTGTTTCCGGTTTGTGCTTCATTGGACTGCCTGAAAGTCCGAAGTATTTACTCTCAGTCGGCAGGGAAGACGAAGCTGTTGCTGTTTTAAAAATGATTTATACAATTAACACCGGTAATAAACCAGAAAGCTTTGAAGTAAGAATCTTTTTAAAACGTTGTTTTATTTTTTTTTTTAAACTTGAAATTTTAGGTGAATTCAATTGTTCCGGACTTTGAGGACGAACAAAGGTTGAAACTTACCAGAGGACGTGGTGAATGCTTTATTGTGTTTCTTTTTCGATCGATGTGGAATCAAACAGCACCACTATTCAAACGTGAACATTTGCGAAAGACTTTTCTATCGTGTCTTATACAATTTTGGATATTTTTCACTGCTCAAGGAGTTTACATGTGGTTTCCATACTTGCTTAATACTGTTATGCAATTTACAAAGGATCATCCAGACGAAAGACACCAAATGTGTGATATATTTTATAAAGTAGAAAGAGCACCCATCATCGAATTAGCCGAGACTGCGGTAAGAAAATTATTTTTAAGCCCAATTTCTTGGCCAAGGTATACCTATTTTGATTTAATGTCTAGTTGGTTGCCCTAAGCACTTAAATAATAAGCCTCGGAAATCAATGAGCTGTTATCGGAAAAGCTCGGTCCAAGGAAGCGGTCGGTACCATTAATAACAATTTCTGAAAAAAAAAAAACATTTTGTACTCAACGCAAAAATCTTACTTTAAATTTTAATAGAAAAGTTGATTTAGGTTAGGTAAGGTTAGGTTAGGTTAATGGGCTGCCGGTAGATCTTGTTCCCGTCACAATTAGGTCAATGTCCCTTTAAAGTAAATAACCTATGAAATCCTATGGAGCATCGAGTCATTTCGAGGCGTTGATGAAGTTCATTAAATTTAAAATGTTATCATCTGTTGACTTCGAGATTTTTGCTAAATCGTTGAAGAAGTAGCTTCCCAAAAATGTTGTTCCTAATGTTGCAGAGTGCTGGACAGTGACCTAGGTAGTGAAGGGTGTCCTCTTCTACTTACGCTTCGCAGCCTCTGCATAGGTCTACAGTATTAAGTCCCATTTTTTTTTTTTTTTTGTGATAATTCCTATCAGAAGATGCAGGGATCTCTTTTTCAGGTTCATAATTTTGTCGGTTTTTTCTTATTATAGCTGGGCCACAGATTCTTTGTAGTGGTTCAAGTTACAAGAGACTTCCAGCTGTCATTGGTAAGTTCCACTATCTTCTTATTAATCGTCTGTTTAATGGCACAGGGTTGAATTGAAAAGAGTGCCGATCTGCATTCTTACAAATAGCCCCAAAATTATTATTAAAATTTACCAAATAATAAGTTTTATACAAAAAAAAAAACACAAATCAAACAATATTCGCGCCGCGTAAGAAATAATATTCATCAACAACAACAACAACAACTACCAAAAAGAAATAGCTAATGTGCCAGTGTAGTGAAATGTGCAATAGAAAAAAAAAAAAAAAAAAAAAACACAACGAGTGGTAAATCCCTAATTTTTCCCTTCCCTTTCACACGCAGTTGCTTTAGCTTAAGCATTGAATACATTATGTGGCAAGCTTTCACATAATGATTCAATGAGAGAGCTAAATCAATATCAGATGTATTGTAGCATACTGATTTAGGGATCCAGGGGTGGGTCGATGCATATTGTCACTAAGGCATAACACTGGTGGTAATATGTATTGAAAAGCTCAATTGGGCCCTAATTCTGTTAATCTACATAGATTAAATTGTCTGATTTGGTTTTAAGGTAAGTTTTTTGAATTGTTTGTAATGAGAGGTAATTTTAGAGTGGATTATTCCAACATTCGTGGGTTAAGGAAGAATTTCTGTGCTGCATACATTCATTCTGTAATTAACAGACCAGCTATATTGGCACTGAGTGAGACTCAGGTGGGAGAAAATACTGATTATTCGGAATTTAATCTACATGGGTATCATTTAGTGCCTTTATTCTTTTCTCATCATGGCCTCGTTGTGTATGTAAGAAACGATGCTGCTTACCAGCTCCAACCTCAATATGGTGCGTGTGTTAACACAAACTTTAATTTTCTATGGTTGAAATTCACGGTAAACAAGCACATTATTCATACATGCTTCATTTATAGGAGTCCAAACCTGGACAGAAATTCAACTTCTCCGGAATTTGATGCTCTGTCCGACTCCATCCAAAGAATTGTTTTCCATAATCCTCACACTACAATCGTCAGTGCGGGCGATTTCAATGTACACAATTCTAGTTGGCTCCGCTTTTCTGGCCAGACAACACTCGAAGGAAGGTATGTTGAGATCTTTGCTGAGTTAAACAATCTTACTCAGCTCGTTGATGAGCCAACTCGAATCCCTGACGTTACAGGTCAATCTGCAAACACTCTAGACTTGTTCCTTACCTCTGACCCTGATAAATATACTGTAAGTGTATTACCGCCTCTAGGCACATCAGACCATTGTGTCATATCTGCGAATTGCTCGTGCCAACAAAACTCAGTTAAAGAGAAAGTACCTACGAGAACCGTTTGGCAATACGAGAAAGCCAACTAGGACGGTCTCAACGGTTTCTTCAGTAACTTTAACTGGTCACTATGCTTCCTCGATAGTGACGTAGACTCCAGCGCAGATATGATTACAAATTTAATTCTTTGTGGAATGAGAAATTTTATCCCGAATAGGGTGAAATCTATCAAACCCAAAGAAAACTCATGGTTTGATTCGAGCTGTAAAGAGGTTATTAGGGTCAGAGAAGTAAGCTTCCGTTGTTATAAAGCCAACCCTACAGAGGAAAACCGGAAAAAGTTTCAACAAGCTAGAAAGACCTGTAACGTTCATATTCGACGAACCAAATTTTTTCATGATCAAAAATTACGGAAAAAATACTACAATGTCCCAAAGGTAGTAAAAATTTTTGGTCATTTGTAAAAAACATACGTAATACCACCTCGTCCTCGGTTCCAACGCTCGTCTTCAATGACACTCCTTTTGTCAGATCGCAAGATAAAGCCAATTTGCTTGCAGCTCAGTTTGCTGTTAATTCGACGCTGCCAGAGAGTGTTATGACTCCTCCTGTACTTGAGAACGTAAACGATCCTTTGTGAAAAATCTTCTTTCGCACTCGTGCAGTTGCTAGAGTTCTAAAAGATCTCGACATTCACAAATCCGCTGTCCCGGATAGTATCCCTCCCATTGTTCTGAAGAGGTGTTCTTCAACGCTGGCAAAACCACTGCGTAAGCTTTTCCATATTTCCTACTCTACTGGACTCTTTCCGAGTGGATGGAAAACAGCATTTGTCCAGCAATATTTCAAAAGCGTTTGATAGAGTTTGGCATCAAGCTCTCTTATCGAAAATGTGTGCATTTGGTATTGATGAATCTCTTCTTCGTTGGATTAGAAATTACCTTTCGGACCGTTCAATACAAGTCGTATTGGATATTGGATGGTTTCAAGTCTGAAATTCATAAAGTAAATGCTGGTGTGCCCCAGGGCTCCGTTTTGTCTCCGACTCTCTTCCTTATATTCATTAACGATCTCTTGTCTGAAACGTCTAATCCATTAAACTGTTTTGCTGACGACAGTACCCTCAGCTTCTCATATTCGTTTCTAGATTCCCATCCCTGTTCTTCGGATGTGGAACTTCAACGGCAGCGTATGATTAGCTCATTGAATTCTGATCTTGTCAGCATTGTCCATTGGGGATTAAGAAACCGTGTAGAATTCAATGCTTCAAAAACTCAATGCTGTCTCTTGTCGTTAAAGCGAAACCCACACCCCATGCCGCTATCCATGAGTGGCACTTGCATCGAGGAAACTGAACAGCTTTCGGTTCTTGGTATGTGTATCACTGACCACCTCTTGTGGAATGATCACATATTCGACGTCGCTAAAAACGCTGCAAAATGTTTAGGATTTCTAAGAAGATGCATGAAATTTTTCTCCCCTTCTGATATGGCTACGATCTATAAGTCGTACATCCGTCCAAAGCTTGAGTATAATTCGCATATCTGGGCAGGTGCTCCTCCGACTTACTTGAGTCTTTTGGATAGTATTCAAAAAAAAGCTTTAAAAATGATAGGTGATAAAACCATAAAAGAAACATTTACATCTCTAGAGCACCGACGTAATGTTTCATGTCTTGTCTTATTTTATCGCTACTTTTACAAACAGTGCTCCAGTGAAATAGCTAGTTGCATTCCTCCCCTTAAACAATTTAACCGCAATACTCGCGCTTCTAGGAATGCCCATCAGTTTACCCTTGAGCCCAATTTCGGACGTACTGTCAAGTACAGGGATTCTTTTTTTAGCCGCACAACACGAATGTGGAATGTTATACCTTACTCTATTTTTCCCTCCCATTATGATATTCAGAAATTCAAAACCAATGTGCATCGACATCTCCTTTTAAACCCTATCCCATTTTCCTAACGCTCGCACTGTGTTTACATATTAAGGGTAGTAACAACCCCTTGAGTGTGCGTCGATTATAAAAAAAAAAAAAAATCATTGGAGTCCGTGAGGCTTGGATCTAACGTTGCACCAGTTCTTGCCAGTACATCTGCTTTTTTATTCCCTTCAATTCCACAGTATCCAGGGACCCAACAGAGCCTGATGTTGTGCTGTGTGGCAAGAACTTTAAGCTCTTCACGATAGCATGAAACCAGTTTGGATTTGATTTCTGTGGCAGAGATGGCCTTGGTTGCTGCCTGTAAAAAGTGATATCAGCCCGTAGTATCGCCATTATTAATAATTGTTCGCTTCGAAGATGCTGCTGTAAACGGGGAGTTTATAAGATTTGGCTAAATTGAGGGACTCTGATAAGAATCCCGCACCTACACCCATATCCATCTTCGAACCGTCGGTGTATATTTCTACCACCGGTCTATATGGTTGTTGTAAACCAGCATCCCATTCCTCTCTTGTGGGGATGAAGGCAGAATACGGTTTTTCAAAATCTGTACGGGGTGTTGTGTATTCTGTGCATTCATATCCCTCTGTAAATTTGTTGATAATTTGTGCATGACCTACAGAGTTCCTTTTCCAGCTATTGGTCTGGCTTAGTCTTAGAGCACTGTAGGCTGCAGTTTCTTGTAAAGGGTGATTTTTTAAGAGAACTTAAAAAAAAAAAAAAACACAAAAAATTCGAAAAAATGAATGAAATATTTATTTGAATCGATAGTTTGAACCTTGCAATTTAATGTTTAAAGATAATTTCATGCAAATGTTGACCGCGGCTGCGTCTCAGGTAGCCCATCCGCTGAGTCCAATTTTGGCATACTCTTTCACACATATCGGCCGGTATCTCACGAATGAATGCATGGATGTTGGCTTCCAGTGCGTCAATCGAAGCGGGCTTGTCCCTATAGACATTAGCCTTGACATACCCCCACAAAAAATAGTCTAATGGTGTCAAATCGCACGATCTAGGCGGCCAATTGACCGGCCCGAAACGTGGAATTAACTGTTCACCAAACTCGCCTCGCAATTGCGCCATTGTTTCGCGTGCTGTGTGGCATGTGGCACCGTCTTGTTGAAACCACATATCATGCAAGTCAAGAACTTCCATTTCGGGCAAAAAAAAGTTTGTTATCATCGCTCGGTAGCGTTCACCATTGACAGTAACGCTGCGATTCGCATCATCTTTGAAGAAATATGGCCCAATAATGCCGCCGGCCCATAAACCGCACCAAACAGTGGCTTTTTCGGGATGCATTGGTAGCTGTTGCAATGCTTCTGTCTGATCTTCACTCCAAATGCGGCAATTTTGCTTATTTACGTACCCATTCAACCAAAAATGAGCCTCATCGCTGAACACAATTTTTCGAAAAAAAAGCGGATCCTCGGCCAGCTTTCCAAGAGCCCATTCACCAAAAATTCGGCGTTGTGGTAGGTCGGCTGGCTTTAGTTCTTGCACCAGCTGTATCTTAAAAGGCTTTACGCCCAAATCCTTCCGCAAAATTTTCCACGTAGTGCTGTAACAAAGGCCTAACTGCTGGGAACGGCGCCGAATCGACATTTCGCGGTCTTCTGTCACACTAGCTGATACGGCAGCAATATTTTCTTCACTACGCACAGTACGTAAACGTGTTGGTGGTTTAATGTCCAACAAAGTAAATTTGTTGCGAAATTTGGTCACAATCTTCCGAATAGACTGCTCGGAAGGTCGAGAATGCCGACCATAAAATGGAAGCAGCGCGCGATGAACATTTCGAACCGAGTACGAATTTTGATAGTAAAATTCAATAATTTGCAAGCGTTGTTCATTTGTAAGACGATCCATGGTTAAATTGCAAACCAAACTGAAGCTGTTTGACAGTGACACAAGGTACTAAACACACGTCAGCTGTCAAAACCAGTGTTGCCAAAACAAACCAGCTAAAAAATCACCCGTTACAAGTAGATCTAGGGGCTTTAGGTTGAGTATCGTTTACATTCCCGCAGTGGGGTTGGATCTAATTGCCGTGTAATTCCTACACACGCTAGTCTTTGCACTTTATTAAGCGTTTTGCAGTTAGTTTCCTTGTCCATCGGATTGGTCTTATAATGGCCGTGTACATCCACATTATGATCTTAGGGTTTGGACCCCGAGTCATAGCAAAGATCCTGTTGCAGGAGTAAAAAGCGATCATGGCCTTGTTGGCTCTTTCTTTAATGTTCAAACCAAAGTTTAGCTTTTTGTCAAGAATTACGCCTAGAAATTTGGCACGTTCTGAAATACTAAGTGGGGTTCCTCCCATTGATGGTAGGACAAGATCTGGTACATATTTTCCTTTTGTTAGTAAAAAGTACCAGTTCGGTTTTTTGCGGGTTGACCGAGAGTCCACATTTTCTCGTTCAGCTACAAACTTTCGACAGAGCGTAGTTAATCTCTTCGCTGGTTGTGGAAATAAATTTACCAGTCGCTAGCAGCGCCAAGTCGTCTGCGTTGGCGACTACTTTGACAGAGTTGTGTTCCAGTTCAATCAGGATTTCGTTCATTACCAATATCCACAAAAGTGGTGAGAGAACTCCTCCTTGTGGAGTCCCACTAGATGTGGATACTTTGATCTGTGCATCCCCTAGTTTTGAGTTAATCCGTCTACACAGATTATCGAGTTTATGAGGGAATTATCTACTTTAAGGTATATACAAGTGCTCTTTTTACCGCATCATTTTGTACATTGTTGAAAGCTCCTTCAATGTCCAGAAAATCATCTAGAAAGTACTCTTTATTCTTGAGTGTTGTTTCTACTATGCCTTCTAAGTTGTGGAGTGCTGTAGGGATGGCGGTTTTTTTTTAAATAACCGGTTTTCGTTTTTTTTCGGTTTTTTGCCCCTTCAGTTTAACCTGCCGGTTTTAACCGGACAGAAAAAACAATTTTTTAAATAACCGGTTTTCGTTTTTTTTATAAAAAAAAACTGTGGATTCGTGCGAGCTGTGAATGTGAATCACCTTCCTATATTTCTACACCTACACTACGCTATCGCTTCGAAAATGGAGAAAACGGCGCAGGGTCAAAAGTCCACAGGCCAAAAGTCCATAATGGATTTTTGTCCCACTTCTGTGGGTCAGAAGTCCACAATTGTATTGTGGAGATTTGACCCACTCAAGTGGGTCAAAAGTCCACAAAAAAAAAGGGTCAATATTCCCTAATTTTAGAAAGAAAGTGGGTCATAAGTCCACAATAATTTCATATTATAATATTGAAAAAAGCAGAACAATTAAGAATTATTTATTTATTTTGTTAAGAATTAATTTGTATACTCTTCACTACTCGTACACTTAAAGCACACCAACTCTGACAACATAGGCGCCTGCCTGGCGACTGAGCATACCCTAAGCGGAGCGACGGAGTAGCGTGAGCGGGACAGAGGATCCGAAAAGGGAGTTAAAATCCTTAAACACGCGTAGCTGGCCACCCATAGTATTGATCAGTACAAACAAAACTTTAATAACAGATCGACTGACAACATAGACGCCTGTCAGACGACTGAGCATACCCTTAGCGGAGCGACGGAGTAGGGTGAGCGGGACAGAGGATCCGAAAAGAGAGTTAAAATCCTTAAACCCGCGTAGCTAGCCACCCAAAGTATTGTTAAGTACAAACAAAACTTTAATAACAGATCGACTGAGAACATAGACGCCTGCCAGCCGACTGAGCATACCCTAAGCGGAGCAACGGAGTCGCGTGAGCGGGACAGAGGACCCGAAAAGGGAATTAAAATCCATAAACCCGCGGAGTGGGCCACCCAAAGCAGTCTTGTTAAAGAAAACTATCTATAAAGTGATCCACTGAAGTGGGTCAGAAATCCACAATCAATAGGCAAGAAGTCCACAAGATTTTTGTATGGACTTTTGGCTCATCGGAGTGGGTCAAAAGTTCACAATTGATTTATGGACTTTTGACCCACAGAAGTGGGACAAAAGTCCATAATGGACTTTTGGCCTGTGGACTTTTTACCCTGCGCCGAGAAAAACATACCTACCCAATACACAAACACAATGACAGATTATGTAAGAAAAAAGTGTCTAATGCTCAATTTACAGCAAATTGGTAGTATTTCTGTCATTAAACTGACAAAAGAACGTATTTGCTCAGTCTTTTGTCGGTATACTGAGAGAAATTTGCCAATATGTCGGTCATGTAAATTCGGTTTTAGAATACTTCGTATGTGTATATCTATTAGTCGTTCATCTTGATGTTAGACTAATGGGTCTGTAGTCTTTAGCTTCCGTGTGGCTTGGTTTTCCAGCTTTCGGTATGAAGACTACTTTTACTTCACGCCATGCCAAGGGAATATATCCCCACTTAAGGCTGCTTATAAAGAAGCTCTTGGGATTTTGGGTGACATGTTGATTTATTTTGTGTAACATTTTTTTTACATTGATAACACCTTCATCAGTAACTCATGGCTTAGTAGCCGTCTGCCAAGTTTCGTGTTGTAATACATTCTTTTAGCTTTTATGTTCTAGGAGTTTTTCTCAAAATATTGATTAGAATACGTTTTACAAATTAGGGCTGGAACACAAAACATACATCCACCCATTTTTTGTAAATACTCAGGAACGACCGCCTATCATCGCTATCTTTCTAAAAGTAGGATCAAACTTGAGTACATATTTACTACGAACTAGAAAATTTACTTTTGGTAGTAGAACTTGGCAAAGAAATTCGTTAAAAGCTTACATTCTTGCCGAAGTTATTTTTTTTTCAAACTTGTATTTACTAAAATTCACCATTTAAGGATAACAGCTGTGTACAAACTCTTGAAGTAACCACATTTGAGCACACATTGGCCCTAGAATTTATATTTGTTATTATTTTAATATTTATCGGGTACTTTACTGGTAAACTTGGACGAAGACCATCTCTATGTAAGTACACAGTATTACAAAATAATTTTGATTTATGATTTACTATAACTTGTATCTGTAGTACTAAAACTAAATCCTTGTTTTTTTTTTTTTAGTTATAATTTTATTCATATGTGGCAGTTGTGGAATTTTATCTGCTCTCGTAGATATTCCAATGATGGCAGTATATTTTTTAGTAGTATTACTTGTCTGTGCGATAAGTTCATCTGTTCTTAATGCTGTGGTTGTGGATATATACCCAACGCATTTGAGGTAAGAAGACATGTTGTTAGATATTATCAGTCGAAATCGACCCAACGATTTCCAATATGAAGACTGTTTTATTTTTTTAGATTTATTTGTTTGCATATAAATGTAATTAGCATTTGCACATTTAATTAAACAATAATTTCCATATGAGTTTTACCTAAACACAAAAATAGTTTTAACCCAAGAAAAATAGATTTGACCCAAACGCAAATCAATTTAACATACGAGTAAATACTTTTAAGAAATCATTTAAACTATTAACCAAAACACAGAGGAAAATGTCAGTTTTGGCCATTAATGAAATTAGTATCAACGAAAAGATTTGCTACATAGTAGACTTTGTCTTTGTGTGATACATTGTATTTCAATTTACCCGGGGCTTAGACAAGCGAGTAGAACTAGTAGCATTTGTATCATAGTGTTGCCAACTAGTATAATTTTTTAAAAATATTTCATACAGAAAAATATACAAATTATGGAAACTATGGAAACAAAACAAATAAATGAAAAAAATACACTACACTAGCAGGATAACTGGCAGGCTACTCGCAGGCAAAAATATTATACTATTTGGGCTACTAGTCGACTCTCTCGTGTTCAGATACACTAACACACATAAACGCTACTAGTTCTACTCGCTTGTCTAAACCCCAGGTTAAACTTATTAGTCTAAGAGCCCACAGCAAATTTCGGGAGTGGATTGATTTGATAACCAAAATATGAGTATGAGGGTTTGTAGATGATTATATCGTGGTATCGAAAACAATCGTCTGGCAGGTTTCTTTTTCAGACTCTGGCGGGGGTGGTGGTTTGAAAACAGCGACTTTGAAATTTATTTTTTCAGAGGTACTTCAATAAATTTAAAAAAACATATGCCGTGATGCTCCGAGATTTTCTTTAAGTCAAAACGTCATAATCTTGGAAGTCCGACCAATAGAACTCAAGATATTATCTTTTTAAGCGAACCTTAATCGATTTGTTTTGGAGACTTTGTTTTGTTGATTTTTGTGTTTAATAATTATTCTCCAAGAAAAAGACGATAATGTCCTCTAAAAAACCTTATATCATAAGTTCTATTGGTCGGATTGCCAAGATTATGACGTTTTAACTTAAAAAAATGACAGAGCATACCGACATAAATTTTTTTAATTTATTGAAGTGGTAATACATCTGACAAAATAAATTGGAAAATCGCTGTTTTCAAACCCCTGCCCCGTCAAAGGCGGAAAAAGAAACCTGCCAGACGATTGTTTTCCATACCACGATATATGCACCTACAAAACTTCATACTCATATTTTGGTTATCAATCCACTCCCAAAATTTGCTGTGGGCTCTTGGTCTATATTGGCTAATTGTTTAATTTAATGTGCGAATGCTTTATTGTGAATACTTTATTGTTGGTTTCGGTATAAATGTTTGCATATCCATTCGTTCATTCTGTATAAATAAACTCTAATAAACTGTAATATTTAACTTAATATCAGTTTCTTTTGTCTGTTAAGAAATTTGAACCTTAAACCCGTATAATACTACATTTTTTCTTCATTTTTAATTAATTAAAAATGAAACTAGAGTAGTTTAAACAACACAATGGGCCATCACACACTGGCTCAATTTTGAGCTGAACTAAGGCCAAACTTACTTTTCCTTCAATCACACATAGTACAGGTAAAATAGTACACAAAATCGCTCTAAAAATGAAAAAATTCCTCCCCTCATGAAATTTGATGAAAACGTTACTTTTACCATAAGAATGAATAATCAAAAGAATCTATAAAAATATCTCGCGACGCAGGGTGTTTTTTTTTTAAGGGCAAAGAGAGGGGGGGGTTGCAGTGTATGAAAAGGAAAAATTTACTTTAGCGCAATCTTATTATGTGGCACATGACTTAGAGGAAGTTTTCAATGCTGAATCTAATGACACCAAAACCAAAACAATATCACTCTCCTGAAGAGGAAGATAGGGAATTGTTACCAAAAAACCTTCGATGCAAAATCTTACTTTGATGAAACCTAGGTAAAAGTCTTAAAAAGGATATTGTTATCAAGAATCAAAAGAGTCTATACAAATAAAATGCAGGGAAGGGTGTTTTTTTGAGCAGTACAGAAAAGAGGCTACCGTTATCAAGCTGAAAAATTAGCTTTGGTAAAATAAATGCATATGACACATAATTTAAGGGTAACTTTTAATGGTGAATCCAACAAAACAAAAATCAAAACGATACAGTTCCCCTTAAAAAGTTAGAGTCCTTTCAACAGGTAAATTTCATCGAAATCCTTTTAAAAATAATGACCCATTGATATTACATTGACTTAGTGTAAATGTTTCATTTGTCATTAGAACCATGAATCAAAAAAGTTTATAAAAATATCTACTTTTAAATGTTTTTTTTTTAAAGTATAGTGTAAAATGGGGAATTGTTACTTAACACATTTGAAAAAAAATACTACTTTGATGAAACTAAGCTAAAATCTTACAATTGACATGAAAATCAACATTCAAAAGAGTCTATAAAAAAAAAGAAATTGTAGGGAAGGGTTTGTTTTTGAGCGACACAGAAGTGACGTTACCGTTATCGAGCTGAAAAATTTGTTTTGGTACAATAAATGCATATGACACATGATTTAGAGGTACCTTTTAATGGTGAATCCAACAACACTTAAACTGAAACGATATAAATCCTATTAAAAAAGTTAGTCTTTTTTCGTTTAAAGACTGGATTTTCAGTTGTCATATTTACAGGGGATTATTACCACCCCCACTACATATTTCCTTACTGTTTCTTGGGCAGTTCGCTATAATTGAAAATCATGTTACGAGCTGTGTTGGCTAGGGGTCTGTGCTGGCATGCATGTTCCCATTCCTTAGCTCGTCGGTGGGATGGTTCCTGGACCCTATCGCTCGTTACAAAAAAAACATGCCAGTCTGAGTATCTAAGGGTGTTAGTAGATACGCGAGATAATTTCTACACCCTCCCTTCCTTGGTCGTCATACTCGCATAGACGACCCCTTTACTAGGCGCCTTATTTTCTCATACCTCTCTCACTCTTTTCCTGCTCGTCCCTTAAAATAGTTTATTTATTCCAAATGCATTTTTAAAATTAATTCGTCTTCAAGTAATTTTCGATTTACATTTATAGTAAAATCCTGATATACCTATGTATTATGTGATATACATTTTTGCTTGTGCAATTATGAAAATCAAAAAGAAAAATCACAGCATCCCAGCAACTTTGGTATTTTTCTTGCGGTGTTCCAATTTTATTCACTTTTTATAACCCGATGTTATTAAAACTTCTTTATTTATTTAATGAAATTTAATGAAATTACGGTTGACGTTTCATTGTGCCTTATATGGAGAACTTTGGACGCGGATTTACAAAGTCAAAAAAAAATTATCTTTTAATTTTCGAATTAGGTATAACAACTTTTCTTTTTGATTTCTTTCTTTTTAACACTCCTCAAATTGTCTTCAATTTCTTTTTAATTTCTTTAAGTTCCTAAGTCCTTCCCTTCAGATTCGCCTCCCCTTCAGATTCGCCTCCCGTATAGTATTCGGAGCTGTATGGACCCTGCACTCAATCGGGGTGACAAAATTAATATTCTTTTCCCTTGTAATTTATTTGTAGGACTCTTCGATTTTTGTGTTCCGCTATACGAAACGTCCTACATGGGAACAATAAGTAATTGTATTAGGAAACTTTACCCACAACTTAATTGAAAGCACCACTCAGATTATTGATAAAAAAAATCAAAATTTACCCCTTTAAAAGAAATTGATCTGCAATTGTTAATTTGTTCTAACAAAGACAAATTCTGCGATTTCTTTGCTTTGCTTTCCTTTTTTTTTTTTGGTATATAAAATCCTGGGTAATTTCTAGATTATTAGAAAACACGTACAGTGCTTGCGACAGTCGGACAGTGAATATACAAAAACTCAAACAACTGACTTTCAAATGATCTATACAACGGCTATTCTACCAATATAAATTTGAATCCGTTGGGAGGTTAATCACTTTTGCAACGACGTACCGCCCTTTTGAGTCAAAATAAGTTTTCAAACTAACTTTTACTCACCATGCTCTTAAACATAACTAGCAGAAAATCTGCACAGTTTTCTCTGAGAAAACTGCGCAAATAGATCCCACATCTTCTGTTACCGCACTTAACTACCTATTGTGACTTAATTGTATTCTTTATTTACCTAAGCTAGTTCTTGCCAAATGACAACCTCATTTATTTGATTCCCTAGTGGCCGCCGTGACTTTATTTTGTTCTATCCTTAATTTGTTTGTTTATCGCCTAACTTAATATATGTATATGTAACGAACGAATAATTAATAGAATAAGTAAATAAAAAGTTTTTGTTCAATCGAATTAGAACAATAATTAATTTGAAAATAATTACTAATTTTTTACGATCTGTGTGCAAAGTTTTTCTTTAAAACTTTATTAAATTTCTCAATAAAGTGAGTGCTGCAATGGCAAGAAGATCATCGGCTACTGGAGGGGATATTATAGATTACATGTCAATTTGACGTTTCGGAACGCTACTTTTCGTTCTGTTTTGACATTAGCTTCCGACAGCCACCGATTATTATAGTTCAACATTAAGATATCGAGCAAAGTATCGAGTATCGAATTCAAGTTTTGGCATTTCCTCGTCAGTGAACGAGTGTTTTTTCATACGATAGATGCCAGGTAGACGAGTGAGCAGTAAAATGGCAGACAAATAAAATTATTCTCTTTTATGCAAATATTCCTACACAATATCAATTTAATGGTGTTTCAGGGTGAATTAAAAAAATTAAACATCACCCATAAAATTATTCTTGTTTGATTTTAAGGCACATTAATTCGAAATTCCAAAGGCAAATGTAAACAAAAAATGAGCCCAACACAAGTAGCTGTGGCAATCGACCAATGAAAAGTTAGGCAATTGACGTTTAGAAAAATCTACTAGAATTATCCTAGTACAATACGAACTCAATTCGATACGTGATACTTCGTATAACATCATACCATTGTGATTACTCGATAGTTCGATAACATGTAAAAGTTCCTCACTCGTACACTGAAGACGTAATTCGCTCAGCATTCACATCGAGGTTACTACCAAATTCAGTTGTGACTTGGTAATAAGCTTATACCTGAGCAGTGGAGTTGGACGCGAAAGTACGAAGATTTGTTGTTACCCACTAAAATGACACTGGAAGCAGCACCAGAAGAAATTTCGAAGTTGGTATCATGTGCATGCAAGGGCATTTGAAGACGATACTCAGTAAAGTGGATGGTTTTTAATCAAGTGAGTATAATACATTTTGTTTTGTTTTATTCAATTACCTACTATTTACTTACGACTTCTAGATAATAGTAAAAGAAGACATTTAATTACGGAGTAGAACTGCCCCATACTTGTTTACTACCACAAACTTTTATTAAATAAAATAAAATAAAAGGTAATACAAGGATGATGGTGATTTTCAATTATAGCGAACTGGCCAAGAAACAGTAAGGAAATATATAGAGTGGGGGTGGTAATAATCCCCTGTAAATATGACAACTGAAAATACAGTCTTTAAACGAAAAAAGACTAATTTTTTTAATAGGATTTATATCGTTTCGGTTTAAGTGTTGTTGGATTCACCATTAAAAGGTACCTCTCAATCATGTGTCATATGCATTTATTGTACCAAAACAAATTTTTCAGCTCGATAACGGTAACGTCACTTCTGTGTCGCTCAAAAACAAACCCTTCCCTACAATTTATTTTTATAGACTCTTCTGAATGTGTGAATGAAATCATGTCAATTGTACGATTTAAGCTAAGTGTCATCAAGGTAGTATTTTTTTCAAAGGTGTTAAGTAACAATTCCCCATTTTACACTATACTTTAAAAAACACCTTTTAAAAGTAGATATTTGTATAAACTTTTTTGATTCATGGTTCTAATGACAAATGAAACAATTACACTAAGTTATGTCAATGGGTCATTATTTTTAAAAGGATTTCGATGAAATTTACCTGTTGAAAGGACTCTAACTTTTTAAGGGGAACTGTATCGTTTTGATTTTTGTTTTGTTGGATTCACCATTAAAAGTTACCCTTAAATTATGTGTCATATGCATTTATTTTACCAAAGCTAATTTTTCAGCTTGATAACGGTAGCCTCTTTTCTGTACTGCTCAAAAAAACACCCTTCCCTGCATTTTATTTGTATAGACTCTTTTGATTCTTGATAACAATATCCTTTTTAAGACTTTTACCTAGGTTTCATCAAAGTAAGATTTTGCATCGAAGGTTTTTTGGTAACAATTCCCTATCTTCCTCTTCAGGAGAGTGATATTGTTTTGGTTTTGGTGTCATTAGATTCAGCATTGAAAACTTCCTCTAAGTCATGTACCACATAATAAGATTGCGCTAAAGTAAATTTTTCCTTTTCATACACTGCAACCTCCCCCCCTTTCCCCTTAAAAAAAACACCCTTCGTCGCGAAATATTTTTATAGACTCTTTTGATTCTTCATTCTTATGGTAAAAGTAACGTTTTCACCAAATTTCATGAGGGGAGGAATTTTTTCATTTTGTATGTCCTATTTTACCTGTACCTACTAAGATTTCAGATTCTGGCAGCTTTTTTTTTGACTTTTCAGACATTGAAAATTAAAAATTATTTCAAAGTAAACTGTGACTACAAAAAAAGTATACACTTGGCGCATGAAAACACTAGTATTTGATGCATATTTACTTTTGTGGACATTGTAATTGTCTAAATAAAATGTCGTTCTTTTCAAAAAAAAACAAAAAAATTCTAATTTCTTTTTTTCTCTCGGCTGACAGTTAATCATGATTTAATGAATTAAAAATGAATAACAAATTTAGTATCATACGGGCTTAATTAACTTAATAACTAAAATTACCTATTAATTCTATTACAGAGCAATGGCCGTTTGTATTTGTTTGATGATGGGACGTATTGGCAGCGTAACTGGAACCAATGTTGTCGGAGCATTAATTGAAAACCATTGTCAGATGGCCTTGCTTCTTGCTAGTTCGTTTTTACTTTTAGGTGCGTTTACAGCATTTCTTCTGCCCAAAGGTATTTCTTCACTGAAAAATCAAATCAAACAACAAGAAGAAGTCTAGACAATTTGTCAAAATCAAAATAATATTAAATAAATGTTGTATGTACATTATGTATGTATGTATTTATTTATTAGTATAATTTACAATTTGTACTACAAAATACTTAATTTTACTTAGCATATAAATTATTAAGTTTATACAAAATTTCAGTCCAAATAACTTTTCTTTTCTTTCTAACATTAATAAAATAACAACTTATAGTTGAACAATAAAAATATAAACAATATTATATCACATATTCGTTTTAATGTAAGATATGAATAATCTTTTAGAGCTGTAAAAGTTTTATTCATTTTTTATAAAATCTGGCAATTTATTAAATACTCCTTTATACATGATCAGTAGCATACGCAGGATTTTGTTTGGGGGGGGGGGGGGGGTGTTGGCTCAGTCTCAATTTTTTGTTGAAATTTATTTAAGGTATTACACAAAAGCAAACAAAATTAAAACATTTCGTATTGACAACCACCTTATAGTAAGGGAGGCGACCGTAAGATAACCTATCTCATCGGGAGACCGAGAATAATGTTTACCAATCGGTAGTACTTTTCGTAACATTCACAAAACCACTGGTCGGGCGAACTTTTTCAGGGAATTTTAGACGGGAAAGGGTCACTTCCGGCACGGTGTTTTGATCACTACCTATCCCATCAGGGCAATTAAAACACTTATTGCTAGTAGTAGGAGTTTTGCCTATAGATTCTAGAACTGTTGGTCGGGCGAAAAAAATCTGGGAATAAATGCTTGCCCGACCAATTCAAAAAACTATCTCATGCAAAACTATCTCATCGGGACATGGGTAAGATTGGTATCAAATGAAAGGTACGACTGCCCTCTTTACAAATCCACTGGTTGGGCAAACTTTTATAAGGAATGACCTGTTGCCCGACTACTTTAAAGGAAATTAATCAATTTTTTATTGTTAATCTTTTGAAGTTAAAAAAAAACTAACTTACTGTTGTCTAAGTTATATTAAATTAGTATGATATCTTAGACTAATTTGTTCCCTAACATTTAAAAAAAAAGTTAAGCCAACAACACTCTTTTTAGACTATTTATTTCGCATTTTTTTACGTTGTTTGCCTTTTTTTAATGAAAAACCACTATTAAATAACATTTTGAACTGTGTTATCTAAATAGATTTGTGTATTTCAATTTTCAAGTAATCCCAATTAAAGAAGAGCTTGAAATTTAAACACAATAATTTAGCTACCACCTTACCCTCTAGATTTACAATTTTTTTATCGTTAAGTGAAACAAGTTAACAGATTTTTTCTTCAAATACATTCATACATTAATTTTTCAGCAAATATTTTCTTTTTTTTTTCAAAATCAACAGAATATGATTCAAAAATAACAATAATTTATATAATATTTACAAAACAAACAAAATTATATTAAACTAAAAATTGTCGTCATTAGAGTCTTGTTAACAAAGGAAATCTGTCTCTTCATCATCTTCATTTAAAACAATGACCCCACCTCGGGTAATAACCAAAATTTGAGTCGAATAATAAAAATAATTGCATAATAAAAACATTTCAGCTAACAATGGATACAACTCCAAAATATTTCACCTCCTTTTGCAAAAAAAAAATCAAGACAATATCCATTTTCCCTTTGCAAAGTGAAAAGGACATTAGGATATGGAGTAAGATTCGGGAGCGGGTCATAATACTGTCTTTCAAAATTCTGTGTGGTCAAAATACTGTAAGACCATAATTCTGTATGTCATTATACTGTAAATACAAAATTCTGTACGTAAAAATACTGTATGAACAAAATACTGACTTGCGAAATTCTGTTTTGTAAAATGCTGTACGGCAAAATACTGTATTTTCAATACTGTTTTTTTTTTGAAGAAATTTCCTTAAACACAAAAAATAAAACACATAATATAATACTAGTTTTGAATATAATTGTGTTGTGTTTACTGACAATCAAATCATAACTTTATACAAATATAAGCCGTGTTTTTTGGGAGAGTGACTAGCCGCTCAGTAAAAGTTTTACACGGAAAACACAAACGAAATTCTCTATAATAATTTTGTTTGTTATTGTTTTGCGTGTATACATTTTGCTGAGTTGCTAGCCACTCTCTCAAAAAACACAGCTATAGTTATGTTAGTTAGAAAGTATATATGTATGTATGTAAATCCTGAGAAAAAACAAATCAAAGTTTTCCTAAAGATAAAATAACCCCGTGTTTATAAAGAAAAAATAGTTATTTCAGCTCCCGTGTTTAGGAAAACTACACCAAGGATAACAAAAGTTCCGGACTCAAATGGAGCACTAAGCAAGTGCCTTAAGTTTGAGTCCCGAAAATTCTTATTCCATGGTGTAGTTTTCCTAAACACGGGAGCTGAAATAACTATTTTTTCTTTATAAATAAGGGGGATACATTTTACAAATATGTACATATTATGTCAAAATCATTATAAATATAAATTAATTGCAATTCGTTTTAGGTATGTATGCAATTTAGGGTGTTTTTTAATAACACGTTCAATTTTTTGATTTTAGTTATAGTTTTTTTTTCATACATTTGAGTGCCTTAAGCATTTTGCTCATACAGCATTTTACACATACAGAATTTTGACATACAGAATTTTGGCATACAGTATTTTGAATACAGTATTTTGCCACATACAGTATTTCGACCCCAACCCGTAAGATTCCTTATATTTCTGGTGTTTCGGACAAACTTTCTAAGCCACTCTTAGAAGCTAACATTAATCCAGCTTTCTTCACTAATTTCACCTTAAAATTGCACTATGCAACAATAAAATTAAACAACCCATCGACAAAACCAACAAAAAAATGGAGTTTACAAAGTTATTTGTAACGAATGTAATGTAATTTATATGGGAAAATAGGGCTGGTCACGAGACGAGACGCAGTAGTGGATCTAGGATTTGGCTGTAGGGGGGAGCTTGGAAATTCAGTTTGAGACAAAAATGAAATCTCACTGGCAAAAGTTTATTGTGTTTCGGCAGTATGAGCTACTATAGTAGAGTAGGTACCAGTTTTGTTCGAACTGTCACTGCGATATATTCCTTCTATAGAGATTGCAAATATTCATTTGCTTGTGCATGATTTTCTGAGTGCCCAGAGAAAACTCACGCTTGTGGAATTTAGCTCCTTGACTAGATTTCTTGTAGGTAATTGCTTAGTCCAAAAATATTTTGTATGTGTAATTGACTTCGACCATGGGAATATAAGCCCCAAGATTCTCTAATTGTTAATGTTAACAATTAGCCATGTTAATTGTTTAACCCCGACCCCGTTTTTACAATTATCTCTTCAAGCTCTTCAACTTCGGAATTCCACAGTCCCTAGAGTTAAGCCCCAAAAACCCTTAGAAATAAGTTAAGTTTTATAGAATTGGTTGTTTAACCCCGACCACGTTTCTTGGCATTCCCGAGCTGTTTTTTCCATCTCAATTTTCTGGGCTTTGTTTTTAGGGAATAATTGTATCTGCATTAAAAATATCCATTATTCGTTGCCCCGATCTTGATTTATCTCAAATTCCCTTAAGGCTTTAGCCCCAATCAAATAATTTCGGGGCTAAGAAAATAAATTACATTACATGTAAATTGTTCAGCCCCAACTTTGTTACTTTGTCTGAAATCTATTAAATTTTACAGCTTAACAATATTTGAGACCAATAAAAAAAATCTTCCGATATTTTGATTAATTTAAGGAATTGGTTGTGAGGGGGGGGCTTTAGCCCCTATAGCCACCCCCCTGGGTCCGCCACTGACGAGACCCTGCGAGGCTTTTGTAAGTCTCATCTCGGTCTTGTTAAAATCGAAAATTTTCGTCTCCTCTCGGTCTCGTATAATTAAGTCTCGTTTCGGTCTCGTCTCCGAAAAAGACGATTTCCGGAAAATCTGTTGATTATTGGAACGAAATATTTTCGATTATCGTTTGATTATGTGCAGAAGAAAGTAAATATTTAACTGAAATTGGATTTTTTTTAATTTATTGGAAATTTCGGTCCAAATATACAGTCTCGTATCGGTCTCGTCTCGGTTGCGAGACCGTCATGCGAGACCGAGATCGTGACCGAGACTTTTCTCGTCTCGTGGTCAGCCCTTTCGGAAAACATTGAGACCTCTGGGTTAATGTATTATGCAACTTTTCAAAGCCTCATCACATCAGGACCTTTCTTCTGGACTTTTCAGTCTCTGGGCTGGATTGCAGACGATTAGTATATCTACAGTTGTAGTGTCCATCAGAGTTACAGATATATTAGATGAGTTGTATTGAGACAGGCCAGACAAAACCCCTTATAAGAGCTCTTATTGTAGATATTGATTACTCAGATGTAGAGCAATGAATACAGCTATTTTGACTTGGTTTCTTACGTGTTGGCCATGGTCGTGTCAGTTTTTTTCAAATTCCGAATTTCCTTAAAACCTTACCCTGGGTATGTTGATGTCGTAGATTGCATTAATGTAAATATAAATAGGTTGTATGACGTATGTATTTATATTAATATACATACATATATCGTACATAAACGCTAATTTTGTTTTCTATTTTCTTTTATTATAAGCATGCAATATTTTCTTAATGTCTTAAATTGTCTTGAATGTAATTAGTTTTGGATAGTTTAATGAAATCAAAGCAAAAGAAATTACAGTTATGAATATAGGGTATTGTACGTGAAGTTAAGTTCAGATTGGAAGGAAGAACATTTGTTTGTGTTTACTTATGACAAAAATACTATATTAATGGCGGACAAACTATGTACATACAAATGTATGTACTACATACTATATATTTTAAATTTTGGAGGAGTTTAGAGTCTGGGACTATGTATATCAATCACTTGTGAAAATTCTAAATAACTTTACATAAGATGTCATTAAAACTAAGAATCTAAAAGAGTTTCTTAAAATATCTACGAGGGAAGGATTTTTTTCAAGAGGGGTAGATAATTTAATTATTGTGACTAGCTGGACCGGTTAACGTTGTTCTTTCTCCCACATAAATTAATTCTACTGAATATTTTGGTTGTTAATTAGAAAATAACGAATGTATTGCTAGAGTAAAATTTGAATCTTTTAATAGTCGATAAAACTGATCAAATATGATCGATAAAATAGAAGGATCGTTTATCGATAAAATAGAACGCCCCATTAAAGGCCTTCCACACTAGCCCACTGTGTATTAATACATGTCAAAAAAGTGGGGAAACAAATCATGTAGAATAGTGTGGAAACAAAATATGAAAACACAGCCTACACAACCCGACATTCTATCCCACACGATTTGACATGTGTTAATACAAGAATAATTTAAGGAATGGTTCTAATTCTATCCCACATTCTATCATAGTTTTTTTTAGGTTAAGGTAATGTATTAACGTAGTATATGCTGTCATCGAGAGAGGAATCTCAACATCGTCGACTCGGGCAAAATATCACGATGGACAGATATAACTTCGAACTTCGAAGTTGTCAAGGACTTTGTCTACCTGGGCTCCACTATTACATCGCAGAATGACATCAGTGCAGAGATCAAGCGAAGAATTACTCTTGCCAACCGCTGTTTCTTCGGTCTAAGAAGGCATTTAAGTAGTAAGGCCCTCTCTCAGAGAACCAAGGAGACTTTATACAAAACCCTAATCATCCCGGTTCTGCTTTATGGGTCAGAAGCATGGACACTGAAAGATTCGGATAAAAATCTGCTAGGATGCTTTGAGAGGAAGATTCTTCGTGTGATTTTCGGTCCGGTGTGTATCGAAGGAGTATGGAGGAGAAGATTCAACGACGAGCTATACGGGCTATACAGCGACGTTGACCTGGTCAAAAAGCTGAAAATACAGCGGCTGAGATGGCTGGGGCACGTGGAGCGTATGGACAGCAACGCACCTGCCCGACGAGTCTTCGAATCCAACCCCGATGGGGTACGCAGCAGAGGAAGAACCCGTAACAGCTGGCGCAATCAAGTAAATGACGACATCAAAGCACTCGGTGTGCGCAACTGGAAGCGGCTAGCTAGGGACAGAGCTGGCTGGAGGGGCTTGTTAGTTGAGGCCGAAGCCCATCCTGGGCTGTGAGCGCCATCAAAAGTAAAGTAAGTAAGTAATGTATTAATACAAGCAAGTATGGAAGCAAAATATGAAAAGTCATTTCTTTCCCACAAATTTGGCAGTCGCGTGGAATTCTTTCCCACTTTCAATTTGACATGTATTAACACACAGTGGGGTAGTGTGGAAGGGCTTTTACTCTTACTGTCATATATTTCATCCCCATCACATATACCCGTTTCAAATAATGAACCGTCGTATTATTCACTGTTAACACACAAATAGACCAAATTGTTGTACTTACTGAACGGTGTGCTGATAATTTGTTTATTCTTTTAGTATTTTACCAACCTTTCACAGTCACAAAACTCAAATATATTTCTTGTAAATTAAAATAAATAGTGAAAAATGTTGCACGAACTGCGTTGTGATACATAACAAATGCAGAATTAAGTGTCAAAGTGATGCGAGACTTCACGTCAATGAAAGTTCAATGAGGCGGCCGGGTGTAGCATCATCTAATAATTTCGTTCTGTTTATTAAATTAGCTTTGTTCAGTGACGTTGTTCCCAACAGTTTGGAACAGTTTAGAACAGAAAAGTACAAGGTTTTGCTGTTCAATGAGAATTTTCTGTTCTAAACTGTTCTGATTTGCTGTTCAGTGAGGCTGTTCCGAACAGTTTGGAACAGAATAGAACAGAATTTTCTGTTCTTACTTTTTATGTAGAACAACTTAGAACAGGTTTGTGACAACTGTCAAAATCAGTTGCTGTCACTTGCAAGTTGAAATTTTTTTACAAATTTCGTGGCTCTCTGTGCTTTTAATTTGGAAACAAACAAATAAATATTTAAAAAACAACAAACATTAAATTAAATTGTGTAGTTAAATAAATACTATTTCTAATTGTTTTTAATAAAAAGTATTTCTTGCTTATTCACCAAACTCGAATTTTTTTTTTGACAATTACATCTGTCAGACACCTGCCTGTTCTATCTTGTCTGAAATTTCTGTTCTACTCTGTTCTGTTCTGTTCTAATCTGAAAAAACCTCACTGAACAATCCTATTATTTGGATATAGTTCATACAAATATACTAAAATCACGTGTAAGGGTGTGTGAGTAGGAGGGTGGACAATTGTGGTTGTAGGTTTTTGTTTTGATGCCAAATCTAAAACAATACAAAATTGAAAAAAAAAAAAAAAAAATCTGGATATAGACACTCTAATTTTGACTAAGGTCTCTATCATCGTTATATCGTATTTGAATATCAGATTTTTTTTTATTTAACAAACGCATAACTAATATTTTTAAGTTATACCTATACTCAAGCTATCTTATATTAAATAAAATCAATTTTGTTTCAACTAAATGACCTAGAAAATGTATTGCTCCCTTATTGCTTTGTTTGCGTGCCAAAACATTTCTCGGTTTATGTATGTATGATGTACATATGTGCTTGGTTGAATTGCACCCAGCCCAGGGTTTATCGAATTAACACCCCGTAGGTATTGAACATATCCTTAATAATGTTTCATGAGGTGATTTCTTTAATATCAAAAAACTACCATTCCAATACTCACATCATCATGCACAATAAAATGTTCAAACAAGGCAAGAAGTCAATAAAAAAAAAAAAAAAAAATGGAAGTAAAGTTTCATGCCAATCGTAGTAGTTATCTATTAAAGAGAAGTTATAATGTGCATTTAACTTCTATGATGGGTATAACATAAAGGCAGAAGAATGAACAGTTGAAGTGTTACAAAAAAATGTTCCTCTCACTTGTTGGAAAACACAGGGTGCTTGTAAATATGTTTAAACGTGTTAAAGGCACATTATGGTTTTGATAAAATCATTTATATGTATAGACCTTAATTTTGTTTAAATATCTTGTGCTATACTTTAAAATAAATGGGAGTGTCTCGAGGGACAGAACCCTCCATATACTCCTTCTTGGCATACTTCGGCCATCCAGAGTTTTTTTTTGTTCACGTGACGAAAAACTGTTAAGTACAAAAATTTTATAAATTGGCAGGATGCTAGACACAGTCTACAATTAAACCTTTCCTTATTATAAATGTCTTTACAGTTCAACATATCCTCTTTCACACAGGAAAACTGAGTTTTCCAGAAACTTTAAGTTCGTAGGCAAAACGGGGAGGGAACAAATCTCCCCTTAGGCTCTTCGCACCTACAAAATAAAACTTTCTGGTAACTCAGTTTCCCTGTGTGAAAGGGAATGATGAGCTGAGCTTAGTACCTGGTCTTTCGAATTGTTTAATGGAACCCAGAACTTGATGTTGAACTTTATTTATTTGCAGCCTGACAATTTGTTACCAGCTTTAATTTTTTGGGGTTGGGTACGACATCCAGCTTTTTATAATCCCGTTTTTTTAAAATACCGTTTTTTTAATCCCGCTTTTTATAATCCCAAAACTAATGGCAACCATTGTGCTTGAGCGGATAAAGGCTAGAATCGAGTCCACACTCAAGAGGCATCAAGCTGGCTTCCGGCGCAGTCGTTCGTGTGTCGACCATATAAATACCCTGCGTATTATCCTCGAGCAGTCTGCGGAATTTCAATCACCGCTTCATCTCATGTTCGTTGATTTTGAGAAGGCATTTGACCGATTTGACCACGATTGTATATGGGGATCACTTCTTGGTAGAGGAATTCCTCCAAAACTTGTTGCGATTATAAGAGAGTCCTACAACACCGCTAGGTGTTCTGTTTTGCACAATGGTCAGCTATCCGACTCTTTCGAAGTGTGGCAGGGTGTGAGACAAGGTGATGTTCCATCGCCAATTCTTTTTCTGCTCGCGATAGATGATGTATTGACAGCCAGCGTTGGTACAGCAGAGAGACAGGGCATTCAATGGAGACCGTTTGAAAGGCTTAGTCATTTAGACACATGGCAAACAACATCAGTGGACTGAACGGGATGTGTCAAACACTGCAGGTGAAAGGAGAGTCTATTTGTCTAAGGCCTAATTTATTCAGTCAAAGTTGAACATAACTTTGGGATTTTTACAGTCAACTTAAGAAATAGTTTCTATTCACTCAAAGTTGACGTTTTCATCTTTTTATTTTCAACTCTAGACTTGATCAACTTTGGATTTTCTCAACTCCCCGAAATAGTAGAAGTTACCGAGCAAACTTGGGATTTTTCTTCATTTCTGTCTATTCATTCAAGCTATTCAGTTCTCGATCGATCACCGAAATCAAGCATCGTCGGGTGAGTTAGTACTAAGATGGTGGACCGCAAGAGATTTTTTGGTTTCATATTTTTTTTTTTTTATAATTGAAATTTGTTTATAAAAATGGTGCCTTTCCCCCACCAAAAAATAGAACATGTGTACAATTTCCATAAACAGATCACTTCAGTGTTGTGTTCCATGTTATATATGGAATGATTTGCTGGTCTTGTCATGTTTACGTAGTGGGCACGATTTCGCCGGAAAAGTGTAAAAACATACTCATTGACATCGATCCATTCATTATTCCATTTCACAACAACAGTTCTTACGTTTCATGGAGTTGTTGATCTTTGTTTGGCTTTTCTTATTTGACCCTACATTATTCTTCTCTGTGAAAATTTGTGCTTCTTCCTTTAAAATTTCATTTTAGAAAAACAAAATAGATATAGGAACAAATTATAGTGTGTGAAAACTCACCTCTTATTGTTCATAAATCCCTTACCACTGGTGGTGGGGAATTATAAACCGCGAGTTAAAAAATAAAAAAACCGAGTTGTAATTTCGTGTATGTTTTTATTCGAACTAACTTATTTTTATCTTAACCTACGCTTATATACAATTTTCTTTATCCTGATAACGATAAGTGAAATGATAATTGAAAACAAACACACAGAAATTCCGAACCAAAGTTCAGATAACGGATGCGATGAGAATTCGTGTGTACTCACATCAATCTGTTTGTTATCCGAAACAAACACAATTTGAATCATTATTATCACTCATCGTTATCTTCCGAGTGTTCAATGTATTTTGAACACTTATTGCTAGATATACAACATGCACTCCTCGTCAACTGAATACGCACAAACATTTTTGAATATATTTTATCCATTTTTTCCAAACAGTGATGGTTATTATGCCATCTGTTGATGGTAAAAATTTTCGTAACATATAAATAACAGAATTTCAAAGTTTTATCCAAAAACAACCGTGAGTTTTTCCTTCAACCACTTCCAAAGTGTAACTTATGCAAAGTAGAAGTTTTTTTTTGAGTCAACTGAATAGGTACAAAAATTAAAATTGGTATTGGAATGGAATGAAACAAGTTTTTGTTTAAGTTTAGTAGTGGGTACTTCCACCTTTATTTTTAATTACTTCGTAAATTCGATCCGGCATGGAATCGTATAGCTTTTTAATGTAATTTAACGAAATTTCGCTCCACGCTAATTTGATTGCAGAAATTAAGGTTTCTTTGTCTTCGAACTGACGACCACCCTCATAAACTTTGCGTACTAACCATCCCCAGACATTTTCTATGATGTTTAGATCAGGTGAGTACGGCGGCCATTGAAGCAACTGCACTTGTTGCTCCTCTATCCATGTTTTTATTATGCGCGCTGAGTGAATAGGCGCATTATCATGTTGGTAGGTCCAGTTTATGGGTCCAAAGATGTTAGAAAATTTAGGAAAATTTCTTTCCAAAATTACTTTATACCCAGCTGCTGTCATTCTTGATGTTACAACCTCGAGCTCAACTGTTCCATAATAACTGACTGCTCCCCATATCATGACACCTCCTTCACGACTATGATGGCGCTTTAAAAATCTTTTTTCTTTTCTTAAGTCGTGAAAATAGAAGTTAAACCCATCAGGGCCATCGAAATTAAACTTCTTTTCATCTGAAAAAACCACGTGATACCATTCTTTTTTCCAACTCATGTGAAGTCTTGAAAAATCTAATCGCAACATTTTCCGTCTCTCGTCAAGTGGTGGTTTTTTCTTAAGTTTCATTCGTTTAAGATGGCTTGAGTTGTTGATTACTCTTAATACTGTTGAGCAACTTGCGTTTACGCCGACTTTTTGTTTTATTATTGCCACAGAATCAGAAGAATTTGATGCACATCTTAAAATTCTTCGTCTCTCAGCTGCTGTTGTTGCTGTTTTCTTACCTCTGTTGTACCTGTTTTTGCCGTATGCATCTTTATTTTTCAAGTAAGAATAAACTACATTAAAACTTCGGCCAACTTTATCAGCTATTGCACGTCCAGTTAGGCCTTGGTCTCTAAGTAAATCGATTTAAGCTTTTTCAACACTGTTAAGACACGTAGATCTACCCATTTTTCTTAAAATTTGAAATCAAGAATTAAATTTTACTGAAAACACTAAAATCGTTAATTTAAACTGTCAAGCACTCCAAAAAACTTATAAACAACGAAGAAAATGGCGTTGTACCTATTCAGTTGACTAAAAAAAAAACTCCTACTTTGCATATAAAACACTTTGCAAGTGGTTGAAGAAAAACTCATGGTTGTTTTTGGATAATTCTTTCGGAATTATCTGCTTAACATCTTAAGGGAATAGTTAGCATCAACAGATGGCATAATAACCATCACTGTTTGGAAAAAATGGATAAAGTATATTAAAAAATGTTTGTGCGTATTCAGTTGACGAGGAGTGTATGTATATTATTTGCTTTAAAAATAAAAGTTGTACCTAATCCGTTTTGTATAGCTTTCAATTTAGCTTGGTATTTTTTTGATTCCGCGCTTCACGTGGAATGAAAAATCCATTGCAATTATTCGGAAAATGTATTCAAAATGCAAAACTAATTCTAATGCAAAACAAAAGTTGAAAATGACGTCTTGTGCGTCATGTGTCACAAATATCCCAAGGATATTTTAGAAACTGCAGGTTGGTCAAATATTGAACTTCAACTCTGAAGTTCAGATTCGAAGTAGTGAATAAAAGCATTTTTCAACTTGCAGTTCAACTACGGATTTGAAGTCACTTGTAAGTTGGCCAACTTTGGAGTTTTCAGCAAGTTGAGCAATAGTGAATAAATTGGCTCTAAGAATAAATAGCAAAAAGATAAAAATAATGCCCACAGGCCGATCCACACATAAGCGTATAATTCTGGAGGGGACGCCAGTTGAAGAGGTCGAGCAGCTTAATTACCTCGGAAGTACTGTATCAGCAAACGGTAGTACAGATCTGGACGTTAAAAATAGAATTAGTTAAGCTCGTGCTGCCTTCGGTGCCCTGTCTCAAATTTGGAAGTCTAGTCAAATCTCCTTACGAACTAAGTTGAGGTTCTTCGAATCCAACGTCATATCCGTGCTCCCTTATGCTTGCGAAACCTGGAAAGTCTCGGCTACCATCTCGAGGAAACTGCAGGCTTTTGTAAATCGCTGTCTACGTCACATCCTGAAGATTCGCTGGCCACAAATTATTTCGAAGCAGGAGTTGTAGTAGCGCAGGATAAGCCAAGATCGGCTGGACGTCGACATAAGAAAGCGGAAATGGCAATGAATTGGTCACACCTTGAGGAAACCAAACGACGATATTGCGAAGCAGTCCTTTGAATGGAATGCTCAAGGTGCACGGCGGGTTGGAAGACCAAGAACAGCATGGAAATCAACAGTTTTAGCAGAACCAAATACCCAGAGAAAGACGTGGCTTCTAGAATCTGATCTTATAATTCGTTTGAGTCAACGGCCCATAATAATTTTTCGTTTTCATAAAAATAATTTGTAAAAACTTCTACGTACTGGCTTTAAGTTTTTCTTGGACAATATTTTATTTGACACACTGATACCAAGCCTAACGATTGCGTTGATTAAATCGCTTCTGTTACTTTTGTATTATTTAATATTTTAAGGCGATTGAAACACAGTCTTAATACTCCTACCAGATATTGAAGGAATCATCCTGTATTTGTATACGTTATATTCCTTGTATAATATCAAGGATGTATGTAATTTCCTGCGCGTTCTGGGAAAGCTTTTAATATCGACCCCCTTACACAAAAATATCATACCTCATATAAGTTATTAATGAATAAACAAAAAAATAGGACAATCTGAAAGGTAGGTTATATTGCTGGAGTAAGTTGTATTGTTTATGCCAAAGTTTCTGCCAAGTTGATGATGCGGAATAGCATGTTAACATTTTTACGTATGTCTTTTATGCATGTCATATGATACCTTCCTATATACAACCAGCAATATGCCATCAGGAAATAAATGTGAGCTCTATACAGCATTTTGCGTTAGCCTGTAGTATTCCATCAGTCTTTTGTAGTGCTGCTTATATTCAGGACATTATAGTGTTTATTCAGTGAAATTATTTATAAAAAAACAAGAAAAATAATAGTTAACAGTGTTTTGATAACCTATAGGTTAAAAAATGTTGATTAAATATTAAACATAAAACAATATTTTTAAAATGTAGGACTGTGAACTTGTTTTCAAATAAAAACGGAAGATTTGTGTAAGTTTGCTGTTACCTGAATCATTTATAATCAAGAAATTGTTTGTAGACGGTTTTTTTACCTAGGTTTTGTTTTTGATGTGTAACATCTAAGTTCTTTTTAGGGATTAACTTCAAGAAAAATTGCTACTTCCGGAAGGAACTCCATCCGGTTGAATATAAAAAAGACGTTAACATTTGAAAATTATTAGACATTTGCAATTAAATGTTTATGATTTTTGGTAACCATTAACTAGATAATCGGTTTAGTTGATTTTTATCTTTTAAGAGTTCAGAATTTAAAAATGTTCAGTGATGGTGGTTATTCTTCGACCAGATTTGTGGTGAAAAATTTCAGCGAGGTTGTTCCGAACAGTTTGGAACAGATTAGAACAGAAAAATGAAAGTTTTTCGAATCCCACAAAAATCTAAGATGCTATATGTTACATCCACATATGCTTCAATTTTAGCCTAATTTGCCTGGACTATATGTCTATGATTTGCTTGATAAATATGAATTTACGAAACAAAAAAAAAAAATCAAAAATCGTTTGAGTGGCTTACTTAAAAATTATTTTTTTACATTTTTGAAAATAATTTTTGGTACGCCAATTTTAAGTATTGAATAAAATACCTTTTTTCTACAAATTTTTAAAAATTCATTACCCCGTTTTCAAGATCTTGAATTTTCAAAAATCCAAAATTTGTTTTTAAGAAAATTTGTGTAGGCATGTAATATTGTTAAAATTCGTAAGGAGCTCTTTTATACAAAAATTGGTCAAAATCGGTGAAGCCACACATTTTAAAAACCTGAAAAATTAAAAAAAAGAATACCGAAATAAGGATCGTCAAAATCTTATCGTGATTCGTGAACTTTTAAAGTTGAGTTAAACATTTTAATAGAAAATCCGATGTGAAAGAGAATTCAATCAGGTGGTCCATGCGAAAAAAATAATTTCAATTTGGGTATTTTGTGAATAAATTTGTTCAAAGAGCCATAATACTAACAATTTTCTAGGAGGATTCAAAGTTCTTCTATAAATTCTGTAACTAGATTTGTCGAATAATTACCTTTGTTCAGCGACGTTGCACAGTGTGGGAATTCGCTCATATAGCGGAATTAAATTAATAGCGCTTACAGCTTAACCTTTTTGATAATTTTTTTTTTTCGCAAGATTTATCATAAATATGTGAATAATGAAATTTAACTATAATTATTTATAAAGAAAGAAAAAACCTAAACAATAGAAGTTATATTGTTTTTGTTTTTATTTTAGTGGACTGTATTGAATGAAATTCAATAAAAAGTATTTAAGCGACCTTTAGTCCAATGCGTTTCGGTCCTGATAACAATTACAGTGGACCTCATCAGTTAACAATTACAGCTCTAACTGATGAGGTCCACTGTAATTGTTATCAGGACCGAAACGCATTGGACTAAAGGTCGCTTAAATATAATTATTTATATACTCCGCCAAATTTTTGATGTACAGAGCTCTGAAAGGACAAGTTTTTGGCAGTTTGGTAGACCAATTTGAAAAAATTAATTATGGTCACAAAAAAAAACTTTTTTTTTTTTTTTATGAGACTATGAGACTCATAATGAATATATACAAAAAAAATAGAACTACAAATACTTACATATTAATACTATTTTTGCATTTACAGAGCTCTGAAAGTAGACGTTTTTTGCACTTTGGTAGACCCTTCTTAAAAAATGAATTTCACTCACAAAAAAGCTTTGTTTCTATTTTTTGTTTGTAATATTTATTAACAAAAATGTAATTAAACTATAATGATTTATATACCTAGTCAAATTTTTGGTAAACGAAGGGCTGAAAATACGCGTATTATGCACTAAGGTATATCCATCTTAGGGTCCAGTTATAGCTATCATTGGAAACCATCATTGAAAAAGTTAGCTGTTGATTTTGAGACCCTTCGACAGTTTTATAATTGAAAATTTTGATGCAGAAATATAGCTTACGACTTCAAAATTATTTCTCCTCAAAAAAAAATTAATTTTGACCCATATCTTCCTCATTACGCAACTTTTAATTTTTTCAGTGATCATTGGTAAGGTAGTTCATCATTGAAAAATTAAAAGTCATTTTATAAGAGAAGTTTTGCCAAATTGAATTTCGTTTTACATAGAAATAATTACTAAGTCAATTAGCTTTACTTTTGCATCAAAATAATCATTTATTTTTTCTCCAAAATCTCTCAAAATTGACAATAAATATTTTCAATCATGGTTTTCAATGATAGCTATAACTGGCCCCTTAAGCAAATTAACTATACTGACAAAAAACTTGTGGTATCTTTTTTGCTTATATTTATTAAGAAAAGACATAAATACTTACCTTTAAAACTACGTTTAAGTTGAGTTGATATGTGTTTAGGGTTGCCAGATACTCAATTTTAAATGGTGTTCAATTTTTACTCTTGCCCGAGCAAAATTATGACTTAAAGTTTTTGACATAAATTTTTCTTATTTTTACCTGATGATCAAAACAATAATAAAAAAAACTCATTGATAAGTGCACCCAAAAACCCATACATTGTTGTAAAAACCAAATTTTATGTAAAATACGCATAAAAAGCACTTTTGCTCTTTAAATAAAAAATTCGTTGTTTTTTTATTTTTAAATTAATTTAGTTTTGTTATTATAATTGGAACACTCTTTATCCGATATAATAGTTTTTTTTTTTATTAATTGATAGTTTCCGTTTTTAATTTTTTAAATAACTTAATTCTTTTTTTTTTCTTACTGTAAACTTTAAATTTGAACACCCTGAATTTTTGTTGTAACTATTTTGAAATACAAAAAGTTTTTAAATTTATAACATTCTTCTTCTAACCGAATCCCAAAAAGTTATTCGATTTTGACGGTATGCCATCATTTTTTTTCTGGATAGTCATTTAGAAACATTGAAAAAAAAATATATATCACAATATAATTGGGGTGTCAAATTTTAGGGATTTTTGATAGATAATTAATCAAGCTTTGCAGTGAATATTATTTCGAGGTTGCTCTAATAAAGGTACAAAAATCGAACTTCAATCACCAAAACAAAAATGTGAAACACCCTGTGAAATAAAAAATTACTTACATTCTTATACCTTGATACTTAGGAAATATTAAATAAATAAAACTTTTATTAAAACACACACCAAACGCACGAAAAAAAATTAAGAGCAAAGTAATCTCTTCCAGCAAATATACAGAATAAAAATCGCCAACTGCAACTTCAATGCTATTTTTTTTTTGTTTACATGATCCCCACCCAACAGTGCTTTTGTTATCACTTTCTACAATCTTTTAGCTTTAAGAAAAACCGGTTTTGGCATCAATCGAGACTAGTCATTTTTCGAATTAAATTCCGCTAAATTCGCAAATTCCCACACTGTGCGTTGTTCCGAACAGTTTAGAACAGAAAAGTACAAGTTTTTGCTGTTCAATGGCAATTTTCTGTTTCAAACTGTTCTGATTTGCTGTTCAGTGAGTCTGTTCCGAAAAGTGTGGAACAGAATAACAGGGTTTTCTGTTCTTAATTTTTAGGTAGAACAACTTAGAACAGGTTTTTGACAACTGTCAGAATCAGCTGCTGTCACTTGCAAGTTGATATTTTTTAACAAACATCGTGTCTCTTTGTGCTTTTACTTTGGAAACAAACCCAAACTCGAAAAGTAAACTACAATTGGTTTTGACAATGACATCTGTCAGACAGTTGCCTGTTCTATCTTGTTCTATCACTGAACAATCCTTTTATTAAAGGTTATGAGGAAATCGTAAAAAGTCTTTTTGAAGAAAATCTGAATTTAAACAAATGACCTGATAGATTTACCGTTTTCCTAAACAATGAATACATAATGGTTTGCTCTTATTAAATACTTTGGGGCATATTCCTAGTCATTTTAGAGCTGTTTCTAAGTTAAACATAGGTTTAGTTGAATTTTCAGACGTTGATTCTATTTTGTTAAGTTTATCATCTAAATATATTTGAAGCTGTTTGTGTAGTAGTTATACCAAGTTAATTATCTTATAAAAATATAAAACCAACAATTTGTAATTAAAATCGGTCTGTATTCATTGAGCCAAAATTGTCTTTAACTGTAGTTTAGTTAAACCTGGGTCTATCTGCGACTATGACCCTTTGTCATTTATTACTCTCCAACTTTTAATCCTTCTAAAGTTAGAGACAGACAAAAGAAATTGAAATTAATTATGAAGACATAGGTAGTACTCCGTAGTACCTCAACTTTTTTATTTCACTCTAAATATAAAATATACCATACCAAAATCATACCTATGTACTTTATTTCTTGAATGTTAAGTTAGCTACATGCGATCGAGTTTTGTCAGCATATTTTAATATTTCACCTATATTATGATCTCCCAATTGCCAGTCTTACTTATAACAGAAAATTACACGCTGCATATAAAATGATTGCATGCGTTCACTCAAAAGCAACAACAGAAAAAAGACAGATTTAAATTGACATCTTTGATTTTTCATGCGTCACTGCAACTACTTATTATTTTCTCATCCCCTTTTGAATGGCAGTTGAAAATTATTTCTCAAATCACTTGTCATTTTGATTTATCTGTTGCATGTTGAGTTGATGTTGAATAGTTCACACACAAAGGTGAGTCCTTATATAGAGTTGCATTTGAGCCCTCCCATCATGTGTAAAGGGAAACAATAGAATTATTATTGAATTCTAAGAAAAAAGAAATAATGAACTCAACTGATGTTACATCTTTTATATTCCTTTGGTTTGGCATGATGTGCAAGAAAACGAAGCCATAAGACAATATTAAATAAAATTTGAGGTTTAGATTTAGGCTATAATCAATCTATTCTAAGTTTCATTTTAAAGCCTCGTACGCTGCTGATGTTAAAGGAAAAATCCCATACAAAAATGACATGACGAAATCATAAATGCAAAATTTCGTTGTGCTTTTAGTTATGTGGTACGCTGTTCGACCAGCGAAATTGATGATTATACCAGATTGTTTTGACAAGTCTCCACTGTCTTTTCGCACATAATTAATTTTGCCCGGACCATGAATTGTGTGCGGAAAAATGACAATCGGGGTTTGTTCGTGTTTTTATTTGTTGTTTCTTTCATTACAGCATGGCTTTTCTTTGATTTTTTCGTTAAATTTTATTTTATTTATTTGTAATTTTTGAAACTCTTTTTTGCATTGTGTTTTCGTAAGCATTTCGTTATCTTTTTGGAGACCAAAGGAAAATTTCGGCTTAAGCCTAGTACGCTGCTGATGCGAAACGAAATTTACCTGTTGTCTACAAAAAGACAACGAAATGCTTACGAGAACACAACGGACAAATTTGCATGGAGAGTCGAACAAATTGCAAATAAATAAAACAAATTTTAATGAAAAAATCAAACAAATGCCGTGCTGCCCAAATGTCATTTTTCCGTTCACAATTAATGGTCCGGGCAATTAATTCTGTGCGAAAATAGAGTTGAGACTTGGCAAAGCAATCTGGTATAATCATAAATTTCGTTGGTCGAACAGCGTACCACAGAACGAAAAGCACAACGAAATTTTTCATTTATGATTTCGTCATGTCATTTTTGTATGGGATTTTTCGTTTCACATCAGCAGCGTACTATAGGCTTTGAGCATAGTATACAGCTAAAGCGAAACGAAATTCTATACAAAAATCAAATACAAAAATGACATGACGAAATCATAAACAAAAATTTTCGTTGCGCTTTTCGTTTTGCAGTTCGCTGTTTGACCAGCGAAATATTGATGATTATTCCAGATTGTTTTTAGAAGTCTCAATTCTGGCTAAGTTCCACGTATTTGAAGCACAAACAAACGTATGTACACAACAGTTTTGCAAACAAAGACAAATTCTCAGAACTTGAATAAGCAGACAGGTAGCATTATTCTTTTTACTTTTCATTTTCCACCCTTTTTCACATTAAAATACCACAATTTTTTATTCTTAACAATACAAAACACTTTTGCTTACTGCTAGCAATTGTCTGTTTTATAAAAAAATCTCAAATAAAAGCATCCAAAAAATTATTAGGTGCGTTCACGAAAGAGAGATATCGGAGATTTGCTCCGTCAAAAGCTGAGCAAACGAATTCAACAAAATGTCAGTATTTTGACAGCCAAACTGAGATTTTTTGCTGAGGAATAATGTTCAGTCGACTGGGCCATCACACACTGGCTTAATTTTGAGCTGAACTAAAGCCAGACTTACTTTTCCTTCAATCACCATACGGGATGAGCAAAGCTGGCTGAAAATTGTGTGTACATGAACCGGCTTTAATTGTATTAGTACTCTCAGTTTGAGAATCGAAAAAAAAAACAATAATTTCCATTAAAATTTTCAGTTTAGCATGACAACAGATTTGTTTATTTTGCCTAGAAACGAACAACTGTGTTTGTATTAGTAATTATACTTTGTTAGTCCGCTCGAAACAAGGATGAAAATTTTAGTCCTTTCATTACTCACTCTTCACCTCCCTCGCCTCCAAACTTTCATTTCCCCAGCTTAGTCCGGCTCAAAATTGATCCAGGGTGTGATGGCCCACTGAGATTGCTGCGGCCCCCAGAAATCTCCCATTCCTGAACACGCCTATTGATGCCCAGTTTGCTCAACTAATGCGAATCGACTACGTATCGGATCCGGATGCATTAAAAAACTTGCTGCTCTGTAAACATTTTCACGTTTGAGTTTTGGAACTTATGACTTTGCATCAAATGCGCATCTGGTGCATTTTGGAACTCAACCTCTCGTTTTGCACAGAATTAATTGTCAGGAACATTAATTGTGTGCGGATGAATGACATTTGGACGAAAAAGAAAAATATTTTTTTAAATGAAAAATTTAAAACGTTTTTTGAATTTTGTTTTTTGTTTGTTTGTGAAATATATATTACTTACAAACATGTATGTACATCTGATGTAAATACAGGGTGTCCAGTAAATAATGGAAAACCTTGGAATGCCTCATAGACAATCAATCAAATATCTACCATGTTCAACGCATAATAATATTTTCACTCGCACTGAATAAAAAAATGCACATATCTTTTCTTGCGGTTGGGATAATTTTTTTTAATTAGTTTTCAGGACGGTCATAAAGTCTACTATGAGGCATTCCAAGGTTATCCATTATTTACTGGACACCCTGTATATGTAGCTCTCTATCTCCGTAGCCTTTTCGTGTACGTTTTCGCTATTAATTTGGAGACCATATATACAATTTTCGTTTCACTTCAGCTGCGTATACTAGGCTTTAAGTGTATCAATGTCAACTTTAAAAGTACAGTGCAATACAAATTAAACAATTTATATATACAAAATTTATTGTTGACAAATTGACTTTATAGTGTTTTAAGGCTCTCACAAACCAACGAGAAATCGAAACAAAACATTTGCAATTAATAAAAATGATCGATAAACAATACTTAAAAACGTCGGTTCGGGACAGCGTGTATTCTTTAAAACATTGGACTGATTTGACAGCTGTATTTCTATGCCATCTACAACTTTTTAGCTTCGTACTTATAAGATCAATAAAAATCCCAAGTCATAGCTCTCCTATCTGCTGAAACTCGATATGTGATATATGTGCATGTGCACTCCGAATTCTGATGTGTTCTTTTTTTAACCTTGTGTGTTTCCTGGACCAAAGATTTTAAGTTCAGATTTCGAAATACCCAGTGCCAGAAAATTATTTGAAGAAGTGACAATAATAGAAAACATACGATTACTTTGAGTTTAAGCTATGCAAATAATCAAGTTCTAGACCAAGTTACTCGACTGAACATGCAAAATATACATAAATATCAGATTTACTTAGAAACACACATAATTTTTCGCAAATTACTCTTTAGTCCAATAACCTTCCGTTTGTATGGAAGGCACCATTTGCGTCAAATCTGTTATTTCTGATTTTTTGCTGAGTTGTTCAGGATATTGACTAAGTAAATAACCTCAGTTTTCGACCTCGAGTGGCGAACGCTTCATGTCAAAAAATCAGAAAAATCACGATTTTTTCGCGCTTTTCACAGTAATTAGCGATTTTAGTCCTAAGGCCGTGTGTCAATTGTGTTAAAATTTTGATTAAATTTGATCCCAGTTAAATTTGATCCGTTTTTATAGGGGTGAATAAAATCGGAGTGATTTGCTGTGTCAATTGCATTAAATGGAATTTTTTAAAACAAACATTTCCCATTGACGTTCCTTGCGTAAAGAAACCTATCCGAGACGTTGTCAACCTATCCAAAAATGTTCAGATACCTTTATTTGATGTTGCAACATCTTTTTTCAAAGGAATTACAACACAAATCTGTCCAAATCGCTTTGGATACGATATTGAACGCGGAAATTGCATTTTGATAGTGGCAGTCATGAACCTAGTATACCTGGACTGCTAGTCGATCGTCATTCTCATTTGTTAAGCATGACACATAAGACGTCATTTTCAACTTTTGGTTTGCATTAGAATAATTTTGCATTTAAGTGTGAATATGTTTCTTTATTCATTTTAAATATTTAAAATATTTCGAATAAGAATTTTGTGTTTCCTTATTTAATAAAATACTCGGGATAAACCATTATTATCGATTTTTTATTTATTCCGAATAATTGGAATGGATTTTTCATTCCATCTGAAGCGCGGAGTCAAAAGATACCAAGAAAAAAAACTCAATGCTCATTCGGTCCCCCATCGAAGAACTAATTGCGCCCGAAGATGCTTGATTTCGTTGATCGGACGAGAACCTGTTTTTTTTTTTTTTTAAACTGAAATTTTCCGTAACGTCTTTCGTCAAAAGGCAATGAATCCTTTATTAATTGTCGTTGCTTTTGATAGGCGAGAGCGAAATCATGGCCGTCCTATTTATCGTTACGAACACGGGGAAGCATTTTATATTGCCGCCTTTCAAGGTATACATTTTCTTCCTCTGCATCATCTTCGCTGCTCCAAAAAGATGACGCCCAGAAGTAGGTAATTTGCATGAAACATTACTTATTTTATTATTTCAATTAAAAAAGAGCTCTTTGTTTATTTAATTTCTTATTTATTTTAAGATTTATTCCGTTTCAAAGTGAAAATCGAAAAGTTTAAAACAACTGAATATCATGAATAAATAAAGAGAAATTATGAAAATTCCCAAGTTTACTCGCTAACTTCTACTGTTTCGTAGAACAACTCTAGAGTTGAAAATCAAAAGTTGAAAACGTCAAGATGGAGTGAATAAAAACTATTTCTGAAGTTGACTGTAAACTTCCCAATGTTGTGTTCAACTTTGAGTGAAAAAATAAGGCCTAATGACGGATTTATACGAGTGACAAGTTGGCATTTTTCTGTCATTATTATGACAAAAGAATGAGCAAATTCATTCTTTTTGTCATAATAATGTCAAAAATAGGTACATAATGACAGGAATAATGACATTTTGTCATTCGTTTAAATCCCGCATAAGTCGTTTTCAAATTGCCGCTAGTGTATCGATTTTTTTAATAAAGCGAACCATCGTGATTTATTTATTTTATTTTTACTTCGTGATGTTGGCCCCTAGCAGTCCAGTTATAATAGGTCGATGGTGTAAGTAATGTGCAAGAAGCTTAATACAATTGTCAACATTTATCCACTAGTTAAAATTTAAATGAACTCCTGAGCAGGTTAAATTTTGGCGACTGTATTCACCTCAGAATTGTCAAAATTTAGCCATGAGATCAAATTTAACGCACTTTTAACCCAATTGACACACAGCCTAAATAACTAATTTTAAATAAAAGCATTGTTCTACGATTTCAAAGTAACTTAATTTGCTTCAACTTGAGACCAAAGCCAACTCTTTAGAACCAATGGTTTCCAAAATACAACAATTCAAAATTTAGCGATACAAAATTTAATATACGAGTAACAAGTAGTGTTATCAAGCAGTATAATTGCAAATAAAGAATGGTTGACATAAATGCATCAAAGTAATGGAGCTTGTAGGTTGGGCCAAAAGAATAGAACAATCATACCGGAAGGGGGGTCTATATACCCCGTTTAGGTAGGAGGGGCAATTTAAAAAGAAAATGACAATAAGTCGTAACAACACTATTGAAAAACAATGGTTACACCTACAATATTCTCTTATAGCTTATCTGAAACTCAGACATTCATTCTTGAATTTTCTTTTTAAATAATAGTACAAGTAAAATAGTACACAAAATAAAAAAATTCGTCCCCTCATGAAATTTGGTGAAAACGTTAATTTTACCATAAGAATGAAGAATCAAAAGAGTCTATAAAAATATCTCGTGACGAAGGGTGTTCTTTTTGAAGGGGAAAGGGGGGAGGTTGCAGTGTATGAAAAGGAAAAATATACTTTAGCGCAATCTTAACATGTGACACATAACTAAGAGGTAGTTTTCAATGCTGAATCTAATGAAACCAAAACCAAAACAATACCACTCTTCTGAAAAACAGTTATGGTCCTTTTTGTGTACGGAATATTATATTTTCAACACAACAGGTAAATGGTACAGAAATCCTTTTGAAAATAATGACTCATTGATGAAACTTAGTATACGTGTTTAATTTGGCATTGGAATCATGATTAAAATGGGTTTCATGCAAATATCTACAATTAAATGGTGTTTTTTTGAGGGTGAGAGGAAGATAGGGAATCGTTACCAAAAAACCTTCGATGCAAAATCTAACCTTGATGAAACTTGGTTAAAATCTTAAAAAGGATATTTTTATCAAGAATCAAAAGAGTCTATACAAATAAAATGCAGGGAAGACTGTTTTTAAAAAAAATTAATTTCTAAGCTCAAAACTTTGAAAAAGAATATTTTACTATTTACTTAGTAGAAAAAGGATCTTTGGAGCAAATTTAGTTTTCAGTTTTTAGTTTGGAAATTAATTTTTCAAAAACTATCGATTGAAATAACTTTATTTAAAAAAATAAATTCAATAATGGGTTCCTGGGCTTAAGATATTGTGGGTGCTAGTGCTACCATTGTTTTTCAATAGTTTTGTTTCTACCTTAAGTAATTTTTTTAGATAATTGCCCCTCCCATCTTACCGGGGGGTATATAGACCCCCCTTCCGGTATATCTGTCCTATTATTTTGGCTCAACCGTCAACCTATACACGCTTTGATGCATTTATGTCAACCATTCTTTATTTGCCATAATACTGTTTGATGATACTACTCGTTATATATTTTTTTTTGAAATGCTGTATTTTGGAAACCATTTGGTCTACAGAGATGGGTTTTGGCTCAAATTGTAGCGAAGTAGGTTACTTTGAAGTCGTAGAACAATGTTTTTATTTAACATTACTTCTTTAAGAGTAAAGTTTCCAATAACTAAAAATAGCGCAATAGTTTTTTTCACATTTTTGATCATGGTAGCGGTCGCTGATCGTGCTCAAAAACTTAGGTTATTTACTAGGCCAATATCCTGAACAACTCAGGACGGTGTTCACATTGAACTGACTCCTCCGAATTTGCAAAAGAGAACGTCAAAAAAAAAATCCACAAAATTTTAAATTCTTTAAAAATGTATTACTTTTCTCCCTTTTTAACTACGAAGTTGAAGTGAGATAAATTTCAGAGTAGTCAAAAATAGTCGGAAGAGTCAGTCCAATGTGAACACCGTCCAGAAATACCAGATACGCATACGTAAGTGTATATAGTTTTAGTATATTCCAAAATCCAATCGTAAACCAGAAAAATAAATCGCATATTTGTTACTTCTTCGATTGACAATTTTTTCTTCTTCTTCTTTCGTGGTAAATATTAACTAAACAAATCGCAAGTTTGAATTTTGTGAACGACCCATTTTTATTCGTTTAGCAGAAAAGAGTCGAAGAAATACACAAAATTGTCCATTAAGCTTTGGACACTTGTAGCACATGGTGATGGTATTGCAAATTTTTTGTTTCGGACTTACTGGCTGAACACAATGAAGACGTAGCTGCATTGGCAATCGATGCTGAAGTATTTGTCAAAATATTTAATACACACAAATTCAATGTTGCGAGCAGCTGCTATCTCATAATCGCACCATATCGCACAAGTTGGTCAACTTTTTACTTTTGCTGCACGCTTTCGCATTCTCAATAGTAAAAAAAAAAACAATCTACTGCGACGAAAAAAAATATTTCTGTTTTCAGCGTTTTTGTGTTGTATTTGGTTTAAGAAATAGTGAATGAATGTGAAACAATTATTTAGCAATACATAAGAGGCATATATTTTGGAATTTATAAACAAAAATGATCAAGCTGTATACTGCTGCATTGTGGGTACATAGAAAATAGAAGGTAAGATATTTTTTGACAACTGTTCCACTTGGAACTGCAGCTCTTTTTGTGGCACTCTATTGTGTTCAGCAAGTTATAATTCGCTACTTACTTACTTTTGATGGCGCTCACAGCCCAGGATGGGCTTCCGCCTCAACTAACAAGCCCCTCCAGCCAGCTCTGTCCCTAACTAGCCGCTTCCAGTTGCGCACACCGAGCGCTTTGATGTCGTCATCCACTTGTTTGCGCTACCTGTTACGGGTTTTTCCTCTGCTGCGTACCCCATCGGGTTGGATTCAAAGACTCGTCGGGCAGGTGCGTTGCTGCCCATACGCTCCACGTGCCCCAGCCATCTCAGCCGCTGTATTTTCAGCTTGTTGACCAGGTCAACGTTGCTGTATAGCCCGTATAGCTCGTCGTTGAATCTTCTCCTCCATACTCCTTCGATACACACCGGACCGAAAATCACATAAAGAATCTTCCTCTCAAAGCACCCTAGCAGATTTTTATCCGAATCTTTCAGTGTCCATGCTTCTGAACCATAAAGCAGGACCGGGATGATTAGGGTCTTGTATAAAGTCTCCTTGGTTCTCTGAGAGAGGTCCTTACTACTTAAATGCCTTCTTTGACCGAAGAAACAGCGGTTGGCAAGAGTAATTCTTCGCTTGATCTCTGTACTGATGTCATTCTGCGATGTAATAGTGGAGCCCAGGTAGACAAAGTCCTTGACAACTTCGAAGTTATATCTGCCCATCGTGATATTTTGCCCGAGTCGACGAGGTTGAGATTCCTCTCTCGATGACAGCATATACTTCGTCTTGTCCTCATTAACCGCCAATCCCATTCTAGCCGCCTCCTATTCAATGCTCGCAAATGCCCCTGCCACAGCTCGCTTCGTTCTGCCGACAATGTCTATGTCATCCGCATACGCAAGCAGTTGAACGGACTTTTGATAGATTGTACCGCTGGTGTTGACATGTGCGTTGCGTACAATGGCTTCAAGAACGATGTTGAATAGGTTGCATGATAACGCGTCGCCTTGCCTCAATCCTTTCTCAACATCAAAGGAATCGGTGGTTTTCTTTCCAATTTTGACGGAGCAGCGAGATTTCTCCATCGTCATCCTGCACAGGTGGACGAGTTTGGCAGAGATGCCAAGACTCGACATGGCTCTGTATAATTCGTCCCTTTTCACGCTATCATACGCGACTTTAAAATCGATAAAAAAGTGGTGTGAATCGATCTGGAATTCCCGTGATTTTTCTAAAATCTGTCGGAGTGTGAACATTTGATCGACGGTTGACTTGCCAGGCCTAAAACCACACTGATAGGGGCCGATCAGATCGTTGACAAAAGGTTTTAAGCAGTCACACAGGAAAGCTGACAAGATTTTATAAGCGACGTTTAGGAGACTAATTCCTCTGTAGTTGGTACATTTCAGAACATCTCCCTTTTTATGGATGGGGCACACTATACCGAGGTTCGATTCATCGGGCATACTTTCCTCCGACCAAATTTTGCAGATGAGCTGGTGTATGCTCCTAGCCAATTCATCTCCCGCTGATTTAAATAGTTCGGCTTGTAAGCCATCCGCACCTGCAGCCTTGTACGACTTAAGTTTGGATATCGCCAGCCGCACTTCAGTAAGGTCGGGTGGACGGAACTCTTGGCCATCATCGTCCAAGTTGAATGGAGCGTTCTGCCTATTAGCGGCATCTTGGCTGTCTTCGCCATTAAGCAGTCTAGAGAAGTGTTCTTTCCAGATCCTCAGCACTGACTGTGTGTCTTCTACCATTTTCCCACTCTCATCTCGGCAGGCTTCCGTTCTAGCCTTGAATCCTTGGGTGGATCGCTTCACCCTCTGATACAATTTTCGAACATCTCCCCTACCATTACAACCCTCAATAGACTCTACCGCCCGCTTCTCGTGCTCGTTATAAGTCGCTAACGGTCAATTTTTTCGTTGTATCTCGTTGGTACTACTTGGAAGCGCAAGTTGAATTCAATATACAGGGTGATCATATACCAATGATAGTTTTTGTAATTGTTATGTTTCAGCAGCTGTCAAGGTTACCAAAGACATTCAGCTGTCAAAATGTTCAGTTAGGTTTTTCGTTTTATCACACAACGTAACATTATGCTTGCCAAACGTGTGAAAATTATTTAAAAGAATATTAAGAAAACTCCGGCTCAATTTGTAAATCTGGAGATCCAGATTTTGGCCAAAAAATTAATCTTCTCGAACGAGCCTCATTTTTGGAACAGCGACTTTGTTGTGGTTTATGGCAAGGAATGATGTTCTGTTCCATACACCAAACATAACAGGCTGCCTCCACAGGCCATGAACGATGGACTATGAACATGTCTAAAAAAAAATCCAATGGAGTCCAAAAAATCTATGTCCATGCAGCGACATATAAAAAAAAGTAACGTTTTTGAACAAGACATGGAGGCGGGCTGTTCAAAGCTTGGCCATGAGATGACGTTTCATGTGCGTGTGAGTTTTTTTTTTTGTTTTTCTGGAAAAGATAGAAGTAGTGGTAAAAGGTTAATAAACGACATGAAATAATTTGCCCAATGAGTAAAAATGCACTGTTTGTTGATTGGATTATGGTTGTGATGTTGGATATCTGTATGGCCTGTGGAGTCGGCCTGTAATGGCTTGGATTCAGCTTCTTTATATCTAACACCGTTGTTGTTTTATTTACATACAATTCTTTTCTTATCGTTCTTATCTGGTTACCCTAAAAAAGTTAACAAATCCAAGGAACACATACAATTTCGTTCGCAAAATTTTTAAACCTGAGATTTTTTTAAATCGTCACAATTCAGTGCAATTCGGTCAAATCGTCATTGTTACTTATGTCCAAAATGACGCTAGTAATTCGAGGCACATCATTTAATCATATGCAGTTAATATTATTCATGTTATTTGTCTTTTATTTTAATATTTATTTTCAGCAAAATGCTTATGTGTTCACAATTAAAACTTTCGGAGAGAAGGCCATTTCCAAAATTAAAAAATTTTAACATTAGTGGAGAATCTATAGTTGTCCGAGCATGTACTCAACGAAATATTACCGAAGTTCCTCAGAAGGTGGCAAATTGTCATAGCGTCACAGAAAAAAGGTAAATATAATTTAAATGTTTACACACATTGAAAGCTGGTTATAAACTGGTTTTATTCTACAGGGTGTCCCTTAATTCATCAAGAGTATTTTAGGGTATGATTCTTGGGTATATTCTAAGAAAAAAACTGTTCTACAGTAAGGGCCTATCTCCAATTTTGATATCATTTATCGGGAATTTAAGAAAAGTCTTTCTTTGGGGTACCCTCATCCATGTTACCGATAATGCCGCCGTAAGTATTTACGATATAAACTTCGCTTCGGCCTTTGTTTTTAGAAGAAATACCAGTCTTTGTAATTGCGTTTAAATAAATTTGACATCTTTTCTAAGTCTTAAGATATTCAGTTTTTAGCCTGTTCCATTTTTCCTGCCCATGCTAATTTTTTGACTTTGGGGTCAATTTTTAATAATTTTTTTGAATGAATGTAATAATACGAAAAATAAAATTGAGCAACAAGTTAGCCGAAAAACTTTAGCTTTAAGCTCGAAAAGCTATGAATACAAATTATTTGTGTGGTCTTAGATAATTTTTTAAGTATGTATTTTACTAAAACAGTTATAACGGGTGCACTTTGACATTCCTTGATTTGAAAAAATGCTAATTTTAGTAGCCACTTAAGTTGAATTCTACAAACTATCTGCAGTTGTTGCAACATGATTAATCAGAACTACTGAAGGACATTCCATAGGTTCAACTAGCTTCATCTTATTCATAACTTGATGGTGCTTCCGCCCACTTTGCTCGAGAGGTTTAAAATTGACAAGAGGAAGAGCAAGCGGTAATCGTTGGATAGGAAAAGGTTGGAGCAATTCAATGGCCTGCAACATATCCTGATCCTACAATATTGGATGTTTTTGAATGGGGAAGAATGAAATAAATCTTTTATTCAACCAAAATAGCAACTAAAAGTGAATTAGAAGAGCGCATGCTCAAAGCGTTCTCCGAAGTGATGCATTAGCTAGGATCATTAATATCAATATCAGTGAAATACAAAAACTGGCTATAGCACGCATACAAAATCAAAGAGGACTCATTTTTACACCTGTTATAACTGTTTTAGTTCACACATAAAATAAAAGTTATCGATAAGCACACTTGTCATTTTTTATTCATAGCCATTCGAGCGTTAAGCAAACAAAAAACCTTTTTATTAAATTTTACCTGCCGCTGGTTTTCAAAATTATCATAAAATCTATGGGTTTTTTGCCTAACTTGATATAAACTTTAATTTTTAGTATTGCTACAAACATTCAAAAAATGTATTAAAACATCATGTTGATTACACATTTTTTGGAGAAAATTGATCACAAAGTCAAAAAATTAGCATGGGCAAATTGATACCTTGTATCAAATTTATTTAAACGCAATTACAAAGGCTGGTATTTCTTCTAAAAATAAAGGCCAAAACGAAGTTTCTATCATAAGTACTTACGGCGCAATTACCGATAATATGGATCAGGGTACCCCAAAGTAAGACTTTTCTTAAATTCCCGATAAATGGTATCAAAAGTGGAGATAGGCCCTTACTGTAGAACAGTTTTTTTCTTAGAATATACCCCAGAATTATACCCTAAAATACTCTTGACGAATTAAGGGACACCCTGTATATTTCAAACTACTGCAAACTAATTTGGTTAAAAGTCGCAATTTTGTCCGCAAAGCATTAAAAAAATACAACTTCGATTATCAAATATTCTATTCGACTTTGCGAGCTGAATCGAATCGAAAAATTAATTTCGCACGCATACAACAAAGTTAAAGCATCATCACTTCAAGTGTACTTGGATTGTATTTGAACTCAATCCAGCGAGGTCGTATACCTATGTACATCAGGGGCGTATACAGCTTTAGTTCTTGGGGGGGGGGGGTCATGCCAAAAAAGAAATAACACAAACTAATATTTGTTAAAAGTCAAGTGCCTTATATTTTTGTTTCATACTGTGCGTAGCTATACAAAAGAAAAGGGAAAACATCTTAATTAACTATACTAAAGGGTTTTCCAATAGGGACGGGTTGATTTTGACAGCTCGTGGCGGCCATATTGTTTCTTTTACTTTCGGTCAAAACATCGTCTTTTAATCAGTTACTACAGACAAATCATCATGGTGAGTTACAGCGTCAAGCAACACGTGAAAATGCTGTTTTAGAGCAGTTAGAAGTTTATCCCAATTTTGGTCGAAAAATCATCTTTAGCGATGAGGCCCATCTTTGGATGAATGGGTACGTGAATAAGCAAAATTGCCAGATTTGGGACGACACTAATCCACGCGAGATTCGCGAGGTGCCAATGCATCCAAATAAAGTTACTGTTTTGTGTGGATTTTGGGCTGGATGCCTGGAGGCGTCATCGGTCCGTACTTCTTCGAAAATGATGCTGGCCAGGCCATCACCGTCAACGGCGATCGCTATAGGTCGATAATCACCAACTTCTTGTGGCCTCAATTGGATGATATTGACACTGAAGATATATGGTTACAACAGGATGGCGCTACGTGCCATACGCTTAAGACACAATCGATATTCTGCACGAGCGGTTTCATGGCATGTTTATCTCGCGCCGAGGCGACGTGAATTGGCCACCAAGATCGTGTGATTTGACCTCTTTTGACTTTTTCTTGTGGGGCTTTCTTAAGTCGCAGGTCTATGCGAATAAGCTGCAAACCACCTCGACCCTCAAAGACAACATAATCGATGGCATCGGTCAAATTCGGCCTGATTGAACTCGGGGGATTGGGGTATTCGACTCCCGGGAAAAGATAAAATCTGGGGAAAAACAATCTCCCGCGAAATTGCCGATAAGCCTGATTATGTTGTCGTATATATTTTTGGCAAATTTGCCTCATAAATAGGCTCAAAAAGTGACATATAAGTGTGGTAGGAATATTTTTTTTTTTTTTTTATATAGTACGCGCACTCAAGGGGTTTTTGGTACCCTTAAATTGTTAAATTAAACACAGTGCAAGCGTTAGGAAAACAGGGAAGGATTAAAGAGGAGATGCCGATGCACATTGGTTTTGAACCATTGAATATCGAAATGGAAGGGAAAAATAGAGCCGGGTAAAGTATTCCACATTCGGGTAGTTCGGCTTAAAAAAGAATCTCTATACTTGACAGTACGTCTGAAGTTGGGCTCAAGCGTAAACTGATGTGCATTCCTGAAAGTACGAGTATTACGATTAAATTCTTTTAGGGCGGAATGCAACTGGCTATTTCAGTAGAGCACTGCTTATAAAAATAACGGTAAAACAACGTAAGACATGAAACATTGCGGCGGTGTTCGAGAGTTGCAAATGCTTCCGTTATATTTCTGTCATCTATCATTTTCATAGCTTTTTTTTTTTCTTGCATCGCCGTAGAAAACCCAAACACTTAGCAGCATTTTTAGCGACATCAAATATGTTATCATTCCACACAAGGAAAAGCTTTCAGTACTCGGTATGTGTATCACAGACCGATACACATACCGAGTACTGAAAGCTTTTCCGTTTCCACAACATAAGTGCCACTCATGGATAGTGGCATGGGGGGTGGGTTTCGTTTGGACGACAGCATTGAGTTTTAGAAGCATTAAATTCCACGCGGATTTTGATTGTCCAATGGACAATGCTGTCAAGATCAGAATTTAATGAGCTTATCATTCGAGTTCCACATCCGAAGAACATGGATGTGAATCAATGGATGTGACAAAACGGAGCCCTGGGGTACACCAGCATTTATTTTGTGGATTGCAGACTTGAAACCGTCCAATACAACTTGTATTGATCGGTCCGAAAGGTAATTTCTAATCCAACGAAGAAGAGATTCATCGAAACCAAATGCGCGCATTTTCGATAAGAGAGCTTGATGCCAAACTCTATCAAACGCTTTTGAAATATCAAGGGCCATAATCTTACTTTCTCCAAAACGATGTAAAGATGTGTTCCATTGTTCGGTGAGATATACCATCAGATCACCAGTGGACCTATTGCTACGAAAGCCGTACTGCCGGTCATTAAGAAGCTTTCGTTCTTCGAGATATTTCTTGAGCTGGAAGTTAATCAGCGTTTCCATGACCTTAGAAAGAAGGGACGTAAACGCAATCGGTCGATAGTTAGAGGGGGAAGAAGACACGCCTTTTTTTGGGACAGGCTGGACAAATGCTGTTTTCCATCCACTCGGAAAGAGACCAGTAGAGAAGGACAGATGGAAAAGCTTACGCAGTGGTTTTGCCAGCGTTGAAGAACACCTCTTCAGAACAATGGGAGGGATACTATCCGGGCCAGCATATTCATATGACAGAATATACATGAAACCATATGCATCGTATATATTTTGTCATACAAATATTTCTAACACACTTATTTGTCACTTTTTGGCAAGGAAACGTATTTATATGGCAAGTTTGCCATATATATATATGATAATGTAATAGCGCCTTAACTAAGCTATACCAACAACTGTGCAGAAAAAGACTATAATGTGTTGTATAACATTCGATATTCAGCTCTTTGTTTATTTAGATCTATGAAAATTAAGCTCCGATAAAAATATCACACACATTCTGGATGTCGGTAAAATATATTATACGCACGTATCTACATCTACAACAGATATGTTGTCAATTAAATAATTATATGGTAACCTTCTTATAATTTATGACACTCTATAATTCGAATATCTTTTTTATCTCACTGTCAAAACGACCTATAACTTTTATTAATTTTCCAGTCGTATCTCGCACCCAAAAACCGATAAACTCCCAATTTCCCATGACTTCGTTTCAAATGGTAAATCATCGACCAAATCAACAAACTACCAAAACAAGCTACAAACAATGATGATGATTATGATGATCGTATCAGTATACGAAGCTATATACGGGTCTACTACATAGACTACACACGTTAACGTTATATAATTAGTCTTGAATATTCAATCTTTTGCATATAAATTGGAACACTACCATGGGTGGCATAGGAAATTTATTTAAATTCTGGTCTTTGTATTTGCCGCGGCAGCTTTTTGGAACTCCATGAGTGCGGACACCTATTCCTTTGTTTAGAGAAATATTCATTTGAATAATGCCCGATGATATTGCTTCTTATTGCGCCGCCCGATTATTATCTCTGATATTATTTAAGACTTTGTATTATAGCTTATCGGAAATGAAGAATTGGTATTAAGTATTACTAATCATACAAATTTATTCGTTTGATTGTAAATAGTAAATTTAGTTTTTGTTCATATTTTAAAGATTAGTCAGTCAGTAATAACTAGGTAAGGCCCGATTATGTCAATATTCTTATTCTTTACGAATTTATTGGAAATTAAATATTTTATCTGTAAGATTTTATAAGATATTTAAATTGTCCACCTAAATTTGTGAACAAAAAACAAAAATTACTCCAATGAGCTATTGAAGTTATAATACATTAGAAATACTTTTTGGCAAGGTTCGTGGTGATGGTAAGGAGAAGGTTTCACCAAAATAATATTTTCAAGATCTGTATTTCAAGTTCTTTGATTTTAATAGTTTTTTGAGGTCCAAACGGGATACCAGCATTTTTGGAAGCTTTTAACTGTAACCATAAATGTAAAGAGTTCCAATTTAAAGTTTTTTTTTCACTTAGATGTTAACCTCCTTACACCCACTTTTTGATGAACTGCAAATTCGGAAATAGAAATGCAATCAAAAATGCAAAACTGGGTTAGTCCCATATCCCATTCCTTTAAGTGAAAGTTGCTCTGCCATCAGCTTTACAAACAAAAGGCGTGTTCATCAGGAAAGGGAGATTTCGGAGGGCCACAGCAATCTCAGTTCCCTGAACAGGATTCCTCAGCAAAAAATCTCAGTTTGGCTGTCAAAATCCTGAGGGAAACAAAATTTGGATTCGCTTGCTTAGCTTTTGACGTAGCAAAATCTCCGATATCTCTCTTTATTGTTTATTTCAGGACCATTTTTTAATATTCAGTGAAACCTCAGATAGTATTTGGGCGAATTCGTAATCGTCTGACTGTTTGTGTTCGTAAACAAAAATTCAAATCTGACATAAGCTCTTTTGTATTAGATTTTAATACATATTGTATTAAATTTTAATTCATTTTTGTATTAGATTTTAATAAATTTTTGTATTAGATTTTAATACATTTTGTATTAGGTTTTAATACATTTTGTATCAGATTTTAATACATTTTGTATTAGATTTTAATACATTTTGTATTAGATTTTAATACATTTTGTATTAGATTTTAATTCATTTTTGTATTAGATTTTGCATTAGATTTTAATACATTTTTGTATTATATTTTAATACATTTTTGTATTAGATTTTAATACATTATGTATTAGATTTTAATGTATTTTGTATTAGATTTGAATACATTTTTGTATTAGATTTTTTATTAGATTTTAATACATTTTTGTATTAGATTTTAATACATTTTGTATTAGATTTTAATACATTTTGTATTAGATTTTAATACATTTTTGTATAAGATTTTAATACATTTTGTATTAGATTTTAATACATTTTGTATTGAATTTGTATACATTTTTGTATTAGATTTTAATAAATGTTTAGCTAGATTTAAATATATTTTTGTATTGGATTTTAATTTATTTTGTTACAATTTTTGATTGGATGCCTTGGACATGAGAAATATTTAATTTGAAGAACAATGGATTAATAAAAAAAAATATAAAAAAAGTTAGCAGGTGGGTAAAATGAACAAATTTAACTATCAAATCAAATCTTTTGTATTTTGTTACTTCAACATAACAACCTTATTTTTTTGCTTCATGGCACTCAATCAATAGAGATACCCAAGAGAAACACATATTTTATAATTATAATATACCTTTCCTTTAATTGGTTTTATTTATTCTTCCAGGCTGCCAGAACTGAGGGTTGTTTCATTGAATTTAGACGACCAACCAAATAGCAACAATAACAGCATCAGGAAAATAACTAGATCTCCTTATAGAATGCCTTTATTTTGTACACACTTCAAAAGTCTTCAAAAAAACTACCAACAACGTGATAAAAAGAATTTAGATGAAAATTTTATTGTACGTGGATATGAAGTAGGAAGTGGTAACATACCCTTAACGATATCAAATTCAAATAATAATGCTGACGATTGTGATCCGGATGAAGATGATCTTAACTTTTTACGAAATGGAATACAAATACAATTAACTGATTGTTGTCAGTGTGTTTGTGATTTGTTTAATAGTAGTTTTCCAATATCACGACATGATGATGATAATAATCATGAATTGAGTTATGTGACGATAGACAATAATTCGAATTCATTAAGACCGTTTAGGGCACAAGATTTGGTACCCGCAACAATCCCATCAATAGAAACACATCAATCAAATGTTTTATTAGATCCAAATATTTTGAAAGTTATACGCGTTACAATGAATACAAAAAGCTTAACAGATTTTAAATAAAAAAAAGAAAAAATAAATTTACGGGCTTATGTTTTAATAACCAACATTTTATTCATTGATATGAATTTCACAGGGTGACAGAGGAAGATATGATAAAGGGTTTTCCAATAAGAGGTGTTATTTTGAATATCCCGCGTTTTCAGTACTTGTCACTTTTGAAGCTGTAATTTTAAACATTTGGTAAGTAGAAAATACGCAAACTACGAAATCTACGGAACGATACACGCTTCAACAAGGCATTGAAATTATCAAAATTCACTACAAAAAAGGCATGAAAATGATCCGGAATTTCATCGAAAAATCATCTCGAATGATGAGGCCCATTTCCAACTCGGTGGCTACGTCAACAAGCTAAATTGACGCATCTGAGGCTCGGAAAACCCTATATATATTGTTGAAAAGGCTCTCCATCCTCAACGAGTAACTGTTTGGTGCGGTTTATGGTCCAGCGGGGTCATTGGACCTTACTTTTTAGAAAATAAGGCTGGAGCAACTGCTGCGGTGAATGGATTGCGCAATCGAGAGATGATTAATAATTTTTTATGGCCGGAATTTGATGGTATTGATCTGGACAACGTTTTCTTTCAACAAGACGGCGCTACGCGAAAAGTTTCCGGACCGTGTTATCTCCCGAATAGGTGATCACAATTGGCCCCCGAGATCTTGTGATTTAACACCCTTTGACTTCTTCCCTTGGAGGCCACGTGAAGGTCTACGTCAACAGCCCAGCGTCGATTCAAGACCTCAAAGATGGAATTCGTGAAGGTAGTGAGGGCATACAGCAGCCACTTTTCGATTTGGTGATGGCAAATTTAATGAAAAGGATATTGTTGTGTAAGTGTAACCGTAGCGGCCATTTGGCAGATCCATTATTAATGGCATACTTTCTTCTTTACACTGAAAAAAATATCCGATCATTTATCTCAAAAACTTCCATTTTTCTTTGAATATCAAAATAACACCTCTTATTGGAAAACCCTTTAGATCGCAGAAATTGAACAGGATAACACCTTGCAGGTAGGCTTTGTCTATGTCTAGCGTATAACAAGTACCTTTTACTACTTTGTTGTACATTAACAAAAAAAATAATTGTGACTACAAACACAAAAGAAAAAAAAATTAATATGTATTGTATAATTTTAAATTATTTCTAAAATTAGTAGCAACTTTAAATTTTCATGCTAAACTCTATCCAAATTAACAAGTTAACCCCCAGTTTCACATAAATAAATAAAATAAATCGGGTGGCACAACGGCTCATGAAGAACCAGGGCCTAGTGACTAACAACTCGCAACAATTCCTGTGTGCGCCTATCGACAGGAATGGAAGGGACCTACAATTTTATGCCGAATCCGAACGGCTAGACGAGAAGCAATTATTCGTGACAAGTGATACTCTTGGAGGATTTGTCAATTCCTCGCAAGAGGCAGTAGCCCTGAAAAAAACTTTTCAGTTTTTAGGTGGACGAGGCTGGGAAGTGAACCCAGACGTCCAGCGTGACAGTTGAACGCACTAACCATTACGCTACTGCTTTTAAAAATGTGGAACACGATTTTGCGTGTCATGCTTGCACAGGAGCCATGCTTATCTTCTCTGTATCGTTCCAATTTTAGTATATGTTCTGCCGAAGAAGACAGTTTCACAGTCGGAGTTTAAACTCTACTTTTTGTTTAAACTTCAGTTCAACAATTTATTCAGTTTCACATAGGGCTGGCCACGAGACGAGAAAAGTCTCGGTCTCGCATGACGAGACCGAGACGAGACTTAATTATACGAGACCGACTCGAGACCTAGACGAGACTGAAAATTTTCGATTTTAACGAGACCGTGACGAGACTTACAAAAGTCTCGCAGAGTCTCGTCTCGTGGCCAGTCCTAGTTTCACAGTTTCGTTTAAACCTTGAACTGAGTTCAATTTGTAGTTTAAGTCTAACGACAGCTGTGTTCCATTAAATCCTTAGTTCAACGATTGTGACTACTATACATAATACATTATGGAATTTATTTACTTATGCTTCATAGCCAAATACGTCTGCAAATCTATGTCTGTTGTTGAAAAGTTGTTATTTCTCTTTTTTTGCACAATTATTGGTTTATTTCTCAATTTTTTATTTGTTTGTTTGTTCGTGTCACTTTAAAAAAAAAAATATCGACAGATTATCAACAACCCAAAATAATTGTTGCTGTTTCACGTGTTCTTTGCTTCATAAAGAGAAAGAATAGACAAGGAAAGCTACGTACTATTTCCAATACGTCACTTGGCGAAGCAAAAACGTACTATGCTGCAAAATCTTTTTCATAAAATCTAGTTAAACGACTTCACTGTGAAACCGGACGAGCTTAACCAAAAATTTAAACTCAGTTTAAGTTTCAGCTGATCCTAAGTGTAAACTCCCACAATGAAACTGAGGGTAAGAGAATAAACAAAAAATCAGGTTTTAACTTCAACTCTTTTGTTTATTCTATGCACAAAAGTTTTACTTTTGTTTAAGTTATTAAACATGTGTTTCATATTGTCTTAACAAAAAAAAAGTGGATTAAAACTTACAAAAACTGGAAATAAAAAAGACAAAGATAACAGAAGAAATATATAGAGAATTATTGTCAAAGAAAGAAGCTTGAATGTTCTCATTACTCCAAAATAAAAATAGATACAAAACTCAACCAATACGGTGTACGGTTTGTTATTCAGCAGATATATGGAGGGGACCTAACATTTTTTTTTTAGTGATTCGATACATTTCTTGAACATTAAACATAAAATTATATATATGCCAAGTGTAATAAAATACGATTTGAAAAAAAAAATTGAACAACATTTATCGACCCGTTCTCACGATATTAATTAAAAAAATAGAATAATTATATTTTGAAAACTTATATATGCTATATGCAAAATTGCATACAAAAACTGGTCGAAATCGGTAAAGATGTTAACGAGAAATTTAAAAAGCAAAAAATTGGTTCTATGACAAGTATCGTTAGGGCTAAAGCCGTTTTTGAAATAAATATTTTTTTTTTCATATCGGTTGTATGACAGGTACCATTATTTTTCATATTAAACAAAATCCAATTTCACCTGTATAGTTCCAAAAATTTCATCGGCTTAGGCTTCAGGTATACACCCAAATTTTTTGCGTTCTCTATCATCGTAACGTCATAGCCTAAGAGCCGACAGCAAATTTTGGGAGTGGATTGATAACCAAAATATGAGTATGAGGTTTTGTAGGTGCATATATCGTGATCTCGAAAACAAACGTCTGGCAGGTTTCTTTTTCAGCCTTTGGCGGGAGTATGGGGTTTGAAAACAGCGATTTTCAGTGTTTTACCACTTCAATCAATTTAAAAAATATATGCCGTGATGCTCTGTCAATAGTTTACCTACGTCATCATGCTGGAAAAGTCCCCAGACCTGTTCCGCATAACACATTATGGTTCTTACTACCGCTTCAAACAATTTGTACTTCACACTTGTTGCAACGTTGTTTTTGCCAATAAGTCCTTTCCAGTTGCAGTTATTGGCTGTTTTAGCCAACAACTTATTATTACTATGTACCTGCATTCCTGCATATAAAAACACCCTATCCAAATCTAGAACACCCTATTCCCTAAACAAAGTTCACCTTCCATACTTAATTATATGTTTCCCACCAAAACTGCACGATCTGCACTTTTTACAGGTGCTCTCCTATCCTATTACATTTATTTTCCCACAAAATAAAATTTTTATAGAATCGCATTTATGTAATTTAGTATAAATAGTCAAACAAATTTAGAATAAAATCACTTTTAATCCAGAAGTCAATCTAGTGTTTTACTTGTCATTGCTACCCCCCACCCGAGGTAAGGAGCAAGAAAGCAATTAAAACCTTCAGTCGATTCCAAAAGAGGTTTCGACGTTAAACAATGGCCATCTTAGCATCACGGAGTTTGGCTTTGAAGTGCTTTAAAATTGGAAGTTTGGGAGTCAAGATTACGCCTAGGTACTTGTATTCCTTAACCTCGCCGCCTTCTCACGCCCATTTCTCTTCCCTAGCGTATCGACCGGTGCCATTTCTAAAGACTATTATTTTTGATTTATTGGTGTTTACTTTTTAATTCCATTTGCAGCAATATTGATGTAATTTGTTGGCCATGAAAGTGCATCATGCTTGGCGTTACAGCCAGTAGGACGATATCGTCAGCATACCTACATTAAGCGTTTGATATTCATTCCGTTGAAAACGATGCCTCCTGGGAGAAAGGCAGTGATGTCATCTAGGAAAATTGAGAAGAGTGTGGGCTCAGTAAGCATCCTTGCTTGACGCCCATCTTAGTATCAAACCAGTAAGACAATTGGTTCCCATCCCAAACACATTCAAGAGTTACGTTGAAACTCCTAAATTGCTAAGTTTAAGGAAAAGAGCATTTCTATCTATCGAATCGAAAGCAGCCTTGAAATCCACGAAAAAGGCGTATAGTTTCTTTCCATTATCCAGGTATGTCTTAGCTATGCTCGTTAGTGGAAAAATGTTATCCACCGTGGAATACTCTTTGCGAAAGCCTACTTAAAATTCACTTAAAGGGTTATTATATATTATCCAATTTGTTAAACGATTGAGAAGTATTGCAGATGAGATTTTCATTCCTGTATTTAAAAAAGTAGTTGCTGGCATCTTCTGCACTCCCTTTTTTAAAGATTGGAAATATAATGCTTTTCCTGCAGTTTTCGCATACTACTCCTTCGTCGAAAATCCGATTAAAATAACCAGTAAGCTATTGTAAAAATTTCTCCGTGGAAAACTTATACAATTCGGATAGGGTATGCGAACTCCTCCTGGTGCCTTATTTAGCTTACAAGCGTAGGCTACATTTTTTTACTCCTAGCAGCGTGATCACTCCATCCAGTTCCACATTTTCTGTATAAGGAAAAGCGAACAGGTGTTGATTTGGCTGGGTCTAAGTTAAACCTAGGTTTAGTTGAATTTTCAGACGTTAATTCTAATTTTTTAAGTTTATCATTTCAAAATATTTTATTTGTGTATAGTAGTATGTATAATAAGTTAATAATCTTATAAAAATATGAATCCAACAATTCATAAGTAAAATCGGTCTTAAATATGTAGTTTAGTAAAACCTGGGTTTATCGGCAACTATGAATATATCCCAATTTTTTTAAAACTTAAATAGGCCTTCTATAAAAGAAAGTGGTTGAAATCGATAAAGATATTATAACGAAAAAAATTTAAAATCAAAAAATCGGTTATATGACAAGTAATGTTACTAAACGTTACTAAACGTTACTAACCGTTACTTTTAATAGTAAGTCGTAATTTTTGGGTCAAAATCTTTGAAGCCGTTTTTAAAATAAATACAGTACCGTTATTTCTTGAGCTAAAAACAAAAATTCAATTTCCCTTCTTTCCCCAAATAACCTTAAATCCAAAGTTTGAAGAAAATCGATTCAGGGGTTTCGGTTGCAGGTCGAGGTTCAGACAGGCAGACTGACAGACAGAGAGAATTGGGAGACCTACTTTTTTCGCATTCTCTATCATCGTTTATCATCACGAGTTCGATTTTTGTTTACGAATCCAAAACATGCCCTATATTGCAAGTTAAAAAAAACACAAAAAAAATCTCGTCTAGAAAAATTCAAGCCCAACAAAATTTGAAAAATCATTTCAAAATACCTTCAGATTCAGTCACAAAGTAATTGCTGTAATTCATAGCAGTGATTTTCAACTTCATGGATTTTACCTTTTGTATTAGGTTAGCATAACTAACGGTAAAATTTTCTTGCAATTGGGAAAAATCTACAACAAAAGGTATAAATCAAACCTTACATGGTCTATCTAAACTGATCCTTTCTGCAAAAACAATCTACATTATGTACATAGTTAAATTATGTACTCTGAATTGTCAAAAAATCCAATCTAAATATGAGGCCGTGAGAGCAATAGTGGCCTAACTGCATTTTTCATTATTTTCAGTAGAGCAAAAATAAGAAACAGGTTATTTTCAAACACTTGTATTTTTAAAACAAAGAATCAAAGCTTTGATTTTCTTTTTGCAATATGCTCAAAAAATAACATGGTTTTGACTTTGTATTCATCATTCTTCAAAATACCGTTATAACTGATTTTAAAGTCAGATAGGCCACTATTGCACCGAGGAAAAATGTAAAAAAAAAAACTAAAAATCGGTAAAGATAGGCCAAAGATTTGTAAATAAAATAATTTTTTGTATTTATTTTATTTAATTTTATTTTTTAATTAAGTTTTTTGTTAATTAAGTTGAGATTTAACATTTGTATTCACTTTCAGAAGTGTTAGGATCAATAAAATCATCTGCGGTACTTGCATTAGAATTGTTATTTATAAGATCTGTGTAAAAATTGTGATGTACCTATTGGGGGTTTAAACTGCAGAAGGTCCGGCAAATCCTTATTCTTCTCGATGGTTAAAGGTCTTCCATCGGGGTATAGAGTTCTTAGGTTGAAGCTTGCTAGACTTACACTTATTCCTTTCGAAATACAAAACCTTTGAAATGGAAACATTTCTTCAAGAGAATATTGAAAAAAATATTAAGAAGGGATCGGTCTTTAAATATTGAAGCTCCATAATCTTGAACCAGTTAACCTTAAGTCCCTTTGCAGAGATCTTTATTTTAAATGTTTTCTTCTAATTTCAAAGTGGAGAAAAAGTGGTATTTGTGCATTTTTATGACAATAAATGTTTTTTTTTTTTCTCGCTGAGATTATGACTTCTAGCCAATCATATTGGGGATGTTAATATTTGGAAAATATTTTCATTTCTTCTCAATCACCCCAATATCTTGTTCGCATTATAAATACGAATGTCTGCTGACAAAAAATTAATGTTAATTTTATCGACTCTAAAGTCTGGATGAGATGTTTTTTGTATATACTGACATAATGTCGCAATTTTAATATTTTTATTCCAGCCTCCACTTGATCTGATTATGTACATTGTACATACTGTACATGTACATAACCAAATACTTTGTTTTTACATTTTCTTAGCAGAAACGTAGTAGTAGCCCGTAGCGTAATGGTTAGTGCGTTCGACTGTCACGCTGGAGGTCTGGGATCGCTTCCCAGCCTCGTCCACCTAAAAACTAAAAAAGTTTTTTTTCAGGGCTACTGCCTCTTGCGAGGAATTGCGAGGAATCCGTTCGGATTCGGCATAAAATTGTAGGTCCCCTCCATTCCTGTCGAAAGGCGCACACAGGAATGGTTGCGAGTTGTTAGTCACTAGGCCCTGGTTCTTCATGAGCCGTTGTGCCACCCGATTTATTTATTTATTTTTAGCAGAAACGTAGATTTTAATCAGTTTAGAAAAATACCCAAACGATTCAACACGTAATGCACCCACTTCTACTCCCTTTGTTCAATGGCTGCAGCATTTACTTTAAAATGAAACTCTTTAACTTCATGGCTTATCGAGGGAGATTATAAGGGTACGTACTTGTGTTTAATTCATTGCATTTATATCACCTTTGAGAAAATAGTAAAAAAATTGACCTAGCTTAAGGCTTCAAACAATAAAATCAAACATACGAGCGCAAAAGTGGTAGTTAGGCCACTCTTGCAGTCGAGCTTTTAATTTGTTTGTGTTTGGCCTAAGTACAAAAGGCCTGTAACTATGGCTTGAAGCCGAAAATTTAACAAATTTTAATGCAGAAATGTGTGTTAGTAGTTACAGATTCAATTTTCGTAATAAACTCAATTTCGATAAAATTGCAGTAAGGCCACTATTGCACTCACGGCCTGATATATTCTTGAATTGCGTTTTTTTGATATATTCTTGAATTGCGTTTTTTTTGTTAAATAATTAGATAACATATTCCTACGAGGCAATTTACAGTTTTTATTTTCAAACAAAAAAAAAGGTTTAGATATAATCCCGAACACCTAAAGATGTAGTGTTATATTTTTAATGTTATGCGAAACGCATGAAGCAGTTAAAATCCCTATAATATATTATCGTATTGATCAGAAGTCTAGATCAAAACAAAAACCTTTTTTCCCATACAGAAGTCTTGCTTAGGAAATAAAAAAGAAAAAGATTTTATTGCTTCATCGCATCTGGAAATTAATTCAATGAACATGAGATTATGGGATTTTTTTTTTAACTGATGATGTTGAACCAAATGGACGCGTAGTGTGATGATTTTTGTAGGAGCTTGAGGGTATAAGAAGGGACATATTTTATTATTTCTTAGTATGGCTAATTAATTGGCTTGCGGTCTTAACTATCCCATTTCAATAAACTTGAATGTATGTATGTGTGTCATTAAACCTTTGGGATATGGGTAAATATCATTAAAACTTTGGTATTACCTGTGTGATATGGGTTTATATGAAACAACATAAACATACACTCCGCGCCACTTGAATAGAAACAAACTTTTGTTTTACTATCAGAGCGTGAGGCGCTTTGGTAAATTTATAAATACACTTTTGGATTTAGTTCCTAAAAGAGTGATCTATTGCGAACAACACTGCATTGACAGAATAATTCAGGAAAATACCATTAGGTTATTTTTTATGACTTCTCTAATTACTTCATTAAAAGCACTGTTTTTTTTGCGCCACTTGAATAGAAACACTCTCTTAAATAAGGAAAAAAATTGAAAAAGTGCAGTCAAAGTGGGTAGTTTTCTATTTGTAATCATATTTTAATAATGTGTGCTACCACCTTTAGTTGAAATAACTTGAAAAACCCAGTTGGAGACTGAATCATGCAGTTGTTTTATATACATATGAGTGTTTTTTTATAATACAAATTCTATATACTACTGAAATAAATCAGCCAAGTAGAAGATTTAGCATTATTTAATTGGACTTGTTGAATTATTGATTCAATATAGCTTTTAATGGCCTATTTTATATAGTTATTTTATATAGTTTAAAGGAATTGCACTTCATACTTCATTGATTACAGAATTGATTGTCAGAATCGTAAAATTTACGAACCATCCATCCCCATACGTTTTCAATGGTATTTAGGTCCGGAGAATACGGTGGCCATTGAAGTAAGGTAACATTTTTCTAGGATATCCAACTGTTAATGATCCTTGCGTTGAGGATTGGCACCTTTCCTTGTTGAAATGTCCATGGTATTCGTCCAATGACATCGGTAAACTTAGGGAAATCTTCTTGCAATATTTCCTTGTAGGAATTTACCGTCATTTTCAATGTAAGAAAGTCCAGATCAATTGTTCAAAACCAGAAAATCGAACCCCACGCCATTGCACCGCATTATCGGCTATAGTAGCGCTCCAGAAACCTGGGTTCCTTCCTCATAACATGAAAATAGTAATTAAATCCGTCCGGGACATCTAAATTTTTTTCTTCAATCAATACCACTTTTGTGCACTCTTCCTTTCACGCCATATTCTTCCTGCAAAAACCTATTACACTGCGTCTTCGTATTGGATTAAACGGTGATTTTTCTTCAATTTTAGGCGCTTTAAATGTTGTGACCCACAAATAACACGTGGTAATAGTGTTAAGACGGGCTGTAATACCACTCTTCGCCTTGATTTTAGCAGCAGAGTCGCTTGAATTTAAAGCCAGTCTAATTATCTTTCTTCGGTCTGCTTCTGTTGTGGCTCTTGATTGCCTACCTTACACATTTTTTCGATAGTTTTCTTTATTTCTAAGGTTAGACCAAATAATTTCCACTTTCTACTTATTTTATTGGCAATTGTGCATAGGGGGAGCTTGTTTTCCGCGTGTACTTCTATTTTGGCTTTTTCTGCAGGGTTGAATGGTTTTCCGCGGCCCATCATTTCTTTGATCAAACAATTATTATTTTAAATCTACACTACTATTATTATAACAATATTTTTTCTTCTTACCGTAATCTATAGGGAAAACGCACACTGTTTCTATTCAAGTGGCACAAACAAAACAGTGTTTTTAATGAAGTAATTAAAAAAGTCATAAGAAATTACCTAATGGTATTTCCTGAATTATTCTGTCCATGCAGTTTTATTCGCAATAGATCCCTCTTTTAGGAACTAAAACAAAAAGGTGAATTTATAAATTTACCAAAGCGCTACACGCTCTGATAGTAAAAAAAGTTTGTTTCTATTCAAGTGGCACGGATTGTATGTATACACAACTGTATTGCTGAAGATTGTTTTGCAATTCTTACTGTCTGCCTGTCAGTGTTTACAAAATTCAAATAAATAATGGCTTCAAAAGCCCATTACTTAAAAAAAATACGCTTTTATGTTTGCCTTTTGAGTGCTGGAGTTGAAATTTGAAAAGTGAAATTTTAAAATTGTATGGCTCATGGTACAAAGTTGGTAGTGCAACCTATAAATTTTCAAATCAAGTTCTCTGAACAGTAATTTAAAATATTTGAATGCAAAATTTCCAGTTTCTGGCACCTTAAAATATATCTAGGTACTAACTAAATGATTGCCGAAAAATTATAATATCGAGTGAATTCGTAATCGTCTGACTAACTTAGATCTGCAAAGTTTGTTTTCGTAAACAAAAATTTAAATCTGACTTCAGTAGGCCTGCAAAACAAATTACGTTCGTAAACATCAAAAGTACGCAGAAATCAAGTCGGCATCGGGCAGTTTGTGCAGAAAAAAAAAAAAACAAATTGAAATTAAAACAGGAAAACATTTACATAGGTAGAGGGTGGGTCATCATTAGGCCATTTTGCTTCGAAAATGAGGCTGGGAACAACGTTTCGGTCAACAATGGTCGTTACAGAGCCATGTTAACCAAATGTTTTTTACTAAAATTAAAGACATGGATTTGGACAACCTCTGGTTCATGCAGGATGGTGTGCCATGCCACACAGCCCATACCACAATCGATCGCACCAAATTTCAAAATCGTGTTATCAGCCGTCTTTGTGATGTCAATTGGCCGCCTCGGAGCTGCGATTTGACCCCTTTGAACTTTTTTGTTGGTGTTGGGAATAAAAAGAACTCGGTACTTTTTATATTTCAAGATTTATTTAAAGAGTGAAATTGTGACGACAACTGACAACTGAAATTATTTATGCATAGTATTTATAGTAACTTTATGAAGTTATTGTTAACAGTTATATACATACATGAATGTGATTATGTTAGTGTACATTATTGTATACAGTTGGGAACCGTAAAGGACCCATGTTATGCCAACAACAATTTTATTGCATTTTTAAAAAGAAACTTGTATTGGCCCACCCTGTATATGAAATGGCTTTGAAGTACATACATACATAAATATATCATGAAGATATTTGTCTATCATAGCGATTTTTTTCCAAATTTCGCCCAAAAGCCCTAAAATCATCTTTTACCGCGCGAAAATTTAATCTCCAAATAAAATTTTTTATGTTTAATAATCGCGATTTTTGACAAATAATTTTCTGCGCTGCGATGTTTACGAATACAATTTTTTCGAAAACTGCCGCCTGCTTACTTTCTGCGGGCAGAAGATAATAAAATCGATACGCAGAAGCTAAGCAGACATGCGGTAGATCTGTCGCAGATTTCTGCGATTACGAACTCGCCCATCTTCTTTCTGAACTTTGTTTTAAATTGAGCCTGTCTTAGTTCTGTATTTGTGTATAAAATAAGTTTCTTTTAGCGTAAAGGACATAGGTAGGTGCAGTTGTTTTTTTGAAAACTTGTTGAAGAAAACGATTTGGGATTTTCCATTGGTGAAAAATATCAATATTTCCCGGCATGGAAAAATGCGAAGCTTCTATCTAGTTTGGGCAACGCCCTAGTAAGTTTTCAGTAGGGAAAATATAGACGAGGAACACTTGTCAGACACTTGACAAGGCCTTGCTGGATTCCAGTACCAAAACTTTAGACGAGGGAAACTTTTCCAATACTCGTGAAGCCCTGTCTAGTAAAAATTTGTTGGATATATTTCGGTACCCCATCAGGAATGTCTCTTGTACACCAACAACAAATATTTTATGAGCACCATGCAATTTCAGTATAATACGACACTTTTTTCTCTCTTTCCCATAGGTGTAAGACATAATATGTGAGACTGTATGAAACATTAGAGAATAAATCTTATTCACTTTTGACTGAAGATCGCGGGATCAAGTCTCACAAAGCCAACTTTGTTTGTTTTGCATGACAAGGCAAAAGGGTTCATTAACGCCAAGACCCTTGTTATAGTCTTTGCCCATTACTAGCCCCTTGGTAAGACTCTCTAGTGCTTTGTCGAAAACTTGATTGTTTTTCTGCACGCAAAACAATGCTTTTTGCCATTTTGCCCTTCGACTAGACAAAATATATTGATTTAATTTTAGAATTTTGATTCACAATCAATATCGCAGCTCTGTGTTTTTTTTTCCCCAATTGTCCTTACTCGGACCTATTACGTCCGTGATGTTTCCCTAACGGGACATAGGGCCTCCACTACACCTACGCGCCATCGTGTACGATTTCTTGAAATATATTTCAGCTCTCTCCAACTTTTCCCCAGTCGTGCCGATTCCTGTTCGACCGTTCTTCGCCATGTACCTACTTCTAGGCCGGCCCACTTGTCTTCCCTCCTGTGTGAGCGGGTTCCACTGCATTGCTTGAGATGCAATGCACCGATCGCCTTTTCGAAGCGTATGGCCAATCCACTGCCACTTTCTTCTTCGTATAATGGGGTCTATGGGCTCCTGACCCGTTCTCGCATGAAGTTCGGCATTGGAGATACGTTTGGGCCAGAAAATCCTCAAGATGTTTCGTAGACATCTATTAACGAAAATTTGCAGCATTCTAGTGACAGTGTCAGTGACTTTCCAAGTGCTGCAGCCGTAAAGCAGAACGGATTCAACATTGGAGCGGAACAGTCGTAACTTGGTCTTTAAGCTAAAAGAGTTGTTTCTCCATATTTTGGACAGCATTCCGAACGCAGCCTTTGCTTTTCTGATTCGGCTGTTTACGTCCAGTTCAGTTCCACCACCCGTAGAGACAATACTCCCAAGATATTGGAAATCCTCTACCATCTCTACCGGTTGTCCAGAAATATTTACTTGGATTGATGAGGAAGTTCCAAGGCTGATCCTTTTAGTTTTTGCCGAGTTGATCTTAAGCCCTACAATTTCTGCTTCTCTCTCCACCCTTGTTGTCATTTGATGGAGATCCATGATCCTATGAGAGAGTAAGCATACGTCGTCCGCGTAGTCCAGATGTTTGATTTCCACTTGACAAAGCTGCGTGCAGTACGTCACTTATCACCAACAGGAACAGTATTGGTGACAGTATACAGCCTTGCCGAACTCCACTTTGGATTTCAAACTCCTCTGACAGCCTACCTTTGTGCAAAACGTGATACTTGGATCCATCATATGTAGCCTTGATAATAGCAATCAATTTATCTGGAATGCCCCTCCTGCGCAAAGCCAGCCAAATAAATTCTCTATTGACACTGTCGAACGCCTTTTCAAAATCGATGAACAGCAGGTGAAGTGGTGATCGATATTCAATGCACTGTTCGATGATGATCCGCAAGGTGTTGATGTGATCCACACAGGAAGATCCAGTGCAAAAACCTGCTTGTTCGGCGTCGAGTGTGTCTTCGAGGTGGTCTTTAATTCGGTCCAAAACTATCCTTGCTATTATCTTGGCTACTGCAGGCAGAATGCGTATTCCTCTCCAGTTTTCGCACTGTGTGAGATCTTCTTTCTTTGGGAGCTTGACAATAATTCCTTTTTTCCTGAAATTTCCCAATTTCATGAACTTTATTGCAAAATTATACAAAAAATTACTCACACACTTTAAGTGTGATCATTTTGTTTGACGGTTCCCGTAAATATTGCTTGTGTTTCGTCCAATCATCTAGAAAACATGTAATAGTTATGAGAAGTATTTAAATAAGTTTACAAATACAAATGGCATTATTTATTTTTCTGTCAACTGTTATTTTAAAATCAAAAAATATATTTTTTTAAAACTTTTTTTTACTAACATTTTCCTTTTTAGTTAATCATTTGCCAAATAAATCACCTTTTTGTAAATCAAATTCACCTGGTGCCACAGAAGAGAACCAATTAATATACATATGTATATTTCTGAGTCGGGTTGGGCCGTAAAACTCAAGAACATTGTCGTTTATTTGACTTAATAATCAAAATAGTTTGCAAAAGGTGAATTTAATTTTTAAAAGTTTTAATTTGAAGAGCAAAAGTGTGAATAAAATGTGGAAACACCAAACAAATTTCTTTAATATTCTTAGAGCTAGTTAGTTTACCAAATTCCGTGACGTAGGTACCTCTGAATTAACTCAGCATGTGATTTTGATATTTTATCTTTTTTAAGTCCTGCTGCATTCATAGTCCACTGAAAAACTACTTCTTGATTTAAATGTGGATACATCTATTTCCAGAATTAACTAGCCCTGAAAAACTGCTGGCCTTATCATTTTATTAATTATTTTTAATACAAATTATTTTGGATATACATAATTTACCAGCGGCGTAGCGTGGGTTTTTGCTGACCGGGGCAATTTTTCCCACCCCCTGAATTTTTTTTCCAGCTTTAAAAAAGTAGTAAGCAAGTACCAAGGCAATAAAATGATATTTGAATTTGGATTTATTTAGTTATCAACTGTACATGACCCGGGGCTTAAACGAACGAGTAGAACTAGTAGCGTTTATGTGTATTAGTGTATCTGAACACGAGAGAGTCAACTAGTAGCCCAAATAGTATAATATTTTTGCCTGCGACTAGCCTGCCAGTTATCCTACTAGTGTAGTGTATTTTTTTCATTTATTTGTTTTGTTTCCATAGTTTCCATAATTTGTATATTTTTCTATATGAAATATTTAAAAAAAAATCATACTAGTTGACAAAACGCGCAGAGAGCTATTAGTCACACATACATCCATAAAACTAACACCATGATACAAATGCTACTAGTTCTACTCGCTTGTCTAAACCCCGGGTAAACTTATAATTAGTACAGGAAAAAGTTTACATTTCTTTGTTTGTTTTACATGATAAAAAGAATATAAATATGTAAATGTTATTTAATTGAATAAAATGAGAAATAAATTATAAAATATGAAAAAAATCGTAATCAAGCGATTCCATTACCACGGATGCAAGGGTGCTACATGAATAGGTACATAATAATGAATTATCTTGAACCATTTGCATGGAAGAGCAGCCAATAAACAAATTTTAAAAGAAATTATAGAAATTAGCTTTTTTTCAAAACAGTAAAATTGTATATAAGCTTTCAACCTGGCACAAAAACTTTGAAAAATTTGCCGCCATGGGATATCCCTATTATATATTTAAAAACACTGGCTGGCGACAGGAAAATTTTAAAACTAAATTTTCGAGTGCGAGGAATTTTTACTCTGCATTTTTGAGAACATGTAACTTATTTGGCACATACATTCATTGATCAATTTCCTATTGTTTAACCTCCATTCGGATAAACGACCCCACTCTTATAGGACAAATCTAGCGAGTTTTCAACCACTTCAAAAAATCAGCGAACTAACGTTACTTCATAATAAATTAAACAATATTTAAATTGAAATTCTAAAAAGAAACAGAATACGACATTTTTCTAATTCATTTTCTTTTTAATAATTGTTTTTTCAATTAAATTGTATATCAATTAATACATAGTTAATTTCATTACTGTTTTTCTGAGCTAAATAAATAAATAAAATTAAATAAATATATTTTTAAATTAAATAAATAAATTAAATAAAGAATTTTGATTTAAAAGAAAAAGGTTTCTTTGTGTGTAGGAACCTATTTAATTCATTTTTTAAAAATGTATTTTTATAAAAGAGAACTTGCTTACATCTGAACTTTCCTGCTTTTAATTACAGCAAAGTCTTTAATTACTGACTTCATACCAATGGCTTCAGCCATTTCTTTCTTCTTGAAATTTTAAATTGGATTCTTTCGGCTCACGAAATTAACTAATTCGAAGAATATAGGATTTAATTAATTTCTTGTCGCTGATTTTGCCGCTCGTGGAAAGGTGCCGCCCGATGTGGTATTTTTGTTCAGCAACGTAAAACATAATCAATGTCCGATTATTGACTATGCCTATGAAGCATTTTTACCACTGGGGAAATTTTTAATTGGATTCTTTGGGCTCAACAAATTAATTAATTTGAATAAAGGATTTTTTTTTTAATTTCTTGTCGCCGATTTTGCCGCCCCTGCCCCTGCCCCTGGCAAAGTGCCGCCCGGGGCATGTGCCCCCCGGCCTGTCTCCCCCACGCTATGTCATTGTAATGTACTATGTAAGTACATACCTACATTTGTATAAATAATTTAATATATTTTGTATGACTCAATCCAAACATGCTTTTTCATGTCAACATGACGTCAAATATACCCAATTTTGTAGCTTTCCCTAGGGCTGCCCACTCTGCGAGACTTTTTTGTAAGTCCATCACTACGGAGACCACCGAGACTCTCAGTAAGGCCGCGCGTATAGTAGTGCGACAAAGCGATGCGAGAAATGTTTGCGTGCGATAGAAATTTTTACATTTATTCTTATAAATGTGGGCACAGTGAAGCGATATTTTCTGCGAGTGTTGCAATTTTCTCAAATACTTGTTGCAAGCATCACGTTCACAAACTCTTTTGACCACTTTTACTCGAATCTCGAATACCTTCTCGCATCTCATCGCTTTGTCGCAGCCTAAATGCGCAGCCTAAATGTCGGGCTCGACTCGGTCGGATGCTTGAAGTTAGTCTCGTTTCGTCATGGTCACCGAGATCCAGACTTTTCTCGAGGGCAGCCCTATATTTTGCAAAAAAATCTATGAAAGCCATTATTGCATTTTATTTTGTAGCGAATCAAATATATTAGATCACTTCTTCATTCATGGGAAAATAATACGAACGTACAAACACAAATTTACCACGACGTACGTATTACAATCAATCTTCTTTGGATTGAAGGATAATGATTAATCCATATATCGGTGTATGTACGTATGTTATATATTGCATCCCTTTAATCAGTAAAAAATATGTCTAATCACATTTCCATGTTACGCATCACATTGTCAAAAATTATAACTTATAACATAACGGTTACGGTATGTAGGTACTGAATGGGTATTAACCTTTGAATAAATTATTGACACATATAGGATTGGATTGGATTAAAATGGGGATCTCTGATCTGATGGAACACGCCTTGAATGTGTTGTTCACTTAATCAATATATGACAATGTCAACGTAATATGTAGTGTAGGTAAATACTATGAAACTTTTTTGGTTACCTATTGTCTTAAAAAAAAATAAATATGTGCAGATGTGCGTATAATTTTTTGTATTTGAAATATTATAGATTTTTTTTCTATTTTTTTTATCTACACATAAAATATTAAATGGGATTAAAATGTCAATGTTAATGTGCTCTTTGCCTTGGCGGCAAGATATCAAATAAATGAAGACGATTGATTATTAGTAATTATTTTGGTCTTAATTCTGAGAATTTTTGTTTGAAATTATTTTTAATGCGTCACAATTGAAATTGATGTTTAAAATTATGAAATATGTTTTAGATTATAAGGTCAGAGCTTGTATAAGATCATCTTTAAATTCAAATTAGAAGCAAAAGTTTTGTATATTCTCCGGAATTTTTGCTGACCACTTTTTGAATTATAATGTAGGTAGGTAGGTATGTTCCTACAGCTACGGCCAAAATAATATTAGTACACCTTGTGGTACAACAAAAATGAATCAATTAATTTTAAACAATATTTTCGATAATTATAAGCTTTTATTTCCAGAAATAAAAAGATTTTTTTAATTTAATATTTGCATTCACAATTTCAATTTTTTTCAGGTGCTTCCCAAGAATAGCGATCAAAAAAAGTGTAGTAAAGATTCACCTATAAATATAAAAACAACTAAAAATTATATAATAAGAAAAAGTTGCGTGTTTGAACCTTAATCTAATATTTAGTTGCATGCAACATGAGGAAAAAGAGAGAGCACGGGAAGCGGGCGGTAGAGTCTATTGAGGGTTGTAGCGATAGGGGAGATGTTCGAAAATTTTATCAGAGGGTGAAGCGATCCACCCAAGGATTCAAGGCTAGAACGGAAGCCTGTCGAGATGAGAGTGGGAATATGGTAGTGGACACACAGTCAGTGCTGAGGATCTGGAAAGAACACTTCTCTAGACTGCTTAATGGCGAAGACAGCCAAGATGCCGCTAATAGGCAGAACGCTCCATTCAACTTGGACGATGATGGCCAAGAGTGCAGCAGGCGATATCCAAACTTAAGTCGTACAAGGCTGCTGGTGCGGATGGCTTACAAGCCGAACTATTTAATTCAGCGGGAGATGAATTGGCTAGGAGCATACACCAGCTCATGTGCAAAATTTGGTCGGATGAAAGTATGCCCGCTGAATGGAACCTCGGTATAGTGTGCCCCATCTATAAAAAGGGAGATGTTCTGAAATGTACAAACTACAGAGGAATTAGTCTCCTAAACGTCGCTTATAAAATCTTGTCGGCCATCCTGTGTGACCGCTTAAAACCTTTTGTCAACGATCTGATCGGCCCCTATCAGTGCGGTTTTAGGCCAGGCAAGTCAACCGTCGGTCAAATGTTCACACTCCGACAGATTTTAGAAAAATCCCGGGAATTCCAGATCGATACACACCACCTTTTTATCGATTTTAAAATCGCGTATGATAGCTTGAAAAGGGACGAATTATACAGAGCCATGTCGAGTCTCGGCATCCCTGCCAAACTCGTCCGCCTATGCAGGATGACGATGGAAAAATCTCGCTGCTCCGTCAAAATTGGAAAGAACACCACCGATTCCTTTGATGTTGAGAAAGGATTGAGGCAAGGCGACGCGTTATCATGCAACCTATTCAACATCGTTCTTGAAGCAATTGTACGCAACGCACATGTCAACACCAGCGGTACAATCTATCAAAAGTCCGTTCAATTGCTTGCATATGCGGATGACATAGACATTGTCGGCAGAACGAAGCGAGCTGTGGCAAGGGCATTTGCGAGCATTGAATCGGAGGCGGCTAGAATGGGATTGGCGGTTAATGAGGACAAGACGAAGTATGTGCTGTCATCGAGAGAGGAATCTCAACATCGTCACATTGGGCAAAATATCACGATGGACAGATAACTTCGAAGTTGTCAAGGACTTTGTCTACCTGGGCTCCACTATAACATCGCAGAACGACATCAGTGCAGAGATCAAGCGAAGAATTACTCTTGCCAACCGCTGTTTCTTCGGTCTAAGAAGGCATTTAAGTAGTAAGGCCCTCTCTCAGAGAACCAAGGAGACTTTATACAAGACCCTAATCATCCCGGTCCTGCTTTATGGGTCAGAAGCATGGACACTGAAAGATTCGGATAAAAATCTGCTAGGGTGCTTTGAGAGGAAGATTCTTTGTGTGATTTTCGGACCGGTGTGTATCGAAGGAGTATGGAGGAGAAGATTCAACGACGAGCTATACGGGCTATACAGCGATGTTGACCTGGTCAAAAAGCTGAAAATACAGCGGCTGAGATGGCTGGGGCACGTGGAGCGTATGGACAGCAATGCACCTGCCCGACGAGTCTTCGAATCCAACCCCGATGGGGTACGCAGCAGAGGAAGAACCCGTAACAGGTGGCGCAAACAAGTGGATGACGACATCAAAGCACTCGGTGTGCGCAACTGGAATCGGCTAGCTAGGGACAGAGCTGGCTGGAGGGGCTTGTTAGTTGAGGTTGAAGCCCATCCTGGGCTGTGAGCGCCATCAAAAGTAAGTAAGTAAGCAGCATGCTCTCGTCTGAAATAACAGCAGCACAACCATGTTGCATGGAATTGATTCAAATTTCACACATTTCTACGGTTATCGACCTCCACGATTCCTGTATAGCTTCCCAAAGCGTATTGTTATTGGTTGGTTTACAACCGGCGACATATTGTTTACATCACAGCAAAGATTATCAATTGGGTTGAAGTCATGGAGACTGATGTGCAGGCCATTCCATCGCATTAACTTTTTTTTGCCCGGAACCACTACTTCGCAAGTTTGCTAGGATGTTTTGGTTCATTATCTTGCTGATAGTGGCATTTCATACTCAGCAAATGGCAACATTATCTCCATGATCTTCACATAAACATGCTGATCCATGATACCTTGAATTTGATGTATGGGACCAACACAAAAAAATGGACACGACTTGATCGCACAAAACTTATGCTCTCGTAGCTAACAACTTTAATATAGCTTGAATGAACAATGTACATATTTATTGGTTCCATAACATTATGATATTAAAAAATAAAGTTTTAAAAACAATTTAAAATATAAATGATTACTATGAATTATTATAAATTATTTTTTCTAATAGCTAAAACAGATACAGCTCAAAAAAAAACTATGCCATCTGATTTGCTTAATAAATACGAATTTATGAAAAATAAAATTCTAAAATCGTAAGAGCGGTTTTTTTTTTAATTAATTTTGTATATATAAAAAAATCTTGAACATTTTTTAAAATAAAATTTGGTATGCCAACTTTTAGAATTAAATAATTTACAATTTTGCACAAAATTTAAAAAATATTCATTCACCCGTTTTCAAGATATTGTATTTGCAAAAAAAAATTTGTTATATGCTTAATTGTTAAAACTTTAAGGGACCACTTACATCAAAATATTGGTTGAAATCGGTGTAGCCGTTAACGAGAAATTTGAAAACCAAAAAATCGGTTCTATGACAGGTACCGTTTATAACCCTTACAAACTTTTTTTTTCCACCAAAATATTTATTTTAGTAATAATAGTAAATCGTAATTTTTTTTTTCAAAATCATTAAAATCGTTTTTGAAATAAATCAATTTTTGTACATTGGTTGTATTGGTTGACAGGTACCGTTATTTTTTGAGATAAAAACAAATTTCAATTTCCCCTCTGGGAATCCCATAAGAACCTTAAGTCGAAAGTTTGAAGAAAATCGCTTCAGCCGTTTAGGCTGCAGGTCGAGGTACAGACAGACAGACGGACAGACGGACAGACAGACAGACAGAATTACGAGACCCACTTTTTTCGCTCTCTCTATCATCGTAATGTTAGGGAAAATTAATATCTCGAATTTTTTTTTTGCACGAATCCTAAACTTGCCCTATACTACGAATATCGCAAATAAAAATGAAATGAAAAACATGCCCAAACCATTATGCTGGATCCTCAATGTTAATTGTCTTGGCTGTGAAAAGTAGATTATATTCCGTATTGTGTGGCCGTCTTACATATTGTAGAGATACCTTGTCACCATATAACGAAATCTTAGAATATCTGATCACGGTATATTCCTCCCCTTTGGTGCAGGCCATATATTTTTGCAATTATCATTCTTTGTTCACATGTTCTTTAGCATCTGTCTCGGACTGTTTGCTGCTTGACCATGTTCTCGTAAACGTCTACGAACCGTTTGAATTCTAGCGTCAACGCCAAAAATGTCCTTTATTTCAGTCGCTGGCGTAAATGGATACATTTTATAATGCCTGACGACGCGTTTTATCAACTTCGATTACATAACCGGCATCCTCCCGCGGGTTTCTGCCTTTGGGAAGTTGCCATGAAGAAGTTGCCATGACCATGCCGGATCGAATTTACGAAGTAATTAAAAATAAAGGTGGAAGTACCCACTACTAAACTTAAACAAAAACTTGTTTCATTCCATTCCAATACCAATTTTAATTTTTGTACCTATTCAGTTGACTCAAAAAAAAACTTCTACTTTGCATAAGTTACACTTTGGAAGTGGTTGAAGGAAAAACTCACGGTTGTTTTTGGAAACTTTGAAATTCTGTTATTTATATGTTACGAAAATTTTTACCATCAACAGATGGCATAATAACCATCACTGTTTGGAAAAAATGGATAAAATATATTCAAAAATGTTTGTGCGTATTCAGTTGACGAGGAGTGTCTATATATATATATATATATATATATATATATATATAATGGTTTTCTGAACTACCGACTTTTTAATAACATCGTCTAGCATATCAAGGCTCATATCAGAAGACTGGTTGGTGAGATTTAAGCAAAGATTGTGTTGGTAATTTCAAATATTTTCCTTTTTGATCGTAAGCTTCGGTAGTAGTTTAATCGGCTGCACTATTAAATTCTGCTGTTCACTGGAAAACGATGTCCTCAAAGTTATTTCCAGCGGTAAATGGTCTGATGTAAAAGGTTTTCCAGTAACTTTGAAACCCAACATTAAACGTAGAAAGAAATCTGTTACAAAACAATTATCAATTACTGATTTTCCAACGGCACCAATAAACGTAAATTCGCCTTCCCCATCATCGACGCTTCGACCATCCTATCCGAGCATTAAAGTCTTCCACTAGCATAATATTTTCCTCTCCAAGACTTGATAAAGTGTCGCAGAGCAAGCTGTTATTAGATCGCCATCCAGAAATAGCAACAGCGTTTAAGTAAACTAGTAAAAAAAACACTTTTTTGTTTAAAATGTACATCTCTAATAGCCAGTTGTTTTCGATATTTGAAAAAGCACATCTATACGTTTGACACACACTTTTCTTGTAGCCCATTAAACCTTTTGTTCACAGCCTTTCCAGCTTTAAGCAAAAAAAAAACCTTTTTATTGAATTTTACCTGCCGTTGGTATTCCCAATTATCATAAAATCTATGGGTTTTTCGCAAAACCCGTTATTATTATTTTTTCATTATTGTTACATTCATTCAAAAAAAATAGTAAAACGTTGTTTATTACTCATTTTATGTAGAAAATTGATCCCAAAATAAAACAAAATAGCATGGGCAGGAAAAATAGAACTGGCTAAAAACTGGATATCTTAAAACTTAGACAAGATATCAAACTTATATGAACGCAATTACAAATGCTGGTATTTCTTTTAAAAATAAAAGTTTAAACGAAGTTTTTATCATAAGTACTAACAGTGCAATTACCGTTAACATGGATCAGGGTACACCAAAGTAAGACTTTTCTTAAATCCCTGATAAATAATATAAAAATTGGATATAGGCCCTTAATGTAAAGGGTTTTCCACTAGGGACGGGTTGATTTTGACACGCCGTCGCGGCCATTTTGTTTCTTTTACTCTCTGTCAAAATATCGTCTTTTAATCGGTTACTACAAACAAATCATCATGGTAAGTAACAGCGTCGAGCAACACGTTCAAATGATAAAACTTTATTATCAAAATGGGTTGGAAGTTGATCCCAATTTTGGTCGAAAAATCATCTTTAGCGATGAGGCCCATTTTTGGATGAATGGGTACGTGAATAATCAAAATTACCGGATTTCGGACGACACCAATCCACGAGAAATTCACGAGATGCCAATGTATCCAAATAAAGTTACTGTTTGGTGTGGATTTTGTGCTGGAGGCGTCATCGGTCCGTACTTCTTCGAAAATAATGCAGGCCAGGCCATCACCGTCAACGGCGATCGTTATAGGTCGATGATCACCAACTTCTTGTGTCCTGAATTGGATGATATGGACACCGAAGACATATGGTTTCAACAGGATGGCACTACGCGCCACACAGCTCAAGACACAATCTATATCCTGCACGAGCGGTTTCATGGCATGGTTATCTCGTGCCGAGGCGACGTGAATTGGCCACCAAAATAGACAATTACATATATATGTATTTGTTTTTAATATATTTGAGACGGAAATTATTTTTCAACTGTTTTTCTTAGTAAAAAACAAAGTGTGTTTTTTTTAATTTTAACCAATTCCTTGTTACGTATTTATCTGTAAAATTAAATTCATTCGAAGTCGATACCTATAGTGGTTCTCGAGGTATGTTGGATGAAAAAAGTCCCCTGAACGTATACGTACATATGCACAAAAAAAGATATCTTTCTAAAAACGACATATTCTGATTCTGAACGTAAAGATATGTCAAAATTTTCTATTCGATCGCATAAATTACAATAACTTCCGATAGGAAGTTCATAAATTGACGATTTGTCAAAAACTAACGAACGGATTTGAAAGATTGATATTGAGTTTTGAAGAAATTATATCTTAGATAACACAATGATTTTCTTTAAGAAACAATAATTCATGATAGCATAGACTTTGGCAACTTTTAATACAAAAATATTTCTTTAATGAATATGACCATTGCAATAAGCATACCTGAATTATCTTAAGAGGGTATGAACGCAGTCTGTCGGAAAAATGTTTTTTTTTTATTCGTGCACAGTGTAGTTATAGTAAGCTAGCTTAGCTGTCCTAGGAGACGTTGATGTTCCCTTTCCAGACGGCCGTGACGTGCGATGGCAAATTGCTGTTTGTGATTTCAACCAAACTTCACAGGAACACACTCGGATCTATACCGAAGATGTACTAAAAAATTTAGACTTAACCCGTTGCGAGGTCTACGGTTTATAGGAGCAATAGTACTTACAAATATCGGTACTTCGATTTTTAAGATTACTTGGAAAACTCTCCACACTCTTTTTCAAACAGAATTAATAATTGATTATGTAAAAATGACATTTGAGTTTATTGGCATTTGTTTTGGTTGTTTCTTTCATTAAATCATGTCATTACCAGAGAAAATCTAAGCAGGAGCAACTTTGTATTTCCTATAGGTATTATTTTTAAAAGTCTTTTTAGATACAATGCCAAATTTGATACTCGTATAATGCGTCTAGATCTATAGAACTGTAGAAATGATGCTCGTCTTTATTTATACACTGCCAGTTGTGTGCCTGTCAAATCGATTATATTATATATTTGCTGTCACCATCTTACAATTACTGAAATTTATATTTGCGCTGCGTGAGAATTCTTATCTCCGATCAAAAAACCTTAATATTGAATAGCCTTTTGAGGATTTTTTTTTTTTGTTGTCAAATCCAGGTAGAAAAATGCAACAATAATATTGTAAAGATTGGAAAATCGAATACGTGGGTATTCTATTTCGAGTTATTCACGTAAAATAAAATACTAGAACACGTACATAGAACATGCGCAGCAGCACAGTGGGACACAGTAGCTTCAAATGTAAACAAACAACAAAATATTATCTCATAAATACTGAAATTCGATATTAAAAAAGCCAACCGCTAAACGTTTTCGTCACTGATTTTGAATAAATTGCCTTCTAAAATGCAAAGTTTTAATATTTATCAACTATCAATCAGTATGACAATAGCAATAGGGGGATTCTGATATTTTGTCAGCTCTCTTAATTCTCGTACATTCGCGTTGATCTCGAATCGGCAAAACAAATTGTTGCCCTATCTGAAAAATAAAACTATACTTTGTTCGATTATCTTAAACACAAAATTAAGTAAGTCAATAGTTACTTTCTCGCTTTCGCCATGAAACATGCTAAATAGACATTTGACAGATGAATAACTCCCAACTCGCCGTTTCTCGAAGTTTATTAGTTTAAGTGTAAGTACGTTTCGATTCTGTCATAAATGTTAAAAGGTTGCTCCACTGTAAATCAGTCGGCGTGAAAGGAATTTATTGAATTCTGTTCACACAGGACCCTCCTGTGTATCATCCTTTTGTACCGTTAACCATAGCTATACCACCTGTGGCTTCAATCCATCTAAGCCGGCGGCGCCGCCATCATAGTCTTCGGTTTAAAGCATACATATAGATAACCAGGAATTATATACGAACAAGTACATATACATTTCGTGAGTTGAAACGGATTTGTTTCGGTTTTAATGATATTTCATTTTAATTGCGACAGGTAAAGGTAGACACAGGAGACATAGATTGAAATGAAGAACAGTGCTTGTAATTAGGATTGTCTGAGTCCAGGATTTCATACTTTGAGTTACTTGTATGGGCGTCACAGAAATTACCGTAAAAACAAGTTTCTTTCAAATAATAGGAATTACTTTCATATACATGTACATAATGTATGTACCTTATTTATATTATGTAAAAACATTTATATTTAAACCATCAAATCAGGGTTAAAACAAAAAATTGTTAAATAAATCAGTTGATTAGAAAAATTTGTTTGGATGTTATATTTTTATTTTTTAAATAAGTAGAAGTATAAGTTGATGCTTATATGCTCGGGGAGCCCGCCTCATCGACCTACCCTCATCTCTTTACCAGAAGAGAGGTTGGTATACAGTTTTTAGATAGTGCGTCCAAACAAACAATTTGCGCATGATGGGTTGCTTAGAAAAAAGTGGGCAATACAAAGGTTTTAAAGTACATTTTTCAATTATATGATTGAGCTTATGTGGTAAACCATACCTAATGATCAGTGTTGTGCCATGTAGACTATAAATGTAGACTACATGATTGTCTACATGTAGACAATTCAATGTAGACAGTTCACAATTGTCAACATAAATTTGTCGACAATGTAGACAATTCGTTAAACCATTATAATTCATAATTTTTCCCACTAAAATTTATTAAACCAAAAACAAAAATCTAAAAAAAAGAACCAAGTTCTTCTATAATACAAAACATAATTGTAACAACAAGAAAGTCGTGAAAAATCATTTCATCTAAATCTAAATGCATACCTATGTAGTTCTATGTTTATAAAGGCTTTAGGCCCAGTTTCACAGTAGCAGTAGTAGCACTTTAGTGCGAAATATAGGACACAAAATCCCAAAATTCGCAGTGCACACTTGCCTGCGTAAATTGCACTTAAGTGTCACTAACTCAGACTGCGAAAATTACCAAAAAGTACCAATATGCGAAACTTAAGTGCAACTTATTCTAGTAAGTGCTCACTGTGAAACTGTCCAGTTTCAAATACATATATTTTTAATTAGAGTAGGTTCACTGAATCATCTTACTATGGTTTACTGGTCAATTTTTAAAAATCTTTCAAAGTTTGAGGAATTTAGTAATAAAATGATAAAATTCCACTTGCCAGTAAACCTTTAAATTTTGGTTCAGTAATCAAATCATTAACTAATAAATTACTCACATAATTTGGAGTTGTTTATTTTTTTTTTATCCGATTTCACTTCTTTTTTGCTTAGATATTGGCATTGGGGCCCCAGATAGACTGCGAATATGACGCAGATAGACCCAGGTTTAACTAAACTACAGTTTAAGACAATTTTGGCTGAATGATAGAGACCGATTTTAATTACAAACTGTTGTTTTATATTTTTGTAAGATAATTAACTTGGTATACTACACAAACAGCTTCAAATAGTTTGAAATTATAAACTTTAAAAATAGAATCAACGTCTGAAAATTGAACTAAACCTATGTTTAACTTAGACACACCCCTAAAATGACTAAATACGCCCAATTGTTTTTATTCGATGCACTATGAACATGAACACGAGCATCTCTAAAGTCAAAAGGTCATCATTCAACGTCAAAGTGCGTTACCCATATAATTGATACAAAAATCTGAGAAAGTGGGGGGGGTAGGTTAGGTGCCACTCCCCCTGAATGGAAAATCTGCAGTTTTCATTTTTTGCCTTTATGCTATATGAACTTCAAATCATATCACTCTACCGAATTTAATTTTTCTACAGAAATCAGAAGTGCTTCATAATTGATAACGATTCTAAGAGAGTTGGTGGATAGGATACCACACCCATAAACGGAAGACTTCAAATTTTCGATTTTTCTTTTGTGTAATGCACTTCAAGACCTACCGGTCTACCGTATTTCATAATCCAACAACAATCAAAAGAGCTCTTTTAATTGAAGAATGGAATAACTTTCAAAGTTTCATAGAAACGAAACATTTTGATAACAAAAAAAGCTATGAGTGATTTTAAAAAGCATTAGTTGGAAGAAGAAAACAACTCCCGGTTTTATGTACGGTGTAAAACCCAGATAAACTTGGTAAACCAGATAATTTTATCTCGATAGAAATTAACTGTCAACATTTGGATGGGAACAATATTCTGTAAAAAAGATAATTTTATCTCACGAATTTGATGCGGAAACTGTAGAAATAAACCTGGTACGCTGGGATAAGTCATTTGTGATGTTTAATTTAATTATTTCCCACGTTCACGCAAGTATTTATAAAAAGGTGTTCATCTAATCATCTTGCGGAAAAGTTTATTTTTCTGCAAAGTGGAAAATTATCTCGTTGCATGAATACCCTTATTATAAAAATATCGTACCGGACGTAAAACCAGATATACCTGGTAAATTAGATAATTTTATCTCGTTAGAAATGAACTGTCAAAATTTGTATGGCGAAAATATTCTGCAAAACAGATAATTTTATCTCACAAATTTGTTGCAAAAAGTGCTGAAATAAACCTGATACCTGGGGATAAGTCATTTGTGACGTTTAATTGAATTATTTCCCACGTTTACGCAAGTATTTTTAAGGGGGTGGTCATGTAAACATCTTGCAGAAAGTTATATTTTTCTTGCAAGGCGGAAAATTATCTCGTTGCATGAATACCCTTATTGTTATTATAAATTATCCAACCACTTGTCTATCGGTTGTAGCAGTGCTTTTTGGAATGATTTTATTTGTGAAATTTAAGTAATTGTTTACTTTGTCGACACATTGTCTACATTGTCTACATTTTCGACATTGTCGACCGATTGTATACGTTGAAATGTAGACAACTAAAGTCGACACGTAGAGGAACAACACTGCTAATGATATAAAAAAAAATATAATATGAAATTAAATTTAATTTAAAAATTTCCTAATAGGGGATTTTTTTAAGTTTTTAATTTATTAGGGTTAATAAGGGACATTCACCGAAACGAAACCACGAAAACTTATTTTCCAAACGGTAAGTCATAGAGAAATGATTTTCTTACAAAACAGTCGTCGCCGCTTATTTAGCCGGCGCACTGTGGCGCCTTTTTGCAAAAGTGCTTGCAAAATTCAATTTTCGTGTGTGCTTAAAATCCAAAACTAATTTATTTATTGGATAAGGGAATATTGGAAGCTTCAAAAGCCGAAAGAAATTTTTAAAAATCGGTCAAAGGATTCGGATGATACAGGTAGTCAAAGGTTCCTTATTTTTAAAATCAAATACAAAATATTTGTTTTATGAAAAGTTTCAGAATTCCGGATTTAAAATCTAAAAACTTTGTTCAAAAATTATATTTTTTTTTATTTGAGCTTGTAAAAAGGACTATTTGTATTACAATTATGATCCGATTTTATTAATTTATTTTTTTTTTTATTGCAAAATTTTAAGATTTTCGAAAAGCTGTTTTTGGTTCAATTTTTTGATTTTGATTTTGAGTTGAGTTATAAAAAATCCTTTAAGAGTCTTTGGTCTAAACTTAACGGAAATTTAATCTTTGACTATTTCTGAAATATTTAGTAAGAAAACCAGCTGCTAGTTTTTGCCTATTTGTGGTTTGGAGAAATTTTAATAAAGGAGGTTATTTTTATTCATTTTTAGCTTTCTTTTAAATTATATCTTTAAAAATGCAAGTGGTCATAAAAACATTATTTATACATGTTAAAAGGTATTCTTAATATAATAAATATTTTATGGTCCTCCGGTCATTTTTTGACTACCTGAAATTTAAAGAATTAGGACATGGGTATGGCTAGGGCTGTGATGAATCATCTGGGCATCATCTGGTACAAACAAAAAATAGTAACACATGATGGTGAAACAATAACGGATGCAATCATGTTTATGGCCTCAATTGTTCCCCTGATACTTAAGTGTTCAAAGAGTGAATATTGGAAAAACCCTCGCCCACGATCAGTTCATTCCTTCCGACCAATAACGTTGCAGTATGCAAAGGAACCTACAGATCTTATAAGGAGCACAGTGAATGACATCAAAAGCCAAAAACATTATCTTCAACCTTTTGAATACAAGGTTAATGACGAAGTAGTTATTGTTTTAAACCACGAACTATTTTTAACGATGATTGACGAAAAAGTGTTGAATGAAATTACTGAAACAAAGTCGACCCGGTCATGACCCATTTGCAAAAGAACGCAAAAAAAAACTTCAACAATGAAGACCAGTCAACAAAGGACAAGCATAGTTACGAATATGGAATATCTCCATTACATGCCAGAATCAGATGTAGGAATTCATTTTTAAACTTGCATATACACTGAAACAAGATGGAGAAAATATTGATGAAAGTATTGGAACTAAGGAAGCAAGATATCCAAAGGAAATTTAGCGAGGAAATGGGACTCGATGTGGAAAAACCAAAACAAGGATTTGGAAACACTAACGATGGAAATACATCCAGAAGAATTTTTTGCAGAACCAGATGTAACAGCTCGTATAACTGGAGGCAATATGGAGGTGATAAGAAAGCTTAACGTTCTAAACTGCAGAGAAAATGTTGACGTTTCAAAGTTTGGGGTTTATGCAATGGAAGCAACAAATCTATTGAAAGAAAAGTGTCCCGAAAAGCTACTTACACCTACTCTTCATAAAATTTTGGCTCATGGCCAAAGTATAATCGAGTATCAATCGTTACCAATCGGAAAACTGTCAGAAGAGGCTCAGGAATCCAAAATTAAAGACTACAAAAAATATAGGTACCAACCAAAATACGTGCAAGGTTTCAAGGATGCGACAGAATGAAGAATTGCATCGGACTTTGACGAAAGTTTACAAGAAATTTAGTTTTTTGTTTTTTTTTTATTTATTTTATTTATTATAACTTATTAATTTATTTATTCTCCACTGTTGGACTTGAAATATATTATTGAAATAATTTGTTATGTTGATGTGCCACTAAATAAAAAAAACTTTTTGCAACACAGAAACATAGAAAACACAGCACGATGAAACTAAAAATGTCACAACTAATTAAGGACTAATCAACGACAAATTATTAAGCAATAAATTATTCAATATAAGAAGGTTGAACTCCGTTTTGAGGTGTTGCTTTTCTAACTTGACATCAAATTAGGAAATAAGCAAAAAAAAAAAAACATAGAAAAAATAGCACGAAAAAATTGAAAATGTCACAACTAATTAACGACTTATTAACGGCAAATTATGAATCTATAAATCATTGACTGTAAAGAGTTCTAAGTATTTTTTTGAGGAGGTGCTTTACTAACGTTATATCAAGTGCTTTGCTTACTTGATATCAAGTTAGCAAAGCAACACAAAAAAAACATAGACAACATTGAACGACAAATTCGAAGTTGTCACAACTAATTAACGGCAAATTATCCAATTAACCATTTTTCGATTTGCGAATGTTGTTTTGCTAACTTGACATCGAATTTGGAAATTAGCAAACAAAAAACATAGAAAACATAGCACGTAAAAATTTAAAATAAATAAATCGAGTGGCACAACGGCTCATGAAGAACCAGGGCCTAGTGACTAACAACTCGCAACCATTCCTGTGTGCGCCTTTCGACAGGAATGGAAGGGACCTTCAATTTTATGTCGAATCCGAACGGCTAGACGAGAAGCACTTATACGTGACAAGTGATACTCTTGGAGGATTTGTCAATTCCTCGCAAGAGGCAGTAGCCCTGAAAAAAAAACTTTTTAGTTTTTAGGTGGACGAGGCTGGGAAGCGATCCCAGACCTCCAGCGTGACAGTCGAACGCACTACAATTACAATTTAAAATGTCACAACTAATTAACGGCAAATTATTAACCTATACATCATTCACTGTAAAGAGTTTTTAGTACTTTTCTGGGGGGTGCTTTGCTAACTTGATATCAAGTTAGCAAAGCAACACAAAAAAACATAGAAAACATTGAACGAGAAATTCGAAGTTGTCACAACTAATTAACAACAAATTAACGGCAAATTATCCAATTAACCATTTTTCGATTCGTGAATGTTGTTTTGCTAACTTGACACTCAACGAGAAAATGATTGGTAAGAAAAAACAGAAGTACAGAATTATGCGTTTTAGGTTTTAGGAACAGAATAATAAAGAACCTAGTTAAATTAAATAAATAAAATAAATAAATTTTAAGTTTTAGGAACAGAATAATAAAGAACCTAGTTAAATTCATTCGCGAAGAATGGAATTTTTGTATATTCGAACACGTTCAGTTTTGAACTCTCAGTAACCTACTTTTTGTTTGAATTTTTCGTCAATCACTGAAGTATTTTTTGCCTGAAATTCGTCGTTATATGCGACTAGTCGCTATAGACGACGATTTCATGGCGTCTTATTCGTGACAAGTGATACTCTTGAAGTATTTGTCAATTCCTCGCAAGAGGCAGTAGCCCTGAAGCAAAAAATTAAGAAAAACACTTTGCAAATTCGAATAAACATATACGAATTGTTTTATATTTTGTATTTTAATCGTTATTTCAATCGAACACTATTGCAATTCATTTTTGCTCGAATTGCAATCTTTGTTGCATATACTGCCTAAACCCCATGGCTTACAGCCTTGTGTCCATACAAAAAAATTATGTACTAGGGCTAAGCTTTCCAACGATATATATCTCATTGGTGGGCAATAGGTAGACCAAAATGCCCTGCCCCTTCTCCTTTATAGCTTGTTTTATTTTTGATTTTGTACCTTTTGGTACAAAATTGAAATTAACATCAAAATGCAGATAATTCTCCTATATAGGCATGATAGTATCAGGACTTCTACAAAAAATTGGTTAAAACTCAGGTTTGGTCGATTAAAATAACTTTGTTTAAAAATAAAATTAAAAAATGGGTTTCTGAGCTTGAGGTAAGCTAAAGGAGAATATTGTTGATATAACCATTTCTTTTCAATAGTTTTGTTTCTTATTTAAGTCACTTTTTTTATCAAACTACCCCTCCCATCTAAACGAAGTTATATAAACCCCTTTCTTTTATGATTGTTTAAATCTTTTGGCGCAACTACAAGCATCTTTGCTTTGATGCATTTATGTCAACCATTTTTTATTTGTCATTATACTGTTTGATAATACTATAGGTACCTACTTGTTAAATTAAATTTTGTATCACTAAATTTTGAAATACGGTATTTTGGGAACCATTGGGTCTAAAGGGATGATTTTTGGCTCAACTTGAAGCAAATTAATTTATTTTGAAATCGCAGAACAATGTTTTTATTTGAAATAAGTTCTTCAGGACTAAAATCACCAATAACTGAAAAAAAAGCGTGAAAAAATCGCGTTTTATTCTATTTTTTGATCATTCGGGGTTGAAAACGTGGGTTATTTATTCAGGCCAACATCCTGAACAACCCAACCCAACCAAGTTTAAAAAAAAACTTGACCAATCCGGCGCGGTGCTTACTGCTTAGGCTGTAGTCGAACACACATACTGCCCCCTGCCCAGAAGCCTAAACTACGAGATCCACTTTTTTCAACTTCCGTATATAACGATAATGGCAACTTTGATCAAAATCTTGAGTTCGTTTTTTGTATGAAATAGCTTGTCATGAAGTAGACACTGTATTATGAGGTATAAGATAACTTGCAATAAATTCTAATTGGTTAAAATGATTCGGATCAACCAGGGCCATAGCTACAACTGGGCCCTATTCTGAATGACTGCCTTAATAATAAAAAAAATCTAAATGTATTTTACAGAAATAAAATGTTAGGTAGTTAGGTACTAAAATAATTTTTTATTCTGGATTTTGCAGGAGCTATTACTTTTCTCCAATCTATTTGCCGTGCTCTTAGATTTTTGATCGATATCAATGATAAATTGCCTTTCTTTTCCAACGGGCTTTGCAAGTAATTTTTATTTATTTCAGCTTTGAAAATATTCCTTCCGCTTTTGCTATGGGAACAGGAACAGTTAAAAACATTATAAGAGCGGGTCATATATCTGGACAACTCGAAGACAGTGAAGAATTTTTAATGATCAAAAAAGTTACCAATTAATGTTGACCTGATAGAAAGTAACTGAGCAGAAAAATCAGATGACACAAACAGAAGAAATATGAGAATATGACGCATATAAAAAATCAACCCTCACTTTTTTTTTGAAACAAAATTTAATAACTTTTAAGCCATAGCAACAATCCAAAAAAGTAAGAAATCATAATTTATAGAAAATGTAATTTGCTACAAAAATGCGTATGCCATAAATGTTAAAAACAAAATGGCGACACTATAGATACAATTGTGCAAAATGTAGTTTTTTTCTCGTGTAGCTATACTCTTTCAAATACCGAAGTCAAACTTTGTGTCGGACTTTTTTCCCAGAGCACCATATAACGAAATATAAATGCAACGTACTAATTCCACTATCTGGCTAGCAATGAGCTTTCGCTAACCATGAACATGAACACATATTTTTAGAGTTTTCTCCAAATTCTTTATTTTAATTTAAAACATAAATATTTCACAGACATACACAACAAATACTTGAATATTAGTGCATAAACCTAGAATTGATGTAATGCATCGGAACTGAATTCACTACATAGTGAGCTTATACGTAGGATCTACAGTTCGAGTTGATTATAGTGTTAGATTCTATTCGTCAATTGAATTTTAGTTGCAATGACTCAAAAAGTGGGATTGAGTTGAACGAAGCTAACTGAACAAAGTTAAAATCGATACGAGCGATACAAAAGGAGATCTCCGTTGGGCCCCCCCTGGCCGGTAGCCTCGAAGCATTGCCCCGGCTACCCCAATTGACGCTACGGCCCTGGGATCAACGACTCTTCTCAAAATAAGTGAGCTATATGACCCCAATACGAATAATATTATGATGCACTAAATTAGCTCATGAATTCATACCAAAACACTCGTAGGTATAATCATCGCGGAACAGAACACTAAATCCTTGAGAAAGAGGCGTTACAATTTAATGGCCTTTAATTACTAAGGAAATTCAAATCGAACAAAGAAAATAAAATAAAATGCCATTCATATACATTTATCCAAACAAATAATAGCTCATTGTTAGAATTAAAAAAAAAAAAAAAATAAACGACTGCGGTTCAGGTGATGGTTTTAAAAAAGATTAGAGAGAAGATGCAATTTAATTATACGTAGGTGGAGGTTGGAGTTAAAATATGGTAAATGTAAATGTCTTAAAATGTCTTATTAATTTGAAAAATTAAGGAATTCACTTTTTCATTTTTCACAGTCTTCAATTTACATATGTATACATATGAAAATAACATATATATTATGAGAGCTTTCATTGTTTAATTTAAAACAAATTTAAATTGTCTTGTTTGAATAGTAGTTGTACGTTGTTCATTGTACATCCATCAATCTTCAAAGACAGACAAAAATAATCTACAAAAAAAAATCTCGTTCCTGTTTTATTCACACCATATTAATTCGCTTGACATAAACATACATAATTTTTTGTTGTTGTATGTCCAATCAGTAAATTTTTCATTCATATAGTACAACGTTAATTCTGAAATTCAAACAAAGACAGTCTTTTTTATTTTTGTTTAAAATTTTTAAATTTACGTCACGGAGATAAGCCTTTTCTAGAGAGATATTCACGAATTGTGTATGCATAATTATAGCACTTAAATTTCCGTGAATTTCTTTCTCTTTGTGACATTGGATATGTGTTTCGTTACACACTTGCTTATTAAAATCGACGGAACGTGATGTGATGCTATCAGTTGGACATCTTAAATGACAAAAATACAAAATAAAAAATTAAGAAAAAAAAAAATAAAGAAAACAACAACATTATACATATTATTGAGTTGAGCCAAGCCTTTGCGCGAAGAGTCGGACATAAAAATGTTGACATATTCATTAGATACATCAAAAACATGTTTCGGTACAGCTCGTGTAAATTTATTACAACTTTTATCAGAATTTCTGTTACTAGGTTAATATGAACGAGTTTGTCTTGATAGTGATGATGGTACATGCATGCATAGGTAAGATGGTATTTAAATTTCGTTGAATCTGAAAAATATTCTGCGTTATTCGTGCACTTTAGACCTCCCAAGAAGAGACTGCTTAAAATATTCCTAAGGTTATTCATCATTTACTATACATTAACAGGGTTCTACCCCACAAGCTGCCGCAACATTATCCTCAATCTGCCGGACGGTTCGCAACTGATGACCAAACCATCAGTGAAATATCTGGGTATCAACTTTGAGGAGAGGTTTCGTTTCAACCCGCACGTTACAGCTCGTGGCCCGAGAATTGGTTTGTTCCTTACGCCATTGGCACTTTTTCGAGAAAAAACGCATTTAATGGTTTGCGTACTTGGTACTCCGAAACTGTGTGATAGGATTTTTTTTATTTTTTTAACTTGAAGTTAGTCTTATGAGGATTTCACCAACCAATTTTCAAATTGTTTTGTCAAGCCGTTAACAAGATAAGTTAATTAGCGTAAAAGTCCACTTTTTTGACTTGTTTCCTACCTCCTACATTTTGAAAATGACTTTTTTTTCTATACACGTGGAACACAAAAAAATGGATATGGCACAAAGCAATTCTCATCAAATGTATATTTGAAAGGCAAATAGCATTACATCTCTTTTTTCAATAAAAGGTCCGTTCCATTACTTTAAATTTCTGTGATTTTCTGTGCATTTGTGTGATTTGCAGTCCAAAGCCGTTCCTGTACTCAATAATTTGACAGTTTTTTACAAAAAACAACGCTCACGAGAGAGTTAATAATTTCCCCTACCTGATTTTTAGTCCGAGAAATTTCTTCGGACTGAAAATCACAGCACAGCAAAATGTCAATTTGAGAGCAAAAGAATGAAAGCCAAACATCGTGCCTTACTTGTCCAGCACATTAGGTAATACGGAATTTGGTTGAATTTGCGTTCCCGTACTTTGGCACAGTTATGATATTTTTGAGAATATATCAACGTTGCTCTCCAAGATCTGACAGTTTGTGATTTTCTGTGCACAAATTAAAGGATCGGACCTTATATCAACGTTGCTCTCCAAGATCTGACAGTTTGTGATTTTCTGTGCACAAAGTAAAGGATCGGACCTAAAGTTTTTATTTAACAAATCCAATAAACAATGAACACTTAACATTCTTCTTAAAACAAATAAAAACAAACAAAACATCTAAAATTAAAGCAGTTTTACTGCTTTGTTTACTTGTTTTTGACATTCTTGGGATTTTGCTGTCACAACTACTGTCAGCTGAATAATTTAGATCAGCTCTTGAATCATCACCTTTCGGAAAAATAACAGTTAGCATAGAATGTGTTACCTTGAGATAACTGAGTAAGTTTTAATTACTTGAAAAATATCCCCACGACGAAGAGGAAGAACTAAGATCCTTGGGCAATAATTCGTCATCAAACATGCTTTATTTGAAAAAAAAAATATATATTTTATATCCTGCATTTATTTAAATAAATTGGAAAAATAAGCAGGATACCGCTGGCCACAGAACGAGGTTCAGATGGAACAGTGTCCTTAAAAAAAAAAAACTCAAAAACATCCACGATTGAACGTCCTTTCACCTTGGCAGTCAAGTTCAAGCCACAACTAGCTGATTTCATAAAATCGTCTCCGAATATATACACAACTGTAATGGAGGCGGCACAAGCCAATACTAAATTTTTTTTTGCGGTCATTGTCCCACATACATAGCATTTCTTTAAGAAAAGTGCACGTAGGACAAACCAATTCTCAACTTTCTTAGTATTTTCTGTATTTCTTGTCGCCGTGATATGCACGTAGAACAAAACAATTCTCACAAAAAAACTGCGAAAAATTGTGTGGAAAAGTTGTCCCAAACGCCAAAAAATGGTTTATGGCACAAACCAATTCTAAAAACTGTTGATTTTGGTGGATATGGAACAAAATCGATTTTCGATATCTCGGGATTTGAAAGACATAGCGCGAATCGGATCACAGATTTAGAAAGACCATACAAAATTACCTAACTCAAAAACGACAAAAGTGGCGTATGTAACAAAACAATTCTCAGGCGACGAGCTAATCTAAAAAAAAATTAATTACGCTTTCCACCGAATCCACCCTCTAATGCGGAAGAGGAATGGACTGACCCAGAGGACAAAGTTGCTTCTCTATAAGCAACTTCTCAGACAAATCATCACATACGGCTTTCCTACATGGTTTACTATTTCCAAAACCAGCATAAGAAAGCTTGGAATGTTTGAGAGGAAAATTCTGCGGCTCTGCACGGGACAACATTTTGACCAACAGCGACGAAAGCATCACAGCAACAAGCGACTCTACGAAGCTTCCTGAATAACACCCCTGGAAAAATACATGATCAATGTTGCCAAACAATTGACGAGCAATCTATGCAATCATCCGAACCCTATAGTGAGAACCATACCAGCGAAGAGAGATACCCCTAGCCTCGATACCTGGATGTAACAGCAATACTGGACGAAGGAATCATTTCTATCAACGACGACGAAGCAATCCAATTCTATGAGGACGCAGCGTCAAACTACCACCGTGGCTAGTAGCCATCCTTACCCCGCATACCACCACAAAGACCACCAAGGACAACAACCCGAGAAGAACCATCCATAATAATGTAAATAGTATAAGACAATCAAAGACAATTTTTTAAATAATTTTTATAAAAAAAAAAAACAATATATAAAATTAGGCCCCTTATGTGCCAAAACAATTTAAAACATCAATGTAATATACTGTAAATAAGAATTAAGACCCAATTGTATATACTTTAGTTCAATAAAATATATTATATTATATTATATTATATATCACAGGGTTCTACGAGCAGCGTCAACGACACCTATATTACTTGTCGATAGTTCTTGTCAATGTCTTGCGTACTATTAAGCCTATTTAAGCAAATGCACCCATTGAGACAAGAGACAATACAAAAATGGCAAAAGTTCTTCTAAGGAAAATTCAAAATTGAAATTAACAGATGGAAACCTTTTGTGGCTATTTATCATGTTTACTATGGCAGCCCTGTAAGAGCTTTAAAAAAGCGACATCTTATTGAAATCCATTCATCATCATCAGAGTGAGAGGCAAACATGCTATCTTTCATGTACCAACTATTTTTGTTTGACAGAGTATAGTGGTTCATAATAAAACAAATCTGAAAATCCAAGAAGCTTTCTTCTTATGTCCGAGTTTTTCTTGTATACAACATATCGCACATGTAGTACAAAAGTGTCACAACTCAAAAAACACATTCTTTGAGTTTTAGATACAAAAAAAAAAATACTTGACAATTTCTGGGACGTTTCTATCTAGTTGCCATTGATTTAAATTTAATAGTTTTTTTCCCAAAAGGTAAAATGTCGTTTTAGATGCTTAAGTTTAAATAAAAGATGCTTTGACAAAAATGGCATATTTTTAGTTATGACGTGATTTTTTTTTGGAAACAGTTGTGAAATAAAATATCAAGTGTCTTAATTTGAATTGTGTCTTTTTAGTGGTTAAATTTGCAAAAATTAAGTGTTTAAGTGTATTTTGAGTTAAAACATTTAGTACAGTTTTGTTATCTCAATAAAAATTTAAGTTTTTAAAACTCAATTAAATACCTAAAGCTACTATTAGACGGTCAACGCAAATGGTCAATGCGTTGACTCTCTGACGTCACCAAAAAAACGGTCAAAGCACTGACATGGCAACGTCAACGCTCATCGTGTCAACACCTGAAATATTGACGATCACACAAATGACACAAGTCCGTCAATGTTGTCCCAAAAATCGTTGACAGGTAATATGTGTCAACGGGATTTATCCAAATCGGTGTCAATGCGCTTACAAGTAATCGTTGACGATCACACGGCTTGACCATATTAACGCGCTTTGACCGTTGACAAATGTACAAATCTGTAATTTTTCGAGTTGACGTTCACAGATTGTGGTGGCGCGCTGTGACACAGTCAAATAAATTTATGTATTTCGGTTTAAATTTTTTTTAAAGCAAGGAAAAATGTTAAAAGCAAATAAAATACAACCGACTTAGTACAGGCAATGGGGAAAAATCTGAAAAAAGTTTTGACGTCTGAAAGGTTTGAATGCAGTTTTGAAGAAGGGTTACTTTTTAGCATAAATCTAGATTTGCGGGATTCTTGGTCCGCCATCTTGGACAAACGACTTTTTTTGATAATTTGCATTTTTCTCACTTCCTGTGGTTTTTTCTGAAAAAAATATTTTAGACTTTCTTGTTTCAATTTAAATTTCCTACAAATCGGTATATAAATTATTTTTCTGGTGTAGATAATTCAAAAGTTATTAATGAAAAACGAGTACAAAATTAGGCCTTACGGGCTAAGTCTTAAATACTTTTTTGAAGATAATACAGTGTGATTTTCATAAGGTGTACGAATAGGCTAGGGCGTGGAGGTTGAGTTAAGATAAGAAAAAATCGTACGTGAGGGGGTCTATTTCCCCCCGTTTAGGCAGAAGGGGCAATTTACTAAAAAAATTACTTAAAATTTAAACAAAATTATTAAAAATCAACGGCAACACTCAAAATACCATGTTATAGCTTTTTTGAAAGCCAAAAACCTATTCTTAAATTAACTTTATAAATCAAGTTGTTTGAGCAAACAGTTTTTGAGAAAATAATTTTCAAACTCAAAATTAAAAAAAAAAACTTTTTTTCTTCTTTCCAAGATGGTGGACGCCCCACAAGACCAAAAATCCCACAAATCGAGATTTATACTAAGAAGCAACCCCTCTTCAGAAATGCATTCAAACTTTTCAGACGTCAAAACTTTTTTCAGATTGCCCTTATTTGACACCCCGTTGCCTGTACTAACTAGTTTATAGTCGCTGCATCCTCCATCCCAAAGCGTTGGTCGTTTCTCTACTGCCACAATCAAAGCAGAGACCTCGTATTGTTTGGTCCCGAGTAAAGTAATTTTCTTTTACGTTTCTCCGACAACTTTTACTTCGATTCATCAGCAGGACACGCATTTACTTATCCGACTCACTGGTGCTTTGCCTCATTTTTTTTTTAACTCAAACTAATTTAACTTTAAATAATTTTGTTTGGAAGTGTTTTCTTTTCTTTTATGTTGCTGTTATCTTTTTGTTGCTATTTCTTTAAATGAAAAGAATGTCAACGCCAGCTTCTTTGACACAGCAGAAAATTATAGCGTGTCAACGTTGGTACCTGGACAACGCTTTGATGGGCAGTCAGGAAATATCTGTCAATGTGTCCGAAAAATTCTGATGGGGTGATTACAAGGTAAATGAAAACAATCAACGCGTTGACTTTTCAAACCATGTCAGCGCAACTGTCAACGCTGATGTCAGTGCGTTGACAACGTTTTGCAATGACAATCACATGACTTGAAAGCCGTGGGACAGGATTTGAAGTCATTCTGACGTCAGAGAGTCAATGCGTTGACCATTTTCGTTGACCGTCTAATCATAGCTTAATGCTTCCAATTTTTTATAAAACCTTTAGCTTGTTATAGCACATGTCTTACAAACACTTTAATTCAAAACGAAGCCTTTTCTCATACATTTTGACAAGTTTTTTCGAGTTCTGATACCTTAGATGACTAAATTACCCTAGCTTAGAAAAACTTTAATTTTGGTACTGTGACCTTAAATCCAGATTGGGACTCATCGTATCAAAAACCTTTAGAAAACATAGTTTTGTTCTTCGGATTTACTTTTGTTAACCAGTGCTATTTTTCCGTATTTATTTTATAATGAATTCGACGAGTCGCTCAAGATTAATATGGTGCAATTAGCTACCACAAAACAACTTCTAGTTGAAAATTTTACGAGTTTTTCTGATTTGCTTCAAAACGAGCCAACTGAATTAATAACTTTGACGACCCCTGAAGATGTTTTCAGCTTCTCAACACCCTTTATCACTCCTACGCGATTCAATCCTACATAATACAGTGCTTAACAGGCAAAACGCCAATACATGTAAACGAGAAAATTTTTAAGATTTTGATAAAATGCCAAACACATTAAATAACGTTTTGAAAATTATTTAAGAAATTTCGCAAAACCCCGAAGTCCGGGCCCAAACTTGTCTTACCAAGGCTAAACCATAAAATATTACACAGTTTCCCCAATACACAGTGATAAAAGTGATTTTGACAATTCTGACGCACTTCCTCATTTTCACAACAATTCTTCCACCATTTCAACCAGTTCTTCAAAAAGTGCAGAAGTTCCTCTAAAACTGAAGAAGAACAAGAAGGACGGAAACGGAACCGAAATTCAAAGAACAGCAGCCTAAATTTATATTTCACATAATATAGATCATTACTCTTCATTTTGGTTAAGAATAATCCCCATAATCCAAATATCTTTTCTAAAAAAACATATCAAAGTCATGAAAAAACTTGATGTAATTATTAAGAAACAAATGCATCAACACTGTCACAACTAAAATTTTTTTTTAACTAAAGTGGCTGAACTCAAAATAATGCATTATTTTTGAATAAAAAAATCACGAAAAATTTCATAACTCTAAATGTTATGTTTGATTGGTTAATAGTGTATTTCCTTTTGTAAACATTAATTATTTTATAAATTTACTGTTTCTATTCACGTAAAATGGTTTTTTGACTCTACTGAAAAACGAAGATTTTTGAGTTGTGACACTTTTGTACAACATGTGCGATATGTAAAAAGAAAAAAATACGAGTATGAACGTAGGTATGTAAAAACAATGTCATGTAAAAATAAAACAGAAACAAAAACGAAAAAAAGGCAAACTGCTAATTTGCAAACTGTTGCTTTAATTTTATTGGATGATGTTGGATCTGGATGGTTACCAATAAGTGTTGAAAAACATTTATGGATACCAACAAGTTTTCAACCCTACGTTCGCGTGCACGTATACGTTACGTTTACGTGCACGCATACGTTTGCGTGGACGGAATCCGCTAAATTGTATTCCCGGTGAGTTGACTCGATTCGCAAAGATTTGGTGTGGATTTGAAATGTCAAATTGTAAATGGAATTCGGATTGGCTTTTCTACGTTACAGACATTCGATATAACTTTTGACATTTCAAATCCTCACCAAAAAAATTATTCTACAGTAAAGTCTGATTTTCAACTTTGACATCACATCCATGTTTATGTCAGTTTCTCTTTCAGTACTAATGGTAGCGACCTCATTTTTGGAATTGGTTTTTAGTAGAAATACTAACCTTTAAGACTACGTTTAAATTGAGCTCATACGTTTTTAGGGTTGCCAGATATTCAATTTTAAATGGTGTTCAATTTTTCTTGCCCGAGCAAAATTTTGACTTTGAGGTCAATTTTTTTCAAAAAATGTGTAATAAACATAAAATTTTCTTATTTTTACCTGAAGAACAAAACAATAATAAAAAAAGACTCATTTCCAAGTGTACCGAAAACCCATACATTTTATGATACTTCGGAAAATCTAAAACTGGTAAAAATAGAATTTTTAGTTTTTTTTTAACTTTTTTTATTGCAGCATTTGGCAATTGGAGTGGTTTTTCAAGAATTGATAGTATTTAAGTAATTTTTAAGACTGTGCACTCATGAAAAATTTGGGTTATGAATGTTTAATGGGTAAATTAACTCAATAAGTAGTATAAAAGAATAAAAAAACAAATAAGGGGAAAAAAAAAGAACCTGAATGAATAACATCTAACTTGTGTGTGGCTTGTAAAAATGCTAGTTTTCCAAATGCAATTGTAAATTAAAAAAACCTTCATTTGGATGGGCACGATCAGGTGACCTCGGTGGTGCAATGCGTAGTGCAACGGCCTCTGAGGTAGCTTGGTCTAGGTTCGAATCCAGTTGACGGCAAAACAATTTATAAATTCAAATTAGAACTATAGACTAAGCACCACTAAAAGGAATCTGATGATTGGTGTGGCAGCCATGAAATTGCAATAATTTCATAATTACTCGGTGGTTGTTGTTCATTCAAAACCTTCAATGTTAAATATGACGGAGCGAAAGCTATGCAGCCTAACTGCAAGTGTTACAACGAGAAAACACCTTTGAAAAACAAATAAATTTATCAGATTATCAAGATAAGTCACAATTTCAGTTGGATAAGAGCGCTTTGAAAAAAGAGACTCGAATTTTGTAACTGGGTTGCTAGAGAGAAGCTTGGATGACAACCAGCTTATAAACAGAATTCTTTGGACAGACGAATCTCAATTCACAAGAGGTGGTATTACTTATTTCCATAATATCCATACATATGATTCGAGCAATCCACATTCAAGACGGCCAATATCATTGAAGCACAGATTCAGTGTCAATATGTGGGCAGGTGTTATAGGAAATAAATTAATCGGGGTGTTCAAATTACCACCTCGACCTAACTCTACTAACTATCTGGAGTTTTCACAAAATAATCTACCAGATCTATTGAAGGATGTTCCACTGCTTCAAGCAATTTCATCATATTTCCAACAAGATGGTTTTCCGGCCCACTATGGTCGTGCAGTTAAGGATGGGCAGAAATGGACCAAATTCACTGGCATGCAAGATCTCCCGATCTCACTGTACTGGAATTTTTGGTATGGAGACGAATGAAAGAAATTGTTTAGTCATCTGAAGTAACAACTTTAACTGAATTAGAACAACTTATTTCCAAAGGATCACTAAAAGTAAGGCCAGAGTTATCGACAATAGGCATTCAAAATGAAAACCCACGCATGTCAGATTTGCTCAGTCTTAGCAGTCCTGTGAGGTCAGTGGCCTAAAGCGGTGGAGTGCGTAGTGCACACGACTGCTAAGACTGACCAAATCTGATATGCGTGGGTTCGAAACCTATGGTGTGCATAAAAAGTTTTTCAAATAAAATTGGATTAAAGCTCAGCACCACAAAAAGGAGACTGTTGAGTGCAAAAGTGGCAAAACACGAAATAGCTATATCTACAGCCAAACAATTGGTGGTAGCGCCTTTAAGTTATTGTTGTTGTTCAAAAATTCAATGAAATTTACGGAATAAAGAATGGTCAAGCCTAATAAGCTGACATTTTAGTACGAATAGTACAATAATAACAATAATACACAAATTATTGTTTTATTCAAACCCTTTACACATCAGGGCAAACAATTATTTTTTTTTTTAATTTTACTTCTTTTAGATTTTCCCAAGTATCATAAAATGTATGGGTTTTTGGGTGCACTAACTAATGTGTTTTTTTTTAATCATTGTTTTGTTCATTAGGTAAAAATAAGAAAACTATTTGTTTATCACGCATTTTTTGAAAAAAATTGAGCTCAAAGTCAAAATATTGCTCGGGCAAGAAAATTTGAACACCATTTTAAATTGAATACCTGGCAACCCTAATATCCATATCAGCTCAATTTAAACGCAGTTTTAAAGGCTCGTACTTTTACTACAAAAAAAACTTTAAAAAGAGATCCCTACTATTAATACTGACAGAGAAATTGACCGTAACATGGGTCAGGGTACACTAAAGTTAGCCTTTTTTTAAATCGTCAAATAGTGATGTCAAAGTTAAAAATCAGTCTTTACTGTAGAACAATTTTTTTCTTATAATATGACCAAGAATCACATCCCAAAGTATGGCACACGAATTACCGGACACCCTGTATTACGTCATTGGCCTGCTCCGTTTTATCATTATTTCCGATTCAGTACTAAATATTGTATTTAAAATTTATATGAATAAATTTGTTTACGAAAAAATAAAATCAAAAAAACCATTTCAAAAAAAAAAAACCATTTCTATATCTACACTCTTTGTAACTGCTTTCTTGTTGTTAGCTACGTGAGCAAGTTCGTGCGATCTAGTCGAGCATATTTTATTCCTGATTAGTGATTGATATACAATTGAGTTTTTGGTAATTATTTCATTTTTTTTTGTTACATTAATGAACGGCAACAATTTTCTATATGAGTTTTTTTTTGTTTGAATGAATTTGGTTTTTATTTTGCATGTTTGCCACAAAGCTGAAGGGTTAGTGATGGCGTTTTCTGCATTTCGTGATAATGATGGTCTTTTTTGCTTCGATGACGTTGCTTAGTTCAAATGTCTTTTTTTAGACGTATCTAAACTTGCAAAAAACACAGTTTTGTTGAAATTACGGTTTTTATTGTCCACTTTGTTTTACATACACATTTCTTCCAAAATCCAAAAATGGATGTATTCTATGATAAATATGCGATGAATGCGTTCAAGTGCGCGTTCTTGCGCGTAATTCCTATTTATTATGGAGGAGATTTTTTATTTATTTTTCATTTAAAACAAATTTTTTTTGGATACCGTCTGCCATAATTCTCATCTGTGTACCAATCTGAAGTCTGAACCTGAACAGATGGACGGCTATTTTTTTTTTTTTCTAATTTAATTTTTTATTATAGCCCGATTAGAATTGGGTATAATAACCTACCTCATATACAACCACCATATTTTTCATTTTTTCGGAATAAAAAAAGCTCAAACGAAATGGAGCCTGTATGAAAACTGGGTTTGATGTTGTTTGTTTGGTTTTGCTAAAATGGTTTCTTGTATTCCTGTTTTTCAGGTTAACTGTGATGCATATGGTCGCTTTTGTTCATTTTGTCACAAAATTATTGTCATCATAAAAAAGGTAGATATAATAATACCTAAAGCAAAATTTAAACACTTTTTCGTTAAATTGACAAAATAAAAAGAAAGAATTAAAAAAAAAAAAAAATAATAATAATTTTCCCCAATTGTACATAAATGAACAAATAAATAAAAACTATGGGATTCTTCGAGTTTAATCTGTTTAAATATCGGTTAGCTTATGGATAAAAACCCTAAACTCGGAAATCATAACACTTCAAATTGTTTACCGAATTTTTTGTTCATACCTCCATAAACCTGGTTTTAAATTAAATTGATTAGGAGGAAAGGAATTTTAGATATCAAATAAGACCTATACGAATCATCATCGCACTCATCCCAAAAGCAGCTGCGGCTACGGCTTTATTCTTCGAATTCATTAAGATGATTTTTTCAACGCGCCTGTAGCAACAATACAAAGTTATTTGCATAATTTAATCGTTTTAGTTTAGTTTTTTTTTTTTTTTTTTTTGTATTTCCAACGTTCATCACGAATATAATATTTTTGTTTCGTTTGGTTTTGCAATCACAAAGATTTTCTTCACTCGAAAATAAAAACTTCCTTGGGACCCCTTTGAGACATACCATAATACGAACAATCTTATTGTGCACATCATGTGTAAAACGTTATTTCCTAGTTCGATAGGGAAGAAAATTCCCATCACATTTAAACTATACATACACTGCTTTACTATAATACCACAATCTGTTTAAGAGAGATCTCTAAGGATGATGGTGATGATGATGATGCTCGTTTTGCCTCCAAACACATCTTCCCTTAATCTTCCAGGAAGGCAACAAGTAGAATACAATTTTTACTTCCTGTATGTCAAGTTCGAATGTGTATACGAAACATTAGAAACCGAATCAAAGGAGGGAGAAGAATAAACCTTAGGGTAGTCACCGAGTATATAACTGCTCTAATTCTTATAATTTCGCACTAAAGATTTCTAAGTAACGATGCGACCTTCTTGTGCTCTCTGTGACAAAAATACTTAACATTTTTTCTTGTAGGTATTCTTGTCTTTTTTTACCGGCTGCTGTGATAAATAATGAACTCAACAAAAATTAATTATTCGATTGTTATCGTTGATAGTTTTGAGAAATATAGGAATTTTTCAGATGAATGCTATAAAAAGTTATGAACAACCACTATTAACAAATCGTTGACATTTTTCCATTTTACAAAGATAAATTTTTTTTTTAATTGCAGAGTATTGCAAATGAATCGTAAATTTTTGTTTATAATTTTTTAGTCCAATAAATTTAAAATTATTAGGTGTTTCGCATAAGCGCCGCGCCACAGGGTGTTCTTGATATTAAGAAATCTCTCATAAATGTTCGTTTTTTTATCGTTATCTTCTATAGTTTTTTAATTGCGTCCTACTACAAGAATTTACAAGGATTATTTAAAAATTCAAGTTTGTACACTAGGAGCTTTATATATCAGAACAAAATGGTAGTATTGAGATGAAACAAAGAGCATTGGTTTAAATTCTTTTGTGTTGAGATTCTTCAGCTTGAATTCGATTTTTCTTTGGTTAACCTACTAATTTTGACGGTATTTTAGTACAGGAGTAGCCCGTAGCGTAATGGTTAGTGCGTTCGACTGTCGCGCTGGAGGTCTGGGATCGCTTCCCAGCATCGTCCACCTAAAAAACTAAAAAGTTTTTTTTAGGGCTACTGCCTCTTGCGAGGAATTGACAAATCCTCCAAGAGTATCACTTGTCACGAATAAGTGCTTCTCATCTAGCCGTTCGGAATCGGCATAAAATTGTAGGTCCCTTCCATTCCTGTCGAAAAGCGCACACAGGAATGGTTGCGAATTGTTAGTCACTAGGCCCTGGTTCTTCATGAGCCGTTGTGCAACCCGATTTATTTATTTTTTTTTAGTAAATCTTTAGCTAATTTACAAATATATCGTATCCGGACTGTTCAACATTTTTCAAACCAATTTAAAAAGAAAAAGTGTTCTTTTAAGAATGTTCTTAAAACGAAAACCAAATCCATTTCGTTTTTTAAGTTTTGCATTTGTTTTTAATTTTCCTGGGCAAGGAATGTACTTTTTCTTACTTGCTCTATAGGGCAAGTATTGGTTTCGTTTCAAAAAAAAAACATAGAGGTTTTAATTAAAAATACAATGAAGATGATGAAGAAGTCCAAAAAGTGGTTTTAATCAAGACGTCCGTCGGTTTGGTTGTCTGTGCGTCCTGATGTACATACATCGAGCCTATATACGACGAATTTGCTTCGAATTAAGCGTGAAGCATTTCTCTAGAGGAGAATTTAAAATTTTTTGTTTTAGCTCACCTAGAACGGTTAGCTGCAATATTAAAAATTAGAGTTTTATCCAGTTTTCTCGAACACGGCTCTAACAATTTTGATTAAACCTCGTACACGTAATCTCTAGAAAAGTTTTAATAATACTGCATACCCTGATTTTACCAACAAATTGGCTTTTTATATGGCAGTTTTGTTTGAGATTAATGATCGGATGTTTATTTCAATGTAAAGAGGAAAGTATGCCATTAATAATGGAAACAATATCAGCCAAATGGCCGCTACTGCTACGCTTAAACAACAATATCCTTTTCATGAATTTTTCCATCATCAAATCGCAAAGTGGCTGCTGTATGCTCCCTCAATAGCTTCACGAATTCCATATTTGAGGGCATGAATCGACGCTGGGCTGTTGGCGTAGACCTTATCTTTAACGTGGCCCCAAAGGAAGAAGTCGCAAGGTGGTTAAACAACATGATCTCGGTGGCAAGTTGTGATCACCTCTTCGAGAGATAACACGGTCCGGAAACTTTTCCCGTAAAAGATCGATGGTTTCGTTGCTTGTGTAGCACGTAGCGCCGTCTTGTTGAAAGTAAATACTGTCCAGATCATTACCAACCAATTCCAGCTATAAAAAAATAATTAATCCTCTCTCGATAGCGCAATCCATTCACCGTAGCTGTTGCTCCAACGTCATTTCCGAAAAAGTAAGGTCCAATGACCCCGCCGCACCGGACCATAAACCGCAAGAAACAGTTACTCGTTGAGGATGGAGAGGCTTTTCAACAATAAATCTTGGGTTTTCCAAGCCCCAGATGCGACAATTTTGCTTGTTGACGTAGCCACCTACGTGGAAATGGGCCTCATCAGTCAATATGATTTTTCGATGAAATACCGGATCATTTTCATGCATTTTTTATTGTGAATTTTAATAATTTCAGTGCGTTGTTGAAATGTGTATCGTTCCATTTGTCAAATGTCAAATAATTACAGCTTCAAAAGTGACAACTGTCGAAATAGCGGGCTATTCAAAATAATACCGGAAAAACCTTTACTTGGATATTCCCACATGTCTCGTCACTGGCTTTGTTGATTTTATCATTATTTTTCAGTTTGGTACTTCTAGGCTTTATTGCATTTAAAATTTGTATGAATAGGTAATTTTTTTCCGAAAAAATTTTTTTTTCCTAATTTGTTTGTATCAAACTATTTCGAAACTGCTATTTATTATTTTATCGTTAACTATATGCACGAATGGAGCGCACGAACTTGCTCTCGTATAGCTAACAACTAGAATGTATCTAGACATTGACGGTGTATTGTAGATATAGTGATGGTTTACTAATATTCTTATATCGTTAACGAAAAAATAATAAAAACATGTTAAAATAGCAATTTTGAATTTTTTTGATTAAATACAAACAAATGAGAATGGGCATTTTGGTCTACCTATTGCAAACGAATGTGATATGTATCGTTGGCATTTGGCAAGCTTAGCCCTAGTGCATAATTGTTTGTGTATGGACACAAAGCTGTAAACCATGGGGTTTAGGCAGTATATGGCAACAAAGATTGCAACTAGAGCATAAATTAATTGCAATAGTGTTCCATTGAAATGACAGTATTAGTCACTTTCGATGAACTGAAAAGACCACAAAATAAAGGAACGTTTATACGAATGGCCAATAATAACGAATAATATCATGATTAGCGAATAATTCGGTTAACGGTATGGAAATTCTCCTTTTTTTCGATTTTGCGAATTTAATGAATCTGAATTACCCACAATTGAGCTATACAGTATTACAGTAAACCATGGGGTTAAGACATTATATTACAAAATATAAAACAGTTCGTCTATGATTATTCGAATTTGCACAGTGTTTTTCTTATTTTTTTGGTCGCTTTTTTGGCTAAAACATTTTTTAGTACAAAAATATATGCGTTGATTTTTTTTTATATGAAGCGCGCACTAAAGGGGTTTTTACTACCCTTAAAATGTTTAAACACAGTGCGAGCGTTAGGAAAATACTGAAGGATTTAAGAGGAGATACCGATGCACATTGGTTTTGAACATCTGAATATCGAAATGGCAGGGAAAAATAGTGTCAGGTTGAGCATTCCACTTTCTTGTAGTGCGACTAAAGAAAGAATCTCTATACTTAACAGTACGTCCGAAGTTGGGCTCAAGGGTAAACTGATGGGCATTCCTAGAAGCACGAGTATTACGGTTGAATTATTTAAGGGCAGGATATTTCTCTAGAGCACTGTTTGCGCATAAGGTAGATCAGGTCGGCGCAGGGACATAAGTCCCCGGGACATAAGTCCAGAATTTTTTTTTCGGGACTTATGTCCCACTTTACTGGGTCATAAGTCCTGAATTTTTTTTGTCGGAAATAAAAATCGCTCAATTTTCGAAAAATCGAAAGCTGAATAAATAAGTATCAGGTTGTTTCGAAATTCAGTTTTCGAGTTTCCTAAAATAATCAAATAAAAATCTCGATTTTTTTTGATTATTTTGGAAAACTCGAAAACTGAGTTTCGAAATAACCTGATACTTTTTGGCTCAGTTTTTGAGTTTTCGAAAATAATCAAAAAAAATCGCATGATTTTTATTTGATTCTTTTCGAAAACTCGAAAGCTGAATCAAGATGTTTCAGGTTGTTTCGAAATTCGGTTTTCGAGTTTTCTAAAATTTTGTTTGATTATTTTAGAAACATCGAAATCTGAATTTTGAAATAAACTGATGCTTTTTGATTCAGCTTTCGAGTTTTCAAAAGTACCTAATCAAACAAAATTCGCGGAGTTTTATTTGATTATTTTCGTAAACTCGAAAACTGAATCAAAAAGCATCAGTTTAATTCGAAATTTTAGAAAATTTGTCATTTAGATTTGGTATCTCGATAGAAAGATTTTTGTACAGAAATGAATTTTTTAAAATAACAAAACTTAAAGAGTTATTCTTTTTCCTGTTTTAACATGGGAATTTATTTCACATTCAAAGGGAACTTAAATCCCATAGTATTTTTTGTAATTATTTTCCCACCTTGCATGGGAACGAAGACCATTTTAGGAAAGTGGATTTCGTTCCCTTTAAGTGATAAATTAGTCCCTCAGTGGATTTAGTTCCCGGGGACTTAGTTCACTGCACCAATTTATATACATATTTTGATTGTATTTAAATTGATTTCATTTTTATTTGATAAAATTCGCAAACATTTTTAGCCTTATAGTATTTTTCTTAATTTCTCAAAAAAAAAAAAAATACGAAACAGTTTTTTTTTAAATTTTAAAAGTTTAAAATTAATGCTTTAGATTTTTTTGGAATTTGAGGATAAAATTATAAGGCTAAAATTGTTTGCGAATTTTATCAAATAAAAATGAAAATTTGCGCAATTTTATGTTTTATGCGATTTTGTCATTTTATTTATTCGATAAAATTCGCAAAAATTTTAAATTGTCTCTATAGGTAGGTACATATGCAAAAATAAAAAAATTATACGTTGGACATAAGTCCCGAAATTTTTTTTCGGGACTTATGTCCCACTTTACTGGGTCATAAGAACCGAATCGAATTCGGGACCTATGTCCCAATTTACTGGGACATAAGTCCCGAAAAAAAAATTCGGGACTTATGTCCCGGGGACTTATAGTCCTGCGCCGACCAGGTCCCATGAGCTAAAACAAAAATTCGAATTTTATCCAAATTTGAAGCAAATCCGTAAAACCGTTTAGGTTCTAGCTTGATGTACATCAGGACGCTCAGCTCAGACACACAGACAGATAGACCGACGACGGACTTCTTGACGAAAATCACTTTTTTGTACTTCTTAATTTTTTTTTTGATATGAAACCAATACTTATACTTACACATATTCTCATAGAGCAAGTAAAAAGTGTTATATGAAAAAGGAAAGAGAGAAAAAAACGGGCGTATGATACTGAAATTGCATGCGCTTAAATAATTTTTGTTTTTGGTGTAAGAGACATTCCTGATGGGGTACCGACACAAGTCCTACAAGTTTTTACTAATGAGGGCCTCACGAGTGGTTGAAAAGTTTCCCTTGTTAAATTTTTGGTATTGAAATCCAGCAAGGGCTTGCCAATTATCTGACAAGTTTTTCTCTTCTTGATTTATCCTACTAAAAACTTACCAGGGTCTTGTCCAAACTAGGCAGAAACTTGGCATTTTTTCAACCGGGAATCGATAATTATACGAATCCCCGATTTCATACGAATCGGAGGAATTTTGGCTCCAATCGGCTTTTCAGAAGAATACGTCGAAGCCAAAATTCTTCCTTGTTCATTTCAACGAATACCTCGCCTTTTTATGAAAAGCAACAACAACAGAAAAATTACATCGTCCAAAAGTGTTTTGCGTCAGTTTGGGAGAGCCTTAAAAGTCCTTGCGTGGACCGTTTCGCGGGTTCAAGGATTTAAACTCCCTTTTTGGGTCATCTGTCCCACTCAAGCGACTTCATCGGTCCGCTTAGGGTATGCTTATTCGCCTGACAGGTGACTTTGTTGTTTGCCGGTCTGCTATCAAAGTTTTTGGATTAAAGTTTTTGTTATAAAACTATTTTGGTTTATTTTTCATAATGAAATTTCACCACAAAATTAAAAATAAATAGGCCCCAAAACCATAAAGCCATTTTACAAAGGAGAATGGGCATTTTGGTCTACCTATTGCACACGAATGAGATATATATCGTTGGAAAGCTTAGCCCTAGTACATCATTTTTTTGTATGGACACAAGGCTGTAAGCCATGGGGTTTAGGCAGAATATAACAAAACATAAGACAATTGGTCTATGTTAATTATAATTTGCAAAGTGTTTTTCTTATTTTTTGGTCGCTTATTTTAGCCAACTCCCATTGTTTAGGACAACAAAAAATACTCGTACGTTGGTGCAGTCCATAGTACCTAATCATTTTCATAGGTCTCGTTTCTGGGCGCTAGGTAGACCAGGTCCCATATATTTTTGCCCATTCTCCTTTTAAACTTTATTTTGTTTTTGTTGTTTCCCATATTCATTTTTTGGTCCGTTTTTGGATTTTATGTTTGGGGCCATATTTCATTGGGGCGAAATTTCATATAGCCATACATACGTATGTACAGTAACAGTAGCGGATCTAGGATATGGCTGTGGGGGTGCTTGGAGTGTAACTAATTTTATTACTTTAATTTGTAGCCTAAAACCGCGAAAACAAATTCGTTTATTCATATTGATTAATAATTGATTCGTAACCAGTTACCCACCTACATTATGTAAGTGTTTGTTTAAATAAGCTGAAGGTATGCTTTGAACTTCACCTTTTTGACCCAATTTAAAAACTGTTCGTAATTTGCTAGTTCAGAAAAATGATATGGAAGTGGTCTTACTGGCAAAAGCTCATATGTGCTTACAGTATCAGTCCTCTGAGATCTCATTTTCCTTAATTAGCCAAATCAACGAGTAGAGTACCTACCTGTTTTGTTGAAACTGTCACTGGAAAGCAGAGACAATAATATTTTGCGAATCGAAAAATAAAATGCCAAAACTTCAAGACTATTAGTCGGGCATAAGAACCAGCCTGCACGGAGCATGGCCCATATTCTGCAAGTGTGAATGAATTTTCATGTACGCTGCATACCAACACTTTCTATTCCTGCTCCAAAATGTGTTGATAAATTTGCACGTCACTCTAGTAGTCCCTAGAGGGATTGTAAATATTCATATCCACCTGCACCTTTAGTCCCTAAAGCCACCCCCCTGGATCCTGCAGTACATAAATGTACCTACCAATGTAGATACATTAAACAAAATTCAAGTCTAGTTGACTTTTCAAATTGTTTTATTAGAATTATTTAAATGTCAATTTAATAATATTAAAACTGGGTTATGCTGATGACCTTTTTTCTATTGATGAATATCGCCTCGATTTATGAGGTACAGGCTTACAGACACGGAATCTTTGTGGACACTAAAAAGTTGTGTAACAACCTAACTTGCAAAGGAGGTTTGCAGCATACAGCCTGCCGTGAAGTAAGTTGATATCTTAAAATATTGGGCGGTGTTCACATTAGACTGAATCCTCCGACTTTGTTCTCAGAATCAGCATACCGCTCCCACTTAATGGTGAGAAAGAGCATGCTCACTTGACCGACTCTTTCTCGTCATAAGGCGAGATGTGGAAACAGGGTTTTGTAATTTATTAAATTTTTAACACTTTTCTAAGTTTAAGCCGCATACTCGCTGTCAGGATTTTGAATTTTTGGATATGTCAAGAAGAGAAATTAAAACCATGATTTTAGGACATAATGGCATACGAAATAAAATAGCCAAAGAATGGGATATTGGCAACATGAATATAGTGGTATTATTTATTCATTCGCTGAACTTTATTGTATGAATATAAAATGACAGAAGGTTTTGAATTTAAGCATTGGAGTCGAGAATTGGAAAAGTTGTCGAAATATTTTTTAATAGATTGTCAAGCCAAGAGAGATGATTGTAATTTTCTAGGTAAATGTGAATTTTTTGTTGTGGTTGTTGATGACCATTTAACTATTTTATTTTAAAAATTAATTTAAACAAAATTCTTGTTATTTTAATTATTTTTACTTGCCAGTATCAGAAGATATTTCTATTGGTCAGAATTTATTTTTCTCAAAAGCTTCTCCAGGAGGAAGGTGGGTGGGAAGGACAATACGACATTGGTATTCAGAATTAGGTTATGATATTAAAAGTTGGAAGCAATTTCGAGATTCTCAAAAAAGAAACGTTTCCTTAACTCAGTTTACTCAAATGATATGGCCAACAGCGGAATTTATTGGATGTTCTGCAGCTAGGTAAACTTATGCGAGTATTTGTAGTTAATTATTGAAATAAAAATTATTCATCTGCCTGTATAGAATGTTCGATGGCTATATTGCAACATGTTACTATCACCCTTCCGTTTCTGAAAATTGGAATGATTTTTCTCATGGCAAGGGATGCACTAAGTGCGCTCGAGAGCGTCTTACTTGTTCGCGTGACTTTAACAAGCTTTGTGGATTAGGTAAATATTAAGAAATTAATCAGCTAAAATTTAAAAGGGTATCATTCATTTTGACTCTTGATTCGAGCAAACATTGAGCTGAAAAAAAACGACAAAAAGTTGAAACCGAGTTTCAAAGCTTATAGAGTAAGAGCCCAGGGCCGCCAGACATACGTCATTTTATCAAAGCTAAGATTTTTTCTGCGAACAGATACTATGGTAGCTAAGAACAAATGGATACTAAGAATCTTCAATCCGGGTGCAATTAAGAGGTAGCGAGTGTTAAAGTTGCATACAAATGTTGCAACATTGCGTTATTTCTTAGGGGATGGTGTCATTTACTTTATTGGACACTTGCCAGACATCTACAGTGGGGGCTAACGTGAGCCACACTTAAAATATGTCAAACTAATCGTGCCATTTACGTTGTAGTTTTAAAGCTAATATTTATATGTTTTATGAGCAACTGTTTAAAAATAATTCCCCATCAACTATACATCTACAGTGGGGCGTATTCATCAGCCAGACATTTAAAAACAGCTAAAAAAAGCGAAAAAATCACGTTTTAGTAACAAGGAATTATTATTTTGGCAGTTTTAAGGTGATGCAAGGCCCCGCTGTAGGTGTGATGAGTGTGATTAGAAAATATTGTAGAATATTTGCCCACAGAAAACATAAAATCTTGATTTGAGTCTGTTATGTAAATGGCACGATTAGTTTGACAGATTTTAAGTGTCTGGCTCACGTTAGGTCCCACTGTAGATGTCTGGAAAGTGTCAAATAAATTAAATGACACCATCCCCTAACAAATATCAAAAATTCAGCTTTGATAAAAGAACGCAATGTTGCAACATTTGTATGCAACTTTAACACTCGCTACCTCTTAATTGCACCCGGATTGAAAATTCTTAGTATCCATTTGTTCTAAGCTACCATAGTATCTGTTGGCAGAAAAATCTTAGCTTTGATAAAATGACGTATGTCTGGCGGCCCTGGGCTCTAAGTCTATTATAATCGTTTGATAAATTTTCTTATACTTTAACTTTATCTGCAAAGTAAAACCAAATCAAATTCTTAAATTCTGATTTGTTATTGTTTTGGGTTTAAAGTGAGAACTATTGCTTCTTATTGTTATTCGGTAGTTATGCATACCTATATTCTATATACATAAGAAATGATTTTTATTCTAGCTCTTAACATAAACAGCGGACGTTTTTTGACATTGTTTTATATTTCAGATGTACCCTACAATTTTGGAAACCGTCTTAAAGAGTCAACCATATTTATGTGGATCTTAGTTTTGAATGTGTTTAATATTTTCAGATATGTTAGTGTTCAATTTTTATAATATGTACTACGTTAACACGTTTTTTTTCTGAAAACTATATTACAAAATATCAAATGATAAACTTACTAGACGGGCAACAAATGGTTTTATGGAAACATTGCAATACACAGTAAGATTAAAACTGAATTATGAAAAAAAAAAAAAAAACAGATTATTAGGCGATTCATTGTTAATTTTGCTACACAATACTAGCTTGTGCTGTTAAATTATCCAAAAATAGTGGAAAAAATGCCCAACTATATAATTCAGCTTGAAACTGGCTTACCTACACTGTTTATATACACCTTGAAATTGCACTTCGATTATATTTTATATTTATATATTATATTATATGGAAAAAATCCTGTGGGCACCTATGATAGCACAAAATAATAAAAATGCAAATTTGTCGTAAACTCTTTTTTTCGAAAAAAAAAATGAACATTTTTAAGCTGTAAATTGCTTTTGACATCCATCGCGCATGGTGCATTGCACCAGGACGTTTGAATGAAATTATATTTATTGGACAATTATCAAGGAAAATTAACGCAAGTTGTAATAGTTCACGGTAATCGTGATTTTAATTTCGTTAAAAAAATAATTTTATTCAAAATGAAAATGAGTGAGCATTTGTGGTATTTAAATAACGAATTGGCTATATTGTCTTTATTTGACAATAATGTCTCAGTGGATATTAAAAATAAAAAATAGTTGATGTGATTAAAAATGAAGAAGGTATTTCGAATACGAGCCAACGGTATTGTATTGTTGAAATAGAAGTAGAATCAATGTTATCAAAAGATTTCAGTACATTTGTATCAAAAAACTCTATAATCCTATTCCAAAAATTTGATTTGCCCTATCACTTTTTGGAAGAAGATATCCACTTGGTTAAATAATGATAGTTACATGCATTGCTTCAATTATTTAAAAAACTTGAAAGTTGTTAATGACGGCGCTGAACGAGGAATTGCGACGGTTGAAGACTACAACTAATGCTTGACTAAGGACGAAGATCAGTATTCAGTATTTATTACAGGTAGTTCCGATCCCTGGTTTCCGATATTTAGACTGCCTTTTTTTACCTCTGCGATAAATATCGAATTTGATGGTGTTTTATTAAACTTCCAAGTTCATAAACTGATCAAGTGTACAATTTAAAAACTATTCTGTTGTATTTTTCATTCGCACCCAAGTGATACTTGTTGTTTTAATAATTAAAAATAAATTCATTTGCGAAAAAAATTCTATAAAATAAAAGTTTCTGTGCATATTGATTGAGTGATACTTCAACATAAACATTATACTGTCTCTGTTGCGCTTTACCAAAATTACAATTTGCAATTTTTATTGTTTATGTTCTGCATGACGAAGCAAACTTCTGAATACTGCAAATAAAAATAAAAATCCAATTTTTATTTTGTACCTAGTGCGAAAACAAAAACTTTTGAGAATCTTTCGAAGGTACTTTATTGTTTTGAAACACTCTTTTACATAGTTACCCAAGGTCGAAGCTAGGGAGAGGATCATTATTGGTCTGATAAACTTCCCCCCCCCCCCACCCTACAGACATTATTCACAATTTATTTCTTACTCCTACCTTCTTCTTAAAAAAGTGTAGACCCATCTTATACAGGGTGTCCCGCAAAGGATGGTGATAAGCGAGGTCATGACCTTTCAGAATTTGGTAACTTGATTATCCCGAACCATAACGGTTTTCGAGTAACGGCTGTTTTTTTGAAATTTGCCGGAACCCCTACTTTGGACCACTGTTTTGCTCACCCCGTCGATAATTGATTTTTAATTTTTTTATTTTTAAACTAAAACATTGACCAATAATAAGAATTTTTTTGTGCATTCAAATAATTTTGATTTTATACACCATTTTTATAAAATAACTAGATAAAGTCATAGTTTGATCAAAATTATTTTCTTACTTCAATATTTGAAAGAGCGTCCTGAAAAAAAATCGTATGGCTCAATACTGGACTTTTTAAAAAGGTATAAATCTTACCAATGCGGACTCTAAAACAGAAGTTACAACCATTTAAACTCAAACAGTCGTGGTTTTAAGAAAAATGAAAATAAATTCCTTTTTTCGTTTTTCGTTTTTTGTTGTTTTGTTGTTTATTTTATTATTTTTGTTTGTTTTTTCTTTGTGTTTGTTTTATTTTTATATTTTTTACTGTCGACACTTTAACCCATATTTTCTTACTTCGTTATAATATTAGCGACATCTAATATGAATAAATAATTTCATCCTTAAACCTACTTAATTTTACTAACAATGGCGCTTGGCCAATCCTTGTACTAATTTTTTATTTATTTTTACCGAAAATGGTATGGCTGGTAAGAATTTCAAAACGTTCAAATGTGTTGGCGCTTATTCAAAGTGAGTTAATTGTATTTTTTTTTGGGTTTTCTAAACCGTATTGGATTGGTTTTGGGAGTTCATAATTATGAAATAGTTAGTTTTTTTTGTCGATTTAAAAAAAAAAAAAAACTAAAAAATCTTGTGCTGCTCAGCCTGGCAAATAAATAAAAATAAATCGGGTGGCACAACGACTAATGAAAAACCAGGGCCTAGTGACTAACAACTCGCAACCATTCCTGTGTGCACCTTTCGACAGGAATGGAAAGGACCTACAATTTTATGCCGAATCGAAACGGCTAGACGAGAAGCACTTATTCGTGACAAGTGATACTCTTGAAGGATTTGTCAATTCCTCGCAAGAGGCAGTAGCCCTGAAAAAAAAACTTTTTAGTTTTTAGGTGGACGAGGGTGGGAAGCGATCCCAGACCTCCAGCGTGACAGTCGAACGCACTAACCATTACGCTACGGGCTACTACTGCTCAGCCTGACAAGGAATGTTTTAATTCAGAGAAAATGTTTTTTTTTAGAATAACTTTTGTAATTTTAAAAACAGATGTTTTCATTTAAATCCGAGTTGAAACATTATTGTCCTTCAAGTCAAGATTTATTTCATTTTTTCGCGATAAAATATAATATTTATTAACATTTAAATTTTTTCAAAGCCCCCCCCCCCCCCGAAATTTTTTCCTGCGTTCGCGCCTGAAGTACACAGATGGCTATTTGAAGTGAAGAAAAGATCTGAAGGGTAGTTATGTAAATACAGCTAATGTTTTCTGAAAAAAAAAAAAAAAACACTGAAACTGAATTTACTTTCGAGTCACTTGCGAAATATATTACAAACTTCTCACACAAAATATTTGTTTGAAAAATAATACAACCTATACCACTCCCAAATATTTGTCTGGCTACACGACCTTCTTGGAACCGCCATTGTTTTTTTGATACCTGATTTCTTTTTGTAAGATAAATCATACTTCTAATTAAAACCTAAATTCCGCGTGAATTTTTTAACTCTCAAGCATTTAAGCTATAATAATAATCTTACAAACAAATGTGTAAATGTAGACCTCCCTCCTTCGAATTAAGTCTTAGCTCTTGACCCAATCTACATGATCTAGCTTTTTGTTTCTGTCCCTTTTTTGTATGTGAATCACCCTGTAGATATATATAAATATCGCTGAGTCAGTACCATGTCTTCAAATGCGTTATTCAGGACGCATTTTACATTACGTATTTATTTAGATTCACGCTTGTAATAAAATTTCAACAAATTTAGCATAATATACTTTTATTTGAACGTTGTATTTTCTACGACATCTTATTTAAATAGAAGTTCTTTTATAATACACATTTAATGTTTTCATTTTTTTTTTACTTAATTAACAATATCATAATGTTTTGTTTGTTTTTTTTTATAATTTTTTGTACGCGGTGAGTCTGTATACATGATTTGAAAATTTACAAAAATAAAGTTTGCCATTTTATAAAGTAAAAACACAAAAATTAGAAAAAAAAAACAAAATAATTTACTATTTAAGAGAATTAACTATTTATTCGGGTAAATCGCTGTTTATTTTTTTCTTCTTCTTTTATTTTTCGTTTCATAAACAAAAATTAAATAATTAAACAGTGTTTGCATTCTTTATAATCTTTGATTTTAATTTACATTACGATTTATATTTTTGTTGTTTCTATATTATTTGTTTAATAATAATAATCCTGAAATGTTTATTTATGTATCAAATTAAAATGTTTTATTTTTACACAGTGAGTTAAAAATATTTATCAAAACTTTTCTAAACATCTAAAGATGTCAACCTTAGGTGTTAACGTCGTGTTGTTTTTTTTTTTTTTGTTGCTTTTTGGTTTTAAGTTTTATAAATGAAATTCACAAGATTTTATAAATTATCATTTTTTTAAGATTTATAATATACTTTAAAGACATTTAAAGTTGTTTTTTGTTTAATATTTATACATATATAGCTAAAGCTAGATCTATCAATATCTCTTGAGTCGCTGAGGTACACGTGTTCCTTTTTTTTTCATTCGTCAATACTATATGTTCAGTATATGATGAGAGTGAAAGTTATGTTAAGATATACATACATCTATATTTATATATAATTATTATTCTGTTCATATTTATTTATAAATTCAAGATAACATTTATTGCTTCAGAATACAAATTTATTACAAATGATTTTATATTATGTGGAGCTTTATTTATTAATTTATATATATGATGGTGGATTCCCTGAATGTTTTTTAAAAGGTTTCATCGTTGATGGTGTGTTTTTGTTCCCGAGTTCTTAAAGAATACAATTATTTCAAATTGATATTTAAAAAAGTGCAATAAGGAGTTTCTTTTTGCTTAAACAAGTAGGTAATGCATCTAGGCTCTTTCACGTGATGAAGAAACGAGACGTCACGTCGTCGACGTGACGAGATCTCTACGTAGCTTTCCTCTCTTAAGGATTAAATTAAAATAATGACGTTCAGATTTTACAAGAAAAGTCTTTCTAGGATTCTACCCACATATTTTTATTATGTAAAATTGCTAAGAACTTTGGCAAATCGAACTTCGATGACGAAAATGAAAATAAAAGCAGAAAGTCTCGATATTTTTCACGTCAACGCAAATGTTCAACAAGTTGAAGAAAAATGACGTTAAATTCTGTCTCAAGTGTGTCAAGCGAACGTCAACGCAGAATCCTGTCAATGCGTTGACGGCTGAATTTTTTTCTGTCGTGTCAAAGTCACATGGATTGACCTTCATCTATATCAAAAATTTGGGTTTTTGAACAATTTTTGGAGGTTTTTAAATCCATCATCATCATCATTGAAGCCATCCTTCAATGGAATTTTACAGCTCATACCTTGACAGAAAGGTAACAAATAGAATTCTGGTGTACATATAATATTTCGTTCCAAATGTCACCCAAAAGCCTTAGAATCACATTTTCCCGAACAACACATTTAATGTCAAAAATGCAGTTCTTGGACGGTGTCCACATTGGACTGAATCCTCCAACTTTTTTTGACGAAAGAAAACAACTCCTTTTTTATTTGTGTTTTATTTTTGACGTTTTCTTTTGTGAAGTCAAAAAAAGTCGGAGCAGTTAGTCCAATGTGAGCACCGTTCTTAGACGGTATTCACATTGGACTGACTTCTCCGAATTTACAAAAAGAGAACTTAAAAAAAAAAACCAAAAATGTTTAATTTTTTAAAAATTTACTACTTTGTAACTATGTAGTGGGAGTGAGATAAATTTCAGAGAAGTCAAAAAAAATCGTAAGCGTCAGTCCAATGTGAACACCGTCTTAAGAATTTTCAAAACGTCAGCTTCGTAGCAATTCTTCAATTTAATTTGACTGTCTATGGCATTGACAAATCAGATAACAGAATATTTCGTTCCAAATATGACCGAAGTCCCCAAAATCTCATTTTCCGATCAAAAATTGTATTCTCAATAAATAAGGATTTGAGATTTTTCAGTCCGTCAAAATCATAGCATAGCCGCATCCTTTAATCATATTTGACAGTTGCTAAGTTGGAAATGTTTAAATTTCTCAGGCCCTCCTCCCATTAAAAGTTTTGTCAGAAATAATATTTAATTCCAAAAATTTCACCTGAAGCTTTCTATCTATCTACTGTCACTTGTTTGAGGCCACTATTTTCATAAAAGCTTTTTCTCGATAAATACCTGAGAGCAATATTTTTCCTGGAAATGTTTGATACGTGTGAGTTGGTATATATATTTTGCAAAAAAAAAAGGTTAAAGTTAAAGACTTAACTTGGAAAATCCATAGAAATTTCCCAAATTATGTGAATGTACTGCAAAAAATGGATATAAAAAGTTCTATAACTTGATTGAGGCCATTCCAAAAATTGCTTGGCAAAAGTTTACATCGCCGATTTTTTTCAAAAAAAAGTTTAAAACATTTAAGAAAGGATAGAAAACTATATTTTATTTTAAATTTCAAGTTAAAATGGGCTCTGGAAACACTTTGAAAGTAGCAGAAAGAGGATCAATAGATGTTTTAAAGGAACTGGAATTCTCAGGCCGAGAAATAGCTAGGAGACTAAATAGAAGTAAGACCAACTGTCAAGAACTATCTAGCAGACAACGAAAACAATAGAAAAAGTGAAAAGGACGACCAGCTCAAGCAATAACAATCCGAGAAAGGCGACTGATTCTGCGACCAGCTTCGAATTCCACACTATCAGCGCCAGTATTTCGACGATTTTAAAGATAATTAAAACAAGTGGTAACATCAAGAGTATGAAAATCAAAAAGAAACCGGTTCTACGGCAGCTACAGAAGGAACTACGGATGAATTTCGCCAGGAAGCATGTTGACTGTAGCAACGCATGGAAAAAGGTTGTCTTTTCAGATGAAAAAAAGTTAAATCTTGACGAACCTTATGGTTACGACTTTTATTTTCCCGATTAAAGAAAAGAAGAACTTATTTTGTCAAGACATCACAGTCATACATCAGGTGTTATGGTGTGGGGAGCTATCACCTATTTTATGGAACAATTGAATTGGAGTTTATAACTATAACAATGAACGGAAATAGTTACAAATGCCTGCTGGAACGGGTATTTCCAAAGCTAAAGAATATTTTTGAACCTCTACCTTGGATACTCCAACAAGACAACGCCTTTATCGATACTTCGAGGGTAGATAAAAGCGGAATTCAGTCGGAAAACGTTTAACTTTTACCATGGCCACCCTATTCACCGGACTTAAACATCATCGAAAACGTTTTGGCCTGGCTATCTCGAAAAGGTTATGGTGCTGGTAGAAAGTTTGAAATTAAGGACGTCTTGGTCGAAGCTAAATGCGATGTCTGGATCCAGATTTCACTGGATTGTTCCAGGAAGCTGTATGATTCAATTCCAAACCGTCTTATATAGCTTATTTCAAAAAATGGCCGGCATACTCATTATTAACTGACAAAAATATAATACATTAATGTTTAAACACAAAAAAGAGTAAACATTTTTATAGTTTTGTTCTTTTTTTATAAGATTTTTCAAATTTTTTATACCCATTTTTGCAGTACTTTCTTATAATTTCTGAAATTCATATGGAATTTCCAAGTTCCCCCTTTTAATTTATCCTTTTTTATTGCAAAATATATTTACCTACTCACAGGTATCAAAAATTTACTGGAAAAATATTTCCTACAGGTATTTATCGAGAAAAGACTTTTGTGAAAATAGTGGCCTAAAACAAGTGACACGGAGTGTATATATAAATACAAGTCTGAACCGAGTCCACTTGTTCTCTCTCTACTGGCTTCACAATTGGCTTGGAAAAGGGCAATCCAGTTGATGAGCAAGTTGCTCAGGTTGGTATGTGTAACTTAACACTACGAAGAGATGCCTTCAGGTCCGTCAACGTCTCGTTTCCTCGTCGCATTGTGAAACGGGCTTCTATTATCCAATAATGTTTGTGAGTCAATCAGAAATGCTTGGACCTCACCCCAGTCAAAATAGACATTTCCCTAAACAAAATTCCGATAACGCTTAAATTTGGTACGGACTTTCCACTGACCATAATGAAACAATGGTAACAAGTCCCCGTCGATACGACGAGGGTGACGTCAGCACATCTTTTTACGCAGGGTCAAGTGTCGAAAAAATCAGTTTTTCGGAAATTACTTTTGAAAAGTAGTATGGGTGCAGTTCGTAGATCACAAAATTCTCTGTTAAAAAAATGCACAAACTTTTTCCTACGACCAATAATAAAGAAAGTACAGCTATTAAAAAAAAAAGAGTCTAGGAAAGATAGAAAATTTAATATGGGCAAGGGGACACAAATTAATTCATGAAATTTTATTGCTGGTATCGACGCAGAATTTTATCGTCAACAACATATCCAAAGTCCCCGCATTGGTCTTTTGTATAGAAGCATTTAAAGAGGTTGAGAGGGGAAGTAGGCGGGATTTTCTCAAGCTGAACAAATTTGTTATAATACAATCTTATTATATGACACATGCATGTTTTTAGGGTACTTTTTAACGCTGATTCTAAAGACACCAAAACTGAAAAGATACATGTATCCTGTAGAAAGTTAAAGTCCTTTTTATGGAATGATGACTATAACAAGTAAAATATTACCCAAAACCATTCTAAAATAATGGGATATTAAATAAATTTGGTATAAATGTTTAATTTGGCATGCTTACCAAGAATCAAAAGAGTCCCCAAAAATATCTGTGGTTAAAGGTAGTTTTTGATGACGGAGAGAAAAGTGCCATGCAAGTACAATTTGACTCGAACATACCTAATGTTATTAAACTTATTTTATCTAAGAATTACTTCACTTTCAAATTACGAGTGAATTTAATTAAAAGTGTTAGGTTGGTTCCCAAGATTTTTGAGCAGAAATTGTTGGTTTGTCAAATTTTGAAGAGTGGGGATGAAATTTGTTCACAGAGAGAAAAACTGCCAAAAATTCTGCCACACAATTTTACACAATTATTCTTTTAATTTTTTGTATCTTTTTTTATTCAAACGCGAAGCAAACTGAACCGATGACTCTACAACAGTAAATTTTTTATACAACGTACCTCAACATGGCTTTAGACAAACCAACAATTTCTGCCCAAGGAAATTTCTTGGGCAGAATTTGTCAGGAGGGGAAATTGTTTTATTGTGTTTGGTATTGTATGTGTTCCTACATGTATTGTAAAATGTGATAATTCTAGAATTTACCGGTAAAACTTTAAATTACATCAATGGTTAGCAAAATGTTAAGACCTTAATTTTATTCGATTTTTAGGATTTCATTTCAGAATTGTACTGTTAAATTCTAGGTGGTTCTTCCTGCGTAATCATTCAGATGAAGGGAGTAGTGTGCTGCACACACAAAAATGCTGCTTCCGATTCTGCCAGTGCCGTCGAAATAAAAAATATGAAATTCGCGCAAGTGTAAAAAAAAACTTGGTCTGCGTTAAAAAAAAAAAAAAAAAAACTTAAAGCCTAGTACTCACCTCTGTTTGAAATGAAAAATAAAAACCGTTTGAAATTCACGTGAATAATCATTATGAAACCATAATTAATTCTCCACGTGAATTTTTAGTCCTCAGTTTGCAAATTTTGAATATTCACTTTAAATGATTTATTGAATAGTTTTACAGATTCTTGAAATGCTTGAGAAGACTATTTTAATTCAATAGTTTGGTTTTTGGCTTTTCAGTAACACTTAATATTCAAAAATAAACAAGCGTAAGATCCAAAATAATTCGTTGGGCTTTTGTATTCAATTATAAAACCTTTTATTTTAATTTATTGACAAATGTCACACTTTTCCACAACTCTATTATTTTTTCCTAGTGGTCGTACGTTAGGAAATGAACATCATGAAATGAAATTAATTTTGAACCGGTTCATATTTCACTCTCACATTTTGAGTACTCAGCTCTCGTTGTGAATTTTATCGTTGTGAAATGAACGTCACTTTTATATAGAAATTTCATTTTCACTTGAACTGAGTACTAGGCTTAAGAGAGAAGAAAAAATTAGTGTGAATATAATTCAAAGTTTTACAAAATGATTGTACTCTTTTAGAACTCGAAGTACTACATATTTTATTATTCGTACACATTCCACATAATGTAAAATCATATGAAAATGATTTATATTTTTTTTTGTTTAACTAACATTACAGTTTAAACTACGTTTTTTTGATATATCGAAGATTCAATAATTGCATTAATTTCCTATCATTTCTTGTTAAATTCACAACTTGCCCGTTTTCAATTTGATAAATATTTTTTTTTTTTAATTTATGATATTAAGTTTTGTAAGTTTTGTTTGAGCATTATACTATCTATTAATTTTTATTTTTAATATATGTATAGGTATCATATCTTCAATTCATCTGTATTTAATTTGCAATGCGGGCATGATTGAATAGTTTTTTTTTTTTATTTTGTCCATACTTTTGAAGTATATTTTATCCTTTTTTTTAAATTTATATTTACATGTACAACCTTTAAATTAAATATTTTTTGTTTTAAATAGATATGTTGTTCAAATTTAAATTTGATTTTTTTAATTAATTAAAAAAAAAAATTATAAAATATATTGCACGTATTTGTTTATAAAAAAAAAATTGGTACGTATCTAAATTAAATATAAACATTGGTTTTCTACAATAATTTTACTTAACAAATAAAATTTGTATTATTTATTTTGTGTTTATTTGTATTTGATTTGGTATATTTTTGTTGTTGCAAAATGCTTAAGAGGTAGATTTGTTGGCTGATATGAAGTCATTTTAATGATAAACAATTTTGTTTTTGTTTGATACTGAGGTAGATATGTTTCATAGTCATTCGTGAAGTTCTTAAGTTGAGATTTATTTTTAATCATTAATTATAGTTTGGTTGAAAATCAAAAAAATATAAATCAAGAGTGGTAAGAGCAAACAATGCAATAACAAGTTCCATAATATCTTCGGAATAAAAGTTATGCACCAAGATACAAGTATTGTATTCTTCATGAATGTGTAATTGAATTGTCACATGTATATTAAGCCTGATCCACATCTGTGTCGTGTGTTGTGTTGTGGAGTCGTGTTTCGCTATCGCTACAATTTATTTCATATGCGTAGAACCATATTTGTCTCGTGTGTTGTGTTGCAGTGTGGGGCATAAAATATATGGAATGACAGCGACACACGATCCACAACACAACACACGACACAGATGTGAATCAGGCTTTAGGGTGGTACACGATTTCCTTTTTATTGTTTGCTTAAAGCTATCTCTTCGCATTAAGTTCTCTTTGTCCTCAGAATAAATACAGATGTTTTTGTTAGAATTTAAAAATGGTAATTAAAAGTAGATAGCAACAATTGTATGCAAAAACGCGCAACAGTTTTTGAGTTTTGTGTGCCTTTTTTTGTTCAAGGTTTTGAAAACGAGACATTACTGAATTTACCGTATTTTCATTTAAGCCTAGTACGCTGCTGATACGAAACGAAATTTTTCTTTCTTTGTTCTCCAACACGACAGCGAAATGCGTACGGAAAGCACAACGAAAAAATTCTTTTTGAAAATGTCACCAATTATACAAACAAAAAAAACAACACAAAGCGAAACCCTTTCACACAGGGAAACCAGTTGCTGGAGATTTTTTTGACGTTTTCCTTTAATTGCTTTGTAGCTTTTACACAAGGAAACTGAATTGCCAGAGATTTTTGTTTGTTTCCATATAAAGTCTATTGGCTGAACGCACATTACGGACAGTTTGAGAAGGAATGTGGAAAAATCTCCTCAAAGAGCCTGATTATACGGTTAGTTTTTTCGTTCGTTTCGTCTTTTGTCTTTTTGACAGGCTTGAAGGATCATGATTATATGGTTCGCGAAAATACGGACGTTCTTCCTTTCGTTATTTTGACGTTTGTGTCAAATCGAATTTGTGTTCAAATCGTTTTTTGCTTACATCGAGGAGCATTTTAGTTGCCAAATCATCTACATATCTACACCCCTCACTCAAGCTGTCAAAAAGAGGAAACAACCCAAAAAACGAATCGGGCACAAACGTTGACCGGGGAATTTTTTCACTCCCCTTTCTTCTTGCCCTTCTCGCCTACAAACTCCCAGTTGCCGACATCTCTGTTTCCTTGTGTGAAAGCAGTCAAACAATCACAGGAAGCCATGTGCTGCGTTCTTTTATTTTCAATAGTTAACTATGGTTGTTATGTCGAAAAAAATTGTTGAAGTGTCATTAGATTTAGTTGGAAATTTATTGTTACAAATACAAAGACTTCTCCAAATAATCTGCTACAATTATCGATTTCGCTCATTGAACAGCGTACTGCATAACGAAAAGCAGAACTAAATTTCCCGTTTACGATTTCGTTGTGTCATTTTTGTATGGGACTTTTCGTTTCGCATCAGCAGCGTACGAGACGAGGAAAGCTTAAGATTTATTGTGGTACATTTTCCGACGAATATGATGGTTTTAATGACGTTACATGAATACCCTAAAGCCTAGTACGCTGCTAATGCGAAACGAAATTTTTCTTTGGTCTCCAACACGACCGCGAAATGCTTACGGAAACCACAGCGAAAAAATTCTCTTTGAAAGTGTCACCAATTACAAACAAAAAACAAACACAAAGCGAAAAGACTGCTTTTATACAAGGAAACTGAGTTGCCGGCAACTGGGAGTTTGTAGGCGAGAATGGCGTAAGGGAAAGAAAAAAAATCTCCCCTCTCACCCTTCTCCCCAACAAACTAGCTAGTTTCTGGCAACTCAGTTTCCTTGTGTGAAAGCGGTCAAACAATCACAAAAAGCCATGCTGTAATATGAGAAAAAACAAATACAAACACGAATGCCACTCAATTGTCATTTTTCCGCGCACAATTAATGGTCTAGTCAATTAATTGTGTGCGAAAAAAGGGTGTAGACTTCTCCAAATAATCTGCTACAACAATCGATTTTGCTCATTGAACAGCGTACTGCAAAACGAAAAGCAGAGCGAAATTTTTCGTTTATGATTTCGTTGTGTCACTTTTGTATGGGATTTTTCGTTCCGCATCAGCAGCGCGCGTACTAGGCTTTATTGTTTAATTTTACTTTTTGTGATACTGAAAGATTTTTTAATTCGGTCTAAATTCGACGGATTTAAGGTATCTTGGCAGTTTGTTTTTTTTTTAAGAAGAATGTTCTAGTTTTTTAGTATAAGACTTTTGCTGACGCTACAAAGGCATCTAAATATTCTAGAGTGAATCTGGAACTTACACATATTTTATCACGATTTTGTAACGTTTGACAACATTTTGAATAACTTTCCATTTTAAATCTCTGGCTTTAAGGTTTTGTTGCCCTGCGAAATCTTTGTTCCCTCGAAACAAGTCATACCAACTTAAAAATACATATTTAAAAACACCTTTGAATTAATTTTGCCAGAGCACTGAATTGTTTTGGACCGAGAAAAATAACATCTATGAGCGGAAATTACATCAAAGATAAGAAATAGCTTGTAGTTCTCGGATAATATACCCATTGTTCGATATTATGTGCTGTGCATATCTACACATATATATCGAAGAAAAGAAGAAGGCGTCTCCCTTCCACGACATGCAGCAGGGGAAGCGGAAACCACATTTTCCGCATGTAATTATTTGCTTGAATTATTCGTTTACGAACCGCTTAATAAACTAGACGTATGTCATTTCTATTATAACCCAAGACTTTGTGTTTTATTTTGTATGTTAAAAAAAAGGATAACAGTCCAACAAAAGAGCCAGATAAGGCCTATATCAATCACCCATATTCGACCAAAAAGGCTGATAGGTGTTTGGGTCTCTCTGAGAAGGGACAATGCAAGAAGTGCTCGCAAAATATACATAAACAATAACAAATTAATAGAAGGTAGTAGATAACTAGGAACAAACTTTTATTAGTGATTTAAAATAAATCTCAACTTAAGTTCAACAATGACTGTTTTTATTTTTAATGATATTTCGTTATTTATATGTATTATGTATATGCATATACAAATACATTATGTTAGTTTTGTATGTATTTATAAAAATAATAATATTATTCTATTAAATATTATTATTGCATTTCATTTTGATTATTATTTATATTATTTTGTTTGTATAGAAGTATATTATGTATATACGAAAAATATTTATTAACTATATAACAATGATATGATGGTATCAACAGGAAAATATAATATAAAACAAATAAAATATTTTGTTTTAACAACAAAATTAAATTTATTGGTTATAATAATAATACAAAATAAAAAAAAAAAACAATATGATCTTGAATAAGTTACAGAAAATATTTTTGTTTATTTGGAGTACCTGGTTATCTTTGCTGTCTTTTTTGTCCCTTGAAGTTCGATTTGTTTCGTTTGTGCAAATTGTTGTTGTGAGTTATAAGTTGCAGCAGTTTTGTTTACTTTTTAACTGTAAAAAAACAAAATTTTAATAATTCATTAATAATTATTATGTTAATATATGAAAAAGATTTTTAATTGCGATATATGTACGTAGTATAAGGTAAGTTAAGGATTCGTGCAAAAAATGAAAAATCGAACTCGAGATAATAATTTTCCCCAACATTACGATGATAGAGAAGGCGCAAAAAATAAGGTCTCGCAATTCTGTCTGTCTGTCCGTCTGTCGAAGCGATTTTCTTCAAACTTTGGACTTGAGGTTATTTGGGGATTCTCTAGAGGGGAAATTGATTTTTTTTAGCTCAAAAAATAACTGCCATACAACCAATATTCAAAAATTGATTTATTTCAAAAACGATTTCAACGATTTAAAAAAAAAGGTACTACTAGGACCATACTTAATATTTTGGTAAAAACCAAATGTATAACTGTTATCAACGGTACCTGTCATAGAACCGATTTGTTTGGTTTTCAAATTTCTCATTAACGGCTACACCGATTTCAACCAAATTTTGTTCATAAGAGGTCCTCTACAATTCCAAAATTTTGCATTATTTTTCGAAAAAAATAAATTTTTGGATTTTTAAAACAATATAAATTTTTTTTCTTGAAAATTCAATATCTTGAAAACGGGTCAATGAATATTTTTTTAATTTTGTGTAAAATTGTACATTATTGAATTCTAAAAGTTGGCATACCAAATTTTATTTTTAAAAAAGGTTCAAAATTTTGTATAAATACAAAATTAATTTTTAAGAAAACCGCTCTAACGATTTTTGATTTTTCACATTTATAAAACAAATCATACTTTTTTTTAGCTTCATCTGTTTAAGCTATTTAAGTAACCAATGTTTAGTAGTTTTTGTGTATGTAAGAGGTCCTTTGTTTTTAATAACTTTTTTTAATAATATCATAATGTTATGGAACCAATTCATATGCACAATGTCAACTTGAAGCTACGTAGAAGTTGTTAGCTATGAGAGCGAGTTTGTGCGATCCAGTCGTGCCCATTTTTTTTTTCATATTGAAGCTTCCGACAAGTATAAATAATATTGCATATCAAAGAAATTTGTTTTTATTAAAAAAAATTCATAAATACATTATTAGAAAATGATGTGACTCATTCTCAGTGAAATTCAAAATTTTGTATTAAATAAATAGTCTTAGAGCCGACAGCAAATTCTGGGAGTGCATTCATCACTAAAATCTGAGTATAAGAGTTTAGAGGGGTATAGTTTGTGATATCGAAATCAAAAGTCTGGCAGTTTTTTTTCTCAGCCTTTGGCGGGGGCGCGGTGTTTAAAATAGAGATTTTCAAAATTTTTTATCAGGGGTATTATCAATTCAATAATGTGTTTAAAATAGAGATTTTCAAAATTTCTTATCAGGGGTATTATCAATTCAATAATTTTTTGTTTAAATATATTATGATGGTCTGTCATTCATCAATAGTCGAAATTTCAGGAAAAAAAAATAGTAAGTATACGCAACAGTGAACACAATAATGGTCAACGAAATTAAAATATTTAGGTACTACAGTTAATTTACTGGGTGTCCATGTCCAGTTAACAATGGATAACCTTAATGCAACCGGTTAAGGAACCCATAAGACCTTTCAGAAAAAAAAATTTCTCTGTGGTTTTTAGATTATAATTTTGTTTTCGAAAAACCACTTCCTAAAATACCTGAAGAGTAGGACCACGGTTGAGTGATTATAATTTGTTTTCTATTTTTATTATATTCTGTAATAACTGTCCGTACACAAAAGAATGTAATCCTTCGTGAATGCAGTATTAAAATTCATTGATTGAATTTATTTAACAGATTGCCATAATTATTTTCTGTTAGGCGGATTTCACTTATATGAGGTAAATTGTATACCTGTGTTCCTGTGTATATTTAAGAATGAAACATAAAAAACATTGTGAAACATTTTGTGTTTCAATTATTAACCGATTTTTTTTTTAGAAAAGCGGAATTAACTCTGCTAAAACCTTGACCAAAATCTTAAATCCTTCTCACCATTTCCGAATTCAACTTGTTGAGCCCACCGATTTTATTTAAACGGTCTTGATTGGGAAGAACTTTATTTCTTAATTTACCTTCCTAAGCTAAATATTTACAATAAGCTATTTAAATAATTCACATCAAACTGACCTATTTTTTTTATTTAATAATAAATTCTCTATTGTTTGTCGCTAGCTTTTTTTTTTATATTTAGCGCGCCCAAAAGGGGTTATGACTACCCTTAAGACGATATACACAGCACGAGCGATTAGGTAGATTGGAGGGGATTTAAAAGGAGATACCGATGCACATTGGTTTTGAACGTCTGTAGATCACAATGGGAGGGGAAAATTGAGCTGTGTAGAGCATTCCACATTCGAGTAGTGCGACTAAAGAAAGATTCTCTGTACTTAACGAACTTTGGATTTTATTTATGTGGCCATTTTTAGTGAACTCAGTCCACTAAGAAAGAAGATTACACTAATGTACAAAATGTTAGTTTTCGTAAGAACCAACAAAAGAATATACTTTCAAGAATAATTTTGGATAGGATGGTATCAAAGTCCCAAAACACCTTTTTGCCTTTTTTTGATCACCAAATTATTTTATTTTTCAACAACAAAAAAAAAACATCACAAAAAATGAAAGTACCTACTCATCCTTTGTATTGCATTTTTTTTTTTTAATATTTCTGACATTTTGTATTCTTTCCCGAAAATCATTAGTTAAAAAAATAATACAAATACACTTTTGTAAGCCATGTTTTCTAGGCTAAATCAGAAAAAAAATGTTTGCTCATAAATCATTATTAAACATAATACTACTAATGTTCTTCTTTAAAATTCTTTTCGAATCTTTAGAAAATTTACCTGTCCTACATAATGTATTTCAATATTGATTCTATCAATTTCGCACAATTATTCGAAAATGTTGCAGATCCAATAGAACAATTACAATATAAAGATTTCTCAAATCGAATTGGAAATAATTAGTCCCAAAAATTATAAATTAATTTTGAAGAAGATTGGTAATTTAGTTTTTTGAAAAAAAAAAAAAATCATTTTCTTGGTATCTGATAAAAGTATTTTTAAAATTTTTGTTGTGACTTTTAGATATGTACATATGTACCAATATATCGAAACAATTCTTTGGAAAAAATAATTCATGTCATTTGCGTTATCAGCGAAATTTATTCCATTTTTTGGTTCCCACAATTTATGCTTAAGTTAATTCCTTTCACAAAATTATTCAAATGATAACTTGTAGTTTTTTCTGAGATCATACTCGGCTCTAGCGACTTATCCATCGGAATGGAAAAGTTTTCATAAACTCAGAGGATTTTCCTTTGACGGCTGTTCGGAAGAATATCTCAAAGCAAAAATACTTCTTTTACCGTTTCGACGGATTTCTCAATAGGCTTGACTATTTAATGTTCATAATGTATTTCTCCGTACAAAAGACCAGAAAAATGTTCGACAAAGTAGGAAAAAGAGAGCTTAGTAAATAAAAAAATCTACCCGATATTCTAAATATTGTACAAACAAATTAGAACACAAACCGGTCAAGGACAATCCAAGTCAGACTTTAAAAAAATTTATCTTAATACTAACTAATCGAAGGATTTATCTGAACTGAACTGAAAATATCATGTACATACATGTATTTGTATGTCTATCTTAACTTTTCAAGTTCCTTCGCAAGGAAATTTTTAAAATTTCCAAATTTTGGCTCAAATGCAGATTGTAAAAATCGTGCAAGTGGTATGTAGGTACATAATTTCAAAATAATTCTAGGAATTGAAATCAATTTATATTGTGCAATTGTACAATTTTCCTTTAAATTTAGCGTTGGACTAATAATAAAACATAAAGTATCTGTTTTCTCGGAATTATTGAAGTTATAGATACCAAGCCATTTTACCAGAATGTACATATGTAGGTATATTTATATTTGACAATGAATACTTTGGTGTAATTCGCAAGTTTGTTTATTCAAATAGTTATTAATCAAGTCAATTTGTGCTTGTTTTAATTTTATTTCCTGCTCTATTTTTTTTTTCGTGTGATGAATCTGAATCATAATAGTCTAACGGCCAATTTCTTCACGAAAGTACTAAGCTAGTCTAGTACCCAGTCTAGCTGGACCATGTACTAGCTTTGGTACTCGGTCCTAACAAAAAGTTAGTACTTTAGCATTCCTCACATCATAAGTACCGGATCTAAGTTTACAAAGCAGTATTAGGACACAATAGGTTTGTTTAATGAATAAAAACTAGATCAGAACAGAACAGAACAGCACAGAACAGCAAAACTGTCAGAACTAGTTAGAACAGAAAAGTTCAACTTTGTGGTGAACAGTTTCTAACCAGCTGTGAAAAGTGTGAAATTGAACTTTATTTGGTATATTTACATACTTCCCGTTTTTGGAGAATTTGCAGATTTTATATCAATTCTATAGTTTGCCATTTTATTTTCGAATTTAATAATTTCTTTTCCAAAACATCAACAACCAATAATCACAATTAAAACTTGTTATGTTTTCATGCTGACTGCTGAAAGAAATCAGTCAGCTGTTCTTTGACACTTGTCACGCACTTGCACCATATAAAAAGTAGGTGCAGAAAATATTGTTCTCATCTGTTCTGAAAAACTTCATGGAACACAAAAGTGACAGAAGGTAGAACAGCTGAGTGCAAGTGTTTTACTCATTGAACACACAATCTTGCACTTTTCTGTTCTTTTCTGTACCGAACAGATTTATTAAACAGACCTAATACGTCTAAAACTAGTCTAATTGTGATTTTGACACTGTTTCTGTCATTTTAAATATTATTCTGAAATTTATTAAATATTTACATCAATTTACAGTTTCATTTTGTTCCGACCGGCTCGACGATGGAAGCTCTGGAATAAAAACGACGAAGCGCTTTTTTGGCAGCATTTATAGGTCTACGTTTGCAATCTTATGCTGGTTGCTTAAGAACAGGAGATCTTAGGCGAACAAGAAAAACGAAAGATATGAATGTGTATAATGTATGCACATACATATGTACATATGTATACATATGTACATAATTCTGGTAAAAGTGATGTATGTATATATAACATTCGTCTGCCAGGGCCTAGCGGCAGCGTTACCGAAAAAAGGGCATCTTTACAAAAGTTTATGCGTAACTTTGTCATGCCCTTGACGACCGACGTCAACGATCTGATTATAAATAGGTTAAGGTGGCCGCCAGACCTCCGACAGAAGGGGTTCGGCAGATTTGAAATGTTTTTTAGGTTTCCAAAACAAAAATTTTAGGTTTCGGGAAAAAGTAAATAAGGTGCATCAAAAAATGCACTTTTTCCTACAGTTGAAATAATACGTATGTACATATGTATTGAATAAGGGTGTCCAAGTCATCTGCCAAGTGTATTCTACACAGCTGTATTCTAAGTTCTTAAACCAATGATTTGGGATTTAAGAAAAAGTGCATTTTTAAGATTCATTATAAAAACGCACTTTTGCCAAAATAATGCCTTGACAATTTAGAAAATATTTCATTATTTTTTTTTATTAATCGTCTGTTTGCCAAATATGAAGTTGGACCGTCTTATTTGGTATTTACATACATACATATAATGCATCTATCACTTTTTGTGATATATTAAATCATTGGTGTAAATACCTAAAGATAACATTGCATAACTGCAAATATGACGTGGCAGAATTTACAGAGGCGAAAGGACACTTGTAAAAACATCTTTAACGGCCATACAAATACACATGACAGAATGAAAATTCATATAACTAAAACAAAAATCACTAATTGCCTATTTTTATAAAAACAACAACCATAAACTATCCAAATTGTGCAATATCTCTGGAAACGAAATAAATAAATTGCTCTCATTCAGGTACCAAGGCCTCTAGACTGCCGATTTTGAGGTACAAGTTAGTACCACGTCCTAACTGGTACTCGGTACAAATTTGACAGGACTAGGGCTTAATACTCCTTTGACGAAATCACTTGATACCGATTTGAGTACTAACGACTGGTATAATAACCAGGTACTAGGTGATTTTTAGGAGCTAGCTAGTTCTGGGTCCTAACTAATACTCGGTATCAAACTGACAGGACTAGGGCTTATTTCATGTGTGAAGAAATAAAATTATACCGATTTGAGTAATAACTTAAAGACTAGTACCGGATCTAGCGTTAATACTTTGTGAAGAAATTGATTGTAAGAGCCGACAGCAAATTTTGGGAGTGGATGTATAACCAAAATCTGAGTATGAGGGTTTATAGGTGCATATTTTGTGATATCGAAATCAAAAGTCTGGCGGGTTTTTTGTTCAACCTTTTGCGGGGGTGGGGGTTTGAAAATAGGGATTTTCTAAAATTCTGATTAGGGGTATTACCACTTGCATCAATTTTTTAAAGATACATTATGATGCTCCGTCATTTTCCCTAAGTCCACGCAAGCACACAAATTCCGTCGCATGCAACACAACGCACAACAAATTTCTTCACGTCTACCGTAACCAACACCAGACAAAATTAAAAGTCGATCAACTAGTTGAAGAAATAATGTGCAACACATTAACCCTTATTGCGGTTGTCGTTTCACTTAAACGACACGACCAGTTTTACCACCCCATAGATGATAGAGCGCAGTATATATGGGTAAAAAAACGCAGTAGATTGCAATATATCGCAGTAGATCTTACAAAAATAGTAAAAATAAAATTCAGACCATTTTAAATACATTTTACTATCGAATAACAACAGGAGAATCTGGAAACTTAACAGTAACTTCAAAAACGAATTTCACAATAAATTTTAAGAAGGTGTTCACATTTTACTAACTCCTTCGATTTTTTTTTTTTTTTTTTACTTAACAAAAGAAATCGTTAACGTTGAAGGGAAGGAGTAAGTCGAATGTGAGCACCGTCTAAGTAAGCAATAACAAAAATAAAACAAAACAAGCGAACAGTCACGTTTTGTTTGGGGAATTCATACATTTACAAATATTTTGGACATGGCTTTCTCTTATATTCGCCATTTATTAAATTTAATTTAAATTTATTGAAAAATACAATAATGTATGTTGAGTCTTCTTTGGAGTCTGGTAACCATTTTTTTAAATAATATTTGGAAGGGTGTTTGCGTTTTTTAAGAGAGTAGATTTGTTTTTCTGTGCAGTAGATCTTGGTTTGGAATTAAGCGTAGTAGATCTGCTGCTAAAGGAGTATGGTAGCAGCACTGGACACGACCCTGGAGGCGGCTTTAAATGTTTAATTAAAAAGAATTTTGTCATAATGGTGAGATGATTGGAGATTGGAGATTGGATAGAATGTCAAAGTTTTGGTTTTATTTTAACGCCAACTGTCACCTCTAGGGCCTTCTCATTTGACTGTCGTTTAAGTCAAACGACAATCGTAATAGGGCTGATTATCTCAAAAATGTTGCTCAACGCGTTGACCGAACATCTTCAACGAGCAACACAAGCTCGTACGCTACCCGTAAAATTGTTAAACAATTCGTTGAGCAACGATCTCCCACTGGATCAAACTAGTTGGTAATAGAATTTATTGAGGACATCGTAGGTACATAAGAGTTGAATGTGTTGAACTTGAAATTTGTGCGTTGATCGCCTAGTGGACGATCGGCATAAGTCTCCATATAACATTTCGTGACGAAATAGGTACTTTTCTTTGTAGTTACATATTTGCTTATACGTAATTGCAAAACTATCAACTTTCTGTAAATGACCAATAGGTATGTTGCCTCTTGATTCTCAAGTTACATCAAAATAGCATTATTTTAACAATTAGGTATTTTCACATGGCTTTCGGAAATAGTTTTACTTGTTTTGTTGAAAATTATAATCGTCCCAACATAAAAAGGACTCGTATCGTCTTGGTTTTAGTCTCGGTAAATTTTTTTTTTGAGTTTTTATTCTCATCTTGAATAAAAAGTTTTTGCCAAGTTTAGTGAATGAACGATAGTTTTTTCCAACATACAAATTGTTTGTATGAAATAGGTATGTACTTCCTACAAAAGAAGTGAATTTTTAGCAATTTTCAAAAATGTGCTTTAATTTTATAGATGTTCACTTTTATTCATAAAGAAAAAATGGTTATTTTAGCTCCCGTGTTTAGGAAAACTACACCATGTAATATAAATGTTCCAGACTCAAATGGAGCAGTAAGCAATTGCCATTAGTTTGAGCCAAGAAAATTTTTATTCCATGGCTTCCTAAACAGAGGAGCTAAAATAACTATTTTTTTCTTTATAAATACGGGTGGATAGGTATTACTAACGAAAAGTTAATAGTTTTTGAGTTATACCTATGTACATATGTATGTTAAACCAGCAAAAAATTCAATTTTGTTTAGGTAGCATTTTGTCATAGAAAAAATAAAATAAATAAATCGGGTGGCACAACGGCTCGTGAAGAACCAGTGCCTAGTCACTAACAACTCGCAACCATTCCTGTGTGCGCCTATCGACAGTCATAGTCTATTACAAAATGTTGCTTTTGGACTAAACAAAATTAAAAAAAATAATTAAAGAACAAATCTAAGCCACCTTACCACTTTCATGGCAAAAACACAATTTACTGGTATATGTATATATAGGTAGGTACATTTAATTAACGGTTCCTTTAATGATGACACATTTGTAAGCCAATTCCTCCCTTCATATGCAACTCGATATAAGAAGTGCCTTCATAGCTAAAACTCGAAGATACGTTATGGACCTACGCAACTATGTACATAATGTAGGTACATAGCTGCCTTCCTAATAAATTCATATTGGCATTTATTCGATCTATCATTATGGTAAAACCAGAATGTAGAAAAAAAATACCTATTTTATTTCAAACTAAGAATTTATTTACTTTCAAACTGATTCTGACTCCGCCATATTTATATTTAACAGTGGCAAATAAATAGAGTCTGGTTTGAGCAGGTTTTATTGATAAATTATAGCATATCTACCTACCTACATGCATACACCTATACAAAAGTAAATAATATTGTACCTATGCACACTCTCAACAACAAAAAAAATAAAAGTTAAATAAAAGGACAAAATTGTACCTACTTCCTTTTCTTTCCCAAACCAAACAAAATGACTAGGTTAGGTAAATTCCACCTTGATTTTTTTTTTGCTTTGTATGTCCACCCGTATCTCATTCTCATCCTCCACAAAATATAATATAGGTAAGGTAACCTGTTTTTACGTTTTCGATTTTCAATTCCTAGTTTTTTTGTTTGTTCATTCTCAAAACTGGTTTTGTATTTCTTCTTTTTTTTCAAATCTTTATCACATCATGCTAAAAACTCCACACAAAGCAAATCCTAATCTCCAGGAAATACAACTACACCACAAACTGAAAACAAAAAAAAAGATCCTCGCCTTCTTTAACTTCAGCCATCATTTCTCAAACATGCCACAGAAAAACAAAAAGCAAAACCAACAACACTACAACAGCAAAATGAGAACAAAAAATAAATAACCAACAAAAAATCTGAAAAAAAAAGAAATAAAAAGAAAAAACTCAAAAGAAATTTTTTTTATAAGAATCTGTATTTTTTTGTAATTTTGTATTTTTTAAATAATTAAATTTTAAAATGGCAACTACTTTGTTCGGATTGGTGTTTTTTTTTTTTTTTACATAAAATATGATTTTTATACAAAACAAAAATAACATAAACATTCATTATTTTGCATTTAAATTGTATTTGTCTCTTAAATTAGAATAAAAAAAAATAATATAATAAAATATAAAAAAGGAAGCAACATTCCAAATAAAATATTTTTACGTCTTTTTGTGACTTAAATAAACGATAATAATTAGAAATTAACATTTTATAATATCATTTGTGAGGTATGTAGGTATATAAGAAAAATTAATAATAAAATTAATACATATAGGTATTTACACAAAGCTATAGTTTTTCTTCTGTTCTTATTCTACGAGTTAATAATCATGTCGGACTTTACAACCTTCGTTAAGTTTATTTTAAGTTTTTTAATGGTGGTGATTCCTGAGATCATAATAGTTAAGTTTTGGAAGATCCTATTTGACTGTTATTTTATTTGGGGGATGGTGGTTATACAAAAAATATTGCTATGGAATAATGTAGTTACCTATAGTCCTGATGCTAACTTCGTTTTTTTATACTAATATTCTACAATCTATTTTCCCTGAGAAGTTCGTATATGTATGTATTTTTTTTTGTTTTAATTTTGGCTTCAAAGATTTTTTTGTTTGTTTAAAATTTAAATGGCTATCACGAAATATTTAATATAAATATATAATAATAATAATAATTTACATATAGACCAATTCTTGGCCGGCCATTCTGAATGATTCGACTTTAACTATTTCAAACTTTGGCGGCAATGTGGAATTATTGGAAGAGGAATCTGAATTGTTGTCTTCGACACATGAAATAACTTGATTGGGAGGATTGCTCTCCAAAACCAATGGAGTTTCAATTTTCAATGCTTTGACTGTTTTTTTGCGAGTGGCGGGTGCTTTGGCCTTTTTGACGGGCTTTGGTCGCATATGAATGTCGGCGTGTTTACGCAAGTGATCCTTGCGGCAGAAGCTTTTGTTGCACAAATCACAGGTGTGCGCTTTAAAGCCAGTGTGAATGGCCTCTTTGTGACGGCGCAAATCGGTCTTGTGGTGGAATTGTTTGGGACAAAGATCGCACTTGTGCGGCTTGTCTTGGGATTTGTGCCTTTCTAAATGAGATTCGTAAATTTCTTCAGATTGAAAGCGCTTACCGCATTTTTGGCATCTGTATGGCTGCTCTCCCGAATGGAAGCTCTTGTTGTGCTGCGTGAGGTAGCAGATCTTGGTGAATTCTTTGTTGCATTCGTCGCACTTGAGGCGGCCGGTGGGCAACGTGGTTGAGGTAGCATTTGTGGTGGTTTCTCGCTTGCGTTTGACGGCTGGTTTTCGGATTGGTTGCGATTGTCGTTCATCTCCATTGGAGAGTTGATTCGTTGTCGAAGAAGACACAGTTGGGGAATAGGGATTTGTTTGATCGTTCTGCTGCGGTCTAGCAGCGGTGGTGTGCATTGGTGGGATGTCAGCTTCCTGCGGTGAACTCTGCGAACCGAAGGGTGACATTCGGCTATAGTAGGACTCGGGGACGGCTGGAGAGGGAGCTTGCATTAGATTCTCCTTGAACGATGGTACACCACCTGTGAATCGCTGCAAGTCGAGCATCGATGGCTGATGTATCAACTGGACGATGTGGCCATTGGCGTCTAGAGCGACCATCTGATGTTGTTGCGAATTGGATTGGAAAGTTGATGCATTTGTGAGCGATGCGATATCGACGAAAGAATTGAGCTGAATTAAGTCTTGGTTGTCATTACCAATAATAGTGGGATAGTTCTGTTGGTGGTCCGCCACCTGTTGTTGCAGATGTTGGTATGATGGGATGGTGGTGGTGGTGTTGTTGAGCGTGATGGGGGTGGTGGTGTTGATAGCCAAAGGGTTGATGATGTATTGCTGCTGCTGCGGCGGCTGCTGCTGCTGTTGATCCATTATATTGTGGATAGTGGTGGCTGTGTTGAAAATGGTGGTGGGCTCCTGATGGTGGTGGGGGATGCGGTGGACCTCCTGGTATTGGTGGTGGGAGATAATATGGGGAGATTGAAGCGGCGGCAGCAGCCGCTGCTGCTGCGGCTGATGCAGGTTGATGGCTGACTGATAGTCCTCCTCCAGGCTGCTGTTGGTGCTGCTGCTGAGACTGTTGTTGGGGCTGGACCCCTGTAATTCCTGATGATGATATTGTTCCTCCTGCAGTTGGAGGTTGTTGTGGTTGTTGCTGCTGGTGTTGTGAAGTTGTTCCCCCTCCCGATCCATGATGGATACTTCTGTGCTCGAAATGGTCAGCAGGCCCCTCGGTTGGGAGGCTTGGACGGAGGGACCTGCTAGCCCGTTTGGGTGACCGTTTAAATTACTTTGAGGGTGGTATTGTTGGAATGTTTGAGGTTGCTGTTGTTGTTGCTGTTGTGCCTGTGATGAAAATCCATTTGGCGATTGTGTTGTGTATTGCGATGAGAAATCCGGACTTCTGGGTGGCTCCGGCGGTATAGGCGGCGGTTGTCTGGCCTGGCTATTTCGATGGTGTTTGGAGTTCGGATCGCGCGCTGGGTGGTGATGAGCGCTAATTGGCATTGTCGCCGGATCTGGCTGACCCGAGGACTTGACTGCGTTTTTGTGCAGAGTTGTGTTGTAATGTCTTTTAAGATGACCCGAACTAGTAAACCATTTATTACATGCGGTACAGTTATAGGTTTTCGGACGACGTGCTTCGTTCGATTTCCAAGTGGCACTTTTTGCTGAGCTGCCGCTGCTTGGCAACGATGATGATGGCGGCTCAAAGTTTCTATATTGAGCTATATTATCTTGGGGCGTTGTGGTTGATGGGAACTCCGACGGACTTGACGACACTGGGTTGTTTCCTGTTGCCAAATCGGTACTGCCGAATGGCTTGTCATCTGGACGAGTTTGTGGAGCTATAGGTTGGCCATATTCAACACTATTAATTGATGATTTCAGTGATGTAATACCAAAATTCGTAGGCGAAACATACTCTGACTTTACTGGATGAAATTCGCTTTTGATGGTGGTAAAATCCTGTTTGGGGTAGAAACCTGGGTGTTTATCTGTCGTAAGATGAGGTGGTCCGCCCATATAAGCTGGATGTAGTTCCTGTGGCCATGTCATTGGTCGTTGCATTGGAAGCAGACCTGCATTGACCCCAGCTGCCGCAGCAGTTTCCTCTTCCGGCTGAGGAGGATATACCATTTTTTGGGAGTCCAAGTCTAGAATATCCGAACTGGGAGGCTCCTCTTTGATGTATGGCGCAAATGGGTGGTATTGGTTTCGTTCCGAGGCTGATGATGCCGAACGTTCTGCTGCAGAGTTAATACAATCATCACTGGCCGGAGCACCATGAATGGTGGTATAGTGTTCGCCGAGTTCAGATTCGGTGGCACACAATATTCCACATTTATTGCATTGCTTTGAGGACGACGGCGGTGGAGTACGGTTGGATAAGCTTTTCACTTCTGACATTGCGTGATTTGCAGATGAATTGTTCTGTGATGGACTGGACGAGCTCACTACTCTGGGGCTTAAAGAACTGTTCGACACCGAACTGCTAGTATTGTTGGCCGTAATACCTCCATTGGCACTTACAGCTGCTGGATTCGAAGAATGTGAGTTTTGGCTAGCAGTTGCAACTGGCGATAGATGATGCAAGCCACCATTATTCAAATACGGATGGAATCGCTGCGAGGTAGCCATGACTTTGTAGTCAGTGTGCCCGCCGGCAGTGCCGGACAGAGCTTGGTTCTGCATTTGATAGGATAGAGCTTGATTCTGTTGCAATTGCTGCATGGCACTGCCGTAATCCACACCGGCTGGTGGCGCATGATAGAATTGCTCATAGCCACCCAGATAACCTGCCCCCGGAGGATGATAGGAATGCATGTCTTGATACATTTGATTTGAGTTGACTATACCTGCACCCCCGCTACTTCCATAAAGCGGATGATGGTGATGAGGCTGCTGCTGCTGCTGTTGATGATGATGATGCTGCTGATGGTGTTGCTGGTGATGTTGTTGCTGGTGATGATGAAGCGACGTTGACAATGATGACGATGGAGGCGGCAACGCCTGGTGATCTGGCGTTGGTGTTGGCGGTTGATTGTCACTCGAATCGGCCGCCGCACTCACCGTACTATTTGACACCGTATGCAACGGTTGCATTTCGGTTTTAATTCCAGCCATTGTGGATGATGCTTGCACATTTGTTGGCGGCGTTGGAGGTGATAGCAGTGTACTTATGGTAAATACACTTGAGTCTGTTGCCACCACTATTGGCGCATCAGCACATAACACGTTGTTGTCTTCGCCTCCTCTTCTTGCGGTGTTTCTTTCACTTTCACCGGTATCTTCTTGTTTTATCGACGAAGAAAACTGCTCTTCTGGCACTGCAATTACACCATCTAACGATGATAAACTTTCTGCCCTTTTATCTAAAGGTGTGATAATTTCTCTGGTACTCCAATTCACGTTCATTTCATTTTAATACGTATCGTTTAACGTAAATGAATTTTATTGAAAGTTATTTATTAAAATCAAAACAAATAAATTTAGAGACAATAAACATCGAACCACTGGGCACACACAAAGTACAACCACGCTGTCGCTGTCGTTCTCGTTGTTCCAAAGCGCAGCACCTTACTAAACGCTAAACACACGAACAACAATGGAACAAAAAATATATATAGGTAGGTAGGGAGGTAATCACTTTCTAAATCTTTGTGCCTTGTTTTTCGTTTATTTTCTCTTTGCCGCCGCGTTCAAAACAAAAATCTCTCAAAAAAAGAACCCAAAAAGAAAACACTTGTAGCTGCTGCTGCTGCTCGCTATTTATTGATACTGTACTGTGTTGCCTTTGCCTTTGCCCACCTTCACTTGGTTGTACTTTTATTTGGTAGAATTTGTTTTATTAACACGCACACACACACAGCAGTTCACTTTTCAGTTTTGTTTAATTAATTTCTTTTTGTTTTAATTTTTTTTTTGTATTTTATTTTTTATTCTTTGTAAAAATCACGACGCGAAATAAATTTATTTTTTTTTGTACCTATCTCTTTTGATCGTTATTATTCAAATTTAAAAATTCAACTCCAAATACCGATTGCACGTCGTTACTTTATATTCGTTATTTTATATTTGCCTTATTTTCGATTTGAAATTATAATTTAAATAATAAAGAAACAATAAAACTGAAGTAAATTAGGGGAAATAATATTTATAATTAATTAATTAATCGTTAATGATTAGAATTTTGCATTAATTTTGATAACAAAGGGAATTAATTTAATTTTGTTTTGTTGTGTATTTTGTTTTTTTTTTAAATTGAAATAATAAAAATTAATTTTTTTAAATATGCCAACGAGCCGAAATGGTTATGAAGAAATATAAAAATTTCCAAAAAACAAAAAAAGCGTTTGTCCTGGTCGACGTTGCAAATACAAATGACGATAGGTTTCGGTTTTTAGATTCCATCCGCATTTTCTACACAAAACAAAACAAAAGGGGAAAGGGTAGTGTAGTGAGAAGAAAAAAAAACATTATCGGTCGTTTATTTACCAACACTAGTATATAACGGGGAAAGGCATGGCAACTTAAATTTTCTCCATAACACATACCTACACATAATAAAAGATGATGTGATTTTACGTATTTGTGTGTGTTTATTATTCCCACTATATACATACATACGTAAGCATTTTGGCTACCTGTTTACCACGCACACATTTCTCTAGGCACATGGACTAATAATTGGACATTCCTTCGGAAATAGTCAGCATAATATATCCAAACATTTCTGATAATTTCTAATATATCTATATCTCTACTTCGCTCTTATGGATGTGCGTATTAGTGGAAGTGTTTTGTGAGTATTCTCCATTCCACACTATCCTCTGTCCCATAAACGGACACTGTGGAAAAAAAATGGACAGCAAAAAAATGTCGATGGCAAAAATTATGTTTGGATTTTGTGTCAATGTGTGAAGCTGAGAAGTTTTTTTTTTTTGAAGAATAACATCGGTTCGGTATCGGCAAAATTTCTTTCTCTTGTTTGCCAAAGAAATGCTTGATGGTTGCCAAAATGAGAAGAAACCTAAAACACCACGAATAAAAATGTTGAACAAATGATCAAACAAACCTAAAGGAAACACTTCCAAACATTTTGAATAGCTGCGTATGATATGACCAACCAAAATTAAATTACAGATGGCCGATTCTTTATTTTCGTTACCAATTAAAGAAAATGCAAGCAAAAGAAACCAAAACAGAATTCTTTTTTTTTTCTTTTGTTTTCTATTTTACTTGGATTCTGCTTTTGTTTGTGGTGACTGGTGACTGTTGAGTGTTGACTGGCGATGGTGAAGTGGTCAACAACATTAGGGATGCCATCTGCTTGTTTTGTTTCACTGTTTGAACGAATTAGATTAAAATGTTTACCATTGAATTTGATCCGATAATAGGTCTGTTCCCACAAACAGCCAGTTGTCAACAATTGTTAACACTTTTTGCCAAAATCCTGTTCCACACATCACAAATTTGGTAGCTTTGGGCATAAGAGAGCGCTCACGAGAGAGTAAAACAATTTTCCCTCCTGACAAATTCTGCCCAAGAAATTTCTTTGGGCAGAAGTTGTTGGTCTGTCAAACGTCAGGTTGAGGTACGTTGTATAAAAAATTTACTGTTGTCGAGTCATCGGTTCAGTTTGCTTCGGGTTGGAATAAAAAAGGATAACAAAAATTAAAAGAATATTTGTGTGAAATTGTGTGGCAGAGTTTTGTGCCAAGAAACCTTTCCAAACTTTTTTGGCAGTTCTTTTCTTTGTGAGAATTTCATCCCCACTCTTTAAAAATTGACAGATCAACAATTTCTGCCCAAAAATCTTAGGAACAAACCTAATATCTTCCTATACCTACCTACATTTTGACATTTCCAAGTCACCTCATTAATGTCAAAAAAAAAATCTACTGGAATTAAACGAGAATTTAATCGAATTCACACGGGCCTAATGCCTAGTTCACACGACATTACACCGCACGTTTTTTACCTGTAAACTTCTGAAGAAATGAGCAGTGGCGGATACACTTAGGTAGGTGCATAGAACTGTTCACACGATGATTTTTCTGTAAAAAGAAACGTGTTAACCTACAAAGTTTGGATGTTTACAGTTAGAAAATATGCAGTGTAATCTCGTGTGAACTAGGCCTAAGAAGGGAAAAGAATTGTGGATCAACGATTTTAACTTGCTGATTGTGGTGGATAAGCTGAGGTTCAACCAACGTTGAAGTAGACATATCAGATCGATTATCGTGTAATATTTATACTTGAACTCTAGTTAATCTTCCACATTAAAAGATACTACTGAACGATGCTAAACAACAACACAAAACTACCGTCAGCGAATGTTTCGCGTTGTTTTGGGAGAGTCTTTAATCTTTTAAATCAATTTCAAGAGAAAATATCAACTTATTTTTATATATATATATATTAAATAAGAAAAAAATATATTTTAATATCTTGCTCATGACCAACAACAAGCTTCTGCGAGCTGTCAAATGTAAATTCGCGATCCACAACATCAGAACGCATTCCACCAACCGGCGAACATAAATTTCGTTCCACATTGAATTTTTCTTGTTTATGTTGTATGAAAACTCCCAGCTGAAATGTCGAAATTCGCTCTACCATCCACTGTTCGATATTCGTGTATCCTTAAGTGTTTTTCACATGAGCTTCGAACTGCGAAAAAAAAATTTTAAGCAATTTCAAGAGGAAACAACAATAATAATTTATTTGAATAACAAAAAAAATTACATTTTAATATTTTCTACGCCATCCACCAAAAAGCTTCTGCGAACTGTCAATTGTAATTCGCAATCCACAACAACAGGACGTTTTCCACAAATATGCGAATAAATAATTCGCTGGAATTTTACCTCAATTATCGATTTTCTTGTTCATGTAGCATCAGAATTCCTAGCCATAAGGCTCTCCCAAACCAATGCGAAACATTCGTTGCGGTGAAAAACCAATCGTCAGTCAGAATTAATTCATAAATTTCTCCGCCGCGTTGGTGCGGGCACTCTCATATATCACCATGTAAATACATTTTGACATGCGAATGTTTCTTCGCCGCAACGAATGTTTCGCATTGGTTTGGGAGAGCCTTTAAGCGACCACTCATGTGAATGAAACGTCAAAATTGACGACAATTTCGCATTCGCAGCTCATATTAAAGGCACTTTACATGAGGTTTTAATTCGCTTGTTTAACGTACGAACGCTTATACCTACTACGATTTCATTGGAGCCGAAATGAGGTTATTTCGAAATTAGCTCATTTGGAACGTCAAATTTGTATAGGAAATGACGTTCCAAATGAGCTAATTTCAAAATCACCTCATGTCGGCTAAAATGAAAACGTAGTATTGTCTTCAATGCCCATCCCACATACTTAAAGACTGTACACATGAGACCCACCAACGACCGACGAATGAATGAACAAATGGAAATTAAAACATTAATAAACCTAAATTCTTTACGAAATCTAGACAAAATGGAAGAAATATAATTGAGAATTATTTTAAGATACTAAAATTTTCATTTTAATTGCTAAAACAAGAGAATTTTAAGAAAAGAATTTGTTCGTCGCGAATAGCCGCAATTCGTTACGACCAATTTATTTTCTCAAACTTCTCATATTTAAGCAAATAAAAATTCAGATCTTATAATTTTAAAATTAATCTTAAATCGAATTCTACCATTTTGGTTTTGTGAAATTTGAGGTTTAGGTATTAATTTTTTAATTCTCATTTGTTTGTTTATTCGTCGGTCGCTCTCATGTGAATGGTCCTTAAAGGATTATTGCTATACCATTGTTTAGGCGGTAGTTTTTATTTGAAATTATTTAGTTATTTTTGCGGATGGCAGCCCTGGTTATGGTGGTCGAAAGAAAAGATAGAAGAACAAGCAGCAGTAAAAGTGAAAAAGATGGACTTCAAACAATCAGACCGGGTAAAGCACATGGTCCCGCGTCTTTTTTTTATACTTCATAATAAAATAAAAAGAAAAGAATAAAGAAGATGACAAGCAAAGACAATTATCTACGGTAGTATATAATACATAATCTTCAACTGCATATATGTAACATATAAATATTATGTATGCAAGTATGTGTAGAGAGAATGATGGAAATGCAGAAGAAAACAATGAAACCTAGGTTCCTCTCCTCTACTCTAGTTATATATTTTTTTTTTGAAGAAGAAGACGAAGATAAACAAACGAAAAATTATTTGAAAAGCAAAATTCGGATTATGGATAATATGTAGGTAATCGTTGTAGCTATATCCATCCGAACCATAAACATTTTATCTAGTGAAGGAAAAAGAAAGTTATTTTTTTTTTCTTTTATTTGTTGGGAATATGGGTCCTTCAATGAATATAGTGATGATGAAGTGACCTACAACGGCGAAGAGGGGTTCCTCGGACTGGTGCTAAATGCACACACGAGGAATGAAGAAGTGTCTCCCCGCCCCCGCCACTGACTTCATTGGCACGCATATGACCTTGCAATGCATTCAAAATGATTCACCACATGTTTGGAAGATACACAGGCACACCGTGTGGAGACCATAACGAGCTGCAAGTGAACCAAGTTCGGAAATCGGGATAAGGTATGTTTGGGAGCCTGGAGCTTAGGGTTAATAGGTATGGAAGTTCGGAAATTTGTAGGAACCGTGAGATTTTCTTTTGCATTATGGTGACGAGAATTATTGAGTTTAGCATCATTGGTTAAGGGTTGGTTTTTGGCGAAATGATGATTTGTAGTGAATGATTGTGGGGTAGGTAGGTAGGTATGGAGTTGCCAAATGATGAAAGATGAATGACATCACACGATGGTTTTTCCCTAGAAGGAGATGGTGTTTCGTAGTTTTTGATTATAGGGGTTGGTGGGTAGGTACCGGTACCTAGGTACTTACCTAGAAGTGCAAGTAAGCAAATAGTGATACCAAGGTCCCTACGCCGCCTTAGCCTAGGAAGGTAGATCCCCTTGGTGGCGCTCTTTCAGATAATCTTTTGTTTTGATGATAGCGAAAGTGTTTATATTGTTTAATTTGATGAACGTTGCAAGTAGGTAGGTAGCTAAGTTGAAAGGACGTGCCTACATACTAAGAAGCGAAAGAGGAAGAGTGAATGAGCACTTGGCGAGTGTTTAATATGTATTTTATATACATAGGTAGGTAGGTAGCTACATTTATACAATTATAAAGGGATACCTAGCTAGGTATACATAGGTACGTACCTACATACATAAATATTAACAAAATATGATCTAGGTATTTAAGTATGAAGAGGTAGCCAAAACCCATTTTTTTTTTTACTGTTGACTAAGGGGCTAACGAACGGTTATGGCACGCTTATAAAAATTGAGTCGGTCGTTGACTTCTTGATCCGTAAATATATACCTATAAACATTTTATTCTCAGGTCATGACTTTGTAGGTTATCCTTCTATAGACATAAATACTTACCTATGTATGTTCATAATGTTGACAAATAAGGTAGTTAATTAAAGAAGTCGAAGCACCATTACAAAATTCCTATGCAGGTATGGATAGATATAGGCAGGTGGGTAAGGAAATTCGGATATAATGTACCTAGGTAGAGGTGGAGTAGGTACTTACAGTAACCGAGGTAGGTACCAACATATTATATATTCCAAATACCTATTACAATCTAAACAGTTATTAGTTAACCCGTTTTTAACTGTACATAATCATCAACTCCAATAAAAAGTACAAGTGACCTCAACTGCAGAAATTATTGTGTTTCGCCCAAGGTATAACAATGGGCTCTTCAGTCAGTCTGTTATACCCAACTAAAACACAAATTTTGGTCGATGTTTACCGACTCTTATAAAAATCAAAGCAAGAAGATATCTACTGTTAATTTTATTATTCTAGGGGAATTTGTTTAAATTCGTGCACACAGAAAATAATTACCCGTGGTCAGGTTTTTTTTTAATAAAGAAAAATTTATGTCTTAGTTGGGTATAACAGACTGACCGAAGAACCCACTGTTATACCTGGGGCGAAACACAATAATTTCTGGAGTTGAGGTCACTTGTACTTTTTATTTGAATTATATTCATTCACTCCACTTAAAACCACAGTAATTTTAATATTTTAATATTTAAATTTCTTTTTCTTAACAATCGTCAATCCTTGATGTTATAACTATTCAAAAAATTAGACCTTTATAGGACCTACTGCTAAGGCTGCTTCCTTGTGTTCCTTCCTTCTTGCATAGGTAGGTACCTACATGATGATTGATAGCATCAAAACCTCGGCTGTAAAAATATTAAAATTTAAGGTTGTAGCTCCTATGGATACATAAGAAGCCACGCGGCTGGAAAAATGTTGTGTTTCGTTTCTGTCTAGTTTAGGCAAGACCCTAGTAAGTTTAAAGTACGGAAAATCTAGACGAGGAAAACTTTTCAGATACTTGGCAAGGCCTTGCCGGATTTCAGTACCAAAAATTTAGACGACGACGGAAACTTTTCAAACACTCGTGAGGCCCTTTTCCCAGTAAAAAACTTGTTGAAAATGTAGGTACACAAAAAACAAAAATTGTATAAGCACCATACCATAAGGTGCCAGTTGTAGCTTTCATTGAAATCAATCATTGAAAAAGTTAGCTGTTGATTTGGAGACCCTTTGAACGTTTAATCATTAAATATTTTAATGCCAAAAGATATCTTACGACTTCAAAATTATTTATCCGCAAAAAAAATTCATTTTGACCCATATCTTCCCCATAACGTAACTTTTAATTTTTTCAATGATCATTGGTAAGGTAGTTCATCATTGAAAAATTAAAAGTCATTTTAAGAGAAAAGTTGTGCCAAATTGAAATTTTTTTTTACCTGGATACAATTATTAAGTCAATAAGCTTTACTTTGGCATCAAAATAATCATTTATTTTTTCTTCAAAATCTCTCAAAATTGACTTTTAATGTTTTCAATGATGGTTTCCAATGAAAGCTATAACTGGGCCCTAAGTTGTTCTATCTAAAAAGTAATTACATAAAATCGTGTTCCATTATGTATGTATTTGGTATGCAATATGGTATGAAGCAGGGACTGTTTTAAGAAAAATTCAGAACTACCAACAAATCATTATTGACCAAAATTAAAAAAAAAAAATTTCGTTTCGATTTGGTTGGCTTTTTTATCGACAATTTCTTAATTTTGTTATTTTTACCAAGGTTGATTTATTGCGCTAGCTGAAACACTTTCCAATAAAATATTAAATTTTTGAAAAAAAGAGATTCAATACGAGTTTGTTCCCCAGAAAGTGATGCTAGACCTAAATTTTTTGTAATTAAAATTTGATCATGTTGTGAAAATTCCTCACTTTTGCTGTCTAAAGGCTGAAGCTGAAATTTGTTTGATTTGCTTGCTTGAGAATTTTTTGTCGCAGTTTATTAATTGAAAAAAAAAGATGTTGAAGATTCATAAATAAGTCGCTCAAAAATGTAGGTTTCTTTTTTAGAAGTACTTTGCGTTGGACTGGTCGAAGAAAGGGCTGAGTATTAAATAACAACTACCAGAAACGTGATTAAGAACTAACAACTTCAAATATCAACTACCTACCAGAAAACATAACAACTACCACTTAAAACAGTACCTGGTATCAAACATTAGAGTATTAAACCTATTCACTTTCGACATTGAACTTTTCTATAGCAAGATAGCCCAGTTGGTAGCGCATTTTGGACTGACAAGCAGAAGATCGCGGGATCAAGTTTCACATAAGCCAACTTTTTTTTGATGGACAAAGCAAAAGGGTTCATAATCGCCAAGGCCTTTGCTAGCCCCCTGCCAGAATCTATGTAAGACTCTCTAGTGCCTTGCCGAAAACTAGATTGTTTTTCTGTGCGGGTATTACAAAAACCGGCAAGAGAATTCATTACAGTTTTTTTTCGTAATAATGATACAAAATAGTGGCCGGGGCCGCAATACTGAAAGACTGAAACTGGTGTTTATTTAATATATTCTACTCACCGTTACATTCCTATCATAATTCATAACTTAGTTAAAGAATAATTGAACAATTTCAAATCAAAAGCTAGTAGGTATCCGGCCACGGTAGGGTTTGCCAGATGTCCCGATTTTGGCGGGACAGTCCCGATATTTGAACCCTGTTCCGCGATATCTGTCCCGATTTACAAAACGTCCCGATTTTGTCCCGACTTTTTTTATTTTGTATACTTCCAATATTTTACAATACAACAGAAATCTCTGCTAATTTTAATATTAATGACACGAGTTGATATTGAAATACAAATAGCATATATGCTATTAAAAGAATTACCTATTCTTGAAAAATGTTTCCCAAATACCAAATTTAACTGAAGAAATTTCATATTTAATCAAAATCCTCACTTTCCCACGTCCCAAATTTACCAAAATATTTGAGTTTGCATTTGTCAAAACATGGCGATTTTTACCAAATTGTCAAACTCAAAACTGACAGCCAAAATTTTGGGTTAATAACATTTGTGCGTTCTTTTTGTGCTAAAGTTAATTATAGTTAACCTTCACAGTTCTTTTATTAAGAAAAAGTTACTTTTAGTTTTCATTTTGGGGTTAGATTGTGTTTGCTTTTCGTCTTCCGATTTGTAATTGTTTTCAATTTTGTAATAATTTATTATGAATTTAATTGTTTTATTATTGATTTTGGTATTTATAATTGTTTTCTGAATAATTCCGTTTTAATCGAAATTTTATTCTTCCGATTGGGTCAATTTTTTGATAAAGAAATGTGTGGCTCATACAAAATTAACAAAAACAAATTACAAATGTTTTATATTACGATTCGATTTCCTGCAAAAATGAAGTTGATAGTGATGTTATTTGTAAGAACCATGCATTTTTGGTAGGGAATTATTTATCAATAAATTTAACGCAATCAAAGGAGAATGCCCAAAAATGTATGGGCGAAAAACCCAGAGTCGATTAAGAAAAGTCATACATGGTTTGAAAGCACATTAATTGTAGATAACAAATATGGAATTATTTTCTTAAGAAGTTATCCCCGGGGACTGGATATGACAATTTAAAATTTTTAAAAACACAGTGTTTCTTCATGTAAAAATAAGTACAAATTGACACCTTCATATTGTGGTTGATTCATGTTATTAAATAGGTTCCCACAAGTCCCTAAAATCAGCAGCCACAAGATAATTCTGTCTTCATTCATAACAGTTTCGAAAAACCTAGTTACCTATCTAAGCATACCGGACAACAGTTTGTGGAAATAGTATGTGCGTAAGAATTTGCATACTGTAACCCCCATATTAATAAACGAAGCCAGCGGCGAGTTATCTTTAACTCGCGGATTAGGAGTAAGATTTCTGCCATTTACGAGCTAGCTAAACCACCAAGGAAGGTAGTTTAGGAAAGGATTAACTAGGACAAATAAATATACCTTCCTTGGTGGCTTAGCTAGCTCGTAAGTGGCAGAAATCTTACTCCTAATCCACTAGTTAAAGATAGCTTCGTTTATTAATATGGAGGTTAATGAATAATTAATACCTGCCTGTTCCTTAATATGTAACTTTAGAACTCCAAAATGAAAACGAAAATGGGAAAACTAAGAATTTTTCCACGGAAGTGGTAAAGTTCCGAAATGCTTTGTTTTTATAATTTATTCCGGAATTTGTTAATTGATTTCTTTGATAAGAGTACTTTCAATATATTGACGAGACTAGTAATGCACCAATTTATAACAGTTAACACATTGCACATTAAACGAATGCATCATTCAAGGAGTATATATTTTCTCCTATACCTTCCTATACTGTTGGCCCTTCAAATTCCAAAAAAAAATATTGCGTCCGCCACGCTTGTAACAATTTATTTTTCTAAACCTTGTATTTTTGAGAATTGGCTTATGAAAATCAGTTTTTTCGAAAAAAAAATTTCGAAGCTTTGTCTTAATAGGAACTTTGTTTAACAAAACTTTTGTGGATTACCATGTGCCGAGTAGATATGTACATAGGTACGTTTTTTAATCAATACCTGTTCTTTTCTGTACTGTCCTCACCAATGTTGCTTGAAAAAACGCCTTGCTATTAAAAATAAATAAATTGTCACAGCCAGTCCCGGGAATAACTTGTAAAGAAAATAATTTCATATTTGATATCTACAGTCAATGCCCTTTCAAACCATATATGTTTTTTTCTTATCGACTCTGGGTTTTTTTTTTGGGCATTCCTTTGTTTCTTCTGTTTCTTATTTCTTATTTTTTCGATTTTTTTTAACCTCTTCCCAATATTGAACTTTGATCGTTCTTAAATAAAAAGTAACTTTTTTAACATTGCAACTCTTGTTTTTGACCATAGTAAAAAAAGAACGCACCACTAAAATAAAAAACGCCAAACACTTAAACGTCATTAACCCAAAATTTCGATTTGACGTTTAGAAGCTATGAGACAGAGATACATACATTGCTTTTTTTCTAAAAAGCCCTATTGCGAGGCGAAAGAAACAGCTAGTCTTTTGTTACACTCAAGGCCATAGCCAGACAAATATTTCGGGGAGGGGGGAGGCGTGGGTCTATGATTTTTTAAAAAAATTAGTATTTTAGTTTTTAATCTCGATTCTTGAATTTGATATCTATCAGCAAGTTAGGCTTCTTTAAAAAAAACTCGCGCAAAATCTTAGTCGATTTAGTACGATGTTACATTTTAAGCATGATACTACTAGGCTAATTTTTAAACGAGTTTAGCATCGTACTAAGTACTATCTCCTAACATTTTATTAAAGTTAAAATCATAGAATGGCTATTTTATATTTTAAGTATCGTACTAAATCCATATGACATTTTCACGTTTATAAATGTCAAAATCAGGGATGTTTGTGATTTTTTTTAAATAAAAAAACAGTTTCAATGTTGTGTTTTTAAGGTGACATACTGGGGCATATTCATAGTCGCAGATAGACCCAGGTTTAACTAAACTACAGTTTAAGGCAATTTCGGCTCAATGAATACAGACCGATTTTAATTACAAATTGTTGGTTTTATATTTTTATAAGATAATTAACTTGGTATACTACACAAATAGCTTCAAATATTTTGAAATGATAACCTTAGAAAAATAGAATCAACGTCCGAAAATTCAACCAAAACTATGTTTAACTTAGACCCAGGTCTAAAATGACCCCCTGTGTTTATTGTTTACGGATTGACACAATATTCTTGTAGATGCGTGGTGAATGCAGAAGCGGGTAATTGTACGTCGTCACCCTTCTTCGAATTCGTCTTTGAAATATCATTATGTGTGCATATGTGGCGCATGCTATTTACACGATGATTATTTAGCCTTGACTCAAAGTCTCTAATTCTATTTAAGCTTTTGCTTTGGTATTCATTTTTTTTAGTTCTCTGTAACTTAGAAACCATACGATGTCAGTAAAAATATTTTGATCTATGCCGCATTATGTTTTAAATATAATTTTGTTGTTGTCCCGAGTTTTGGGCCCCGATTTTAACAAAATTTTATCTGGCAGCCCTTGGCCACGGCCACTTGGCCGGTTACTAGCAGACACAGGCTTTTACTTTGGTTTCAGCACCCGGCCACCATTAAATATGAATTTTAAACATTTTTAGATTTTCTTTTATTTTATTATTATTTCAAAAAAATTTAAAGAATTATTAAAACGGTTCACAATTTATCGTGTTCAGTTACTGTAGGGAGGGACCTACATATTTATTTATTTAGCTTAATACCGTATGCGAAGCGAATACAGAAGGAAGGTCAAATAACATTGACATACATTTCCCACAGGTACACAAAACCAATACACACAAAAAAATTCTTTAAAATATATGGAAACACCACCGCAGATCGCACAAGACGCAAAGATTTTACGCAGCTTCCTGAAAACCAAAAAAAAAAAAATAAAAATCCCGCCATCAAGGATCTCATGAGATGACACTGCTTGCTGCTTCAATATATGTAGATACATATGTATGTGTAGTGTATGCTGCATCGGTATTCCTGTCAATAAATGAGGCCTGGATTTGTGTGCATTCATGCATGCATTGGAATTTGAAAAACGCATCTGCATCGAACAAAAGAATTTCTTTATGTACTTTAAACGTATGTTCTTATATACCTACATATACATAGTTATATAGGTTATCTGCTGAATAAATATAAACGTAGAAGGATTTAGTAGTGGTTGTGCACAACAGGACGACAAAAAGAAAATCGCATGTGCGTTTTGCTAAAATTTATGATCTATATGCAGGCATTTGTTTGTATGTACCTATGTATTTTTAACAATGCAGATGCGTGTTGGCGGATTTGACTCTGAGAAATTAGAAAATGCAATTTTAACGAACTGCTTTTTTCTAATTTTATTGGACACTTAAGATTGCGTCTGGTATTGATCCTTGACAAAAGAAAAGAATAGATAAAGGAACCTAAAACTAGATGTAGACTGACAATCTTAGATAATCCAATAAATAGGTACCTACCTAATTACAGAAAGGTAACTAGGACCTACCTAGGTACCTATGTATCTAGGTATAACTAGGTATTTATTTGTATTTGCACAATGCACGTGATAAGTTAACGTCGTCGCGTCGATGATTCCCTTTTTATCTCATTCACTAATTCGGCTTTATTGATTTAAAATTTAACAATTTTAGACCAAATGTTGGGCCTTTTTATAGGTTTATCTTTGTATCCACATACCTACCTAGCTAGGTTTAAGTTATAGGTAATTAGATATAGATAGGTATACACATACAGTATACTTTTTTGAATAATACAGGGTGATTAACCTAAGGTTTGACAAAAAGATAGAGTGTGTAGGTAGGTATGTTGAGTGAAGACAAGAAAAAAATCTTATGCGAGGGGGAGGTCAATTTTCGCCGTTTATGCGGGAGGGGATATTTTCTAAAAATTATTTAAAGCAGAAACAAAATATTAAAAAACAAAGGAAACACCTACAATGGCATATTATATTTTTAAATAAAGTTACTTTTGTTAACAGTTTTTGAAAAATTACAGTAGAATCTCGAAAAGATGAACAACATTCCCCGTTCATATTTTCGAATTTTTCATCTTTCAAACATCGAGAATTAGTTTAAAAAAATATACACTGCGCGTCATAAGGTTAGATGCAATAATTTTAGAGAATTGAATTTGATTTGTCTCGTGTTATACGCCAAAGAGGTCGAAATTTTGTATGACACAAGAGAGACTATTTAACGTGCCATAGCAAAACCTATGCTTGCACTTCAAGAACAAAAATTAACAGCATCCAAGAAAATAAATGTTAGCTGAGTCACTTTTTTAAGTAATTTTATCGCGTCATAATGTTAGAAGCACATACAAAATTGAAGAAAGACGATGGTTTAAATTAAAAAAAAACTTTCGAAAGGTCTCAAAATGAACAGTTAACTTTTTCAATGATGGTTTTCAATGATAGCTAAAGCTGGCACCTTACTCAACAGTGTGTGCTGCCGCCAGCTTAAAACAAAAATTCCAAAATCGATGTTCAAGAGAGTTATATAGTGATTTAAGATAGTCAAGTGAAATTTTAATCAAGGCCAAATTAACGGTGTGAATCAGAATCAGTCATCGCATTGCTTCGATTTTTCGTATACTTTTCATGTGAGCCATCCCAATAAATAATTTTCCTTTATTTTGAAGTACGGTGAATAGGAAACCAAGGCAGCAATGGAACATTTTTCCTTAAAATAATGATTTAAACACTCGAGCTGCATGAAAAGGAGCCTTATTTTGTTGAAAACCAATGCGGTTTGTCCGAAAAGATCATTGAAACAATGCTTCTGGCAATGTTTTGTAGTACCAAGATGACTGGAAATCAGGCATCTTAGTACTTTCAACTGCCAAGTTAATTGTGCCCTAATAGGACATTGCGGCCCAGATCATTATGCCTCCATCCCTGTTGTGATGACGAATTAATTTTTCAAAAGCTGTGGACAAAAATAACTTTATTTATAAAGATAATAAAATAAAGGTATTTCTGGATTTACAAAAACAAAAAGGTATAACATGGCATTGTAAGTGCTACCGTTGTTTTTTTTTTTTTTTCTGTTTTAAGTTTTAAGAAAATTGCACCTTCCGCCTAAGATGGGTGAAATAGACCCCCATCTAGTACGATTTTTTGCTTGTCTCGACTCAACCTGTCACACCTTAGGTGAATCAACCTGTATAAAACGCGTACCGCTTTCTAAGCACAGGCAGATTAAGATTAAATTTTTAGAGGCCCAATCACAATCACTTACCAAGGTACTTTATTCCTTGTACCCAAAATTTAGTTTTAAAGGTGGATTATATAATGTGGTGGATTATATAATCTAGGTGCTTGTACAATGAACAATGTACCTTGCATTTGATTTCTGCAAACAAAAGTGGGTGGGATGCATTTAGAATATAAAATGTCCATATGTTAGATAGAGAAAGAGCACCAAAATACAAATCTCCAAAAATGCAGATTATGATCTTGATGGTGGTTGTCTTTCAGAAGTTAGATTTGTTCGCACATATCTAGGTAGATCTACCTTTATCTCTCCGCTAAAATTAAAAAAAATGTAAAACTGAAGATAAAAATGAAGTGTTGACTCAAAATGACTTCAAATTCTGTCTCAAGTGTGTCAACTGTCAAGTAGTGTGATCTGATCGCCTAATCAGATTACTGTCAATGCGTTGACGGTTATATTGTCAGACTTTTATGCCACACCATAGTCACTGGGTTTGGCATTCATCTAAATCAAAAATTTTCGCTCCAAATGTCACCCAAAAGCCCTACAAATTAAGTCTCAAAAATTTGGCATTTTAAGAGATTTTGTAGTCCTCCAGCAAACAATTTAATATCGAAAAATTCAGATTTCTTATGTTAGGTTTCCACTTGTCATTGAAAGACGCAAATTGGCACACTTTGACAAGACAGGGTGGGTATAACCAACACAAAAATCAAAGAAAGTAGTAGTAGAGGGAAAGTATAACCCACCCTGTCTTGTCTTAGTAGTCCGTAGCGTAATGATTAGTGCGATGGACTGTCACGCTGGAGATCTGGGTTCACTTCCCATCCTCGTCCACCTTAAAAAAACTAAATAGTTTTTTTTTTGTCAGGACTACCGGCTTTTGCGAGGAATTGACAAATCCTCCAAGAGTATTACTTGTCACGAATAAGTGCTTCTTGTCTAGCCGTTCGGATTCGGCATAAAATTGTAGGTCCCTTCCATTCCTGTCGACACACGCACACAGGAATGGTTGCGAGTTGTTAGTCACTAGGCCCTGGTTCTTCATGAGCTGTTTTGTCACCCAATTTATTTATTTTTTTAGCTTCACACCAGCCAAGCCAGTTGACGAGCAAGTTATGGTCAAGTCTGTACATGTGTTGGTAAAACAAATTTTAGTGTTTTGCAACCGGTTGTGGTGGGGGTTATCCCTAAATTCAATTTTGAAACTATTGAGGACGCATATTTAATATAGGCCAGTGAGGCTGGTGTACCTACGTTAAAGTTTCGTTCACATTTTTGATTTTGACATTTCACACACCCATGAATGAGTGACTGAAATAGGATTTTTATTATTACTATTATTTACACCAGTTTCAGCATTTATGTACATATTATATGTATGTACCTTACCTACATAAAATACGCATTAAATATATAAAACATTTTTATTCACCATAGCAATTCTTAAGAAAAAAATTAATCGATTTTCTAATACCGTTTTCCTTTGGACGTCCGGAAGCGTCTGCAAGTCTTCTGAAACCATTCCATTGGGACACAAAAATACGCTTCTGACGATTCTGAGAAGATAAATTTAATTCTTGATTTGAAATCAGAATCCATTCAAGAAGCACTTATAGATGCACACTCAAACGTCACAACAAACTGCAATGCATGTAAGTACCTAATTCATATTTTTTTAACTTTCCATTTTAATTTAATTTTCATCTAAAATCAAAGTTTTCGATAAACTTTTATAAACAAATCAAGATACATAAAATTGAACAAAAAATATTATTTATGTCGATTTCCTTTCAACGTTTGGAGATCAAATCTTTTTTTGTGTTGTAAGGAATACGCAATAAAATAATTTTTTTTCTGTGATTGTATGTGTGTGCAATTTGACAGGCCCGAACGAACAATTCTTTAATTTTTTTTTTTTTGAAAATGGAAAATTATTGTAATTCTATCTACATGTAATAGTAAATTTTATTTGTTTTATTTTATTTACTGAACAACGTGAACTTTATAATTTTACACCACGGATATAATTCAATTGAACAAATTTACGAAAAGCCAAACGTAAACAATAGCCACAGAAATGTCAAATCTTCCTAATGTGTGTGCAAGTCGGTGTAAATCTTTCTAAAATAAAGGATTTGATTTGTTTAGAAAATTTGATCTTTTCTTCTAAACAAATCAAATTTCCCCTTCACAGATTTGATTTTTTTGTTGTTGTTTAGTCTTGTTTTACATTTCACTTTTTGTGTGACAGCAAATAATTTCTATTCGACGATTGACATACATACATATATACAGATATCAATAGAAGCACCCAGTTCAACAACTGGATAACTCCGCTTTTTTCAAAAAATGTTTTTAAATGCAGATACTAAAGGAAAAAAATCCAGCGTCATTGTTGGGTGTAATAAAAAGAAACCTATCTTGACTCTTAGATAAGAAAACGAAGTTTGTCGAAATTTAGTAGAAAACAGTTCCAGAAGTTTTAAGTCCGGGACACACAGGACGCGGTCTGGCGGTGCGGTCGACATTTTTGACCGTCGCGTTCTTTGTTTTGTGTAGAATCACTTTTTGTTGTTCAAACAGAACGAGGACAAGTCAAGCGGCGAAAGATAGATCGCGACGGGCAAATTTATTTTGTAAATTTTTACAAATAACGCGACGGTCAAGCGTCAAAAAAGACCAAACGTCAAAACAAACCTCTGAACACAGCTGCATGTGAGATTATTATTTTGTATTGATTTTGGTAATTCTGTTTAATTGATTTTTATTCGTTTTCTCTCCAATTTTAAAACAAATCAAAGAGAAAATAATATGTGTGACATTGAAGTACTGATCGGATTAGTTCGAACAAACATATTCTTATATGATTGCAAGCACCCGGAGTAGATGTTCCTAAAAAGACGAAGACATGAGGAAGAAATAGCTTCTTTTTTGGTTTATCTCATGAACCCATTTTCGTCTTTTTCTGGTTGCAAGTGTAAGCAGCAGAAGCACTTCATCTTCGTTAGAACTGCTGCTGCTGCTCATATTTTTGTTTTAATTATACTGCTGCACTCCGACCAACTGCTCAACAGAAAAACACATACGAAACTAGAACGCCGAAAGCTGAGCGCGTTCTGTCTGACATTATAGAACGCGGCGGTCAACGAGGCGTCGGACCGTACCGCCAGACTGCGTCCTGTGTGTCCTGGGCTTTAATGTGATATTAGTGACTATAATAACGAGGTTTTTGATTTTAAGTCCGGCCTACAAGAAATGCTACCAGCAAAGAAAAGATCAAATAGATTTTTTTTAATCTATAGCTGTTCGGAATTGAGCGTTAAAAGTCAGGGTTCAGAAAATTAAACTCTCTAAAATATAGGCGTCAAATGTATTAACATCATTTTCTTGATCGATAATGCAAAAAAGACTGTGTAAATACTGTATAATTTTTTGAAAAATGTTAATATTTCTATATATTTTTCAAAAAAGTTAATGTTATTGGTGAAAGGAAACAACAATAATTATAAAAAAAGTAGAAAAATCTTCTAACGGACAATATTTGTCTTCATAAATGATAAGAATACTTTGCAGTGTTACCGAACTTTTACATTTATGTATTTTGAGTACTATAAATTTGACTTGATTTCAACTGTCTGCGGACTGGTTACAGTACCAATAGTTTGGTATGTATCACCAAATAAAAAATTGGTGTCACCAAAATGTTTTTCGAATTAAAAACGCTTTTCTTAATATGCAGAGAGTTTAGACTAATTCGGCCTAAAAAATTATCAATCAAGTGGAAAGTATTTTTAAAGAAAAAATATTGGATACCTATTCGTTGGAATTTTTATTTTATTTAACAAAAATATTAACTTCCAAAATAGTTAGGTTAGGTTATAGTGGCTGCCAGCAAAGAAGCCGACACACTTAGACCATCGATTGGTCCGTTGTGATACCACATGAATCTAAGATTTTCTCCGCACTCGCTAAAGCCAATTGGAGCTTTTTACAAAGCGCATGAGACTGTTAATGTCCGAGCTTTCTAGATCTGTTGGATCATCGAAGAAGAAATCCCCAAGATGGAGTTTACGTCTTTGAGATAGGGCGCGACATGTACAGAGAAGATGAGGAATAGATTCTTCTTCCTCTTCATCCATACAGCTTCTGCAAAAAACATTTGCGAATACTCCAAGCCGCGTGGCGTGATTGCCTATAAGGCAGTGTCCAGTAATGACACCAATTATGGAGCTGATCTGCAATCTGCTTAAAGATAACAAACACTTAGAGCGCCTCGTGTCCAACACTGGCCAGATCTTTTTAGTTGCCAGGCAAGTGGTGATGTTATTCCACTTAAGCTTGTTCTCCTTATAGCATCTTGCTTCAGCATAAGTTTGCAAGTAGCGATAGGTATACCGATATCTACCTTGTCTGGTAGAATAGGTAGTGTTGTTCCACTTTTGGCGAGTTCGTCAGCTTTGCAATTTCCCAGAATGTCCCTATGGCCTGCCACCCAACAAAGGTGAATATTGAACTGTTGTGCCATCTCTGTAAGAGATGAGCGAGAGTTTTTGGCCGTTTTAGAATTTGTAGAGACAGAGTCCAGAGATTTCAAAGCAGCTTGGCTATCTGAGAAGATACGGATATCTGACGTCGATACCACGTTTTCTTTAAGCCACGATAAAACTTCCTTTATCGCCAAAAGTTCCGCCTGGAGCACGCTACAATAGTCAGGAAGACGAAATGAGAGACTAAGATTTAGTCTGTCTGAGTACACGCCTCCACCAACCCCATCATCGGTTTTTGAACCGTCCGTATAAAAGTGAATCGATTCGTCTTCCAAGAATGTCACATCATCCCATGTGGATCGGGAAGGTATGACAACCCGAAAGTTCTTGTCGAAGCGGAATTGTGGGATGGTGTAGTCAATGATACCTGGAAGTGAACCGTATGAGTTCAGAATAGATGAGTGGCCAACATCATTATTGATCCACTGTGAGGAGGCTTTAAGACGGATCGCCGTACATGCTGCCGTTTGTTTACTGAATATATCTAGGGGTGTTAAATAGAGGAGAGTGTCCAGTGCAGCGGAGGGAGTAGAGCGAAGTACTCCACTTATGCACATAGAAGCTGATCTTTGGACTTTACTGAGTTTGTCGCGGTTAATCGCTTTATCCAAAGCAGTCCACCATACTGCTACCCCATAGGTGAGAATTGGTATAATTACCGATATGTGTAGCCAGTGAGTAATGCGGGGTTGTAGACCCCATTTATTCCCAATGGCTTTTTTGCAGGAGTAAAGGGGTACAGTGGCCTTATTGACTCTTTCTTGTATATAAGGTTTCCAGCTTAACTTTTTATCTAAAATAAGACCCAAATATTTTGCTTCGTCAGAGAATGTTAATGGAATACCTTTAATTGTGGGAGGATCTATAATAGGAATTTTATATTTCCCAGTGAGGGTTGACGCCCAAACCGCATCGCTCTGCCCAGTTTATAAGCTTGTTTAAAGCATTCTGCAAGAGTTCCTTCAAGACAAAAGGATGCTTACCTGATACGGCAATAGCAATATCGTCCGCATAGGCAATCACTCTGTAACTTTCCGTTTCCAGGGAAGTTAGCAGTTCGTTTACTACCTAGTTCCAAAGGAGAGGGGATAAGACACCTCCTTGCGGTATGCATCTACTAACCGCTCTTCTTGCAGAAAATCCGCCTAGATTGGAGTTGATAATCCTGCTAGTTAGCATTTGATTAATCAGTTCACCAAGCGAATCGTTTACCTTCAGATGTGATAGCGCAGATGTTATTGCAGATGTGTCGACATTGTTAAAAGCACCTTCTATATCTAAGAAAGCAACCAATGTGTATTCTTTGTGATGGCGGGAATATTCGATGGTACGTACTAACGTGTGGAGAGCTGTTTCCACCGACTTCCCTTTACAATAAGCATGTTGAGCATTAGATAAGAGTCTCGTATCTATGCTTGATCTTAGGTGGATATCAATCATTCGTTCAAAGGTTTTTAGAATGAATGATGATAGGTTTATAAGTCTGAGATCTTTTGGGTTTACGTGTGAGCATTTACTAGCTTTGGGTATGAACACAACTTTCACTTCCCTCCATAAAAGTGGAATATGGACCAGATTAAGGCAACCATTGAATATGACTTCCAGAATCAGCAGGATAACATCTGCATTCTTTTGAAGTTCAGCTGGTATGATGCCGTCTGGTCCTGAAGACTTATATGGTTTGAAGCTGTTGAGTGCCGATTGTAATTTTTCCCTTGTTATCAAACCTTGAGGAAAAGTTATATTACCGTTAATCCTATGCAGGATTGTGGTACTTTCTACTTGAGAGCTACCTGGAAAGTGAGTATCTAGTAGCAGGTTAAGCGATTCTTCGCATGAGTTGGCCCAGGAGCCATCTGCAAATTTCAGACAGCTTAGTATCACTGGATTTGTTGAGAGGATTTTTCTCAGTCTCGAAGCTTCGGAGGTTTCTTCTATATTCCCACAGAAACTTCTCCAAGAAGATCGGTTAATCTTCCTCAATTCTTTTTTGTATGTCTTTAGGGATTATTTATATCAGTCCCAATCAGGCAGGATTAATAAGTTTTCTGCAGTTTTTTCTGAGCGCATCTAGCCCGTGGTTCCACCAGTGTGGCTTCCTTTTACCCCTAATATGGATACGGGGGCAGGAAAGAGACAGTGATTTGTTAAGGGCGGAGGTTAGATCTTTGACTTTGTTGTCGATATCGTTAATGTTGGATGGAACATTTAATAGTTCAGGTTAAACTAATCGCTTTAGTGTTTCTTTATATTTGGACCAATCTGTTTTACGAAAATTTCGAAAAACTAGTTGGCACGGAGTTTCATCATTCAGACTGAACTGAATGTATCTATGATCTGAGAAAGAGTGATCTTTAGATACTTTCCAGTTCAGTATTAATTGATGGATGTTGTCTGAGACAAGAGTTATATCTAATACTTCCTGTCAGTTTCTGGTAACGAATGTAGGTTCATTGCCAACGTTACTTACAATGAGGTTAGTACTTAGAATAAAATCGAAAAGGGACTCACCTCTATCGTTGATATCGGTACTCCCCCATACTGTATGGTGGGCGTTTACGTCACTCCCAATAATGAGGCTGATTTTTTGCCTTTCAGGTATGCATAAAACACACAAAAAAAATAACTTAAAAAAATAACTCATACAAATTTTAAGGGCCAATTTTTCAATAGTCAGTTAAACCTCAGATAGTACTTATTCTTCGAATAAAACAAACATTTGTTCCTGTTGCTATAGTAAATATTCCTCTGATAGATTAACTAATGATTGAAAAATCGACTCTAAGAAAACTAAAATAGAAAAATAAAAATAATATAGACTGAGAGCCTTCAGCGGATTTTGGGTGTGAGCGATAGCAAATATTCACTGCTATTTTAAGATAGAACCATACTTTTTATATGCATATATGAAAGTCTTGCATGTCGAGGTTGAGGGGTTGACGTAATGCCGCATTGAAAATGCATTTTTTTCTTAAGGCCCAGGTACCTAGTGTAGGGACTGCAAAATTATATTTAATTAAATAATTGACATGTTTATTAAAAGTGTTTTTGCTTTCCATGTTAATTTTTTGTTGATTGGTTATTGATGTAAGAAAGTATAAAATAAAAAATGGAAGCAGGAAAAATTGTATGCGTATATTAAATATTGAAATGCTCCAATCTTCGGATTTTCGGGATCTCAAATGGACCGGGATCCCGGGATTCTGGATCCCGTCATTACAATCTCTAGTTATACAGTACTCGTGACAGTACAGTACTGATGACAAAAAATACAGGCACCCCTAAAACATTTGACCAAAGGATACCTTCGGGGGACCCTTTCTAGTATGATATTCAACTAAACAGATAGCCCCTTTTTCTGCATCTAAAGGTTGGCTTCGACTCTCAATTGGAAAATAGGTCGAGTGACTTATTGAAGAAGACAAACACTTTATCTGAACCCATTTTGCAAATTGCTAAGCACCTACCTAGGTAAGTGAATATAACAATAGGCTTTTTTTTTCATTGGCGCCTAGCGCACGCTTGTTGTTCTTTATTCGTTAATCCTTCCCTGCTTCAAACTTTTTTTTATTGAAAACCTATGCGGGTTGGCAAAGTTATAGATACCCGCCATACTTTGCCGTCCGCGAGAAAAATTATTGGTGATTTTTATTTTTGTTGGGTCTTTTGTCAGTTTGACATACATAATTATTGTTACGAATGTGGCTGAAAGTAAATAGGTAGGTATAATTTTGTTTTTGTTTTTACAGCGAGTGAACCAGTCATGGATTCAGGTTAGTTGAATCTAAAAACATTGAAATATTCCTTTGGCCTTTTGGTGGCGGAAACTTAATTAAAAATATCTTCTTTTTTTTAAATTTAATTCCTTGCCTCGTCTTTGTCTCAGATTTAAAACTTAATAACACACAAACATAATGGACAGATTCGTACATCATACATACATACATACAGGATATGGTTAACTGCTATACAGAACTAATCGTGGATAATTACCTTGGTCAGTCTGAGTCTCAGCTCAGTATCTTTATATCTTTATCTTTGACAGTCAGAATATGATTGTAGGTACCTATAGTGTGTTGTGTTTTGGGTACATATCTGTCTGTGTGCTATAAAACTATATAATTGCTTTGTTGTTGTAATGTATAGCTTTGATAGATACTTTTTTGTTTCGGTTGTCATAAATGCATTTGAATGTGACAGTTGTTGTTTTGTAGATTTGTTGTTTTCTACCTGAGCACATTAAATTGTTGTTGTTTTTGGTTAGTTTTGGTACCTATATCTTTCGGGAACCAAATGTCGAATTCCAGGAAATTTTTATAATTAACTAGAGAAAAGATTTAAAATAGATTTGCAAATTTGTAACCTTCAGTTCAGTTGTATTTCGACAAGATTGAGTGAAACAAAAGTATATGTTATCTACAGCTATAGGTATAGGTGTATTATGCACAGTACATGGGGCTTAGTATTCTGAGAAATATTGAAAACAAGTCATTGAGTAAACAAAGGAATTCATTTTTTGAAAAAAAAAAAAAAAAAAAAAAAAAATAGGAGGTTCCGCATTTTACTTGAGCTTTGAACTCGGATGCATAGCCATATAAACCTTCATAGGGAGTTAAGGCAGGTACCTATACCTACGTGTCTATAGTTTAGCTATCCTACGTAATTATTGCATCAATAAAAGTTGGCTATATTTCATGATCTTCATTATAATGTAGTTAAAGTCACATTTGTTTTGTTATGATTATGATACCTATGTATATTGTATATGTATGTAAGTTTCTACCTAGCTATTTATGAGATTAAGTGTATGTATATTTATGGGGTTAGATATGGACTAGAAATGAAACGGTTAATATTTGTTCAATTCCTTGTAACGGTGTCCTTGGGAACAGTATGTGAAAATACCTATACAAAATATGTAGGTACCTAATTTTGGTGGTGGTGGTCAGAAAGAACAAGTGATTAGGGTAGGCCATGATTTTTTTCCAAAAATCTTTTGGGCGTAGTACGAAGGTACCTACAAGGAATGAATGTGTTTTACATAGGTACCACCAGCCACATTGTAACTGTAGATACAAATATAGTTTTATATTCGAATTCGATAGGTACTCACCTAACCTCTTGAAAACCGCAACCTTTTACGAGGATTGCTTCCAGAAATAACGCCATCTGAAACTCTTTATGATTGGATCGAACATAAACATAATCTCGAATCCCAAATTAAAAAAAATTGAGAATCACCAATCTCATAACCTCGAACGCTCAAAATTCCCGAATGCCAAATTCTTGACTGCCGAAATCGCGAATCCCAAAATTTAGAATCGTAAAATCTCGGAAGCGGCTAGCTAGGGACAGAGCTGGCTGGAGGGGCTTGTTAGTTGAGGCCGAAGCCCATCCTGGGCTGTGAGCGCCAGCAAAAGTAAAATCTTGATTGGTTAAAATCTCGAATTCATTTTTGGTAGGTGTACCTACCTACCTACCTATTAATATCAAATTTCAATACAGAAATTTTTTTAGTAGATTTTCAATGCTTTTTTCTTAATAAATTTTTTTTTAAACAAATTTTTTTTAAAATCAGCCTCGCACTTTTTAATACCTACAGAAAAGAAAATGACGAGTCATTCGGGATTTTGGGGTACAAGGTTTTTTGGATTCGAGATTAATCGCATTCGAGATTTTAGAACGAACCTATTAAGAGCCCACAGCAAGTTTTGGGATTGGATTGATAACCAAAATATGAGTATGAGGGTTTGTAGGTGCATATATCACGGTATCAACAAAAAACCTTCTGGCAGGTTTCTTTTTCAGCCTTTGGCGGGGGTGGGGGTTGGAAAATAGCGATTTCCAGTTTATTTTGTCAGATGTATTATAACTTTTATAAATTTAAAAAATATGTTATGTGATGCTCTGTCATTTTCTTTAAGTCAACACGTCATAATCTTGGCAATCCGACCAATAGAACTCTAAATATAAGCTTTTTAAGAGGACCTTATCGTATTTTTCTTGGAGAATTATAAAACACAAAAAATCAACAAAACAAAGTCTCCAAATAAGGTTCGCTTAAAAACCTAATATCTTGAGTTCTATTGGTCAGATTGCCAAGATTATGACGTTTGGACTTAAAGAAAATGACAGAGCATCACAGAATATATTTTTGAAATTTATTGAAGTGGTAATACCTCTGACAAAATAAACTGGAAAATCGCTTTTTTCAAATCCCCAGCCCCGCCAAAGGCTGAAAAAGAAACCTGTCAGACGGTTGTTTTTGATACCGCCATATATGCACCTACTAACCCTCTTACTAATATTTTGTTATCAATCCACTCCCAAAATTTGCTGCCGGCTCTTAGACTTTATTAAAGCAAGATTTGTTTCATGAGATATTTACTGAACTTTTTTAACTTCCCATTGGAAGTTATTATAAATGGTCCGTTTTGTCGAACCTAATATTTTGACATTTTCAACGTTTTGAGATCTTTAGAATCCAAATTTATCGTTTTTAGACATGATACAACTACTAAAGATAATGGCTTTGCACATTTCGTGTTGTAGCTGTCAAAATCTCGTGACGTCATCGACGGACAACCAAGTAATTATTTTGTGCAATTTCACTTCCTTTAACTTTGTTTCCTGTTCTCTGCTATAAAGGAAGTGAGGTTTGGTTGGTTAAAATAAGATAATTTTGAAAAGAACCTGGCTGGCTATATTTGCCATCGTTTAAATGCCACTATTACAAATTTGGAAGACGGTAATCGGCTTATACAAACCAAGACTCCAGGGTTCACCATCAATTTTTTCTTAATTTTAAGACTTTTCAGGTTTCAAACTTCACATCTAGCGCGGTACGTTAGTATATATGTAGGTATAGAAATATTCTTTGATTCGCAGATGTCGGGCATCGATTCGCAAAGCTTTGACAACTTTTACAAAAGATGGATATCACGCAGAAGTTCGTAATAGAGACGCTCTTGATCGAGTGCAAAGATTGCACCGACTTCAAGGGTCTGAGCTTTATGTATGAACCTATGTTATATATGTCGGTGACCCTCCCCTTTTACCCAACCGCAAGGGTTGATAACCATTTCGGAGTATTTTGCTGAAACAATTTCACCTACTATAACGAAACAGCCTTTTTTTAGGCGATAAAAACTTACTGCAACAACAACAACAACAACAAGATCCACTGAAACAGCCCTGCATGACGTAGTGCGGACTATTGAGAAAACTATAAACTATAAAGAATATACTCTTGCCACTTTCTTAGATGTTGAAGGGGCTTTCAACAACGTGCTTACTGAATCCATTCTAGAGTCTTTAGTTGATTTTGGTGTAGAAGACTTCATAAGGGAATGGATAATATCCATGCTCAGAGACAGACGGTTTCAAGCTTCGTTAGGTAATACAAACTCGACCAAACATGTAAGTAGAGGTACACCCCAGGTTGGGGTTCTGTCCCCTCTTCTATGGTCATGAATAAAATTCTTGTTAAGTTGGAAAGATGTGGAGTAAAGGCGGTGGCATATGCTGATGATTTGGTGATATAAGTGTCAGGGAAGTTTATATCCTGTGTTAAGTGAGATCACGGAAATGGATTTAAGTAAGGTAATCAACTGGGCCACGAGCTGTGGACTAGGAGTTAACCAAAGCAAAACTGAACTTATGCTACTTACTACCAAGAGTAAGATACACCCCTTCACTCTACCCCGACTCAATGGCCAAACACTCTCACTCTCCTCTAAAGCTTAATATTTAGGTGTTATTCTCGACCCCAAATTGAATTGGAAGTTGAACATTGAAGAAAGGGTCAAAAAGGCCTGTATAGCATTCAATGCCTGTAGTAAAACTTTTGGTAAAAAGTGGGGGCTTCAGTCGAAGATGATCCTGTGGACGTACACAGCCGTGGTACGACCGATCCTCACATACGGTTCAATTGTATGGTGGCTTGCACTTAACAAAACATATAACATCGATAGACCGATAGACTTAGGAAGGTTCAAAGAACTGCTAGCATTGGCACGACAGGGGCTATGAGATCCTGCCCGACTGATGCCTTAAGTGTTTTTCTGCACCTTCTACCACTTGATTTACATATTAAATATCTAGTATCTTGCAGCGCTTTAAGGCTTAAAGAATCAAAGTATTGGTTTGCTAAGCCCTATGGTCACAGCAATATCACAGACTTGATTCCAATGAAAATGTTTTCGACTCCCACTAACTACTGCACCACTACAATGAGTATCAGTAAGGATTTCAAAGTTAAATTTCCATCCAGGAAGGATTGGAATGATAACGTCTTGATGAAAGATTTCGACACAACTATCTTTACTGATGGCTCAAAGATGGAGTGTGGCGTTGGTGCAGGAATCTTCTCTGAGTCTCTAAATGTATCTAGGTCCTTTCGGCTACCTGACCTTGCTAGCGTCTTTCAAGCTGAATTGCTGGCAATCAGGGAAGCTTGCAAGTTACTTAAAGCAGATCCAAACAAAAACCTTAATGCAGCTATTATTACAGACAGTTAAGCGGCTGTTAAAGCCTTTAATTCAGCTACAGCATCCTCCAAACTAGTCCAGCAATGCCGGAATGAGCTTGCGGGTCTGAACACTGACCTCAATGTCACTCTTATCTGGGTCCCGGGTCACAGTGGCATTGAGGGAAATGAACGGACTGACGAGCTGGCCAGGCAAGGTTCAGACCTTCATGGCTCACTTGCGGAAGTTATGAAGGGCAACATTCTCTCAATTTATCTTACTAAAGCAAACCGTAGGTGGAGCAGTTTATCAAACTGTATTATATCTAGGAAGATTTGGCCCACCTATGACAAGAACCGAACAATTGATCTAATACGCAGACCCAGGCAAGATAGCCAGGGTAGTTGCAACCTGTAGCGGACACTGGCCAATAGGAGAGCATGCAGCGAAGCTGGGCATACCTCACAATACTCACTGTCGGAGCTGTGAGGACAAGCAGGAAAAGGAAACAGTAATTCATTTCCTCTGCAAATGCCCTGCTCTCGCCAAAGCTAGAAAACAGTCACTCGGAAGAGCATTCTTTGGCGACATTAACGAACTTTCTGAAATGAAGATCAAAGACTTGAGTCTTTTCTCAACGCGACGAAATGGCTCTAGGACAAATTTCGGCTAATTCTGCATTATACCTTCCGTCGATTGCCTATGATTACAAGATAGTGGACAAGGGTTCTGGTGGAGGTTTCTGGTACACAGCGGTCGGATGATCATCCAATCAGATCAGTGGACGCTCCAGTGCCAGCCAACGAACTGCCTAGTGGGCTAACTGTGGATGGTGCGGGTGTGGGTGCTGACCTGGTTGAGTGAGTGATCCACTTTCTGATGATTGTGCTCAAAGCTACAACAAAATCCTATTCTAAACTAAATAAAAAGGGACGATATCCTGAGGATATGCCCACATTTTCTCTCTTCAATTCCATCCACAGGTTCAAACTAGTTATGGTATCAAAACGGCGCACTTAAGCGCTAATTGGGCTATGGGCTAGACTGCCCGTGGCCGCCATTTCTACCTACCTACCTACAACAACAAGAATTCCAGTCACCTCAGCTATTTTCGAGACGTGTACAAAGTTTTCCTGTCCAAAGGTTATCTTTGGGAGAATCCATCTACAATACTTGTAGGTCTCTCTATCAAAATGGTAGCAATTGTCCCGTTTTATAGTGACATAGATCCCTGAACGACATCGATATCTGCAAAAAGTGTCCGTCTCCCCAGACGAAATACGTAGTTAGGCAGTATACAACAAAGCGTACTCTTTCCAACGTCATTTGGTCCGACCACCATGGCAAAAGAACCTCGCCATGTCGTTTTCCTCGAGTGTCATTTTCCTCTGCTTGCTACGCATTTGTTCCAGAGCTGCATTCCAATTGAGATACAGTACCATTGGTTTCTCCTTAAAAGTGTACCGAACGTCTGTTTTGACACGAACTCCAATCGAACAACCTATATTTTGTAAGTAAATATAGCGATTTTTGATCATGTAGGTAATGAATTCATACTATTTTTTCTTCACAAATTCTGCCAAACATTTCGGCGCATTATTTAAACTGTAAATATGAAAAAGATTTTAAATAATTTCAATAAAGATGCACATTTATAAGATTTTAAAGTATCACATGCACGTAGACCTGCATCTTTTTCCTCAGTTTCAAAACGTAGTTCTGGTTCTCAGTCTGATTCAAGAGCGAAGTTTTCTTCTCCCATCATTGTGATTTTTTCGTTTAAATAAAAAAATAGATTCCATATAAGGAAAGACATAAACAAATAAAATAAACATAAATTAATTAATAAAATTGTTAACAAAATCTGAATGTTTGACTTGTTTACCTTTTGCTGTGAATTCCATACTGAATGCAAAATGTCAAACACAGTGTGCGTCGATGACGTAGGTGCGCAGAACGAGAGAAATTAAAAACTCGGAAAGCCATATCTTGTTTTGTTGTATCATGTTTTTTAGAGAGATATCTGTGTGCGTTTCTTCGTACGTTCGGAAAGTTTCTTTCGTTCACCATATAACGAGAACGGACAAAGGTTTGAACTTTAAATAGATTATATTCTGGACTTCAATTAGTTGTTTTCTTATAATATAGCGATTTAAAAAAAAAAAGTTGTAAAATATTGTAAAATAATTTGCCTCAAATATCTCGAGATCAACCAGCGCAGAAAAATATTATAGTTTTCAGGCTGAAGTACTGGCGATCAGGGAAGCATGCAAGCTACTTAAACAAAATCCAAACCAGAACCGAAATACAGCTATTTTCTCAGACAGTCAAGCGGCTGTCAAAGCCATTAACTCGGCTACATCATCCTCAAAATTAGTACGACAATGCCAGGAAGAGCTTCTGAGTCTGAACACTAACCTCAGGGTCACTCTTATCTGGGTTCCGGGTCACAGTGGCATTGAGGGGAATGAGCGGGCTGACGAGCTGGCCAGGCAAGGTTCAGCCCTTCATAACTCACTTGCGGAAAGAGTCAGTATTCCTCTTGGAGTTATGAAGGGCAATATATTCTCAATTTTTCTCTCAGAATCTAATCGTAGGTGGAATAGTTTAACTAACTGCATTATTGCTAGAAAAATCTGGTCTACCTATAATAAATCCCGAACTATTAACCTAATGTGCAGACCCAGGCGAGACATAGCAAGGATTGTTGGAACATGCACTGGACACTGGCCAATAGGAGAACATGCGGCGAAGCTTGGCATCCCCTACAATACTCACTGTCGTAGTTGTGGGGACCAGCAGGAAAAGGAAACAGTTTTTCATTTCCTCTGTAAATGTCCCGCTTTGGCCAGAATGAGGCAACAATCTTTTGGGAAGCCCTTTTTTGACGACCTTCACGAACTCTCCGGAACGAAGATCAAAGATTTGACTTCTTTCCTCAACGCGACGAAATGGATCTAGGATTTACTTCGGTTCCTCTTGCACCGTCTTCTTCCCCAAACTCCTATGACTGCGAGCTAGCAGACTAACGGTTTTTGAAGGTGGCTCATGGTGTACGAGGACCGGACGATCACACAATTGGGCCGATCTCCGCTTCAATACCAGCCAACAAGTGCCTAGGTGGCACAGTGTAGATGGGTCTTAGTTGCGGACTTCGACCCTTTTGAGTGTTTTCCTATTTTCAAGTTCAAGAATGTTTCAATGGATCTAGAATTAACTTCGGTTTCCTTTTGCACCATTTTCTTCCCCAAACTCCTATGACTGTGAGCTAGCAGACTACTGGTTTTTGAAGGTGGCTCATGGTGCACGAGGACCGGAGGATCACACGGTTGTGCCAACCTTCGCTTCAATACCAGTCAACAAGTTGCCTAGTTGGCACAGTGTAGATGGTTTTTAGTTGCGAACTTTGGTCCTATCGGGTGTTTTTCCTATGTCCAAATCCTTAATAAGTTTCATCACATGTCTAAATCCAATAAAAGCGTCTGGTCATACAGGCGGGTGGTACTTTCTCTGGTAACCACAAGTCATGTTGTGCAAACAGACGGAGGTGTACAGAGATTACCATATCCGAGTGTGCGACTAGACGATCACCCTAATGGATCAGATCGTATGCGTCCCGGGCAAATCAGCAAATTGCTTAGCGTAGCATACTGCAGCTGAACTCGGGCGTAGGCGATGATCCGTTGGGAGATCTATCACCAAATACCCTCTTTTTCTTTAAAAATGTTCTTTTAACCCACAGGTCAAACGAGTTATGGTATCAAAACGGCGCATTACCGCGTTAATTGGGTCATCGAGCAAGGATGCTTGTGACCGCCATCTCTACCTACCTACCTTTCGACATGGCACTAGAGAGTTTTAAATAGCTTCTGGCAAGGCCCTAGCATGGCTGAGTAATGGCCAAAACTAGGGCCTTGTCGATTATGAACCCTTTTGCCTCGTCAGAAAAACCACTCCAGGCCCCGGACCAGCAAAAACTATATTTGTTCATATTTTTGCTAGAAACATTAAAAAAGGCTTTTATAGCATCGGTTGTGATCCGATAGTCAAATAACTCAGATTAAAAATAAAAACCTGAGTAATAAAAATAATAGTGCAAATTCTTATGAATTCAATACGATATTAAAGCAATTTTAGTATGATACTGGGCATTTTTGTAAAATACTCTTATTATCATATTATTTAATTTAGTATCGCGTACAAAAATGGGCTTAATTTGTTTACAATTAATACTATACTTCACAGGATCATTTCTGTAGTGAGTCTTCTTTTACTTTTGAAGAAAAGTTCAAAAATGCGCTTAATCTAAACTGCATCCCACCATAAAAACAACCGGATATGAACCACTTGGGATGAACCATCTGGTATTAAGTATATATAGTTTAAGACAGTAAATTATAATTTTTGATTAATTTGAATGAAAAGTTCAAAAAGCCTTTGGCGGGGTGGGTGGTTGAAAAAAGAGATTTTCGAAAGTAAATACATATATGATTATCTTGACAGGATTTCCAAGAGTGTGAAATATTTAACTTTTGTTTTGAAACATAAATTGATCAGTTATAATAAAAGTTAAAATTGGTATTTTTCGATTCATCGATTCAATTTGTTTAGTTTAAATTTTGCATATGTATCAATAACGATAGTGCTTAGTCTGATTGGTTGCCGAAAACGTCCAACAATTTTTTACTAGCGAGAACCTCACGAGAGTATAAAACATTTTCCTCGTCTAAATTTGACTTACTGAAAACTTGCAAGGGCTTTACGTATATTTGACAAGTTTTCCTCGTCTAGACTTTCCCTAAAGAAAACTGACTAGTGCCATGTTGAAACAACACAGAAACTGGGCACTTTTCGAGCCGGGAATAAATAAAAAAACTTAGAAGAAGAAATAGAGGATGAGGTATTTGTCACATATACAGTGTACGTGAGTGAAGCAATTTTTGAGAACCAGAAGTCGTCACCCTAATATTGGGTTACCGTAAGCGCCATTTTAATGTTTTTGGAAAATCGTATTTGAAGTTTTGACAGCATATTGTTCGAAAACCAACCGCTGGGATTTTTTCATTTTTTGTCACGATATTCACACGGAAATTCGCTCTCAAAAAATGTAAGAAATTATTCTAAAATAATATTAGTTTTTAAAATATTTAAATTTTATTACAAAATGAGTTTGCCGTACACACCACTAAAATCAATATTTTCTTTTACTCATACACATACGTCAAAATTTGTGCACATACGGCATTCCAATAATAAATAAGTAAAAAATGTATTTACTAAGAATCATGTGTTACATACACGTTTTTATGTTTCAAAAAAAAGACAAGGTTTTGAGAACAAAAAATATATTTATTTCACATTTCGTAAAGTAGAGAACTAATTCTTACAAAATCCTTTTTTTGTATACAACAAAATCATAGTATTTTGCGCATAGTCTTGCGTTATTAAAATAAACAATACAAAAAGAATATATGCAAGTAATAAAAAAAAAAATAAAAGTAATGGCCCTAAGTAATAAACGAACTTCGAGTCGAATCTAGATTAGATTCGATTTTTTTTGTATGGAATAAACTCGACTTTAGGATTAATTCGACTCAAAATTCGTTCATTACTAAGGGCCAATGACTTTAAACTTTTTATACATTTTTGTTTATGACAAAAATAAGAAAGTAGTAAAATAAATAAAAAAAAAATTTCACATTTGAGTTGATTGAAAAGAGCTTTAAAATATTTCTTATCCTCTCATGATATAAAAGGATACAAACTTTTTATATAATATTTATTTATTAATTTTTTTTAACAGTCTTTTTTAACAGTCTTGCACTTATTGATTTTCCCTGAACTCTGCTTCATTTGGGACTAGCTCGTCCAATAAACTTAAAAGTTTAGAAACAATGGCAAAAAATTTTAAACGATTTAGTAAATTGTTAAAGCCATTTTAGTAAGTTACTAACTTAAAATGATTTACTTAAGTTAAAATCACAAAATAGTTACTTTAACTTTTAGCAATTCGCTAAGTCCATATGGCATCTGATGGTATATCAATAATTAACATTAATTGCGTTCATCAAATTTAAACCCTACAAATGTTCTCCTATCTGCTTAATTAGCAAATTACTCAGCAAAAAGTTTATAATTTTGGAATAGCTAGTAAATTGCTAAATACTTAGGAAATTGCTATCTAGGAAAATGCTCAGTCCTTAAAAATAGGTTGTTTAAAATGCGCCAATTAATTAAAACCCTACCTTTTGGCCCTACCAATAATCAAATTTAGTAACGACTTAAATATTGAAATAAAATGGACCATAAGTGCATGGGCTCTTAATAATAAACCAACAATAATCCGGTAAGGCAACAATTAACATAAATGACGTGAGTAAAATAGACCAAAAAAATAGTGGCATCTTATTATTTTTTTGATGAATCACGATTTGGAACTCATTCAAAAATCGGACACGGATGGTTCAAAAAAGGGATCACAATTTAATGTTAAGAATAGCTCTTTGTATGAACATGTTTTTGGAGCAAATGTCAAAAGATTTATGACTTAAATATTTCGGTGGACCCTAAATAATGAATATTAAATGGTATGGACTCCAAAATATGAAACGTGTAACATGTATGGTAGTAGTAGTATTATTATCTTACGAAAAAAGGGATTTACATATGGGTAATGGAGAATTCATTTTAATGTTCTTTCAATCACGTGTGTCGTCTCACGACAATAGAAGCAACTGAAATGTTCTTGTTTTTTATTTATACTTTATTACGGGCACAATAAAATCGTATGCACGTACGGTAAAACCGAACAAAATATTTTTCTTTCTAATGACGTACGTGCATACTGCATACGATTAAATAGCGTTACCTTGCAAATTGTAGGCACATAAGTCAAAACAATACTGAACAAGCATTATAAGTTTGATGGCGTACGTTGTAGGACAATAAGACGTACGTCAAAACAATTCTTAAAAACAAATCTGCTTAAATTGTATGGAAAATTTAACGTAAATGCCACATTTTGGCGTTTAGTCAAAACAATGCGTGAACTTAATGAATTTGATGGATATATGTCAAAACCATTCTGTATATCTTTGCAATGGAAAGAGATAGAGCAGAACGGATAAAAGATTTGGAAAGATCTACCCCGAAAACATAAAACTGCATACCAAACTCAAAAAGTGAATTTTGGCGTTTACGGTAACCCAATATTAGGACGACGAAGTGTCAAATCGTTAGCGTGTGATTAGAAAAAACAAAGAAAAAAAAATTAATACAAGTTAAAACCCAAATTAATATAACTATTACTTTGAAAAAAACTAATAATTTAAAGTGCATTAATTGGACATTGTGGTGATTTGCTTATAAATTAAAAAAAAAAAAACATGAAGTGCATTGTTCACGGGTGTGGAAATCAACAAAACAAGGTGGGTAAAGCATTTCCTTCAACAGGTGAGATTTATTATATTTTTTTCTCAAAAAAAGTGCTGTAAAGTTTTTGTATTTAGATTGATGAACTATTAAACAACATATTTAGAATGGGTTACACTCTAAATTAAGTCAAGAATATTATTATTTAGTTGAAAATGTGCACATAATTTTTTTGTTAGAATTCAAGAACCAGAAATGTCAAACTGAAATTCAAGTTAACAGGGGCGCATGAAATTATATCGGAGTTTGAAAGGCGCAACTATCTGTTAAGCGCCCTTATGAGAAATTTTTTTTTTTTATTAAATCGATTTTTTTTTTTCGTCAACTTATTAGTTCATGTTTCAATGTTAATTTGTCTTTTCAGTAAGGTGTCTATCAGTTCATGTTTGGTTATTCATGGATCATGGCTCATGTTTAAAGTTTAGTCCATTATAAATAATATGTTGTTCGATAGTTAATTAATCTACATAAAATACAAACAGTTAACAGAACTTGCTTTAAGAAAAATATAATAAAACACACATGTGACACATGTCGTTTTTCACACGATTTACCAACGCACTTAATGTTTCTTTTTGTTTATTGATAGATAACCACAATATCAATTTTATTCACTTAAAAAATTTTGTTTTTTTTTTCAAAGTTCTTAGTTTTTTTTATGTATATATGCGTCTTAATTTGTAACAATTTTTTATTGTTCTTTTTTAAATACTAGCGATTTAATATTTCAGATTGACAAAAATTGCTTCACGCACGTACTCTTTCTTTTTCTAAGACCATACCACTAAAACAACTTCGGAAAATAACAAAAATGATTATTCTGATGGCGCCCTAGTGAGTTGCCGTCAAAGAGCACTCCGTCCCTGCTGTAATGCATTTGTGTTTGTGGGATCTCACACCATTTAGAAAACTGCTTCACTTTTCTCAACAAGGGCAGTTCCTCTATTTCTTCTTCTAAGTAAAAAAATAATCGACTTCAAATTAATTTTATTCTACACATAATGATGTAATTCTTCACATATTGACGTAATGAACAATAAACATAAATTTTTTAAAATCAATTAACACATTTTTTTTTAATCAAAAAAACCTTCTGAAAATTGTTTAACAAATTTATTTCTGCTCGAATATTTTCAAACAATAATATTGATCTCGGACTTATTTTATTCTACACTTAATGTTATTCTTGATAAATTGATAGGATTTTGAAAAGAAATTCAATTGACAGTTATTTTTTAAGCAAACAAAGAAAAACAAAAGAAACTGCTAAAAAGATGTTAAAAATATTTTCCGTCCAAATATCCCCAGAAGGCATTTACATTAAGAAATAAATAATCTTATAGATAGTGATAATAGTATCCCGTAGCGTAATGGTTAGTGCGTTCGACTGTCACGCTGGAGGACTGGGTTAGCTTCCCAGCCTCGTCCACCTAAAAAAACTAAAAAAGTTTTTTTTTCAGGGCTACTGCCTCTTGCGAGGAATTGAGTATCACATGTCACGAAAAAGTGCTTCTCGTCTAGCCGTTCGGATTCGGCATAAAATTGTAAGTCCATTCTATTCCTGTCGCCAGGGGCACACATGAATGGTTGCGAGTTGTTAGTCACTAGGCCCTGGTTCTTCACGAGCCGTTGTGCCACCTAATTTATTTATTTTTTCGAAAATACACCGACTCATGACAAAAGGTGAGCTAGTTTTATTAATTGGTCAGCCATAGTTTTTTTTTTAATTGAATTTTTAAAGTTTTTTCTCAAGGTCATATAAGACTTTTAGCACTCCATTTATGGGATATTCGCAAAAAAGTGTTCCATTTGAAAGACCACCGACTCGTGATAAAAGGTCAGCTAGTTTCAGTAATTGGTCAGCCATAGGTTTTTTTTAATGAATTTTTAAAGCTTGTTTCATCGTTACAGTACAAGAGTCTACGACCTTAATAAAAAACTTTGAAAATTCATTAAAAACGAACTATGGCTGACCAATTACTGAAATTAGTTAACATTTTATGTGGATTTGGTTAACTTTTAAATATTGTGTGGGTTTTGTTTTGAATATACCATAAATGGAGTGCTAAACATAGTTTTGACCTTGAACAAACGTTTGAAAATTCATGAACAAAAATCTATGGCTGACCAATTACTAAAACTAGCTGACATTTTATCACAAGTCGGTGGCCTTTCGAATGGTATAATTTTGTTGCGAATATCCCATAAATGAGGTGCCAAAAATAGTTTGTACCCTTGAAAAACTTTAACCATTGATTAAAAATTACTTATAACTCACCAATTTCTGAAACTAGTTGACCTTTATTGACATTTTAGATGGCATTCTTTTTTTTGGAATATCCCATATATTAGGTGCTAAATGTTCAGAGCCCTAAACAATTCGGCAATATGATTTCTCAAAAACTATTTTTTACTTTTTTGTTAGTGATCTATATATACATATCACATATGTTTATACATTTATATGAACTGTACCTACATTATATAAACTTATCTTAGACTCAAAATTCCCGTAACTACTTAAAAGACATCACATAATTAGCCTAACCTTGACATGATGCTTCCTTAACAAAAAGTGTATATTTTTTTTTAAATTGTTATACGCTTTGTACTTTTAAGCCCGGGACACACAGGTAGCGGTCTGGCCGTGCGGTCAGAACGCGTCGTTGACCGCCGCGTTCTATAGTGTCAGATAGAACGCGGTTAGCTATCGGCGTTCTAGTTTCGTATGTGTTTTCTGTTGAGCAGTTGGTCGGAGTGCAGCAGTATAATTAAAACAAGAATATGAGCAGCAGCAGCAGTTCTAACGAAGATGAAGTGCTTCTGCTGCTTACACTTGCAACCAGAAAAAGACGAAAATAGGTTCATGAGATAAACCAAAAAAGAAGCTATTTCTTCCCCATGTCTTCGTCTTTTTAGGAACATCTACTCCGGGTGCTTGCAGTCATATAAGAATATGTTTGTTCGATCAGTACTTTAATGTCACACATATTATTTTCTCTTTAATTTGTTTTAAAATTGGAAAAGAAAACGAATAAAAATCAATTAAACAGAATTACCAAAATCAATACAAAATAATAATCTCACATGCAGTTGTGTTCAGAGGTTTGTTTTGACGTTTGGTCTTTTTTGACGCTTGACCGTCGCGTTCCTTGTAAAAATTTACAAAATAAATTTGACCGTCGTATTCTATTCTTCGCCGCTTGACCTGTCCGCGTTCTGTTTGAACAAGAACAAGTGATTCTACAAAAGACAAAGAACGCGACGCGACGGTCAAAAATGTCGACCGCACCAACAGACCACGTCCTGTGTGTCCCGGGCTTTAGTCGTATTTATATATTTATAAACAGGGTGTTCCATTATCGCAATGGTCTCAATTAAAACTGGTTACATTTTTCTTTATAAAAATTTCCCCCGAATTGATATATACATATTTGTGAGCACAACAACAAAAGTATTCGGATAATCTCAATTACTTCTGGGTGAACGCACTATCACTCGCACTTTATCTGTGTATGCCAATGCACTTTTACTAATAATTATTGTTCCATAGAATTTCATGAGAAAAAATCCAAATTTCAATCCCTTAAGCGCAACGAGAATGAGAATTCAGAATAGCTCCTCAAATTCACAATGCTCTGCATGCCTTCTGTCGTTTTTTGTTGAGCTCTACAAAATGTAATAAATGATTTTTTTTTTTTACTTATTAGTCTAAGCAAGGTAGGATCGGACCAGGGACAAATTAATTCATGAAATTTTTTTCAGGTATTGACGCAGAATTTTATCCTCAACAACATATCCAAAGTCCCCAAAGAATACCCGCATTGGCTTTTTTTATAGGCGCATTTTAAGAGGTGGAAAGGGGAGGGAGGCGGGAGTTGTCAAGCTGAAAAATTTGTTGTAATACAATCTAATCATATGATACATGTTTTTAGGGTGCTTTTCAACGCTGATTCTAAAAAGACATAAACTGAAAAGATACGTGCATCCTTTGGAAAGTTAATGTCATTTTTATGGAATGATCAAAGAACCATTTTAAATAATGGGATTTCAATGAAATTTGGTATAAATGTTTCATTTGGCATGTTTACTAAGAATCAAAAGAATCCCCAAAAATATATGTGGTGAAAGGGTGTTTTTTTGAGGGCGAGATGTTAGTGCGTCATTATTACCATAACACCTATGAATAAATGTTGACACTGATGAAATTTGCTAAAAATATTAAATATTTTATGGTTTCCAAGAATCAAACAAGTCCTTTAAAATAACTTGATCCAAAGAGTTTTTTTAGAGAGTTTATGTTTGACCTGCCCTATACGGAGCAAAATGTTAGCTCCTATGAAAAATTGTATTTTCGTGTAATCGAAATAGTATATATGACATATGATATATGATTTAAAGGTATTTTTTAACGTTGAATCTAATAAAAGGAAAACCAATATGATACAAGCACCCTAAAAAAAGTTAGATTAATTTTGAAACAGAAATGACTGTCTTTTCCGTTAAGCAGGTCAAACATTACACCCCCAAAAAACACACTTGGACCTTAGATATTTGTTCGGACTCTTTTGATCCTTAGGTAATAATCACTCACTTATATCTCTCCGTCAAAAAAACATCCTAAAGATATTTTTGGGGACTAAAGATATTTTTGGGGACTCGTTTGATTTTTAGTTAGCATGCCAAATCAAACATTTATAGTAAATTTCATCAATATCCCAATATTTTGAAATGGTTTTGGGTAATATATTACTTGTTGTACTTTAAAAAAGATGATCATTCCATAAAAAAGACATTAACTGTCCACAGGATACATGAATCTTTTCAGTTCTGGTCTCTTAAGAATCAGCGTTGAAAAGCACCCTAAAAACATGTATCATATGATTAGGTTGTATTACAACAAATATTTCAGCTTGACTCCCACCATTAAAAGAATTCTACTAACATTCTCCGACAAAGCTAAATATCTGGGTCTTATTTTAGATAAGAAGTTAAGTTGGAAACCTAATATAAAAGAAAGAGTCAAGAAGGCCACAGTAGCACTCTTCTCTTGCAAGAAAGCCATTGGGAGTAAATGGGGACTTCAACCTTGTATTACTCACTGGCTATACATCTCGGTAATTAGACCTATTTTAACATACGGGGTGGCAGTATGGTGGACAGCTTTAGATAAAGCGGTTAACCGCGATAAACTAAGTAAAGTCCAGAGATCAGCCTGCATGTGTATAAGTGGAGCACTTTGTTCTACTCCCTCCGCTGAACTGGACACTCTTCTTCATCTGACACCCCTCGATATATTTAATAAAACAAACGGCAGCGAGTACGGCAATCCGTCTTAAAGCCTCTTCACAGTGGACCCATAATGAAATAGGCCACTCAGATATTCTGAACTCATACAGATCACTTCCAAGTTTAATTGACTACACCATCCCACAATTCCGTTTCGATCAAAATGTTCAAGTTGCCTTGCCATACCTTCCAGATCCCCATGGGAGGACGTGACTTTTTTGGAAGACGAATCGATTTATTTCTATACGGACGGTTCAAAAACCGATGATGGGGTTGGTGGAGGCGTGTACTCAGAAAGATTAAATTTAAGTCTCTCATTTCGTCTTCCAGACCATTGTAGCGTGTTTCAGGCGGAACTTTTGGCGATAAAGGAAGTTTTATCTTGGCTAAAGGAAAACGTGATATCGACTTCTGATATCCGCATCTTGTAAGGCTGATGAACTCGCCAAAGGTGGAAGAAGACTACCTATTTAAAATGAAATGGTAAATATCGGTATGCCTATAGCTACATGCAAATTGTCGCTGAAGCAAGATGTTTTAAAGAGAACAAACCTTATGTGGAACAACGTAACCACTTGCCTTGCAAAAAAACAGATCTGGCTTACGCTAGATGTGAGGCGCTCTAAGGGCCAGTTTGTTCACAGTGGGTTAAATTTAGTATGTGACTATCATAGGCTTTAATTAACTAACGCAATCCATGATTAGCAACTCATACTTTAAATTTTTTAAACAGAATATGATCAACAAAAACATTTGAGGATTTCCCAGCTCCACTAATCATGGACGAAAGATAAGCAGCTGTGAACAAACTGGGCCCTAAGTGTTTGATATCTTTGAACAGATTGCATATCAGCTCTGCAGTTGGTGTCATAACCGGGCACTGTCTAATAGGCAAGCACGCAAAGGGGCTTGGAGTTTTCGCAAACGACTTTTACAGGAGCTGTATGGACGAAGAGGAGGAAGAATCTGTTCCCCATCTTCTCTGCACATGCCCTGCCCTATCCAAAGACGTAGGCTCCATCTCGGAGACTTCTTCTTCAATGATCCTAGTGATCTAACAAACATAGACATAAGTAGTCTCGCACGGGCACGCTTCATTAGAAGCTCCAACTGGTTTTAACGAGTGGGGAGAAAATCTCTCTAGATTCACGTGGTATCACAACGGACCAACTTAATGTCTAAGTGTGTCAGTTCCTTGCTGGCAGCCACTTCAACCTAACCTAACCTTTAGATTTATGATAGCTTAAAAATAGTTTCCATTTAAAATACAGCAACAATTCCGCTCGCAGTTAGCGGCGATAAACATCCTTTATGAATTAAGCAATAAGCTTACGGACTACACACTACTTACTACTATTAAAATTAATCCATCATTATAACACCAACACCAATCCATCTGTTTATCTACCTTTTGATTTCCTGCACTGCCCACCCCACGAATTTAATGGTAGTTTTTAATTATTTTCATTATTTAAAGGGCCGTCTGAAATCAATAAACACTTCAGTGCCAAGTTGATCCTTGTCGTCGTCATCACGTGCATCGTACGTTAAAGCCTTTTGAAAATATGTTGCCTGCTTGGAAAAAAGCTTCATTCTTTCTGATCTTAGCGACACCGACAGTACCTACCTATTCATTAGTAATTCTTGGTTTATTTCCAACTCCATTCAATATAGTTCACAGTGCCAGTGATGCCAGACTTTGCAAGCACGTTTTCCCACAGCGGCACCCAAAAAATCCCTTTTATCCCACGCCGTTATTATCAATATCCCTCAATTATCCCATGAAAGAAATAAGATTAAGAAAATTATTTTAGGAACGATTTAAGGTTGTTTCTTTGTAATATTGCGATACATTAAAAAATAATTATAAAATCATTATGTATTATGGTCTTAAAGGCCTTCCACACTAACCCACTGTGTATTAATACATGTCAAAAAAGTGAGAAACAAATTATGACAGCCCAGCCTACACAACCCGGCATTCTATCCCACACGATTTGACATGTGTTAATACATGAAGAATTTTAGGAATAGTTCTAATTCTAATTCTATCCCACATTCTATCACACTTGTTTTAGGTTAAGATAATGTATTAATACAAGCAAGTGTGGAAGCAAAATATGAAGTCATTTTTTTCCCACAAATTTTGCAGTCGCGTGGAATTCTTTCCCACTTTCAATTTAACATGTATTAATACACAGTGGGCTAGTGTGGAAGGGCTATTATGGGCGATGTGCATTAGGGTGACAGCAACTCTCAAAGTTTTTTTTTTGTTTCGAATTCTTTACGGGGGAACCTTATAAAATTTTTTGATAGCTATACATTTCGACAAAAAACCCATTCTGGATATGACATAAAGTATTATTGTACCAGCTGACAAAGGTAACGTCACCGTGGCGATGGAGCGTGTGGAGTATGACGATAAGATGATTGAATTGTTGTCAGATCGCAATACTTACAGACGGGTAAGGAATAACCCAACAACAACTTTACAAACTCGCAACAACGATCTAGTCAAATGGCTAAACAACAACAATTGCATTGATGATAGGGAAAAGGCGAAGATGACAACGTATACATCGCAGCTTCCATCCATATACGGACTGCCAAAAATTCATAAAGCAAACATGCCCCTGCGTCCCATTACGTCATCAATGAAACTACCATGTTATGAGCTTTCGAGGTTTATTGGCAGAATTTTACAGTGCGCGACGGCAAAATCAAGCTACTCGGTTATTAATTCATTTGAATTTGTTGAGAAGGTTAAAAAAATAAAATTAAAAGACAATGATGTTTTAGTTTCGTATGATGCAGTGTCACTTTTTACAAACATTCCCATACAACTAGCCATCACCATTATAAAAAAGAAATGGGAAATAATTAGTGAAAACACTAGAATTAATCTGAACAAATTTCTTGAAATCCTTGATTTCTGCCTCAAGGAAAATAACTATCTACAATTTAAAGATGACATTTTCAAACAAATTTTTGGCATGCCTATGGGCAACCCTTTGTCACCCACGATTGCAGATTTAGTACTTGATCACGTACTAGATGAATGTTTTAGTGGAATGGAAGAAAGGCCTACTTTTGTTGCTAAGTATGTAGATGACATTTTTGCCGTGATGGACAAACGCAACATTGAAAAAGTGCAGCTGATCCTTAACGGATTCCACCCGAAAATCCAGTTCACTGTGGAAATGGAACATAACAGGTCAATAGCATTTTTGGACGTAAAAATCCATCGTGAAAACAACCGTCTATTGTTTGACTGGTACCAAAAACATACTGCATCGGGAAGATTAGTCAACTTTCGGTCTAACCAAGCGAGGCACATAGTTATGAACACTGCATCCAATCTCGTCAGTAAAGTTTTCACACTCAGCGACGAACAATTTCACTCTGCCAATGAGAAAAAAATCAAAAAAATCCTGAGTGACAATGGTTTTCCAAATTCTATAATTCGTGGTCTACTTCAGAAACACAATTGCAAAATTCCAAGCGAAGACACTAAAGACCCGAATAATGGTTACTACAAAAGTATGGTTTACATCCCAAGACTGACTGAGAATTTTAAAGAAGTGATAAACCAAAAACTAACAGATGTTCGCCTGGCCTTCAAATCAAATAAAACTCTGAGTCACCTTTTCACTAAACTTAAAACGAAAGCGGATAAGGATAAAGTTACTGATGTCATTTACAAAATAAATTGTAAGGGTAAACCTAATGAACCATGCAACCAGTGTTACATCGGAACTACAAAACAATTTCTTAAACAGCGAATTTCTAATCATAAATCGGATATCAAATCAAACAATCCTGGAAAGACAGCCCTGGCGAGCCACAGTATCGAAAACGGCCACTCTCCAGATTTTGAAGGTGTCAAAGTCCTACAGACAGAGAAACATGTTTCGAAACGATACACCCTAGAAACATTACACATCATCAACAACAACAACAACATGAACAGAAAACAAGACACCCAAAACATCTCTGCCATCTATTGTTCTCTTGTCTCATCATAACACAGTATTCTTTCAGTTTCTTTACTCCTTGTTTAAATTCCATAGACTAAACTTCGTTTGAAGTGGTTATTTCTTTACTTTTGTAAATAATATTACAATTATTAGATACAATAATTTTAAATGTCAGTTTAAATTTAAACACAGTTTTATTAAAGTGAGTGTATTTTGTATTGTTTCAATTATTGTTATTATAATGTAAACAATATATTTTTTCTTGTTGTCCAAATAAAGTTCCCCTGAAGAAGGCAGCAACCCCTGCCGAAACGTCGGGAAAGCTAATGTAACTTAATTGTTTCATTGCAAAAACTACAGTGACCATAAAAAGCCGACGGAAAGATTATTTTTAATCACTTTCAATCACAATTATAAAGTATTTGGCATGAATTATTAGTCGTGAAGCATTTTACGTATTCCTTGTTTGTTTCATGGTATGTGTGAGTTGAGAATTAAAAAAAAAATTTAGTTGACGTATTTTGGTGCATCTGTACTGTATGTTGTGATGAAATTCACCAAGCTTATATAAGTTATGAATCAGTGTATGAAAATGAATGAATTCAGATATAAAGAATGAGTTCTCTTTTGCAAATTTGTTGTGTAGTTGGATAAATTGTCTTTTTTTTATAAAACGAGTAATGGGTATTTGAGCATTACGTAAAATCCCTTTTTTTGAACTATGGGATTAGAAAAATCCCTATATCCCTTTTAGCTTATTTTAGACGAGAAAATCCCTCAAAAAGGGATAAATCCCACGATCTGGCATCGCTGCACAGTGCATAAGACAATGTAATTGCCAAGCCGCTTGGTTATAATGTCACTGTTCTTTCAACGTTGCCAACAATTACTCAACAATCACAATTTCGTAACATCCAGTTGGATTTTAAAGAGTTTTCATCGGATCTTCTAGCCGAATGTATCAATAATCCACTAATGCACTGTTGTATTTAATAAATTTATATTTTTTTTCAAGAATGAAATAAACAGATACACGAATAAAAGCCTTCAACACTTGGCGATACAAAAGCTTATGAAGGAGAAGTCGTTCGATCTGGTGATACAAGAATTATTTTTCATAAATAAATTTCTTTTGGGAGTTGCACTAAATTTTAAATGCCCCATAGTTATATATTTTATGGTTCGGACGATTCCAAGGATAAATAATCTTGTAGGAAATCCCCAAGAGATAGCCTATGTTCCTAGTTTGATGAGTGGTGGTGGTGGGAATCAGCTGAGAAGATTTTTTTGACAGAGTAAATCATTTTGTTTGTGTGAATTTGATGGATAACGGAGTGGTGAAATATATTGAGCAATCTTCTTAGAAACGAATTAACAAATGAGTTGAGTTATAATATAGTATAATAGTGTAGTAATGGCAACATATTTTCTTGCGGCAATTATAATGAAGGTATGGGTTGGGTACGATTTGCCGATTTAAAAACATCGACTGTCATAATGTCGACTTTCAAAATGTCGATCGTAAAAAATACCGACTGATCAAAATGTCGACTCTTATAAAGTTGATTTTGAAATACCGACTGATAAAAGATCGACAGTGGTAAAGTGGATTATGTTCGTGAATGTGTATGATGGCGCGCGCCGCATGCATGTGAACATCATTCACTTTGCCACTGTCAATAAACACGCCACTCTCGGATAAATGCGATTCAAAATGCCAAGAACTCAAAACACCTTTAGAAGCTTGGGATAGTAGGTTGAAAAGTCTTGTGGGAGCATCACACGTTGGTATATACGAATTGATTGCAAAGTTGACAAAGGAGTACCTTGTTGTCAAACAGACTGTTGACAAAGTTAAGAAAGGAGAGCCCAAAAAGTCGATTTTAAAACAGGAGAAACAACTGTCAAATATCTAAAATGATAAAAATAATTATAATAAAATCAATTTCTTATATAGTATTGCAGTCCAATTAACGATGCAATGAAAAGTTTTGTGTATGTGCATCAACACAATATGTATGTTTTAGTATAAGGACATTTTGAATTTTTGTTTTCTATTTATATCATTGAATTAATAAGAAAATTTAGTTTCCACATAAAAGAGATCATTCTTGTTTTATTTTACTGTATTTTGGATAGCAGTCGACATTTTTACCGACAAACTTACAATCGACATTTAGATAGTCTGCATTTAAAATGAAATTTTCATTTGTCCAGGCGACATTTTTTTTTTGTCGACCATTCGTACGCTTCCCTGTAGGTATACTTTAAGGGTGACTTATGGTTTTGTAAAGAAATAGATCTATTAATAATTTTAACATGCTAAAACGAAAACCCGCCCACTGGAGAGAAGAAAAAATCGAGAAAAGTGGAAGAAAGTGAAAATAAAAGGCAGAACATTATGAATTGATTATATTTTTAAGATAAAGGCATTTAAATTTGTATTCAAATGTTGGAAAATCTTTTTTAAAAATAAACCTCGATGTAAAGTGGTCGTCAAAAGGGAATTTTTGTATGGAGTTACGATATTAATAATAAACACCACAGGTATAAGCTTTGTTCAGCGACGTTGTTCCGAACAGTTTGGAACAATTTAGAACAGAAAAGTACAAGTTTTTGCTGTTCAATTACAATTTTCTGTTCCAAACTGTTCTGATTTGCTGTTCAGTCAGGCTGTTCCGAACAGTTTGGAACAGAATAGAACAGGATTTTCTGTTCTTACATTTTAAGTAGAACAACTTAAAACAGGTTTGTGAGAACTGTCAAAATCAGCTGCTCACTTGCAAGTTGATATTTTTTAACAAACATCGTGCCTCTTTGTGCTTTTATTTTGGAAACTAACAAATAAATATTTAAAAAAAACAGTACAAATTAAAAAATAAATTAAAATGTGTTAAGTTAAATGTGCCGTTGCAGCTCCACATCCTAAGGACATGAATGTGAATCTTTAAATGAATATGGGAAACTGAGGGTACCGTTCGTCTGCGAAACAGTTTATTGGATTAGAAGTCACAGTTTAATGGAAGAGAGTCGGAGACTAAACGGAGCCCTGAGGCACACCAGCGCATTTATTTTCTGAGTTTCGGTTTTGAAACCATCCAATAAGTATTGAAGTATTGATAGGTGATTTCTAATCCAGCAAAGTATAGATTCATCCATACGAAATATAAAAATAGATTCAACGAATACTGGTGGTTTCACCGACTTAAAAGGATTTCTTTTGGCTCTCTTTAGGGATGTCAATAATAAAATACCAGAACTCACTGCCCCTTAAAACTTAAAAAGCCTTTTTTACTGAAAACCTTAAAAAAATCAGTTGACTTTTAAGCTTTTCTCGATTTTAAAGGCCTTCACGGGTTTGGGAACGAGCATGTAAGAGTGAGGTAATTTCGTTTTGTCATTAATTGCTTTCGTTTCGTCATTGATTGCCTACTAATCAATTCAAACAAAAAAACATAATTTTACAAAACTATACATAATCGTAAAACTCGAAGGCGCATATATTCGTCTAGGGATGATGTTTTACTTTTGAACCTGATTAAAGGACCAAAATCACTTTCTCAAATTTCATATTCCACTTTAAATCAAAAATTAAAAACTGAAACTTTCACTTTCCTCAAAAACAACGAAAATGTGTGCCTATGTATTTATGTATGGGGATTAATTTCGGGCTCGTATACCACCTAAGATATATAAATAAAATATATATTTATGTACATTATATGTATTTGGAGTAGATCGGCTTACATAAGCAAATTACTTGTCCAACTACTATACTCTACCTACCTTACATAAGTATAGTGGAATTTATTTCAGTTTATGTGAAATAACCAACACACAACATACATAATATAAAATTGTCCACACTTGCTTAAAATTTTCAATTTCCCTCGGCCCCGCCCGCCACCCCTTTTGCCCCACAATCCTCCATATATGCAGGTAGAGTTGTTGTGATAGCGGCAGCGGGCTTTTGCCAGTATCCGTATCTGTTTGTTTAATTACGGGCACCCAAGCCTTCAGTTTCAATAAATTAATTTTATACTTGTCCTCGATCTGCTGAATATCTAAATGTTTACATATATATCCGACGAGGACCAGGCAGAAGGATGAGGATGAGGACGACGACGGACGTCTCTATGAAGGCTCGCTAGATATACCTTTGCGCATGAATGTAAATACCCTCATCAGGACCGTTGGTTGTAGGACACTAAAGGACAGTGGGCACAAGTTCTAACGATACGAGAAATTCTCCGCACCGAGCCAGGACGAGGCCAAGGATGAGGACGATAATGTTGTCGGTCGGTGGGATTTGGGTGGTCGGGCGGATAGATGGAAGGATAAATTCATGAGATTGGGATTGGGGGTGCTATTGTGGAACACATATGGCCAGTGTGGAGAGTGTAGTTTGTGTGGGTAGGTATTTTAAAATGTAAATTTAGAGAATTTGTAAATATGTAGGTATGTAGGTGTGTGTAGTGTCTGTAGTGTATATGTACCTACATGCTATGCTTATGCTGATGCTGGATGCTGATTCCGATGCCGGAGTCCTTTAATGTTGGGCTATAGTGTGTTGTGTGTATATATGTGTGGGAGGTGTGTGTACGCATTTAATTCAAAAGGGATTTTCGAAAACGGGTAGAAGGGCGGCTATGGTTATTGTGGAAGTGATGGGATGATTGTTATGCGGACGACGACGGCGAGCGATGGTACGGTGCGGTACGGTGGAGTAGAGTGAGTGGTCTTCGAATGTTGCAAATTACAGAAATCGCCATGGAAAGTGCCGTATGGTGCTTTCATGTTGATTTTGGTAAATATGTACTTTTGCAAAGGATATATTATATAACATAAGAATGTCTAGTCCGTCCACTATACTATGCGTATAGTCGTCCCTTTTGGAGTTGGTTTAAAGGTTAAATAATGCCAAAGGAACGAGCCATCATAGAGTGCGAGTGAGGAGGGGTTGTGGAGGGGGGGGGGAATTATTTAAAATACATTTACTTACATGTCCTGGGAGGGTTGTGTGGATGCTTTGCTAACAGATTCCCCTAGGAGTTTGGCACACACAGGTCTGCCTCTCTCTGATGATGCTGTAAGGATTCAGCGATATTTGATGAAAATTAATTCGTAATTTGAAACATTAACGTGCGATTGTGTATAGAATATTTTCCATTTTCATATAGGTATACCTCTGTTTAGAATAATTTTATGTAGTTGGTACATACGGACAACTCCAGTTAAAACTGTATAGTTTTGTTTTTAAGTAGAAAAGGTACATATGTATGTATATGTGTTGTTAGTTTGGGGCAGCATTTGTGTTTCTAATTGGGAGTAGAGTAGAAGATAGTTATACACAGAGTAAGGGAAGCTGTCAACCTGAGGTGTGGAACAAAATTACGTGCATTTGTTGAAGATATTTTCATGGAGATACAAACAAAATGTGTCCATCAATCAATGTAAATGTTGTGAAGCCTAGTTAAAATAATTTATTCTGTTATATAACAGGGTAAGAAGTTAGTGAACACACAAATTTCAATATAAGTACATTTATAAGGCACATATATGCATATGTACCATATAATCTATATGTAGGTTAGGTACCTACCTATATCCGTTTTTATTTTTTAATTGGATTTTAAAATATTTTTGTTTTAAATACATATGTATGTACATTATACATGACCTACTATTTTACGTTATAAACTGCTTATTTGGTAGTTTTAACAGCTTTTAAAGTTAAATCCCAAAACTTATCATAGCCCATTACTTAAGAGGCCTGTTATAACCATGTTTATTTTTAAAAAATTAAAAATCAATACCTAATCAGCAGCATTGTAGTGTAACAATGTTGGTTTTATAATTGTTAGCCATTATTATTTCTGTGTCAAAAATTTCACTTTCTTTATTTCTCTAAAAACGAAGATAAAACAGAGTAGGTATGGTTCACTCGGGCGTATACGCACTTTTTTTTTTTTTGATGCACATAAAGTTGGTTATGTCGTGTAAATCAAATAATTGACCGATACTCGATGTTTTTTGTAAAATGAAGAATATAGCCATTTCCAAATACATGTGAGTAATGACTATGAAAAAACATAGCTTATTAAGGCCCGTTTGCTGATACGAAACTCTTAAGACACGTGCGGATTGCAGAGAAAAGAAACGATCAAAATTAAAGTTGTTCTTTATTCAATGTAGGTTTAAATTTAAATTCAAGTGAACAAAATTACGAAGGAGTGTGAAAAAGTAATAGAAAAAATTGCTTACAAGTGAGCTTTAAATTTAGTTGAAAGTTGATAGTTTTAGTTTACGATAGTTCTATTACAATTGATGTTTATAAATAGTTAAAGGATGTGTTTGTTTTATATTTTTGATATTGTAATTTTAACAGAAACATAAATATTCAAGTTTAACATAAGTTCTAAATTTTCCTAAGCATAAACTATCACAAAAGTTATCTTATGTTGAACTTAAATGCTTAAGTTTCGTATTGTACTCAGTTTGAAATTTTAAATACTCACTTTGTATGAACATTGGCTAGTTAAGGATAACGGAATTTCTATTCGTCAAAACACATGAGCAAGCAAATCTAAAATTATGTTAAACTTAGAACTTTTCTTCTATACTTTACCTTAATCCTCGACATGGATACAAATTTCCGACGGACGAAAAATTTCATTTTTAATTTTCAACGCGACTGCACAAGCAATTGATAAAAATTTAACCTAGTTTTTAATTCCACAGCTGACAATTTTGACAAAAAACACGTTTGTATAACTTTTCAGTCACTTTCCAATAAAAGTTTCCTTTGTTTTATGACAATTTTTCGACAGCTGGGTTATTGACATATACTTTTTCTTTTAAATATCCCCAACGGTGTCAATTCACATAATCGTGGCGGCGAATTAACATCGCCACGACGTGACGACGTGAGATAACACGGCCATTGAATTTCTCGCGCCATTGTTTCGTTGGCGGTGTGGTTAGTGGCAACATCCTGTGGAAGTACATATTGTCAAGGTCCATATCCTCAATTTCTGGCCACAAAAAGTCCGTTATCATCTTGCAATAGCGATCACCATTCACGGCAACTGCTTGGCCCACTGACAACTGGACCAACCATTCAACGTATTGAAGACGCTTAAAATGGTCAGTAGGCTTCAGCTCTTGAGTCAATTGAATCTTGTAAGCGTGTAAATTCAAATCTTTATTCTAAATTCTCATCAGTGATGTTCGTGAGGTGTTCAATTGTTGGGCACGACGACGAGTCGAGGTGGATGGCTCTTGTGCCACACTATCGCGAAAAAAACAGCAATGTTTTCCGCATGCACAGGTATTTTCACTTTTCCTACAGACCCGGTTTGCTGAAATTTCAGCTCAATTCTACAGATTGTAGACACATTTGGTCGATTATGCTGGCCAAAAAAATTCACGAAGTGATGCACAAAATGCATTTTGATTTGAACGCCCATTTTCGTAAAAGACTTGAACAATCTTAACGCGCTGCTCAATTGTAAACCTCTCCATGGTTGAATTTGTCAAACACTGAAACAAAGAAATGTCAATTTAAGTTGGGCAAAAGACTTTGCGTTAAGGTGTGACTCACAATTAACATTGTGCATTATGGTTGGGCCACCCTTTATTATGATATCTATTTTTTATACACAAAAATTGGTTTTTTTTCAAAGAAAAAAATCGAGCTTCTAAGCAAAATTAACATTACCATAATAGAGATTTCAGCAGCTACTCGGCAACATGTCAACAAAAAGGTTATTATCAAAATTTTATTTTTCTTAGACGCATTTTTTGACAATAACATGGAAGGTATGCAGTATTATTAAAACTGTTCTAGAAATTATATGTGCGAGTTTAATTGAAATCTTAAAGAACGCTTTCGAGAAAAATTAGAAAACCCGAAATCGTTGTATCGCAGCTTCGCAGCTACTATGGAAAAGCTTAGACAAACATTTTAATTTTCCCTTTAGGAAATCACATAAGAATATTTCCCATCAAATTTGAAGTAAATCCGTCCAACGGCTTACCCCCAGTTTCACAGTGGAAGTTTAAACTCCACTTTTAGTTTAAACTCCAGATCACCAATATAAATGAACTCAGTTCAAGGTTTAAACGAAACTGGGGTAAGACTTAAGTTCGATGTACGTACGTCGAAAATCACTCGATAAGATGTGGAAAAAGCTTAACCGTGTAGGTAGGGATGATACGACAAGAAAATCGTTTCAGAGGTAGTAAAATAACAATGGTAACACTCAAAAAGACCTACTATACGTTTTTGAATACCCAGAAATTGCTTCTTTTTTTTTCTTTTTTAAAGGGAAATTTTTCAAAAATCAGTTAAACCTCAGATAGTAGTTATTATTCGAATAAAACAAAAATTTGCTCCTGTTGCTATAGCAGTTATTCCTCACTGATAGTTTAACTGATGGTTTTTTCGATTTTCAGGTCTAAATTAAGTTGTTTTAGAGCCGATTTTTCAATCATCAGTTAAACTATCAGAAGAATAAATACTATAGCAAGAGGAACAAACTTTTGTTTTATTCAAAGAATAAGTTCTATCTGAGGTTAAACTGACTATTGAAAAATTTGTCCTTAGTGCCCAGATTTACAAAATGAATTTTCAAACTCAAAATTTTGAAAAAAAAAAAATAATAATAGTTACTACGCAGACGTGCTCCCATGTCTGCATACATGCTTTTTCAAAAATATTGTTTTGTTCAATTTTCGCAGCCTTAACAAAACTTTCGAAAAGAAAGTTTATCAAAAAAGTGTCATTTCGAGGGATGTTTAACTCTTTTTTGAAGAAAAAAAAAAAATATATACTACAGCAAACAGTACTTCAAGAAAACTACAAGATACACAGGTTAGAAGCAGGCATTTGTGAAAAGTTAATCTGAAATATCGCCTTTTGTATGCTTAAGACAAAGAGATCATAATTTGGTATGACACAAGAGAGACTGTTAAATGTACCATAGAACAACTTATGTTTGAACTCTGAGATAAAATGTTAACGACAGATAAGAGAATAAATATTAGTCGAGTCACTTTTTTAAGTAATTTTATAGTTTCATAAGGTTAGAAGCACATACAAAAAATGACGAAAAACGATGGTTTTAATGATTTTTTAAAAAATTTCTTAGTCTAATTTGTATGCTTGTAATGTAAGCTGCTGGCAACTTTCAAAATAAATTCAAAAAATTAATCTTAAAGAGAGTTATATAGTGATTCCAAATAGTCAAGTGCAATTTCACAATTTCACGTTAATGGCGTGAAGCAGTCATCGTATTCCCCTATCATTTAATGTTATCTTCAAGTTCGGTGCGGTTAAGGGAGCAATAGAGCATTTTGGCTTATATTTGATGATTTAAACACTCCAGCTTCATGAAAAGGGGCGCTGTTTGTATGCAAATCCGTGAAGTTCGTCTAAACAGATCTTTGGTTTGCGGTAATAGTTCTTCTAGCGAGGTTATGTAGTACCACGATGACTGGAAACCATTTATCTTGGTAAAAAAAAGTTGTGACTTTTTTGTTGTTTTTTTTTTTTAGAACATTTCTGTTTGAAGATAAAAAAAATGTACTTCTAACCCATACGATTTTTTTATTGTCTGGATCTGGACCCAACATACATGGTCTGGCTTTTTGTCACACCTTATGCGAATAACCCTATATAGGTGTACAGCGTCCCTAAGTAAAAATGAGCCGTGTTTTTTTGCAGGTTCAGATAGAATTTAACGAAAAAAAACAACATCTGAAGTAATGCTAGTTTCCACTTGTCATTGAATGGACGCAAATTGACAAACTTTCTAGGACAGGGTGGCTTTTACCAACACAAAAAGAAAAGAAAGTAGTAGTAGCGAGCAACTATAACTCACCCTGTCTTGGAAAGTTTGTCAATTTGCGTCTTTTCAATGTCAAGTGGAAACGTAGCATTAAGCTCAGATAAAAAAAGTACTACCAGCTCAAATTACTATTTTGCTGTATCGATAGTTTGTATGAAAACGTCAAAATATCTGAGCCAACGAATGAAAGTATTTTTTATAAACAAAAAAAATGGACGAACATTGTTTTGTAAATAATTTTTTTTTCTGACTTGTGATTTAAAATTGTCTTTTTTTTTCACATTTTTGTTGTTTCATTAACGATCGGAATAATTTTCTATACGAGATTTCTTTTTATTTGAATGTATTTTATTTTTATTTTGCATGCTTGTCCAAAAGCCGAAAGGTTAGTGATTATTTATTAATCCGTTAATTATTATTTATTAATCCGTTAATTAACTAACGTTAGAACTTATAACTATTTAAATACAATTTAAATACACTTAATATTACCTACAATATAAATACAAGTATAACTACAATGAAATGTTGAAAAAGTTTTCTTTAAATTCTTTACTTTTAAGATTGTCGTTTATAGAAGTAATTAAATAATAATAATTATTTAAGACTGATATCAATTGATTTAAAGGACTATTCACACCATAGTTTGATCTGCTGAATATCGGACATAATGGCAATTGTGTTCTTATGCTAGTTAGACTGTAGCTGAAATTTAAACGACATATAGCTGATGGGGAATTTATTGATCCATTGATTAATTTAATAATGAAACAAAGCTGGAGATACTGTCTGTGTTTTAACAGTGATGGAAGATTTATTAGCATGAGTCTATGAGTATAAGGAGGAAGTGCGGATCTTGGGGACCACGGAAGAAGACGAAGACAAAAACGCATGAACCTTCTCTGGATACTTTCAAGTCTACTTATATGAATTGTATAGTAAGGTGCCCAAACTACGCAGCCGTGTTCAAGTATTTGCCTTACGAAAGATATATAAAGAAGTTTGAGGACGTAAGGGTCACGGAAGTCACGAGAAAATCGTTTTATGAAACCTAGAATTTTATTGGCTTTTTTAATTATAAAGTTATAGTGGTCCGTAAAAGTTAATTTAGTGTCAAGTATAATACCTAGGACGAAGAAAACGAAAAGTTTGCACAAAGGAGAAGAATCTAATAAATAATTATAAGTTATAATTTTTTGTTTGCGTGTAAAACACATGGTTTTGCATTTGTCTATGTCTAACAGAAGTCGGTTTTTGTTACACCATTCTCTAAACCTATATAGGTCTTCTTGAAGCAGTGAACAGTCGTTTATTGAACTTATAATTTTGAAGATTTTAATATCATCGACATAAATTAGAACCGAGGAGTATTTTATAATCGAGGTTAAGTTGTTAACGTATAAAATAAAGAATAAGGGACCTAAATGGCTTCCTTGCGGGACACAAGAGTTGACGAAAAATTGAGTAGAATGTTCATTCCTAATTGTAACACTATAGCTTCTTTTGCCTTAATAAGACGAAATCCACGTTAAAAAAACTTTCATTAAATCCTAAGGCCTTTAGTTTATGGGTTAACGTTTTATGACACAATTTATCGAAGGCCTTACTCAAATCCGTAAACACACAGTCTACTTGTTTCCTATCTTCAAAAGAATCAAGACAAAAGGAAGTAAAATGAAAGAGATTTGTTACAGTGATGGCGATTTCTGAGTTTCGTGATAGTGCTGGTTATTTTTGCTTGGATGACTTTGCTAAGTTCGGATGTCGTTTTTTTTTTGACAATTTAATCTGAACCTGAAAAAAAATAAAAAAAGCACTATACGACTATAATAACAATTTTACTAACTACAAATGTAAAATATTACCACATCGTTACTGATGACTCCTAGATCCGGTAGCTTTCTTTTTTATTTGTTGCGTTATTTACACTTTTCGGATAGATTTTCACAAATACATACACAAGAACCACTAATTTTGATGGGGAAACGTCTGTTTGGTCAGAAAAATAATCTAGTGAGTTTTTTGATCGAAAATAACAGTTCAAATGTTACCTTAATATAAAAAAAAATAGGTTTGAACAAAGTGGCCCTTAAATTATTTTGCGTACCTACTAATTCCTTGCAGGAACCTTAGACTTTTGAGGAGTATTTAATAAGGGCAAACATTTTTTAAAATTGTCCTTAATTTACAAACAAATTTAATTGTTTTACCTATAAACACTCACTAATGATATTTCTTATATCGTCCAACCACACTTCCATGCTGCAGTTAGCCAGTAAGCATAGCCCTAGCCACCCAAGAGGGCGGGTCTATTAGACACTTAACAGTCGTATAACTTTTAAACAAATTAACTTGCAGGTGTTCTATGCCATCGTCACCTCTTTTTCTTTCAAAGCATCTCATAGCCCACCCCCATCAGAAGAAGTATGGTAGGTGGGCATAAGTACAACAATCTATAGAAGAACACTTACAAACCGAGAATCGGTACCTACTGCGTTCCTTTTATAAATAACCACAGGCCTGTTGACACCCATTAAAATTTGTTGTAGCTAATGTAAGCCCTACATTTTCCCCTCAATTATCAAAATGGTCCATTTTCTTGATTATTTGATATAAATCAAACATTCTTCGTAGTCGTGTTCGTCATCGTTGAGAAAGGACTTTACACATTGGCTTACATTTCTTGAGAATCCTATTTTGTGTGTTGTTTTGAAAATCATAAAAAAAAGTAACAAAGTTACGCATATTACCCCAACGTTTGAATAAATTGCTAATTGCAATGATAAAAGTTATTCTGGTGGGGAAAGAACTTCCATCAAATGCAAAAAGAAAAACTACACAAATTTCGCTAATCTAATGAGATTGAAGACGGTCGGTTGGTCGGTCTTTCTTCAACCCCCTTCACCTATCCTCTGGCCATTTGCTGTTGGGAGTTTTTCTAATTTTTTTTTTTTGTAGGTAGTGCACCCACATGCCCAGTTTTCTTTAAGCTTTACAGATAGGTGTGTGTGTGTATTTTTTGTTCCTAGAAAAATGTTCCTTAAATTAGTTGGAAAATGCTTAACCCATTTCCGAACGCAAATACTTACTCTTTCTCTCCACTGCCCTCTTTTAAAGAAGTAAACATTTATGTGCTGTGTTGTGTTCTGACGGCTGACAGGAAAGGCTATAGCGTTAGATGTACCTACATACGTACACATGGACCAGGACATATCTATACCATCATATCATAGGGATGTAGCTATAGTATAATGTGTACTAAAAATGATGGCATATAAAACAGTCCAGTTTGAGCAGTGCGAACTTTTCAAACAACCAGGCATAGCCACTGAGCAGTAAGAAAAATGCTGACATACATATAAACCACCCTTTACTTGCTTTAAATTAGAACTTTCTTCGTGCCTTGAATATTGAAGACCAAAGACTCGATGTTACTGCTGGGGGGAGGGGGTGGCAGAGAATTCTTACTTTTTTTTTTAACCCTCAATACATCCTGTTGTATGTAGTCTTGTGTGTGTGATCTTTGAAGAAGAAGAAGAAGAAAAAAAAGTAGAAAAATGAAGCTCAAGAAACGAACAAAAAAACCGTTTGCAAACAGCCCAAGTCCAGTACATCACAATACAACTCGTTTTGCACACCCTTCTGCTACTTACCCATCACCCCCAAATTCAAAGAAATTCACTAAAGCATTTTTTTTGCGTAGCCTTACGTCTTCGACGTCGTCGTTGCTGCGTTCACTCACTCGTTCCTTCGCTCGTCTTCCTAATTTTCTCTACGGTACGGGACGGTACGGTGTACGGCAAAGTAGATGACCATTTCCATTATTTACAGAGCCAGGGTACAGCTACAGATGTTGTTATCTATGTGTTAAAGCTGACATTTAAATTTTTTACTTTGCAATGCAGTATCGAAGACTATACACGCACAGATACCGACAAACATACACTACACAGTGTTTCTTTTTGTTAGAGATAAAAATAAAAAAAAAAAATAAGTAAAAGATGGAAGCCTATGTACCACCTCGGACGGGGGTTAGCGGGTTGAGGGTGAGAGGAGTGGGTGGGTGGGCGAAACGCCAACGATGCCGACGACGGAACTCGGACAAGAAAGGGGTGTAATTTGGGCAACACAAAAAAGAGTTAAGCTGTGTTACTTCGTTCGCATAATACAGAAACCAAAGTACAAACAGAATAAAATAGGGTTGATTTTTCTACCTCCCCCTTTCATTTCATTCCGTATTTTTTTTTTTTTTATCAAAATAACACAAAAAGTCCAAAAAATATTCTATAAAATAAGGGTTATTTTTCTTTTTTTGTTGGTTTGAAATGAGAAGGCTGTTGTAGCTAGTATAGGTAATAGGTAAAGATGTATAGATGCAGAGGACAGCCGGCGGGCGCGCGGCGGCAAAAATATCTAAAAAACCGATTGCACAACACTTTTACTTGATTTTTGATGAGTTTGAAGACAAACATATAGAAAGTATAGATAACTTCCTGTTTTACTATATACCTACCATCTGATTTTCATTTAAGCACATTTCAAAGGTTTTAAAAAATATCATTTTTACTTACCTCCTTAAACCAACCCCCATTTGTCTGGCTTTGTGTTTTAACTTTCTACACTGATATACATCTATAAAACAGTCAGCTCATGAAATTATGTTTTCCTGTTTCTGTGTCCACTTCAGTCGTTCATTAGCATACACATGTACCTAGGTATATATGTAGGTACCTACTTTATTTAATTAGTTACAAGCTGAAAACCATAACTCGTATCTGATAATGTTATGTACTTCAAAAATAAGGATTTAATATGTACCAAATGATTTCTAACATAAGTAGTTACAAAATTACAAAATTGTTTGTTCCCTTACTCTGAATTTCTGTGATTTTCTGTGCATTCCAGTCCAAAGTCCTGTCGAGTCCATACAAAACAAATGAAATTGACAAATCTTCGGATTGAAATTCATAGTAGAGGAACACATCTATTTTTGTACTTAAATTGTAAGACTTGAATCAAAACCTTTTATGACCAAAACTTCTTTATGACTCTAGGTAGATAATATATATTGCGATTTGCTGCGCCAAACTTAAATATTTCATTTTTACGAAATGTGGTTTAAATGGGCTCGTCTAAAGAACGTTTTATAAACGATTTTTAAATGTCCCATGAGTATCAAATTTGCTGAGGTTAGGTAGATTTACCTTATCCCGACACGTTCACATATATTAATAAAATAATTTTTTCGAATCTTGCACTTTTGGCATAGACGGCCCACTGGGGAGGGATTAGCTATACAACTTAAGGCCGCTTGCCCCGCCGCCGTCCTGTACACAGAAAAAAAAATAACGGTTGTTAACTGACAGTTGACATATTGATGAACAGTATTTCTCTAATTTGATAATCGCCATTGTTGATAAAGGGTTTTCCAATAGGGACTCGTTGATTTTGACAGCTCGTGGTGGCCATATTAATTCTTTTACTATCTGTCAAAATATCGTCTTTTAATCAGTTACTATATACAAATCATCATTGTAAGTTACAGCGTCGAGCAACACGTGCTAATTGGGTTTTGGAGCAGTTGGAAGTTGATCGCAATATTGTTTGAAAAATCATCTTTAGCGATGAGGCCCATTTTTGAATAAATGGGTACGTGAATAAGCAAAATTGCCAGATTTGGGATAACACCAATCCACGCGAGATTCACGAGGTGCCAATACATCCAAATAAAGTTACTGTTTGGTGTGGATTTTGGGCTGGAGGCGTCATCGGTCCGTACTTCTTCGAAAATGATTGGCCAGGCTATCACCGTCAACGGTGATCGCTATAGGTCGATGATCATCGCCAACTTCTTGTGACCTGAATTGGATAATATGGCCACCGAAGACATATGATTACAACAGGATGGCGCTACGTGCCACACAGCTCAAGACACAATCGATATTCTGCACGAGCGGTTTCATGGCATGGTTATTTCGCGCCGAGGCGACACGTGAATTGGCCACCAAGATCGTGTGATTTGACCCCTTTGGACTTTTTCTTGTGGGGCTTTCTTAAGTCGCAGGTTCATGCGAATAATTTGCAAATCACCGCGGCCCTAAAAGACAACATAATCGATGCCATCATCGGTCAAATTCAGCCTGATTTATGCGCCAAAATCATCGAAAACTGGACCTTTCGAATCCGCGCCACCTAGCAAAGCCCCGGTGGTCATTTGAACGATGTTATATTTCACACATAATATCATTGGTAGGGCTCTCAAATAAAGATAAAACCTTATTGATATCTTATATACAACTTGTTTTATTCAATTTTAAAATCGACCCACCCTTAATGGAAAACCAAATTCCAAAATCGTGTTATAAGCCGTCTTTGCGATGTCAATTGGCCGCCTCGGAGCTGCGATTTGACCCCTTTAAACATTTTTTTGTTGGGAACCGAACAGGAGCGACCGTAAAGGCCAACAACAATTTTATTGCATTTTTAAAAAGAAACTTGTATTTGACCCACCCTGTATGCACAAAAAAAAAACCAAAAGCCCTAAAATCACCTTTAACCGCGCGAAAATTTAATCTCAATTTTTTTTTAATAATTGGTTTACGAATACAAAATTTATTACAAAAACTGCCGCCTGCTTACTTTCTGCTGGCAGAAGAAAAATAAAATCGATACGCAGAAGCTAAGCAGACATGCGGCAGATCTGTCGCAGATTTCTGCGAATACGAACTCGCCCAATCTGAGGTGCATGGAGTAATCATAAACAAACCTCGAATGTGCTATGTAGGGTAACAGCGGGTGAGATGGTATACCTTTTTTATTTGTCCAATATCTTCGAAAATATACAACATTTCCTTTTTCTTATTTTACATGAATTTTCCTCATTAAATAAGTTATTATATACTATATTTACAAAGTTTTGTAAAGTAGACTTCAATTCTTAATTAAAATAAAAAAAACATTAAGAAAAACCATCTCCCCCTATGGAGTGGGTGAGATGGTATACCGTGGTGGGTAAGATGGCGCATGATTTACTTTGTATTTATTTTGCCACAATCGTTGCAAGTATGCTTAAATGATGTGCATTAATCATTTGCCCATATGTGGCACATGATAAGCAGCAACCAATCATCTTTTTTTTGGTAGAATTGTATTCCTCTGCGCATCCCACACAATTTATTTTTGCGAAGAGTTGTCGGTGGTACGTTGTAAACTTGAGCAGCAAATTTAATCGACATCAGGTTCTTGTTAATGTCATTTAATGCAGCCATCAAAGAAACTTCTGACCAAGATCCCCGGTTAGATTTATGTTTCTTCTTATAAACTGTTGGCATCGAAAAAAATTTATAACAGAGCAAAACAAAGTTTGATTTACAAAAAAAAAAATATTGGGCGGGTGAGATGGTGTGCGGCCACTGTGCACCAAAGTGAACAAGTGTGCTTTAAAATGCGCCATCTCAACCTCAAAAAACTTCGCCATTTCCCCCTTTTTGTCATTCCCACAAATTTTTAGGCTCATAAAAAAACAGGTAGAATTTTTGCAAACTTTTCATAGAAAGGTCACAGTCAATACATTGTTGTATGTCATATATATCATAGGCATCAAAGAAAACATTGACTAACAAAGAAAACAGAGATTAAAAAAGGTAGAAAAAAAATTTTCGGAAAAAAAACCCACGCTTTGTTGTTGTCACATTTTTTAATTTTTTTTTGCATCACAGTCGAGTCGACGAACACTGCCTACTTCGATTTGAAATGAGAAAATGAATACAAAAATGGTTTTAAAGTTTGGTTGGACACTAAATGTAGGAGATATTAAAGGTGCGCCATCTCGCCCGGTGCGCCATCTTATCCGCTTTTACCCTACATTAGAGGTTTGTATATGATTAGCTGTATTATTATGTAGTGACACAGGAAAGATAGATTTTTTTTTGAAACGAAATATAGGACGGCCGAATTTTGTATACCCGAAAGAGGACTATTTGAAAATATTAAGTCCTGTTTTTCGGGACGCCATACCCCTGGAGTAATCCGCCATTTTGGAAAACGCGAATTGATCTATATTTTCGGAACTATTGATCAAAAAAAAAAAAAATTGTAAGGCCAAGCTTGTAGGCAATTAAATTATCTTTCGTTCATACATAGGTAAATTTATTTTTCGGTGCGGGCGATATTTTCAAGGTTATGTCGTTTTATTATTTGTTTTTTTTTTTTTCATTTACTCATTTTTGTCGTTCTCGAATAAACTAACGTGAATTACTTAACAAGAATTTTAAAACACTAAACATTTTGATATATTTTTGAAGATGATGCGATACCGCAGTCAAAAGTTACAACCATTTTGGTTGCGCTAATATGAAAACTCCGGAGCAAATAAAATATTAAATTGTTATTAAAATTAATACAAATACCAAAATGGCAGGTAGGTTACCAAAATGGCTGTAAATTTTGACTTCGGTATCGCATCATCTTCAAAAATATATAAAAATATTGGAATTTTAGTGTTATAAAATTCTCACTTTCAAAGTAATTCACGTAAATTGCCAGTTGATCAAAATATTTAACAACTAAAGCGAAATAATTGAATGCTAAATGATTTTTGCCAAACAATGGTTACCCTGTAGTATATATGTTATTCAAAAAGCACTAAATTTGAAAAAAAAAAAAAAACCGTCTAAACTTTTATAGGTCCTCAGTCCCCAGGGTTCCGAGTTTTCCTTTCCTTTTTATCTCATTGACCAGAATCAATCAATAATCACCTACTAATATTGATCTTAGAAACAGTTTCTTATACTGAGGATTTTTTGTTAACTTTAATTTTTTACGGTTTCATTTATATTTTTTTTTATTGTTTTTTAAATACATGAATTGTTATTCTATGTAAGTTTTCATATGACTGGAACAATATAAGGAGGATCAGTCTTTCTCTGTTCTTTTGCAGCCCTACTAGGAGACTTGTACTTGTAAGCTTCGTAAGTCTTTTTATGACAAGTTCTCTTATAATTTTGAAGAGTTTTTTTAACATAATTTCTCGTAGCCAAAGTCACTCAAGGCATTTTTATATCCACATAACTGAGTTATAATTACTAGGCTGTAGTATTTCCACAATATTTCAATAATTTGTTGGTGTTTTTTTTTTAAGGTTTTTAATAAAAAATATATATCTTTGAATTTTTGAACAACAGCAACAATTTAAAGGCGCTACCACCAATTGTTTGGCTGGAGATATAGCTATTTCGTGCTTTGCCACTTTTGCACTCATCAGTCTCTTTTTTGTGGTGCTGAGCTTTAATCCAATTTTATTTGAAAAACTTTTTATGCACACCATAGGATTCGAACCCACGCATATCAGATTTGCTCAGTCTTAGCAGTCGTGTGCACTACGCACTCCACCGCTTTAGACCACTGACGTCACAGGTCGAGATGTGTTATTTGTTTATCAAATGCATTTGGAGCATCAGCATTTTTATAAGCGCCTTTAAGTATGCTGTCTTGTTCCGCCTCCATTTTTCTCCATACTTTATTTCGATAGACTTCAATTCGCAGTACGTATCAAAGGGGGAGCGGTTGGAAGATCGGTAACGAACCAGACTATTAAGTTATTATTGTTATTATTGTACTATTCGTACTAGAATGTCAGCTTATAAGGCTTGACCATTCTTTATTCCGTCAATTTCATTGAATTTTTGAACAACAAAACAATTGGTGGTAGCGCCTTTAAGTTGTTGTTGTTGTTCAAAAATTCAATGAAATTGACGGAATAAGGAATGGTCAAGCCTAATAAGCTGACATTCTAGTACGAATAGTACAATAATAACAATAATAAAAAATATATAGTTTATAACTTTTTTTCCTGATTTAAAAGCGGAAAAGATTAGAAAAGTCTTTTATATTAAAAAAAAACAAAACTACACATTTAAAACAAAATGTCAAAATCACCCCATACCAGGCCAATTTTTACCCACCTACAAGGTACAATCATGTTTGAAGTTCACATTATTTATTCGATGCTTCTCATAATTAAAGAAAAGCAATTAAAAATGATACATTACAACAACACTCACTTTACAAAGAAAACTACGAGCCACAGTCACATGAAATGTGAACAAAAAATTGATTTTGAAATGTGATTGTGTTGTTTTCCATTTTTTGCTATGGTTAAGACTTGGGGTTCCAAAATATATTTAGACCCGAATGAAACCGATTCGTGTCGAGGGATCGGTCGGTGCTAAGCGGTCGCCTTAAGGTTTTTCTTTTTGTCGTTTTCATCGGTTCGCATCACATACAGAGGCGTATACAGCTTTAGTTCTTGCAAAAAAAAATAACACAAACTAATATTTGTTAAAAGTCAAGTGCCTTATATTTTTTTTTTTTTTTATATTTTACTGTGCGTAGCTATATAAAATAAAAGCGAAAAAATCATAATTAACTATAATAAAGGGTTTTCCAATAGGGACGGATTGATTTTGGCAGCTCGTGGCGGCCATATTGTTTCTTTTACTTTCGGTCAAAATATCGTCTTTTAATCATTCACTACAGACAAATCATCATGGTGAGTTAAAGCGTCGAGCAAAACGTGCAAATGATGTTTTAGAGCAGTTAGAAGTTTATCCCAATTTTGGTCGAAAAATCATCTTTAGCGATGAGGCCCGTCTTTGGATGAATGGGTACGTGAGTAAGCAAAATTGCCGGACTTGGGACGACACTAATCAACGCGAGATTTACGAGGTGCCAATGCATCCAAATAAAGTAACTGTTTTGTGTGGATTTTGGGTTGGATGCCTGGAGGCGTCATCGGTCCGTACTTCGATGATCACCAACTTCTTGTGGCCTAAATTGGATGATAAGGACACTGAAGATATATGGTTTCAACAGGATGACGCTACGTGCCACACAGCTTAATACACAATCGATATTCTGCACGAGCGGTTTCATGGTGTGGTTATCTCGCGCCGAGGCAACGTGATTTGGCCACCAAGATCGTGTGATTTGACCCCTTTGGACTTTTTCTTGTGGGGCTTTTTTAAGTCGCAGTCTATGCGAATAAGTTGCAAACCACCTCGACCCTCAAAGACAACATAATCGATGCCATCGGTCAAATTCAGCCTGATTTATGCGCCAAAGTCATCGAAAACTACATTTTCACTAAGCCAATTTAGGCAATTTCGTTGAAAATATATATTTCGAACTGCCAAAGCCTATTCAAAATTAAATGAGCTACCTACCTTAACAAAAAAATTAACAAATTTAAGACGAAAACACTTTTTTGGTATTTGCAAAATTACCTCATTTTCGGTTCCAAAGAAAATTAAAATAAACAACTGAGTCGAAAGAACCTTCATTAGCTGGACCAGTGAACACGCTATTCGTTTTTATTCCTGACTGTTACATTTTTTATTTCGGAGGGCCTCAGCAACAGCATACAGCAATCTCCAGTTGCCTGACCAAAGACAATCAGTTAAGCTAGCTGTGAAAATACTGAGGAAAAAAATTTTTTGGATTCGCTTGATCATTTGTTTTGAATTTTATTCAGAATTTATTTTAATCCTATCAAAGTTTTTATTTCAGCGAATTGAAGTTGCAGGAAAAATTAGTAAAATATCATAGGTACTGTGCACTGTTTTCTGTTTCTTAATTTTAGTAAATAGATATAAATATTCACTACTGAAAATGAAAACAATAGCTCTGATTTTCAAAAATGACCACTTGTGCAAATTGCTCTTTTTACAATAGTGGAAAAACTAAAATACATTACTTACTTACTTTACTTTTGATGGCGCTCACAGCCCAGTATGGGCTTCGGCCTCAACTAACAAGCCCCTCCAGCCAGCTCTGTCCCTAGCTAGCCGCTTCCAGTTGCGCACACCGAGTGCTTTGATGTCGTCATTCACTTGATTGCACCACCTGTTACGGGTTCTTCCTCTGCTGCGTACCCTATCGGGGTTGGATTCGAAGACTCGACGGGCAGGTGCGTTGCTGTCCATACGCTCCACGTCCCCCAGCCATCTCAGCCGCTGTATTTTCAGCTTTTTGACCAGGTCAACGTCGCTGTACAGCCCGTATAGCTCGTCGTTGAATCTTCTCCCCCATACTCCTTCGATACACACCGGACCGAAAATCACACGAAGAATCTTCCTCTCAAAGCACCCTAGCAGATTTTTATCCGAATCTTTCAGTGTCCATGCTTCTGACCCATAAAGCAGGACCGGGATGATTAGGGTTTTGTATAAAGTCTCCTTGGTTGTCTGAGAGAGGGCCTTACTACTTGAATGCCTTCTTAGACCGAAGAAACAGCGGTTGGCAAGAGTAATTCTTCGCTTGATCTCTGCACTGATGTCATTCTGCGATGTAATAGTGGAGCCCAGGTAGACAAAGTCCTTGACAACTTCGAAGTTATATCTGTCCATCGTGATATTTTGCCCGAGTTGACGATGTTGAGATTCCTCTCTCGATGACAGCATATACTTCGCCTTGTCCTCATTAACCGCCAATCCCATTCTAGCCGCCTCCGATTCAATGCTCGCAAATGCCCCTGCCACAGCTCGCTTCGTTCTGCCGACAATGTCTATGTCATTCGCATATGCAAGCAATTGAACGAACTTTTGATAGATTGTACCGCTGGTGTTGATATGTGCGTTGCGTACAATGGCTTCAAGAACGATGTTGAATAGGTTGCATGATAACGCGTCGCATTGCCTCAATCCTTTCTGAACATCAAAGGAATCGGTGGTCTTCTTATCAATTTTGAGGGAGCAGCGAGATTTCTCCATCGTCATCCTGCACAGGCGGACGAGTTTGGCAGGGATGCCGAGACTCGACATGGTTTTGTATAATTCGTCCCTTGATACAGGTGGTGTGTATCGATCTGGAATTCCCGGGATTTTTCTAAAATCTGTCGGAGTGTGAACATTTGATCGACGGTTGACTTGCCTGGCCTTAAACCGCACTGATAGGGGCCGATCAGATCGTTGACAAAAGGTTTTAAGCGGTCACACAGGATGGCCGACAAGATTTTATAAGCGACGTTTAGGAGACTAATTCCTCTGTAGTTGGTACATTTCAGAACATCTCCCTTTTTATGGATGGGGCACACTATACCGAGGTTCCATTTATCGGGCATACTTTCCTGCGGACAAATTTTGCAGATGAGCTGGTGTATGCTCCTAGCCAATTTATCTCCCGCTGATGAAAATACATTACATATTCGTATTATAATTGAATACAAAGATTCTTTTTCTTTGCGTTTCAAGAATAGTGTGAACAAAGTTCACGAGTGATTTCGATATGCCTCTGATTTGGAAAAAATGTATGTCATTAAGACTGCCACCAATGGAAAAGTGAAAGGCACCTTCCAAAATAAATATGTACATCAAATATACCTAATCTTTCTTACCAGTAAGCCTTTCTGATAAAAATAATGGACAAAATTGTAAAATTCTACGAGCCTAGTCGCTTTTCGTCAATAATTCCATCCGACTGGTGAAACGGTTCACCGCAAGGAGTTCCAAAAAATCTCCTTTACCATAGCTATTGGCTTTTGCATTATGGGATTCATAGGTTACTTTGTAAAAGTAATCCACATCCAAATCAATAACAATATTTTTCGATCGTAAATATTGAATAAGAGCAAACAAAATCCTTTCGTAATAGGTTTTCATCATAGTTTTATATATTTATGTCTTTTATCGTTAACATTAATATTTTTTGGTTAGAATAACTATAAATCGAAAGTTATCACTTTTTTGTTTTTAAAAATAATTTGTCATACAGAAATCAAACAAAACAATTTCTGTATGTGATCTATAATGTGTTTAAAGATTTTATTTTCAGAAAAAAAATGTTCTTTTTTTGAAAATCCTATTAGTTTTTACTTTACTGAGTGAAAATTTGGTAACAACTCCGCACTTTGATTTCTGTTTGGTTTAACAGGTTTTGGCTGTCATCTCAAAACGGAAACTAGCCTATGCATATATTTTAAGATTTGAATGTATTATCATATGAGAAGTTGGTTGTTGTGTTAAATTTCTTATTGAATTGAAGTTACCAACATTCAAATTCTCTATTGAATTCTAAATTAACAATCAAAAATCCTACTAGCTTTCTAAGTAACCAACTTTCATTTTTTTTTCTATGTGGTTACTAAATAATTATTTCAGATCAACAAAATAATCTTGAGTTCTCGGGGGGGGACATGACCCCGTGACCCCCCCCCCCCCTGTATACGCCGTTGATCACATATCAGGCATAGGCAAATACAGACCGATCCGAATGAAACCGTATACGTGTGAAACGCGTCGAAGACTTATTTGCTATTGCCCACTTTTTTCATATTGTATAAATCACTGAAATTTCAAATTTACTCAAAATCTAGAATTCAAATTTTGTACGAATGCATAATTCGCGAATGAAAATTAAAAAATAAAAATAAATTCAAAAATTTTAAACATTTAAAGTTTCACTTCACTACAAAATAAAATTCAGTAGGCAGTTGAAAAGCTGAATTTTCGTGGTTTTATTGTTCATCAACACCAAACACAAAAGATATTCTATTACCGTTGGCAGATTTTTCAATTGTTCATTTTGGCCTAAAATAAGAATCTACATATTTAAAGACAAATGGTTGCTTATGAATGGATATTTCAATAAACATAAAAAGGAAACACAATATACATTTTTCGAAATTTATCGCCAAGTCGTCTGTGCCCCTCTATCCTCTCCCACCCTACGTTTGTTTTCTATAAAAATGAAAAATTGGTGCAAAATGAGTTCTGGTTGGTTAAAAATTGAGTGTCTTTTAAAAATAGAACACCTTGGCAAGCCCATAGGAAACCTCAAAAACCTTTCTAGTCCACACTGATGGCATTTAAAAACGCTAAGATGCGTAAGAAATCTTGATAATAATAAATTAGGAAGTAGTAGACTTTTAGTATTGAAAAAAAAATCCGTTATACAATAAAAGAGTAATAAAGTAATCACGCCGATTACAGAATCCGATGAATGGTCTGCGGATGGCTTCCGACAGTTTTTTTCTATTCGAATCCGCTTTAAAAAAAATTGCAGGAATGTCGGTAACGTAGTTTCAAAAGCCCATCCGGATTCCATATAACTTTTGACGTTTCAAATCCGCACCATAGTCGTTGCGGATCCAGTCAACTCCCCGGAAATAAAATTATGTGGATTCTGTAATCGACATGAATACAGTTTAGTGTCTCAGGGAAATTCTGTGTTACCAGCAATAAACCAAATTGAAATAAGTTGGTAGCACTTCTTTTGACGGGTCTACAATTTTTAAAAAATTATTATAGATTTTTGGCTTTTCTGATTTTCGGATACCCAACACTTGAAGCGCAAAGAAAAAGTGCCTGTGTCAAAAACAAACTAAAAACTTAAGCTTTTTGTAATTGGAAACAGAACTAGTTAAAGAATATCAAGGCAAGAAAATGATTTAACTTGTTTTACTGCGGTCGCAGGATATAAAAAGAATCAGCACACAAAAAGGGTTGATTTTCTTTTCCCCTTTCATTTCACTCATCGTTTTTCTGTTGTGTGTTTTTTTTTTTTATAAATAAAAACATCACAAAATTTCCCAAAAGACTCTTCTTTAAAAATAAGGGTTAATTTTTGTCCATCCAGTAATGGAAAAAAATATAAGTAGGTAAATAGATAAACGACAAACATTTCTGAAATCATTGTAGGTACAACACGTTTACTGTAGGTAATTTTTTTTATTAAGGGCTTGAAGAAGAGTACATAGGTTGGTATACGATAGATAGATAACTTCCTGCTTTAAATTCGATTTGATTTTCTGTTTTTCAAAATATTTCTAAAAATATCATTTTTACCCCCATTTGGCTGTGGCCCACAGCCGCAACTGATACCGGCTAGGAATATATATATATGTATGAAGTAAAGGATATATAGGTACAAGATAAAATATACAGCAAAAAAAGTGAAATTAAAATGGAAATATCATGTAAGCTGCCATTCCGGTAAGTGAACTCAATTAGATGAACAAGTAATTTTTGCAGAAACAGTCCACCGACCGTTCTTAAACTGTTAAATAAAAACAAAAATTAAAAGTACTCGTACCTATATTATACGAGTATTTATAAAAAACAGCTTAAACCAACATACATAATAATTATGTATTAGGATTAAGAATACGAATATTAAAAATTAATTATCCAAATGAAAAAAGAAGATAGGTTGGTAGGTAAGTCCTTAGATTATACAAAAAAAATATCCCGGAATGGCTAATGAGATGTTTTAATTGAGAGCCAAAAATATATAGTCTTCCATTTATTGCGCCATCTTCTAACAAGAACTGCATAACTTATTCATGCAATTGGAATGGAAATTCAATTTCTTAAATGTACCTGCTCTTAGAACTAATGGACACCTTAGATTGTATATACGGATATCTATGTATGTGCTTTGTTGAATGCTTTTTCTTTTAATAAGACATCATTGCCTGCAAATAGGCCGAAGTATATTAGGTATTTACTAACAAGGAAGGACACAAGAGAGATTGGTAAGAGTGAAGACGCAGAGTTTAAATTTTGTACAAAAGTATAGATACTTACATAATGTACATACAGGTTGCTTTTGGGAAAAGGAAATATAAGTTGGTACATACATATACTTCAAGGACTATTCGATTAAGATGTAAAATAAGTTCAGCATTAGTGGAAGAGCTTTATATTTTAGAAAGGGAAAGATTAATTTTGGAAGATAGGCAAATTATTCATTATCATCGGCTCTATCCTCTATAATTATGTATGAACTCCATCGACGAGTCTATCCACCGGATTCAGTAACTTAGCAAATCAATATTAATTTGAAAGATTTTTTTTTTTGAGATTTAAAAAAAATTATTTAAATTTTTTAAAAAAAATTGTAAACGATCTTCAATGACTTTTCGAAACAAAAGAAAATTTGTCACTGAAACTAAACTAACAAACAAAAATTTGGTGGAGCAACATAGTTAGTGGAGAACAAGGCCCTTAACCCTTTCGGCACGGATGTGGTACAAGTCCATATAAATGTTCTTTGTCTTGTACCACATCCGTACCGAAAGGGTTAAGAACTATTCACATGAGAGCGACCAACGACCGACGAATAAACTAACAAATGGGATTTAAAACATTTACGGCCAATTTCTTCACAAAGTTCTGACCCTTAAAACTCGGTTTATCGAGAAATTAGAACTCATTTGAGTTCTAACTCATTTCTTCACCAAGTTCTAAGGCAAAATAATTCCGATTTAAATCTTAGTTTGAGTTAGAACTTTGTTATATTTGGACCCTCAAATTTGAGGGTTTAGGAACTTAGAACTCGGTTTAAAAATATTTTCATTTCTTCAAAACACTTGATATTGTTCGAAATTTAAGCTTGTAACATTAAAAAGGAATGCAATTAAAATCAATTAGGGACAAATTGGCAAGTACCTACACAAGTACCATTATCGTGTAATTTTCAATGCTAAATTCCAAGAAAATTAATCGCGTGAATTTAAGGCGAATACATTCATTAGTTTGGGTTGTGTACAGTTCGAAGTTGATAAAATAGATGTAATTTTGAAACATATCCAAAGATTGCGCAGCAGTGTATGGTTTATGTAAAACTCATTGCAAAACCAGCACCTGTGCAATGCAATTATGTTTATTTATGCGAGCTCGCAGAATATCAGTGCTGCTGGTATCCTATTGAAGTTGGCGAAGCATATTTGACAACGCACCTAGTTTAAGTTGCATACACAAGACGTGCATCTACTAGGTTTATTTTAAAAGTTTAATTTGTTTTTTAATGCGTTGAAAAACTTTTGTTTTTCAGCGCTTGATAAGATCTTGCAAATGGTTACATCTCGCGACACACTAAATTTGCACCTGAGACACGCACACGATTTGTTGAAGGACGCTTTATCTAACGAAACATTGTTTATTTAATTGAAATAAAAAGATGTCAAATTTTGTTGCATCTCATTGGTGTTATGTTTTTTATTTGAGTGGTGGTTGCATGTTTTGATTTTTGAGCTTATTTTTTACTTAAAAGGAAAGGAAGCCGAAACATAAAGGTTGCATGTGCAAACTGCATCAAAATAAAAGGTACTATTTTTACTTATATACATGTTCCAAAAAGATTTCCGCAAAATCATGCATTACCCATCGCACACTTATTTTTGTCCCAAAAATGTTGACTTTGATGTACTTTGCACATGCTCACTTAATATAGCTCCTGGTCTTAAAGGCCTTCCACACTAGCCAACTATGTATTAATACATGTCAAAAAAGTGGGAACAAATCATGTTAAATAGTGTGGAAACAAAATATGAAAGCCCAGCCTACACAACCCGACATTCTTTCCCACACGATTTGACATGTGTTAATACATGAATAATTTTAGGAATGGTTCTAATTCTATCCCACATTCTATCACACTTTTTTTTTACTTACAGTAATGTAAGCAAGTGTGGAAGCAAAATATGAAAAGTCATTTCATTTCCACAAATTTGGCAGTCGTGTGGAATTCTTTCCCACATTCAATTTGACATGTATTAATACATAGTGGGAAAGTGTGGAAGGGCTATTAATAACATTTTTGTACACCATCCTCAAAAATCATAACACGAATAGTAACGCAGAATCACACAAATCCAATTTTAAAATACCGAAAATAAAAAAAATATCACAAAATACAATAATGTGGTATTTATTTCAAATGAATAGACAGCATAACAGAAATATAAAATGCCAAAAAAGGTTACCGCTAAAGCAAAACTGATAGATGTTGTTAAATTTGTCAATAGAATGTCAGAAATTTATGTCAAAACAATCTACCGGGTGCTACGAAAAATTTAAAAAACACGTTAGAACTCAGTTTCACTAAACCGTGATCTATAGTTCTAAAACTTAATAATGATTTTAGACCGAGTTTTAGGGAAATGATTTGAAGTGAAGAAATGCTCGAGTTATAAATAATTTAAAAACTGAGTTTCAAAAATAAACCGAGAATTACTAGATCGAGTTTTAAATTGATTTTAGAACTTTGTCAAGAAATTGGCCGTTATGGACCTTAATTCTTTAGAAAATCCAAACAAAATTGTAGGAATCTAATTTTTTTAATGTTTGGATGATAAAATTTATATTTTAATTGCTAAAATAAAAGAAATTTGATAAAAAAAATTGGTCGTCATGAATTGCAATTGATTGTTACGAATTGTCAAACTCTATTCGCAGTCCACATACAATCCAAACTGCAACGAATGAACTGTTCGCGCACTTCTAACCTCAAAATAACTATTGTTTTTGTTTTATTCGTCATTCGCGATGAATTAAAATAGATGTTATGTGAAAGAAATGTCAAATTGGACGAATATTCGTTCATTCGTAGTTCGTTGGTCGCTCTCATGTGAATAGTACTATAGTGAGTGAAAAAGTGAGTAGTGAAGGATATATACAGGGTAATTCACCTAAGGCCTAGTTCACACGAGATTACACCGCACGTTTTTTAGCTGTAAACATCCGAACAAATGAGCAGTGGCGCATAAATTGACATAGAATTGTTCACATGACGATTTTTCTGCAAAAAACGTGTCTAAAAAAAGGTGTGTAAAAATGATAGAACGTGTAGGCTGAGTTGATACAAGAAAAAAAAATCATATAGGAGGGGGTCTATTTCCCCCCGTTTAGGCAGGAGAGGCAATTTCCAAAAAAAAAATGACTTAAAACAGCAAACAAAACTTATTTAAAAACAGCGGTAAAACTTACAGTACCATATTATACGTTTTTGTAAAGCCAAAAATACCTTCTTTTATGTATTTTTAAATAAAGTTATTTTTGTCAACAGTTTTTGAAAAATTAATTTTCAAACTCAAAATTTTGAAAAGAAAATGTTTAAAACATTTTTAAACTATTTTTGTAAAAATTCAATGCTCTTCATTTTTAGTCAAACACTGAAAACCGGATGGTTCTAGGACCTTAAAATTTCAAGATATTAAAACAAAAATGAAACCAACATCTTAGTTAAAACAAGGAAAAACGAGGTTGATGATAAACAGCTGGTCGCCGAAATGATTATTAAGCATAATCTTATGAAGAAAGATCGTTCATTTATTTTTTATTATTTTGAAAATTAAAACTCCTAGAACCATTCGGGTTTCAGTGTTTGATTAAAAATTGATAAGATTATTGAATTTTGACCACAAAAATAGAACTGAATTAAGTGAAATTAAAAAAAAAAAAAAATATATTAAAAATTTTGAAAAAAAATTTGTTCTTAAAAATTTTGAGCTTGAAAATTAAATTTTCAAAAACTGTCGACAAAAATAACTTTATTTATATAGACAATAAAAGAAGGTATTTTTTGCTTAACAAAAACGTATAACATGGCATTGTAAATGTTACCGTTGTTTTTTAATATTTTTTTTTTCTGTTTTAAGTCAATTTTGTAAGAAAATTGCCCCTCCCGGCTAAAAGGAGGGAAACCCCCCTCCTATACAATTTTTTCTTGTCTCGACTCAACCTACATGCTCTATGTTTTTGTCATACCTAAGGTGAATCACCCTTTATATTGTATAAGGTCCTTAATGAGTGACAAAGTTATTAATTTGAAATCTTCCATTGTGCCATTTTTCATTTTAAAAGATAACTACTACATTTCCTCGCGAGAGGCTTTTAGGTGTAAAAGCCTGGGAGTGAATCTTCACACAAGTAAGTATTACAGCACCTACATTCCATCAGTAGATTTGACCAATTTTTCATACATAGATAATGCTAATTACTGAATCGCTTGTCTGTCTAAGTACATCAATAGTTTACGTCAACTATATTGCCTGTCACAAATGTCGATTACAAAAAAATAAATAATGACTTGCTCTATACGGAAAGTATTGGTTCCGTGTCAGTTGATCTGGCTGTTTGTTCTGATTCAGCTAGAACCAAAGGAAATAAACAGATTTGCTTAAAATTTGGGGTGAAGCATTTTTAAGTGGTTCTCCAGAATAAGTCAATAATAAAGTTTTTGTCCCAGAACATTTTCCCGCTGAGCAACTACTGGCGAAGAGTATGGCTGAGTTCGGAAATGCATTAGATGGGCATTTGATGCAAAGTAACAAGTTGCAAAGCTCAAACGCGAAAATATTTACAAAGAAGCAAGTTCCTAAACGCATAGGGGCATATTCATAGTCGCAGATAGACCCAGGTTTAACTAAACTATAGTTTAAGACAATTTTGGCTCAATGAATACAGACCGATTTTAATTACAAATTGTTGGTTTTATATTTTTATAAGATAATTAACTTGGTATTCTACACAAATAGCTTCAAATATTTTGAAATGATAATCTTAAAAAAATAGAATCAACTTCCGAATATTTATCCAAAGCTATGTTTAACTTAGACCTAGGTCTAAAATGACTATGAATATGCCCCATACAGTTCGGATAATTTATAACTGAAATTACCGATATGAGTGAGCGAGTGCAAAATAACTACATTAATGTGAAAAAGTCACAAGAAATGTAATAAAAATGAGATTTGATTTAAATTTATCAGATTCTGGCAGCTTTTTTTGTTGACTTTTCAGAAATTGAAAATTAAAAATTATTTCAAAGTACACTGTGACCACAGTACACATATCTAAGTTATAATCAGGCGCAGCTTATCAAATTTCAGGATGGCTGCCCTTTGTGTAAGTACACATTATACAAAAACAAATTTGTGGTTGTTTGAAACTCAATTTTTTTACTATTGATTTTGACAACATGCGCAGAACTGAACAAAAATGAAAACGCTAGTGATATTACCGAATATATCTTGGTATCATTATGGCTTAAGCATTAAGCTAAGCTTTTTTTTATTATTTATAATTTGTTTAAAATTCTTTAGTTTTTGCATAATTGTGGTAACTTCTCAGTCTATCTCTCACCTGATCGTCTCCACAAAAATATACCGCCCACAAATATTACGTAAAACAAAACGCAAAACATAGCGGCATCCAAATGATAACACATCAAAAAGTATGACTGCGCCACTTTTTTACACTACACTACTTGTTACTCAGTGTAGTACGTGTACTACTCGTTAGATTTTGCCTAACAATTCACATAAGGGAGATAAAGTTTTGAGGTTTTTTGCGCAACGCACCACTGTTTTTTTTTTTTTAATTTCCGAATAAATTTGTCAATGGGTTGGTTGATTTTGTCACATTTGTTTTTGCACTCACTTACGTCAATAAAATAAAATAAAATAAAATAAAATAAAAAGTGCGTATACACCCGAGTGTACCAATTATAGTATAAGATTCGACAGCAAATTTTGGGAGTGGATATGTATAACCAAAATCTGAGTAAGAGGGTTTAAACTTGATATTTCAAAAGAGTTTGGCATCAAGCTCTCTTATCGAAAATGCGTGCATTTGGTTTCGATGAATCTCTTCTTCGTTGGATTAGAAATTACCTTTCGGACCGTTCAATACAAGTTGTTTTGGACGGTTTCAAGTCTGAAATTCACAAAATAAATGCTGGTGTGCCCCAGCGCTCCGTTCTGTCTCCGACCCTCTTCCTTATTTTTATAAATGATCTTTTGTCTGAAACTTCTAATCCACTAAACTGTTTCGCTGACGATAGTACTCTCAACTTCTCATATTCGTTTACAGATTCACATCCATGTCCTTCGGATGTGGAACTTGAACGGCAGCGTATGATAAGCTCATTAAATTCTGATCTCGACAGCATTGTCCAATGGGGAATCAAAAACCGCGTAGAATTTAATGCTTCAAAAACTCAATGCTGTCTCCTGTCGTTAAAGCGAAATCAACCCCCAATGCCGCTTTCCATGGATGGCACTTGCATCGAGGAAACCGAACAGCTCTCAGTTCTCGGTATGTGTGTCACAGACCACCTTTTGTGGAATGACCACATATTTGACGTCGCCAAACACACTGCTAAATGTTTAGGTTTTCTCCGTAGATGCAAGAAATTTTTCTCCCCTTCTGTTCTGGCTATGATCTACAAAGCCTTTATTCGTCCAAAACTTGAGTACAATTCTCATGTTTGGGCAGGAGCTCCAAAAACTCACTTAAGTTTATTGGACCGAATACAAAAGAGAGCTTTAAAAATGATAGGAGAAAGATCTATAACAGAAACAATTACAACTCTCGAACACCGCCGTAATGTTTAATGTCTTTCTCTATTTTACCGCTATTTTTATAGTGAGTGTTCTCATGAAATAGCCAGTTGCATTCCTCCCCTTAAACAATTCAACCTACTATACTCGCGCTTCTAGGAATGCCCATCAGTTTACCCTTGAGCCCAACTTCGGACGTACTGTAAAATACAGAGATGCTTTCTTCAGTCGCACCACACGAATGTGGAATGCTTTACCCGGCACGACTTTCCCCTCTCATTTCGATGTGCAAACATTCAAAACCAATGTGCATCGGTATCTGCTTTTAAATTCTCTCCTATTTACCTAATCGCTCGTGCTGTGCTAAAAACATTTTAAGGGTATTCATAACCCCTTTTTTGCGCGCGGAATATAAAAAAAAGAGGCATATTTTGTGATATCGAAATCAAAAGTCTGCCAGGATTTTTTCTCAACCTTTGGCGGGGGCGGTGTGTTGAAAATAGAGATTTTCTAAATTTCTTATGAGGGGGTATTAGCACTTTAATAATTTTTTTTTTAAATAAATCATAATGTTTTGTGATTTTTCCTTAGCCTAAACACCATAATCTTGTTGATCCGACTAAAAAAAACTGAAGATATAAGCTTTTTAAGCGAACCTTAATCGTCTTTTTTTTTAGACTTTGTTTTGTTGTTTTTTTTGCGTTTTATAAATTTCCAATAAAAAAGGATTAGGTTCCCTAAAAAAGTTTATATCTTGAGTCATATTAGAGCCAGTTTCACAGTAAACACTTACGGGAAAAAGTTGCACTTGAGTTTAGTAGTAATGTTGGCAGCCTGTCCAACTTAAGTGCCCAACATGGGAGACTGAAGTGCAACTTATTCAGGTAAGTTTACACTACGAAAACTGCACTTTTGTAGCTGATATTTCGCAGTTAAGTGCAACTTCTATGATTGTGAAACTGGTCCTTAGTTGGATCACCAATATTAAGGTGTTTGGACTTAGTGAAAATGACAGAGCATCTTCACGTTTTTTTTTAATAATTGAAGCGATAATACCCCTTGTAAGAAATTTGGAAAATCTCTACTTTTAACTCCCTGCCCTCTCTGAGCAAAACAACCTGTAAGACTTTTGATTTCGATATCACAAAATATGTCCCTTTAAACCCTCATACTCAGCTCTTCTACAACTACAATGTCTAATCGTCGTTTTTAGATAGAATTCAAATATGAAATACTTCCTCAAAATAAATCGTTTCACCTTAATGTAGACTTAATTAATAATTTGACCTCAGTGCCGATTTTTCCTTTAAAACCTACATAATTCGGACTAACTAAATAAATAACGCAGGCGGCTCGTGAAGAACCAGGGCCTATAGTGACTAACAACTCGCAACCAATCCTGTGTGCGCGTGTCGACAGCAATAGAAGGGACCTACAATTGTATGCCGATCGCGAACGGCTAGTCCAGAAGCACTTATTTATGACAAGTGATACTCTTGGAGGATTTGTCAACTCCTCGAAAGAGTCAGTAGCCCTGAAAATAACTTTTTTAGTTTTTAGGTGGACTAGGCTGAGAAGTGAACTCCAGCGTGACAGTCCAACGCACTTACCATTCCGCTACGGCTACTACTTAATTCCAACATTAAAAATTAGCCAAATCTTAGTTATGAACATAGATATTCCCAATATTCAATGAAATCGGGAAAATTTTCATTTCCAATAAGAAAAATTATTTCCCAGGGATTTTTCCTTGTTATTTTCCTGCGCTCAATTATTAGTTTTCTTTAAAAAAGTTTTTTTTTTTTTAAATTAAGTGCCAATTTATTTACATTCCATTAAAAGCTGGCTTGTATCGTTTTAATTAATATCGCTTTTAATTTATGAATAATAGGGTTCATTCACTCGCCTTTACTTAATTTTTTTATAATCTGAAAGTGCGATATGAATAGCAAAAAATGACAAAGTTTAAAATAACTTCTGGCGGAAAAACAAACTATCACCCCTATTGCGATTTGCGATTGTTGATTGATAGTTGATAAATATTGAAATTCGATATTAAAGCGCCCAACCGAAAAAAGTGTTGGTCATTGGGAATAATGCAGACCGTTGTGAATTATAAACAAAATTGACAAAAAATATCAATGAATAGTTGATCGCACATTTTCAGTAAATTGAGTTTAGAAATTCAAAATATCAATATTTATCAACTATCAATCAACAATCGCAAATCACAATAGGGATGTACCTATATATTTTTCTGAACAATGTTGGTGCTCTGAATTCAAATCCAGCCCCGAAATAATTTCTTTAGGTTTTTCGAGATATTCCAATCAAAAGTCATTGAAAAACTGTTTTTTTTTTCACTTTTAAATTTGACAATTTCAAAAACCAAACGTTATAAGGTAGTTTTGATTACTGATTCGTATTCAGTGCATCATAAACATTTATAATGGTTATGGATTCTTTTTGAACCAGAAGGTGTTTTAGACTTTTGTTTTTCACAACGCACTTTATGATTAAAAAAATAAACAAACAAAAAATTGACTGTCGACGCTAATTGAAAGTGAATTTAAAGAAAAAGTTCGTTAATTCCTTTTTAAGGCGTCCTCCATAAAAGGTGGCTTTTATTGTCTTAGCTAAAAACGATTTTAAATTAATTTATTTAACAATTAGCTAATAGAGGAAACATCATTTAAAATCATAAAAGGAGGGTGAATAAATACAAATAGTATTTAAAATCGATCAATACGTCAATACGCGTGTCGAACCGGTGGCCTATTATAAAGCTTCATGCTGAGTTTATAAGAATCGAAAGTTAAATTAAATTCAACTTTTTAAAGTGATACATTGGAACTACTCTATTCTGTTCAGCCATCAGAGGTCCGTTCCTTTCACTAAAGGAGAATGGGCAATTTTGTATGGAAAGTGGGTGCGAGCGGCCAAGAACGGTTTTATTATTTTTGGATGTGGTTTGGTCCTACAAGGACAGTGTAGAAGTTTTTTCGTTGTGGTGTACTTCAAACTAGGATAAAATGCATTTTTGTGTTTAACACTTTAATAGAGTTTTAGTTATTGGCTTGTGTGAATGTACAAATAGAAAAGGAAAGTGATATAACAATTTTATACATCAGTCTCAAAGATATTTATTATTAAAAATGCACATACATCATTTAATATTAGTGCACTTACCATATATTGTATAATAATTTATATTAAAAACATGTTTTTTTTAGTATAGTGTCTACTCATGCCATAAAATCGCACTTAATTCCGCTGCTGGTAATCGAATATCATCGGCTTGGTTTTTTGCCCAGCCTAAATACCAAACTACGCACATTATATGCGCACAGCATCCGACTGTTCATCTTTCACCCATACAGGAACAGTAATTAAATAATGTGCGATAGCTTCTCTCCCATTCCTTTGACAGCCAAAACCACAATGTACGAATAATAAATCCTAGAAACAAGACCTTAACTTGTATAGACTGCATTCGGAACGCAACAACCAAATGTCTTGCTCTTCGATATATTGCGTAAGACCTCTTACTTGCAGTTTTCGGTACACTTCAATATTATACAAGCCCTGTACTTCTAAAATATGTGACTTAAAGCTGCATTCAAATAGTCTTGCGGAACTTTCCGGAGCCATTGAGAACCATTTTGATAAAAGCATGTTTGAGCCTTGCATTCGTATAAAGAGGGAAATCTTAGCTATATCATTTGATACTCAATTCTTTGAAATGCTTAGTGAACTAGGTATCTTTCGACTAAAATGCAATAGGAAAAGTGCATTTTCTCACCGAAACATCCTGAATAAGCTTGTCCAAACACCGCCGCCGGTTTTGCTAATGATTTGACTAAAAGTATCGGTTGGTATCCTCTTTTTAAATAGGTAATCTTATACGGTTGTCTTCTGAACTCGTATAAGGGGCTTGATAAAATAACCGCGGGCTATCTTGACCTGGTACGTATTGTGTCACTATAGGCATTTTGTAATAAGGATAACGCATCAGATAGTTTTTGAAAACGCCAACTGCCCCAAAAATGCATTTAAAAAGTGCATTTGCAAATGTCTTTATATCTCTTTTCCTAAATGCACTGCAACGGAACGTCTATATAGAAAGTTACTCTCTTGTAGTAGACACTAATTTCATTCGTGGCCGCTCACACCCAAAAATGCCCATTCTCCTTTCTATGATTTTCTGTGCATTTGCTGATCCCATAGACAGTACTCAAATTATTCGAAGTTTTACAAAATTTTTAATTTCTCTGATTTTCTTACCCAAAAATTTGTTTATAGAAATTTCAGCCAAATGTCATATTAAGACTGCGAGAGAATTAGAGCTAAGCATCGTAACGTTATTGGCCGCATTCAGAAACCTATGCGATAGCCTAACTAAGATAGGTTCGTATCCATATTGGTTCTCGAACGTATTGGTTGTTTTTGACAATTCGCATGGGGATACAAACGTATACCAATATTTTTCGGATAGGTTGGATAGCTTTCCAATGGCAAAACCTGTTTTGTAATCCACTGTTATTTTACACGGGATTACAACAACAAGAACGTATCTGGATAGCTCTACATAGGTTTCCGAATGCGGCCATTTACTAACGACAATTTCTTTCTGTCACAAGCATTAAGAGAGTACGTAAAGTTTAAAATATTTCCTTATGAAATGACGAAAAATTACCTAATTGATTTTCCTTCCGCTTATACCTTTTTAGCGGTCAGTTGCCTGCACACCCTCACTCTGGTGCTTGGAAGATATTCCCAATTAATACTCACTATTAGAATTTTACAAAAATGTTGGTTATCGAATGACGTGTATGTACATAAATATTTTTGTCGCTGGCTGGGAACGGATGTTTATAGCTCAATTTAAGCACAGTGATTTTGCACATTTTCAAAATAGTGACACCACACATTATGAGTTTTTTCTACACAATCTAAAGGATCGGACCTCAAGTAAGTGCTATTGTCTTATGCAGTTATTAATTAACCTAGTTTTGTACAGTTATACTCCAAGAATAGTACATAAATAAATATACAAACCATCTTTTGTTGAACAATACAGATAAACCCCTCCCACAGATTTATTGAATATTGCAAAAAGTTTGTCGGTAGAAAATGTACCTATGGGGCATAGGTACTTTTTTATATTATATAAGGCTACACAAATTAAAATGAAAGTTAAATTATTTATTTCTAACAAAATATAAATACAAACTACTCGTATCATCGAATTTCCGTATATACAATTGTTGTGACAGCTTTTAGTGCACATTTGATTCATTCAACTAATTATTGCTTTAAACGCAATTTCAATAAAGACAACCGAGTTTTCAACACCCCAAAAAGCTTATAATATAAATTATATTAACATTTTCTTTGGCCTGGCAACCTATTTTTTTTTTTATTTACCGTCATACAATCTTTTAAGTCCTTTTTTTGTTTACGTCCGTCCTAAGGATGTAGGTATTTCCCTTATGATACGATTGACTCCAAGGGATGTGTTATAGTAACCCATTTCTTTGAGGACATATATTTTTTTTTTTTTTTGTTAAAAGAGTTTATGATAATAAAGACACTATTTGGGGTTTTAGCTAATCCCAAGAAAAATGAAAACCTTATGTTTATAGTTTTATAGATATACCTCTAGTTTGTTTCCTTAGATGAAGGTAATGTTCTGACTGCGGGTTGTAGCAGTAAAATTGGGTGATAAAAATGTTTCTAATAGATTTTATATGGACAAGTTAATAGAATAAAATCGATCTATATGTATACATATATTTGCAGTTATTTTATTTTTATAAAACAATAATAGCCGGGTTTTTTTCATACTCATTAATTACCTACTCACTTTTGAATTTTATTAGCTAAACAAAAACAATAAACCCTGAGTAGTCTGATTTGTTTTTGCTTTGCGTTTAAAATAAAAAAGTGAGTAATTAATGAGTATGAAAAAAAAACTCGGCTAATAAATATTTTCAGAAGGTTGGTACTTAAACTACTTATGCATTTTTTTGATATTTTACTAGAAAGGTCAATTAGTTAGCCCCGAAACCTTCAACCATCCAATATAATATGTAAATAATGGTTTACAAAATAAAAAAATATATAAAGGCTGAAACCAAAACGTCTTGGACACACATTTTTACAATCAGCAGAGTGTTTCTGATATTTTGGCGTACCATTCTTTTGGTTATACCTCATAGGAAAAAAGTTATTAAAGTTTTAAGTTCAAAAATGCATTTGAGAGAAGTTAAAGTGCGTCTCTGGCAAGCACAAGGCTGAAACCAAATCGTCTTAGACACACATTTTTATAATCAGGAGAATTTTTATGATTTTTTGATATATCACTCTTGTGGTTATCACTTCGACCTCAAAAGTTGATTTTCGCGCATTTTGGTGGGCGTCTGGCAAGGGGAAGGCTGAAAGTAAAACGTCTTGGACCGACTTTTTTGACATCAGTTCACCATCCTCTATGGTTTATATATTAATTTAAGTGGTTATCACTTCGACCCCAAAATTGGAAAAATTAACCTTTTCGAACGCCCACCCCCGACTGAAAAAGAAACTTGCCAGTCGGTCGAATTTCGCATAATACTGCGTATATCTACACATACATGTATATAAATTTTGGTTATCACTCCACTCCCAAAAATTTGCTGCCGGCTCTTAGACTACTTGGTTAGCTCCTTTATGGTGTTGACTTAGTATTAAGTTGTGGCTTCCTTGAACTGATTCATTTAGGAAATTCTTTCAATGCCACTTAGTGGTCAATTCCCGATCTGTGAAACTGTGAAGTGATAGATTTTTCGATGAGCGTTGAAAAGGTGAAATCAAATGACAAAATTTCCTATTTTTTATTTTAAGTTTTGACAATTAATTTCCCTTTTTCACGCTCATCCAAAATCGAATTATATATATCTTTTGAACACTTTGTGAGGCTTGACACAAAAACTCTGTATATCGGTACCGGTACTATCTCCCCAACGACTCGTCGAGACTTATGTGCCCACGTAGGCCCAGAACTTCCAATTACAACTGTTATAGGGGGGATAGTTTGGCATTTAGCCGCGGCGATAAGCTTACCCTGTATTAGCCTAGAACGAAAGTGATTTTTCGTTGTCCGTGATGATATTGTCGTCCATGATACCCATCGTACTGAGGTACCTCGGCTCGTGTTGTCGCTGCTCGTTACCATTTTTCTCATCAGCTGATTTGGGTGCCTATTGGTGTGGCCTAGCAGCTTCAGTGCCTGAAGCAGTATGTACCTTTTAATGGGGATGATGTTCGCTTCAGTGTAAAGACGCTCGCTGCTACGTGATGTTTCATTTGCTGCTGGTTTAAATGTAGTCAACAAACTAAGTCAGAAGACGATGATACTGATGTACAAGCAGTTCATGTGGCCTGTTATTAACTACTAGATGGAATAATTTATGTTAGTGCATAGAAGCGTTCCCAGTCAGCGAGCCAGTGAGTCATTGATGAGCGTGAATATATAATTTAAATTCCACTTCCATAAAGTTATACGTGCATAAACTCTTTCCGAGTAATTTATATATAATTATATGTCCCTGAAGTGCGCCCATTGGTTTTTACTTGCGATATATGTACGTAGTATAGGGCATGTTTAGGATTCGTGCCAAAAATCGTACTCGAGATAATAATTTTCTCTTACGATGATAGATAACGCCAAAAATGTTGGTCCAGCAATTTTGTCCGTCTGTATGTCTATCAGTCTGTCTATCAGTCTTTCTGTCAGTCTGTATCTCAGTACCTCAAAACGCAGCCTAAACCACTACAAATAAATAAAAATTAACAGTTAGTTTTACTCAGTTTTTTTTTTGTTGGTCAAATACTTTTGAGTTATAATTTTCATAAAGGCACAGGATTAATCAATAATTATTTTTAAGTCCTTGTAATTTCTTAAAATAACAAAAAGAAAATAGCTCCCTACGACAAAACTAGAGCCGAGCAATGAATGAATGAATAAAGGCTAGTCATACAAAAAAACCTTTTCTGTATGATAAATAAACAAGTTACAGTTTATTTAAATTATAATATTTGCTTGTACTTTTCCTCTTGATTCCCTGTATTAATGAATGATGTGGCAAGCTAGACAAAAAACAAAAAAAAACTAACCAAAATACAAGCTTTTTTCAAAAGAATAACGAAAAGCCGTCTAAAAACCAAAAGAAAATTACTAAAACTAACGGTAACTTCTTACTTATTTGTTTAAATAAAAAAAAATAACATTAAATGCTAGATAATTTTATTACAAACAATACGTATTTTAATTGTTTGCTGTGCAATGTATATACTCGAGCCGAGATATTTACAAAAATCCAAAAAAAAAGTCAAAAAGTACGTTTTTACGAATAACTTTGGTAAAATAAAGTTGTCCTACTTACTTTACTTTTGATGGCGCTCACAGCACAGGATGGGCTTCGGCCTGATCTAACAAGCCCCTCCAGCCAGCTCTGTCCCTAGCTAGCCGCTTCCAGTTGCGCACACCGAGTGTTTGATGTCGTCATCCACTTGTTCGGGTTCTTCCTCTGCTGCGTACCCCATCGGGGTTGGATTCGAAGACTCGTCGGGCAGGTGCGTTGCTGTCCATACACTCCACGTGCCCCAGCCATCTCAGCCACTGTATTTTCAGCTTTTTGACCAGGCCAACGTCGCTGTATAGCCCGTATAGCTCGTCGTTGAATCTTCTCCTCCATACTCCTTCGATACACACCGGCCAGAAAATCACACGAAGAATCTTCCTCTCAAAGCATCCTAGCAGATTTGTATCCGAATCTTTCAGTGTCCATGCTTCTGACCCATAAAGCAGGACCGGGATGATTAGGGTCTTGTATAAAGTCTCCTTGGTTCTCTGAGAGAGGTCCTTACTACTTAAATGCCTTCTTAGACCGAAGAAACAGCGGTTGGCAAGAGTAATTCTTCGCTTGATCTCTGCACTGATGTCATTCTGCGATGTTATAGTGTAGCCCAGGTAGACAAAGTCCTTATTGACAAGTTCGAATTTATATCTGTCCATCGTGATATTTTGCCCGAGTCGACGATGTTGAGATTCCTCTCTCGATGACAGCATATACTTCGTCTTGTCCTCATTGACCGCCAATCCCATTTTAGCCGCCTCCGATTCAATGCTCGCAAATGCCCCTGCCACAGCTCGCATCGTTCTGCCGATAAGCGAATAAGCGACGTTTAGGAGACTAATTCCTCTGTAGTTGGTACATTTCAGAACATCTCCCTTTTTATGGATGGGGCACACTATACCGAGGTTCCATTCATCGGGCATACTTTCATCCGTTCAAATTTTGCAGATGAGCTGGTGTACATCAGAGGCGGCACTTCTGATGGCTTGTTCACAGTGTTCCCACTGGTCCTCTGCACTTAATGCTGGTGGCGGACCTCCTGAGAGATTAAGAGTTACGTGGTCTGCAAAAGTTCTGGCGGTCTCTTGCGATTTAAGCTTCTCTACATCGAATCTTTTCACAGCATCTGCTCTGCGTTGTCGCGTCATGGATATCCGCATACGTAGTCTAGCTACCACCAGGTAGTGATCCGAGTCAATGTTGGTCCCTCGGAACGTTAGGACGTCTAAGAAACTGGAAGCATGTCTCGCGTCTATCGCAACGTGGTCTATTTGGTAGACGGTTAGTTGATCACGCGACCGCCAAGTCCCCTTGTGTATATTGAGGTGTGGGAAGTAGGTGCTTGAGATGATGACATTTCACCCCGCAGCAAAGTCTGCCAGCCTGTGTCCGTTGCCGGAAGTTTCGTCGTGTAGGCTGTGTCCTCCGACTATCGAACCAAAGATGCCCTCCTTTCCGAATCTTGCGTTGAAGTCACCAAGATGATCTTCACGTCGTACTTCGGGCACATATCATACGTTGTCTCCAGGAGATCGCAGAATGCTTCTTTGATTGAGTCTTCTCTCCTTTCATGGGGGGCGTGAACACAGATCAGCGTAATGTTCTTAAATTTGCCTTTGATGCGGATTGTGACCAGGCGCTCGCTTACACTTCGAAAGCCCAAGACTTCTTGCCTAAGTCTTCCGATACCGCTAACCCTGTTCCTTCAAGCACCCGCCGTGGTAGATGTCACACGATTTCAGTCTCCGTATGCCCTCTCCATCCCATCGCACTTCCTGGATGGCTGTGACGTCAGCCTTTAGCCTGTCCAGGTTCTCCACTAATTGTTCGGCTGCACGTGTTCTGTATAAGGACAGGACGTTCCACGTGCAGATCCGAAATTCATTGTCTTTGTTTCGTTTGCGGGGTCGTCAACTTTAAAATCATCCATATCCGAGGCTTGTTGTTTTTATAAGTGGTAGGGAAGGTACCCCGAGGCACAACCCCCAACCCAAAGGACCAGACCCTTTGTATAACTCCAAGGCCAGGTAGCCGGATAAACCGCTCCTTATAGGCCTGAGCTAAAAATATGTCGTAGTAGCCCATATAAGGTGTTCACTAAGTAGTTCAACCTAACTGGAACTGTAGACGCCACCGTTGATTCCATCTAGAGAATTCGTCCGCTGCCGCTTCCATGAAAGGAGAAGTGCCTTAGTGGGAACACTCCTTTCCCCCTCTCTCGTTGGCTGTCCCCAACAGCTTTCAACGGGAATTTAAACCCCGTCTCCAGCTGAAGTACTAGACACCCGACCACTAGGAGGTGAGAGTAGGAGTTGGTAGACAGAGGTGTGTTTTGAGAAAAACCTGTGGACGCTTGTGTCCTCTTGAATGCACATAACTACCCTTTTGAACATCAAAGCCATATGATTATCGGTTCATGAAAAAAAACAGACGGTGTCGATCAACGCAAGGTCAAGCCCTTTTTTACGATACGGTTCGACTGGACTATAATGTTATGGTACCAATACATATGTACAGTACATTGTCTACTTGAAGCTACGTTAAAGCTGTTAGCTACGAGAGCAAGATCCAGACGTGCCCATTTTTTCTGTTTGGCTGCAAGCACAGTACTTTTATAATAAGAAGTATTAAAATTTGGCATGTTCATATAGTCACTTTTTGTTTATAATGTATGGTTTTCTATTCACGTCTTTTAACACAACAATCCTGCTGCAGGGGAATTAATTTTGAATATCTAGAAATATATGCCAATTTATAACAGTTTTTAAAAATTTTAATTAGAACTACGATCGAGATATGTTTAATGTATAACAGTAATATAACAGTTTCTCACATTTAAAATTCTGCAGATCAGTTTGACTGAACAAAAACAACCCTGGGTGCTGAAAAATGCTCAAACGCGGTCCTACGAGCCGCATAAATAATTGTTCCAATTAAAATTGTTATAAACTAGCATGTCTTTAGTCACTTTCTTAAAGTTATGCATATGCATTAACGCTGTTTACAGGGGCTTGGGAAACATTTCTAAGGCTGCGCGTATAGTAGTGCGACCAAAGCGATGCGATGCGAGAAATGTTTGCGTGCGAGAAAAATATTTACATTTATTCTTATTAATGTGGGTACATTGAAGCGATATTTGCTGCAAGTGCTGCGATTTTCTCACATACTTCACAAACTCTTTCGTTCACAAACTCTTTTGACCACTTTTGCTCGAATCTCGAATACCTTCTTGCATCGCTTCTCGCATTGCATCGCTTTGTCGCACTACTGTACGCGCAGCCTAAGTTTCTAAAATATGCGCTCCTCTGAAGGATTTTGTTTCTGCAAGGCAACTTAAAAAGTTTGTTAAATAAAAACTGTTATACGTAAGGGCATCTGTCTTTACTAACTTCTTAAAAAATAAGTGGTGTTCCATTTAGGTACCCCTTCTAAGACGGGCTTACCGCAAAATAATTTTTTTATATATTATAATATTTTTAGAACTAGTCTAGAGAACTTCTAATTTATAACAGTTATAACAGTTTTTTTTTTTTCATTAAAACAAAACCACCTGGTGGTTAAAAAAAAACACTGATGGATGTACGAAGAATGCATAACGTCGGTGGTGGCAGAGGGCCTTGAAACTGCTTATAAACATTGGTACCCTTTTAACAAAAGTGTTATACATTGGTATGTCTAGAATCACTTCCTTAGTTTTAATGAAACAGAATATAAATGAGTTACAAAAAAACATCTGTTTATTTTAATGATTGATGTTCTGCAGGTACCTACCTATACATATACATAGTCTTATTCCGGGTCTGGATCTCTTAACCTAATTGTAAGATAAAAACTTCATCGCAAGTTAAAAAAAAAGAAAAAACTTTAATGCAAATCTAAGTAGGTAAAACTATTTATGTGTTTAAAACTCAAAAAGAGCTTACCTCCCTAGGAACATACATACATATAGCCTCTATCTTTACCTAACTTACCCCTGAAAGACTATATCCCATTGCAAATCACCCTTCTTCAAGAAAAGTGATGTGAACGATATAAATTCGTTTGCAATTGTAAACCCATTTGTTTGTGAAAAACCGATGCGTACACATTCCCAGCAAAAAATAAAATAAAATAAAATAAGAAACAAAACAAAAAAAAAGGGGAAGAAGATAAGAAGACTGAACCGAGTTGTACAGAACAGAGCACAAAACATCTACAACATCACAAGACCACCCTCTTAAAACTGACCATCTCTCGCTCTATGTAATTTAAAAGCTTAGAAAATTTCGAAATTTTGACTCACCCCCCTTCACCGCCCGCTCCCTTCTGCAGCTTCTTCCGGTCAAAAGCTGTATCATATTTCAGTGCCAACCATCATGGTAGAGGTATATAACAAACCAAAGTCCTACTCTCCTGTGATGGTAGAGTCCGTACTTATATACTTTAATAGTAGCCTTTTGAAAAATGAAAAAAAATTATATATAAAATAAAATAAAAAAAAAAACGAGAAAGAAAAAAACTGTTCGGTGATTCGTTCAACCCTATCACTGCCACCCACAACCACCGCGCACCCTTTCGCATTCGAGTTGAAAAACTCAAGTTTTTTTTTTTTTTTTTATTTGTATTTTACTTTTTTTTTCAATCCTTCTTTTATTCTAAAGAAGAAAGAATGGTCCTCATGGATTCTGGTGCTGCCGTCAAGACGGCCAAGGCGTGGGAGATGTAAATGAAATATGCAGATGGTCGCTTGTATAAAAATAAAACTCTTCATAAGTGTGTGCTAAGAACTTTCCATAACCCCATCAATTTGGCCCAGCAGCAGAAGCAAACGAAACCAAACCAACCCTTTTTTTGAGTTTTAGTCTTAGTCCTGGTGCTGTCCTGGTCCTGGTCCAGGACCTGGACCACCTGCCAAATGGGTATAGATGCTGCTATAACAACGAAAAAGAATGAAACTGCCCAAACGAATAGAACGTCCTCATCGCTATCGTTGTCGTCATCGACGTAGTCGTTGGGACGTTCGTTGGAAGGCTTCTCTCTTATAAAACACCAACGTTTCCTACTAATTTATGGGCAAAAATATACAGACATCCGTTGTAGGTGTATATGTGTCCGTTGACCGTTTTTTGGCAAGAAAACACAATTGTCCACTCGTGGATACTGATGCCGAGATGCTGATGCTGATGGTGATGCCAATGCTGGCACCATCGATGTTCAACCCCTTCTATGCTGATGATAGCACAAAGCATTTGTATTAGCTTTGCAGAGTTGGAGGGGCGGCAGTGGGGGATGAAGCCGAAGTCCGGACCAGGAGTGATGGTGGCAAATGGCAAGAGCAGGACTTCCTTCAGCCTTATCGTCCTTTACGTCTTTGAGCGCCTTTAACGCAATACTGTGGGTGGATGGCTGTGTGCTATGGCAGTGGCGGCATTGTCCGGAGTCAGTCGAAATTCTTATAATGGAATTTCAAATAAAGTTTGAAAAACGAAAACCCCTTTCACTCTTGTTTGAATAAAAATCTCAATCTATATAGATATGTGTGTGTTTGTACGAGTATACTTTTATTTTTTAGATTATTTTTTTTTTTTACTTTTTGTGGGGGGATGATGTTAGCATAATGATTGTGTGTCTGTGTGCAGGGCAAAAATGCCCCAAGACTGGACTTTGGTGTGTTGGTGTGTAGATTTATTGTTAATAGATCAGAGGCTTCTATTTCTCGGGCTCGGGCTTGGAAGGAAAATTTAATGTTTATTTATGTATGTATATGTACATATGTATGTATTATAGGTTGTTATGCATTTTTGTGCTGACCGATCGATAGCTTCTTCGTGTGGGGCAAAGAATTTTAAAATCTCCCTGCTATGGGGGTTGGGCGGAAGGGGTAGCCTGGGCCATGGCCATCTTCGAATTCTACATCACTTTCACTTTAGGTTTTTGTTAGGGGTTGATGCTTGATGCTGGATGTTGATGAATTTTTTACTCTTTTCAGACACTCGCGTATAACATTTAAAGTGCTTATTATAATATCTACAGAAATGAAACATCAAGAGTTAATGTGCTTTGACGGCACATATATAGATATTTGCTAGGTGGACTTTAATAAAGTTGTGCGATAATGGTTGGATTTTGATAATTGGGGAATTCTATCGAATGAACCAAAAGATAATAGTTTCTATAGTTGTACAGAGTACGCATAAGATAACGTTTTCTCTTAAGGATACCGTGTCATAAAGAGGCCATAATCTTATTTGTAGGTCCTTTCTTGGTGAAAAATAGTGAATTTTATTGAAAAAAATAGTATTAAAGTCGAAAAACATTGGCGAATGCTTAGACCCCATCAGTCAGTATAGTTATGTAACTATAATTATGGCCTAAAAGTTAAAAAAGGAAAGTTTGAGTGATTTTTCATTCGATGTTTGTTTTTAAATTTGTATAATGTTTGATCTATCTTAACAATTTTAAGAAATAATATTAAAATAACATAAAACCCAGGGCGCTAGTACACCAATAAAAAAAATTCTCTAAAAGTCTCTATATGCCACACACAATTCGCTATATGGAATAGGAGTTAAGTCACAAGTTAAATTTTTATATTAATAAAAAAAAAACTAGATTTTCGGGAAATAGTAAACAAAAATCTACTTTTAAGTTTAAGTAAAAATTCTTGACTTGTATATGTACAATTGTACATACACTCCGCTCCACTTGAATAGAAACTTTTTTTTAATCTCTGAGCGTGGAGCGCTTTGGTAAATTTATAAATTCACCTTTTGGTTTTAGTGCCTATAAGAGGGATCTACTGCAAAGGACAGAATAATTCAGGAAAATACCATTAGGTAATTTTTTACCACATTCCTAATTACTTCATTTAAAACACTGATTTTTTTTTTGCGCCACTTGAATAGAAACACTCTCTTAAATAAGATCAATTGTTCCAAACCAGAAAATCGCACCTCACGCCATCAAATCGCCTCCTTGGCTATGGTGGTGCTTCAGAAACTTGGGTTCCTTCCTCATAACATGAAAATAGTAATTATATCCATCCGGACCATCTATATTTTTTTCATCAGAAAATACCACTTTTGTCCACTCTTCCTTCCACGTCACATTCTTCCTGCAAAAATCTATTAAATTGTGTCTTCGTATTGGATGTAAAGGTGGTTTTTTCTTCAATTTCAGGCGCTTTAAATGTTGTGACGAATAACACGTCTAATAGTGTTAAGATTCGCTGTAATACCACTCTTCGGCTTGATTTTAGCAGCAGAGTCGCTTGAATTTGAAGCCAGTCTAATTATCTTTCTTGGGTCTGCTTCTGTTGTGGCTCCTGACTGTCTACCTTATACATTTTGCCATAGTTTTCTTTATTTCTAAGGTTCCACCAAACAATTTTCACACTTCTATTTATTTTTTTGGCGATTGTGCGTAGGGGAAGCTTTGATAAAACAATTATTATTTTTAATCTGCACTTCCATTATTAGAAAAATATTTTTTCTTCTTACCGTAATCTATAGAGACAAAACGCACACTGTTTCTATTTTAGTGCCGCAAAAAAAAATCAGTGTATTTAATGAAAAAGTGGTAAAAAATAACCTAATGGTATTTTCCTGAATTATTCTGTACCTGCAGTTTTATTAGCAATAGATCCTTCTTTTAAGAACTAAAACCAAAAGGTGAATTTATAAATTTACCAAAGCGCTACACGCGGAGCGGAGTGTTTGTCTGCACTAATATATTATCAATTGCTTTTAATTTGTTTATGTTTAAAACATATATATGTATATTTAAAAATAATATTACTGAAAACTATAGCGTAAATGACTAAGCTTCAAAAACCGAAAGAAATTTTAAAATCGGTCAAAGGATTCGATTGATATAGGTAGTCAAAGTTTTCTTATTTTAAAAATCAAAAAAAAAAATATTTTTTGAATGAACATTTTCACTGTTTCAAAAAGTTTGCACCTGAATAATAAAAAAATGGGCACGACTGGATCACACAAACTTGCTCTCGTAGCTAATAACTTTAACGTAGTTGAAAATTGACGATGTACAAGTACATAATGTACATACATAGGTATTGGTTCCAAAATAATATGATATCATTAAAAAAAATTAAATAAATTATTACTATAAATATTATGAATTTATTATTTTAATGGCTTTGAAAGTAAGAGATCAAAATCAAGTATGCCATTTGATTTGTTTGGTAAATATTAATTTAAAAAAAAAATTTTTAAAATAAATCGCTCCAACGGCTTTCTTAAAAATAAATTTTGTATATATAAAATTTTTCGCTTATTTTCAAAAATAAAATCTAGTATGCCAACATTGAGTATTTAATAAGTTACAATTTTACACAAAATAAAAAGATACTGAAATTTCAAAAAAAAAAAATTCAATATTTTTTTAAAAACCCAAAAATTATTTTTTTGTAAATTTGTATATGCAAAATTGTTTGAATTATGAAGGAGCTCTTGCATAAAAATTTTGGTTGAAATCGGATCAGCTGTCAACGAGAAATTTGAAAATTAAAAAATCGGTTCTATGACAGGTACCGTTATTGGTAAAATTTTTTTACATCAATATGTTCACCATACCTTATATAGTAAACGCACATCTTTTTATCAAAATTCTTGGAGCCGTTTTCGAGAAAAACAATTTTTTCTTAGAGGTTTTTCAACATTTGTATGGAAGGTACGGCTCCGCGAAATTAGGCCCCAGGAAATTAGGGCCCAAAAGAAAAAATGAAATAAGGCCCCAAATTGGGGTATTTTTTCAAAATGAAATTATATAATATTAATAAAATGAAATTAAGCCCCAAAACTAGTGTTGGGGTCTTATCTTATTTATCTTGTACGAATATTTAAATCAGTGGGAAAGATTTTTTAAAGAACTTGAAATATTCAGTTAAGAGTAAATTCTTAGTAATGTACCCCTGGCCAGAAAAAAAAGCATGTTTGGCTTTTGTGAACCAAAACCGAAGCGAAACAAGAACAACAACAAGACTATTAGAAAACGGACTGCAATCAAAAAGACAGTAGGTTAAAAATGGGTAATTATTTGTACGCATTTCTCAGAAAAAAACATTGTTTTCCAAACCTTTTACAAATTGTCGACGAGTTCAGTTTGTGTTTGCCAGGTTCTTATGCGTTTTTTCAATAATGAACAATATGTGGACGAGCGAAAAATCCAAAGTTACTTTTGAAAGCCATGTTAACTGTTAAATTTAATAACAATTTAAGCTGACATGGTTTTAAAAACTACTTAAAAGAAAACGAACAATTATAAAATATTTTTTTCAGCACAAAAGTATTAATGACAAATATTTTGAACGTTGTAAGCTTGGCTTAATCTGCATTACGAAATATTATGTTTTTGTAATTTTAAATAATGAAGCTTTACATAATTTTCATTTAATTTGTTAACAGAAGACTCAATTAATTTATTAATAAAATAAATGCTAAGTTTTAAGTTCCTTTAATGTTAAGAGTTTCTTTTCGTTTGTTTTTCTGTTATTTTTTCTCTCTTTTAATAGGTATGTACATATGTAGATATGTATCAAAATAAAAATTAAGGAAAAGACTAATATTTTTGTTTTACGTTTTTAAATTGTTCACTTTGTGTCCCGGGTTTTGCTCCCAGAAATATGGTCACCGTACCCATAGTCACCCGCAGGGGGGCACTTGCCCCCCTGGCTCTGGCCGAACAATCATACTATTCCTATTTTTATTATTAACTAGAAAATTTTCACAAAAACAACTGTTTAAATGTACTTTTTTGTCAGAGTCCATGCTTTGCCCCCCCCCCCTGACACAAAGCCAAGCCGTGTATATCGGCTTTCATTTTACTCTTTGATTTGTTCGGAAATGTGATTATGTTCTTGGCAGCTTTGTTTCCAGGTCCGTGGTTTGCCTTGGGATTTTATCATTATCAGGGGTTGAATCAATTGTGTTGATTGTCGATTTGAAGATAGCTGTCTTTATCACATCTATAGGCAAAGATAGAGAGAGCAATCATCAAAACGACAATCAACACAAATACAAAAGCATTCGAGTTCTGAGAGAGCATGTCGTTTTTGTAATTGAGGGACTGCAAAAGCTTTCGGAAGAGGGTAATAGAATAACAAAGCAACGTGCCCTCCAACTTTATTACTCTTGCACTAATTCGACCTTTTTAGTTTGTTTGTTTGTGTTGTCACATTACTCATCGATCCTAGAATCTGTGTCTAATATTTAACAGGGCGTTGACCAAAATCTGTCAACAGTTAAAGATCAGGTCAATGTTTTGAATAAATTGTTTCAACAAAATCGAGAGGATGCTGACAATTGCTTTAAATCTCTATGGGAGGTAATGGAAAAATGCTTGAGTGAATAAGGCATTGTTTTAAGCTGCCCAAGAATAATTCAAAAACAAATCCGTCGATCAAATGTTCCCGCTTCTTCCCCCCAAAGTTATTTTAGAAAAGCTATTTATATTCCGTACATTGATTCCCTGATAATGTCGCTTACAGAACGCTTTTCAGAAGAAAATGAAGCTGCATTTTCACTATTTCAGTTATCACCAAAAAATATGCAAATTATAGATTCTCCAGAATTCGATATAATTATACAGAAAATAATGGAGAAATATGGCTGCTTTCTGGATAATTTCCTGGTGGAGTCCAAGATGTGGTACAGTTTTAACAAAATGCAACCTAATGGAAATGATTGTTCAAACATTTCTGATTTATTGAGAAGTGTAGAGGAATTTTATCCATCGATTTTTTCAGCGCTTTGTATAGGGCTCTCGATTCCAGCAACTACTTGCACCACTGAGCGATCGTTCAGCACCTTACGCAAAGTAAAAACTTGGCTTGGATCCACAGTGACCGACAAACGACTTGATTCGAAATTATATTGTCAAAGAACAAACAAACTCGAAATAATTGACCGTTTTGGAAAAGAGCCCAGTCGGTTGCAGTTGCTTTTCACTAAGTAACAAATGTTGAAGAAAAATCATTTATTTGTTTCCTTTAATAGTTATTTAACGTCAACACGAATAAAATGTCACATTTTCTAGTACTAAAATAAAATCACTTACAACTGACCTATGCCTAGACAAAATAAATAAACTTTTAGTAATAAAAAACATCGAATTCAAAAATTGCATATTCCCTGGAAAAAATCCTGCGGGCGCCTATGACCGTACGTATATCGCAAGTAAAAAGTATTGTTTTTTTTTTTACTTTTTTGTATCACTGTGACTTTTTTCACTCTCTATTTTTACTTCAGTTATTTAATTTTGATATTTTTTGAGGTTAAATATTAAGTATATTGCCTATTGGGAGAAAGTCGTATTTCAGTAGAATATTCTGAAACACCCTGTAAATATTTTTTCTTAAAATTCAAAAAATGTATAGCCTTGGAAATTTCCTTCAAGCTGAAAAAAAAATTATCACGATATCTTTATTCGTTTACGAGCTATGAATTTTTCAACCAAAAAATACAATATGCGCCACAGTGCGGTGTTACAAAAAGCTAGAGCGTGTAGATTAGGTTGAAAAATAGTATGGGGGGAGTCTATTTATTTACACATTAGGCGTTTTTCTTTTTTAGCTCAGAAAAGAGTTCTGAACAGAGTCCGAGCATATCGAGCATCCTCTGAACATCCTCTGAACAAAGCGTGTTCTGGTTCTGAGCGCTCAGAATTATTTTTGAAACACACCTGAACACTAAGCTGTCACTTTTTTTTCAATTTCACCTATCAAATGCTTGTGCTCAGCATTCAACTCGGTCTGCTCAGTTATTTTATTCTGAGCTCATAGAGCGCGCTCTGAACAAGCTCAGAACACGTTCAGAACGAAAAAAGTAACACAAATTTGAAGCTCTGAACGTTCAGAGGTAAAAAAGAAACACAATTTTTTGTTTGACAGTTCAGGCTCTTCTCTGAAGTAAAAAAGAAAAACGCCTTTTTAGGCGGGAGGAGCAATTTTCTTAAAAAAAAAAAATACTTTTAACAGAAAGACAATTTTAAAAAAACAACGGTAGCACGTAAGTCGGCATTACATTATCATATAAATATGGCAAACTTGCCATATAAATATGTCCCACAAGTGACATATATGTACATAAGTGTGATAGACATATTCATGTATATGACAAAATATATTTGACTTATAAGGAGTCTTATATAGTTGGCGTGTTTTTTTGTGCCTTCTATGTTAGCTTAAGAATTAATGGCACAAAAAACGCTCATCGTTGCTTAAGAAAAGAATTTGGCAGCACTGATATAACAGTGACATTGGCCGCGATCAAAAACCTATGTAGAGCTAACCAGATAGGTTCGTGTTGTTGTAATCCCGTGTGATAGCTATCCATGCTATCCGAAAAATTTTGGGATACGTTTGTATACCAAGCGAAGTGTCAAAAACCGCTGACTGCAAAATTGAGATTTGTTTGCCGTCGTCGAGTTGTGTTTTTGATTTTTTTCAGAAAAATAATTAAAATAATATAATATAATAAAATGCAAATTACTGTATTACATACAGCGAAGAATTTTGCCAAAAAATACTTTCAGGTAACCTATCTGGTTTTGGTTGTTAAGAAATCTATATGGATACGAAACTATCTTAGATAGTCTATCGCATCGATTCTTGATTGCGGCCATTTTCTGACATTTTGGCTGTCAACTTATTGTCAACAAAAGAAAAAATTAAACAAAATATTGTTAAAATGTTGATAAATTAAAAGAAACGTCTCTTCCCTGGACCAGGTCTTTATTTTATTTATTTATTTTAATTTAATAATTCACCTTTTTTTCTGTCATATTTTGTACGATCAGTCAACCAGTGCTTCAAGATCCATCTGCCAAATTAATGCATTTTTGGATGAATTTTTGACATTTGTTAAGAATTCATCGAAAAAAACGTAGAAAATAGTGTATGGAAGCACTGTTTTTATTTAAGCTTAATTCTTAAGCAGCTATGTTTATCGCCCCGAACTCAGGATATTTGTTGTTGTATTTTACATGGAAATTTTTTTTAAGCTAACATAGAGGGCACTAAAAAAACACGCCTATTGTGTCATATAAATATGTACACACAGTATATTACAAAAGCACCCAATTTTTCTTGGTTACACTTTGCTTAGATACATTTCTATACTTGAATATATTTAAATGAATTTTATTTGGTTAATGTAGGTATACAGTAGCTCTTCAATCGCAAGGAAAAAATATATATTAGTTACACAGTAAAGGAAATACAACAAAAAATTTAAAAAATTATTGAAAGCAATTGCGACAAAACTAAAACACATAATTAAATTATGTAGTTGTTTTCCAATATTTTGTTATGAAGTCACTATTTTTGATAACTGGTGCTTGGCAACTATCAGGCATTGACTCAATCAAGTTCTTTATGATTTCCTGGGGGATACTTCCAAGCAATTTCTGTTAAAACAACAAGAAAATCCTTGTTTTTGCAGCTATCGCGTTGAATCTGGCGATCAAAAACAAAAGTTGACCCACATGACCCCCCCCCCTTGGATCCGCGCTTGTTGGTACGGTTGTATTTAAATAATTTTGTACATTTGAAATACATTTTTGAGAAAATTGCCCCTCCTGTCTAAGTCGAGGGAAAAGACACCCTCAACATCAAATTCTCTCTCGTTCTCTTCTATTCTTTGTTCTCTCTCGTTTTTCACAATTTTTTAATTTTTAGCAACCAAATCAGCATCGCGTCGCAGTATAGGAGGAAGGAAGTACGCCTCTACCATATCATTTTATTTCTGATGAAAAATTGCGAACTAATAAGCTAATAGATGGATTTAAAAAGAAAAATATTATTATAAAAAAACCCACATACATATCCTCTTTGACACCGGGTAAATACCCTGGGTATGTATTAAAAAATAATGTATACGGGGTATTTCCCAGCGGGAAATATCGTCCCCAATGAATTTTATAGCTGAATTCTTCAATCAATTCACTAGCCAAATAATAAAAGGAAACGTCATGCAATGATTTAGTGAGTGAAGAGTCATGCGAGGTTTCCTCAGTTCATAGATTTGAACCCACTTTTTGCTTTGTGTGTAGAAAACAACAAGACAACAGCAATCAATCCACTAGCCAGATAATACAAGGAAACGACATGTAATGATTTAATAAGTGAAGAGTCATGCAAGGTTTCCTCAGTTCATATATTTGAACCCACTTTCTGCTTTGTGTTTAGAAAACAACCCTTTCTGTCGTTTTTTGTTATGGAAAATTATAAGATGAAAAAACTGTTGAAAAGTCATGTAGAAGTTCATCAGTTCATCGTCTATGTCCACTCTTATGCTTTGTAAAGTGTGCACCGCCATTGTGTGTTTTAATAGAAGTTGATTTTTTTTGTGTTCTCTGTGTTGACATTGTCTACTGACAGTAAATATTATAAGAGGACTAATTTATTTCCATTAAAAATAGGCAATCTCAGATTTTCTCAAAGTATTTCAGTTTTTTGGTTAATCACCACTTCGCATATGAAGTGGTGATTAACCAACAACCACTGACCTAGTGATTTAACTTTAATTTAAAGTTTTAATTCTATATTTGTAATAACCAATCACAAATAATTCACAGCACTACAGAGTTAATGAATTTACTATTTATTTAATTTTCTTCACATTTTTCATATTGAATTAACTAATTGCCGAACAAACAACTACCTACTTCTATATCTTGTGATTTGATAATTGAATTTTCATTACCATTTTTATCGAAAATATTAAACTGATGAATAAACCACATACATTTATGCAGTGAATTCATAGATTATGCAACCACCATGCTTTTCATCATCTGGGTTGGTGAATAAACAACTTCCAACGAAGAAGTGATTTCGTTGGCGAATTTTCATCGGATTTTCAGCATGTGCTTCCCGCCTAGGACATGCCCATGTTAATTTCATCAAAGGAATCAGCTGAAAAGTGGACGGTGCAGCTGCCATTCCTCAAGGAAAAAGCTGATCTTTCCTCAATGAATTTTTCAATTTTTCCCGCTGGGTTGCCTATCATTAGGCATTCTAGATTTGTATGGACTTGAATTTTGAAAACTTTTTATGTAGATTTTAATATTTCTCTTTGCCTTATATATTTTGTACAGTAATTGTTCATCCATCACTCGCCAATTTAATTTATTGGTCTGCAAAGTCTTAAGATTTCCCTTAAAAATAAAGTTTGTTTTTTTTTTCTTGGGTATTTGTTTCCAAGAAATAATCAATTTCCTTTAATTTAAAATTTCAAATGCACTTCACTTCTTTTTATTTTAATGTAAATTAAAAAACAAAAAAAATAATTCCTCTGTTATTATAAAAAGGGAATTAATGAAAGGGGTTTGATGAAAAAAAAAATCTCCAATTTATTCTGACAAACATTTTCTTTTAATGGACTTTTTCGATTATTTTTTTATTGGATGAGAAAAAGAAAGAATTTTCCTCCCCTTTAGACTATGGTTTTTTTATATAAAGTATTTTTTGCGTTTTTCGTTGATGGGTTTTAATGTTCTTCTACAGTAACCCTTTCGGTTCTATTTTTTATAATTAAAGGGGTTGTGATTTGCCATTGTACAAGTAAATAAATTAAAAGTATGTACACGTCTTACAATGATTTTTTTTTGTTATATAAAATAGATATTATATAAAAAGAGTGACAAAAGAAATGAAAATCGACGTACTGAAAAAAGCTTAGCTATTCAATTTGAAACATTCTTTAACATGCCTTAAATTTATGGGGGTATTGGTCCTATTGGACGTTCAATTATAGGCTCCAAAACGAAGGTATACTTATTTTTGAAGCTATAGTGTATTATGCTTAGTAAGATCAGTTAGCGTGAGAAATACAGAAAAGACTTTTATTTTTATATTGGAAAATATCGCATATGGGCTGATATTCGACCTTCAATCATTTTCACCCCTAAGCCTATTACGCTGCTGATGTGAAACGAAAAATCACATACAAAAATGACATGACGAAATCATAAACGAAAAATTTCGTTGTGCTTTTCGTTCTGTGGTACGCTGTTCGACCAGCGAATTTGATGATTATACCAAATTGTTTTGACAAGTCTCCACTCTCTTTTCGAATTTGATGATTATACAAAATTGTTTTGACAAGTCTCCACTCTCTTTTCGCAATCAATTGCCGGGATAATTGTTTGTGTGCGGAAAAATAACGATTTGGTTTTATTCGTGTTTTTATTTGTTGTTTCTTTCATTACAACAATGTTTTTGTTTGATTTTTTCGTCAAATTTTGATTTCTTTATTTGTAATTTGTGAAACTCTCCATGAATATTTTCCGCTGTGTTTTCGTATGCATTTCGTTGTCTTTTTGAAAACCACAGGAAAATTTCGTTTCTCATCAGCGCAGCGGCGTACCAGGCGTAATAAATCTACAACCATTTGCTTCGCTACTAAATTAAGAATAAGCTAAATTTATCTTCAACTCCTAATAGTAACGGGTGATTTTTTAGCTGGTTTGTTTTGGCAACACTGGTTTTGACAGCTGACGTGTGTTTAGTACCTTGTGTCACTGTCAAACAGCTTCAGTGTGGTTTGCAATTTAACCATGGATCGTCTTACAAATGAACAACGCTTGCAAATTATTGAATTTTACTATCAAAATTTGTGCTCGGTTCGAAATGTTCATCGCGCGCTGCTTCCATTTTATGGTCGGCATTCTCGACCTTCTGAGCAGTCTATTCGGAAGATTGTGACCAAATTTCGCACCAAATTTACTTTGTTGGACATTAAACCACCAACACGTTTACGTACTGTGCGTAGTGAAGAAAATATTGCGGCCGTATCAGCTAGTGTGACAGAAGACCGCGAAATGTCGATTCGGCGCCGTTCCCAGCAGTTAGGCCTTTGTTACAGCACTACGTAGAAAATTTTGCGGAAGGATTTGGGCGTAAAGCCTTTTAAGATACAGCTGGTGCAAGAACTAAAGCCAGCCGACCTACCACAACGCCGAATTTTTGTTGAATGGGCTCTTGGAAAGCTGGCCGAGGATCCGCTTTTTTATCGAAAAATTGTGTTCAGCGATGAGGCTCATTTTTGGTTGAATGGGTACGTAAATAAGCAAAATTGCCGCATTTGGAGTGAAGATCAGCCAGAAGCATTGCAACAGCTACCAATGCATCCCGAAAAAGCCACTGTTTGGTGCGGTTTATGGGCCGGCGGCATTATTGGGCCATATTTCTTCAAAGATGATGCGAATCGCAGCGTTACTGTCAATGGTGAACGCTACCGAGCGATGATAACAAACTTTTTTTTGCCCGAAATGGAAGTTCTTGACTTGCATGGTATGTGGTTTCAACAAGACGGTGCCACATGCCACACAGCACGCGAAACAATGGCGCAATTGCGAGGCGAGTTTGGTGAACAGTTAATTTCACGTTTCGGGCCGGTCAATTGGCCGCCTAGATCATGCGATTTGACACCATTAGACTATTTTTTGTGGGGGTATGTCAAGGCTTATGTCTAAAGGGACAAGCCCGCTTCGATTGACGCACTGGAAGCCAACATCCATGCATTCATTCGTGAGATACCGGCCGATATGTGTGAAATAGTATGCCAAAATTGGACTCAGCGGATGGGCTACCTGAGACGCAGCCGCGGTCAACATTTGCATGAAATTATCTTTAAACATTAAATTGCAAGGTTCAAACTATCGATTCAAATAAATATTTCATTCATTTTTTCGAATTTTTTGTGTTTTTTTTTTTTAAATCTAAACCTCTTAAAAAATCACCCATTATATATAAGGGTGGTTTGTGGGTGGTTTTGTGGGTTGTTTTGTCTAACTTTAACGAATTGCAATTTAAAACCTTGAAAATAATACCCATTTTTATTCCGATAAATGAGATACAAATTGATTTTTCGTTTGTTGTTTTTCAGAGATCATTTTGACGCTAGTTGGCCTACCAACTATTGAGTTAATCGTTTGGACTTAATTTGTATACGTTTGTACCAATTTTAGGTTTGTTTGTACCATCACCGTTTTTTTTTATATATGCTCTTTAAATACATTTACGGAGTTTGGCCCACCAACTATACCGCTCGAAAAATCTAAAAATGCAGTTCGATAGAAAATCGTAAGTACCCTCTGGAATTTTCTTTATTTTTGTTTGTATACGTCCCAATTTTTTTTTTAACCAAATTTTATTAAAATTTTGATATGTATGCAATCGTTTGTACTTTTTTTTTGATGCTTTTTCATCGTGTTAATTTTTTAAATTTTTATTTATTTCTATTTTTCATTAATTATTTCTTTATTTGGGAAACTTAGTTGTCCCACCAACTATATCGCTTGAAAAGTCTGAAAATGCAGTTCGATAGAAAATCGTTTGTATACGTTTGTATTTTTTTTTTTTTTTTGTTTGTATAGGTATGTCTCAAATTTGTTTGACATACATTTTGAATTTAATTTTATGAATTTGTATTTCTTTCTGTTTCTATTTTCTTAATTAATTAAGTTTTCATGAAGTTGTTCCACCAACTATATCGCCCAAAAATCTGGAGATGTAGTTCGATAAAAAAATTTTTGTATACCTTTTTTTGTTTGTACTTGTCCGAATTTATGTACATACATATATATATATACAACGGAGATGTGCCGAACTTTAATTTAAAAAGTTTTGCAGTTCAATAAGTCAGGAGTGACCTTAATGACTTTAATGTATGGAGCGCTGCAGTTCAATAAATCAGGCGAGTGGGCTTGAAATGTTAATTGGAACTGATTGGAAAACAGACGAATATAAATTTCAGGTGTCATACACAAATTTTTGATTTTGCATCGATTTTTAGTGCAGGAATTTGTTGAAATAGAACATAGTCGAAAAGTATTTTTACTACATGATTATTTTTTTAAACAAAAGCGGTAAGCGGAAATAAATGAAAACTCGAAAAGTAATTTGAATTTCCATTTTTAATTTTTGATAACAAAATATTTTTTTTAAATATTAGGTGTAGTAGGCACTGATGGGGTAGTAAGCTCTTGCAAAACTGCAAATAACTTTTTTTCTTTATGACTCTTTATCTGTTTTACAAAGAAAAACTCCTTCTGCACACATTTAGACAAATTTCATCGAAGATCTCATTTACCATGAGTGTCAGTTCCGAAAAGACCAATCCAAGTGGAAATACTTGTCTATAAACTGACAAAGGCATCTTTCAAAAATTCCTTGTCTTTAAAAAGACAAACTAATTTGTGTCAATTCAAGGCCCAAGTAGAAATGAACTGGCGTTCGTGTCGTTTAAAAAACCAAATTGACAGCTGTCAAACTGTGTCAATTTAACGACACGTGGAATCCTAGCATTACATTTTTTTTAAAGTCATCAATTTTCGTTTGTGACAAGGTCTGAAAATGACAATTCATCATGTTATATTCAATTTCATCCAAGATAAGCTCTAGTTTATTATTATTATTTGTTCACTTAAGAGAGTTTTTTCAATGAAAAATATAAAATTCATTTGAAAATATGTTTCAGGTATCCGGGTTTTCACTTAAACGAGTTTCGTTTAAGCGGAGTGTTTTAAAAGTAATTGTCAGAAAATAAATGCTCGGGAATGAAAAAAGTGCTTCAGATAAGCGGGTTTTTCTCTTAAGCGGGTTTTACTGTATCGATTTACTATAAGAAAATATACAAAGATGCAGTTTAAATATTATTTTTATTATGTTATTCATTATTTTATAATTAATTTTGGACTTTTGGGCAGCTTTTCCATAGAAGTACTTATAGGTACTCCCAGGTGCAGCGATGACTTCCAAGAGCACTTAAAGTGACTTTGTCCCGCAAACGGAATATAAGCACATTTTTTTTTTTTTTTTTTTTAATTAAGCGCGCTCTAAAGGGGTTCTTACTACCCTTAAAATGATTAAACACAGTGCGAGCGTTAGGAAAATAGGAAAGGATTTAAGAGGAGATGCCGGTGCACATTGGTTTTGAACCTTTGAATATCAAAATGGCAGCGAAAAATAGTGCCGGGTAAAGCATTCCACATTCTTGTTGTGCGACTAAAGAAAGAATCTCTATACTTAACAGTACGTCCGAAGTTGGGCTCAAGGGTAAACTGATGTGCATTCCTAGAAATACGGGTATTACGGTTGAATTGTTTTAGGGGAGGAATGCAACTGGCTATTTCGTTAGAGCACTGGTTATGAAAATAACGGTAAAATAACGAAAGACATGAAACATTGCGTCGGTGTTCGCGAGCTGCAAATGCTTCCGTTATATTTCTATCATTTTCATAGCTCTTATTTGAATTCTATCCAATAGACTCAAGTGAGTTATTGGAGCACCTGCCCAAACATGAGAATTGTACTCGAGTTTTGGACGAATAAAGGCTTTATAGATAACAGCCAGATCAGAAGGGGTGAAAAATTTCTTGCATCGCCGAAGAAAACCTTAACATTTAGCTGCATTTTTGGCAGCATCAAATATGTGATCGTTCCACAGAAGGTGGTCTGTGATACACATACCGAGGACTGAAAGCTTTTCGGTTTCCTCAATGCACAAACCACTCATGGATAGTGGCATGAGGGGTGGGTTTCGTTTTGACGACACTAGACAGCACTGAGTTTTGAAGCATTAAATTCTACGCGATTTTTGATTCCCCATTGGACAATGCTGTCGAGATCAGAATTTAATGAGCTTATCATACGCTGCCGTTCAAGTTCCACATCCGAAGGACATGGATGAGAACCTGTAAACGAATATGAGAAGCTGAGGATTCTGTCTTCAGCGAAACAGTTTAATGGATTAGAAGTTTCAAACAAAAGATCATTTATAAAAATAAGGAAGAGAGTCAGAGACAAAACGGAGCCCTGGGGCACACCAGCATTTATTTTGTGGATTTCAGACTTGAAACCGCCCAATACAACTTGTATTGAACGGTCCGAAAGGTAATTTCTAATCCAACGAAGAAGAGATTCATCGAAACCAAATGCGCGCATTTTCGATAAGAGAGCTTGATGCCAAACTCTATCAAACGCTTTTGAAATATCAAGTGCAATAATCTTACTTTCTCCAAAACGATGTAAAGATTTGTTCCACTGTTCGGTGAGATATACCATCAGATCACCAGTGGACCTATTGCTACGAAAGCCGTACTGCCGGTCATTAAGAAGCCTTCGTTCTTCGAGATATTTCTTGAGCTGAAAATTGATCAGCGTTTTCATGACCTTGGAAAGAAGGGAAGTAAGTGCAATTGGACGATAGTTTGAGGGTGAAGAAGATACGCCTTTTTTAGGGACAGGCTGGACAAATGCTGTTTTCCATCCACTCGGAAAGAGACCAGTAGAGTAGGACAGATGGAAAAGCTTACGCAGTGGTTTTGCCAACGTTGAAGAACACCTCTTCAGAACAATGGGAGGGATACTATCCGGGCCAGCGGATTTGTGAATGTCAAGATCTTTTAGAACTCTGGCAACTGCACGAGTGCGAAAGAAGATTTGCCCCATAAAATCGTTTACGCTCTCAATTACAGGCGGAGTTCTATCACTTACTGGCAGCGTCGAATTAACAGCAAACTGTGCTACGAGCGAAATGTTTTTTACATCAGTAATAAGGTACTCTGTAACCATGTTTAATTTCAATTACGAGCAAATTGTTCGAACTTTGAAAACATTTTGCAACTTTGAGCGCTTGTAAGTGGTAGTTTGTCCCGCTAAACGGTTGTAAGCGGTATTTTTTGATATCATCTGATGTTGATTAACACACCCACGAAAGATAAACGACGAGCAAATAAGTCATTTTTTTTTTGCTTGCATGTTTCAAACGCCCTCTACATCAGAAGGTCTCGAGGTGCGCTGTAAGCGGTTCATTTTGGTGACACACATAACTTAATTTAACGATATATAACGATTTGAATGACGAGCAGATTGACACCTTTTTATTGTCGCGAGCTCCCGGATTATAAGCTATCTGAACAACCTACTGAAAATTCACCCATATTCTGAAAGTCGTATTTATGACTCGTATTCGACTACAGTCGTATGTTGGTATTCCAAAAGTCTACAAATATTGAGAAACGGACAACATCGCATACGACTGTTCATATCATTATCATTATCCCGAGTCTAGTATTAATTCGAATTAAAGTCGTATTTGTGTTTTTTTTTCGTCGTGTGAAATCTTTTAAACGAGTTACATATATATTTTTTCGGATAAAAAAGGACAAAAACATAGTGCATGCAACATGCATATAATGTAGATATTTTTTTCAATATTCCTGCTATTTGTTTTATCAACCTGCGAGGGTCACAGCAGCTCTAAGACCATCGAAATGCACTTTTAAAATGCACATACAAAATAAATGATGTAAAAAATCTCTTCTCTGGGAAACTATGTGCAATCAACCTGGCAGTTATAGCGCGACTCTAACAACACTAAAATGCAACACAAAACTGATAGATGCAAAACAGCTTTATACCGCTCCAAATATCGTTTACTGATACTTTTATGTATCCTTGTTCTTTACAGGAGCTTTGGAGCGGTATAAGGCTCTTTTACATCTTTCATTTTTGTATTGCATTTTAGTGGTCTTAGGTCCACGTTGTCACTCTCATATTAATAGCATGTGTTTTGTTAAGATAAGTGTTATTTTAATAAATACAATACAAATAAAATAAATATGTACATACAATACAATAACATACATTTTCTTATTGCATTTTGACAAATGCATTTTGGTGGTCTTAGGTCCGCGGAATGAATCGCTGCCAGGTTTATACAATCTGGGTGTAATTCTCGACCCTAAATTAAACTGGAAATTAAACATTGAAGAACGGGTTAAGAAGGCCTGTATAGCTTTCTATGCCTGTAGCAAAACCTTTGGTAAGAGGTGGGGCCTCCAGTCAAAAATGATTTTATGGACATACACAGCCGTGGTGCGACTTATTCTCACGTATGGTTCGATTGTGTGGTGGCCAGCATTAAAGAATTTGTATAATATCAACAAACTTAGGAAGGTTCAAAGAACAGCTAGCATTGGCACCACAGGGGCTATTCGATACTGTCCAACAGATGCTTTAGGAGTTTTTCTACACCTTTTACCACTAGATTTACACATTAAATACCTAGTATCTTGCAGCGCGATAAGACTAAAAGAATCGAACTCCTGGTTTGCCAAACCCTATGGGCACAGCAACATCACGGGATTAATTCCAACCGAAATGTTTTCGACTCCGACTGATTACTCCACCCCTTCAATGAGCCTCGGTAAAGATTTTAAAGTTATATTCCCATCCAGAAATGATTGAAATGATGACGTCGTGACGTACTGATGGGTCAAAGATGGAGTGCGGTGTTGGTGCGGGTATTTTCTCACAGTCCCTAAATATATCCAGGTCTTTTCGGCTACCTGACTTTGCTAGTGTCTTTCAGGCTGAAGTACTGGCGATCACGGAAGCATGCAAGCTACTTAAACAAAATCCAAACCAGAACCGAAATACAGCTAGTTTCTCAGACAGTCAAGCGGCTGTCAAAGCCATTAACTCGGCTACATCATCCTCAAAACTAGTACGACAATGCCAGGATGAGCTTCTGAGTCTGAACACTAACCTCAGGGTCACTCTTATCTGGGTTCCGGGTCACAGTGGCATTGAGGGAAATGAACGGGCTGACGAGCTGGCCAGGCAAGGTTCAGCCCTTCATAACTCACTTGTGTAAAGAGTCAATATTCCTCTCGGAGTTATAAAGAGCAATATATTCTCATCTTTTCTCTCAGAATCTAATCGTAGGTGGAATAGTTTAACTAACTGCATTATTGCTAGAAAAATCTGGCCTACCTATAATAAATCCCGAACTATTAACCTTATGTGCAGACCCAGGCGAGACATAGCAAGGATTGTTGCAACATGCACTGGACACTGGCCAATAGGAGAACATGCGGCGAAGCTTGGCATCCCCTACAATACTCACTGTTGTAGTTGTGGGGACCAGCAGGAAAAGGAAACAGTTTTTCATTTCCTCTGTAAATGTCCCGCTTTGGCCAGAATGAGGCAACAATCTTTTGGGAAGCCCTTTTTTGACGACCTTCACGAACTCTCTGAAACGAAGATTAAATATTTGACTTCTTTCTTCAATGCGACGAAATGGATCTAGGATTTACTTCGGTTCCTCTTGCACCGTCTTCTTCCCCAAACTCCTATGACTGCGAGCTAGCAGACTAACGTTTTTTGAAGGTGGCTCATGGTGCACGAGGACCGGACGATCACATAATTGGGCCGATCTCCGCTTCAATACCAGCCAACAAGTGCCTAGGTGGCACAGTGTAGATGGGTCTTAGTTGCGGACTTCGACCCTTTTGAGTGTTTTCCTATTTTCAAGTTCAAGAATGTTTCAATGGATCTAGAATTAACTTCGGTTTCCTTTTGCACCATTTTCTTCCCCAAACTCCTATGACTGTGAGCTAGCAGACTACTGGTTTTTGAAGGTGGCTCATGGTGCACGAGGACCGGAGGATCACACGGTTGTGCCAACCTTCGCTTCAATACCAGTCAACAAGTTGCCTAGTTGGCACAGTGTAGATGGTTTTTAGTTGCAAACTTTGGTCCTATCGGGTGTTTTTCCTATGTCCAAATCCTTTCAGTTTCATCACATGTCTAAATCCAATAAAAGCGTCTGGTCATACAGGCGGGTGGTACTTTCTCTGGTAACCACAAGTCATGTTGTGCAAACAGACGGAGGTGTACAGAGATTACCATATCCGAGTGTGCGACTAGACGATCACCCTAAGGGATCAGATCGTATGCGTCCCGGGCAAATCAGCAAATTGCTTAGCGTAGCATACTGCAGCTGAACTCGGGCGTAGGCGATGAGATCTATGACCAAATACCCTCTTTTTCTTTAAAAATGTTCTTTTAACCCACAGGTCAAACGAGTTATGGTATCAAAACGGCGCATTACCGCGTTAATTGGGTCATCGAGCAAGGATGCTTGTGACCGCCATCTCTACCTACCTATACAATCCTGTTTGCCTTGATACAAATAGCATATCCACCAAATATGAAGCGGTATAAAACACTTTTAGAAAATCGTTGAACAAATCTCATACTAAAATAATTTGCTTATGACATTCCAATGATTTTGACAAATATATACAGGCAACGATATACATACGTTGTTTTTTAAAGCTTCTCGTATACAACGTATACGACTTGAAGAATAACGATTTTCAAACGATACGAGTTCAAGTTCGAATACGAGTACGAGACAAAATACGACTTGCGGAACATGGGTGATTGTAAAGATTTTCATGAGTTAAACTGGAGTTAACCCTTCGGAATTGGTGAGTCAACTCGAGTCTTACTTCAACCTTGTCAGCTTGTCACTGAAAGTCTGTGCCTGGATGTAAAATATAAAATAAAAACAAAATGCAGTTTAAATCATCATGCAAACATTTTAATATAATTAATATAAAAGCAAGCAAAAATTACTTGAAGAAATCATTAACGCAAAACTTCAGTCTGCTATGCGTTCTGCTGTTCGATGAATGAAATTGACGATTAAAGCATTTATAGATGCGAGATTTTTTGCAGTTTTCTTCTTTTTTTTGTCATTTTTGGCATAGAATTTACTGGATCGGGCACTCGTTATATCGACTTTTTAAAATATCGACTCTTTTATAATCTCTCAAAAAAAAAATGTCGACTGTTTACAATATCGCAAAAAAAAACCCTGGATCGATGTTTTGAAATGTTGATTTTCAAAACATCCACATTACGTCACCAGAGAATTGGTTTGTTCCATACGCCATTGGCACTTTTTTGAGAAAAACGCATTTAAAGGTTTGCGTACTTGGTATTCCGAAACTGTGTGATAACTTGAAGTTAGTCTTATGAGGATTTCACCTACCAATTTTCAAAGTGTTTTGCCAAGCCGTTAACAAGATAAGTTAATTAGTGTAAGAGTCCACTTTTTTGACTTGTGTCCTACCTCCTACATTTTGAAAATGATTTTTTTTTCTATACACGTGGAACACAAAAAATGTGGAGCACAAAGCAATTCGCATCAAATGTACGTTTGAAAGACAAATAGCATGGAGTTGGATGATAAAATTTGAAAAGAAAATCGATTACATCACTTTTTTCAATAAAAGGTCCGTTCCTTTACTTTAAATTTCTGTGATTTTCTGTGCATTTGTGTTATTTTCAGTCCAAAGCCGTTCCCGTACTCAATAATTTGACAGTTTTTTACAAAAAAACAACGCTCACGAGAGAGTAAATTATTTCCCCTACCTGTGATTTTCAGTCCGATAAATTTCTTCGGACTGAAAATCACAGCACAGCAAAATGTCAATTTGAGAGCAAAAGAATGAAAGCCAAACATCGTGCCATACTTGTCCAGCACATTAGGTAATACGGAATTTGGTTGAATTTGCGTTCCCGTACTTTGGCACAGTTATGATATTTTTGAGAATATATCAACGTTGCTCTCCAAGATCTGACAGTTTTTGATTTTCTGTGCACAAAGTAAAGGATCAGACCTTATATCAACGTTGCTCTCCAAGATCTGACAGTTTGTGATTTTCTGTGCACAAAGTAAAGGATCGGACCTAAAGTTTTTATTTAACAAATCCAATAAACAATGAACACTTAACATTCTTCTTAAAACAAATAAAAACAAACAAAACATCTAAAATTAAAGCAGTTTTACTGCTTTGTTTACTTGTTTTTGACGTTCTTGGGATTTTGCTGTCACAACTACTGTCAGCTAAATAATTTAGATCAGCTCTTGAATCATCACCTTTCGGAAAAATAACAGTTAGCATAGAATGTGTTACCTTGAGATAACTGAGTAAGTTTTAATTACTTGAAAAATATCCCCACGACGAAGAGGAAGAACTAAGATCCTTGGGCAATAATTCGTCATCAAACAATCTTTATTTGAAAAAAAAAATATATATATTTTATATCCTGCATTTATTTTAATAAATTGGAAAAATAAGCAGGATACCGCTGGCCACAGAACGAGGTTCAGATGAAACAGTGTCCTTTAAAAAAAAAAACTCAAAAACATCCGCAATCGCACGTCCTTTCACCTTAGCAGTCAACTTCAAGCCACTAGCTGATTTCATACAATCGTCTCCGAATATCTACACAACTGTAATGGTGGCGACACAAGCCAATACTAAAATTTTTTTTGCGGTCATTGTCCCACATACATAGCATTTCCTTAACAAAAGTGCACGTAGGACAAACCAATTCTCAACTTTCTTAGTATTTTCTGTATCTCTTGTCGCCGTGGTATGCACGTGGAACAAAACAATTCTCACAAAAAAACTGCGAAAAATTGTATGGAAAAGTTGTCCGAAACGCCAAAAAATGGTTTATGGCACAAACCAATTCTAAAAACTGTTGATTTTGGTGGATATGGAACTAAATCGATGTTCGATATCTCGGGATTGGAAAGACATAATGCGAATCGGATCACAGATTTAGAAAGAGCATACAAAATTACCATAGAATCCATTTCTAACTCAAAAACGACAAAAGTGGCGTATTGAACAAAACAGTTCTCAGGCGACGATTAATAGATATTTCAACAATCGACATTATCAAGCCTTTCGATTTTGGTTTTTGCGTGTTCGTTTTCGTCACAAATGAGACAGGACTGTCACCTCTTTTCATAAGAACTTTAAAATATCATGTAGATTACATTACAATAGTTCTTGAAATGCCGGATGAAAGGTTACCCAAAATTTGAGCATTGGAGACGATTGAGAAAAAATCCTCTTGGTATAAGAAACTGGAGGAACTAGGGAGTTACTGCAGAATCGATTTCAGATTGGTTAGAGAAAATGAAAGATACTCCAAAGATACGCTCCTGAATCTTCTTTCTAAGGCTGACGATCCGTACAGAATAGATTGTATAAATGACGCAACGTCTTCGCTACACAGATCTGTGATTGTGGCCTGAACCACAATCTGTGTGAATTAAACTACTTTCACAACGAAAATAAACAGGCTCTTATTTCAGCACTTTTTAGAATGAGAGAGGAGATGATTAACCTTCACTATATACCTCATAGAGAGGATCTACCTATTTACTGTACCTTATGCATTATGCTTACGAACGAGAAGATGTCACGCATTTCATTTGAAAATGTCTTGTTTTATGTGAGATAAGAAGGGATACCTTAAGCAGCAACTTTAAATCAGATGAAGAGGTACTTGCCTTGCTCAACTGCGAATGCAATGTTACCCAACTCTACAATTACTATAAAACCGCAATGTCTTACCGTGACCAAATTTCAAATGAAGCCTTTTAAAAAAAGAAAAAGTCTTACAAATGTTAACTTTAACTAATTTTTTTTTTTTGTTTGTTTGTTTATTTTGTTCTTTTAAGTAAACAACTATTATAGTTACATATACATTATTTCTGAAACGATGTCAATCGGGCAGACGGCAAAATCCAGGCCTCAACGATTTCTGTAAAAATTATTCTGTAAATTGTAAACTAAAAGCAAATAATAAATCGAATTATCTATCTATCTATCTATCTAAAGATACATCAACCGAGTCTGTCTTTTACCCAGTCTTTTTTTGTGGGAGCCAATCCCTTTTGTTCCAATTTTCCGATATTTGTCTCGACTTTTCCTCAATATAGTCAACATATTTTATCAAGCCGAAATTTTATGATGTCAACAAATTTTTTAAGTCGACCAAAAAAAATGGCGGCATTTAAAAATTCAAAAAAGTCAGTAGAACTCGACATTTTAATCAGTCGAAATTTGTTTTGGTCGATCATTCGTAAGTTACCCGAATTCATTGCCGGAATCATTAATTGTGTACGGAAAATGATATTTGGGTTTGTTCGTGTTTTGTTTGTTGTATTTTTCATTTATTACAGTATGGCTTCTTGATTTTTTGTGGTTTTCTTTTGTGAGCGGGTCAAAATTCTATGTGGCCAAAATTCTGTATTTAAATTTTTTGAAAACACTGTATGACCAAAATTCTGTATACAAATACAAACATACAATAGGTACAAGAACCTTTTGTGTATTATTCAGCTAAATATTTCCGACGCAAAGTATTTATTTCTAAGATCATCAAGACATACATCAAAATTTTAAAGTTGATAAATGATATGACATCCCTTTTCACTCGCGATGTAGTAACTATAGGGCAAGTTTTGGATTACTAAAAAAAAATCAAACTCGAGATAATAATTTTCCCTAACATTTCGATGATAGAGCTTTCAGGATAAATAATTTATAGGTATACTGCATTACTTATATAGTAGAGTGGGCCGAAAAACACTTTTTTTTCGAATTTCGTTAAGAGGGGGGGGTCTATTCCCCTCCCTTAAACCGGGAGGGGCAATTTCCTAAAAAATCACTTAAATTGAAAAAAAAAATTATTAAAAAATAACAGTAATTCCTACAATGTCAGGCAATACCTTCTTGTAAAGCCATAAGTCTCTTCTTTTACTGTATTTTTAAAGAAAGTTATTTAAGTGAATAGTTTTTGAGAAATTAGTTTTAAAACTCAAAATTTTGAAAACAATAGTTAAAAAAAAAAATGTTTGAACAAATTTTTTTTTCAAAATTTTACTCAATTAAGGTGCCAGTTATAGCTATCATTGGAAACCATCATTGAAAAAGTTAGCTTTTGATTTTGAGATCCTTCGAAAAGTTAATCATTAAATATTTTAATGCAGAAAGATAGATTACGTCTTCAAAATTATTTCTCCTCCAAACAAAAATTCATTTTGACCCATATCATCCCCATAACGTAACTTTTAATTTTTTCAATGATCATTGGTAAGGTAGTTCATCATTGAAAAATTAATAGTCATTTTATGAGAAAAGTTATGCCAAATTGAACTTTGTTTTACCTAGAAATAATTATAAAGTCAATTAGCTTTACTTTAGCATCAAAATAATCATTTATTTTTTCTTCAAAATCACTCAAAATTGAAAATTAATATTTTCAATGATGGTTTTCAATGATAGCTATAACTGGCACCTAAGTGCTATTTTTGTTCTCAAAAGTCAATTCTCTTATTAATTTTCAATCAAACACTAAAAACCGAATGATTTTAGGACTTCTCCTTTTCAAGATACTAAAAAATAAAGAAACTGATATCTTATTAAAAACAAGAAAAAATAAAAAAATTGAGTTTGAAAATTAATTTTTCAAAAACTGTTTACTAAAATAACTTATTTAAAATTACAATAAAAGAAGAGATTTCTGGCTTTACAAGGTGGTATAATGCATGACATTTTTGGAATTACCGCTATTTTTTAATATTTTTTTTTTTTCAAATTTAAGTTATTTTTTTTTTTAGGAAATTGCCCCTCCCGGCTTTAACGGAGGGAAATAGACCCCCCTTCTAAACGATTTTTTTTTTCTTGTCTCGACGCAACCTACATGCTCTAGCTTTTTGGCACACCACTCGTGAATCACCCTGTAGAAAAACTATATCTTAAAAAAAGGAATTTTGCAGTATATTCGACAAATTTCGAAACGCATGCGCGATCGGAAGTCCTCAAAATATTTGAACCATTCTTTTTTCTACTTAATATTTGGTTCATAAACAAGCCACCTGGAACTATTATATTCAAAAATTAAGACGTTGGGGTAGTTCAAATATTTTTTCTTTAAATACCATTTTTCAAAAATGTTCCAAACTTCGCGATCGGAAGATATGAACCGATTTTGATTATTTTTCAAATCTATCTTAGTCTTGCCAATTCGCAAGTTTTCCGCGGTATTACGATTTGAAATTCGAAAAAAGTGTTTTTCGGCCCACTCTATTATATAGACAGGTCGTATTCCATTCAACCGATATAAAAGGTACCATTAAAAATTAAATTCAAAACAAAGGACAATGGCAATATTTGTATGGGAGCTGGCCCTCAAAATAATACGCGCGAAGAGAAGTGGGTGGTTAACAAAGAAGCTTCATTTTTATATAATCGATCAATCGCTAGTTGGCCTTGAGCTGTGCAGAATGCATTTCAATTGATCGCGGCTAATCAATCTGGAAAGCTCTAAAGTGATTTAATACGGTAATTTCCTTTTTGTTTGTGATTTAAATGGAAGGGCATTTTAATTTGTGTGTTAATGTCAACATGGGCTTCATAATCGAGTCAATCGAATCAACTTCTTACAGAGATTATTATTCAAGGTCAACCTACGTCCTACGATGGCTGACTATGTGTGTGAACATGCCATTAAAGAGGTTTACTAAATCTTATTGCAGGGTACATTTACGAAAAACAAAATTATCCTTACGTAGAAAAAATATTTCAAGAGAATGCCGTTTATATACTTTTTATTGGCGCCCAAATTGGTTTTTAAGAGGTCGTTCCTTTTCACGGCATGTCAGGGGAAGACGTATATCTGTTACATAATTACTTGATATGGCTCAAAACTCAATAAATGCAATAGTACAATAATAAGACCGCTTTCACACAAGGAAACTGAGTTGCCAGAAACTAGCTAGTTTGCTGGCGAGAAGGGTGTGAGGGGAGATTTGTTTGTATTCCTTTTACGCCCTTCTCGCCCACAAACTAAAAATCGCCAGCGATTCAGTTTCTTTGTGTGAAAGGGGTCTAATGTAGGTACTTGTGCTAGCCGACGCTCTTGATGGGCTCAAAAGATGCGTACCTTTTAATGGCCCAGTGGCGTTTCTTAACAATATTATTATTGATGACTTGCATTAAAAATGAATTAATGTTGAAGAACTTATATATATTTTTTGGATGTAAATACCCTTTTATAAAAAGTCTATATAAAATAAAGAAGAAATAAAAAATAGTTCTGCAATATAAGCTTTTTATGTACCTATTCTTACTTATTCCGGCGATAACTTTTTTCCCACAGCAAATCGAGACAAACTTTCATACATACATGTTATGTACACAAATAGACCTTTTCAACGATATATGACACATCGTTATTGGTCTGGGGGCCAAACGTACGTACATACTTTTTGTGAACATTTTTCAACAAGAACCAGATTGTGTTTTTTCTAAATCTTAAGAAATCCGTTATTTAAAAAAGTTATCAAAACGATTTTGCTTTTTAAATACGAGTAGGTACCTACATAGATACATACATATGTAAATTTTGTTCATACAGAATGTTGGTCATACAAAATATTTTTCATGCTGAATTCTTTGAGTATACATATATAATATGGAGTGCTCGTTTACATTCCAAAATCGCAACCATCATAGGGGGCGCGGTAATCTATGCAGTAATTCAATTTTCAATATAGAGATGGTTTTCACAACAACACCGTCATAGCTGCAGCTGTCAAAATACCCTCTCTATATTGAAATCAAGCCCCCGTTTCACAGGCTCAAATACTACAATGCATTAGGGCTTTCCATAATAATTATACTCAAAGGCTGAATTATGTGAAATCAGAATTTTGAATTACAGCATTTTGAAATACAGTATTTTAAAAACAGTATTTCGAATCCACCCCGATTTTTGTTGTTTTTTGTCCAACTGCTCACTAGAATAACTATGTTTTCTTTGTGACTATTTTTGCCTCTAAACGTAGTCTAAGTAGGGTTACTATGCGTCCTATTTTTGGAGGACATGTCCTCTTTTTAACCCCGGCGCGGAACGTCCTCCAACGTTTAAGGAAATTGTCCTCTTTTTTCCCCTAACAAGTTATTACGAAAATTAAGGGAGACATCGAACTCTGAATTTAAGAGAAAAAAATAGCCAATACAAATCTGATAGAAAACATAAAATTAAACAGATCTTGTTTTGCCTCCCGTGTGTCAACCCTCTAAATTTAGTTGAACAAGCCCATTTGTTCGGCTTCTGTTATTTGTTTTGTTTTCCCCCCTTTCACCAAGAAAACAGCTACATAGACCTTCTTTTTGCAAAAAGTGTGAAATAAACATCTTTTCGTAGTTAAGCCTTAAGTTGCAAAATATCAAATTTATTTTATTTGGTGGTTCAATTTATTTACTCTTATATTGTTTACAAGATCATTTTAAAACCATGATCCTTCATTTAGAAAAGGAAGAAATGATTCCGAAGGAGATTGCACAGTTTGTTACTCCAAGATTTCCATTGCAAGCTAAGGAAAATACGAGATCAAGGACCCCATAACATCTCAAATGCACTTAAATAACAGAAGATCGGGTACATCAAGAGTTTTGGAAGCTTTAATTTTAAACAAGTCAACACAAAAACATATCCCGAATACCGGGGCAATAATTTCGTTTCACACTGGTTTGTCATCAGCAATCGTTTAATTCTCTCAATATGACCACTGAGTCTGAGTTAAACAAAAAAATGTTTTTCGAATCGGATTTGGGTAAAAGAATCTCATGCGTCAGGATATAGGCCACTGCCACAGTCACCAGTGTAATCGCTCCCCTGATGTCTATCTCTAAATCAGTGGCGGATCCAGAGGGAGGGTCATAGGGGTCAAACGCCAGAGAGAAAAACAAAAACATTTAAACTTCAATAAAACAAATTCTTTTAAAGTAGGTAGACATACTTAACAGAAAAAGAACTGTAGTAGCAGATTTTTCTATTCAAATATTGGATGTCCAAATGGATTTTCATTACCAAAATGCAAAGTGTACATTCCAAAAAAACGAATTGTGTGTTCAACTTAAAAAAAATGTTCCGGCCAACCAGAACCTCACGATTTTTGTATTTACACATTAGAAACTAAAATTTTGAAAAATAAAAGGAGAATGGGCATTTTTGGGTGTGAGCGGCCACGAATGAAATTAGTGTCTACTACAAGAGAGTAACTTTCTATATAGACGTTCCGTTGCAGTGCATTTAGGAAAAGAGATATAAAGACATTTGCAAATGCACTTTTTAAATGCATTTTTGGGGCAGTTGGCGTTTTCAAAAACTATCTGATGCGTTATCCTTATTTCAAAATGCCTATAGTGACACAATACGTACCAGGTCAAGATAGCCCGCGGTTATTTTATCAAGCCCCTTATACGAGTTCAGAAGACAACCGTATAAGATTACCTATTTAAAAAGAGGATACCAACCGATACTTTTAGTCAAATCATTAGCAAAACCGGCGGCGGTGATTGGACAAGCTTATTCAGGCTGTTTCGGTGAGAAAATGCACTTTTCCTATTGCATTTTAGTCGAAAGATACCTAGTTCACTAAGCATTTCAAAGAATTGAGTATCAAATGATATAGCTAAGATTTCCCTCTTTATACGAATGCAAGGCTCAAACATGCTTTTATCAAAATGGTTCTCGATGGCTCCGGAAAGTTCCGCAAGACTATTTGAATGCAGCTTTAAGTCACATACTTTAGAAGTACAGGGCTTGTATAATATTGAAGTGTACCGAAAACTGCAAGTAAGAGGTCTTACGCAATATATCGAAGAGCAAGACATTTGGTTGTTGCGTTCCGAATGCAGTCTTTACATGTTAAGGATTTATTATTCGTGCATTGTGGTATTGGCTGTCAAAGGAATGGGAGAGAAGCTATCGCACATTATTTTATTACTGTTCGTGTCTGAGTGGAACGTGCACAGTCGGATGCTGTGCGCATATAATGTGCGTAGTTTGGTATTTAGGCTAGGCAAGAAACCAAACCGATGATATTCGATTACCTGCAGCGGAATTAAGTGCGATTTTATGGCATGAGTAGACACTATACTAAAAAAAACATGTTTTTAATATAAATTATTATACAATATATGGTAAGTGCACTAATATTAAATGATGTATGTGCATTTTTAATAATAAATATCTTTGAGACTGATGTATAAAATTGTTATATCACTTTCCTTTTCTATTTGTACATTCACACAAGCCAATAACTAAAACTCTATTAAAGTGTTAAACACAAAAATGCATTTTATCCTAGTTTGAAGTACACCACAACGAAAAAACTTCTACACTGTCCTTGTAGGACCAAACCACATCCAAAAATAATAAAACCGTTCTTTTTAAATGCACCCACTTTCCATACAAATTTGCCCATTCTCCTTTGAATCTTAGAGGTATAGTAATTCTTAAAAATAACCGGAATTAAATAATTAAAATTTCACTTTTAAAATAATCTTACCTTTAGTTTATCCGAAAATTGTCTCATTAATAAACTAAAAAAAAATTCAGTCTGAACATAAATATAAAAAGTACTTTATAAAATTTTCTTTTTAAATATAAGTTATTATTTTTTTGTATTTTAATTTATGTTCGAAGACCTAGTTTTTGTTTTCTTTTTGTCATCTTTTTTAATGTAGATGATGTCCTCCAAAGTCCCGGATTTTAAAAGTTTTTTTCCTAGGTTAGCTTAGACAGCCACGGCAACCATAAGTCTAAGCAATGTCAGTTGTACGAACAACAAAGGTCAAAGCTTTACCCATGGATTAAATATTTTTCAACTCATCGATATCGGCGGCGGATAAACTGGATTTTATTCATAAATCAGGGCTTAAGTTTCTATTGCATAATAGCCAATTATGTCAGTTATTGTACAACTGGCCATAAAGCTCTAAGTTCTCACCAAAATTTGAAGTACACAAACTTTATTGAAATATTCCGGGTGCCCCGTAAAGAATGGAAACCGTGGAATGCCTCATAGCAGACTTTATGACCGTCCTGAAAACTGATAAAAAAAGTTCTATCCCAATCACAAGAAAAGATGGTGCAGGGAAATTATTCCACGGGAATCTGCTCCACATAGGAATTTATTTCACTTTTAGTGGGAATCTGATCCACTTTTCAAAGTGGAATTGATTCCCATCGAGAGCGAAAATATATTTCACCTTAAATTTTGTGGAATTGTTTCTCACCTTAAACCGCGCGAATTTTTAATAGTTTTTTCATAATACTTCTTTGGTCCACTTAGGGTATGGTAAGTTCCAGGCAGGCGCTTATGTAGTCAGTTGATGTACTTTAAGTTTATGTGTATTATAGAGTACCTTGGGTGCCCTGCTTCGCGGGTTCAGGAATTTGAACTCCTTTTTTGGACAGAGGACCTTTACAGATGTACTCTTTATTACACATAAACTTAAAGTACACCAACTGACAACATAAGCGCCTGCCTGGTGACTGATTTAAAATAACAGATTTAAACAGATTTAACACTAGGTGTGGAGTTCTAAGTTTTTGAGAACAAAAAAACTATTCAAAAGTCAAAGGAAAAGAAGTGTAATTATATATCACACTAAGTGGGCAGAAACTCCACCTTTCAAAGTGAAATTCATTCTCAGGAAAAAGTGTAATAAATTCTTTCTCTCAGTAGGAATCAACTCCTCTTTGAAAAGTGAAGCAGATTCCCACTAAGAGTGAAATAAATGCTTATGTGGAGCAGGGATTTATTTCCCGGCACCGAAAAGATATGTGCATGTTTTTGTTCAGTGCGTTATTTTTTGGCTTACTTTACGTTTTTGAATACCACGACTGAATGTCGAATGAATTACAATATTTCACATTATGTGCCATAACATAAGTACAAGAAAATTATAATTACTGTTGGTCTTCTTAGAGAAAAAAAAATTTATAATTTGGATTTTAAACGTCAAATTTGAAAGAAAATAATTTTTGAAAAAGTTAAATCATCTCTGGTATAAACAAAATGCTTAAATATCTAAGTGGCCAATTATCCTAGGCGCTGGTTGTTCAACGATCCTTTGCCAGCCAAATGGTGGACAAGCAAAATTCACTTGCTCCTGTGTACGCCCTCGCCACTCACCCTGCCCTGGCCAGCACATTGACAGCTCATTTAGCAGTTATGACAAATCCGAAAATTTTGTTAGATCTGCTAACCGCGACTTTAAGGCTTAACTATACATATTGTATATAAATGTAGGTATACATATATGTATTCACATATACATAAGTACTTCCTAATAGCATAGTTTTATTTACCACTAATTTTCGGTGCTGCAGCTTAGATACAAGATAAATTTAACTAAAAATACGCTCGTTTTTTCAAGTACATCGTTAACATTTTAACCCCGACAGAAAATGCCGCCCATATTATTTCAAAAAATTTAAATTTATATTAGGGACAATTGTTTTTTTTTTTTGCTTTTTTAGCTGAACCAGATTTTCTCAATAAGTGTATTTATTTTCAAAATGTAACAAAATTTACGACAACGGTGTTATGTTTTATTATATCCAACATCACTTAACAAAAGTCATTATCGTGTGACGGTGACCTTCTGTACATCAACCATTTTTATTGGTGATAACCCATAACCCTTCTTTCTCTTTGAATTAAAAGAAGTGATTTCATCGTGCGAATATGATGACCTCTACATTTTATACTCGTCGTATTGGCACACGAAGGGTAAAGGTTACCTCAATTTTAAATTTGTTTTATAGGCTAGCCGTTAAATCCTCCAATGGTCAAACAGGGTCAACAAGGTCTTTACTTCTTCATATATATAGGTACACATTTTTATAAAGCAACAAACGATTGTTAAAAATGTAACAGACAACGACAAGACATATTATTTAAAGAAACAGACAAAAAAAAAACAAGTTCTTCGACTGACCACATTCTATGTTACACCCTTAGAAGATCTTAAAGAAGAAAGTACCCGAATTTTTTTGTTTTGTTCTCAATTTCATAAAAACACTCGTTTCCTTGAACGGGTGAGTTATGGGTTATAATGGAGGATACTTTTGTGCGCAAAGGGTGAGAAACACACACCCTTCTTAATATTGACGATATTATTTCGATAAGCAGTAAACTATCCCAAAGGGATTACGTCTTCAATTTAGCATTATGAACAATTTTTTTGACCCCGTTGCTGGGCATTAAACAAAAAGTTCAATAAAGGTTAAAGGTAGCTATGTATGAACATAATATATAAATCTACTGGACTTCTGGTGGGCTGGATACATCTTCATAGTCACATTGTATTTACCTATGAAATTGTTTTAAAGGTGGAAATATGTATCATTTGATTTGGAATTCATTTAATGTGATTTACATAAAACATACTAGTTTTTAACAAGCTCAATTGAGTACCTTCGGGTACATCCCAAAAGGGAATACTATTATACGGTAACCGGCACGGCCGGAATTGAAATTAATTTTTTTTTTAATGAAATGAACAAGATTCAGTATAGAAGATATGCAACCTTTTGTTGGGTTTAAAAAACTTGTTTCATTTTGAATTTAGTGTGTTGGATTGATTGTACCTTGACGTTTCTTGCAGAAAAACAAAGTTTCAAAAAAAAAATGTATGTTTAAGCTAACCAACAGTTATAGACGATCGAATACAACATATTAAATTATATCCAATTCAAATCTGTAACGGATATCAATCTTCTATCTATTTGAGCTTTGATTTCAAAAAAGTACCATAAAACGAAGGCATCATATTATTCACTGGGTCAAGCATAAGGCACCTAAATATTGAATTGCTGGTCGTGAGAAGTATTTGGCGACTTTTGGCACTTCTGTCTACCGCTCACGAGCCACATTCGCCTCAAATGCCAAACATTTATTAGCAGGGGATCATGACGTTATCTGGAATGCCAAATATCTCGAAAGGACAAAATCTAGAAAAACGAAAGAAAAATTGGGCTACGACTGGATCGCACAAACTTGCGAAAGAAAAAATAATTGACCAAACAAATTTGTTTCTGAGGTCATAAACCCGTGTCTCTAAGGTCCTACTTTTCCCATACAAATTTATATCGGAATTTTACACTCTTCACATTTTATTTTTTTTTTCTTTGGAACTATAAAGGTTATTCTAATTTGTTTAGGAATTCCTGATTGATTTATTGGTCCTTAAAGAAACTGCATTTAAAAATGTATTAAACAAATTTAAATTATAATTTATTTCGATTTTTTAATTTAATAAACACTTTAATATTATATATTTTTCTCTCTCGATCTTCAGCAGTTTTTGTTGTTGTTTTTACTGATTAGATTATCATTAAGTAGTAAGTTTTTTTTTTTAAACTGCATTAAGCAGATTATGAAAACAAATTAGAAATAATTTATTTCGATTTTTGAAAATATTAAATGTTTTTATTTTTTTAAGTATTTATTTTTTTTTTGCTTATCAAATAAAGTTAAAAGTTTGGATTTATCATAAGGCCAACATCATAAAAACATCAGGCAATCAATCAAAAATCTACCATGTTCAGCGCATGGTATTATTTCCACGTTTACTGTGCTAATTTTGAAAACTTTTGTTTTTGATAAGTTGGCTCTATTATTGCAGTTTTTTACCAATAACTTGCTATTGGCTCTAGATACAATAATAAGTTATATTATTTTGAAATTCACATTTAACGCGTATATTTTTAAAATAGATGGCCGCTAAGGTATTCATGCATTTTTTTTTTATACCAGAGATGATTTAACTTTTTCAAAAATTATTTTCTTTCAGATTTCATCAATCAAAGTTACATAATTTTGTTCTCTAAGAAGTCCAACAGTAATTATAATTTTCTTTTACTTATGTTATGGACAAATAATGTTAAATATTGCTACGAAAAAAAGCGGTATAGTCGTGGTATTCAAAAACGTTAGTAAGGCAAAAAATAACGCACTGAAAAAAATGCACAATCGCTCATTAAAAAGAACAACGTCATAACTCAAAAAACATCAATTTTGATCTAATGATACAGTTCAAACTCATTTTCTATAAACTATTTTTTGCAAAACGTCATTTCTAGAACTTGAACATTTAAGGCTATAGAGCATCATCATATACACGTCAATTTTAAATGTTTTTTTGTGGAAACACTGTATTTTTTTTCATTTACGCAGGGACCTTTGAAGTAAAAACAGTCCAATAAATATTTTGAAAGTGTCATATTTTGCGATAAACGTTTAATTAATAGCTGTACCAAGAAAAAAGAAAAAATTAGATACAAATGAAGATGATTATGAAATACAGCCATGCAAACTTTAAATTGCGATTTATGAAGTTGGAGGTTTTTTGAGTTATAACATTTTTCTTTTTAATTAGCGATATCTTTTCTTGAGCTTGGGATAGAACTTTTTGTTATCAGTTTCCAGGACGGTCATAAAGTCTGCTATGAGGCATTCCACGGTTTTCCATTCCTTACGGCGCACCCTGTATATTTCAATAAAGTTTGTTTACTTCAAATTTTGGTGAGAACTTAGAGCTTTAGAGTTGTACAATAACTGAAACAATTGACTATTATGAAATAGTTACTTGAAACTTTATCCCTGAATTATGAATAAAATTCAGTTAAAATTTATTTAATCCATGGGTTAAACTCTGACCTTGGTTGTACATCTACTACGTTAAGAGGCAAAATAGTCACAAACATAATTAGGTAGTGAGCAGTTGGACAAAAAACAACAAAAATCGGGATGGATTCGAAATAATGTACATAGGTTCAAAATTTTGTTTTTAAAACTGCTGTAATTTTCGTTTTTCAAACTGCTGTAATTAAAAATTCTGATTTCACATAATGCTGCATGAAAAATATTTTGTATGACCAAAATTCTGTATGAACAAAATTCTCAAAATTATTTACATTCACGGCTGTTCTGATTTCCGACCGAATTTAAAAACGGAATCGAAAATTAAATCCGTGCGAATTAAAAAAGGTTGTTCTGATTCAGTCGATTTGAGTTTTCAGTGAAGGCAACTTAAAATCAACAAAACGTTTTCGAAATCAGCTGTGAAGATGTCAAACAAGTTTCAATTTAAAAAATTTTAAATTTCTTTAATTAAAGTAGATACCAAACCTAATTTTTTTATTATACAAAAAAAAATCATTTTAAAGCTAAAGTTTGATTACTGTTCAGTTCATGTGTTGGTTTAAATCGGTTAATTAATCCGTTCCCATTATCTTACACGAAATTAGAGCATTTTACAATATTAGAAGATGGATGTACCAGTTTGGATTTTACTGGATGAAGAACCAATAGAAAAGGGAATTGCTCTCCTGCTCTTGTTAAAGATTTATTCAGGCGTTCAGATTGAAAAACGAATCATTTCAATACATATTTGATGAATTGCAAAATCGTTGGAACTCTGGTGGATCCCTTACCCCAATGACAATGTTATTAGGCAGGCCTAAGGGTTTTCGCTGAAGGTGGATACCAAAGAGGAATTGGAAATGACTTCCACTATGCTTAGGGAAGATCAACTTTTAGTAAGGTTTTGAAGGAGTTTGTCAACTTAGCAAAAGAGCACTTGTGTCCTTAATGGATCTCTCTTTGGGAGTCCTAAAGCATTTAAATCTTTTGTCAACTCTTCCCACAATCTCTCCACATGCTCGGCTCTGTTGTCTGTCCAAAATTTAATAATTCCAAGGTCAGGATACTTCTCCATAAATGCAACTAACATCGCAAATTGTTGCTGTGTGGTATGCTTTCCCCTAAGTTTCATTTATTTTTTATAAAAGTATGTTCAGTTAATTTATTAATAAACAATAAAAACTTACATTTTTATTCCACCGAATCTGTTTTCGCCAACAAAAAGACAACCGAATTGAAAACGTCAATTAATTGGCGTTTTGCAGCTCTTTCTGTTTTTTAGAACACCCTGAAAAACGTAAAACGTCAAACAGTACGGAAAACAGAACTACAAGAATTCGAAAACGGTCGGTTTTGTAATTCGAAGGAAAATCAGAACAGGGGTGATTATGTATGTATGTAGGTACCTACTCGTATTTAAAAAGCAATACCGTTTTGATAACTTTTTTACATTACGCATTGTTGAAAAATGTTCACAAAAAGTTTTAAAAATTAAAAAAAAGTACGAATACGCCCAAGTGTAATAAATTGTTTTGAATTTTATTTTTAATGGCACTGAACCTCTTATATCGATTAAATGGACTATGACCTGTCTATAAAAGTAATGCAGTACCTATAAAAATTATTTGTCCTGAAAGCTCGATTTATTTACCTACTCTATTATCGAAATGTTAAGCTGGCCATACACGACCGAGCCGAACGGCTCGGAACCAATTTGGTTCGTGGTTTTCCGACTGGCTGAATGTCCAAATGGTTCGGCGCCGAACCTTTTTGACATTTATCTAGTACAAAATGTTCGGAGCCAATTGGCTCCGAGCCGTTCGGCTCGGTCGTGTATGGCCAGCTTTAAGGAAAATTATTACTTGGAGTTTGTTTTTTTTTTAAGTAATCCAAAACTTGCCCTATAGTTACTATATCGCGAGTTAAAAAGGATTTCATATCATTTATCACCCGGGGTTTAGACAAGCGAGTAGAACTAGTAGCGTTTATGTGTGTAAGTGTATCAGAACACGAGAGAGCCAACTAGTAGCGCAAATAGTATAATATTTTTGCCTGCGAGTAGCCTGCCACTTATCCTACTAGTATAGTGTAATTTTTTTCATTTATTTGTTTTGTTTCCATAGTTTCCATAATTTGTATATTTTTCTGTATGAAATATTTTTAAAAAATCATACTAGTTGACAAAACGCGCAGAGAGCTACTAGTCACACATACATCCATAAAACTTAACACTATGATACAAATGCTACTAGTTCTATCGCTTGTCTAAACCCCGGGTCAACTTCAAAATTTGTATGCATTTCTTGATGATCTTAGAAATAAATAATTTGCGTCGGAACTATTTAGCTCCAAATGGCTGGAAAGGGTGCATACTGCATACATCTTGATCAGACTGAATAATACACAAAAGGTTCTTGTACCTTTTGTATGTTTGTAGAAATAATAACAAATAATTTTTTTTTTCGATACTTAATTTATTAGTTAAAACGCGTTTTTCAAAGTCGTAGTTAAAGCACAATACTAACAGCCGTGCCAATTATTTTTTTATATTCATAAAAATTCCACCTACCAAACTCATTCATAAAATTTGAGTAGTATACTTTTGTATTAAAGTATACCACTACGACGACCACCACCACTACGGTTACGCGGCTGGATCGGCTTCCGAAATCCAGTCACAGTTGATGTCTTAAGTTCAATCCTATGAGGGGCAAAGCTTTTCAAATAAAAAATAAACATATTAAGACTCAGCACCACACAAAAAGTCTGATGATCGAGTTGGCACTCGTGAAATAGCTATACCTTCAGGCAAAATAACTTGGTGTTTGTTGTTTCATTGAAAACGTTCAAAATCAAAAATCGTTAGAGCAGTTTTCTTAAAAATTAATTTTTTATATATAAACATTCTTGAACCTTTTCTAAAAAATAAAATTTGGTATGCAAACTTCGGTGCCATGAAATAAAGTCTAATGAGATTAAGTCGAAAACCAAATTTTGGACTATATTGCACTCCCAGGTGTGAAATAAAGTCCAAAACGATTTTGAACTTTTTTTCACATTAGGCAATAAGCCTAATTCCACTGCAAATCGATCCCACAGGAAGGCATATTCTGCCATTTTATTATCCACCTGTCCTTGTTTATTACTTCATACAGAAACATTTTTTTCGTGAGACGAGTATCTGTGTGGGAAGCTATTTTTAGAATATAGTCTGCTTGAAGCTAAAAATCTAAGGCAGCCCAGTTTCCAAATACACTGCATAATTTGGAGTATTTCTCGGCAGATTAAAAAGTTTCTCAGGAAATTTCTATGAAATGTTTCAACCTCTTCGAACTCCTCTGTTCCCCAAACTTGAGCAGCATAACAGAGTGTTGATTTCACAACACTATGAACAATTTTGTTTTTAGCGAAAAGTGTAACATTTTCGTTCGTAAAAATTTTTCGCCATGTTATGTTGACCAAGCTAACCATATGACACATGATTTAAGTGTGCTTTTCAACGCTGATTCTAAAGAGACCAATTTGAAAAGATACATGTACCTACATATCTGTAGAGAGTTAAAGTCCTTTTTATGGAATGATGATTTTTTAAAGTAAAATTACCAAATAATTGGTTTAAAATCTTAAACAATGTTCAAAATTTCAAAAGTTATAGGCAAAATTTTCAGGTTTCAAAATGTATTCTAACAATTGTTCCAAGAAATTAAAGTTGCAAAACGTGTATTTTTAAAAATATGACCTTCGGATCTTTTTTCAAAAATGCAAAAGACGACTCCCCAAATTTTTTTCTTTTTCTAAAAACCTTTGATTCCAAATATCTGTCATTAAATACATGTGTTGTGTCTTAGAATACACTATATCAGCCTAAAAACGATTTTTAAAAAACATCTTCAAGTTTTTGCAACTTTAAAAAAATGTATTGGCCCCCCTTTTTTAAAAACAAAAAATCCAAAAAAAGTTCCAAGTCGAACCTTATTTTGCCTAATATCCTCCAAAATTTGTTCATCCGAAAATATAAATAATTGAAAGCCTTATCACATAAAAACCAATGTCACTTTTTGCTCCCCTTAATTTTTCAAATTCCAAAATTTGAAAAACTAGACTTGGTTCATTTAGCAATTATCTACACGCTTCAAAAATCATGTGACTTTAAATATATTACAACTTATCAAAATTCCGAAAAACACCCCCACTTTCCAAAAACCCGAAATACAAAAATGGATCCAAATAGACATACAACCAAATGTCATTGTTCCAAGATTTCATGTACAAAGAACCATAATCATAGATTTTACAGCTAAAAAAGGGAGTTTTATGATATAAAATAAAATTCTTATTTTGACCACCCCCCCCCCCCCCTTTCGGAATCCAACAAAAGAAAAATAGCTTTATTTACTATAAGAACATCTTAACAATTCACCAATCTAAAATTTATGAAAAAACTTAATTTATTGAAAAATTGTGACACCCCTCCCCTCCTATCCCGTTCAAGAATTAAAAATTATCCGAAATCTATAACTTTTCCCAATGTCGATTAATCCCTATGCCAGCAAGTATCATTAAAAAAAAACATAAGGAATAGAAAATCTTAAACCAAAACCAAATTGCTTACGATATTACATTAAAACTCTTGAATGAAGCCCCCCTCTTTAAATTTAAAAAATTCTAAAAAGTTTGTTAAGCCCGTATGATACTAGATTTTTTTCTCATTTATAAGGCATTAAAAATGAAACTAGAGTAGTTCAAACAATTTATAATTGAAAATACCGATATGAGTGAGCGCGTACACAATAAACACATTAATGTAAAGAAGGCACAAAAATGTATCCAAAATGAACATATTTCAGATTCTGGCAGCTTTTTTTTGACTTTTCAGAAATTGAAAATTTAAAATTATTTCAAAGTACACTGTGACTACAAAAAAGTATACACTGGACTCATGAGAACACTAGTTTTTGGTGTATATTTACTTTTGTGGACATTGTAACTATCAAAACATAGTGTCGTTAATAATAAGTCATGAGTTAAGGCTCTCCCAAACCAATGCGAAACATTCGTTGCGGCGAAGAAACATTCGTCAGTCAAAATTATTTCATATGTTTCTCCACCGCGTTGGTGTGGGCACTCTCATATATCACCATGTAAATAAATTTTGACATATTTTGACATCCGAATGTTTTTTCACCGCAACGAATGTTCCGCATTGGTTTGGGAGAGCCTTTAATGAATAAAAAATGAGAAAAAAATGTAGTATCATACGGGCTTTAGGGTTTTCTAGTCCTGTTCTAAAAAAGTCAAATCCAATAAAACTAAAAAAAATTAACTTTAATTATTTTTAATTAATTTTAAAAAATGCTACACAGACCTCTTTGTTTTTTGTAGTGAAACTTCCTTGCGCGCGTTGAGAGTGAAATTTGAAGGTTGAATTTTTGTGAAACAAAAAATGTAACGCCACATGTGCAACGCTGAGATCGTTGATTAGCTCAGTTGTGGGCGGTAGAGTAAAAGTAAAAAAATTTATTGATAGGCTAATATATTTTATAGTGCAATAAGTTTGAATTTTTTGATAGTCTATATTATTGTAGAAGATAAAAGGGAAAATGTCATTCTATGTATTTTTTCTAATTTCTTTAATTAGGATGCTAGAGTTTTGAAAAATTAAATTTGGTAAATAGATAATGAAATTCTAAGAATCTTACTAGTTTAAGATTTTTATCTGTCTCCTACTGGTATGGAGATATAAATTATTTTAAACATTTTATCTCAAAATTGGCTAATTTAAAAAAAACTGAATTAAATCAAAAGAGTCCGCTAAAAATTATATATGGTTGCAAAATAAATAAAACCAAATTAAAGTTGTCATATACAATTTTTTGTTTTTGCAGAGATTTTGAGTGTAGGAATTTTTGGAAATAGTCGGAAAACCTACTCAAATAAACTGATTTATATCTTTTAATTGTTCACCATTTTTTACTTTAAATTTTCACCATTATTATTTAATTTTCAAGTTTGCAACCCCAACCCTTCGATCATTTTGATATAGAACACATAGCTGCGTCTTACGCATATAAGCTTAATATCCCTATACATATCGAGATTTTTAGATTGCCAAAGAAGTTTCATTTCTGCCACGAGTACTGAGTTACACGCGCTCATTTTTTCCATTTTTAATGCGCATTATTAGTCCAAGAAAGGTAAGATCTGACCGGACAAGCTCAAGCTGAAATATTTATTATAATACGATCTAACCATATGACACATGATTTTAGTGTGCTTTTCAACGCTAATTCTAAAGAGACCAATTTGAAAAGATACATGTGTCTGTAGAAAGTTAAAGCCTTTTTTATGGAATGATGGTTTCAAAACTTAAATTACACCCGTTTAGCAAATATAATGTGGCAGCTCCAGCGTCTTGTAGCCATAGCCTATTTATAATAATCAAAACATAGCGGCTATGATAAACTACGCATTTAAATATTTTGAATTTGATGCCATTTTCTCGGTAACGCTGCCGCTATTTACGGCAGACGAATGTTTTCTTTATAACTCTCACCAGAACTCCTTTCATATCTTTTGGTTTTTACGCCAAATATCTTCTGCAAGTTGTGTTTCAACAACCAGCATAAGATTGCAAAATATAGGCCTATTAATGCTGACATATGCTTTGTCGTTTTTCTTCCAGAGCGTCCATCGTCGAGCCGAGCCGGTCGGAACAAAATAAAAGTGAAAATTGCTTTAAATATTTAATAGGCGTGTTCAGGAAAGGGAGATTACGGAGGGTCTCAGCGATGCCGCGGGGCAAAAAAAAATGCCGCGGGGCAAACAAAATGCCGCGGTGCAAAAAAAAATTCCGCGGGGCAAAAAAATGCCAAGGGGCAAAAAAAAAAAAATTCCCGGGCCTGGAGGCAAAAAAAAAAAATGGTCCATTAGACTTGGGAGCCTTTCTGATACATGGGTAGCGAAGTCCTTCACACAGTAAAGGAGCCAAATGCTACTATATTAGCCACTCCGACAGCACGTTAAGAGTTGTAGAGTTGTAAGGATTTCTTCAATACCGTCTGCTTTCACAAAAGCGAATATGTCACCTACATACTTTGTCAATATTTTTGGTTTGTTTGTCAATTTCGCCAGGCAGTTTTCAAAGAGCTCGCCTCTAGGATGGTGTCTGCGATTATGGGTGAAGCTGGGTTTCCCATAGGCATCCGATCTATTTGCTAGTAAGTCTTACCATCATGGTAAAGTAATTATTGTCAATACAGAAACACACTAGTTCATAGAACTTTTTTTTCATAATTGTATGCTCCTTTATTCTGTCCCAATTTTTCCTATCAATTCTAGTGCCATAAAATATAATTTTTTAGCGGAATATTTGTAAAAAGAGATATTACATCGAAAGACACTAAGATTTCGACATTTTCTATTCTTAATCCACTCAATTTGGATTTAAAATGAAGGGAATCCTTAACATTGTAGATCGAGTTCAATGTGATATTTTTCAAAATTTCAATATCCAAATCAGGTACTTAGCCAAGTTGTAGCAGGAGACTTTCGTGGAAGAACAAATCAGGCGTAGGGGAAGACCGTATAGTCTGGGGGCAACGTTGCCATAAATTGTTTTTGACGCTGATCAATTATTTTGTTTTCAAACAAATACTTGATAAAATTGTTATTTGTATCTTGCAATTTGCTCGTAGGGTCGGACCGTATAGGTCAATATACATTTCAATCTTCCATCATTGTTTTCATCTTTGTATCGTAGTCATGTTTGTATATTGCTACCGTAACGTTGCCTTTGACCGCCGAGACAATGGATATTTCTTTGTTTTTTAAGAAATTGTTTCGTTTCGATAGAACGAAACGTTGTGACATAACTAATTGTTTTATTTGACCTGAAGCCCATTTAGCTAACTATAACTTAGAAGTTTAAGAGATCACGAACTCCACGAATTTATTAGGGTAGGTTAACGATAATCAACAAAATTGATGGTCAACTATCAGTTTAGTAGATTCAACACCTGATTCTTAGACCAGAGGCTTAACAAAATTTTAACTTATTAGAAACAGCAATAGCATACAATTATTAAACATCACTTTTACCGTAAACTAAATTTTTCTGTTGTATTCTTAACAAAAAAAATACAAAAAATTAAGAAGTTTCTTCTACCTGAATAATTTTAGAAAAATATGTGGGAACGTTTTTTATAAAAATATGATTTTCTTTAATGTTAAAAAAAAAAATGTTATGGCAATTACCGTTATTTTTTGTTCTAAAAATGCCTTATGCACAAAGTTTTCAGAAGTTTTTTTTTAGTCTGTACTAGAACAGACACCATTCCGGGACGCACTTCTTTCGTTGTCCCTATCGAGTTAATTTCCTTTTACGAGTGCATAACTTGCCTTATAGTACATATACCTAATTCATACACATAAATAATTTGTATACAATGCAATTCAAATTGGTTAACACCATGATAAGCTACATGCACATAATTTCAAATACTCAATTATGCTCATTCCTTATCGTTTTACCAGTATGTAGGTATATACATTAAATATGTATTTTAATCGCTAGCTTTTTTTATTTTGGCTTCATCTTCCACTTCCTATTTATTTATATTCTCTATAGTGTTTTGAATACGGCATTTATTATTTTAAATCTTATAGACCGAAATTTTTTCCCCCAAAAACGATCTTTAAACCGCTAGCGATGCCAGAAAATTTAACATTACCCTGTTCTGCGTGAATGAACAAAGTTTACATTTCGTTTTGTAAAAAAAAAACATAGAATTACCAATAATATAATAAAATGATTTTATTTTAATTTAATATAATATACGAATATACATTCAACTGTTTTCCATTTCTATGTAGTGAATGAATTCTGATTTTCTTGTTTAATATAAATAATAGTAAGTATATTAGCTAATTTAATTTTTGTTTATCCATTAGCGACCACCATCGTAGGTAAGCCCCGTATATAATAGACTTAATATTTAAATTTTAATACATTTTCTTTTTGATATTTCAATGAAATTTACATTGGATATTTATTTTTGGCTGTTTATTTTCTTATTTTTTGTTTTAGTTGATTTTCCTTTAGTATGTGTTTCATTTTCCCTATTGTTTGTTTTTGTAAATAAAATAATAAAAAATTCCGTATAAAAAGCTTAACTTAACTTTGTCACATATGATATTTTTATATAAAAAAAAAATATTCTGAAAACGAGACATGCACATTTATGTTTTGTATTTTAATATAAAATCTATTATGTATTAAGTTTTATTTTGTAATGCAGCATTTTTGCCGCATTCGGATGATATTAGAGCAAGCCAACTTGTTTTGTTGTTAGTACAAATGCAATATGAATTGTATTAATATAAAAAAATATGAATCTATTTAATAAGTTTTGTTTTTCTTCGTTTGATCAAAAGTCGCCTATGGCACTTTAATTAAATTACTAATTTTTTTTTATTTTTTAAGTTAAAAAATTGATAATAAATCTATTATTATTATTATTATTATATCCTCCTTTGACGATAAATGTCTTCTTTTGATAAGAGTACAGGTAACCACCAACCTCCGTTTTAAAGTGTAAACAATGTAAACAAAAAAAAAATAAAAATAAAACATTTTGTATTTGCACATTCCCCGCTGTACCTTGGAATAGAATATGTGTAAAAGAAAATTATTTAAAAACAAATTTGTATCTATTGAGCTTCAGATAGAGCGTGAGTAATCTATTAAATTATTTGTTTTATTGATTGTAATAGGAAAGATCGAGTAGAGCTGCTCCAGTTTGTTTGTTCTAGTTGCGGGGGTAATAGTTAATTGTTTGTCGCAAATTTAATTTGTGCGCTCCACAGTTGTTGTTCATTTAATCGAAAAAAAGAAGACCTAAATGAATGTTTTTGATACAAAACATTAAAAATGCATCTCTTTTATATTCGATGAGTCAAATGGGTTGATTCGCTGCGCTTTGGCGGGGGCGGAGGTGGTCGCTTCTTGATGGGAGTAAGTATGGATGGGGAAGATATTGGGAACTGTTCTGGTATGTTGTGACTGTCACTGTTTACGTTCTCATAGAGCGCATAGTCAGCTCCTGAACCATAGTGTTCTTGTACCCAGTTGCTAACATTTGCAGTTTCACGGTAGTAGTGCGAGTTGCCGCCACCAAATTCTTCTGGAAAGTCTCGGAAACCAAGTACCTCATGAGGCGTGGTAGAAGGTTCGAGTTTACATTTTTGAGCCACCTGCCATTTCTTGCGCATAACCCGTTGCAAATCTTTTAAAAAGTCCCTAGGTGGGTTAGCAGTTGAGTCAACAAGACGCTTGGGAGATGCGACTGCCGCATTCATCGATAGTCGTGTAGCTTCAGCTCTTGGTGGAGGCAATGGCACTCCCACCTCCCGTGTTACTTGCATTGGTCGTACTGGTGGAAATTGCACAACTTGTGGGGGTTCTACAAAACAAACCTTCCGCCTTAGTAAAACAGGAGAATCGGCAAATGACACTGTTTTCGGCATTGTGCTCGTACTTTGCTTAATTGCTGGAGGTTGACCTCCAGTATAAGCTGGCGGCGATTTATAAGGGGGCGCTTTAATAGCCGCCTTAACCGATTTCACATACGATCCCGTGCCTTTAACAACTGGCGACGGATACGTGTTGTTTACATCGTTAGCCTTTAGAATTGAATATGTATTTTCTACTTGGTGTTGTTGTTTTTTGTTTGACATGTACTCGGCCTTAAGTTCTTGTGGTGGAGGTGGTGGTGGTAGATTGACCAGAGACACCTGAGACCCATAGAAATCAGTCATTAGTTCATTTGGAGGTGGTGGTGGTGGCAGTGAGTCAAGCGACAATGTTGAAGATGTCATGCGATGGTCTACAGTGTCCAGCGGCGGAGGTGGAGGCAGTGTTAGAGTGGAGTCCGTTTTTTTATCTGACATCTGATCAGATGTATTCATACTAGGAACAAAGTTCATATCGTTCACAGATATTGGAGTACTGGGAACGCTAGGTGTTGGTGTCGGAGTGGAATTATTCGACGAGTTCATGCTCTCCATTGAGCAACGCTTCGAATTGTGTTGTCTTCTTTTGAGAGTTCCACTGCCACTGCTTTCTTCGCTGCGTCGTCGAACATGATGACGCGTTAGAGTTCCACTGTTTTCTGGTGATGTGGAACAAATCGATTCACAAATAGTTATCTCACCAACTTCCTTTAGTTGACGAGTCATAGTAGTGAGAGGGAGATTTGGCTTCATCGAAGGCTTTCGCTTGATGGTGCCGGTGGTGAATTCGGAATCAAAACCATTATTATCGTCTGATAGACACCCACTGGAACTGGAACTTGAAGCTCGTGATAGTCTTCCACTAGACATTGAAGAAGGAACACTGATATTGCTACCCGACTGTGAAGGAACTGTCGAAGCTATACTTATTATGGAATCGCTTCTATTGCTTGAGGAGAAATTGTTCAAGTCAGTTCTATTAATTTCTTCCAAAAGAGTTTTTTGATTTTCCCATAGTTGTTTGCCATATTTGGCAATGCGTATAGCAGTTACCCATTTTTCCATTGTCTCCGAATCTTCAGCACACAACATTTTCAATGATCTGCATGTCTTACCAGGTGAGGAGTCAATTGAGGATTTCAAACCGAATGCATATTCTGTGGGCGACTTGAATTTCTTTTTCCAACCAAGCCCTCTGTAAACATTATAGCCTGTTAGGAGTGTAAGACACATCAAATCGCGTGGTGATTTAGTTTTTTCTTTGGGAAAATAATAAATTCCCGACGTGCGCAGCACAAAGTGATAACGTTTCCATGCTTTCTTTGAGTCGTTCTTCATATACAACAGACCATCCAGTTGGATGTGCTGCCCGCTGGATTCAAAAAATTCTTCTAACAACATAGTTCGTGTATGTTCATCGTGCTCGCTGCCTGGAGCCATTTGAGTTCCAGGTAAAAACTTCTCTGGCATATTGAACAGGGCAATTTTGTCAGGTCTTTGCAGGAACATTACTTTGTTCTTTGAATCCGAATTCCAAGTCATTAAGTTGTCAACCAATAGTTCATGGTCTTCAAATAGACGCTCTGAAAAGAAAAAGACAAACCAAACATTTATATTTGTAATACATTATCAAGGCAAATCCTAGAAAATCAAGGGAAATCGTAGTTTCCAAGATGAGTCAATTTTTCATCACAGATAATAAAGTTATGAGAATATTCACTTTCCAATAATTTGTTTAAGCAAAGTTAAAGGGTAACTTTAAATGAAGGGATGACATCAATATGTCTATTGAGATATTGATAGCAATTTTGTTCACTGGCAGTGATACTGTTAAGTTGCAATTATTTTTTTTTTTAATTAATCTGACAAATTATCCATTTAAATAGGATTTGAAGTTTTATAAAAATGTAAGTTTTCTCTTCTAAAAAAAAAACGCCCTTCCTCCCTTGATATATGTACGGATAAAATGACACGTTTTCTCGTGAAAAAACTTGACCGATATTTATTTTTGAGTTCTCACTAGAATCTAGTTTTATTTTTTTAGCAATTAATATGCTTTTTGAATCAATTGTTTCCCTCCGACGGATAACTGGCTACAAAAGTTACGCGATAGTTCAATTTTACCAAATATTATAATAATATTGGTATGACTAATTTGTCCGCAGTTACAGTATTTAATTCATGGATTAACTTCCTTACCGTACTGATCCCTATTGAGGTATATCATTATTAAACTTTGCTCTAAAAATATTAGTAGATGTTTTCGGTGCAGCATTACTTTCAAAAGTTCCAACCACAGCATGCAAGACTTTCATATTTGCATATGAGTTGTTGCTATCATTCGCGTCCAAAAGTTGCTACAGGCTATCGTTCTTTATTCAATAATAAATAATACAAAATATAAATTTGCATTTTCAGACCTATTTTTCGATTCCAGGTAAGATTTTACATGTACACTTAGCGTTTGATATAGTCAAATTAAGTCTGGGTGGTGTCAAGGTCGTCGCATATGCCGATGACATTGTGTTAATGGCCTCGGGAAAATTTGTTCCTACACTATGTGACCTCCTGCAATCAGCCTTTGACAAACTCAGCAATTGGGCCAACAGCTGCGGACTCAACATAAACTCACTAAAGACAGAGCTAGTTTTGTTAACAAGGAAACGTAATATTCCACACTTAAACCCGTCAACCATTAACGGTTTTCCGTTACAGGTTTCGGGCACAGCCAAATATCTTGGCGTGGTACTTGATCATTAAATGGAAAGAAAATATAAAGGAAAGGGAGAAGAAAGCATGTGTAGCTTTCTACACTTGCAGCAGAATTTTTGGTAGGAGATGGGGACCCAGCCCCAAAACTATTCACTGGATGTACACAGCCATAATAAGGCCAATCCTTACGTACGCCTACTTGGTAAAAACCATGACCAAAGTTCAAAGACTAGCGTGTATTGGCACAACCCACCGCAGCTGTAGAAACATTCCTTTCACTAGCCCCACTCGATTTGTTTACAAAAGAGTTGGCGGCAAAAAGTGCTATAATACTTAAACAGTGCAATAATTGGAAAAGGGGCCACTACGGTCATAGAACTATAACGAACTTCACTGACATAGACATTCAAACAGACTATTCTACACCGCACATAGATTTCAACCCAGTGGCTCTAACAGATATCCCAAAAAGAGAACTCTGGTAAGAAAACCGGGTCCTAAATAAAAATCATGTTTCGGTCTTTACGGACGGTTCAAAAACAAACGAGGGTGTCGGGTCAGGCATCTATTCAGATAATCCACCCCTTAACAGATCAATAAAACTTCTAAAGTTCTGCAGTGTCTTCCTAGCAGAAGTACTTGCAGTTTGCGAAGCAGCAAAACATCTTGTCACTTATGAATTAGCCAGTAAGACTATTGACATCTTCATAGACAGTCAGGCGGCGATTAAAGCTATTTCCTCAAATATCACAAAGTCTAAACTGGTGGATCGTTGCCGTAACGAGCTTAGAGTACTCAGTGCAACAAACACAGTAACCCTCAGATGGGTCCCAGGACACAGTGATATTTATGGAAACGAAATAGCAGATGAACTGGCCAAAATCGGGTCAGCTCTAGACCCGAGCCAAACCGATAACTCGGTATTTATGCCACTGGATCAAGAAAAGAGTAGGATTCATCAGATCTTTCTTGAAGCCGTAGAGGTCAGATGGTCATCAATCGACACTTGTCGGGTTTCAAGAAATCTATGGCCAAATATTTCACGTAAGAAAACAGAGTACATACTTAAGATAGGCAGACCTCATTTATCCCTACTAGTTGCAATCCTAACGGGCCACATCTCGATGGGTACCCACATGAGCAGAATGGGCATCAGCACATCCGTCTTATGTAGAGGGTGTCAGGATGAAGAGGCGGAAGAGAGCTCATACTACTTTCTTTGTGAATGCCCCAGTCCAGCCAGAACCAGAAAAGAAGCCCTCGGAGAATATTTTTTCGATGAACTGGGCGACATCTCAATCTTGCCACTAAAAAACATTTTGAAATTCACTCAGAATTCAGGATAGTTCAGGGAGGCCTCCCATATCTAAAATTCCTCTCCCATACCCCTCCTCATACCCCTCCTTTCGTATTTCAATTCAACGTACGCTTTGACATTTCTCACACTCTTACACAAAAGTAGGCTCAGAAAATACTGCTCTTAACTATTCCGAACAACATTATATGGAAACCCAAGATGACAGAATGTAGAACTTTCTTATTTACTCATATAACAAACAATGTGCTCTATTGCGATTTTCGACCAGCGCAGCGATCACAATTTCAAAAATCATCATTCATCACTATCGACTGATTTCTCAATTACTATGGTGTAACTTGATGGACTAGAACTTATGTTATAGTGAATAAAAAAGTATCAATTATAATTAAACATTTTACAGATTGATTTTTTCACACAGGTCGTTGGATTGCTTATTTAATAGCCGTGTTTATTGAGAGAGTGTATAGCAACTCAGAAATTTTTTTACACGGAAAACACAAACAAAATTCTTTATAATAATTTGTTTTGTTATTGGTTCGCGTATAAAATGTTTGCCGAGTTGCTATACACTCTCTCATAAAACACGGCTTATATTTTGTGGAGTTTAAATTAAAGCCATAAACTCGAAGCGTGGTTAAATAATACAAAGTCAGAAAAATGGAATTTTTAAACAGGCGGCAAATAAGAAATTATTCTAATCCCTTGGGTTACGTAGTCATATTTGATTCTATAGTTTTTCTTTTCGTTTTATCTTTTTGTTGATTTATCTATATGTTTTCGTTTTACCAAGCCACCCTTTGTGGATTTAGTTTTCAAAATCGATGAAAATCTAAATAAAAATTGAAATTTGATTCTTGCTGTGATTTTTATAAGAGTCGCTAAAGATCGA